>CM061069.1:76568493-77895893 GCA_030762895.1 Sophora flavescens | reverse complement strand
GGTACTGAGGATTAAAGTTTTGTTGGCGTTGTACATAATTCGCCTCAACTTCTCTCTTCTTTGGTTGGAATCCTTTCCGGGATGCACTTCCATTAACATCATTCATGGGAAGCTTTCCAACTTGATAGTGTGATTTCACATCAAAATTCTTGTACACTTCTGCATGCATTTTCATATAGTTTAGGCATATTTAAATTTATTTCTATTAGTTTTTGCCTTGGAATGGGTGAAGCGGTTTCTTGGTGTTGTTTTGCAGGAATTTAAGGAAAAATGCTCAAGATTGACCATGATGGAGCTTGGATGAAGACAGAACTTAAAAAGTGAAGAAAATGACCCAAGCAGAGCCCATCACGGCCTAGCCGTGATGACCATTATGACCGTGATCGAGCAATAATTGAGAAGAAAGAAGGCAAAAGTCAGAAGCTGTCACGGCCGTGACATATACCCTCACGAGGCAGAATTGATCACGGCCAAGCCGTGATACCCATCACGGCTGTGACAGACCAGCTGAGACAGGCAGAGCCCATCACGGCCGTGATGCTCCAAAATTTGAAAGCGCGCCGAGGCAGAAAGCGTCACGGCCGTGACGCGAATCCTAATCTATAAAGAGGCACGGGCAGAACAGAAGAAAACAGTTTTGAAACCCTCAAACACTCTCTCTGAACCAGGGGCAGCTACACAAGGATTCCGTGGAGTTTCTTCTCCTCTTCATCTCTATTTCTTTGATTTTGTCATTGATCATGAGTAGCTAAACCTCCCATTGTTGGGATCAGATGTAGCTATTTCTGAATTCTCCATGTATTTGACTTGACCTTGTAATACAGTTTTTGCTTCCTTATGAGTGATTGATTTCCATGCTTAATGCTTGTTGTGGCGTGATCCCCCATGACTTGATTATTGTTTTGGTATGCAATTGGAAAATTCGTATTAGAACTAGAACTGAAATCAACCACCTAGTAAACCTTGTATCTAGGAATGGATTTAGGTTTATTAGCAATCGTGTAATCCCTAATCATCATGCAAATTCATTAATCTAGGCCACCTAAGGAATTAGGGTCTATTAGTGGATTTAGGCTCTTGTCATCTGAGGAATCAGGGCTTGAGTAATCTAGTGGATTGATTGTCATATTTGAAGTAGAAACTGTTTATTAGTCAATTCATTGCATGGGGGTCAAGTTTAGTGAACCTAATCCCAACATCTTTCATATATTTGAGGAATCCTTTTAACTGCCTCCCAAGCATTCGACAAAAATCCAAAAAGAACTTTTCCTTTTATTTTGTTTATTTTAGGTTTTAAATCTGACTGGGCTTGGTATTTACTATTGAGCTCCCTTTGATCCAAATATCCGCTTAGATAGTAATTGATTCGGTACGTGCTAGTACTTGTCACAGTCCTCATGGGAACGATACACGGTCTCACCACCGTATTACTTGTACGACTAGGTATACTTGCCTAGATCCGTCAACAAGTTTTTGGCGTCGTTGCCGGGGACTGTGTTTCAATATTAGCATACCCATTTCGATTACTAATTTAAACAAAAAAAATTCTGTTATTATCTGTTTGCTGTCATATTTTTTTCTGTTTTGCTTGCTGTTTGTGTGCCGTCATTTACTGCTAACACTCTTGGTTGCTAGACTGTTTGTGCATGCGAGGTACTATCCCGGCTGACCAACTCCTCTACGATCCTGAAATAGAAAGAACATCTAGGGAGAATAGGAGGCAAGCAAGAGAGCAGAAACTGTTAGAACAACAAGAAGAAGAACAAGAGAATTCCACCTCTCAAGTTCATCAAGAAAAACTCAAGATGGCAGGCAATGGTGAAGGTGCTCCTCCACGGAGGACACTTGGTGATTATGCCAATACAAATGTCAATCGGCATGCCACTAGCATAGTGAGGCCTCCAGTGAACTGCGCAAATTTTGAAATCAAGCCGGCTCTCTTGAATATGGTTTCACAAAATCAATTTGCCGGGTTGGAGAAGGAGGATCCTAATAGTCATATCTCCAACTTCATTGAGATATGTGATACGACGAAACAAAATGGTGCTTCTGAGGATGCAATTCGCCTAAGGGCGTTTCCTTTCTCTCTAAGAGATAGGGCCAAGGCTTGGCTCCAATCTCAACCAAGGGGGAGCATCACTGCATGGGATGACTTAGAGGAAAAATTTCTTGCAAGGTTCTTTCCCACCTCAAGATTTGTGAAGACAAGGGGTGATATCATAAGCTTTGTTCAACAAGAGGGTGAGACTCTTCATGGAACCTGGGAAAGGTTCAAGGAATTGCTCCGAAGATGTCCAAATCATGGGTTTGATGAACACACCCAAATGCAAACATTTTGCAATGGATTGAGGCCGTCAACCAGGTATATGTTGGATGCCTCAGCTGGAGGTTCCATGAACACAAAGACAGCGGAGGAAGCACTGATTTTGATAGAGGCTATGGCATCTAATGACTATTTGATGCATCATGATCGGGGTCCCACATCAAGAAGGGGAGTGTTGGAGTTAGATTCACAAAATGCACTTTTGGCTCAAAATAAGATTATGACACAACAAATTGAGTCCATCACCAAGCAACTAGATCAACTCCCACAACAACTCCAAACTGTTCAAGGGACAACCATGCCACCTCAACAGGTAATGAGATGTGATTTTTGTGGAGGAGATCATGATAATGGAAGATGTGAGGCAACACCTAGTTCCCATGAGGAAGCTAATTACATGGGGAACTATGGGCGGCAAGGCAACAACCAATACCCTAACAACTACAACCAAGGGTGGAGAACACCCTCAATCAATTCATGCAAATATCCATGTCAAACCAGAAAAACACCGATGCTTCTATAAAAAATTTGGAGGTTCAAGTTGGACAAGTTGCAAAGCATCTAGCGGAACAATCTAGCGGCAGTTTTTCAGGTAATACTCAAATAAATCCTAAAGAGCATTGCAATACTGTTGTTTTGAGGAGTGGTAAGAGTCTTGAGAGTGTGAGTGGTGAGCCTTTGTTGAAAAATGAGAGAGTTGCTGAAAAAACAGAGGTGATTGCTGAAAAAACTGATTTGAATAAGGAAAAAGGCAAAGAGGTTGTAATAGAGGAAGAAGACAAGAGGGAAAAGTTAGTAGATGAAGATTCAATTTTGAGGAAGAGTAGAAGTCAGATTTTGAAAGATGGAGACAAGCCTCAGGTGATCCCCTCTTATGTGAAGTTGCCATATCCTCATTTGAGCAAGAAGAAGGAGAAGGAAGAGGAGTTTGCCAAATTTCTTGACATCTTCAAGAGGTTACAGATCAACATACCCTTTGCTGAAGCACTAGAACAAATGCCAACCTATGCAAAGTTCATGAAGGAGATGCTCACAAAGAAAAGAAAGTTTAAATAAGGTGAGACTGTTGCCTTGACTGAAGAGTGTAGTGCGATACTTCAAAGGAAGCTACCTCCAAAGCTTAAGGATCCTGGTAGTTTTACAATCCCCTGCACAATTGGGAGTGTTGCTATTGGGAAGGCCTTGTGTGACTTGGGGGCGAGTATCAATTTGATGCCGCTTTCACTCTTGAACAAACTTGGAGGTGGTGAAGTGAAACCAACAAGGATGGCATTGCAACTAGCTGATAGATCAATCAAGCGTCCTTGTGGTATATTGGAAGATGTTTTGGTAAAAGTGGATAAGTTTATCTTCCCAGTGGATTTTGTGATATTAGACATGGAGGAGGATGCAGAAGTTCCACTTATATTGGGGAGACCTTTTCTAGGCACTGGTCGTGCTTTGATAGATTAACAAAAAGGCCAACTTCGATTCAGGGTGCAGGATGAAGAGGTTACTTTCAATGTATTTGATGCTATGCATCGCCCGAGTGATGAAGAGAATTGTTTCCACATGGACATTGTGGATGTAGTGGCTAAAGAAGTCTTTGCACATCAGCACCATTCCTCTACTCTTGAGAAGGTAATCATGAATTCTATTGAAAATCTTGATGGGAAAGGGGAAAAGCAAAAAGAGGAGTGTTTATGTGATTTGGAAGCTCAACCCAATCAACTTGCTGTCAATACTAAGAAGGAAGAGCTCAACATGAAAGCAACTCCGAAGCTCTGCAAGACAAATGATGCATCAAATGGTGATGAAGTTGGATTTGCTCGTCATGGGGAAACACAACTTCCGTCGGGAGGGAGTAAGAATAAGACCACGAGGCTTAGAGTGAAAAGGGCAAAGCGGAAGCACAATTATTGGCCTTATAAGCAAAACCAGCTCTTTGAAGGAGTTCTATGGAAGAGAAGTGTTCTTGCACTTCTACGCCCAGCCGACCCCGGTTAATTGAAAGAAGCACGTCAAGCTAGTGACGTTAAAGAAGTACTTATTGGGAGGCAACCCAAGTTTTCTTTTCATTTTTATTTTGTTTTTGATTTTTAACTCTTGAATAATTTGAGAAGATCAAGAGGAAAAAGATCATAGATTAATAGGTTTGTTAAGTGTTTTCAGGGTAAGAAGGAAGGAGATGCAAAAAGGGCAAGGACAAGCACAGTCAGCAGCCATCACGCCCAGGCCGTGACACTGGTCACGGCCGTGATAAGCTAATCATGAAGACCAGAAAGGATCACGGCCCAGCCGTGATACCCATCACGGGCATGATAAGAGAACCCTGAAGATCAGAGAGCATCACGTCCTAGCCGTGATTAAGGTCACGGCCGTGACAGGCTACCCCTATGGACCAGAATGCATCACGGCCTGCCCGTGATAAGCATCACGGCCTGCCCGTGATAAGCATCACGGCCGTGGCACAATTTCCAACAAGTTTCTGACTAATCATGTTAGCCAACACCCGCTACCATCTCGGTAAGTCGTTCCATTTTTCTCCTCTCTCCGACTTGATTACTTACATTGGGGACAATGCAAGTTTTTAAGCTTGGGGTAGGGGTACTTTTGCATACTTGTGCATTTTGCAAGTTGCATTCATATAGGCGTAGTTTGCATGATCACATGATCAGATTACCCCCCTCACTTAGATTTTGCATCCAATTGTGAGAACTAAGTGCCAAATAAATTGAGATAGTGAATTCTTGAACCCAATTTTTGAACTTCTTGTGATAAGGCTACAAATGAAAATTGCTTGAGATAATCTTTGATAGTTGATAATTAGCATATGGTTCCGTAGAACTGTGTTTCTCATTGATTTCTGAACTACTAAAATATGAGATTTTTGAGCCAAAAAGGGGTACTCACTAAATCTACCCCATTCTTTTTGATAGAGTGTTATTCCTCTTGGATTGTATTCTCTAGAACTTGACTTGAAACCGTTTTGAAGCTTAAAAATTTTTTAAAACATTTTTGAAAATGATTGAGGCACTAGGTATTTTTCCGGCCTTCTGAGATTTGATTGACTAAATGCTACCCCTTAGTTGCCCAATTTTGAGCCTTCAAGAATAAAATACTTTTCTTGGTACCTTGAAATACTTTGATGAATGATGCTTGATAAGGAGACCTTCTAAAGTATTACACAAAAGGGTAAAAAGGTAGTTTGAAAAAGTATGGGATGAGAAAATCAGAAAAATGTTTCTCTTGAGCTGAAAAATCTCCCCTTCTCCAAATAAGAGAAAAAAATAAAAGAAAAAGAAATATATAGAGAGAAGGGGATGACAAAAAGAAAGTGAGAAATAAAATAAAAATAAAGAAAGGTGGAAAAGTGAATCAGAACCCACAAAGGTATTTAGAAAGGTGTCATGCTTTACAATGCTTGATTTTGTGTAGCCTTTTGAAATGTCCTTTTCTTGATTTCCCCACCTAACGATAAATCCCATGGCCCCGTTACAACCAAAGCAAAAGACCTCTTGATTCTTAATTGTTTTCATTAATAAAGTAGGGATTTGGTTGATAGTCAAGCCTATGGTAGAATTCATTCCTTGAGGAAAATGGATCGAATTGTCATATATCCCTAAACACTTGAGTGAAGTGAGAAAGAGTGCCAAGCAAATGAACAAGCTTGGGGTGATTTTCAGGTGAGAAAGAATGCCCAAATCAGTGAGAATATGAGTCTAAGAAACCTAATCTTCTAATTGGACTTGAAACTAATTGTCTCTTACTGAATTATTTGAAATGCCTGTTACTCGGGTTCTTGGTTCACTATCCATGTCCTAATTATTTATATCTTCTGGCCTTAGTGATTGCTTGAGGACAAGCAATTGAATAAGCTTGGGGTGATTTGATAGTGTGATTTCACATCATAATTCTTGTACACTTCTGCATGCATTTTCATATAGTTTAGGTATATTTAAATTTATTTCTATTAGTTTTTGCCTTGGAACGGGATAAGCGGTTTCTTGGTGTTGTTTTGCAGGAATTTAAGGAAAAATGCTCAAGATTGACCATGATGGAGCTTGGATGAAGACAGAACTTGAAAAATGAAGAAAATGACCCAAGCAGAGCCCATCACGGCCTAGCTGTGATGACCATCACGGTCGTGATCGAGCAATAATTGAGAAGAAAGAAGGCAAAAGTCAGAAGCCGTCACAGCCCAGCCGTGATTCACATCACGGCCGTGACATATACCCTCACCAGGCAGAATTGATCACGGCCTAGCCGTGATACCCATCACGACCGTGACAGACCAGCTGAGACAGGCAGAGCCCATCACGGCCTGGACGTGATTACCATCACGGCCGTGATGCTCCAAAATTTGAAAGCGCGCCAAGGCAGAAAGCGTCACGGCTGTGACGCGAATCCTAATCTATAAAGAGGCACGGGCAGAACAGAAGAAAACAGTTTTGAAACCCTCAAACACTCTCTCTGAACCAGGGGCAGCTACACAAGGATTCCATGGAGTTTCTTCTCATCTTCATCTCTATTTCTTTGATTTTGTCATTGATCATGAGTAGCTAAACCTCCCATTGTTGGGATTAGATGTAGCTATTTCTGAATTCTCCATGTATTTGACTTGACCTTGTAATACAGTTTTTGCTTCCTTATGAGTGATTGATTTCCATGCTTAATGCTTGTTGTGGCGTGATCCCCTATGACTTGATTATTGTTTTGGTATGCAATTGGAAAATTCATATTAGAACTAGAACTGAAATCAACCACCTAGTAAACCTTGTATCTAGGAATGGATTTAGGTTTATTAGCAATCGTGTAATCCCTAATCATCATGAAAATTCATTAATCTAGGCCACCTAAGGAATTAGGGTCTATTAGTGGATTTAGGCTCTTGTCATCTAAGGAATCAGGGCTTGAGTAATCTAGTGGATTGATTGTCATATTTGAAGTAGAAACTGTTTATTAGTCAATTCATTGCATGGGGATCAAGTTTAGTGAACCTAATCCCAACATCTTTCATATATTTGAGGAATCCTTTTAACTGCCTTCCAAGCATTCGACAAAAATCCAAAAAGAACTTTTCCTTTTATTTTGTTTATTTTAGGTTTTAAATCTGACTGGGCTTGGTATTTACTATTGAGCTCTCTTTGATCCAAATATCCGCTTAGATAGTAATTGACTCGGTACGTGCTAGTACTTGTCACAGTCCTCGTGGGAACGATAAACGGTCTCACCGCCGTATTACTTGTACGACTAGGTATACTTGCCTAGATCCGTCAACACAGCTCTTGCTAAAAATTCAATCCTTTCACCGGCGGCGATCAAGTCGGAGAAATCTTTATAGGCTGCCCCAGCCATGGCCCTTATAAAATGAGCTCCGAGGGTTCCTAAAACGTATGAGCACATTTCAGATAAAACCAACAGGGGTTGAACTTGTGCAGCCAAACTCCTCCACCTTTGGGCATATTGCTTGAAGGGCTCCTCATTTCTTTTCTGCATTGTAGTCAACTGTTCATGACTCGGAGCTGCATCCAAGTTGAACTTGTACTGGTCCATGAATAAGTCAGTCAATTCCGTCCATCGCGAGATCTTGGAATGGTCTAATTGGAGATACCATTCTAAGGTGAGGCCAGTCAAACTTTCGTGGAAAAAACTGATAAGGAATTTGTCATCCTTGGATCAAATTGCCATCTTGGTGGCATAACTGATGAGGTGAAATCATGGATTCCCACTTCCATCATATTTGGAAAAATCAGGAATCTTGAAGTCCTTGGGGATCACGACATCTATGGCGGGGCAGAGTTCTTCTTTTTGAAGAGGGTCGTAGGTATTCGGACCTTTTATTGCTTTTATTTGTTCTTCCATTTTCTCCATCCATTCATCTTTCATCTTATCCTTACCAGCCTAAACTCCAGCTGACAGACTGTGAGTAGATACATAAGGTTGCTCCCATGTCGGTGCGGTATAGCCCAGAACTTCATGATAGGCATTTTCAAAAGGGGGATATCCTTCTCCAATAGGAAGTGTTATTGGTGCCTTGTGATGTGTCTGGTCGGGGCCAGATATTCTTTGAATGGGACCCGTGCTAATGTTTGAAAACATCGGTACTGTTACTACGGAAGAGATCCGTCGCCTACCAGGTTCATTTGCATCTCTGTTCGCACTAAGCATGCTAAGAGATTCCCTCATATCCTATAGTATGGCTTCTAATCTTGCTTGGGTTTCAGTCATTTCATTTATCCTTCCCCTCACTTCATCTATTTCAGAGCTTATGTTTCTTCCTTCCTCAGGCATATTGGCAGCCATCCTGGTCCGAGATCTGGTATTGTGAACTCGGGTTTGATTGGTGTCACCTTTCCTAGGTCGTGCAATGGTTCCCGGATTCTACGAAGTATGTGACTCTGTAAAGCATCCAAGAATCTCATTACTAAACCTAAAATTTTGTGTGTGTGTGTGTGTATGCATGTGCAAGTTAACACCTTTTGTTTGATCGTGAGAGTGCTATTAGGAAGACTGTCGTATACACCTATAGCAAGAATACTCATCCTGCAATCAAATCTAGTGGTATGGTTCCTTCTAGCTTGAATGCAGTTGGTGTCAAGTCCAAGGGAGAATCCGTTCCTCGATAGACCACACCCGTACTAGCAATGTTCTTATTTTTAAGCAGAAAACACGTCGTTTTTAGGGTAAAAATATAGTTGATGATGTATCTAAGGGAGAAAGCACTCCTCGATAGATATCATCTTAAAAACGCTCGACAAACATTGATGAAAACTTCCATTCCATTATAAATATTTCGATACAAATCATGAGTCTTTGATCAAAATAAAAGAAATACATTGATAGCTTCCATCTCTCTCCGAGGTCCACAAAGCACTATGTTATGAGTCTCATTTTCTTTTTCCTGAACCCTTTGGCAAGTTTCCCAAAATGATTGAAGAACTCGATCACCTTTGGTGGTATCTGAAGGAAATGGTTCATACGAATGTGGATGGATGCTTCTTCAAATCGCTCCACCAGCTGGGAAGTGTGATATTGGAGCTTATCCATTATGTCCTCGTATTTTCTTTTCCATGCTTCCTTTTCATTCATTACATCCTTCACTACCAATTTCCATCCCTTTACCCATGTTGCGTGACGCTGAGCTTCAACTCTTTCAGTGTCTTTAATTTTGGCTCTGAGCCAATTTTCTCTCATGTTGGCCTCCGCTAGTAGCTCACGATACTTGGCTGCTTTGTTCCATCCTCTATCAGAGTACAGTTCTGTTTGGGCCAAGGATTCTTGCAGGGATTCAACTCTCTCTTCTAGTATATGTATTGTTTCAACATTAACCCCTACATTTGTCTTGAGCTCTTTTTTCTTCCTTTGAAGTTTGACAAGCATCTTCTCTTGATATTCTATCTTTGCCAGAAGCTCTTGAATTTATGCTTCTTTTTCTTTTCATGCCCTTTTTGCACGACTCGGGCCTTTGTAGGCATCGGCGCATTCGTCTTTCAAATGCTCGATCGGTAAACTTAGCTACTGCACTTGGATTCGGAGCGTGACAATAGTTACTTCGGCAGCTTGGTCCTTCTCATCCAAAACCCTCGTCTGAGCTTTTAAAATTTCGATTTCTTTCAACATTTGATCTTCGGTAAGAGGATTATTTTCACTACGGAGAGGGGATGTCGGTCTTGGGGGGTAACCTCTTCTCGCTTTTCTCCATACTTCCTATCTTTTTATGTGAGCTATGATTCACCTTCCTAATTCATCATGTCCTTTCATATGAACATCATTCCATGCTGACCTTACTGCTATTGCTTGACTCTTGATGCTTTCACTTTCTTGGTATAGGAAGAATGCCCCACCGAGCAGCTCCTCAGGGGGTTCATCCTGTGTCCACTTGAGCTGACGCATCACCAAAGCTGGTGAATATGATACACAACCTCTAGGACCCATCAATGGAACATTTGAAAAGCTTCCACAACTGAATACAACTGAATCTCCATTGTACCATGGACACATCCAACTAAACGACCGCATGTCGATCTGATCAAACTCTTGTTTCCATTCATATAGCTTACGTGGCTTTAGTTGCATGCAAGCGAATCCTTTCAGCGGGTCATCTGTTCTAACAATTTTATCGCGAGCGTACAAGTGAGTCATGATCCAGACATACAATATTGATGCACAACATCGTAGTTTCCCTAGTTGATTCTAATGACAAACCTGTAGGGAGAGGAAAGTTTCAGCTAAAATAGAAGGGACCGGGTTCACACCATATTCTTCAACCCTATAGGAAACATTCATGGCTGACTTGTCAATCAGATCTGGTACAAAAGGAAAGAGCACCAACCCATATATCATGAGGGCTAGTACTTTGTTGAAAGTAACCCATCGCTGTTGTTGGGCCAGCTTGTTGAGATACACTTCCAAAAATCGCCTCTTCAATCCATTGGTGGTTCCTTTTTCCGTTTTCTCTAGTTGTTCCGGTTGAAGCTCCAATAGACTTGCTATCTTCCAATCAACAACATATTGGCCATAATACATGTAGACGCGGGTCTACTTTTGAATTGGCAGTCGTAGCATATAAGCATACTCTTCTATGGTCGAAGTAATGTCTAAGTCATGCAATTCAAAACACCTCAAAGTTGAATTCCAATATTGGGCCAACGCACTCAGAGCGGAGGCCTCCACCAGAACACGCAATAGGTCCAATATTCTACCATACTTGCTGACAAAGCCTGAACGTACTTTTCCTGGCATTTGTTGGCTAAGTTCACAGGAACTCTTCACGTCATTGAGTGTCACATCGATGTTGATACTTTTCTTGGAACAGATCGCATTGCTAGTACACTTTTCGGAACCAAAATTTTCCATTTTCTTGCTATAAGATGAATACCAAAGTCTTCCAACAAAGAGGCACAAGCAAAAAAGCAAAAAAAAAACAGTATAGTGAAACAAATATATCTTGCATGATTCATGTTGTATGAGACCCAATGGGGTTGAAAACCCTGACGGGTATGTTGCCAATGCATCACCTTCATTATGACATATCGCCTATTAGATGTGCAATAATATTCGAATATGTCATTCAGGTTTGAGGCGGCAATGTGACGCCCCTAGTTTCGTGAATATTCACAATGAACATGCATGACAATTTATGCTTATGATGATAGAGAGAGAAAATAAAAGTAAGCCCCCTTTTGTCCTAAGCCAGGTAAAACCTAAGGATGGACACACCCTAAGTTAGGACTCTAAACAATTCGGCCGCTAGGTTTTCTCTATTAGTGAAAATTGGGACGGGTCTAGACCTCTAAAAGTCATGGTCCCCGGATTGCCCTTATAAGGATCTGATTCTTGAATCTAGCCACAAGTAGGGATAAACCCTCTCAATATGACTATTCCATGATCTCATGTACAATCTGAGTGGTGAACCGACAAGTATCAGGGAGGTACAAGACCTCTTCAATAACAATGTCAGAGCACGGACTAATCCTTGGGTTTTGAGCAAGCTCGAGTATAGAGCCAAGAGTGTGGGTAATATGTGATAGTGATGTGTGTGAAGGAGGCATACAAACCTGTAACACTTAAAAAATAAAAAGAAAACAAAAGACAAGAAAAACCTACAAAATAAAAACATAGGTATATATAAAAATGGTTATAAGTCCTCTACCATATTGTTAAAATATAGGAAAAAAGAAAAGAAAGGAGGAGGAAGCAAAAACATTGTTAGTGAAACATATACAAAAATAACATGAGTTAAAATGTATATACAACTAACTTTTCTCATTTTTATTTAAATAAAAGGAAAAACCAAACAAAAAGGATAATCCAAACAAACATCACTAAAAATAAAAAAACATTTTTTGTTTTTGTTATTTAATTATTGTAAAAAAACAGCAAGATATAGCAATAAAAAAAAGGTAAAACAAATAAGCTACAAGTTATTAAAAATTTGAAAAACTAATTTTTACGGGCTTGACTCTCTTAAAAGTTTCCCCAGTGGAGCCGCCATCTGTCGCGACCATGATCGCGGCGCAATGGAGAACAAAAAGAAAACATGTTTTTCTTTTAGAGAATAAACATGGAGTCGCCACCAACTTTATTTAATTTCGGGAAAGTTGGAAAACCCTTTAAAAAAAACTTTGGGTTTAGGAATCGATTACGTCTAGGGAAGGCATGGAGACTTAACCCCACGACATCTTAGAACATCCATAAAAATGGTTACCCAAAATTAGTTGTGTAAATTATTAGTAACTTTGAAAATATTTATTTTACCCCGAAAATCATTTAAAGGAAAAAAACATTTTTAATTTTAAGATATTTTATATTTTATCGGTTTTATATTTGTGAAATTATTTTTTGATTAAACCTAAATGAGGTTGAACATGGCACGTAAGTCCACAGGACAACCTCAAAATCTAAAGGGTTGAGCATGACACTTGTCATAGAGCAACCCAAAAATAACATTGATTTAATTAAGTATTTAGAAAAATGCCACATAGGAATTAGGAAGAGAAATGTTATTTGATGATCTCATTTTTTTTATTTTATTCTACCTTTTTGATTAAATGTTGAAAAGTCCTAAATAGGTTAAACATGGAACACAAGTCCATAGGGCAACCTTTATTCTAAGGGATTGAATATGGCAACCAAGTCCATAGGCCGTCCCTAAATAAAACAAGTTCAATTATTTATTTATCAAAAGGCAATTTTCTTTATTTTGTATAAAGGGAACAAACCGGTTGAAGGGGATTTAAGTGATCATCTTTTATTTTTATGTAAAAAAATAGTTTTGCCTTATGAAAATAGAACAAAAATGAAACATTTTAAATGTTTAGTAACAGTATAGCCATATGAAGATTACTAGTGTATCATGCATTTCAGCATATGACGGCAAACAATGAAATAGGAACCCTACGATACATCATTTTTGAAACAGACATAAGAACTCATATAGCAAACATCATACTAACTCATTCAGTTTCAATATCCATGGATTTTCTTTTCGTCATAAACAGAGACACGGAAAAATAATAATGTCAAGAGAAACTCATGAATAATATCAACAAAGAGAACAAGGATTAACAAATGAGAGCATAATAACAATGATTTTGCTTTCTCCCAGTAATAAAATGTTAAGATCAAAACCCTTACATTTCAGTTTCACTGACTCTTTTAACTCTCCCTTCTTCTGAAAATTTGGAACCACTCTAATGACAGAGAAGAGAAAAAAAGTCAAATCACTAACCCAAAAATCCCCTCTTTCCGTTTAAAAAATCGAAGATCCCCTCCATTTCTACCTCAAACCCAATCTCTTTTTCTTCACAAAGAAAACATCAGATAAAATTCTCTCTCTCCCTTTTGTCTTTGTATCCTTCCTCCGTCCCTTTTTTTGTTCTTCTCCCCTCCTTTTATAGACGGAGGAGAGGGCTTCATGCTTCTCCTTACCCAGCAGCTTCAAGGTTGGTCCCACGAAATCCGGAGCTTGGGCTGTTCTGAGCAGAGATTGCATGTTTCCAGATGGAGATGGCGCGTGTGACACCCTAAAACCTGGCATCACATGGTTACTCATTTGCGGAAAAGAAACTTATTTAAAACGCTGGTCGCCTTCGGAAATATAACCTTTGTTAGAAGGTTACTGAAAAGGGTACTTATTTTTTTTTTTCTTGTAAGCGGTAGTTAAGAAACAATGATGAACACTCAGAACATGTGAATAAACATCATACATATAAATAGATAGCCGACCCACTTGGGATCTTAGGTTTCTGGTTACAAGACAGGCCTTATCGAACTGGCCAACTCACACTGATACAAAAACTGAAGAAGTAGGTAAAAGATTGTCATCACACTGGGAATGGGGAAAATCGGGCCTAAAGATCAAAAGAAGGCTCCATAAGCCAAGGGACCATCAGGGCAACTCCAAAAACCAACAACGATCTGTCCATGCCTCCTGCACTCGGAGTGACCGCAGAAGCTACCTTCCGACGAGGGACCACTAACCGGATCAATAACGTCGCCGCCATCATCTATAATCATGTCGTCGTCGCCGGGATCCTGTGGGTGGTACTCGGTCTCCTCCTCCTCCTCTGCCTCAACCTCTATGAACTCGTAGGGGTCTTCCTCCGGATCCTCTTCGAGCGGTTCGACTGGGTCAAGGTGCTCCTGAAGAAGTCCGGTGACCTGTAGCGTGTGGAGGTAAAACCATGGAGGTGGAAGCGCCACAGTCCTAGACTCGATGGTATGGATCCTCCGTATAGGTACTCCGTTGGCATTTGTCTCAGTAGTCGTGATCGGTCCCTGATAAGTCGCAGTCGTCGCTCCTTCATGTATGGTCCAACTCCCCGCCGCCCGAGCATGATCGAAGACCTCATTCCTTGAGTTCGTTGGTGCCAGGGGAACATCCGGATCCATCTAAGAGCACGTGTGTTCCCGATACAAGGAGAAAAGAACAAAGCATATAGTGGTGCAAGAGTGAGATACCGTCATAAGATATATCCCACAACAACCATATTCATGATACATACATCACAGAATCATATAAGCAGTTAAATCATGCATATACTCAATATATCAGTGTTATATCAAAGGGCATCAAACCCTGCAGTCAATCTTTCGAAGATATGCATGGCACTTCAATATCAGGCTCTAACTTAATCTCATGAGATCTCAACACCGTTTTCCCTGGAGAAGTATTAGAGTTGGTCAATCTCTAGCCCATCGGGCAGTTGCCTCCTTAACCTCATGCATAAGGTCTCAGGACGAGCAACGTCACATGTGCCTCTTCACTCGGTTTACATGGACAGACTCCCAGATACCATCTTTTGTATCTGATTTAATCATCAATAGCACGTCTGCTTGGGGAAATGCACATGAGAAAATATTTTATTTAAAAGGATTTCTTTGTGTTCATTATTTTCACCTGCCGCCGCTCAAGGCTAACGACTTAAATCATCATTTCCCCATCACTTAAAAACTCGAAGCATAGGACTCATAGTCCGAACGCTCAATCACAATGCCCAAGACCGTGGCCACGATCAAGGGTTGTGGTCGTGAAAATAACCTTCACCTTTAATCATGTTCATTACACGCGGTTAGAATACACAATCCAACATAGCGCGATTAGGACCTAAGTCCATAACATCATAACCAGGACTCGTAGTCCCGAATTCACACCGATTCAAGATCACGTGCACATCACTGGAATACTAGAGGCGACGTCTCGCGTACTAGATTCTCTTTCTTAAGTACTTATTTTTCGTTCAGTGAAAAACAAATTCAAAACCGAATCCTCGATAACCTATCCAGGTTACCGGAAAGTTTCTAAAATATTTAGGAAAATCCTTTTCTTTGAAAATCTTTTTATAAAGCATCTTTGAAATTCTTTTATCTTTGAAATATTTTCCCCAATAGGATATTGCCAAATAATTTTGAAAGTTTTCACTTGAAGACACATAGTTCGAAAAAGATTTTTCTTTTGTATAACAATAGTACACCAACATCATTTCAACATTTAAAACAAGTACTTTAAGTTTAAAGAGCTTTTGGAAAAGAACACCAATCCCTTCATCTTCAAGGCTTATTAAGGTTTTTAATCCTTATTATGGTTGAGCACAGACGCACGTCTGGCTTAGCAAACTTTCCATCAACAACAGTATATATATATCATCAGTGCAAAGCTAATATCACAGTTGAAAGCAGTTCATCACATATATGCATTATATCATTTAGAACAAGTACAGATCAACATCAGATAATAGCACAACAGTTCAAGTACATTAGATAATCAAGTAAGCTCAATCAACATATAAGTATCCAGTTAAACACCTACACACATGCATACAGTTATTGAATATCTTTAGGAAATCCCCTCTTACCTTAAGAAGGTAAGAGAATTTTAAGAAAATAAACGGCTTCGCGGACGTTCTTCAAGGTTGGTTAGAAGGCAAATCTAGGTTTCAAGACACAAGGTTCAAAGGATTAGAACTCAACCAAGAACTTGGGGTTAGAAGTTTCCAAAACATATGCAACTTAGGGATTTATGATCCTCAAGTGCTAAGAATTTAAAACATGATTACTTAAAACAGAGTTGAACAAAAATCCCACCAAGTTACACCTTGATGGAAATTCGGCCTTGACCAATAAAATAGGCTAGGAACATTTATAATTTCCAATCTCTTTGGTTTAGAATCCATTAATAGTAAGGAGCTCAAAACCATGATCACTTTGGAAAATGAAAAAAAAAACGAAACACCCTAGGTCCATAACCTTTAAGATTCGGCCATCCTTGGGTTTTTATGATAAAAATCTTTAAATTCTTCCAATCTCTTAGACCTTTTAGCATCCAATAACTTATGGAGCTCAAGTCTATGATCATCTTGGAAACAACATAGGATTATAAATAATTAAAGTATAATATCATAAAGTAAATGGCATAATGTAAATGACATAAAGTAAATGACTTAAAGTAAATGGCATAAATATAAATGGCATAAAAGTAAATGACATAATGTAAATGACATAAAGTAAATGGCATAAATATAAATGGCATAAAGTAAATGACATAATGGAAATGACATAAAGTAAATGACTTAAAGTAAATGGCATAAATATAAATGGCATAAAGTAAATGACTTAAAGTAAATGGAATAAATATAAATGACATAAAAGTAAATGACATAATGTAAATGACATAAACATAAATGACATAAAAGTAAATGACATAATGTAAATGACATAAACATAAATGACATAAAAGTAAATGACATAAAGTAGAGTAAAAATCTTTAAACTTTCCAATCACTTTAGACATAGCATCCTTTAACATAAAGGAGCCTTGGTCAATGATCATTTTGGGAAACAAATCTTTAAACTTTCCAATCACTTTAGACATACCATCCTTTAACATAAAGGAGCCTTGGTCAATGATCATTTTGGAAAACAAATCTTTAAATACAAACTCACACTTGTAAAAGTTGAAACAAGATCCAACAAAACCATAGGTATGGTTCGGCCTCATTAGGAAGTAGAGGTTAGGAAACTTTGTTTTACACAACCTTTTAGTATGTTAAACTACAAGTAAATACAAGGCCATAGAAATTGGTTTCAACTCAAATGGAGTTTTCTACCATTTTTGAGAGATTTTTGAAGATAAAAGCTCATAAATGACATAAAGAAGAAACTTTAGAAAAAGATGAAGTTTTTAAAGAAAAGAATACATGAGAGTATTACCCTAATCAAGAGGAACAACTTTTATGAATAACACTTTGTGAAAAGAAGAGTAAAAACAAGAGCTTTGGAAGCTTGAAGTTAAAAGATGAAAGCTTAAGAGTGAAGTAGAAGAAAGGAAAGTGTTGAAGTGAAGTTGATGAGTGATATTTATAGAAGGAAAGGGGAAGTGCACGGCCTTGAGGGGGAGAAGAAGAAAGAAGATGAGTTTCTTGAAGAGTGGTTTAAGAGTTAATGTGATGTGAGGTGATTGGAGAGAGAAAGTTGAAAAGTAGGATTTTGGAATGACATAAGGATTTTCTCTTTCCTTAGGTGTGTCATAGGCATTAAATGAGACTTCCCATCAAGCCTTTTCTTCTCCTTTAGGGTTCTTTAACTGCTTAAATACGTAATGCGGTGCACATCCGATCGTATTTTACGAAGGTTTCGCCGGATAAAATACTATATTTTATTCCCGGACAACAAAATTCGAAAAAATACCAAATCTACAATAAACATCATAAAAACACTAACTGTCTGGTTCACGAATTTAAATTTTTTTTCTAGATCAGTAAACTTGTACCTAGTGTGAGAACCCGCATAGGTTTTCAATGCAATTTTCGACTGAAAATTTTATTGGGGCTTCATATGGTAAAACAACACAAGAAAATGATTTTATTTTAAATAAAATCATCTTCTGGATTTTATCGAAAATAAATACATTAAGTATGTATTTACCGATAAATAAGCATACGAAAAACGGGGTGTTACAACTCTACCCCTCTAAAAAGAATTTCGTCCTCGAAATTACGTACCTTGAAATAACTCAAGGTACTGCAACTTCATCTTGTCCTCAGCTTCCCACGTTGCCTCTCCGGTTGTCTCATTCCAGATGACTTTGACCAAAGGAATTTGTTTACCTCTGAGCTGCTTTGTCATCCTATCCACGATTCGTGTCGGCGAAGTCACAAAAGACAGGTTCTCTTTTAATTGTACTTTATCAGGCTTTATGATATGTGATGGATCAGGAATGTATTTTCTCAACTGAGAGACATGAAAAACATCATGGATATTGGAAAGAAATGGTGGTAAAGATATTTTATAAGCTACTGGACCTACACGACGAAGAATTTGGTAGGGTCCAATGAACTTGGGCGTAAGCTTTCTGGACTTTAGTACTCTGCCAATCCCAGTCATTGGCGTGACTCTCAAGAATACATGTTCGCCTTCCTCAAACTCTAGAGGTCGTCGTCTCTTGTCCGCTTAGATCTTCTGTCGGCTCTGAGTTGCCCTCATTTTCTCCTGGATCATCTTCACCTTTTCCGTTGTTTGTTGCACGAAGTCTGGACCCAATAGCAAACTTTCACCATCCTGGTACCAACACAAAGGCGTTCGACATCTTCGACCATACAGGGCCTCATAAGGTGCCATTCCAATGCTTGAATGGAAGCTATTATTGTAGGTAAATTCTATCAATGGTAGGGACTCGTCCCAACTCCCGACATCCTCCAAAACACAAGCCCTCAACAAATCCTCTAGTGATTGGATTGTTCTTTCCGATTGCCCATCCGTCTGTGGATGATATGCGGAACTCAATCTGAGTTTCGTCCCAAGTGATTCTTGCAAACTCTGCCAAAACCTTGATGTAAATCACGGGTCTCGGTCGGAGACAATGCTTGAAGGCACACCATGCAGTCTAACAATCTCTCCGATGTACAGTTGGGTTAACTTCTCCATAGAGTATCTCATATTGATTGGCAAAAAGTGAGCTGACTTAGTCAGTCGGTCCACTATTACCCATATAGCCTCATACCCCTTCTTAGTCCTTGGTAAACTGGTCACGAAATCCATTGAGATTCCATCCCATTTCCATTCTGGAATATCTAAAGATCGTAACATTCTCGCTGGTCTCTCGGTGTTCCACTTTGGCTTTTTGACATATCAAACAAGAAGCGACGTATTCCATTACATCTCTCTTCATTCCATACCACCAATATAATTTCTTAAGATCTTGATACATCTTTGTGGCCCCTGGGTGCATACTCAACTTACTCTTGTGAGCCTCTTCTAAAATCAGCTTTCTTAGCTCAGCATCATCAGGTACACAGATTCTTTCGCCAAACCTCAAAATTCCATCTGTTCCTTCTCTAAATTCTGATAGAGCTCCTTGGCCTACCAAGTCTCTTTCTGTCTGTAGATACTGATCAGTTTCTTGCTTCTCCTTTATCTGTTCCATTAGTCCATTTGACACGGTGGTCCTGTTCAGACACAGTTTCCCTGGCGTACTTTCTACTAATAATCTTAGATCTCGGAATTTTTCCAGCAGTTCATGTTCTTTAACCATCATCGCTGATGCGTGAATTGTCTTCCTGCTCAAGGCATCAGCCACTACATTCGCCTTTCTAGGGTGATACTGTAGTTGAAAATCATAATCCTTCAGGAATTCTAACCAACGTCTCTGACGCATATTCAATTCCTTCTGATTAAACAGGTACTTCAAGCTTTTATGGTCACTGAAAACATTAAAAGTAGCTCCATACAAGTAATGTCTCCAGATTTTTAAAGCGAAGACCACAGCAGCTAGTTCTAAATCGTGCGTCGGATAGTTCCTCTCATGAATCTTCAACTGCCTTGAAGCATAAGCCACCACTTTCCGATTTTGCATCAGCACACAGCCCAAACCCTGATGCGAAGCATCACAGTAAACCTCGAAAGATTCCTTGGGATCGGGTAGGATCAATACCGGTGAGGTTGTCAATCTCCTTTTCAGCTCTTGGAAGCTTTTCTCACAGGCTTCTGTCCACACGAACGTTTGGTCCTTACGCGTCAACTGAGTGAGAGGTCCTACAATCTTGGAAAATCCTTCAATGAATCTCCGGTAATAGCCAGCCAAACCTACAAAACTACGGATTTCCGTTGCCGTTGTTGGCCTTTCCCATTCCAAAACAGCCTCGACCTTCGTCGGATCCATAGCGATTCCTTCGCGGGATATTACGTGCCTCAAGAATTGAACTTGCTCCAACCAAAATTCACACTTCTCTGGCTTCGTATAGAGCTGTTTCTCTCTCAGGATCTGAAGAACAATGCTAAGATGCTCAGCATGAGTCTCCTTGTCCGAAGAATATATCAGTATGTCATCAATGAAGACGACTACGAACTGATCCAAAAAGGGACGAAAGATCCTATTCATATAGTCCATGAATATAGCAGGTGCATTCGTCACTCCAAACGGCATCACCAAATACTCATAATGCCCATAGCGTGTTCGAAACGCTGTCTTAGGAACATCTTCCGCTTTTACTCGTATCTGGTGGTATCCCGACCGCAGATCGATCTTTGAAAACACTGTCGCTCCGCGTAACTGATCCATAAGATCATCGATCCTTGGAAGAGGATATCTGTTTTTAATTGTGACTTTGTTTAACTGACGAAAGTCCACACACAGTCTAGCAGTTCCATCCAGTAAAGTGACATATGGAGCTTGTCTACTATCAACTACAAGCCTTGAGGATTGAAGACGACGACGATGCAGAATCTTATTTCAAGAACCAGAATCAAGAAAACAAATTCTGTTATCAGACTCAAATCTGTTTTGATTGATCCCAACAACTATAACTTGTTTTCTATATATAAAGGGATCAAAGGAACACTTTTTAATAAAAATAACAAGAGACAAGAATTATACGATATCAATTGTGAAAATCATTCATCTTCTTGCTTGAGCTTATTGTGAAAAAGAGTGATTCATTCTTATAAGTGCTTCAATTTGTATATCTAACTATTGAGAGTTAGGAATCAATTTTTCGTTCTATTTGATTGTAAAGAGAGAGGGAGTCTCTCTGAGTGATTAGGGTGAGGTATCCCTAAGGAAGAACATTGAGGCTTTTCACAAGAGTGTGGTATATCGAGGTGAAGGAGTGCTCTGTGGTGTAAAGGTTTTTCAAGCTACCTGGCTAAAGCTTGTTGTGTTAGTGTGTGAAAACCCACAGGCGGAGTGGGGACTGGATGTAGATCACAGTGGTGGTGACTAAACCAGGATAAATCTAGTTGTGTGGTATCTCTAAACTCAAACTCTTTTACTTTCTGTTTATGTTCAAGAACCTGCGATTTTGATGTTTAAAGTCCAATATATTTGATATCAGTTCTTGATCTGCATAATCAGTATTGAATCTTGAGTAAACTATAGTAATAACAGTGTATTCAATTCTATTCTTAAGGATCAATATTTGAATTGAATCTTGCATTATATACTGAAACTGAAACCTGCAAGTTTGTTCTTGATTGTTAATGCTTGTATCTGAAACTTGCATAACTTGTTCTTAATCTTTAAAGGCTTAAGCAGCTTCTGTATTTTGTTATTATTAAGTTTTGAACCCGAACCTATTCTGTGATCTATCTATTCTGAATTAATCTTTCTTATCCTCATCACTTTCTATTCAAGATTTTATATAAACACTTCATTGATTTTTTAAAAGATCCTGAGGCCGCAACTCTAATTTGTAAAGTTTTGTGAAATCTTTCTAAGAGGGAAATATTTTTTGAAAACTCAATTCACCCCCCCTCTTAAGTCGTTGAAACCAAAACAACAATTGGTATCAGTGCTAAACTCTAAAGTTTGGCTTAACAGCTATAAGAGTATGGCTTCCAATGACTGTTTGAATGAAGGGGCTTCCCTTGCACGCCCTCCTGCCTTCAATGGATCTGAGTATATCTATTTGAAGGAAAGAATGGTAATCTTTCTTGAGGCAGCAGGCGTAGACATTTGGGATGCAGTAGAAAATAGACCATTTGTCCCCTCTACTGTAGATGTTAATGGTGCTCCAAGAAATAAGCCTAAAACTGAATGGAGTAGGGATGATAAGAAAAGAGTTCAATATAATGCACGCACTAAGAATATTATAACATCTTCTTTAAGCCGTGATGAGTTTTTCAGGGTTTCAAATTACAAATCAGCAAAGGAGATGTGGGATACATTGCAAGTAACACATGAAGGAACCACAGATGTGAAAAGGGAAAGAATGAACACACTGACACATGAATATGAGTTATTTCGAATGAATCGAGGAGAACCAATGGAGGTTATGCAAATGCAATTCTCACACCTTGTGAATCAATTGGCTGCACTTGGAAAGACAATCTCCAATGAAGATCAAGTTTACAAAGTCATGAGATGCCTAGGTAGAGAATGGCAACCTAAAGTAACTACAATTTCATAATCCAAAGACCTTTCAACAATTTCAATTGCAGCGCTCTTTGGAAAGCTACAAGAACATGAAATGGAGTTGACTAGATTGATGCTGAGTGAAGAAGAAGACAAGAACAATAGAATTGTCACATTCAAAGCTGTAAGATCTACAAAGGTTGACAGAAAATTTAAGAAGGAAAAGAAACTTAAACGTGCATACATAGATTGGAAGGATAACAATCTTGGCTCAACGAATGATTCCAATGATGAAAAATCAAACTTGTGCTTAACTGCTCATCTTCATAAAGAAGATGGTGAGGTAAATTCTGATTCTGACCTTGATGAATTACCTTCTTATGATGAATTGTAAAATGCTTTTGAAGAACTTCATAAAGAATCAATTAGACTTGCTAGATTGCTAATTAAGTCTAAGAAAACCATCACATTCCTAGAAGAGAAAATTTATGTTTTAAACAAAGAGCTAGATGAATTAAAAACAGAAAATTGTGCTGTAAAAGAAAAATTGGCTACTGTTTTGGAACCACCTATATGCTCTAATTGTTCTAAGTGTTGTACATTGACTAAAGAAGTTGAAAAACTGAAAAATGACTTAGCCAAGTTCACAAATGGTAGAGACAACTTGAATTCTTTATTAGGACAGCAAAAATGTGTTTATGATAAGGCTGGAATAGGCTATAAACCTAAGATACATGAGAAATCTTTCAAGAAATTTTTTGCTGCACCTAAGACATCAAACACACCATTTGTTAAATGCAATTTTTGTGCTAGAAAAGGTCACACAGCTTCTACATGTAAATACATAAAATCAGCATACAATATATCTTAGTATATATGGGTTCCTAAAGGAACTATTGCTGCAACTAACTCGAAAGGACCCAAACAGATTTGGGTACGTAAAACACAAACATGATTCTATTTTGTAGGTGTGTTGGAAAGCCAAGAATGTGAAATGGTATCTTGACAGTGGTTGTTCCAAGCACATGACTGGAGACAAAACCAAGTACCCCTAAGTCAAGTGGTAGTGTTACCTATGAAGACAACAATAAAGGGAGAATACTTGGCATTGGCAACATTGGAAGTGACTCAACAACAATCATTGAGGATGTACTATATGTTAAGGGACTGAAACATAACCTATTAAGTATCAGTCAACTGTGTGACAAAGGCTTCAAGGTAAAATTCAATTCCAACAGTTTCTTAATAGAAAATCAGCATGATGAAAATTTGAAATCAATTGGACATAGGACAGATAACATCTATATGCTTGATTTAGATAATATCTCTTCAAATACGGCATGCTATCTTATTTCAAAAGAAGAAGAGAATTTGCTTTGGCATGGAAGAATTGCACACATTCACATGAACCACTTGAATAAACTGATTCGTAAAGATCTTGTAGTTGGCTTGCCTAAACTGAAATTTGTGAAAGATGGACTATGTGATGCATGTCAAAAAGGAAAGCAAGTTAAGGTCTCTTTTAAACCAAAGAACATTGTTTCAATAACTAGACTGTTGCAACTTTTACACATGGATTTATTTGGTCCATCTAGAACCAAAAGCTTTGGTGGTAACTCGTATGCATTACTAATAGTAGATGATTACTCTATATATACATGGACATGTTTTCTATCTCATAAGAGTGATTCATTTGCTACATTTAAGAAAATGGCAAAAATTGTGCAAAATGAAAAGACATGAAAATTGTTTCTATAAGAAGTGATCATGGGGGAGAATTCCAAAAAGAAGTGTTTGAAAACTTTTGTGATGAGCATGGCATTCAACATAATTTTTCTGCTCCTAGAACTCCACAACAAAATGGAGTAGTGGAAAGAAAGAATAGATCATTAGATGAGATAGCAAGAACTATGTTGAACGACTCTAGCTTGCCAAAACATTTTTGGGCAGATGCTGTCAATACAGCCTGCTATGTTCTAAGTAGAGTCTTGATAAGACCAATCTTAAAGAAAACCCCTTATGATCTTTACAAAGGAAGAAAACCAAATATAGCACATTTTCATGTTTTTGGTTGCAAATGCTTTGTTCTTAACAATGGAAAGAATAATCTTGGAAAATTTGATGCAAAGGATGATGAAAGAATTTTCCTAGGTTACTCTCTATCTAGTAAAGCATTTAGAATATATAATAAGAGAACACAAACTATTGAGGAATTAGTGCATGTGACATTTGATTAGTCTAACCCCAAAAGGTTGGGAAAGGATTCTGTTATTGATCTTGCAGATTCAATTGAGAAAACTCTCCTAGAAGAGAAACAAGACAATGAAGAAGATGAAAGCTTAAAGAATGAATTACTGCAGCAGGAGCAAACAGAACAACAGCCTGACCTACCAAAGGAATGGAGGACTATCAGAAATCATCCAATTGATAACATCATTGGTGAAATTACAAAGGGGGTAACTACTAGACAATCTCTTAGAAATGCTTGTAATTATATGGCATTTGTGTCTCAAGGAGAACTTAAGAACATAGATGATGCTATAATTGATGAACATTGGATGATGGCTATGCAAGATGAGTTAAACCAGTTTAAAAGAAACCAAGTTTAGAAACTAGTGCCTAAACCCAAGAACTGTCAAGTAATAGGTACAAAATGGGTTTTTAGGAATAAACTAGATGAAAATGGTATAATTGTAAGAAACAAGGCTAGATTGGTATCCAAGGGGTATAACCAAGAAGAAGGCATAGATTATGATGAAACATATGCACCAGTAGCAACATTAGAAGCTATAAGAATGCTACTTGCTTATGCTTGCATAATGGGATTTAAATTGTATCAAATGGATGTTAAGAGTGCTTTCTTAAATGGATTTATATAAGAGGAAGTGTATCTTCGTCAACCACCTGGTTTTGAGAATAATGAATTGCCTAACCATGTTTATAAACTGTCTAAAGCACTATATGGATTAAAGCAAGCTCCTAGAGCTTGGTATGAAAGGTTAAGTAATTTTCTCATTGAAAAAGGATTTAAAAGAGGTAAAGTTGACACAACTTTGTTCACTAAGAAAAAGGCACACAACATTTTACTTGTACAAATATATGTGGATGATATAATTTTTGGTGCCACTAATGAGCATTTGTGCAAAGAGTTTGCAAGTCTTATGCAGAGTGAGTTTGAAATATCAATGATGGGTAAGCTGAACTTTTTCCTTGGACTGCAAATAAAGTAAACTGAAAACGGAATCTTTGTTAGCCAAACCAAGTACTGCAATGAGTTGATCAACAAGTTTGGCATAGAAAATGCTAAGGAGATCGCTACTCCAATGAGTACCTCCTGTTATCTAGACAAGGATGAGCAAGGTAAACCTGTTGATGTTTCTAAATTCAGAGGTATGATAGGCTCACTACTTTATCTTACTGCTAGTAGGCCAGATATCATGTTTAGTATATGCATGTGTGCTAGGTATCAAGTAAATCCAAAAAAATCACACTTAACAGCAGTTAAAAGGTTAATTAAGTATCTGTTAGGAACAAAGGACTTGGGATTATGGTATCCCAAGGGAGCTACATGTTCTTTAATTAGCTATTCAGACTCTGATTTTTCTGGTTGTAAACTAGATAGAAAGAGTACAAGTGGAACTTGCCATTTACTAGGAAACTCATTAGTATCATGGTTCAGTAAGAAACAATCTAGTGTGGCTTTATCCACTGCAGAGGCTGAATATGTAGCAGCTGGTAGCTGTTGTGCACAGGTTTTATGGATGAAACAACAATTAGTTGATTATGGTGTGCAACTAAACCAAGTTCCAATTAGATGTGACAATACAAGTGCAATTAACCTAACTAAGAATCCCATAATGCACTCTAGAACTAAACACATAGAAATCAGACATCATTTCATTAGAAATCATATACAAAGTAGAGAAATTGAGATTGAAAATGTTGATACAACTAAACAACTTGCAGATATTTTACTAAGCCCTTGAACAAGGAAAGCTTCTTTTTCATTAGAAGAGAATTGGGCATAATTGATCATTCCTATATCTAATCTCTAAAAGAAACTGTTTATATGACTGTATCTTTGTGAAAACATGCTCCGATTCTTGTATGATTTGATTTGGAATATCTATGAATGATTAGAAGAGAATTTTGGAATATCTATGCGAGTTGGACGTATTTTTTTTGATTTGCCCCTGCACCTATCCCTCTATCATGATAAATTTTATATGCTATATTTGAATGTTTAAATGCTTGCCTTCTCTATTGCTTTGAATGTTTCTTTTCTTTACCTTTTTTATGATGCCAAAAAGGGGAGGAAAAAGTACGATATAGAGAAAGGGAATAATAGTAAATTATACATGCATATGTTGAGGGAGAGCTTATAAGCTTATATGATTAAGGGGGAGTAAATCAAATTCTGCTCTGATAATATTTTTTTTTTTGCTCTGATATACTTCTACTCTGACTGCTCTGATACCATGATATAAATCTGACAAAAACACTTAGCTTCTGCTACACTTATACTCTGATCTTATAATTTGTTAAAAGATTTGTCATAATCAAAAAGGGGGAGTTTGTTAGACTCAATGACTTAGAGATTTTGATATGTGGCAAATACAATTTAATGTGTATGCAAGTGTTTTAGTATCAAATTGCAAAGACAGGTATCAAGCAGTAATCAACAAGTTCAGTGAGCAATTAAAGGAGAATGTTCAAGGAAGAACTTGAAGGAATCAAGGAGCTTCATGAAGCAAAAAGCAAAGACAAATATCAAGGAATCATCAAGGCAAGAGCTTAAAGGAGAAAATAGAATTAAGTCTTAGATGATTTGTAAGAGATGAAATCTCTTAGTCACAAAAGAGCTCAACTAAAAAGATGCAAGAAGAAAATCAATTTTCATAACCTGCATTAAAAGGAATAAGTTTTCGTTAATGAAAATGATTTTTGGAAATAAGAAGCGCTCGTCCAACGCAAGTAATAGAAGTGGCCGTCCAACACAAGTGACAGAAGTGCTTGTCCACTAAAGTGACAGAAGTGCTCGTCCACTAAAGTGATACAACCGCTCGTCCACTAATGTGATAGAAGCGCTCGACCACTAAAGTGACAAAAGTGTTCGTCCACTAAAGTGATACTATCGCTCGTCCACTAAAGTGACAGAAGTGCTCGTCCACTAAAGTGACAGAAGTGTTCGCCCACTAAAGTGACAGAAGTGCCCGTCCACTAAAGTGACATATGGAGCTTGTCTACTATCAACTAAGAACCCTGAGGATTGAAGATGGCGACGATGCAGAATCTTATTTCAAGAACCAGAATCAAGAAAACAGATTCTGTTATCAGACTCAAATCTGTTTTGATTGATCCCAACGACTATAACTTGTTTTCTATATATAGAGGGATCAAAGGAACACTTTTTAATAAGAATAACAACAGATAAGAATTATACGATATCAATTGTGAAAATCATTCATCTTCTTGCTTGAGCTTATTGTGAAAAAGAGTGTTTTATTCTTATAAGTGCTTCAATTTGTATATCTAACTATTGAGAGTTAGGAATCAATATTTTCGTTCTATTTGATTGTAAAGAGGAAGGGAGTCTCTCTGAGTGATTACGGTGAGGTATCCCTAAGGAAGAATATTGAGGCTCTTCACAAGAGTATGGTATCTCGAGATGAAGGAGTGCTCTGTGATGTAAAGGTTTTTCAAGCTACCTGGCTAAAGCTTGTTGTGTTAGTGTGTAAAAACCCACAGGTGGAGTGGGGACTGGATGTAGGTCACAGTGGTGGTGACTGAACCAGGATAAATCTGGTTGTGTGGTATCTCTAAACTCAAACTCTTTTACTTTCTGTTTATGTTCAAGAACCTGCGATTTTGATGTTTAAAGTCCAATATATTTGATACCAGTTCTTGATCTGCATAATCAGTATTGAATCTTGAGTAAATCGTAATAATAACAGTGTATTCAATTCTATTCCTAAGGATCAATATTTGAATTGAATCTTGCATTATATACTGAAACTGAAACCTGCAAGTTTGTTCTTGATTTTTAATGCTTGTATCTGAAACTTGCATAACTTTTCTTAATATTTAAAGGCTTAATCATGTTCTATATTTTTTTATTATTGAGTTTTGAACCCGAACCTATTATGTGATCTATCTATTCTGAATTAATCTTTCTTACCCTCATCACCTTCTATTCAAATTTTATATATACCCTTCATTGATTTTTTAAAAGATCCTGAGGCCGCAACTCTAATTTGTAAAGTTTTGTGAAAATTTTTTAAGAGGGAAATATTTTTTGACAACTCAATTCACCCCCCCCGAGTCGTTGAAGCCAAAACAACAGGTTTCTCTAAGTTAGCCTTATCCTTAACCCGTCTCACCAAAAGGGACAGTTGTTTGTGTGGGAATCTAAGAGTGAGGAAAGTTTCCAAACCCTTAAGGATAGGTTAACATCAGCACCATTGTGAGTTTTGCCAGATCCTATTAAATGTTTCGTAGTGTACTGTGATACATCGAAGCAAGGTTTAGGTGGAGTGTTGATGCAAGATGGTAAGGTAGTAGCTTATGCCTCTAGGCAGTTGAAAATCCATGAAATGAACTACCCTACCCATGACCTAGAGCTAGGAGCTGTGGTTTTTGCCTTAAAGATTTGGAGGTATTACCCTTATAGAGCAAAGTTTGAGGTCTTTAGTGATCATAACAGTTTGAAGTATCTCTTTAATAAAAAAGAGTTGAATATGAGGCAGCGTAGGTGGATGGAATTTTTGAAGGATTATGAGTTTGATCTAACCTACCACCCAGGAAAAGCCAATGTAGTGCCAGATGCTCTAAGTAGGAAAACCTTGCACATCTCCGCTTTGATGGTAAGAGAGATGGATCTGATCGAGGAGTTTAGAGACATGAGTTTAGTTTGGGAAGTTACCCCTAAGAGCATTAGTCGTGGAACCTTGAAGGTTACCAACGGTTTGATGGAGCAGGTTAGAGAGGGTCAAAAGTTAGATAAGTTTCTCTTAGACCAGAAGAGTTGATCACTCAGGGTAGAAACCTTAGTTTCCAGGATGGAAGTGACGGAGTTCTAAGGTTCACAGATAGAGTCCAGATACCCAGGCGTCCCGAGCTTAGAAATTTGATCCTTGAAGAAGGACATGAGAGTGGATTGAGTGTACACCCAGGCGCCACAAAGATGTATCAGGATCGTAAGCGGATGTTTTGGTGGCCTAGGATGAAGAAAGATGTGGCTGAGTTTGTGTATGCTTGTTTAGTGTGCCAAATGGCTAAGATAGAACACCATAAGCCATTAGGAAAGTTGCAACCTTTGAGTATCCCTGAATGGAAATGCGACAGTATTTCCTTGGATATTGTGCCTGGACTCCCTAGGACTCCAGCTGGTTTTGAGGCTATACGGGTTGTTGTGGATAGACTGACTAAGTCCACCCATTTCATCCCAATGAACATGGAATACCCTTTGGAAAGGTTAGCTAAGTTGTACATCAACGAAATAATTAGGCTACATGGTGTACCCTCTAGCATAGTATCTGATAGAGATCTGAGGTTTACCTCTAGGTTTTGGAACAGTTTGCAAGAGGCCTTAGGAACAAGGCTTAAGCTAAGTTCAGCTTATCACCCACGGACTGATGGGCAGTTTAAGAGGACCATCCAGTCCTTAGAGGACTTGTTGAGAGCGTGTGTGCTAGAACAGTCTGTTAGTAGGGACAAGTTTTTGCCCTTGATAGAGTTCACCTACAACAATAGTTTCCATTCTAGTCTTGGGATGGCACCTTATGAGGCTCTGTATGGGAGGAGATGTAGGACACCCTTGTGTTGGAGTGAACCTGGTGATAGTGTCGTGTTAGGACCTGAGGTACTGCAAGAAACAACAAAAAAAGTGAGGATGATCAGGAAAAGATGAAAGTGACACAAAGTAGGCAAAAGAGCTACCATGACAAAAGGAGGAAGGCGCTCGAATTCCAGGAAGGTGATCATGTGTTCTTGAGAGTTACTCCAACGACTGGGGTTGGTAGAGTGATGAAAGCAAGGAAACTCACTCCTAGATTCATTGGTCCTTACCAAATCCTCAAAAGAGTCGGCGAATTCGCCTATCAAATAGGCTTACCACCGTTTTTGTCCAATCTCCATTATGTTTTTCATGTGTCTCAACTCAGAAAGTATATCCATGACCCTAGTCACGTGATAGTACCCGATGCGATACTGTTAAAAGAGAACTTGACTTTTGAAGTATTACCCCTTCGGGTCGAGGATAGGAGGGTGAAGCAGCTAAGAGGCAAGGAGATTCATTTGGTCAAAGTGGTTTAAAGTGGGGTTACTGAGGAAAGTGCTACATGGGAGTTGGAAAGCAAGATGATGGAAGCATACCCGGACCTTTTCATTCGAGGTACGTAGAAATTTCGAGGACGAAATTTTTATAAGGGGGTGGAGTTGTAACACCTCGCTTTTCGTTAAGTGCTTCTATGTGTGCTTGTTTGGCCGTGCTTGTTAGGAAGCACGACCGTGCTTAAGTGCGGACCGTGTCTTGTAGACGCTAAGTCCAGTACGGCCGTACATATGGTGAGCACGGTTGTGCTTCGTGTGCAGCCTATATATGTTGCCACAGAAACCGATGGTTATGATTCTAAACCCTATTTTGGCAACAGTAGCCTCCCTAGTGCGGCTCTACCTTTCAACTTTTCCCTGTTTTCTTTAAACCCATCTCTTCCTTGGAGTTTTAGAGATCTTTTGGGGAGTTTTGTTGATATGTGCCAATCTGTGCAGGTAATGGTCTCTCCCTTTTTGGTTTCCTTTTCTTGTTTTATGATTTGGGAACTAACTGGTTAATGTTTTGGTTTGGCCAAGGCTTAGACGTTGACTAAGCCGCTTAAGGAACGTGGCCTGTTCTGGTTGGGAGCCTTGTTGTGGAATCTTCATACCAGGTATGCGGAGGAGAATAGTATAATCATTAGGTAATGGGTAGCGTAAGATGAGGGGTTCCCATGACCCCGTAGTTGTTTGTATGATAAATACCATGCATTAACTTGTTTATTGTTATAAATATCCATTGTTATGAATGTCTATCATATGTTGTTGATCTGTTTATTTGGTTATTTGGTATGCCAATCATGTGTACCTCGTTGTTGTGACGATGCCATGTTTATTTGGTTGCATTTGTATGAATGATTATGTCATGATAATGTTGGTTGATTTGGTATGTTTTATATACCCTGTTGGTTGAAAGTTTGTGGCTAAAGCCAATACGTTTAAATAACCTATAATTGGTTAACATAGGACTATTGTTAATAAAATTGGATAAAGGGATAATTTCCCTAAAAACGTTATAAAACATTGATTGCTAGTGTGAGTGAGGTTTTTATGCCAATGGTTTAGTCCATAATACTAGCAATGAATCAAGAGAGTTTTTAGGATGTTCTTGGCTAAAGAACTCAACTGGAAATCTGCCCAGAACAGTACGGCTGCATGCGGGAGAGCACGGCCGTCTTTGAGCAGGAGCACGCCCGTGCTCCCGGTTTGGATTCGGAAGGTCGCGCATTAAGCACGACCGTGCAGAGTGGAAGCACGACCAAGCATACCAGCACGGTCGTGCATAAACAGAAGCACAACCGTGCTTCCCTTGCAGGAAAGCACGCCCGTGCACAGGGTGAGCACCCCCATGCTCCCCCTCCAGAATAGTGTTTGAGATTAAAGGTTTTAAAGGCGTTTTAACCCCAATTATCCCTGATAATGTTATGATAATGCACCAATCAAATGATGAAGACTAGATAACTTAATTAAATATTAATGAAGATGTTGAAAGACGATGAGTTGGTTAAGCCGGTGCCCAATGGGTTGCCGTACGCTAATGAACTTTGGTGCTTTTCGGTCAAAGTGGTCTCGAAGCTTTTCGGTCGAGGTGTTGATGAGTTGTACCTTGGTGCTTTTTGGCCAAGGGGGCATTGACCCCGGATGGGTCTAAGGTGTTGACGTTGATGATGATATACTTGGGTGCCTTTAGTTGCCCGAGCGGAGGGGGCGGTTGCTGTTTCTTTGTTGCTATTGTAACACCCCGCTTTTCGTTAAGTACTTTTCTATAAGCTCGTTTGGTTGGTTAAGTTGTTGGTTGAGGTCTAAGTGGGAATTTTGGCTTAAAAGTCCCTTTCTGGTAGATGAGCACGCCCGTGCTCATTATCCAGCACGCCCGTGCTTAGAATCAGGCGCGTATGACTGATTTTAAGTTGAGCACGCCCGTGCTCAATGTGCTGACAATGTCTCGGTGATGCTAAGTTGAGCACGACCGTTCTCAAGGGTAAGCACAACCGTGCTCAGGTGCAGCCTATATATTTTAGGCATGGAACCCGAGGGTTGTACTTTTCAACCCTACTTTTGGTGGTTGTTGACCAATTTCGGCCGTCACTGCTATGTTCCCTATTTCCATCATATTCAGAGCGATTCTTGAGTATTGGATTTCTGTAGGGAGCTTGTGTTAATCTGTGCTTGATATATAGGTAAGGTCCCTTCCCTTTAAGGTTTCCTTTTCTTGTGCTGATTTGAAAACTGATTGGTTTATGTTTTGGTTGACCAAGGCTTAGCACCAGATTAAGCCGCTTGCGGATTCGGAACCGGTTCGTTATTGGCTTTGCATTTAGAGCTACCTTTAATCCAGGTATGGGGAGAAGGGTAGTGTATAACCATAGGCTTGCGGTTAGAGTAAAGTAAAGGGGTTCCCATAATCCCGTTTTGATACATGTTTTGTATGATTTAAATGCCTAAATGCCTTTTGATGATAACATGTTGACTTGCTGCTATGTGTTATTAATTGATATATGTATTGATATCTGTATGAATATGATAATATGTTCATGAATGTTGTGATGGTTAAATCATGAGGCTGATGCCTTGATTATGTTGTTGATGAGTCGATTGAAATGGTTGATGCCATACGGTGGTGATGATGTTGAACGCTGTTGATGAAATGTGATAATTGGTTAAACTAGATCTTAAAAAGATTTAGAGATTAATAGGTTGAAAATCCTAAATTAATTGGCTAAGTTTAGTTTGCTTTCTACCTTAACAAGATAATCGTGCATTGAGACGGCCGTCTTTGAATAGGGAGCACGACCGTGCTCCCAGTTGAATTATGGAAAGTGGTTGTGCTTCGAGCACGGCCGTACAGAACCAAGAGCACGACCCTGCTGCTGACCACGACCGTGCCTAATGAGGAGCACGACCGTGCTTCACTTATGTGACCAAAGACGTACTGCAGAGGGATCAAAGACGTCCGTGCTCCCATTCCTGACCAGAATGTGATTAAAGGCTTTTAATGGTTTCTGACCCCAATTTCTCTATGATGATAAGATGACTAAATCATACAATGTTGCTAATTAGATAACTTGGTAAATAATTAATGAAGATGGTTGAAGAGATGAGATGGTGAGATGTTACGTTGGTTAAGTCGGTACCCGGTGGGTTACCGCATGTTGTTGATGTTGTACCTTGGTGACCGAGAGTTTGCCATAATGGGGCCTTGACCTGGTTGGGTCTAAGGTGTTGCAGTTGATCCTGCTGCGGTAGATTCCACTGGTTAAAGTTGTTGCGATAGATTCCGCTGCGGTTGATTCTGCTGATGTCTTCGATTGATTCCGTTGAAGTTGAGGAGGTGGCGTTTGCCCGAGGTTTTGTTGATTGTTCATGCATCATTGGAGATGTTGTCGTTGGTGGTTGTTCGACATAGGGGAGGTCCCCAGGAGTACGGCGATCTGGCCATCCACGGTAAGAGTAAATTCTCCGTGTGCCTCCGTGATGAGGCATCCGATGGTTTGATGCTTTGGCTATCCGAGGAGTAGATTCTCCGGTGTTGAGTAGATTCTCAATGTGGATATTTAACTCCGAAGTCGTTCAACCTGAGTTTAGTGGATCCACATGCATTGTTGGAGTAGTGGAGTAGAGTTGCTTTGCATAGCATATTGTTGTTATGATGATGATGATGATGATGATTGATGCTATGATGCTTATTTGTCGACGTATTCTATATGATGTTGTGCATAGTTGTTTACTTTACTTCCTATCGCCCTGCCATACATGTTTACATGATTCTTACTCCCCTCTTTTCTTTGTTGGTATGTTTGGCCTGATCGGCACCTTACAGAGGATGACGAGCAACCCGGTGAAGAGTGACTCTGAGGAGCCGCCACTCATAGTTAAGGCTTGTTCTCTTGTTAGTTAGTTAGTTTTCAGTTCGTATCCCGAGGATGTCCCCGGAACGGTTATACCAGCTCTGAGTCGTGACATCGGGGTTAGGTTGTTATGTTTTATTTGTTTAAACATGTTTTATTTTCACATTTGTGAACTAGTTCCTATGGGACTTTTCTACCCATGGACGAACGCTTTATTTTATTCAGTATTTTTATGATTAAATTTTATTAATTGCTTATCTTAAAGTGCTCATAATATGTGGGGTAGAAGGGTGTCACAACTGTGCTCATGCATCATGCATTGGAGTTGTTAATTGGGAGAAGTTCAACATAGGGGAGGTCATCCAAGAGGTAGGCGATCTGGCCATCCACGGTAGGGTCACCCAAGGTTTGGTGGACCGTGGCCCCCGTGATGATGCATCCAAGGTTTGATGCGTTGGCTATCCAAGGGGTTCGTCATTGGTTTGGTGAACTGCCGGCATTGGTGCTTTTTGGTCAATATGGATATGTAACTTCGAAGTTGCTCTTCCTGAGATAGTTTGGATCCACGTGCATAATGGAGTAGCGGAGTAGTGTTGCACTGCATAGCATACCTTGGTTGGTTTTTATGTTGAGATAATTATATATACATGATGATGATATATATTATATGTTGTTGCTATGTCATGATGTATGTTCATCTTGTTTCCTATCTCCATGCCGTTGTGATTATATTTTTTCTTACTCCCCGTTTCTCTGTTTTCCTTATTTGGCATGTATGGTTTCGTGTAGAGGATGGCGAGCAGCCAGGAGATGAGTGACTCTGAGGAGCCGACACTCATAGTTAGGACTTTATAGTTTAGTTGTTCAATTTGTTTAGTTTAGTTGTAATTCCGAGGATGTTTTTCCGGAACGGTTATACCAGCTCTGTATGTGACATCGGGGTTGGGTCTTTGTTTATGTTCTGTCATGATTTTGGATCTATGTCTTTATTTCTTTTAAACTTGGTTTTATTTCCGCGTTTGTTGAACTAGTTCATGTGGGACCTTTCTACCCATGAACCTTTTTAATAAAGGACGTATGCTTTATTTTATTTTTTTGCTTATATAACATGCGGGTTAGTTGGGTGTCACAGAGATGGCAAATCAGGCTAACCTGTCCCACCCCACCATTGACCCAGTGAAGCGGGGTGAGTTGACCCATCTTAGTTAAGTTGGTTGAACCTCTCAACCCGCCCCATTTAGTGGTGAGTTGGCAGGTTGGCCTACCAAAAATTAATAAAATATTAGAAAAGTGTAAAAATAAAATGAAAAAAATAAAATTACTAATATACAAATATCAACTAAGATATCACAAAATATAAATAACTATTTTTCGGTAGTAGATTAAGTAATGTATAAATATAATAGTGAATGGAATTGACTATATACAAATATATATAGTTCTAATAGTTAGTAACTGTAAAATAAAAGTATATATATATATATATATATATATATATATATATATATATATATATATATATATATATTCAAATAGTTCTTGAATGGGATGGACTAGTTAATAGTCTCATGGGTGGGTAAACTAAAAAAGTAATTACAACATAAAAAAATTCAAATAAAAAAGTGGGTTTGGCAGGCCAACCCGTCCCGCCCCGCCTCCCCTCCAACCCTTTTTATTGGTGAGTTAGGCGGGATGGATCAAAACGGGTTAGTGGGTTGGGGACCTTAACCCAACCTGCCATAAATGACGGGTTAAACGGGTTGAAACTACGAACCCAACCTATTTTGCCACCTCTAATTACAGTAAATATTTTGATTACTTGGACTTAATTATTGATGTGATAACCCATAATAGTTAGTTAATGGTGTATTACGTACACGAATAACAAATTAAAATCAAACTTGTTATTGATTTAGTTTATGTTTAGATAAGCGTTTGATAATAACTCGTTATTGATTTAGTTTGTGTTTGGATAAACGTTTGATAATAGTAATTTTAAATCAAATTTATTTTTTAAAATTAATTTGGTTAGATGGAGCTAATGGAGCAGTGGTTGCATATAGAGCTGTCAGTTCGGGCAGGCCCATGCAGGTCAAGGTACTTTTCGATCTGGACCGGGTTGGGCTAGAAGTAAGTCGGGACACTAATTTGCTAGCCCAGCCCAATGCAGGCCGTCGGCCAAACAGACTAGCTCATGGGCCGATAACATTTTTAAAATTTTATTGTTCTTGTATTTAAAAATTCATTTGTTAACTAGAAAATTTCATTCATATGATTATGAATTAACATTTGACGTGTCATTCACTAAAAATTTCCTTGGTTATAATAAATCTCCATGAGGATGAGGAATTGAGAATATGTATCATGATTATAATAAATCTTCATCGTCATAAAAAAGCATACATTTAACCATAACACAAAAAGTATAGGATAAAGGATATGTACCAAACAATTAATGATATAAAATGATCCCAAAAAAATTAACATAAGAGTATAGGATGAGGATCTCATTAAGTAGGACGCTGAGCGCCGATGCCAAGCCTACTGTGTGAGAAATATAAACGAGGGTTTCAGTTTCACTTTTCAAGTTTCAACTTTTAATCTTTCAGACTTCTCTTCACTTCAGTAAGTAGTAACTAATAGCAAATAAGTAATAGGTTTCAGCTTTTAGTTTTAAGTTTTAATTATGTTCCAAATTTTAATTTATATTTTTTTACCAAACTTTTCAAATTCTTACTTTTCATATTTCAAGTTTTCATCTTTTCAACCTTTCCGAGTTTCCGTCGTTCCCATTCCTATCTTTTATTTTTGGTTTTTTTATAAATAATTTTTTTTGTTATCCAGAAGTTAGGGAATGTCGAAACAAAATAATGCTAGTTGGATGTATAACCTACATTAAAACCAAATCTACTCAAGACTTGTTCGGTTACCTGATTAACATTTTGTTCGACCATTTGCCCCCCGAGGGTTACAGTCGGTAATCGCATAGATGTTTCATTTCGATTGAGCTCTAATTTTAGCAACCCAACGCATCATTTATATCGGGTCAATACGGGCTGGCCCATCGGGCCCAATTGTGCAAGATGAACTTAACATTCCACCACGATTAGAGTATGGTAATGTACACGTGCTTTGCTGTGAGGATGAAAATCAAATGGCTCGAAATGATACAGTTGTGCGATTACTTCGACAGAACCTCAGGGGGGAACCAAATGGTCGAACAAAATGTTAATCAGGTAATCGAACAAGTCTTGAGTAGATTTGGTTTTAATGTAGGTTATACATCCAACTAACATTATTTTGTTTCGGCATTCCCTAACTAGGTCCAACAGACTGAATAGCTGGGGAGTTAAGTTTCCCAAATTGTCAAAATTTTCTAGAGAAAGCTGTGAATCGATTGAACTTGGGGAATTGTCAACAATACTCTCATGCTCTTTATTGTTACCATCGCAACCCTATTCAAATTCAAATTACACACTAACATATTTTATGAACGCATCAAACATATGGGGTTCATTGTCACTTTATTGCTAGCACATCCTCTATTGTACTCTATGTCTTGTCGCCACTCTTGACCTATCGATCAATAAGTTCAGTTATAAATGATGGATGCTATAGCTAACGCGTTAAGTATCCCACCTGGGAAGTATGTTCACAAGAATGAAGCAAAGTCAATCATCCTGGTTTGTTCTACACTTGCACTACCCTACTACAACCCTATGATTATATATAGGCATATAAACTTTTGGATATAGTCATTTAAAAGTATAGGAATCTTTTCCAAATTATCTTTTCTGTTTATCACACCAAAATGTCTAGCCTATTTTTTTAAGAAAAAAATAAAAATTAATGTGCAGATAAAAATAATAATAATTTGAACTATTGAATATCGTTAGTAGTTAAGATTTAGGTCCAAAATGGAATCCAGGGTATCCTCACAGTTAGAAGTCGTAGGACTGATTCTCGAAGATGTAAAGTACATGTTAGACTAGTAGTTAGGAGCAAACGAAGGTTGGTCCAGTTGGTAAGAATACGACTCATAACTCATAAGGTCGTGTGTTCGAATCCCACTACCAATGTGATGACCTCGTTGGTGGGTAATCTGTATATCTTCTGTAAAGCTCTTTTTTAGTCATAAGGCGCATCTGAACCCGGTGAGCCCCCAAGACCAAACTCTCCTAAACTTTTTGTAAAAAAAAATAATAATAATAATAATTGGACTAGTAGCTAAGATTTAATATAACAAGAAGCATATATAAAAGTATCCTTGGATTACATAGAAAACTATCACAGCATACTAAATTAATAATGGCATATAGCAAATAATTCCAAATTTGGCATAACTCTCTCTCTATTTTATTTTTTATTTTTTATTTTTTATGATATTAAGTGTTAGGAAATGCTCTGTCATGTACTGTGGTGTCGTCCAAACACACATAGTCTTAATTGTGGGGTTAGTGCCAGGAATTGGAATTTAATAACAGAAAGAGACAGGACTAGGTAAGACTAGCCCCGTGGTACCCCAAACGTAGTTGTACGCTCACGCACAAGCCATCTCATGATCCTCCCTCCTCTACGAAATAGCAGTTTCTAGATTTGTCATTATTATTATATGGATAAATTTAATTAGGATCTTTAGGTATTGGTCCAGGAATTAAAGGAGATAAGTTTATATAAAAAGTGTTAAAATAATATTTTGTTTATTATATTTGATATGAATTCTTAATTTGATTTTTATACATAAAAAATTATTAAAATTGTCATATACGTATAAAAAGTCTTCATTTGGTTCCTATATATTACCCGTTTGGTTCCTATATGAGCAAAAAATTCTTAAATCAATCCCTAAAATTTTGTACGGCAGGAACCAAATGGGGACTTTTTTTACGTATAGGGATCATTTTAATAATTTTTTATGTATAGGGATCAAATCGAAAATTTGTTAGGAATCAAAGTATTACTTTAATCATAAAAAAATTATGTATTTAATATATTAAAAAATATTAAACTTGTATACTCGTACAAATTTTACTTTTATTAAAAATCCTTATTAATTATTATATAATCTATATTATGCTGTTTTGTTTTGGACTTCTGTTAACTGAAAACCAGCTGAATCGGGTCTCGATATGATCAATGATGTGCTGTAACGCCGCAATCAATAAAGCAACCTTTAGCTTTCTGAGTATTTTCCTTGTTGGAGAAGTGTTTTTGCTGCTTTGAGGAGCAATTAGCAAACCAAATTGATCAGGATCAAACACTTACAAGGTTGAAGGGGTTGAAATTTTGGCCAAATCATGGTGATGGAGATTGTTATTTCTTTAATCATCTTATTTGTAGGGATCGCAGTTTTGGTGTCGATTCATGTTTGCATCGTGGGGAGGGCTTTCAGAAGAGAAAATAATCATGGTGGTGGTGGTGGTGGTACTCAAGGACAGAATAGCAATAGTACCATGAAAAGAATGTCTGATGGTGAAAATATTGATGACTTGAACAACCTTCCTTGTTTTGATTACGAGGAACCAAAGAAAAGTTGCAGCCTTGTGGATTGTGCTGTTTGTTTGGAGAACTTCAAGGTTGGTGATGCGTGCAGGTTGTTGCCAAACTGCAGCCACAGCTTCCATGTCCAGTGTATAGATTTGTGGATACTCAAGACACCCATTTGTCCGATTTGTCGAACATGGGTTCATTCTCGAGTAACAATGGCTTCCACAGATTTGAGGGATGGAAGTGCTTTTTCAAACAATGTAGAAATTGAAATGGCATAGAGCATAGAGGCAAATCAAAGAGCTCTTATTTAGCTCTGTATCAACAAGATGGATGTAATATCTGAGGGTTCTCTATTACTTTTCATTCACACGAGTAAATATTTCTGCAAAACTAGTCAGTAACCGAGGGATGTTTATATCATTATTCACTCATGTACCGCAGTAATGATGCTCATACGCGCATATTTTCAATGTTTCATATATTTATCTATTTAGTATTAGTATTAGATAACACTTTAATTTTGGTGTGAGGATCGATTTTTTTTTCATAATTATTAGTCATCCGATTATTCCAAATCGAGTTGAGTGAACAGACAAGATGTAAAATTCTTCGGACATCTATTTTTTTTTCAATTACAAGATTCAAACTCAACAATTTTGATGATTCAAGCTGCAATCAATTGCACCAATAAATGTTGGTAGGATTGATTTAATTTGAGGTAAATTTTGTACGAAGGGTCAAACATCATTCTGGTTGGTTTCCATGCAAAGCTTATCCATCCAGATTGCGGTCGTCGGTGCGTCGTGGACAGATTTTGAGCTGAAAGATTGCAACCACTACCAAAATGGTAAGGACATATTTGCTTTATTTTCATAAATAATTATAAATTATCTATTTCGAAATATTTGTATATAAAACAGTAAAACATAAAAAAAATCATTTTTAGTAGTTTTGGTATAAATTTACGTAAACAAGAAACAGAATATAAACAAAGTACTATTTCTGGTCCTTATTATAACAAAAAAATCACCAAACACACCGATCGAGGAAATATATTGAAATGAGCTAATTATAATTAATATTCATATAAATTTCTAAAAATACCAATTCTAATTAATGAACAAACTCATTTGTATGAAAAGTTGATATATCCAGTAAATATAAATCATATTATAAAAGAGGGTAATATTAAAAATTAATATTTAATATGTGTGAAAATTGATATATGTTTCTTATATTTTGTACCAAAAAAAATACTTATTTATTTTTTGTATTAAGAATCGGAAGAAGTTATTTCTGAAAACAGGAAACGGAGAAACAAAACAAACACACCTTCTTTCAGTTTTTTCGTCCTATTGAATATGGACGGACACTAGTACTGTTGCCATTCTGTGCCTGTATCTTTGGATAGACTGATATGGTTCCACGTACACACAGCATCTAAGATTTATCGCCATCCAACAATCCAACAAGGCAAATGTTAGCAACTGGCTAATATATTAAAGAAAAAAATACATTGTTACTTTTTTTTGACAAAAAAAAAATATACGTTGTTACTAGAAAATGATATTTTTAATATTTTGAAAGTATTATAATTAATTTTTGAATAAAAACATGAAATTTAAGATTCCTTAACAGTATTGATTAACATGACCCATTCAATGATTCCAGGATAGGACAACCCGAAGTGAACAACTAGGCTTACACGTTAACAAATCTTTATCCTGTCATTGTCGTATTTAACCAAAAAAAAAAACTTATATTTATCTAAATGTTCTTTTCAACTATTTGGTAGAAAATTTCAACCGACTTGTATGTAACGATATTCAGTATGTGACATCCAGTTGCAAGCTCTTAAAACTGAGCTTGCTTGGCATCTAATTGGAAACCCCCCAAAACTGAATTTGAAGTTTCCAAACTCAGTTTTGAAATTTGTTTAACTTATTTAACATCATCTAAAAATCAACTAGCAATAACTGAATTTGAAACCCAAGTCTTAATTAAAGAGTATGTAAAACTTTTACTATTTCACCAACATGGTATGGCACGATTGACAGATAATCGGGTTCCTTAAGTATGTGATCAGGGTTCGATTCCTAGCTCATGTATATGGAAGAGCATCTGTTGGGAGAGATCAACCCTTTAAATGGATCTCGGTATCTCGAGAAATTAGTCTCTAGCTCCCGACTGGAGAATAACCGAGTTCACAAAAAAAAAAAAATTACTATTTCATTTATCAAAACTCAAATTTTCAACTACTACTTTTATCTTAATAATCTTTAAAAAATGAATTATTTTCTCTATCCTTTAAAAATGAAATTAATGGCCAATTTGATAACACCACCAATCTAAAAGTCAATTTCATCAACATTATACGAACAACATTAAGATATTATAAATATACTTTTTAATCAAATAAGTTTACAAAACCTTGATTAAAACCAATTTTACGAACAAAACCTCAAACACATTCACCACCACCGTGAGTGAAAATTGATTTTGATATAATTAATTTTGTAAAATTGATTTTGGTTAGAAGTGAGCTGAAAGTAATTTATGTTTGGCTACGTTTATGACAAAAGTGATTTTTGTATAAAAATATTGTTTGGATAGTTTTGATTAAAATTACTTTTAGGTGTATAATTAAGAAAATGGGTTTGAGTGTTCATATATCTATTTTGTATAGATTTCTTTTTTATTTTACTTTTTTTTCCTATATGTAATTTTTTTAATAAGAGGTAAATTTTATATTAATTAACAAATATTTTTGTTTTACTTTATGTTTTTTTTATAGGCAAATATTAGTTTTAATTTCTGGCTCATGTGTATGGAAGAGCATCTGTTGGGAGAGATCAACCCCTTAAATGGATCTCAGTACCTCGAGGAATCAATCTCTGACTCCCGGCTGAAGAATAGCCTGAGTTCAGAAAAAAATTTATTTTTTTTACTATTTCATTTATCAAAACTCAAATTTTCAACTACTACTTTTATCTTAATATTCTTTAAAAAATGAATTATTTTCTCTATCCTTTAAAAATGAAATTAATGGCCAATTTGATAACACCACCAATCTAAAGTCAATTTCATCAACATTATACGAACAACATTCAGATATTATAAATATACTTTTTAATCAAATAAGTTTACAAAACCTTCATTAAAACCAATTTTACGAACAAAACCTCAAACACATTCACCACCACGGTCGGTGAAAATTGACTTTGATAGAATTGATTTTATAAAATTGATTTTGATTAGAAGTGAGTTGAAAGTAAAATGATTTATGTTTTGCTTCGTTTATGACAAAAGTGCTTTTTGTATAGAAATATTGTTTGGATAGTTTTGATTAAAATTGCTTTTAGGTGTATAATTAACAAAATGGGTTTGAGTTAGGGGTGATCATAAACCCAGCGACCTAGAACCCGAACTATCCGTTTTGAGATTGGGTGAAACGGTCGGGTTCAAACGGGTGGCGGGTTCAAACGGGTAAAATGAATGGATTAAGATGGATAAGAGCGGGTGGGTTCAGTTTTGCAAAATTCAACCCACCGATAATCGAACCCGACCGAATATGGCTAATTTAACTATACCAAAACCCATTTTCATTGGGCCTAATGAATTGAGTAATGTTTTTGACCATCAGTTTAGAGTTAAGACCATTTTTGTGTCGTTGGGCTTAATGAATTTATCTCATATTTTGTCCCCCAGGCCAGGCCCTAACATTCTCACCTCACCAGTCAGACATTATTAGTGTTTATCTTCCTCCAAACCCTACAATCAGCAGCGCCTGCAGAGGCACTGATCTTCCTCCTAGGCGCTGATCTTCCTCCGCGGCTCACTTGACGTGCTTCTTGCTCATCCGACCTCTCTTTCTTCTTTCTCCTCTCTTGCTTCCTTTTCTCAATGACAATTACGGTCCGCAGAGGAGCTTTCGGTCAAATCGAGATGATGGCGACGACTCTTTCGCTTCCGTTTCCGACCGCCACGTCGAGACGACGACTTCGATCTCTTCCGCCCGTGTTGTCTTCTCCGTGCGGATCTACACGACAGACGGCGACGGCGGGTCTAGTTGGTGTTGTCTTCTCCTTGCGGATCTGCGCACGGTGGCGAAAGAGTTGGGTGGTGGTCTTCTCCTTTCGTAGATCACGGCCTTGGCACGGGGTTGGGTTGCGGTGGTCGGACATGGCGAAGCACGATGGCGGCTTGGTTCGACGTTCCTTACTTCCTTTCATCTTCTCGATCCATCTAAGCCTCTCCAAGTGAATCTCTTTTATTTTTTTCCTTTTTTTCTGAAATAATAAATAAAAAAAATAAAAAATACTTGATCTGTTGCAAACCGCCCAAACCGAACCGCCACCCGACCAACCCGATTTATAGATGGGCGGAAGCGGATTTCATTTTTCGCGCATCGAATCCGCCTGAACCCGACAAATACCACCCGAACCCGCCCAATGCTCACCCCTAGTTTGAGTGTTCATATATCTATTTTGTATAGATTTCTTTTTTATTTTACTTTTTTTCCTATATGTAATTTTTTTAATAAGAGGTAAAATTTATATTAATTAACAAATATTTTTGTTTGACTTTTTTTTTTGTTTTTGATAGGCAAATATTAGTAATCAGTATGTTATGTTAGTGGGGGAGTTGAACCAATGACCTCCTTATTACTCCAAACCCTATGCCCCTCCCCCAAGCCATCTTAACCACCTTGTAACTCCCCTTTGTTTTACTTTATGTGTTGTCGGATGTGTTATTAGCTCCACTGACCGCACCATCCTTTGCTAGTTGCCCTAGTCTTTTTGTGGTATGTCTTTCATATGTCACCCAAAAATTAAAGTAAAAAACCCAATCCTTCTCATCTCTAACCTAGAAACAAGGGGCTCCTCATCAGCTGTTACGCTGCAACACACCAGAAACGTAGAAACATGGTGAAGGAATGGAAGGTGAAGGTGCAAAGCTGAGATATTACCTATGATTTATATAGAATCGACTTCAACTTGAAGTGAAAGCTAGAAGAAGTTGCTTCAACTAGAATCAATTTTAGGAGGAATAATCACTTTCTCAACCAAGAGCCAAACATTTTTCTCATCTGTTCAAATCATTACTCTTGTAAACGCACGTCTTGTCTGGTTGAATGTGGAACCGAACAGGCTAGAAGAAATGTTCTTCCCTGAATTTTCCTCATTTGGTAATTGTTACGTCAGAATTTTCAGAATGCCACATAACCTCATTGACTCCTCAGTAACACTAAGAATTTATATCATGTTCGGATTATAAATTTTTCAGCCCAAACCAGTTAGAAGGTCGAAACATACTTTATCCGACAAAAGGAAGGCGAAAACAGAGTTTCATCCACAAACTAACATACTAGGTAAATTCCAGTTAGAGTATGTCTAATGGGATTTTGGACTCAAACCATGGTTTGAGTGAAAGTGAAAAGGGTTGCTTTTACGTTTGGTTGGAGACAATTATGGTCATAAATAAATACTCAGACTCACTTTCATATAAAAGTATCCAACCAACCCAAACAATATGAAACCAAAAAGTAAAGTATCTAAAAACAAATCACTTTATTGCAAACTCACTTTTGATCAAAACCAAGTTTATTCAAAATCAATTTTGAAAACTATAATCAAAACACACATTGGCATCCAATCAGTGGAGATGCGGATACCCACAAGTCAAAATTTCATCCAGACATCACATGCAAAAATAAAATAAGATCAATATGGGCCTTTGAAACCACTAGAGACTGGATGGCAAGAACAAGGAGAAAGTGAAATGCAAGTGCATTCTTCACCACAATTGGGCGGAGAAAAACACACCCGCCCAACCCCAAAATGATAATAGGACAGAATAATTTGAGGTTGTAAGCCAAATCTTAAAGGTATGTGCCAACTAATAAGACAGAATTCAGTTCAAGTACCGATCACAATAGCTTCTAGGGAGATGTTCTTTAACAAAGAGCAGAAGAATTATGTCCTTATGTTCTGATCTTATACTGTACTACATTATTACATTCCCTTAGAAAAGAGGCTTAGTTTTCAATTCTTTTACAGGCAAGAAAACACCTAGAACTCAAATACCGAAGTCATAACACATGCTATATAAAGCAATAATAACGAGCAGTTGGTTTAATTCTTTTCAGTATTGCTCTCCAGCTCCCTCCTTAGCTGAAGAGAGAAATCATCACTGACATCATCATCATCCCAATCATCCTCCCACTGTTGAGTCACTTCTTTCCCTTCCTCTACGTCATCCCATTCTGTAAGTTATATAACATTACAGGTCAACAGAAATAGAAACAAACATTAGACTGTAAGTGTAAGCATAAGGACAGAATTGCCTAAGCCAATAAAGCTCCAAATTTTAAGTCCCCGAACAAATCAAGTTGGATGAGCAGTCTTTTTTTTTTTTTTGACAGGAAAACAAGCAGAATATCATTGCATTAAAACAGTATCATTACAAATAGCAGACAGTAACTGAGTTGGGGCATTCCCCACCCAATTTCTGGATCCAAACTGGTTTGCTAATTTAGCCATGACATGAGCAGCTATGTTTAATTGTCTTTTAACAAAAGTAATAGAGCTACCTTCAATCTGATTCAAAAGCTCGCTGCAATCATGGATGATTGGCTCAATGGCAGCCAGGAAAGACTTCTGGTTTATGCACTTCACCACCACCTCAGCATCTGATTCAACAATAACATTTTTTAACCTTTGTTCTTTAGCTATTTGAAGGCTCCACCTTATGCCTAACGCTTCAGTAAGAACAGGGGTTATTTCCTGGCTCTCCTTCTTACAGGCTGCGAATAAGACCTCCCCCAAGTGGTTTCTAATAACCAGCCCTCATCCCACGCACCGTGTGTTAAAACACCCAGCATCCACATTGATTTTTAGACCATTGACATCAGGAGGAGACCAGCTCAGGTTGGGAGATTCAGTGGAAGGGTCTGCAACTGATGAAACTCCTTGGCTGAATTCCACAACAAATTCTTGCGCAGCAGCTGCAACCACAATTGGGTCGAAGGCTTTGTTTTCAAAAACTGTCTTGTTTCTTGCACACCAAATCTTCCATAGAGTAGTGCAGAAAATTTGCCCCACCAACTGGTCATCGCACGTGAGCCATTCAAGAAGCCAGACGTTTAAGTCAGTGTTGCTAGGAACATAGAGTCCCAGTTGAGAAGAGAACCAGACCAACTAAGCCAATGGACAATGCATAAAAATATGCTCATTTTTTTCCACAGTCATGCAGCACAGGGGACACAACAGCTCTACTTTAATTCCTTTCTTTCCAACATTAAACCGGGTAGGGAGAATGTCCTTTGCAAGTCTCCACAAGAAGTTTTTAATTTTATTTGGGACAGGGGCATGCCAGATTGCTTTCCAAAGGTTCCTATTAGGCAAACTCGAAGGACCAGGTTGTTGGCTGAAGCGACTTTCACACAAAATGTGGTAGGCTGTTCTAACTGAATACATTCCATCTTTCTCCCAATGCCATATCAGTGTATCTTCAGGGAGTCTAAGAGATATGGGAATATTAACAATTTGTTGGGCCTCATAGGGGTTGAAACATTGAGATATCAAATCTCTTCTCCATTGTTTCGTCTCCGGATCAATTAGATCACAAACCATGGCATCAGAAGGGAGGGTTGCAGCTCTGCTTCTAACCTTAAAGTCAGGCTGGGCAGGGAGCCATCTGTCGTGCCAGATTCTGATCTTTCTTCCATTTCCAACTACCCATCTTGCTCCTTTTCCAATGATATCCCGGGCACTGGTCAAACTTCTCCAAGCATAGCTTGGTAAAAAACTTTTTCCTGCCTCCATGAAAGAGGACCTAGGATAGTACCTACTCTTGAAGATTCTGGCCATTAGTGAATTTCCATCAGTGACCAGCCTCCAACACTGCTTCCCCAGTAAAGCACTATTGAAGTCACAAAAGCCCCCGAACCCCATGCCTCCTTTGTTTTTGGCTCGAGAAAGTCTCTCCCAACTCATCCAGTGCAGTTTCTTGTTATCATCTTTAGATCCCCACCAAAATCTAGCCAGCATTGCTTCAATCTCTTTGCAACAGCCCTCCGGAATCTTGTAGCAACTCATAATATAGCTGGGGATGGCTTGTGCAACCGCTTTGATAAGCACCTCTTTGCCTGCTTTAGATAGGCATTTCTCTTTCCACCCCTTGAGTTTCTTCCATACCCGGTCTTTGACAAAAGAAAAGATATCCTTCTTAGATCTTCCAAAGGCAACTGGAAGGCCCAAGTACCTTGAGTGAGACTCCACTGTCTTAACCCCCATCCTGTTACGGATCAAGTTTCTATCTTCTTCAAGCACATTTCGACTGAAGGAGACCTCACATTTGTCCAGGTTGACCATTTCTCCAGATGCTCTTTGGTAGGTAGCTAGCACTTTGAGTATCTCATCTCCTTCCTTCTGGTTCGCTCTTGCAAAGAGGAGGCTGTCATCTGCATATAGGAGGTGTGAAATCTGCGGGGCTGCTCTTGCCACTTTGAGCCCATGAATTGCCTTTTCCCTAGCTGCTTTATGCAATAATCCAGACAAAACATCAGCACACAATAAAAATGTATGGAGATAATGGGTCACCTTGTCTTAGGCCTCTTTCAGGGAGAAAATTCTCTTTGGGTTGGCCATTTATAAGGATTTGATAAGAGACTGTGGAGATACACCTCATGATGGTTGCAATAAGATGCTCCGGGAACCCCATAGCCGAGAGTACTTCCTGAACAAAAGGCCACTCGATTCTGTCATAAGCCTTGGACATGTCTAGCTTCAAAGTCATCATCCCTTTCTTACCCTTCCTCTTCTTCTTCAACCAGTGGAAGCACTCCATTGCGATTAGGGCATTATCCGTGATTAATCTTCCCTGGACAAAAGCACTTTGCTCCATATCAATGATATCTCGGGAGAATAGCTTTGATTCTATTAGCAATCACCTTTGTGACAATCTTCATAACCACGTTACAAAGGCTAATTGGCCTATAATCCTTCGGGAGACCGGGTTTTTTCCTTTAGGGATAAGAGCTATGAAGGTCTTATTAATAGAGCCCTGAGATAGAGTCATTAAGAATGGCCAATACCAGGAGATGTAATTTCTCCTCCAACTATATGCCGAAACTTTTGATAGAAAAGAGTCGGGAGACCATCTGGGCAGGGAGCCTTCGGTGGATGCATCGATGTATTGCCTCTTTCACCTCCTCTCGCTGTAAACCTATGTGCACACCAAGCTTTGTTAGCTTCGATAATTTCCTTTTGACCACCTCACAAGTATCAGCAATTCCAGAAGGATTGGAAGTTGAAAATAATTCCACAAAATAATTTATCAAAACGGACTCCACATTTTCCTCTCCAAAGCTCCATTGTCCGTCCACATTCTTTAGCTTCTTGATCTCATTAACCTTCCTCCTTTGGCTTGCTTTACTATGGAAGAACTTTGTGTTTTTATCCCCTTCTTTTAACCAGACTGCTCTGCTACGCTGCCTCCATATGGTCTCTTCCACCAACAACAAATCAGCATGTTTCCTATTTAGCTCCTTATGTTTCCTTATATCTTCTAGAGAATCAGACCACATGGTTGGATCTTTGAGTTTTGCTTTTGTTTGAGCGATTTCTTTTCTAATTGCCCCACTTCTGTAGTGCTCAAATTCTTTATCCAAAGCTTGGAGGGCCCCGAGTTTGTCTATGCAATGCTTATTCGGTTGAGCCCACAAATTCTTGACAAGGTCTTCACATCTTCCATCCTTCGCCCAGCATTCCTCAAATCTGAACACATGATGTTTTCTTCTACATCTGCTGGATGATGAGGTCTCTAAATGCACCATTACAACTGCATGATCAGATCCAAAGCGGGGAAGATGGGATACATGGGTGAGAGCATACCGGAGAAGGAAATTCTCTGTTCCCAAAGCTCTGTCAAGTCTGCACTGTATGTTTTCTTGCCCTTGCCTCCCATTTGACCATTTGAAGGGGTAACGTTCATAGCCAAGGTCCCTCAAGTTGCATCCTTCCACTATTTCCCTTCCAACCATAAGCTGGTTATGACTTCATGTATTTCCTCCCTTCTTTTCATTCCAGCTAAGTATATCATTAAAATCCCCTAAACAAAGCCATCTCCCCTCAGTTTGATAAGACAGTTTGTACTAGTTGCCATGTTTTCTTTTTATTATTCTCCTCTGGAAATCCGTAAATACCTGAGATGTAGTAGTGTTCACCCGTAACCTCATCCTCCCAAGCTCCTAGAATGTGATTCAACGAGAAGGACTTGATTGAGATGGAGATATGATCTCTCCACATAAGAGCCAGTCCCCCAGACTTGTTCCTCCCGAAACCATTACATGCTACAATTAGACATGAATTAAAGCCACATTTATCGTTCACTCTTTCCATTTCTCCATCCTTCAACCTTGTTTCCATGAGAAACACCATGTGGGGATTTTCCAAATGAATGAGCCTTAACAAGGCTCGAACTGCACGGGGATTCCCCAACCCCCTGCAGTTCCAGCTCATGATCTTCATGGGTATAGGCAGTGCTGGCCATCCAGCACCGCCTCTTGTCTTTTTAGGTTGCTGAAATATGCAGTGGCTCGTCTCTTCCTTTCCCCACTGCTGATGTCCTCAAAGTCACCTTTAGAGGTTTCAACCTCTATTAATTGTCTCTTTCCTAGTTCCACCTCCAGCTTATTCTGATCCTTGCTTGCTTGCTTTCTCTGGACGTTTTGTCTTAACCATTTCCGAGCTTTGTTACTCGAGCTTTCTTCTTTTTACTACTCTCCTCCCTTAATTTTGTAATCATCACCGAACCTAGGGTCTCAGCCACCCTCTCAATTTCTTTAGCAGAGTTTTATTTTGTCTTCTCTGTCTGCTTGGCCCCATCCGTTCCTGTGGCCCTGCTTTTGGTTTGTTGATCCACTTTTACTTCCCCCTCCTTACTCATTGTTGTCACTATTTTGCTACTGCTTGTGCTCAGAAAAAGACTTTTACTACACGTACCCGAGCTGCTTTCCTTGCGTGGTTCATTTACCAATTCCGGGAGTGGTGAAGCTCTCAGCCAGGGCCCAAATGGAAGCTCTTTCTCCTCAATACCTTCGTATCCTTCTTATTCATCCGCATCATTCTCCTCACAGTCCTTGAGCTGGTGGCCAATTCTTCCACAAGCAAAACAGAAGGTAGGTACACGTTCATACTTGAAAAAAACCCTTAACTGTTTTTCCTGATACCTTGTTACTGTTCCCCTCTTTAGGGGCTTTCTAAGGTCTATAGAGACCTTCACTCTTAGGGATCTACCTGATTTTGTTCCATCTCTCTGTTCCATTTCTTCATATACTCCGATGATATCTCCGAGCCTTTTCGCCATTGATTCAGTTCTTAGCTTCGGTGGCAGATCGTACACTTTTGCCCAAAACGACACAATATGCATCTCTGGATCTGAGGGTTGCTCTTCCCCAGATACACGTTTCAGGACCAGCAGACTACGATTGAAGCTCCAAGGACCATTTTTCAGGATATTTTCAACGTCTTTCTTTGTGGTAAATCGGAAAAGATACAGGTTTTTGCTCAGATCCTGGATCTCCACCGGGTTCTTCAACCTCCATGACTGGGTGATAGTTTGCTTGAAGGCTTTAACATTATAGGGGCTATCCGACCACAATCTCCCAGCCAGAGTTCTTCAAAAGACCTCGTCTTCGCAGACATCCGATTCCTCCACAGTAATCCCCTCCTTTTCTTCCTGTCAGATCAACTTTCTTCCAATTCTCCATCGGTGGAATCGGGGCTTGTAAAGAGCACAAATAGAGAGCAAACCTAGATTAACCAGGGAAATTTATCCTAGGAAGGATGAGAGGAGCCAGGAGAACCTGGGGGTGAGAAAACCTCCACTGAGACCTTAGAAACCTAAGAGCGCTCGGGAGGGAGATCTATATCAATTTGGATGAGCAGTCTTTAATCTATACTCTATGATACCGATTCCCAAAGGAACCTTCAAATATCATAAAAAGGACAAGCAATTAGACGAATCCTATTATGTGCTCCCTAAGGTTGTGTATGGATGGGGTAATTTAAAATTTCAAGAAGATTAAAATACTCAGAATGCTAATAGCATCGATTTAATTCCCATCATTTATAAAATATTTTGTCTGGATCTATGTTATCAATCCCAGATAGCGGAGCGTGTAGCCAACCTCCAAAATTGCTATAGCAGGATAGTGGAAGCGGTATGGCCACTATTTGAAAGTATAGACATATAAGATAAAAAATTAAATATATACATGTGTAAATGCTAAAACAAAACAAATTACCCAATGTTGCAAACAAACTCATGATATATAATCATAATTCATAAGATATAATCTGTCTAATGCTGCAAACAAAAATCTGTGTGGATGAAGAAGAGAAAAACAGAGACAGAACTGGAAGCAGCCATGACTGAGATGAAAAACAGAGACAGAACCAGAAAAAAGAAGAAAAAGAACAGAGACAGATGAAAGAAGAAAAGAAAAAAGCATAAGAAAAGAAGAAACTAATCTGTGTTGAAGAAAGAGGGTTGCAGGAACTGTTGGGTTGGCCAGAAAAGACGAAGCCGGCAAGTGGAAGAGCAGAGGATGGCCGGAAGAGAAGAGTGGTTCGCATACTTAAGAAGATAAAAGGGTGAAACCGACCAAAGCGGTAGAGTTGAGTCAAACATGAAGACACCGGAGAGTAAAGAATAAAAACCAAGAACCCCAAAATACCCCCACTTTTTACCATTAGGCATGCATTAGGGGAGGGTAATATTGGGTTTTTGGGTTGTCTCTACATAGCGCCACTTTTTGTTGCCTTTTGCTGCTAAAACACGCTATTCACAGAGAAATCACGACCGCTTTCGCCGCTAAGGAAAAATGCTATGCTATACAGACTCTAGCACCGAGGAGCCGCTCCGCGCCTCTGCTATAGCAGCACTATAGCTGTATAGCACGCTATTTACTACCCAGGTCTGGATAACTATTTGCAAAGTTGGAACTAGATTGCACCATTTTGGAAAAAGAATTTATAATAAACTTATACACGCATCTGTCTAAGCACTAGTCTAAATCCACTTTAAAATGATATTCGTCGCCCCCCAAATTGCTATAGCAAGATAGCGGAAGCGGTATGGCCGCTATTTGAAATTTGAAAGTATAGACATATAAGATAAAAAATTTAATATATACATGTGTAAATGCTAAAACAAAACAAATTACCCAATATTGCAAACAAACTCAATATATATAATCATAATTCTTAAGATATAATCTGCCTAATGCTGCAAACAAAAATCTGTGTGGATGAAGAAGAGAAAAACAGAGACAGAACCGGAAGCAGCCATGACTGAGATGAAAAACAGAGACAGAACAAGAAAAAAGAAGAAAAAGGACAGAGATGGAGGAAAGAAGAAAAGAAAAAAGCATAAGAAAAGAATAAACTAATCTGTGTTGAAGAAAGAGGGTGGCCGGAACTATTGGGTTGGACAGAAAAGACGGAGCCGGTAAGTGGAAGAGTAGGGGATGGCAGGAAGAGAAGAGTGGTTCGCACACTTAAGAAGAGAAAAGGGTGAAACCAACCAGAGTGGTGGAGTTGAGTCAAACATGAAGACACCAGAGAGTAAAGTAAAAAAACCAAGAACCCCAAAATACCCCCACTTTTTACCATTAGGTGTGCATTAGGGGAGGGTAAAATTGGGTTTTTGGGTTGTCTCTACATAGCACCACTTTTTGTTGCCTTTTGCTGCTTAAACACGCTATTCACAGAGAAATCACGGCCGCTTTCGCCGCTAAGGAAAAATGCTACGCTATACAGACTCTATAGAACCGAGGAGCCGCTCCGCGCCTCTGCTATAGCGGTACTATAGCACGCTATTTACTACCCAGGTCTGGATAACTATTTGCAAAGTTAGAACTAGATTGCACCATTTTGTATACACTAGATTACACACACATCAAGAACCTCACTGAGCAGGTGAGAGCATGGCAAAATGCTCAGTATTGTATTTTACCAAAGTTCTCCTCATTCTGTTTCTTCTACAATATCAGAGAACAATGTCTAAAACAGTAGTGAATCCACATCCCTTGTCAAAGACAAGCTTGATATCACGATTTTAAGCATGTGAAGCTCAAACAAGGATTCGAGAGGAGTGAGCACAAGCTCGATTGGGAACAATGCAAATCTCGATTAGAGAAAGAGCAAGCGAAGGGTGAGCCTGAATTTTATAAACTCCTCCTAATTACATAGGATTTTAAATTCTTGATTTTGATAATAAAATGACTGATTAAAGCTCTCATGTGATTTTAAAATTCTTCTGTTATTAATCCAAACAGTCCATTTTTCATTGTGGCGTTTTAAATACTGAAAAATTACATTCCACTCTTAAAATACTTTATCCAAACACAAACTAAAAGTGTTATAGGACTAATGAGAGCTCATGACCAACACCATCAAGAGATAACTATTCAGTGTTGCGACTCATAACTAAGTCTCACTCAAAAGTACAACAATATGTGAAGGGGGATCCTTTTGTTTGAACCAAAAATGGAAATAGTGGATTAAAAAAAGCCTCTCAAGATTTCTGGGTTTATGACAGATCCAACCTACCATTGACAAATCCTACCTATTGATGAAATCACTAAATCGTTAAATGACTGTCATCTTGCATGGAAGCTAGCTAATGGATGTTACTAGTGAAGTAATGATTGAATCTGATTGATAAGAAACATTTTAAGATAAGGTTAGGCGATATTTTTCATCCCTACTCATGATGCTCGTTTTAACTTGATCCCTATATGTAAAAAAAAAAATATCAAGTCAGTCCCTATATGTACAATTATTTTTAATTTGGTCCTATCAAAGACTATGTTTGGGGGTTTTGAAGGAGATGGAATGGTGTGGTTAGTAATGGAGTGGAGAGGTAAAAGTATATCACTCCATTGTTTAGAAGTTTAATGAGAAAATTGAGGGAGATCCCAAACCCTCAATTTGGAATTTTGGAAGGTATAAAAATTAGAGGGTTTGGGTGGGATGGAGTGGTTTAGGACCTTTGGGCTACTATCCTAAACCATCTCACTCCATTACTTAATAAACTCACAATTCACAAACAATGAATTAATGCTTTTTAAATTTTAACCACTCAACATCATCCTCCCAAACATAGGCTTATTATTGTTATAAGGCCGTTTATTGGAGTTAGATCACGTACAAGAACCACAAAAGTATATGTTTGGTCCCTATAAGGTATCATTTCAATTTGATTCCTATATTTTAACTTAACAAACAGTGTTATAACAATCATAAACAGAGAAAAATAACTGTAGTAGAGCTGAATTGAAATTCTTTTCGGTGGACCAAGTTGAAAACCAGCTACACCTATGGGGACCAAAAATACAGTTTAACCTACAAATAATCACAAACAGAAAGAAACAACGGAAACACACAAAGTGAGATTGAAACAGAAACAAAGAGATAGAATCAGCGAGAATATTTAGATTTACCTTCATTGATTTCAAACTCTTCAAACTCATCATCGTCTTCAAAGAGATCAATCTTGACGTCATCGGTCGTTGCCTTTGTTTCGGTTGCCATTGAGAAATCTGAATCTGTAATAAATTCGAAGCCAAGAGTGCATATATTTGATCGATTCAGAAAGAAAGGGGAAAAACCCTAACTTAGAGAAGTGGGAATAATGTGTGCCACAAAACCAACAGCAGGAACAATAAAAAATTGCAGATAATTAATGAGTGGAATGAAAGAAAGACTTACCAGCGCGAAGTGGTAGGAAGCAACAAACAATGAACGTGAAGTGCCTACACGACGAGTCCAGAATCTTCTGCTTTTGAAGGAGTAAGTAACGTATTCAAGGTTTATACTCGTATTCGTTTTATACTTTGAAGAGAACTGGGACTATGTTTCCCCTATGAAATATCAATGAAAATGGATCAGGTACCACTACCTCTTGATCTAAATATAAATAAAAGATAGCTATATTTTTTCAACTCAAATATAAATAAAAATTAATTAAGTCAATATTGTTAGTATTATAAAAATTAAGAAAATTAATCAATCAAATTAATTGTCTATATATTTTTTCAGAAACATTACATATTTTTTAGACAATTAACCTTTTTTATATAAATTAAGATAATTAAACTAACTTAATTAATTTTCTTAATAAGTGTGAATTTAATTTTTTTTTCTTATAATTAGGTCCGGAGGGAGTATAAGAATTTAATATTTTTGTTGTAAAAAAAAAGGAATTAATATTTTTAATAATGAGATAATATATTATTAGTCTAAAGTATAAAAAAGTTTTACATTAATATTGCATCATAATTAAATTTATAAAATTATTTATTTAATTTTGTTTAATCGATGTAAAAGTATTGAATCGTAAGTGACATTTTTGTAATTATTAATAAAAATAAAAAATTGGAAATAAAGCAAAGTTTTCTAGCAAGGTGGCATCTTCGATACATCACCCTCCAAAGTAGACTAATCGTTCATAACCCACAGTATGTCCACCAATAAAAGTATCATGTGGTAAATGTAAAATATTCTTCCTTGTATAATTACGAAACTGCAATACAGATTAATACCTAATATTATATTTGGATTAAATAAAAAAATAAAATTTATTAATTATTTATTAACGTATCATCCCACCTTCATTTCGTTCAGCAATCACAAGCCCACTTAAGAAACCCATCATCATACTTCCTTCACAAACACCATCTCAATCTTCTTCTAACCCACCCCATCATTTTCCCAAGAAAAAGCCATTGCAGCTTCTTCTAACCCACCCCATCAATCTTCTTCTAACGTATTAATCTGTATTGCAGCTTCGTATTTATACAAGGAAGAATACTTTACAAATACTATTTGACAACAAATAAAAGTTGAATAGTCAAATCTATCTACATGACACTTTTATCGTGGACATATTGATATATGGATGGTGCATCACTGCTCCACTTTGAAAAGTGATGCACCATAGATCACCTTCTCGCAGTTATTTCTTCTCCATGGAGCCCTATCATGTTTTCTAACATAATATCATATCTCCAATAGTATCCATTACGAGGAGTTTTTCCACTGCATTTCCCTCAATTTTGCTCCTAATTTATTCTTTTTTTTTTCTCAACTTCCAAATACATTTTATTTTATCACAGGTTATTCATTTCTTTTTCCGTCACTTTCCCAAGAAAACACCATTCTTTTTCTGTTGAGACTTTGCTCTTTACAATTTCTTGATTCCAATCTGGCTAATCTCGTTTCTTTTGTAGACAAAACTTACCTACAGTACCATAGATGCTTGAGGTACTGTTCTCCTATTATAAGTGGACATGTGGAAAATTTTCCCATCTCATACTTGACACCGTTAACATCACATTTTTCTTATCCTTTCTTCTTTCCCACGCAAGAAACCCAGCAAGCCACCCCTCCATCACAGAAGTTTGGTCAAGAAAGGAGAGAGGAAGGAGAAAGAGAGAGGAGAGAGAGAACGCAAGAAAAGGGATTGTGGCAGAGAAGTAGAGGGAGCAAAAGCAAAACGGATAGTGAAATAGAGAGACTTGCACAGAGAAAAGGAAGCAAAACTGATGGAAAATATGACAATAAGGGGAAATAGATTTAAGCCATATATGCTTTTTCATTCCCTAAAATAACATTGGTAGAATCGATGCTTTTACCTCAAAAGGTTATGTTATGATTTTTTTTATATTTTATTTTTACCGGTAGAAAAAGTACTTCAAGTTGATATCTTCAGCTGGTATAGATCCCTCAGTGGAAAGTGAGAGGTGTTTAACCTCTGGCATTAAAGAAAGATGCAATAAGCCATATCCCATGGCCAGTTTATCAGCAATTGATTTGACAATGATGATGTATCATCGTAGGGTGAAAGCAACATTGTACATAAACATTATTCACCTAAAGATATAAGAGCAGTGATATTCTTTATAAGCACAAATGTAACAAACAAATGCCTTGACTCCTTTCTCCATTTTTGAATCAAAGAGAAAAGAATTCCAATTTGAGATTTTGAAGGAAGTTAGGATATTTAGTGAAGTTTGTTAGAATAATTGGGCCTAACTCCACTCTAAAAACTAGCTCATAGAGGAGGAATGTCCAAGTTATTATAAATGGTTCTTGGCTCATATACTCAACCAATGTGGGACTTAGACACTTAATACACCCCCTCATGCCCGGGACTGGACATCTGGAGCGTGAAGTTTGCATGACTGGACATCTGCGGGTGGCCCAACATCGTGGGAGGCTCTGATACCATGTTAGAATAATTGGGCCTAACTCCACTCCAAAAGCTAGCTCATATGATGAGGATTACCCACTACTTATAAGCCCTCATTAGATACTATCTCTAGTCAATGTGGGATTTGGGTTTTTCCCAATACACCCCCTCACTCCCAGCACTATATTGGACTTGGTGCGTGGATATAATACACCCCCTCACGCCCAGCACTATTGGACTTCCCTCACGCCCAGCATTATTGGACTTGGTGTATGGATAACATGGTGGGTAATAATGGATCTATGATAGCTTTGATATCATGTTAGAATAATTGGGTCTAACTCCACTCTAAAAGCTAGCTCATAGAGGGAGGGATGTCCAAATTATTATAAATGGTTCTTGGCTCATATACTCAAACAATGTGGGACTTAGACACTTAATAAAGTTAAGGCAGAGAAAGATTCGTATCAGAAAGGCTTGAGATTAGGAAGTTCGATTACCCCTTACTATTTTGGCGTCGAGTGTGTTCTGATTCTAAACAACAAATAAAAATGAGAAAGACCCAAATGTGCATGTGATGGCCACTTGAGTGACTGCCCCTTTTCAAACAAGTAGAAATAAATAAATAATTATATATATATATATATATATATATATATAAAATTAAAAGGAACTTGAAATAGTAGCATAAGTAACGCAATAGGAGTAACGGTGATGAAGGGGTGTTGAGGATGGAAGGAGTGGGAGAGTCAAGATGGAGAGATGAACGTGGAGGGCTTCGACTGTGGGAAAGAGGAAAGGATGGTCAATGAAACTTCAAGGTTAACGGTGTTAAGTGACAGCAGAGTGCTGAGGTGGAAAATTTTACACATGTCCACTTGTAATAGGAGAATAGTAAATCAAGCACTTAAGATGTAAGCCTGATTTTTAATTACGCTGTTTAACCGGTTAAAATATAATTATTTATATTTTTAATCTGAGTTAAAAAGTGATTATATATAAAATCAAAACATATTCATAGTCTTTATGGTAGAAGGTTACGATGGAATTTTGGGTTGAAAATTCAGACGGAGCGCGGTCTGCGTTATTTTATGACAGTATAATTTTATACCGGCAGAAAACCCTAATTTGATCCGAAACTAAAATTTGTAGATTTTTTATATTTTGTCAGTGAAAAATTCTACTTTCCAAATTTCTAATCATAAATAAAATATTATGTTTATTCAGACGAATTTTGATGAAAGTTCGAACGGACAGTAAGATTTTAATGATCAGAAAACATAATTTTGACTCGTGAACGAAATGGTTTATATTTAAATCATATTTCCAACGAGTTTGGTTATTTTGAAATTTTTTAACCAAAAACGAAATATTACACTTTTATTCGGGCGTAAAACCCAAATCGGGGAACCAACGGAATCGGAAATGGAACTGTAGAGACAGAACGGGACACTAGAGGAGCTAAGCTATGGAGTGACTCATCAAGAATTTATGATGCAATTAAGGTTAGAAATTATGAGTTTTAAAGAGAAATGACCAAAATGCCCTTTTAGCTTAACCTAACCGACGTTTAGTTAAAATCTAACCATGGTTAATTCTTGTGGACCAAAATTAGCCACACCTTCATTTAATGTGAGTAACATGTTTATTAACCATAGTTAGCAAATTAATCCTAGTTAAGTTAATTATTAACCATAGTTAATCATATATTAATTAAATAATCACAAAAACTATTAATCCAACATCTAACAACCAAACAAGGCATAAGATTTAGCCTATAAAAGGACCCCAAGGCCGTAGCCCTCCCCTTCCCCACTTCTCTTCATCTTCTTCATTTTCATCTCTTAAACTCTTAAGAACATAAGCTAGCTTTGTGGAAGAAATCATCAAGTCTTTTGCAAATTTTTTTCTTAGATCTTCATCTCGTTAAGGTAATCTCTTCCTACTTGATCATTGTTCTTCATCAATAATCATCTCTTCCATTTCTATGATGTTAATCTACCTAGTTCATGATTTTTATTTTCTTAGATCTAGAACTTTAAAGAATTGTAGAAAATTGTAGAAAAATCCTAAAAATGTGTAACCAATTTCTATGATCTAGTTATGATCACTACTAAAATATTTTCCATCCCTAAAAACTATTCTTGATCGAAAACTATGAAGGAAAAGTGAGTTGATGTTTTTGTGCCATTTTTGAAAGCTTGCAATTGTTTCATGCTCTTTAATAGCTATATGATCTTAATCCAAAAGCTTAACTTAAACAAAGAGTTCTATCATAATTTTATGGTGTTGGTCGAAAATGTAGAGTTTAGGAGTTTATTGGTTTTGTTAATGAATTCTAATGATTGATTAATACTCTTAAGTATCTATGTAATCCAAATCTAAAAGCTTGGATCAAAATAAATTCTCTAGCCTATGTTATTATGAAAGACTGAAACTTAATAAAAATGGATTGAAATATTTGGTTCATATTTCTAAGTTATGATAATTTATCTAAGCTACCTACAACCTAAGTAACTAGTATCCAAAAGATTAGAATGAGAAAATGATTATAACCCTCATTTGAATTGAATGGCCGAACCTAGTATAAAGTCGGCATAGTTGGATTTTGTTGATTAATTATAGTTATGTTGTATGGTTGAAGGAGAAACTGTTAAGCGGTGGCGTGATAACGAGGAAAGACGAATTCAGAATTCCAGTGATAACCCAGGTGGGGGAAAGAATCATTCTACCGTCGAAATCGATAAGTAGTATATTCTATAATAATTGTTTAGGGCGACCTAAACCCTACTAGAAGTCTAGTAATCGACAAGACTAAAATTACATTGGAAACCTTTTCTGTAAAACCAATGGTGATTCGAGGAATGTAGGTTTATCGGCATTAGGTTGATAATATGATATTGAGGATGTCTGACTTTATGTTGTTGAATTTACTGTGATACGCAGGTTGAGGTATTCCATATGCATGTGACGTATTATTTTGGTGTTTAAATATTTATGATATTGAGGATGTTTGTTGTCTGTCACGGTCGTGATGGTTGTCATGGCTAGTGATGAGTGTGATTACACCTCATATTTCTTTATCATATTGCATGCATTTTCATGTAGTTTAGGCATTTTTAATTTTATTTTTTGTTAGTTTTTACCTTGGAACGGGTAAGGCGGTTTTGTTGTGTTGTTGTACAGGAATTGAAGATTAAAATGTTCAAGATCAACCATGATGGAGCTTGCATGAAGATGGAGCTTGAAAAGTAAGAAAAATGAGCCAAACAGAGCCCATCACGACCTAGCCGTGACAGCCATCACGGTCATGATCGAGCAAGGCTGAAAAGAAAAGAACGAAAAAGTCAGAACCTGTCACGACCAGGTCGTGATGGCCATCACGGCCGTGACAGGCCATCAGTGCCAAGTTTTCCAAGACAGAATCTGTCACGGCCTGACCGTGACAACCATCACGGTCGTGACGCGCAATATCTGTAATTTTAAAACCTGATTTGATCTGATTTTGTAATTGATTGGGATTCAAGTTACCATACTCTATAAATAGAGCAATTAGGCTCGAAAATAGCGGGACTTAGGCTGCTACCTTAGGCAAAAACTAGGATTTCTCTTCTTCTCAATTTCTTCTCTTCTCTTAGGTTTTCTTTTTATGCTTTTGTTAATCAAGCTTGCTATGAACATGGCAATGCTTGAGTAGTCTTTTTTATTTCTAGGGATTGGGGCTATGCCCAAGATTTGTTTTATGTTATGAATTGACGTTTTACTTCTTGTTAATTTCAATTCGCTTTCGATTTGATTCCTATTGCATGAATTACTTGTGAATTTGGTGCGCACTTATTTGCATGTCATAGATACTCTAAGGAGGAACATAGCGGTGAACTTAGGTATTGGATCTATAGGAATCAAACTTAGGACTTAAATCATGAGAGTTAGAAGCGGTACTTCGAGGGTTCACTGAGTTGTCACAAAGCTTAAAGCGTTAGATTTAAATTCAATTACCACGAGAGTAAGGGTTGGTTTAATCGGGCACGGCTCTTGTATCCCAAGAGGGAACATTAACTTAATTAGGATAAATTCACCTTCAAAGCAAATTTCGATAATTAACAAGAGGGGTAGTCAACTTAGTAACATGAGCAGTCTTGTTGGTAACCCAATTCCTGGAAATCTCTTTTGATTTGAAAACCCCCAGATTTGTTTTACTTTCCTATCTTGTTCTTGATTTCGTTTTAGATATTTGATTTGTTAGTTAATCTTTTAAAAAACCAAATCTTTTCCAAGTCAAATATTTTTCTAGTCCAGTTTAATTGATTTAATAATTGGTAGTTATTTAAGATCACGGTCCCTGTGGATTCGATCTTTTTATTACTCGACGACGAAGTCGTTCACTTGCGGATCCGTGCCCCATCAAGTTTTTGGCGCCGTTTTCGGGGACTGTGCTTTCTTGAATTTCAATTTAATTTTTAAATTGATTTTTCTGGACTTTTTTTATATTAAAATTTTCTCTTTTTTTATTTATCTCTTTTTCTTTTTCTAGAGTATCTATCTCTCTTTGCAGGTATTTTTCTCTTTTATGCGAAGATCCCAAAGTCTTGGAAATCTTGTTGAAGTTGACCCCAAGATCGAAAGACCCTTTCGTAGACGTGGGAGACTACAAAGACAAAGAGAGATAGAGAGGTTGATTCCCATTTCACTCATGGCGAATCCACCGGATACCAAACCACTGAAGGACTACGCAGCCCCAAATGCTATGGGTTTGCGAACTGGGATTGCTAGGCCAGAAATTGAGGTGGAGAACTATACTATACCGCCTCTATTAGTTGGCATGATTAGGAAAAATCGATTTGGAGGATTAACCTCGAAGGACCCGACTGATCATGTGGAGACATTCTTAGAGTTCACCGATGCAATAAGAATTCGAGGTGTCCCGATTGATGCTATTCGCTTGAGGTTATTCCCCTCCTCTCTGACTGGAAAGGTAAAACCTTGGTTGAAGCAAGTACCCGCTAATACTTTGTCAACTTGGGACCAACTGGAGCAGGCATTCTTGGAAAAATTCTTCCCTCCATCCAAGACTGCTTACCTACGAACTCAGATCACCGGCTTCTTCCAAAAGGACGGAGAATGCTTATCCGAAGCTTGGGATTGTTACAAAGGATTGCTAGAGTCTTGCCCACATCATGGTCTCGAGAGGTGGTTGTCAGTGCATACCGTCTACAACGGATTGGATTACTCTTCGAAGGTATCACTTGACTTCGCAGCTGGTGAAGCCTTTATGAATAGATCTCTGACTGAAGCGTTCAATATCATTGAAAACGTAGCCACCAACTATCACCAATGGGGTTCGGAAAGAGGTAATAACCCGAGAAAGCTTTCGGGGGGTAAGTTTGAAATGAATAGCACTGATCTAATTATGTCTAAATTTGACTCATTGAATAAACACTTTGATAAGCTTGAAAAGGCTAATGTGAGTTCAATAGGTGCTACTGATGTTGTTTGTGAGATTTGTGGAATGCAGGTACATGACATAATGGAGTGCCCACATGGTATTGCTCCTGGATCCGGTGCTTCAGGGGAACAAGTGAACTCTTGTCACAACTTCTATGACACAAACCCGAAGTTGCCAAACTATGCTCCTCCAAATCCTTACAACCAAGTGAGGAAGAATAATCCTTATCTCTCCTACGGGAACTACAACAACACATTGAACCATGAATTCCATGAAGGCCAAGGTAATAGGAAACCCGCATCGGGGTATCCTCAGGTACAAAAGTCTAAACTTGAGTCTCTTTTGGAAAATTTTGTTGAAACTTAAACAAAGCAAAATGAAGAGTTTAGGCAACAAGGTAGGGCAGTTAATGAGGCAATAAAAGAGTTAGCATCTAAGGTAGATAACTTAGCCATCCATAATAAGATGTTAGAAACTCAGATTGCCCAACAAGCTAGTACATATTCTAGATAACTCAGATTGTCGTTCACTTGCGGATTCGCGCCCCATCAGCTAGGCCGTGACATGTTTTGTTTTGTAGAATTCTTGCATTTGATGTATGTCACGGCCGTGATGGCTATCACAACCAGGCTGTGACAGAGTCTAACTTTGTTATTTATTTGATTTGATTATTATGGGTTGGTTGTGATAAATTGCTTTATATGACATTGAGATATTTGAATATTCTGTTGATTAATGTGTTATGCATGATCTGCCTGGTTTTAATATTATGCTTAGATGACTTTAAGCAAAGATATATGTTGTTCGGGAGATAATTGTTTGGGTGAGAGAATGAATTGACTTAGAGGTACCTAGCTTAATTAAATTATCTAATGGATGAGATGTGACATAGAATGCAAGTGGAGGCTATGTTGAGAGCTTGAGGCACTAGGTCGTTATTGATGCGAGGTAGTGAGATTCATATAGATGCATTGATAAATATAATCTTTTAGTCCTGGACGTTTTGTTATGATTATCGCATCGAAGATAGAGCAAAAATGTCTTCTATGATTATGTGCTATTTTAAGGGGAAATAGTGACGCATACCGTTCTTATGCACTATTTCCTATTAGAGATTAGGGAATAGTGATGCACCGAATTATAAGGTGTTGTATGCTTATGTGTTATTTCCAATGGGAGAAATAGTGACGCATATCGTGCTTATGTACTATTTACTATTAGATATTAGGGAATAGTGGTGCATTGAATTACTATATGTTTTGTGATTATGTACTATTTCCAATGAGGGAAATAGTGACGCACCTTGTGCTTATGCACTACTCCCTATGAGAGGTAAGGGAATATGGGCGCACCGAGTTATTATTTATCATGTGTTTATGTGTTATTTCCAATGGGGAAAATAGTGACGCGTACTGTGCTTATGCACTATTTCCTATGAGAGATAAAGGAATACGGGCGCACCGAATTTTGTCCCCAAATAGTTCTGGACTACTGACTAGTGTGACAAGAGTATAGATGACCATATTAGTATAAAGGTTGAATTACATGAGTTGAGCGTAGAGGGTGATATCGTAATTTGAGGATGATTGCTAGTTATATGTGATGTGTGTAGTTGACAGTTATTATATTTTATGCTATGATTCTTTTCCGCTTTTTGATGATAGGAATGTTTCTTATCCCCTATATGTTGCCTGTTGTATTGTATTTTTGATGTGATCGTACGAGAAGGCCCAACAGAGGAACCAGTTGCGAAGGAGTTAGATGGAACTCCATATGAACCGGATGCGGGAGGAAGAGCTACGGATTCCGGCAATGTAGTTTAGTGTTTTAGGGCCAGTGAGTCTTACAAGACGTTTTTATATTTTCCACTAAATAATAGTTTGTTTAAGTATAAACCTGTAAGGGATCCTACTGTGAGGATACCCTCAACAATGTTTTGAAATATGTGTAAAAGACTTATGTGTGTATTTGTAATATAACTATGATGTGATGTTGAAGTTATATGTTTATTAACTTAAGTTTTTAATTTTTACGTATTTTCACGTTACGCACGTGATTAAGGATTTAATTAAGAAGATTTTAATCTAATTAAATACCGGGACACAACGGGTTGTCTCATCAGGCACTGTATATAAGTTTTGTCCTACTCCTTGTTTGCCTCAATTTCTCTCTCTCTCTTAATTATTTTCTTCATTTTTTCCTTTGATTCAAAACAACTTATGCTTATTTGTTTTTTCTGTGCTCTTGATGCTACTTTCTTGGCCTTTTTTGTTTCAAATATGGTTCTACGATGAAGTTCTTTGGTGTCAACTGTTAAGTTCCTAAAACCCAATTTTCCTTTTATTTTCTATCATTTTCTCTGCCTCCAAACACCTTTCTTTTTTCAGATCAATGACTATATCGTTACTTGTTCCGTTGACATGTTCCATGTTTATGAACTTGAATCGATGCTACTTGCGATTTAGATTTCACTATTATTCCATTTCTTCTTTAAAGATCACGATTATGATCAAGTTCGCTGCTACTCGCGAACTTGGTGTTACATCTAGAACTCAATTGATGGATATTGAGATTTTGCAATGTTGTGAAAATGTGATTTTGGGATCGTGTTGTCAATCTTTCAAACCTTGGTTTATTGCTCAAAGTTCTTTTAATGATGCGGTGTTGTCACCAGTTCTTCTTTTGATGTGATGGTTTCATTCTTGTTCTATATTTTGTGATTGAAAATAGTATTTTCCAACGTTGATTTGTTGCTTAAATCTTAATGGTTTAGATCTATGTGGTGGTTTGAGTTTCTCCCTCTCATTTTTTTACAAAAGCTTCTTGTTGATATATCTATGCTTTGGTTTCTTTTGTGAGCTAATATTGTGCAAAGGCATGGCATAGTTGACTACTCACAAGATGTTTGTGATTAGTCCTCTGTGAATATAGGTTCAAGTTATATTCATTAATTAAATATTTGGTGCCATAAATTTATTTTTCTTTCAACTTACTTGATAATTGTCTCGCCTAAATTGGTTTTTGGTGGTTAAGCATTGATACTTGTTCTTGCTTCTACCATGTGGTTAAGCCTTGAGTGATGGCTTATGCTTGGTTATTAGGGCCTGGCATTTGAAGATTGATCCCAAATTTGGGTTTCTCGATTCTTTTGGAACAAGTGTTCTAGAGACACCGACAGATGATCGAAAGGGCTCGAAAGAAGGTAGAAGACTTCTTAAAGCTATATGCACCTCGACAGTTGCCCATTTTATTATCCTATTTTTCTTGCTCAATCGATTTGATTACAACTTGTTCCTTTGTGATTTTCATTTGAAATGATTGTTTTTCTTTTTCAATTTCACTAAGTTGTTCATCCCAAATTAAATGTGCTAATGCCCACTTCGACTTTGAAAGGAGTTGTTAGAGATATAATTAATTAGTGATTTGTTATAAGTCGGTTACCTTTTTATTTTGCATATAAGTAACATGGTAAGACACATGGTTGGTTGCATTATTCAATTTTCACATGTCAATCATAAATCTCATTTTTATCTCAATTATTTCTTCTCCATTGGGAATTCTCTAACAGATGTACCATGTGACATCCTTATTTTTTGGTTGATTAAACAAACAAGTCAGCAACAAAATATCGAACAACTTTCAACATGACCCTAAATACCAAATTTAAATACTATATCTGACACTCACTTTATATTTTTTAATACATAAAACATTAAAAATACACCAAAATGACATCCTTATTAAGTTGATTAAGTACAAACAAATCCCCAACTCATGCAAGTTCTAATGGATAAAGATTTGTTGTCTTATTTTCCTTGTATCATACTTTGTCCCCATCATACTATTTTGCCACATATTCCACATCTCCAACATTACATGAAATTTTAATTGATGTAACAAGATGGTATTGGTAAGGACCAAAGGTGATACAGGAAAATGAGATAACATATCTTCATCTAGTTTCGACATAAACTACATCTCAAGCACAATCTCATCCCCATTATTAACCACGAACAAGAACATAATCTTCTTTCTACTAAGGAAGAGATAAGTCATGACCCATTTTTATTGTCAAATTAATAATCTCAACCATAACCTACATACTTGATTGATTTTGTTACAACCATGCAGGATTCTTGAGTGGTGTAACTACAGCCTTAACCTGCAAATAGTTATGAAGGCTGTAAATACTCTTCTCTCTCCCTACCCTACTCATCTTGTAGCCTCCAAAAGGAATTGCAGCATCAAACACATCGAAGCAATTAATCCATATATATAGTTCTATCCCTCAGTCCACGCATCAACGTATTGGTTGTGTCCAAGCTCTTGGTGAACACGTCGGTAGCAAGACCATAGCGTGTTGTGTTTGATCTTCTTATAACTGTTGGGTACCAGAGTGACGGAATAATATCACACAGCTAAAATAAGAGATGAGAAAATAGGAACTGAACACACAATATTTACGTCAAAAACCCTCAACAAATAAGGGAAAAACCACGGGGCAATAGTAAAGGATTTTCACTAAGTAAAAGAAATTACAACACCTCTCTCTAAACACAAGGAGAGAACAATAACACTATCTCTTGAATATAGGAGAATACACACAAGAAGAAACCTCACATGAGAAACTATTTCTCTCTCTCTGAATTTTTTTCTCTCTTGCTCTCTTGGCTTATGCTTGCTTTGGGATTGCATTTCTCGGATGAATATACATTAGACGGTAAAGGTTTACGTCAGTTAACCAAAAGATAGATGTTAAAAAGGGGGTGGTGGCAGTTTTGTAAATATCAGACTTCATTAATTCAATTTTAACGTCAGTTGTTTTAATGACTGATGTTAAAAGTGAAGTGACTCACTTTTAACGTCAGTTCAATAAAAAACTGACGATAAAATTTAACCTTTTAACGTTAGTTCGATAAAGAACTGACGTTAAAAGTAAGTCACTTCACTTCTAACGTCAGTCCTTATATCAACAGACGTTAAAAGGTTATTTTAATAATTTTTTTATCTAGTACACGATCCCTTCCGCATTGCCTTCATCAAAGTTTCAGTTTCACATGAATTGCTTTGATGTTTTGTGTTTCTGTTTTGAAAACTAAAATATATGTGCGAAGTATAAGTTGAATCAATAACCCAAACCGGATCTCATTCATGAAGTGTAATACAGACTGATACAGAAGATTGAAAGGGTTTAAAATCCTATAAAAAGTTACATTGCAAGGGTTTAAAATCCTATAAAAAGTTACATTGAAAGGGTTTAAAATCTTAAACATTAAAGCTACATCCCATCAGAGAGTTTTATGAAATATGCCAAAGGGAAAACTATACTCCGAAGACCTCAAAAAACTGGGGGGCATGAGAGAGCTCAACAGAGGCAAAAACAGGTGCACTAGATCTGTTTCAAGCAAAGGCAGTGGTTCCAGAGACTTCCATGACGGTCACTTGCTGCCAAAGCTGAGGTTTTGGAACTGTGGCCTTGAGCACCTGATTTGCCCTCCAGCAGCTGATTCTCCGGAAGGATGATAAGGTGAGCAACTCACATAATGTAATTTACTCAAACTTATCACCCATGTAATGTAATTTACTCAAACTCAAAAGTTGTTTGACCATTAAGACAAAGACCTTTGAGTCTAGGAATAGGAAGAAAGAGTGATGAAGTTAATCTCCGCGGCAGAGCCATATTGTGAAGCAGAAAATTAAAAGGATGGAAGGAAGCTATTTATAGGAGCAGTGGATGAAGTTACTAAGCTATTCTGATTTTCTTGAAAACTTATCTATAAACTTAATGCTCATTAAGAGGATTGAGTTACAAGGTGCATGGGTAAGTAGCACAGTAGTCAAAGGAATGAATGTTTTTGCAGATATCTATACACTTTTAACGTCGGTTGTTTAAAAAACGACGTTAAAAGTGTTTTTAAAATAAAAATATTTATTGTTAACGCTCGGTTTTTATACAACTGACGTTAAAAGTTTGATTTTTACTTCAGTTAAATAAATAGCTGACGTAAATAATCCTATATATTATAAACGTGCAGAATGAATATTGGAAATAATGTAATTAATATACGGGAACTTGGCAGTCATAAATTAAGTTGACGTTAAAAATGAGGTGGTGGCTGTTTGTAAATATTAAATCACTATTTGCGTCAGTTCTATAAATAACTGACGTAAATAATTATGAAACTCATTTCATTGGTTGTCATGTCCCTGTTGTCCCTCTTAACGCAGATCACTCCATATAGTATTGCAGTTTATTACTTCTAAACCTTTTTTTTATACAAGTTTATTTTTAATTTTTATTAATTAGCTTGAATTAGTAAACAAATTCTTGTGCAAATTAAAATAAATAAACTTAACATAAAACAAGTTATATGTATAATCAAATCGTATGTCATTGAAGCGATTCATAAGTTAAAATTACATGATTAAAAGATAAAAAATTTCTGCAACATAGCCCTAAAATATAAAAAAGTTTCTGCATCAACATCATTTTCTTCTCAGTCCTGTCATCAGAAACTCCAATGGATGCATCACCTCCCTCACTTGAATTCCATGATGCAAAGTAAATCCTCGATCACTAGCAAACAAAGCAAAGTGAAATGGATCTTTGCATCTTTCTTCTTCAGTGGAATTCCTTGATACATCATCTTGAATCCACAATCACTTGCTTCCAAAGCAAAGTGAAAGGGATGACGGGGATGAAATAAAGTGAGAGAATCACATTACGTGATTCACCCAACCTTAATATCCATGTAATGTGATTTACTCAAACTCAGAAGTTATTTGACCATTAAGACAAAGACCTTTGAGTCTAGGAATAGGAAGAAAGAGTGATGAAGTTAGTCTCCACGGCAGAGCCATACTGTGAAGCAGAAAAATTAAAAGGATGGAAGGAAGCTATTTATAGGAGCAGTGGATGAAGTTACTAAGCTATTCTGATTTTCTTGAAAACTTATCTATAAACTTAATGCTCATTAAGAGGATTAGGTACAAGGTGAATGGGTAAGTAGCACAGTAGTCAAAGGAATGAATGTTTTTGCAGAAACTAATAAACTTTTAACGTCCGTTGTGTAATACAACTGACGTAAGAAGTCATGAGTGTTTTTAACGCCGCTTTCTTAATACAACCGACGTTAAATATATGACCTTTAACGCCGGTTTTTACTAACAACCGACGTAATAAGTGTGAGAGTTTTTAACGCCGGTTTTTAAGACAACCGACGTTAAATATATGATCTTTAACGTCAGGTTTTACTAAACGTAAAATGTTGTTTTATTTTAATTATAACGTTTACCCCCACGCGCCTTCTCCACTTCTATGTACGTCTCTTTTCTCTTTTCATCACGCTCAACCCTCACTCTCAACCCTCACTCTCGCTCTCACTCTGCCCTAATCGCGAGCTCATATCCACCGCAACCACCGCGAGGGCTTCTTCGCCACCACCGTGAGGTACACTCTTAACCCCTAACTCTGTCTTTCCCGCTCATTCTTTGCAATAACTTGACATCTCTCTTTCCCCTTCCCACGCACTAACTCTCCTTGTCCCTCTGCTCTCAGTAACCACATCGAACGTTGGCCACCACTCGAGCTTCCCCCCACCACCACGCGAGCACCTATTTCTGGTGAGTCTTTAGGGCACATTTTTTTATTTTTGGTTTTGAGTGCATGCATGTTGCTCTCTTTGGTTGAAACCGTAGTCTCGGTGAGTTGAAACTTGAAACTGTGAGTTTGATTTATTTGGAATGTCTCTATTTTTGGTTTTGAGTGTATGTTGAAACTGTAGTCTCAGTAGTTGTAACTTTAAACCGTGAGTTTGAGTTGTTTGGAATGTCTCTATTTTTGGTTTTGAGTGCATGTTGCTCTGCTGGTTGCTCTGTCACGGCCGTGATGCTCATCACGGCTAGGCCGTGATCAGTTCTGCCTATGAGGGTCTGGTTCAGTTGGCACGTTACGGCCGTGATGGACATCACGGCCAGGCCGTGACCAGTGCTTGGCAATCTTCAAAAACTATAGTTTTCAATCTCCCGTATTGTTCTTATATTGGATATATAGATGTTTTGTATATCTACAGGACCTATCTAGTTATTTTTATTTATACTTCTGTATTTATTTTGAGTTATAACCTATGTTAATACATATATATTGTTTCTGAACAGGCATACATATGGATTATTCGGATAGCCCACATGCACGGGAGGACACTGTGGGGGTTTCGCAGGACCCGATCACGCCTACGCCTGATTCTAGTGTAAGTTTACATGTTATATACTATCTTTAGTCCTTCTTTATGGCAAGTCTGCTTCACGAAAGCGGGTGGTCAATGAAGCATCAATTTTGGCTGACATTACTCAGCACCTCACGTCCAACCCAGATATTACAACACATCTGATGCAAGGCTTAATATCCAACCCATAATTCAAGCAGGCGCTTTCCAGAGAGCTTTCCTCCGTCAGTACATCCCAGGACACCGCAGGGCTTGCCAACCCTTCACACGTGAGCACAAAAGAGAGTTTTAGTAGGGCACATGTGGAGGACGATGAGTTGGCAGCTAGGGAGCGGGAGTTGGAAGTCCAGCGCCATGAGCATGAGTTGGAAATGAAAAGGCGTGAGCTTGAGTTGGACTCCAAACGACGTGAGCTCGAAATGTTAGCAAAGGTATTTATTCATTATTAATGTCCAAATTAGTCAAATAATTACTTGTGTTTTTTTTAATTATCAAAAACTTATCTATTTTATTTTTCCTAAATCAAGGCCAAGCCGACGCGTCGGTCGTCGTCACCTATCACTCTGTTTGTTCTCACTTGGTGAGGATTATGCGTTTGAGATTTTTGAATGTCCATTGGAGCACGATGGATGGGTGGCACGCCCAGATCAACGGAGGATATTTACCTTCTGTGGTGATGATCTCTGAACGCTGCGCAAATAGCGTCTGGATGAACAAGAATGTTTTCGGGTCTCTCGGTGCACGTAAGTTAATTTTAATTTTATAACTTATTTATTTTTGGTATTTTTCCATTTAATAATTTATTTTAATTTCAATATATATATATATATATATAAATATATATTATGTAATTAACATCCACACCTTTTCATATCTTAGGTATATCCATCGTCTTCAGCTTGATAAGGGCGTTGCATCAGTTTACGGTTTGTTAGATCCGTCAATCCTTCTGCCCGAATTCTTTGCTGGTGATGCATTGAGTAAATACTTAGGGAACTTGTTGGGAGACAATCCGAAAGAAATATATCTGGCTCCCTACTGTATGAAAAACCATTGGCAGTTGTTCGTACTTCACCCGTCTAGGCATAGAGTCATATTCTTCTGCTATCTCCACCAAGATCCGCCACCGAAGGTGGTGGATGCTGTAAATAAGTAAGTAACTAATCTTAAATTTAATTTAAGTTTTAATATCAGTTGTTTTTAGTTTATTACACACATGATATATGAATTTAATTGATCGACATGATTATTTGTTTATGATAGCGCGCTGAAGGCGAGTAGCATAAGTTGCGCCAACGGGAGAAGTAGGACTTCTAAGGCTAAAGGAAATCCTGTATGGAACATCCTCAAGGTTTGGTAGTTTATTTATCAAATAATTAATATTATAATTACTAATTTATATGTATATTCAACCGACGTTGAAATTAATTTTGTTGGTAGTCTCGATTTCAAATTGACGGGTGGTCATGCGGCTATTATGTGATGCTTCATATGCTGAACATAGTCTCCGCATATATTACGGATGGATTGAATAAGGTAATATTTAAACAACTTGTTAAATTATATATTATAGTTTTGAAGATGACTTGCATTGATGTTATTGTTATTATTTGAACGTGTCTAGGCATTTATCGACCAATCGCCTATTCAAGAAGATGAGTTAAGAGACTTGAGGATGCGCTTCGCCGAATTCTTCTTCAAGTATACGGCTGAAAAAGGAATTGACAATATACCTCCGCAATACTTAGAAAAATAGTTTTTTTGTTAGACTTTAGAAACTAATTAATAACATGTATATATATATCCTTAGATTGATAGTTTTGTTTTTTAGACATTGGAACTAAAATTTATTTATATATATACATGGGTTTTGGTTTTAAGTCCCCCCATTGTTCCATTTTTCCTTTGCAATTCTGTAATGTGTGATATTCAGTGTTACCGGGATATTTACTGAATGCAGGGATAGCTGAGGGGAGTGATATTTTAAAACTGAATTTAAAAAAAAAACTATTAACATCAGTTGTATCAAACAACTGACATTAATAGTATTTTATAAAATATAAAGTACACTATTAACGTCAGTTGTTTATTAAAACTGATGTTAAAATTAAACCTTTAACGTCAGTTCTTTATAACCACTGACGTTAGTTTTAACAAAATTAACGTCAGTTGTCTTAAAGAACTGACGTTAATAGTTTTATGTTTAACGTTAGTTGTTTAAAAAACCGACGTTAATTTTTACAAAATTAACGTCGGTTTTGTTAAGGAACCGACGTTAATAGTTTTATATTTAACGTCAGTTCTCAACTGACGTTAAAATATTAACTATTAACGTCAGCTGTATTTACGTCAGTCAATATTCTGACGTAAAAAATAAATTTTAACTGACGTAAAAATCACTTATTGCACTAGTGATTGCATTTAATGCTTCAACCTCCAACCACCTTTACCCATACTTGCAGCCTAATTTTTGACAAAAGTGGCTTTACCACTTGGTTCACGTTCACAATCTCTCACTTAAAGTCACTTTTGGCGAGCTTTCAAAATCTCTCTACCTTGCCAACTCCTTGTTGCTTACGTTTCTGATAGGTCATAGGAGGATCAGCACCATGTAAACTTGTCAGCATTGATTGGCTTTGTCATAACATCTGCTAGGTTGTCTTGGTGTGAATCTTCTGCATATCCACACTCCCTTCTTCTACTATTTCTCGAACGAAGTGATATTGGACACCTATGTGCTTTGTCCTGGAATGAAAGGCGGGATTCCTTGCAATGTGTAAGGCACTCTGACTGTCACAATACACAGTAATTTGCTGCGGCTTGTGCCTGAGTTATTCCATTAACCTTTGAATCCATATAGCTTCCTTGCAAGCTTGCGTAACTGCCATGTACTCAGCTTTTGTAGTAGACAAGGCTACAACAGTTTGTAATTTGGATAACCCACTTACCGCTCCTCCTGCAAGCGTGAACACATAGCCAGTAGTAGATTTTCTCTTATCAAGATCACCTGCAAAATCCGAATCAACATAACCCCTGACAATGAACTCTGATCCTCCAAAACATAATGCAACATCTGAGGTTCCTTTGATGTATCTCAGGATCCTCTTAACGGTATTCCAATGCTCTCTACTAGGATCTGCCATAAATCGACTAACCGCTCCCACTGCTTGCGCAATGTCTGGTCTTGTACATATCATGGCATACATAAGGCTTCCCGCCGCCGATGCATACAGTACTCGAGACACTTCCATCCTCTCTGCTTCACTGCTAGGGCTCATACCTGAGGATAATTTATAACCGACAGGAAGTGGGGTAGAAATTGGATTACAATCTTGCATGTTGAAGTGTCGCAAGACCTTCCTTAGATAATTCTTTTGAGAAAGCCAAATCTTCATATCTTTTCTGTCTCGGTGAATTTGCATCCCTAAAATCTTGTTTGTGGGTCCCAAGTCCTTCATATCAAACTCCCTAGCCAACTGTGCCTTTAATTCTTGGACTCGATCTTTGTTGGAGCATACCACCAACATGTCCTCCACATACAACAACAAAATGATGAAATCATTATCATCAAACCTCTTATAGTATGTACAATGGTCTGAACCTAGTCTGTTGTATCCAAGGCTAATAATGAAGGAATCAAATCTCTTATACCAACATCTGGGTGCCTGCTTTAGACCATACAGAGATTTGGTCAACCTACAAACCAAGTTTTCTTTTCCTTGTTCTTTAAAGCCTTCCGGTTGGAGCATATAAATTTCTTCTTCAAGTTCTCCATGAAGAAAAGCAGTCTTTACATCCAACTGTTCAAGATGTAAATCAAATGCAGCACACATAGCCAACACTACTCTGATAGTAGTTAGTCTGACAACTGGAGAAAATATCTCGTTGAAGTCTATACCTTCTTTCTGAGCATATCCTTTGACCACCAGTCTTGCACGATACCTTTCCACTTGATCATTGCCATCTCGTTTGATGTTATAGACCCATTTTTTCCCAATGGCTTTCCGACCCATTGGAAGTTCAACAATTTCCCATGTGTTGTTCCTATGCAAGGCTTCCATTTCTTCCTACATTGCTGTCATCCATTGAGAAACATCTGAACTGCTCAAAGCCTCCTGAAAGGTTGATGGTTCTCCTTCTTCAGTTAGACAATATGCATCATGGCTTGCCATAACATAATCCGAGTGCCAAGATGGTGTTCTGATCTGACGTGATGGTTGTCGAACTTCTTCATCATTGACCTCATCTAGTACTCGTTCCTCATGCCCTGGTTCTGCCTCAGAAGAATCATCTTCTCCAGACTTCTCATCAATCTAGACCGTAGTAGTCTCTTTTATAGTGCTGTCATTTTTCTGCTCACTTTGCATCTCATTTTCTGCAAAGACTACATCCCTGTTAACAACAACCTTCTGGGCAGTGGGATCCCAATGCGATACCCCTTCACATTGTCAGCATACCCCAAGAATATACATTTCTTGGATTTTGGATCCAACTTTGTTCTTTCTTGGGATTTGTACATCACGTACACGGGACATACGAAAACATGTATAGAAGAATAATCAGCTGGATTTCCTTTCCACATCTCCATTGGTATCTTCAAACCGATCGCTGTTGATGGTGATCGATTTATCACGTATCAGGCAGTTTTAACTGCTTCTGCCCAGAAAGATTTGGCCACCCCCGCTGTTCTCAGCATGGCTCTTGTTTTATCTAGCAAAGTTCTGTTCATCCGCTCTGCTACACCATTCTGTTGAGGTGTATTTGCAACTGTGAATTGTCTTACAATACCCTCTTGTTTGCAAAATGCCAGAAAATCACCATCTACATATTCTCCTCCATTGTCTGTCCTCAAGCACTTAATTCTTTTCCCAGTTTCAAGCTCTACTTGTGCTTTGAATTCCTTGAATACTGGAAACACATCTGACTTCTTCTTAATTGGGTACACCCATAATCTTCTGGAATAATCATCAATGAATGACACGAAATATTTTGCTCCTCCCAGAGATATTTCTTGTGATTCCCATACATCAAAATGGATCAAGTCCAGTATGTGTTTGCTTTTAGTAGTTACTCTAGCAAACTTCAATTTATGCTGCTTACTCATCATACAGTGCTCACAAAAAGGTAAATTCACCATCTTGAGCCCGGGTAGGAGATTGCGTTCCGCAAGGACTTTCAAGCCACGTTTCGACATATGACCTAGTCTGCGATGCCATATCATTGTTGTTTCTTCTTGACTCGCTGATGCAGCTGATGCATCTGCCTCTTGCAACGTATCTCCCAAAAGCATGTATAGATTACTTGTAAGCTTCTCAGCTTTCATCACCACAAGATTGCCTTTAACTACTTTAAAGATCCCACCTTCAGTATGGATCTTACACCCAAGGTCATCCAATTGCCCAATGGACAATAAGTTCTTCTTCAATCCCTTCACATGGCGTACCCCTTGTATTTTGTGAACAGTACCATCATGCATCTTTAATCCGACAGTACCAACTCCAGCAATTTCTAAGGCATGATCATTTCCCATGAACACGGATCCTTCTGAGACAGGCTCGTATGTACAAAACCAATATTGATGTGGAGTCATGTGCCATGTCGCGCCTGAATCCATTATCCAGACATCATTGAGTTGTTTCCCGCCTTTAGAACTGCTTGCTGCTTCGCTATACAGGATTTCTCCATCATCTGAGGTACTTGCAACACATCCTTGAGATGTAGCTGCTTCAAAAGCTTTCTCTCCATTCTTCTTGTTATGCCAACACTCCTTCTTCAAGTGACCTCTCATGCCACAATTGTAGCATTTAAGATTCTTCCTTATTCTTCAAGAATAGCACCGGCAACATCATCAAAGCGCAGAGATTCAGTAACATTATTATTTGTGATAGTGATGACGAGTTGATCATACGAATCTGGTAAACTCTGAAGTAGAAGTTCTGCATGTTCATTTTCTGCTATTTTGAAATCTGACACTATGAGCTGAGCAAATAGCGTATTTAGAGTGTTGATGTGATTCGTCACCGATGTGGATTCATCCATTCGAAGAGTGTAGAGCCTCCTCTTTAAGAATATTCTGGTGTGAAAAGATTTGACGTCGTACAATTTATTAAGAGTATCCCAGATCTCCTTTGCAGTCTTCTTTTTTGCTATTGGTCGCGCTGTCGCGCACGCGCCAAAAAGCGAGCGGTTTGTAAAAATGTAGTTCAGGGAGCGACAACTCGAGTATCGTCTCACAAGGACTCTTAGGTTGTTGTTGACAGAAAAAAGTCAGTTTTGGGGGGTTGAGATATGAAATAAAATAAAGGAAACAAAACAGAAAACAATACAAAAACAGAGCAATAAAAACAAAGCAGTTAAAGGATTATCAAAAATGCTAAAGCGATTAACCTACTGTTCTCGGTTTCCCAACTATCATCGGTTCATGTAATTTCCAAGCCCTAAGCAGATTCTAATCCCCTTTCGGTTGTAGCAACAATTAACAAACGAAATCGCTACTACGAGATATATGTTCCTATTCCCGAATTAAACAAACGGGGTTAAGCCCTCATGAACTAAACGGACATGAACGAACCCACGCGAATTAAACAAATGCGATTCAATATAGGAACATAACATCACCGAAATGAATCAACACAACACTATACACTCCTGAATTAAACAAACAGAAATATATAGCATAGTATTGAAAAGGGAAAAGCAAATAAAACAGGAATTACAGAACCTCAAGTGTGACTGGAACCCAATCACAGTAGATTAATCAAGGAGACTAGTTCTCCATTACAAAGGAAAAACAAAGCATTAAACCTAATTCTACAACCATCTAAACTAAAGAGAAAACAAAAGATTAAAAACTAAAAAAACTACTGTTGTATGCCTAGAACAGCAATTTATATTATTCAGGAACTGCGCCTTCTCGCGAGGCGAACACGCACTCGCGACGCGAATCTTATGAAGAGTCTGCAACGTTTGGTCTTCTCGCGGGGCGAAGTACGGCTCGCGTGGCGAGGAATGGAAGAGTCATGGCTTCTGGTCTTCAGTCTCGCGAGGCGAGACATGGATTCGCGAGGCGACACAGAATGGTTTGCATTTTCTGGAACAGTCACGCTTCAGGTTCGCGGGACGAAAAACTCCAGAATTACTTCTTTTTATTACCTGAAAACAAGAAATAGCATAAGTGCTTTATTTGATTCTAAATCAACTAAATTAACCTAAAAATACTCTAGAGACTCAAAATGCTGCTTAAAGACAATCAAGTCTAATTTGGGCGAAAACGATATATAATTAGCACAAAACCACGGTCATACTAGCCATAAAACTAGATGAGCCGGAGGCTGATCAGCTATACTTGACAATACTGAGTCTCTCATTGCTAGGTGCAAACTGGCAACAGTGTTATCATCCATCTCTTTCCACTTTTGATCGGTGATATCTGAGGGTCTACCGCCAATTGCGTCTAGGCAATTATCCTTCCTCAGAACTGCCATTATCTTCAATTTCCACAGGGAGAAATTACTCCGATTGAACTTCTCAATCTCAAATTTTGCTGCCATGGTTTTACACCAAATTACTCCCGTGAACGGTACCGAATACTGGAACAGTGACCGTAGTCCGTAAATAGTACACCAGGTAAGTTCCCAGGAAAGAGGTGGGTCACTAATAGACACACTTAAATACCAAGTCTTTCCTAGCCAGAACTTTCCTAGACATGCACTATCACACTACCACACTTTATTTCCAGCAACAAGAATAATTCTTTTCTGATGAGGAAGATCAGACAATACTGCAACCACAAAGCATACTAAGAATTTTCTTATGAACCCGACACTTTATCGGTTTACTACAACAAAATAGTGACCACGAACCAATGGCTCTGATACCATTGTTGGGTACCAGAGTGACAGAATAATATCACGCAACTAAAATAAGAGATGAGAAAAGAGGAACTGAACACACAATATTTACGTGGAAAACCCTCAACAAATAAGGGGAAAACCATGGGGCAATAGTAAAGGATTTTCACTAAGTGAAAGATATTACAACACTTCTCTCTCAACACAAGGAGAGAACAATAACACTCTCTCTTGAATATAGGAGAATACACACAAGAAGAAACCTCATAGGAGAAACTATTTTTCTCTCTCTCTCTCTCTGAATTTTTTTCTTTCTTGCTCTCTTGGCTTATGCTTGCCGTGGGATTGCATTTCTCGGATGAAATGCTTCTCTATTTATAGGGAAGTTTTACAAGCATTGCATTTAATGCTTCAACCTCCAACCACCTTTACCCATACTTGCAGTCATAATTTTTGACAAAAGTGGCTTTACCACTTGGTTCACGTTCACAATAACTTCATCAATGTCCCTGGTTATGTATGTTGGTTGTGGCTTCTAATACTCAAGAAGGGAGGGTGAATTGAGTATGTAAGATTTTTGAAAATTTTTCCCCTTTAAGCAAAAACTGAAACTTTTCTAAATACTTTTGAAAAGGTTTTGCCAACCAACAAAACAAAATGAGTTTTTGCAAATTTATTTGATTAAAGACTTGATTCTTTAATAAGAAAGATTGATGAAAGATAGTTTTTCAGATTAGAACAAACACAAATTTTCCTTAACTAAAACTTAACCACTTGCATTCAACAATTTAAAACAGTTAAAGGAGTTAAGGGATAGAGAGAAATGAAAACCGAGTTTTATCCTGGTCCAGCTACCTCCTCTAGTAACCTACATCTAGTCCCCACAATCACTTGTGAGTTTCATTCACTAAAATCAACACAATTACAAAATTCTTTACAAAACTTCACAACTCAAGTTCCTTCTACCCAGTGACAGCTTTTAGATAAAGCAATCTTGTAATTCCTAAGAGTCTCTTCTACTCTTGTTAAACCTCTAAGAGTCCCTTCTACTCTTAGATCAGTACACAAAGATAAACCTTATCTCTTTTCTCTTCCTTTCTCAGTAAAAAGATTGATTGAACAGATTCTAAGAATTCAGCAATATTACAACTTGAAGCACTTAACAGAAAATACTTTAACTATTCTCAACGAAAAAGCTCTCTCTCAATTTCTTGTAATCTTTCAGAATTGAATGTATTGTATATTGCAAAATGTTTGCCCAAGCCTTTGTATAGGCGTATGTCAAAAATAGATCCGTTGGGCATACTTTAAATGTCAGTTAAGATCAAAACAAACTTTTCATCAAAAATTGATTCTGTCAGTCAATCGATTGCCTAATCGATGTATTAAACAAGATTTGTAATTTTTGCACTGAGTACATCAATTGCTCAATCGATTGGATTCTTGATAGTTCTTGATTCTCATTGATACATAGATGTGTACATCGATTGTGTTCTTGAAAATCCCAAGCATCAGCAGCCCAGAAGTCTTTACATCGATTGCATAATCATTTCAAAAAGTCTTTGCCTCTGTTTGGGCTTATGCATCGATGTGTCAATCGATTGTCTCTTTGTAAACATAAGACTTCACTTCTGTTCTATGTATGCATCGATGTATTAATCGATGTGATGTATATGAAAAAGATTCCTGGTCTCTGTTTGGCCTTATACATCGATGTATCAATCGATTGTATGCTTGATTCAGATATCACTGGCTTCCGTTTCACTCTATACATCGATGTGCAAATCGATTGACAGAAGCTTAGTTTGCATACATATCAAGTTGTTCTAGAATCAATCGATGCATACATTGATGTATAACATTTATACATTGATGTACACATTAGTTTTCATTAAAAAGTAGTTAATTAACTAAAAGTACATAGATGTACATATAGATGTACAGATCTTTCAATTAACCTTTTTCTTTTTAAGTTCAATTTTAATTTATGAAAACCATTTTGAATTTAGTTAAATTGAGAGAGCTAAATCAAAGAAAATAAGTAAAAACTTTTCTTTACATAAAACTTTCTAAGTTCCTTTTTTGAGATTCCTTGATTCTTCACATTTGTGGTTTCTTCATCTTCAAGCATTCCAATCATGATCCTTGCTTTGCCCTTGTCTTTCTCCTTTAATCCTTTGAATTCATATCCTTGCACTAAATGATCTTTTCATTCATGTAAACTTGGCAAATGATTAGTGAATCAAAGTTTAACCAATTCTTAAGTTTGGTCATTAATCAAAACATACTACAGTCATTTTCCAACAATGTATCAAACCAAAATCATTATGACGACCCTAGAACGAATTAGCTTAGTCTAAATTCTATATTTATTGATCTATTTTGGCTTAAACAAAGTATAATATTCTATAGTCGTAATATATAAGATTCTATAGATTCAATTACTTTGTAAGTCTTCGAACTATTTGAGAATTTCTAACTAAGCCCCTACACTTTAAATTTTTTAATTAATTTGGTTCTTAAACTTGTAAATAATTTGTAATTAAGTCCCACATTTGTAATTAGGTCCTTGAACTTATAAATAATTTGTAATTAGGTCCCTAGGGTAGGATTTCGTTAGCAGACTTCACGATTCAGAAATCATACCTCAGGGAACTACAAATCATATACAAGTTTAGGGACCTAGTTACAAACATGAGAACCAATTATAAATTAGTTACAAGTTTAAATATCCAATTATAAATTTTTAAAATAGGTTAAAGTAATGTTTTGGTCCCTATACGTGACATCGATTTTCAATTTAGTCCCTATACGTAAAAAGTTATCAATTTGGTCCCTATACGTGACACTGATTTTCAATTTGGTCCTCACAGCTAATTGGTCCCTATATAAGAGGACCAAATTGCAAATTATTGTCACATGTAGGGACCAATTCAACAAAAAAAATTTGAAATCGGTCCCTACATGTGATAATTATTTTCAATTTGGTCCCTATATGTGATAATAATTTGCAATTTGGTCCTCTTATATAGGGACCAATTAGATGTAAGGACCAAATTGAAAATCAGTGTCACGTATAGGGACCAAATTGATAACTTTTTACGTATAGGGACTAAATTGAAAATCGATGTCACGTATAAGGACCAAAACATTACTTTAACCTTTAAAATATAAAGACCTATTTACAAATTCTAAAATAATTCAGGACATGTAGAGTAAATAAGCCTCTTCTATAAATATGAGAATGTGAGTATTAAAGTTCTGTAAGACATATACTTGAATTTCAGTATGGTTTGAACTGGGCCAAAGATCTCATCTTTTGCTATCAGCATATCATCCTGATCAATGACTTGCATCAGAATCTTCATCAAACTTTGGAAACCTGATCAATATATCTGTGAGAGGAGCACTAAGAAATAAAATATTAAAGCCTGAACATTTGAGAAGACTGATGGCTGGACAAAGAAGCCTTTTGTGCCAATTCGTTCACCACCACATTCCATAGTAGCATTGCATTCAACACCTGACCTGATGTATCGGAGGATTTTCTCAAATTGTTCTGAATCAATCTGGGATTCTCGTAACAGCCAATAAATTGTATCAGTTGGTCATGTTTGAGTCACATGTACATAAAAGAACATAATTAACATTTAGCATTAGGATTTTTATTTTGTTAGGGGCAATTATTAATAAACTAAGATTTTTCACACTGTCAACCAAACCAATGATGAATTGTCACATCATTAAAAAATATTTGACGTTTAGAAGAACCATTTTAAAAGTCACAAAAAGGATTATTTGTGATTATTTAGTAGTGTAAAGAAATTATATCAAAATTAAACTCATTATTATATGCCACATGAAAGAGAGTACCTGAGGACCTTGCTCAACTCCTTTCTTAAAAGGGTCACCAACAACACGTCTCAAAGCAGCTGCCTTTGCTTTCTCCAGGAACTCATCATATATTCGTTCATGAACATAAGTACGTGACCCAGCACAGCAACATTGACCCTAATAAATAATTACATCATAAACATCTTAGTCACATGTGCTGATCTATCTCTTGGATATATAAAAGATGAAAGAAAACCTGACTAAAGAACAGAGCAAAGTGTGCAAGTTCCACAGCCTTGTAAACATCAGCATCCTCACGCACTATAAAAGGTGATTTTCCTCCAAGCTCCATTGTCACTGGCTTAAGGTTGCTTTTTGCAGCCAATTGGTATATAATTTTTCCTGTCTCAATTGATCCAGTAAAAGCTAGTTGCAAAGATCCAAAAGGATTATATATATCAACATGGTTTTATTTTCTTATGAATGTGACATGTTAAATCAATCTCTGATGGCATATGGACTCATAGTTAGAAATAATTTTGAAAATTCAAATTCTGTGTAACTATCACTACTGTAGCATTAAAAGCCACTTCCTTGTTATATGAAAAGTCATGCATTATTAGTCACTTAGCATTTAGTTCATTGCACTAAGCATTAATCCTAAGTGGAGCAATTATGTGTGATATCCCTAAGGATTATTATATCTCCAGTATAAATAAAGGACCATTACTTTTATATTATGTGTGGCAAAGTAATAAAATCTTCTTCCTCTAAGGTATTATTGTAGAAAGCGGTATGGGTATCATTTGAGTTAGATTATTATTTCGTAGAACAGTAAATTCGATATGCAGTAAACAAGGTTTCATTGAAAAGACAAGTTCATTGTTAATGAATTCAGAAGTAACAATAGAGGAAAGTTCCAAGGTATGATTTGCCCTGCAACCCCAATTGGTTCATGCAATATTTGTGCATGATAATTCCCATCAGTTGGAACCGTGAGACCATGAATTTTATCTGCCCAAAACCTGAATTAATCATGGGTGGAAGATACATCAGAAAATCACATATGTATGGATAAACAAATCCTCATCAGCATAGTAGTGAAGCATACGTACGACCATGGGTAATTCAATTTTGGGCTTGTTCATAAAGCTTGCCAGTATTCCATGTTTCCAGTGTTGCAAGCTCATCGATGTGTTTCTCAACCAAATCAGCAACTCGCAGTAGTATCCATGATCTTTCCTGCAGGGTCAAAGATATCAATATCAATAATTGAATACAACCCCAGTATTCTCACATTAATTTTTTTTGTCATTTTTACATCTAATTTATTATGTATAAATTTAGATGCTAACACCACATTTTTTATCACGCTCCCTTTAATACACCCTTCATTATTAGTAGATGGATTTCATGTGCAACCCACTTAATAGATAGTGGATTCATGTGATCTAGTAGGTTTCACATGAAATTCATCCAATGACAGAGGATGTGTTAAAGGAAATATGATCAAAAGTATGTTACTAACTTTACCAAATTCTTGCTTAATCACATACATTAAATGATTAACGGATTAATATTAAGAACAAATGTATCTATCAAATAACTCGTTAATCATTTAATACATGTGCTTAAGGACAATTTTATACACATCATTAACAATATGCAAAAAGATGGTATAAAAAATTAGTGAGATAATAATATTTTGAAATGAATATCTCATATAGTTTAGCAAAATTAATTAAAGTATGAAACTATAGAACATTTGGCATAGGACTAGGAATCGTGGAAGTTCATACATAAGGAGTCATCTTTGGCCATGGTCCTTGATCAAAAGCCTTTCTAGCTGCAGATACTGCACGGTTGATATCCTCTTCGTCACCCTCAGCAACACGAGCAATCACTTCCCCGGTTCGCGGGTCATGTACACGAAAAGTTTTTCCTAATGACCAATAAAATATTCCCCTTCAGGATTCAGAATTTATCAACTAGGAAACACTACATACAACTTTATTGCATAGCTATTAAACAACATGAACCTGATGCAGCATCCACAAACTCCCCCTTTTTTTACTCTTCCTTTTACTTGCGCAGGGAAGAGTTCCAGTGTAGAACTACAAAAATAGTAAATGACCAATTTTCTTTCGCCCTCTAGATTACCATGTTTGAAAACAATTAGTTTTTACGAATTCTGGTTCGTACTAACCAGCATTTCTTTTTTTGTAATCTAAATAAAAAAAGCCGCGTGGGATGATGTCCCTAATTTTTTTATTTTTTTTTTGGATAATGTCCCTAATATGAATGTATGCTATTTGCAAAATAAGGTAGGGTACTTTGTTTCCGTCAAAAAAAAAGGTAGGATACTTTGCCTAATATAAATGTACACTAAATGCAAAATTTGATTAAATATATTGTGTATAAATTTAAGTGAAGAATCATATTAAGTGGCCAGATAGCAAGGCCCGTGTTTTAATTCTTGTACTTATTTAATTTTCATTTTATAAATAATTCAAGGAGAAACCATCAAAAGTTTAACAACTTCATCAATTAAATTAAAGCTAGTTATTTTCTTATTTTCTAATCACTGTATAAATTATAATAGTTACTTTTATTTCAAATAATTAAGTAAATAAAAATAACATATAAAACACTAGATCTTGTGAAGAATCAATTGGTATGTTGAAGCAAATCATCAAGGATGAACAAAGCGAGGAAACAAGCTGGGCTTTGAAGAACACGAGTGGACAAACAAAGTGAACAAATCTGAAAACCCTTCACTTGGCTTACTTTCATGAAACTAAAATCTGAGACTCAACAACACATTAGAGACTTCATCTCTATGGTTGAGACACAATTTGACACCAAAGTCAAAACTGTTAGATCAGATAATGGACTTGAGTTCAAAATTAACCAGTTTTATGCCTCAAAAGGCATTATTCATCAAACCTCCTATGTGGAAACTCCACAACAGAATGGCATAGTTGAGAGAAAACATCAATACATACTTGCCATGACTAGAGCCCTTCTTTTCCAATCACATCTACCTAAAAGTTTCTGGACCTATGCGCAGCAGCACATGCTATATATCTCATCAACAGATTGCCAAGTCCATATTTGTCCAATAAATCTCCTTTTCAAATTCTACACAAAAAGAATCCTGACCTGACCCCACTAAGAATCTTTGGTTGCCTATGTTTTGCTACCACTTTAGCCAATCACAGACTGGAGTTGGATAGTAGAGCCCGAAAATGTATGCATTTGGGGTTCAAGTCTGGAATGATGGGCTACTTGCTCTTTGACTTAAAGTCTAAAGAAATGTTGATTTCTATGAGAAAGTCTTTCCTTGCATGAGTCACAATTCTTCCAATACACACAACCATGTACAAAATCCTGACAATACCATACAGACAGATGACAATTGGCTACCAGACCTCACTCCCCTTATCCCTCAACCTGACTGTCCACCCCATCCAGAGCCTATTATGCCCAATCAACATAACACTACTCCTATTCAACCATGCCAGAACATTCCCATTGAACTAATTCCACAACATTCCCCACCCACATCGTTCCCACTTCCCCCAATACCTTTGAGACAGTCCCAAAGAATCACAAAACCACCTGCATACCTCAAGCATTACCAATGCACTCTCTCAGCAACACCAGTTGCCAGCTCAGTTCCCATATCATCAAACAAAGTGAGGTATCCTATATCTACACATGATTCTTTTGATAAATTATCATCTAAACATAAATACTTTTCAATAGTTGTATCTTCTAACAGTGAGCCAAGTTCTTATGATGAAGCCATCCAATCAGCTTGCTGGCAAGAAGCTATAGCTACTGAGTTGCTAGCATTGAGCAATAACAACACTTGGAAACTGATATCCCTTCCTCCAAACAAGAAAGCCATAGGATGCAAATGGGTTTTCAAGATTAAACATAAAGCTGATGGATCCATTGAGAGACATAAGACCCGTTTGGTGGCTAAGGGTTTCACACAAACTGCTGGCCTAGATTACAAGGAAACCTTCAGTCCTGTTGCCAAAATGACAACCATCAGGGTCATTCTTGTTCTAGCTTTTTCCCTCAGTTGGCACTTATACCAACTAGATGTCAATACAACTTTTCTCCATGGAGACTTACATGAAGAGGTCTACATGCGTGTGCCTCCAGGCCTGCAGGTTTGTGATTCTAATTTAGTTTGCAAATTGACTAAGTCTCTTTATGGTTTGAAGCAGACCAGTCGCCAATGGAATGCTAAGCTCACATAAACCCTACTATCTTCTGGTTACACTCAGTCTAAAGCTGATTACTCTCTCTTCACTAAATCATCCACCACAGGCTTCATAGTGATCTTAGTCTATGTTGATGATTTAGTGTTGACTGGGAATGATATGCTTGAAATATCTGCCATCAAAGCCATACTTCATCAGAAATTTAGTATAAAAGACTTAGGAGAATTGAAGTATTTCCTTGGGTTTGAAATAGGAAGTCTTCCACTGGGATCACACTCTACCAGCGAAAATATGCACGTGACCTCCTAATAGATACAAGTATGCTTGCATCCAAGCCATGTTCTACACCTATGGACCCCACTTTAAAGCTTAGCAAGGAATCTGGCTCAAAACTTCCTGATCCCTCACCTTACAGAAGACTCATTGGACGCCTCTTATACCTTACACATGGCAGACCTGACACATGTTATGCTGTAAGCAAACTTAACCAGTATCTGGATTGCCCTACTGAGTTACACCATCAAACTGCATTGCACATTCTTAGATACATCAAGTAGTCTCCTGGATCCGGCTTATTCTTTCCATGTGATGAGTCACTCACCCTGAGAGGCTTCACTGATTCAAATTTGGGGGCTTGCCCCGACACTAGAAGGTCCATCACAGGTTCTGCTTCTACTTAGGAAACTCTCTCATTTCTTGGAAAAGTAAGAAGTAATCCATTGTGTCTAGATCATCGACTGAGGCCGAATATAGAGCTCTAGCTCAGGCCACATGTGAAGCTCAGTGGCTCATGTTCTTACTACATGATCTAAAGATAACACATTCAGGACCTGTGATTCTATATTGTGACAATCAATCCGTTCTTCATATCGCAGCAAATCCGATATTTCACAAAAGAACCAAACATATAGAGATGGATTGTCACACAGTTCGAGAAAAAGTCCAAGCTGGAATGCTTCATCTCATGCCTATTGACACCAAGGAACAAACTGCAGATATCCTCACTAAGCCCTTGCACCCTGGTCCTTTTCAGAAACTCCACAGCAAGCTAGGCATGATCAATATTCACTTCGCAGCTTGAGGGGGGTGTTAGTTGATATGAGAGTTCATAAGTTAGTTAATGCCAGCTGTACTTTCAGTTAGAAGCAGTTTTGTTAGTTTAGCTAGTTGGTTGCTAATTGGCGCCTAAATCACCTGTATATATAGAAGCTAGATACTCTAAATTAATTCAGTTGTAGAGTTTATTTCTTTAATGCAAATTCAGAAGAGAGCTTTAAGATTGAAGCTTCTCCCAAATTGCTCATTGTGTTCTTGAGCTTTTTTGCATTTTCGCATACTCTACCTTCGTCCTCATCTTAACCATGGTTAGCAATCTTAATAATTGCCGGGAGACCCAAATGTTACACATTGAGGAGGGATCCCACCATGAGATTTTGGGTCTCACCAGAGGAGTGTCCTGTAAACATTATTTGACAAAACACACCCTCTTCTAATGCTTCATCTTCTTCCACTTGGGTTTGGATAGAAAAGGAAAAAAAAAAAAAAAACATATATCCATAACTAAATCATTAGCTGTAAGAGAGGTTTAAATTAATACCTCAGCTACAAGGGATGACTTGGCTAAAATAGCTTCAAATCTAAGCAGGAACGCTTCATTCACTAGAGCAACTTCACTGATATTCTTTTAACTTCTAGGATTCGTTTGGTGGTTAGGATAAGGATGGATAATACAAAAAAAATAGATTAAGAGTATGATATGATATGAGCAAATAAGCTTAGCTATCATATACGACCAACTGGATAACATTATAATGTAGTATGAATTTTAAAATTTTCGTTTTTATTCCAAATATTTTCATATTTTATTAGATTTTAGTTTTTTTATATTTTTCATTTTTAAAATTATATAAAAAAACCAAATTATCTTTATGATAAAATTACATATAATATTTTAAATTTTTAAAATATTGTTTAACTTAAATTAATTTTTTTTTAATTTTAGATATTCATTTTTAGTTTTTATTTTATATATAATTAAATTATTAGAATAATTTTTTTATATTTTCAGTTTTTTAAAATAATATAAAATAACAAAATTAGTCATGTGACATAATAAAACTAATTGTTAATATTTTTATTATTTTAAATATCTTATATTTTATTATATTTTTTTGGTAATCATGTTATATTTTATTATACTTTAATTATTATATATATAAATTATTTTTATATTTTATTATATTTTAAATCATCTTATTCTATACTATTGGATTCTAAGTCAGTCGTTCCCTAAGCGATAGAATTTTAATTAGATGAGCAGAATACGACAGGGTTACAGGATTCCCTCATATTTACCAAACAATAATTTCAAATAGGATATATTAGTTTATCCTATCTTATTTCTCTTATCCTAACCATCAAACGAGTAATTGAGCTTTGGAAACAGATCGGGATTTATTTTGGCCTTCCAGGCCACCGAAAATGCCTTCTAAATCTGCTCTCTACTCATTCCTATGCTCTCAGCCACGTCTTTGAGTTCTTCTTTATAATTGCTTCTATGCTTCTTGCTCGTTGGTTGTTGTATATAAAAGGGAAGGTTTGATGTTAAGTTGCTCAACACGGAGATGTTTCTTTATCAGTTCATTATCGACGAATACTTTGGGCTAGTTGACTTAACCAACATACCCGCGTTAAATTAGAAATTCTTATATCCGTTCCTACTTGCTAGTACTGCTGCACTCAATTACTGAAATTTAATCTTGATTTTATTATTTAATATTTTAAATTTAAAGCATGGTTGGGAAAAGCACTTCAGCTGTTTTTCAGTCCTTTCAGCTGTTTTATAAACCATAAACCATCTATCATGTTTGATAACAAAATTATTTTTTAAAAAAGTTTTTCCTTTCATAAAACGTTGTTTTGGAAACATCTCCCCATGTGCTTTTTTTTTTCCTTTCAAATTATAATCTACACTTACCCCATTTACTTTCCACATACCAAAGTACCAAACGGTACAAACTTGGCAGCTTGCTACTTTGTCAAAAAGTTAATGTTTAAAATAAATAAATAAATAAATAATAATAATAATAATAATAATAATAATAATAATAATAATAATATGCTAGAGAGCTTGACTTTACGCTATAGAGCCTCACACGGCCAACACCATACTATTATTGTACGAGACCAGAGCTTGACTTTTCCTAATAAAAAATGTAAAAAAATTTATTTAATTTTTTTATAAGAGAAATAAATTGATGACGAAATAGAAAAAAAATAAACATTTTAACCAGTTTTAATATTAAAAAAATTCAATATCATTAATCATTAATATAAATAAATAACTTCATACCATTTTTAGTAATTTTATTATGTAAAAATGATTATTTTTATACCACCCAAACAAAATAGATTATCTTAAGATCACTTTTCTGCAAACATATCCAAAAAAAAACAAATTCTGATTATAATCGATTATCACAATAATCGATTATTTGAAAACAGATTATCATTATGATCTTTTTTTTTTTAACTTTTCCAAACACATTATTAATCAATCCTACATGTGCCAGATAGCCTACCAGTGTTAAAAATTGTATAATGGTGATGTATGAGGGACCAAAATTACATACATGGGACCAATTAGCACAATTGGAACTACGATGAACTAAAATTGCACAATCTTGATACATGATTGACGTGATTATTATCGCAATTGAAACCATCAATTGAAATCACAGTGATCAAAATTGCATGATACCTCGTGACCAAATCTATAATTAAGCCTAAAATTTTAAAGTACTTTTCACGTCCAGATTTTGTATCACAGAATTAGTCTGGCCATTTTTTCTAATAAATCAAAAAAATGTCCGTGCATTTGGAATTCTGAGCTCTTTTCATATTTGTTTTTCGATTAATTTTTTTTGTGCTTTTCTTTATTGAATGTAAGATATGATATTTGCTGGATATTTAATTCCTTTTCTCTCTACTTTATTCTTTGGTGTCAATGCTATTGTTGTTAACTTATTATCTTGTGACCTTGCCTTCAATCTGTTTGAGTAAATGCCTGAACCAATATATCTCTTAGATTTGTCTGATTTGGTTTCTCATTTCAAACTTTGATTTGATGCACTTAGTATCACATATATTTTCTTTCTTAGGTTTGTTTTGTGCTTGTATGTAGGATGTGTCTGTTTTACGAACGAGATTATGTTTGATTTTATTACAATATACTAAAGTCTGAGATAAATGATACATAGGAAAGTAAGTGTTGGCTGAACCAGTGGAATAGAAATGTGTCAACTAAAAACCAAGTTTGATTCTTACTAGTTTAGTCTTAAGTTCAATATGTAACTTCTTGAACCTTGGTATAGAAGTTAGTTGATTAAGTTTTGTGAATGTTGTAACTCTACTAACATATTCATAAACATAATGAGGAAGGCTCTCCAACATGATCCAGAAGTACTCAACCAGAGGCAACCTATTTGTTAATTTATCTCCTCATGCCATCATAGTTCAGACCATCTTACTTATTGTTTTAATTTACTGATAACATGTGTTGTGCACATGTGCATGATGAACTTGTTATTTCCTGTCTTCTCTTTTGATTCGTTTTTGAAATTTTTGTGTTTGTTACTTCATTGCTTCTTTGGGGCTAGAAGCAGAAGAGTCTCATTAAAATTTTGATTATTAAGTGATCTAAGAATGAATCATTTTCTTGGAGTTTTGAGTGAGAAGAACCCGTAATTTACATGATGCATGATTTCTATGGTAAAAACTATGATTTGTCTGCAAACTGTCATGAATTTAGTCTACTAAACTGACAAATTGGTGGGTGGATTATTGGCAGGTTGTAACATAGTGGGCCTTCATGATTATAGCAATAACAAGACTGTGATCACAAACGAGGCAGTTGAAGCTGTTTGTGTAATTGGTGCTAGGAGTCCTTTTGCTTCATCTTTGGATTCATATTTGCAAAAATGCAAAAAAAAGAACTATAGTTGGTTCGCAAGCATTCTATTTTTTTACAGTTGCATAAAAAATGGCACCCTTTGGTTGTTTTTTAGAGAAATATCACTACTACCTATATTGGTTTTAACAAAATTTAATAATAGAGCAATGCTAGCATCACACTCTTAAACACACCCATCTTAACACACCCTCTATTATTGGGTGGATTTCATGTGGGACCAGCCTCACATGAAATCCACCCAATTATAGAGACTGTGTTGATTAGGAGTGTGATAAAGAGTTTGATGTTAGCATTTTTCTTAATAATATGTTATCAAATCAAATAAAATAATATATTTTGCAACTGGTGTTTGTTGTTGTCTGTCAAATAAGTTTGATCTATTTGACCCCAAAAGAAGTTTTTCCCCCTTTTATTTTTTTATTTTTATTAAGTCAGTGCGAGGAGGACCTTAAATTATGTAGAATGAGAAGTCAAATTTATTAGACAAAATATACTCTACAGATGCTTGCACTTGGGAGCAAACTATGTATCCTAGAGGAAGAAGAATTTTAGTTATTGATTAATACTGTTGGTTTTGGATGGGAGAAGGTATGAAGGGCTTAAGAGGTTTTGTATTGGGTCGCAGCATATATTAGCTAGTAAAATCTGTTCAGTTAGTTATATTTCTGTTATAGGCCTAATCTTCTGTTAGGATAATCTTTATCTTCTTCCTTTTAGTTTCTGTTTCATTAGTTGGACTTAGTCTTTGTATCTCTATATAAACCATGTAACTCTTTCATCAATAATCAACAAGTTAATATTCAGTTTACTCAAATTCTCTTCTCTGATTCATATCATAATATGGTATCTGCTTTCATTGCATAATTTCTTGCTTCCACTATTCTTTTCAATTCTTGTTATCATGGTTGATGAAACACTCACATCTAGCCATTCCACCAATAATAGCACGGGTAGCAACAATGGTGAACAACCACCACCGCCTCCACCTCCAACACCCGATCCAACTCAGAACCTGAATAGCCCCTATTTTCTCCATCCTAGTGAGAATCCAGGGTTCGTTCTTGTATCTCCTCCTTTCAATGGCGACAATTACTAAACCTGGAGCAGGGCAGTTCAACGCACTTTGTCCTCCAAAAACAAGATCAAATTCATTGATGGCACTCTTCTTCAACCTGCTATCAACGATCCTTTACACGATCTCTAGATTCGATGCAACCATCTAGTTGTTTCTTGGATCACCAAAACTTTATCTCCCCACATCATTCACAGCGCCATTTCGTTTGACAATGCTCGGGCCTTATGGTTGGATCTTCACCATTAATTCACCAAACGCAATCACTTCCGGATGTCAGATTAACTCCAAGAAATTAATTCCATGCGTCAATGTGACAAATCTTTATCCACCTTTTTCACTGATGTAACAACATGATTTTAATTATGTTGTTCAACCTGTTAAAATATAATTAATTTTATTTTAATTTGAGAGTTAGAATGTGTTTTTGATTAAAATAAAATCATATTCATAGTCTAATTTATGGTATATGGTTACGGTAAAATTTTCGGTTGAAAATTCGGATGAAAGCCGGTCTGTGTTTTCCGGTGCAGAAAATATAATTTTGACCCGTGAACGAGGACGGTTAGTGTTTTTAATATGTTTCCTTCATCTTTGGTATTTTGAAAATTTTCGTTCAAAAATGGAATATAATATTTTATTTGGACGAAAACGTCGGAAAAATTACAATCGGAAAATACAACCGGATACAAAATGGAGCAGATTAGGGAGCACAAAACAAGTGAAGTGACTTGATGGGACTTGATGGAACTGGGTTATGACATACTCCAAAAGTGTAATCATCACACTTTTCAAATTATAACATATTATATTCTAAAAACCTATTTTTCTCTTTCCTCTTCAACCAAACAAGTCTTAAAGACAAAACTTGCTCTCCAAGCTCATCCTCTCTCCAAAATTTCGTGCTCCCATATCCCTCATCTATATAATCATCACTCATCTTCATTCTCTCATTTTCTTCCTCCATCTTCATACTTCTTCAACTTCTTCCATTTCTTCTTTTTTTTAAAACACTTAAAGCTTCCATTTTTATTAGTCTTTTCCACTTGAGTTCTTCATTAAAGTTCTTCCTTATACTAAGGGTAATGCTCTCATATGAATCTTTTTGCAAGTTTCATCTTTTATTTCTTAGTTTACTTTATGTGTTCTTTATATGCTTTAAACTTCTAAAATCTCTCTAAAATGGTAGAAAACTCCTTTTGAGTTGAAACCACTTCCTATAGTCTTATATTAACTTATATTTTCACATAATAAGAGGTTGTGTAAAACAAAAATCTCTACCTATCTCTTCCAATGAAGGCCGAATGCTTGCATTTGTGACCTAGGAAGTTTTTGTTTCAACTTTTGGAATATGATCATGTGTTTGAGTTTCTAGCTATCCATTGATCTTAAATCTATAAATCTTGGAAGTTTTGATAGCCTGTTCCTATGATGGCTGAAAATATGAATAAGTAAGCCTAGGATACTATGTTTCAACTTTCCAAGTATGATCATGGATTTAGAACTCTTAATACCTTGTGATTCTAAACCTAAGAGTTTTTGTTAAACAAAGAATATTTTCCTCATCATCCTATGATGGCCGAAACTTAGTGTTTAGGTGCTAGGATGTTTGAGTTTTTATTTTTCCAAAATGATCATCGACTTAAGCTCCATAAGATATTTGGATGCTAAGTCTAAGAGATTAGAAAGTTTAAGGATTTCTAACTTGTTTATTCTATGTTATTAAAGTTAGGATGTATTACTTTCATTTTTCCAAGATGATAATGGACTTGAGCTCCATAAGATATTTGGATGCTAAGTCTAAGAGATTGGAATGTTTAAGTTTCCATTTTTTTCCAAAATGATCATGGACTTGAGCTCCATAAGATATTTGGATGCTAAGTCTAAGAGATTGGAAAGTTTAAAGATTTCTAACTTATAAATCCTATGAAGGTCGAACCTAGAAGGTTATGGACCTAGGATACTTTGTTCTTATTTTTCCAAAATGATCATGGTTTTGAGCTCCTTAATACATATGGATGCTAAACCTAAGAGATTGGAAAGTTTAGTGAATGCTAGCCTATTTTACTAGCCTTGGCCGAATACCCTAATGGTGTGTTTGGATGGGGTATTTGTAGAGGGTGAAGTATTTTAAGAGGGTAATTAAAATACTTCACTCTAAAATACTTTGTTTGGATATTAAATATGAAGGATTTTAGAAATAAAGGGATTTTATGGGGTATTTTATGGGGTATTTCAAATTCCTTGGAATTTTGAAATACCCCACCCAAACACACACTAAGTGTATAACTTAGTGGGTTTTTAATTCAACTTTGTTAAATGATCATTGTTTATGAACTTCTAACACTTAAGGATCATAAATCCATGAGTTGTATAATTTTCGAGAATCTCTAACCCTAAGAACTAGTCTTGACCGAACCTATACCTTGTGGTTTAGTGTTCTTGTTTGATTTTAACTTGTGATTTTGTGTTCATAACCTTATACTTCCATCGCGGACGAAATGAGGACATTCGTGGTATACCTCTTCGAGCATCTAATCTCCTTACCTTCAAAGAAGGTGGAGTTAGTACTTAGTGGTGTGACAACGAGGAGCTTCGAGTTCGGGAGTCCGGTGATAACCCAGGTGGGGGAAAGAACCAACCTATCGTCGGAATGGATAAGTAGTAGATTATATAATAATTGTGTAGGGCGACCTAAACCCTACTAGTAGTCAAGTAATCGACAAGACCAAAATCACATTGGAAACCTTTTCTGAAAAACCAATGACGATTCGGGGATTGTAGGTTTATTGACATTAGGTTGATCTTTATATTGTTGATGGTTGACTTGATTTTATTACCTTTATTGAATTGATTTTGTGCTATGTTGGTAATATGGGAATATTTTGATTGATATTGTGTTATGCATGATCTGCCTGGTTTTTATTATTATGCTTAGTGGATTTTAAGCAAAGATATAAATGTTGTCTAAGAGATGATTGTTTTGGGTGTGAGGATAATGATGATTTAGAAGTGCCTAACTTAGATGAGGAATGTTAAAGAGGTGTTATGGCATAGAATATGTGTCAAGTTCTAATGGAAGGTTAAGGCACTAAGATGTTGTTAAAACGGGTTGGTGAGATTCAAGTATAGGTGTTGTTGTCCACAACCGTGTATTGGTAATATAATACACAAGGACAAAAGTGTATTGGTAATATAATACACAAAGACAAAAGTGTATTGGTAATATAATACACAAGAACATCTGTGTATTGGTAATATAATACACCATGTATTGGTAATATAATACACGTAAAACACTTCTGAGTATTGGTAATATAATACACGTAAAACACTTTTGTGTATTGGTAATATAATACACCGTATATTGGTAATATAATACACGTAAAATCAAGAGTTCTCTCAAGACCACTTTCACTTTAGGGAATGGGGGTGGAACACCTTAACGCGAATGGGGGTGGAACACCTTAATGTGAATGGAGGTGTGCACTAGGTGGAACATCCTAACGGGAATGAGGGAGTGCCCCGATACAAATAAGGGATGGTGACAGGAGTGGTAGTGGCCACGATAACATAAAGACATGGTGACAGGATTAGAGAGGTTACGTGTTAGATTGCCTGAGAATAAGGGTAGAGGATGATATATATTGACTTGAGGATGATTTGTTAGTTATGTGTGTTGATTGTTTATGACAATTACTGTATAATTTACTATGACTCTTTTCTGCTTTTTGATGATATAACTGTTTCTTATCCCTTATGTTTCTGTATTTTTGTGGGTTGATTTGGTTTACGTTAGAAGACCTGATGGAGGGTTACGTTGCTGAGGAGCTGGACGAAACTCTGTATGAAACGGAGATTGCTGAGGAGTTGGATGGAACTCCTTACGAACCAGATGCTGGGGGTCGAGCTGTGATCCATGGCGATTAGAGTCTAGACATTATGGCCAGTGTGTCTAAGGAGTATTTTTTATATTTCCGCTAAGTACGTCTGTTATTAATTTTATGCCTGTGAGGTATCCTACTGAGAGGATACCCTCAACAGTGTTTTGGTATTGTAATGAACAATTAGGTGTGTATTTACATATGTTAAAGTTGTTGTGTTTTTAAATTTGCAGAAGTTATATGATAATTAAATAAGTTTTAATTTTTACGTATTTTCACGATAAGCGCACGATTAAGAATTGATTTAAGAAGGTAATTAATCTAATGACACAAAGAGGCACAGCGGGGTGTCTCAACTGACATGAAAATTATCTGGGATGAGTTGGAATTCTTGAGACCTACCCCTTCTTGTATCTGTACCATGGCTTTTTCTTGCCTTCTGAATCAATCTGTCCAAGCTTACAAAGACAAGGAGCACACCATCTGTTTCCTCAAAGGCCTCAATGAATGTTATCAATCTGTTAGGTCTCAGATTCTCATTATGAATCCTCTAGCTCCTGTTAGTGAAGCTTACTCTATGGTTGTCCAACAAGAAAGGCCTTCTCCTTCCACACCCATCATGGAATCCATGGCCTTTGCAATTAATTCTTCCAACTTCAATTCTCAAAATCGTGGATCAAACTCCTCAGGCAGAGGCAGCGGACGCTCTAAAAACAATCCCTCTCCCATGATTTATCTCATTGCAATCAGACAAATCATACGGTTGATACATGCTATTTCAAGCATGGCTTTCCTCCGGGGTATAGAAATCGCAATCAAGGTGCAACACTGCAACTTACTTCTGTTATTCAAGAATCTCCCATCAGACTTGATACACACCAGAATTCTCAGGCTTCAGCCCCTAAAGATCAGTTCTCATCTTTGACTCGTGATGATTTCTAATATCTTGTTTCTCTGCTGCATGCTAATAAACAAGAAAATCATCCTACTGTGAGTTCCCACTCTAAGCCTACATCATCTGAACCCAATCCTCATATAGTGTCTAGTATTACTCAATCAGGTACAACTCCTTCTTTTCAATCTATGGATTTTGTATTTCGGTGCTAGTGACCATGTGTGTCCTTATATTCACTTCTTTAGTTCTTATAAAAGAATTTCCCCAATTGCTGTGAAATTACCAAATGGCATTGTTCTTTATGCTCAGTATTCTGGTACTATCGTTTTCAATTCTTCTTTTTACTTAACTGATGTTCTTCATATACCTGATTTTCATTTTGACCTAATTTCAGTCTTTAAACTCACTCAGACTCTTAATTGTCAATTAGTTTTCTCACCTAATTCTTGTAATATTCAGGACTGCACTACACAGAGGATGATTGGGCGTGCTAATATCCATGACAACCTTTACATTCTAAATCACAATCCAAAACCTTTTCTGATTTCTCAACATTCATCTGCTGATACTGTTAAGTCTCTAAAATGGCTGATGTACATTTCCCTAAGATTTGATGAGAACTAAACATTGGTTAATGATTTATTTAACCTTCATATTGGTTGCTAACATATCTATCTAGTGTGCAGATTAAAACAGTAAGAATCATCTGTCTGCTCATATAAGTGACTACCTGTCTAGATAAGCGAAAGTCAACCTGTCTGCTGACTAGGATTATTGACTTCTTTTAAGATACGCTTTCAACCTGTCTCTCCACAAGTTCCTACACTCGTCTGAAGTTTCTCGTTGAAGAACCAAGGACCTAACAAGCTTTTGTTGGCTGTCCCATCAGAAAGAGACTTGAAGCCTTCTCTCTTACTCAGTCTCATGCTTATCAAGAAAAGTCAGAAGTTGCTCTCTCAAGCAACCTCGAATATAAGAACCAAAGACCAGTTTAAGAATGCTTCCAACGTGCTTTATTCCCTAGTACCTCTGGTCCTTTCACGAAAAGGGAATTGTACTCAGCAGAGTACAAAAAGCTCTCTGCACAACTCTGATATGGTTGTTTCACGATGCATAAAGCCATGATCCTTCAAGTTAGAGTACAACCAACATTCCTATTGCATTAATGGCTGCCTAGAACGACTCTATTACATTTAATGAAGTTCTACTTGAAGCCAAAATCTGAGGGAATGTCTCTAACGGATCTTAAATGCTTGAAGATTATAAATACAAAAGTCATTGAAGATGAAGAAAGAAAGAATACATATAACATTAAAGAGTCATTACTCTGCGCATTAATATCTTCATTCTTTCATTATGTATTCTTCAATCATTTGAAGTTATTACACAGACTTTCCTAAGCTTTACATTTAAACCACTCTGAGTGTTAGTGAAAGATCTGTCTGTCTGAAGTTGTATTTATTACAAACCAAATTTCTCAAACAAATCTAAGTAAGCCTGAAGAGGCTAGGTGAGCAAAGAATACTTGTCTTGGAGCCTGAAGAGGCTAGGTGTGCAAACAATACTTGGAGTCTGTAACCTGATCAGTTATAATGGATAAAACTTGGTACTGCCAAGGACTGGACGCAACTCTTTGCTTTGAAGAGTGAACCAGGATAAATAGTTGTGTCAATCTCTCTTTCCTTATAAACTCTTTAGTTGCTTTAGTTTTCTTATCCGTTTATCAAGTGGTGTGTTTGCCTAAGTCACTGTTAAAATTTCATCAGACAGGTCACCTGTCTGTCCAATATCTTTCCACTCGCCGGAACCAAGCTTCTGTATGCTAAAAGTTTTCAACTTTGTTCAAATTCTGATAAACACAATTCAACCCCCCTTCTCGTGTTTATAGTTGTTTATTTCAGTTGGTATCGGAGCTCAGCCTCTGGGTTGAGAATCTAACAGTGTAGAGGTAAAAGGTCCTGAAGAATAGACATGACTACTGGAGCTAGTTCAAGTGGAAGTCACCAGACTGAAGGAGCTTCCCTAACCAGACCTCCTTACTTCAATGGAGAAAACTACAACTATTGAAAAGATAGATTTCAATGGTTCATTCTATCTACAAACTCTGATCTCTGGGATGTCATTACAGATGGTCCATTCATTCCCAAGAATGATGATGACACTGACAAGCCAAAAGCAAAGTGGACTATTGCAGAAAAGACAAAATGGGAGCTGAATCACAAAGCTAGATATAATCTCATTTGTGCTCTCAATCCTGAGGAGTCTGAGAAGGTATGTGCCTGTGACTCTGCCAAAGAAATATGGGACACCTTAGCTGTCACACATGAAGGAACATCAAAAGTCAAAGAGTCAAAGATTGCCATACTTGTCAGAAAGTATGAACTGTTTGTCATGGAGGAAGGAGAATCTGTTGCTCAAATGATAGGAAGATTTCAAACTATAGTCAACAGTTTAAAATCCCTTGGCAAAATCTACACCAATGCTGAGAAGGTTTGAAAGATTCTGAGAAGTCTACCTAAACAGTGGAGACCTTTGGTCACTCTATCTCTCAAACCAAGGATCTCACTACCTTGACTATGGATGAACTTCTTGGAACACTCACTTTTCAAGAGCAAGAACTTGGAGATGAAGTTGCACCAAAGAAGGGAAAGTCAATTGCTCGAAAGCTTATCAAAAGTCATCAAAAGTTTCCAAGGCTCTAAAGGCGATTTGCAGCCATCCAGGTGATGCTGACTGTGTGTGAACACGAGGATTCTGAGAGTGATGAAGAATTGTTTCTCCTGACCAGGAAGATAAAGCTTCTCCTACAGAAAAAGAAGTTCAAGAGGGATAAGCCATTCAGAAGGTTCAACAAGGACAAGAACTTCAAAGAATCTACTTCAACATACAAAAGTTCAATTGTCTGCTATGAGTGCAAGAAGCCTGGTCACATCAAGGCTGAATGTCCTCAACTCAAGAAGGCCCCTTTTAAGAAATTCTTCAAGAAGAAGGAGAAATGAATGATGGCTACTTGGGAGGACCTGGAGTCAACATCTTCTGACGAAGAAACAAAGGAAGAAGCCAATTTCTGTTTGATGGCCAACACTGACTCAGACTCAGACGATGAGGTACATCCTGACTATGAGGAATTACTTGATGCCTATGAGGAGCTGCTGGAGGAATCCAATTGCTTATCTAAGGCCTTCAAATCCCTCAAGAGAGAGTATGCACAGCTCACCAGTGAGCATAAACAGAAAACTCAATAGTGTGAGAAGTCAGCTGAGAGAATAAGAGTCAAGACTGAAAAGTCAAATGAAACTAAGATCTCAAGTGAAATGTCACCATCTGAAGAAGTTGAAAAACTTCAACATAAAGTGGAATAGCTCACTTCTGATCTTGCCAAATTTGTTAATGGTAGAGACAATCTGACTAAGCTACTTGGCTGTCATCACGTACACTCTCTTAACAAAGAAGGTATTGGATATGTCCATCATACACATCATAAACATCAACTAAAGCATCTACAATATCCGTTAAGTCAACTGTAACCAAGTCTACACCTGTGTGTAACTTCTTTGGAAAAACTGGACATGTTATGTCTAAGTGTATCCATAAGAAGAGAAGGAAGTCTTCACAGACTCCTAGAACTAATAGAAAAGGACCCAGAAAAATATGGGTATCTAAAAATCAAATAATTTTTGTTGCAGATGTCCTCAACAGGACAAAGAAAACACCACAGGTGGTACCTGGACAGTGGTTGCTCGCGTCATATGACAGGAGAAAGGTCTATGTTCCTAGACCTCCAACTTAAGAAAGGAGGACATGTTGCCTTTGGAGAGAATTAGAAAGGAAAAGTTATAGGAATTGGTACTATTGGTGGTAAATCCCCTCTTCCCTCTATATCTAATGTTCTTGTGGTTAAAGGATTAAGACACAATTTGCTTAGCATAAGGCAATTATGTGATAGTGGATTTGATGTTTCCTTTACCAAGGATGTATGCATAGTTAAAGACTTTTGTGGCAAAACCCACTTTTCAGCTAAGAGGCAACAAAATCTTTATAAGATTGAACTGTCTGATCTCTCAGATCAAAGTGTAACCTGTCTGATGTCTAAAGAGGATGACAGATGGTTATGGCATAAGAAACTAGGACACGCTAGTATGAAACTAATTTCTAAATTAAAAAGGAATAACCTGTTGTTTTAGCTTCAACGACTCAAGAAAGGGGGGTTGGTATTTGAGTCTTCAAAAAAAACTATTTCCCTCTTAAAATTTTTTCACAAAATCTTTATAAATCAGAGTTCCGGATTAGTGTCCTCAGGATCTTTTATAAAATCGATGAAGGGTTTTTACAAAATCTTGAATAGAAGGTGATGAGGATAAGAGAGATTAATAATGAATAGGTTCAGGTTCAATAACTCAGTGATACCAAAATGCAGTTTATACGGATCAAGAACATAAATTATATTTAAACTTTAAACAACAAAGTTGCAGGTTCTTGAACATAAAATGTAAAGTAAGGAGTTTGAGTTCGTAGATACCACACAACCAGATTTATCCTGGTTCAGTCACCACCACCGTGACCTACATCCAGTCCCCACTCCACCTGTGGGATTTCACACATTAACACACAAGCTTTACCAGGTAGCCTGAAAAACCTTCACACCATAGAGCATTGCTTCACCTCGAGATACCACACTCTTGTGAAGAGCCTCAATGTTCAACCTTAGGGATACCTCACCCTAATCACTCAGAGAGACTCCTCTCTCTTTACAATCGAAATGTAAAACAAAAGTTGATTCCTAACTCTCAATAGTCGATAAACAAATTGAAGCACTTATGAGTATTGAAACACTCTTTTCACAAGAAGCTCAATGAAGATGATGAATGATATGTGTATCTTTATAATTCTGTTGTTACTCGTTCTTGTTATTGTTATATATGAGTGTTCCTTTGATCCCTCTTTATATAGAAAACAAGTTATAGTCGTTGGGATCAATCAAAACAGATTTGGATCTGATTTAACAGAATCTGTTTTCTTGATTCTCGTTCTTGAAATAAGATTCTGATTGTTCTTGTAGAATTTGCGTCCATAAAATAACCGAGTCCATTTGGAAAAATAGCCGCATCTATCTTAAAAAATAATCGCGTCCATCTTAAAAAATAGCCGTGTCCATCTTGAAAAAATAGCCGCGTCCATTTAAAAAAAATAACCGCGTCCAATTGCCACATCAGCAGACGGGAGTACTAACACAAAATAATTGGACGTGCTCCAACTAGTAGACGAGCGCTTGTATTACTTTAGTGGACGAGAACTTCTGTCACTTTAGTGGACGTGAGCTTATGTCACTTTAGTAGATGTGCGCTTCTGTCACTTTATTGGACGTCCGCTTTTATCACTTGTGTTGGACGCCAGCATTTACTATTCCCAGTGTTGGACGAGTGCTTATATTATTCCAGTGTTGGGCGAACGCTTATATTATTCCAGTGTTGGACCAATGCTTTTTGAAATCTTATTTCCAAAAATCATTTTCATTTACGAAAAATTATTCCTTTTAATGCAGGTTATGAAAAATAATTTTCTTCATGCATCTTTTTAATTGAGCTATTTGTGAATAAGAGATTTCATCTCTTACAGATCATCTAAGACTTAAATCTAATTTCTCCTTAAGCTCTTGTCTTGATGATTCCTTTATCTTCGTCTTTGCTATTTGATTCCTCCAAGTTCTTCCTTGAATATTCTCCTTTGATTGCTCACTGAACTTGTTGAGTATTGCTTGATACCTGTCTTTACATTTTGACACTAAAAACACTTGCATACACGTTAAGTTGTATTTGTCATATATCAAAATCTCTAAGTCAATGAGTTTAACATAACCTTGTGAGAGGATTGTCTGATATTAGTTTTAAGAAAGATGTCTTGTGAGATGCATGTCAGAGAGCTAAACAGATAAAATCAAGTTTCAAATCTAAAAACCAAGTATCAACCTCTAGATCTCTTCAGTTGTTACACATGGATCTGTTTGGACCAGGTTAGTGTTGCCAGCCTGGCTGGAAGAAAATATGGATTTGCCATAGTTGATGACTATTCTGGATATACATGGGTACTCTTCTTAACCCACAAGGATGAGTCCTTTAAGGCTTTCTCAGTATTCTACAAAAGAGTACCAAATGAGCAGGGTTTCTGTATTTCTACCCTTAGAAGTGATCATGGGGGAGAATTTGAAAATGAGCAATTTAGGCAGTTCTGTGAGGAGAATGGGATCTCTCACAATTTCTTTGCACCTAGAACTCCACAAAGAAATGGGAGTGGTTGAGAGAAAGAACAGATCTCTCGCAAGAGATGGCTAGATATATGCTTAATGAAAATAATCTCCCTAAGTACTTCTGGGCAGAGGCTGTAAACACTGCTTGTTATATACAAAACAGAATACTTATTAGGCCTTTTCTAAAGAAGACTCCCTATGAATCGTGGAAAAGAAAAAGCCCCAACATATCTTATTTTCATGTTTTTGGATGTGAATGTTTTATTTTGAATACCAGAGATAATCTTGGAAAGTTTGATTCTAAGGTAGATAAAGGTATTTTCGTAGGATATTCTGAAATGTCTAAGGCTTTTAGAGTTTACAATTCAAGAACTTGTATTTTTGAAGAATTTGTTCATGTTAAATTCAATGATGGATTAAAGACTGATAAAGAACTATCAGATCTAGAAGATGATCTTGCAGGTCTTGATATAAACAAGCCAGAAAGTCAACAACCCGATCTAACCAAGACAGAACCTGTGCTTGAGGCTGATAGACAAGTGGAGCAGACGAGTCAACAGATGAGTCAGTAGACAAGTCAAGATCTTCATTTTGATCTCAAAAGGGATTGGAAGTTCAACACTCATCATCCTGATAATCTTATTATTGGAAATCCTTCTGAAGGGGTAAGAACCAGATCCACACTAAGAGAATCAAGCAATGTGGACTTTATATCAGAATTGGAGCCAAAACGCATTGAAGAAGCTCTTGAGGATGAAAGCTGGATTCTTGCTATGCAAGAAGAACTTAACCAGTTCACCAGAAATGATGTCTGGACTCTTGTCTCTAAGCCTGAAAACAAGTATGTTATTGGAACAAGATTGGTCTTCAGAAACAAATTGGATGAGGATGGTAAAGTTGTCAGAAATAAGGCAAGGTTAGTAGCTCAAGGCTATAACCAACAAGAAGGTATTGATTATACTGAAACCTTTGCACCTGTAGCTAGAATAGAAGTCATACGCATTTTAATATCATATGTTGCACAACACCAAATCACCCTGTTTCAAATGGATGTAAAAAGTGCTTTTCTAAATGGTATAATTGAAGAAGAAGGCATTATACGGTTTGAAACAAGCACCTAGAGCATGGTATGATAGGCTTAGTTATTTTCTCATGCATAATGGTTTTACTAGAAGATAATTAGACACTACTCTGTTCAAGAAATGCTCTAAAGAGAACTTTATTATAGTTCAAATATATGTTGATGATATTATTTTTGGTGCAACTAATGAAAAGCTGTGCAAGGGATTTTCAAATCTAACGCAAGCTGAATTTGAGATGAACATGATGGAAGAATTGAAGTTCTTCCTTGGATTACAAATCAAGCAGACAAGTGATGGAATTTACATCCATCAACAAAAGTATACCAAGGAGATACTCAAGAAATACAAAATGGAAAATGCAAAGCTCATGAAAACTCCTATGCAACCCAATGCAAAACTAAGAAAAGATGATGACGGTAAAAAGGTAGACCAAACTGTCTACAGAGGTATGATTTGCTCTCTACTGTACTTAACTTCAAGCAGACCTGACATTCAATTTAGTGTCTTTATGTGTTCTAGATTCCAATATAATCCTAGAGAATCTCATCTTAAGGCTGTTAAAAGAATATTTAGATATTTGCTTGAAACTACTAATCTTGGTTTGCTGTATTTAAGATCAAAAGAATACAGATTAGTGGGATATTGTGATGCTGATTTTGCTGGAGACAGAATAGAAAGAAAAAACACTAGTGGAGGATGTCACTTCATTGGAGCAAGTTTAGTCTCATGGTCAAGCAAGAGACAGACAACTATTGCACTGTCTACTGCTGAAGCAGAATACAACTCTGCTGCTAGTTACTGCTCTCAACTCTTATGGGTAAAACATCAACTTGAGGATTACTCTATTTATGAACATAACATATCTGTATGGTGTGATAATTCCAGTGTTATATGCTTAACTAAAAATCTCATTCAGCATTCTAAGGATAAGCATATTGAAATCAAACATCATTTTATTAGGGATTATGTTCAGAAAGGCATCTTTGATATTAAGTTTGTTAAAATTGAAAATCAATGGGCTGATATTTTCACTGAACCCTTACCAAAAGAAAGGTTTTTATTTATTAGAGATAATCTAAACATGCATTACATTGTTGAATGACATGTCTGAATCATAACCTGTCTGTGCTTTATCACCTGTTTATGCTTACCTGTATGACTCTGCTGAATCACTATGCTAGAACTCAATAGTTTTGTTGAAATGGCTATTAAGTGTTTAATACCTTTCCTTATCTGAAGCTAATCATGTGCACGATAGTTTATATATCTCGAAACCATGTTTTCATTATATCTTAAGTGGGCGTTGCGGTTCCCCATACAAATCATGCCGTTTTGAATTAAAGATGTCATTTTTTTCGCTCTCCTACTTTTATCACTATAAAAGACCGTAGATCAAAAAGGTTGAACCTTTACGTTTTCGAAATTCCAAAATCTCTTTGTCTTTTCGTCTCTGAAACCCTCTTATCTCTCGAAACCATAGAACCATTTTCTCTAAAAAAATGGAATCATCCAAGCGTCTCTCTGCAAAAGAAATCGCTGAGAAATACAATCTCAAAGTTACTGAGATCGAGAAGATCATTCCGGGAAAGACTGTTGATCTTTAACAGATGAATAAGCTAGGTATGGATGTCACTGAAGAGTTGGAGTACTCCAAATGGACTCCTTTCTTCGACATCAAGGAGCTTGTTCACCCTAAACTCGTTCAAATGTTCTGGAGAAATGCTGTGGTTGTCACCGACCAACTCAACGGAATCAAAAGTTTTAAGGCTGAAATGGGGGATAAAACCCTTCTCTTCCCCATCAACTCTTTGGAGCTTGTCACAAAATGCTCGAGAATTGGAGCTGGCTTAACACCCAACTGGGAAGATGAAGTGGGAGTTGACAATGTCTACATTGCCATCTATGGTGTTCCCAAACCTGTGAACCCTAAGCCTGTCAACATGGTGGTCAAGTGCAGATTCCTGCACAAATTGCTGTTGGAGTGCGTGATGCCAAGGAAAGGCTCACGAGACAGTGTGACCAAGATGGACAGATTTTCTTTGTACCACTTGATCCACAAAATCAAGGTTGACATCAACTACCTTATCTACATGTACTTGAGACTCTGATCAAGAGAACCAACATCCAGACCTATCCTTATGGGATGTTGCTGACAAGGGTCTTCAGGAACAAGCTGTTTGTTCCCAGTGATGTTCACTTTGTGGACATGTCACTGCCCATAGTCAGGAAGATACTGTCTATGATGGACATCAAGGGAATCCCTATTGCTGATGAGGAGGCAGATGATAAGAAGAAGCAGAAGAAGAAGCCTGCTGTTGAGAAGAAGGAGGAAGAACCAGTGGTTTCCATTGATGAATCTGAAGTCCCCATTTCCGAGAGACTGTTCAAACCATCTGGAAAGGTGGCGAGACAAGACCGAATTCCAAAGCTGCAACCTTCAATGTCTGAAGATTCTGCTGAGACAGTTGAGCCCTTAAGGTTCAGGCTGAGGAGACCCTCTCCCAAGAGAAAGACTAGTGAAGGCGAGGAATAAGTAGATGTTCCTGCTCATCCTAGCAAGAAGAGGAAGCTGGTGAAGACCTTTGCCAAGGTCAGACAAGTTGAGTCTGAACCTAGCAAAGAGGAAGCATCTGCTCAGGGGGAGCAGACAGAGCAAGTTTTGGAAGAACCAAAGAAGACTTTCATTTTTGGAATTATTCCCAAAAAGAGAAGATCTGGTGACCCAGTACCTGCAAAGACTGAAGTGCCTGCAGAGGCTAACACTGCAGAGGACCTATCTGGAGGAGCTCAGACAGTTGTACCCGAGGATGACCAAGTGTCTCCTTCTCACAAGAAGTTGAAGATATCTGAAGAGCAGACATCTCCTTCAGTCCCTTCCCATTCTCATCAAGGTATTATCACCCCATCTATCTCTTCTCCATCTGCCTTTTTTGTTCAACCTCTCTCTGTTTCGTCTCCTCTTTCTTCACCTGTCCATACCTTTCAAATTCAAAAATCTTCTTTCACTATTGTACCTGATGACTGTCAGTACACAGTTGTTCACAGGGACTCTGCTCCCAAAGAACAAACTGGCATATCATCGAGGCTCTTTGTGTCTGATCTGCAATCTCTTTTGCTTACTAGTATCTCACATGTCTCTGTCATTCCTTCTCCTCCACCTCTTATTCTTAACCTCTGTAGAGAACTTTTCTGCTACCCACATATTGTTGTCTTCATTAGAACATTAGCTGGGACTCACTATCCTGCTTCTGTTGTAATGTTACCTTGTACGTCTAGGTATGTTAATTACTGGATCAAATTCTTTCTTTTGTCATATTGATTCTTTATTACCTGTTCCTCCATCTGTATCAGCTCAAACACCTCTTCCCCCACCTATCCAAATAACCATCACAGACTGTCTCTGTCCGAGAGACTTTCCTGTGTGTTTCCTTCACCCGATATTGACCTTGTCAGAATCAGTCTCATCTTCAAATTTGTCTTTCTTCCTTTCTATGCCCTTCAAACTCTCCATGAAATTTTCTTCCTTTCCATCACCTCTCCCCTATCTTTACCTAAGGCACCCCCAGTTTTAGCCTTACCCTGTCACTCTTCTCTGTCTGTCTCTTCCTCAAGCCTGTTTGCAGAAGCCTCTAATTCTCAGACAGTGGCCTTACAATACTTTCATCTGCTTCAAGGACAAGTAGAAGACTTAAGAAGACAGCTGGATGAAGAAAGGCGAGCTAGGCTGCTCTTAGAGCAAAGGGTTGCTCCCTTATATTTGTTACTTAGTCAATCTAGGTAGTTTTGGTTCTCTGTTGTAAACTGCCCTGTACTTATCAAAGCTCATGATCAATAAAATATATTTCTTACTTTCCTTATCTTTTTTTTTTTTTTTTGATTACTCCTTTTTGCTGTTGACAAAAGGGGGAGAATGAATATGATATGATCTTAATAAGAAAATAATATATAGACTAAGTATGTTCTGATATGAGCAACGTATGTTAATCAAAGTATGTTCTGATAGTTGTTATATTTGCTCTGATAAATCGCAAGTAAGATTGCTCTGATAATTTCAAAGTAAAACAAGTCAAATTTATGTGTGACTATGTTAACCGGATTATATGATTAATCTTAATGTCTGATCAAGCATCTACATAACCAGTCGGCTTAAGAAAATTTCAACCTGTCTGATATATGCTATTTTTCTTTGTTGATATTTTCTGAGGTTATATAAATCATCTCAATGTTTGTCATCATCAAAAAAGGGGAGATTGTTAAGTCTCTAAAATATCTGATGTGCATTTCCCTAAGTTTTGATGAGAACTAAACATTGGTTAATGATTTAATTAACCTTCATATTGGTTGCTAACCTATCTATCTAGTGTACAGATTAAAACAGTAAGAATCATCTGTCTGCTCATATAAGTGACTACCTGTCTGGATAAGCGAAAGTCAACCTGTCTGCTGACTAGGAATATTGACTTCTTTCAAGATACGCTTTCAACCTGTCTCTCCACAAGTGCCTACACTCGTCTGAAGTTTCTCGTTGAAGAACCAAGGACCTAACACGCTTTTGCTGGCTGTATCATCAGAAAGAGACTTTAAGACTTCTCTCCTACTCAGTCTCACGCTTATCAAGAAAAGTCAGAAGTTACTCTCTCAAGCAACCTTGAATATCAAAACCAAAGACCAGTTTAAGAATGCTTCCAACGTGCTTTATTCCCTAGTACCTCTGGTCCTTTCACGAAAAGGGAATTGTACTCAGCAAAGTACAAAAAGCTCTCTGCACAACTCTGATATGGCTGTTTCACGATGCATAAAGCCATAATCCTTCAAGTTAGAGTACAACCAATGTTCCTATTGCATTAATGGCTGCCCAGAACGACTCTATTGTATTTAATGAGTTCTGCTTGAAGCCAACATCTGAGGGAATGTCTCTAATGGATCTTAAATACTTGAAGATTATAAATACAGAAGTAGTTGAAGGTGAAGAAATAGGGAATACATATAGCATTAAAGAGCCATTACTCTGTGCATTAATATCTTCATTCTTTCATTCTGTATTCTTCAATCATTTGAAGTTATTATGCAGACTTTCCTAAGCTTTACATTTAAACCACTCTGAGTGTTAGTGAAAGATCTGTTTGTCTGAAGTTGTATTTATTACAAACCAAATTTCTCAAACAAATCTAAGTGAGCCTGAAGAGGCTAGGTGGGCAAAGAATACTTGTCTTGGAGCTTGAAGAGGCTAGGTGTGCAAACAATACTTAGAGTCTATAACCTGATCAGTCATAGTGGATAAAACTTGGTGCTGCTAAGGACTGGACGTAGCTCTTTGCTTTGAAGAGTGAACCAGGATAAATAGCTGTGTCAATCTCTCTTTCCTTATAAACTCTTTAGTTACTTTAGTTTTCTTATCCGTTTATCAAGTGGTGTGTTTGCCTAAGTCACTGTTAAAATTTCATCAGACATGTCACCTGTCTGTCCAATATTTTTGCACTTGTCTGAACCAAGCTTCTGTATACGAAAAGTTTTCAACTTTGTTCAAATTCTGATAAACACAATTCAACCCCCCTTCTCGTGTTTATAGCTGTCTATTTCATATACTGCTTCTTTTAATTCTGTTACCAATGTTAAGACAGCTAATGAAGTTTCCTTTTCTTTTGATTTGTGGCACTTTAGGCTAGGCCATCCATCTTATGATGTTATGCACACTCTCTGTACACATTATCCATATATTGAATCTAATAAAATTTTGATTTACGAATCCTGGCATTTTGCCAAACAGAGTAAACTACCCTTTCCTCATAGCATGACTAAGACTGACACCTCTTTTCATCTACTTCACATGGATATATGGGGGCCAATTAGTATTTCCTATTTTCAAGGTTATCGTTATTTTCTAACTATTTTTTATGATTATAGTAGATTTACTTGGATTTTTTTGATGACTTATAAATCTAATGCTAGGGATTGTATTAAATATTTCTTAACCTACATTTATACCCAATTGTCTAGTACAGTTAAGATCATTAGGACTGATAATGACACTGAATTCAATATGCCATCTTTCTATGCATCTTTAGGCATTTTACATCAAACTTCATGTGTTGAGACATGTCAACAAAACTCTGTGGGCTCTGTTATGCAATACATATAATTAACAAGCTTCCTACACCTGTGCTAAATCACAAAACACCATATGATTTGTTATATAATTCACCTCCTACTTTCTTAGATCTTAAGGTGTTTGGTTGTTTAGCTTTTGCCTCTACTTTGCAACATAACAGGCAGAAACTTGATCCTCTTGCTAGGAAGTGTGTCTTCCTTGGTTTCCGACCTGGTACTAAGGGTTATGTTCTTTTTGATTTACACTATCGTTCTGTTTTTATTTCCTGCAATGCTATATTCTATGAATCTACCATTCCTTTTATTTCTAATACTACTCATGAACATGCTGCTCCTGTTTCTGACTCTTATGACTCTAACTATAATTTTCTTTTTGATCCACCATATCACATTCACCCCCCACCCACTCATACATCACCTTCTATCCCACACATTACTGCACCTGATTTTTCTCCAGGAGCTTCATCTCCTCATCCTACTAACATTGATGCAGACATTGCCCATCCACAATCTCCTATGCTAAGGAAATTTGACAGAATCCGGAAAGCTCCATCTTATATGCAGGATTTCCATTGTGGCATGGTGCTTTTGTTTTAGGAGTTAGTCTTGTTGCAATTTTGCCTTATGGTGATTTTGTCAACTGTGCTCTCATTCAGTTTTCATAAGTCATGTTAGTGCTTGGTCCGTAGTCCTTAATGTTTTGTGTGCTAGTTTGAGTTACTTTTGCTTGGGGACAAGCAAAGTCTTAGGTTTGGTGGAGTGATGATCTTCTAGATTATGTGATTTTTGTGTACTTATTCGGTGGATTTTTGCTCTCAAATATGCTAATTGATTGAGTTTTGTCCCTAAGTTTAGGTAATTCAGTTTTTAATAATGTTTTACGTATTTTAGTTTAATTTTATGTTTTTAGAGTTTATCTAATAGTGTTTTCACTTATTTACATTTTTAGGAAATAATGATATTAAATCAAGTGGAATTGAGTCATCATCAAGTTTTTGTCAGGAAACTCCTTCAAAATGGAAGGAATGTCCTTGTCCCCCACAATTTGGACAAGTCTAGAGAGATGATCTGCCACAGCATTTTGCTTTCCTTGCTTGTCTCTTATCTCCAAATCAAATTCTTGGAGAAGCAATATCCACCTAGTCAATCGTGGCTTAGAGTCCTGCTTAGCAAACAAATACCTCAAGGCAGAGTGATCAGTGTAAACAATGACTTTAGACCCAACAAGGTAGGATCTAAATTTGTCAAAAGAAAACACAATAGCAAGTAACTCATTTTCAATTGTGACATAATTTTTCTGAGCATCATTCAACACACGACTTGCATAATAAATCACATGCAGAATTTTATTTTTTCTTTGTCCTAACACTGCACCTACAGCATAGTCACTCGCATCACACATAATTTCAAAAGGTAAACTCCAATCAGGAGCAACCATCACAGGTGCAGAAATTAGTTTTTCTTTTATTTTATTAAAAGAATCTAGACATGCATCATCAAACACAAAATTTGCCTCTTTTTCCAAAAGGTTTGTCAAGGGCTTAGTAATTTTAGAAAAATCTTCTATAAACCGCCTTTAAAAATCAGCAAGCCCAAAAAAATTTCTTATCCCTTTCACATTAACTGGTGGTGGTAACTTCTCAATTACCTCCACCTTTGCTCTATCCACCTCAATTCCTTTTGCAGAAATTTGATGACTAAGAACTATACCTTCTCTTACCATAAAATGATAATTTTCCCAGTTAAGAATAAGGTTAGTTTCTTGGCATCTTTTTAAAACCAAAACAAGGTTGGATAGGAAAATATCAAATGACGACCCAAACACAGAAAAATCATCCATAAAAATTTCTATCATTTTTCAATTAAATCAAAAAAGATTGAGAACATGCACATTTGAAATGTGGCGGCTGCATTACACAACCCGATAAGCATACGCCTATAGGCAAAAACCCCAATTGGACAAGTAAAGGCTGTTTTTTCTTGATCTTCCCGAGCTACTGCAATTTGATTGTAACCCGAGTACCCATCCAGAAAGCAATAATACTCGTGCCCGCCAACCTTTCTATCATCTGGTCAATGAACGGAAGGGGAAAATGATCTTTCCTTGTAACTTGATTAAGCTTCCGGTATTCAATACACATCCTCCAACCAGTGACTTGCCTTGTAGGAATCAACTCATTGCTTTCATTCATCACCGCAGTCATACCACCTTTCTTGGGAACCACCTGAACCGGCTCACCCACTTCTACCGTCGAAATGGGATAAATTATACCTGCATCAAGTAGCTTTATCACTTCTTTCCTTACCACTTCCTTCATAGTTGGATTAAGCCTCCTTTGATGTTGAACCACTGGTTTAAAGTCCTCCTCCATAAATATTTTATGCATGTAGAATGTAGGACTTATCCCCTTCAAATCATTGATGTTCCAACCAATGGCTGACTTGTAATCCCTTAATACTCTGAGTAATTTTTCCTCCTCTCTTTCTGACAACTCCACATTCACAATTATCGGATTCTTGTTTTTCTCATCCAGGAAAGCATATTTCAAATTTGAAGGCAATGGTTTCAGCTCACTGGGTGGCTCCTCTTTCACTACCTCTTCCTCCTTTTCCAATTCTTGTAATTTTTTATTTGAAGAAGAGGTAGATTCCAAAGCTTCCAACTGATAGATACATTCCACCACCTCAGAATTGACTTCCTCGTGCACCTCCTTAATTTCTTTGCCTTTCACCAAAGTTGCTTCCAAGGGACTTTCTGCATCACTTTTTTCAAATTCCTCTAGGACCAAGGAATCCAAAACTTCAACCCGGAAACAACAATCAGAATCTTGAGCATGCTTCACTGCTTCTTTGATTGAGAAAACCATTGTTTCATCTTCTACTCTCAAAATCAGTTCACCTTTCTGCACATCGATCAAAGCACGACCTGTAGCCAAAAATGGCCTACCAAGAATAAGAGGAACTTTAGCATCCACTTCCATATCCAGCACCACAAAATCTGCAGAGAAGATGAATTTATCAATTTTAACAAGTAAATCTTCCATAATACCATAAGGATATTTTACCAAACGATCTTCCAACTGAAGATGCATTATAGTAGGCTTCACTGTACCAATTCCCGGCCTTTTAAAAATTGACAAAGGCATCAAATTGATGCTTGCTCCCAAATCACAAAGAGCCCTGCCAACCTCCATATTACCAATCTCAAAAGGAATGGTGAAGCTTCCTGGATCCTTCAACTTAAGAGGCAATTTTTGTTGAATGATAGCATTACACTCCTCTGTAAGCATAACAGTTTCCTCTTCATTGACCTTCCTCTTCTTGGACAACAAATCCTTCATGAACTTAGCATAACTTGGCATTTGTTCTAATGCCTCGGGAAATGGAATATTAATCTGCAGCTTTTTGAACACCTCCAAAACCTGGAAAATTGCTTGTCTTCATTCTTCTTCTTCAACCTTTGAGGATAAGGAATTTTAGGAACAAAGGACAGCGACTGTGTTGGCTTGTCAACTTGTGAATTTTCAAATTTTTCAGCTTCTTCTTTCTTCTCTTCAACCACTACTTCCTCCTCCCCTTGCTTTTTATCATGAACAACTTTTTCAGCATCCTTTTCTTTAGAAGACTCCTCTTGGATAGCATTGTTCAGAACCTTGCCACTCCTCAAATGAATTGCTTTGTATTGCTCTTGTGGATTAGGAACAGTATCACTTGACAAAGTACCTAAAGCTCTTTCAGACAACTGTTTAGAAATATGCCCAATTTGTACTTCCAAATTTCGGATAGACGCCTCTTGATTCTTGAAGTTGGCCTTGTCTCAGTCATGAAATTTGAAGATTGCTCCACAAAATTCGAAGTATTAACAGACAATTTCTCCAAAGCACTCTCCAAAGATGACATTCTGTTTTGAGGTTGTGATTGTCCTTGGAATGAAGAATTCCCTTGTTGTAGTGGCTTGAATTGATTCTGACCTTGTCCACCCCATGAGAAATTAGGATGGTTCCTCCAACCTGGATTGTAAGTGTTTGAATAGGGGTTAATTTGTTGCCCTAATACATTCACTTGCTCTCCGAGTTGATGTGTACCACAATCACCATTACGATGCTCTCCACCACAAAAATCACATACCAAGGGAGGTGTGCTCAGTGCATTAACTTGGCCATTCCCCAACAAAGTAGCAAGTTGTTGAGAAATCACTTTGTTAACTTGTTTCTCAATTAGAATACTATCCACAATATTCACCCCCAAGACTTTTCTGTTTTGACTATCATGTTGCATATTAGCACTGCTGGCTGCCATGGTCTCTAGTATTTCCAAAGCCTCTTCTGGACTCTTTAAATCAAAAGCTCCTCCACATGCAGCATCCATCATCTGTCTTGCATTCGGATCCAACCCATTATAGAAAGTTTGAGCCAACAACCAATTGGGAAAAGAATGATGAGGACATTTTCTGAGTAGCTCCTTGAACCTCTCCCAAGCATCATACAGAGTTTCTGACTCTAGCTGCACAAATGAGGTAATTTCACTTCTCAACTTGGCTGACCTCGATGCTGGAAAATATTTTTGCACAAACTTGGACTCCAAATCATCCCATGTTGAGATACTTCCCTGTTGCTGTGATTGAAGCCAACTTCTAGCTTTATCCTTCAATGAGAAAGGAAAAAACATCAGCGTCATCTGAAGCTCCATTGGACTTCACTGTATCACATATCTGCAAGAAATTCTCCAGATGATGATTGAGATCCTTTTGAGCTCCTCCACCAAACTGGTTCTGGTGCATCAAATTAACGAGTGCCAGCTTAATTTCAAAGTTGTTAGCCTGCACAGCAGGTCTCACAATGGAACCCCGGGAACCTTCAGTATTGGACTTGGAATAATCCCTCAATGTCCGCCTAGCAGGTTGCTCGACCATGACTGTTTCAAACTTCAACCACCTGTTGTTATAAAAGTGCTTGTTCCCTTTCTTGTTGCCTGCGAAGCTTGACTGCCTTCCTGCTACTCTTAGCCGTATTTTCAATTTCAGGATCAAACAATAAAGAATTCTTGTCACCAGTACCTCGCATACACAACTCAAAAGAAAATCAGTGCACACTGATAATATAAAAATAAAACTGCAGCAATTATAATAACAGAAAATAAAATGCTCAAATCGAGATTTCCTTGGCACAACTAATATTAACAAAAATCAATCCCCGGCAACGACGCCAAAAACTTGATAATGACCACGACAAGTGTATCGGATCGTTGCAAGTAATAAAATTGGTAAAAACTGGATATCATCCACAATGATTAGTTACCAACTACCAATTCACAAGTTAAACAACTATTTAAACTTAATTTTGGTATGAAGATAGCTCAAAATAAACAAAAGAGCAATAAAATATTTTTAGAATTTTTGTCGTGATAAAATAGAAATAAAAATGCTAGGGATTTGGTTTCATCCAATTATGAATCTGGATTCCTCATAGACAAGGAATCTTATGAATTATCGACACTCTAATTATCTTAATCTCAATTGGCATGTTGAAGGACAAATTCCCTTAATTAATTGAAGCCTAATTCTTTAGTGAATCAATTCTATTAAACCTTACTAATTACCCTAATTCCTTAGGTCTAATTAACAAAGCATGATGATCATAGCTCTATGGAATTTGTGAAATGTCCACATTAATCAGTTATCTATTCCTAGATTAACCAAATTAATAGTGATGATTACAAGAGGCAAAGTCCAAAAATCACTATTCCTAGCATATAATTGAACCCTCAAAAACACAAGAATGGTAGCTAAGCATTCAAATGTAAGCAAAGACAAAGAAACATCACATCAATAATTTCAATTGTTCATAAAATAACCAGAGAGTAAAATAAAACTTCATCATGAAAAGATTACATCAAAACCCTAACAAAAAGGAATTTAGCTACACATTGCTAAATCCTAAAACAAAATAAAATAGAGATAAAGAGTGAAAGAAAAACTCAATGAAAATGAAGATGAAATGCTCTCTTCTCACTACTGCCTCCGTTTACTGTGCGGCCCACCCTCTGTGTGTGTCACTGAGCGCTGCCCCGTTCTTATGCCAGCTACTGGAGCCTTTTCTCCTCCTTAGGTCTTATATTTCATTCTAATTAAATAAATTAAAGACTCCAAAGTTGCCAGGAGCTTCTATTCAGGCCCATCCTCCTCAATTGCCAAAATGCCATCTTTCATGCTTTCCAATTTTCTTCACGTGGGCTAGCTCCTCTTTTTGTTTTAAAGCAACTTCTTTGCTCCAATTAAATCACCAAGCCTTTAGGAAGGTGTCCAGCAAGCTAGTATCACATTATATTAGAGCCCAATGTCCAAATTAAGTGTAAAGGCATTTGTTGATCTTTCTCAATGCCACTTGATTTAATATCATTATTTCCTAAAAATGTAAATAAGTGAAAACACTATTAGATAAACTCTAAAAACATAAAATTAAACTAAAATATGTAAAATATTATTAAAAATTGAATTACCTAAACTTAGGGACAAAAATCAATCAATTAGCATATTTGAGAGCAAAAATCCACCCAATATGCACACAAAAATCACATAATCTAGAAGATCATCATGGCCTTGCTTCGGTTCCTAATCATTCTTCTAACATAATTCAATATCCATTATCTGCTGTTCTTTCTTATTCACGATTATCCTCTAACCATCTTCATTACACTATGTCTATTTCTCTCCATGATGAACCTCGCACTTACAAACAAGCTGTTCTTCATGATCACTGAGTTAAGGTCATGAACTTAGAATTAGATGCCTTAAAGGCTAACCAAACTTGGGTCACCACTGACCTTCCTGAAGGCAACCGACCCATAGGTTGCAAATGGGTATATAAGATTAAATATTTGGCCAATGGTAGCATAGAACGTTATAAAGCTAGATTAGTCGCAAAAGGTTTTAATCAAGTTGAGGGTATTGATTTTTTTTTATACCTATTCACCAGTTGCTAAACTCACTTCTATTATACTTTTGATTGCCCTTGCATCCGTACAACAATGTCATTTACATCAATTGGACATATATAATACTTTTTTACATGGTTATTTGGATGAAGAGGTATACACGCATCTTCCTCCTGGTCTCACTGTACATCAACCAAACAAGGTTTACAGATTGCTCAAATCCATCTATGGCCTCAAGCAATCCAGCCGCCAATGGTTTGCTAGCTTATCCTCTTTTCTTCTTTTTCATGGCTATTCTCAATCCTCTTCTGATTCCTCTTTATTTGTCAAACATCACACTAATTCTGTTACCATCTTATTGGTTTATGTAGATGACCTTATTATTACAGGGAATGATTCACTTGAAATTGCTAACACCAAAAATGTTATGAACACCAAATTTAGAATAAAGGATCTCGGTCCTTTGAAATACTTTTTGGGCCTTGAGATTGCAAGATCAAAAGTAGGGATTCATATTTGTCAATGCAAATATGTCTTAGACATTTTATTCGAATGTGGTTTACTCGCTTCTAAACCAGTTTCAACACCTATGACTAAAGGAACCCGCTTAACTGAAAATGAGGGAACACCACTCTCGGATCCTGCTGCATACAGAAGATTGGTAGGTAAACTTTTATATTTGACAACTACTAGGCCTGATATTTCTTTTTCTATTCAACAGCCCAGTCAATGCATGAGCAAGCCAACAACTTTACACCATGAAGCTGTTGTCCGTTTGCTGAAATACATCAAGAACTCTCCTGCACTTGGTCTATTTTTATCCCAGTAATTCTCTGCTTCAACTCAGATTTTAGAGACTCCGATTGGGCTAGTTGTCCAGATTCTCGCAAGTCAATCACAGGCTATTGCATCTTTCTTGGTGACTCTCGTATCTCCTGGAAATCAAAGAAACAGCCGACTATTTCCAGATCTTCATCTGAAGCGGAATACCGTGCATTGGCATCCACGGTTTGTGAACTCCAGTGGATCAGTTACCTCTTACATGATCTTCATTTCACATCTACTCCTTCGGCATTACTCTATTGTGATAGTCAGTCCGCACTTCACATTGCCAGTAATGCTTTATTCCATGAACGCACCAAGCATATCGAATTAGATTGTCACATCGTCCGTGAAAAGCTTCAAGCAAAGCTATATCGTCTCTTGCCTATTTCCCGTGCAAACCAGTTGGCTGATGTCCTCACAAAGGCATTAGATCCAACTCCATTCCAGACCTTTATTTCTAAGTTGGGCTTGCTGAATATTCATTCGTCGGATTCCAGCTTGGGGGGGGGGGGGGGGGGGTATTAGATAGTAAAATCCGTTCAGTTAGTTATATTTCTGTTACAGGCCTAATCTTCCGTTAGGATATCTTTATCTCTTCTTTAGGATAATCTTTATCTTCATCCTTTTAGTTTCCGTTTCATTAGTTGGACTTAGTCCTTTATTTGCATCTCTATATAAACCATGTAACTCTTTCATCAATAATCAACAACTTAATATTCAGTTTACTCAAATTCTCTTTTCTGATTCATATCATAACAGCGTAAGGTGGCGTTTGATATAAGAGATATTTTTATATTCTCAGGAATGTGATATGGGAATAAAGTTTTCCTATGTTTGATACAAGATAAAATATATATTTGACATCAAAGATTCTCAGGAATAGAGTTTATGAAAAGGGTGGGAAAAAAGTTTTCCCATAAGAATGTGAAACTTTGGAGAAATTAAATTACTTTATTACCCCAATTAATTTCTTTAAAATAGTATCAACTGAATCTCACTCTTTGTATTCTCCTCCGCCCCGCTCGTTCTCTTTCTTGTGACTGTGAGTCTCCCTGTCCTTTGCTCCGCACGATCTGCTGTGACTGATTGTTAATGACTTTGCTCTTTCAGTTTTTTATTCTTCTTCCTGGTCTTTCTCTTTATAATAATTGCACTTTTTTTCCCTTTAAATGCAAGAACCAAATCCGCTGCAATTATGGTTAGCATTGACGGTGCAAACAATGGTGCAGGGCAATGCATTTTATGGGAGGAAGACCATTATGCAGTTGCTGGAGTAATATAGCTTGAAAGTGAAGGCGTCAACTTCGTATATTGGTTCTACAAGTGGTGAAAGAACGTAGTGGGAATTCAGAAAGTGGTGAAAGAACGTATATTGAAAGTTTTTATTTTATTAGGTAGCTTTGGAGAAGTTTTAAATGCACCAAACATGAATTGTGAATGTAATAGATTATTCTCGGAAAAATGAAGTGTCAACCAAACATGTTTTATTAATATTGTTGGAATGTCATTCCTGGGAATTAATGAGATTCCCGAGACTATAGTTTACCCGGCAGTAAAACATTCCTTGTGCCAAACTTCACCTAAATGCTTAAATTGAATGTCTAATATTAGTTGTCATTGTTGCTGAAAACCTTCCTAAGTTGCTGTTATCAAAGCAAGATACTAGATTTATCTTATCTTGGAGCTCTTCAAGATGCAGAAGCAATTTTTATTGTTCATACTAATGGTACAACACCTACAGGAGCCATAGCATCCATTCCAGGGTCTTTAACACCTGCTGGTTAGAAGTCTAGGTGAATTTTTTCTTTGTATTTAAAGAAAAAATTGTTAACTCTATCAGGTCTTGGCTTATGCTATTTCATTTCTGAAAGCTTTCAACTAATGCTGTTTAGTTATCTGAAAGGAAAGTGCACAAGATGATGAGAAACCATGACTGGTTATTTGCCACTTTATGTATTCAACTTTTTTTGATGCAAAGAACTTTTCCATAGTGGTTTGATAATTTTGAATGAAGATGAAATTAATCAGTGTAACTTATGATAGATTTTTTTTTTGCACTCCCTTTTAAACAGATTCTGCAAAATCAGCTCCAGCTCTAAAGAGGACAAGGTTATCGCCTTTTAAATGTATATATAGGGAAAGGGGAATACAGAAGTCACAGCATTGCTCCAATACATAAACAGATAAACTTGACTTGAATGATATATGCTGATCTTTGTGATATTAATCTTGTGAATGCATAGTGCCCATAAAAATGATTAATTTTGGCCTTTTTCTACGAGGAATGCATGCTCATATTAGCTTTTAAAATTCTCATAAATTTCCCTAATATGATGACTGGCTAGTTATTATTAAATTGCATATAATCATGCAAGTAATTGGGGTTAGTTCATAAATCTCGGTCGTTTCATAATTTTCTCACAAATCCAAGTTGGACCAATACCAAAACCTCATTCTGTTATATTTTTTATTAAGTCAGGCCATGTAAGGCCATCTATACTTTAAAGCATGCTTTCATAGTGAAAGCCCAACTACTATGGTCAAATTGACTCTTAAGGGAAAGCTCCAGTTCGATAGATGAAAGGCCCAGTTTAATTTTACGGGGAAAAAAATGTGTTTGGAAGGTCAAGTCAATTATTATATTTTAGCTTTTGGGTCATGTTGGCCAAGCCCACTTTTAAGGCCCAATCTATATTTTTTTAAGTATAATATCTCAATAATTAATTATACCAATTCCGAATGAAAATTGGTGTCAAAAAAAAAAATTCCGAATGAAAATTAAATAATATGGTTTTAAAAAATAAAAAGTAAAATATATGTTAGGTATACGTTCAAGTCAGTTAAATAGTATAACTGATATTGAATATTTTTGGATGAGCCAAATCACCTAAATAAGAAAATCATCTAAATTGATTTAAATGACATGATTGACGCTAAAACAGATAATAATAAACCAACAAAAGAAGAATGTGCCTCGAATCATTTTAGGCTTATCACCTTTCTTAACAAAAAAAAAAAACAAAGGTCAATGCATGATTAGGATTAACTTCTCATTTTGGGTGTCGGACACCTCGAGTTCTTTTTATATAATCAAATAAGGAATTAATTTAAGGAAAATAATATTTTCAAATCACGATTCATAAATCATAAAAAATTAGTAACAAGAAACTGAAAATATAACTAAAATCTTGACTCTGAACTTTCTCATAATTGAATCTTCTTTAGTATATGGGTCTTTGGTCTTGTTTGTGAACTTTTTAAAATTATTATTCTTCATTTTTTCACAATATTGATTTGTTTAAATAGCATAAGGATTTTTCTATTCTGATAATCATTAATTAATCCATGTAAGTACAGTATCCGAAACTCAATTCCTTTGTTACGAATTCCTTTGTTACCAATCGGATATACTCAAGTGTTTTTTAAACGCAACAATAAACACGTTGTCTGATGGTTATTCAACATTTCAAGTCGTGGTCAAAGAATATGAAAGTGGATAAGAGTAGAACTATTGAATAATTGAATAATAATGTTTTATGTACTACCTTTTAGCGGATAAGGACCGGACTTTTCTCTCCCCACCCCTGATATTTCAAAATATAATATATTTATATGAAAGATAATCTATAAATAAAAAACATAATAAAATATGGATTCTTCTTTGTGTCATATTGATTAGATTTTTTTAAAAAAGACAAATTTATATTGAAAATTAATATATTTATTATCTTAAAAGATTATATATACTTAATTTCCGCAAAGAGTGAGACCTAAAATAAATTTTGAATGAGGCATTTTTAATATAAGTGAGAAATTATCTGAATCAAGTTATGTTTTAGGTTGAGTCTTTTTATTAGGGACAAAACTTATATACAATACCATACATGTTTGTAGTACTCTACTCCAATAATAAATTGACATCTAAAAAAATTTCCCATGTCAGCGCTCATACATAATTTAATACTGTTATCACCATCAAGTCTCTGTATGTTGTAACTTGATACTCGTCGGTCTCAAATTCTTAGTTTCGTATATCAAGAAAAACCTTAGCCGCAACTCCCAGATCCAATACCTGATACCTCTGTTCAGTGTGCACGATCCAGATTCCCAAACTATGAAGCTAATCTTCTTCCCAAAACCCTCACCGCCAATGTCATTCATCTCCGCACAGGTCCCTTCCACCAAGGGCCATCCAACCTCCTCTCATTCCTTAAAAATTGGAAAACATGATATGGAGATAGTACTTTGTATATTTGATGATTTCACGATTCCATTGGAACACATTACAAATACCAATAGCACTGATGCAGAAAAGCTATGTGATAAGCATGTGCAAACAAGAAGGGAGATTTGGGGGAATGAAAATGAAAAGAGATGGAGGTGTGATTGGGGGAATTTTGAAGAGAGATACGAAGAAAAGTAAGAAGGAACGTTCGAGGACGTGTGAGTGACAACTGAGAGGCATAGAAGAGGAGAGAGAAGATGAGACCGACGAGTATCCGGATACAACACACAACAAGAGATTTGACGGTGTTACAATGTTAATGGTGTTATGATTGATGAATTATTAGACAATTCTCTCTCAAAGAATTATTGGACAATTAAGACACATAACTATATATAGGAAAAACCCCTTTTGACTAAGGAGAACAATATTCAAACACTCAGATATACAAGTCCCTAGAACTAATCGACTTCTCGAGACTCTCATAGTTCTCGTTACAACATTACTTACTTTTAAGTTTTAATCACTTCCAACCTCTCTGCTATAATAAAAAGAGCAATATAAATGGTATAATTTTTTTTAATACTCTCTTTAATAATTTTTTTATAAGTGAGAGGGCGAATGCCCAATAAAACAACTAAATAATCAAAGTATCAACTAGAAAGCGTGGGCGCATATATATATATATATATATATATATATATATATATATATATATATTAACAATGAAAATTAATCTAGCTAAGTGATCTCTAGATGATTATAAAAAAAATACTAACAATAAATTCCTTCTCCAAAATCAAATTTGATACCCAGTCTAAAAAAAATATTGAGAGTGAAAAACAATATATTAGTAACATTTTATTAAATAATCCACCACCAAAGAAACTTATCTTACAAAAATGTTTATTTTAAAGAAGAAAGTTCACATAAAGCATGTACAATTACTAAAACGGATTTGTATTTTCCATTTTTTTTCTTCTATTTTGCTCTCATAAATGAGAGAGAAAGAGACAAAAGTAAGTTTGCTTTTGTCTATAAGAATCATAATTTTTTTTTCACTTTCTCTATGAGAGAAAACATAAGACAAAAAAAATCCAAGTTCATATTAAAATAGTAGTTTTTTTTATCAAGAGGAAATAAAATAAAAAGAAAATAAACTAAGTTCTGAGTCTGGTGACACCTAAAGCATCAGCAAGAAGAAGATGTTGCAGGTCCTGAGGAATGGTATCCCAAGAAAGAAAATTTTGATCCACGGTAGCTCCAAATTTTACAAGTCAATCTGCACAAAATTTGCCTTCCCAAAGAGTCACTAGTGCAATAAGTGCTTTTTACGTCAGTTAAAATTGATTTTTTACGTTAGAATACCGACTGACGTAAATACAGCTGACCTTAATAGTTAATATTTTAACGTCAGTTTAGAACTGACGTTAGATATAAAACTATTAACGTCAGTTTTTTAAACAACTGACGTTAAAAATAAAACTATTAACGTCAGTTCTTTAAGACAACAGACGTTAATTTTGTTAAAACTAACGTCAGTTGTTATAAAGAACCGACGTTAAAGGTTTAATTTTAACGTCGGTTTTTTATTACAACTGACGTTAATAGTGTACTGTATATTTTATAAAATACTATTAACGTCAGTTGCTTGATACAACTGACGTTAATAGATTTTTTTTTTAAATTAAGTTTTAAAATATCACTACCCTCGCCTATCCCCGCATTCAAGAAATATCCCAAGAATACGTAATATCACACACACTACAGAATTGCAAAGGAAAAATGGAACAATGGGGGGACTTAAAACCAAAACCCATGTATATATATCAATAAATTTTAGTTCCAATGTCTAAAAAACAAAACTACTAACCTAAGGATATATATATACATGTTATTAATTACTTTCTAAAGTCTAACAAAAAAACTATTCGTCTAAGTAGTACGGAGGTATCCTGTCAATTCCTTTTTCAGCCGCATACTTGAAGAAGAATTTAGCGAAACACATCCTCAAGTCTCTTAACTCATCTTCTTGAATAGGCGATTGGTCGATAAATGCCTAGACACGTTCAAATAATAACAATAACATCAATGCAAGTCATCTTCAAAACTATAATATATAATTTAACAAGTTGTTTAAATATTACCTTATTCCATCCATCCGTAATAGATGCGGAGACTATGTTCAGTATATGAAGCATCACGTAATAGCCGCACGACCACCCGTCAATTTGAAATCAAGACTACCAACAAAATTAATTTCAACGTCAGTTGAATATACATATAAATTAGTAATTATAATATTAATTATTTGATAAATAAACTACCAAACCTTGAAGATGTTCCATACAGGATTTACTTTAGCCTTAGAAGTCATGCTTCTCCCGTTGGCACAACTTATGCTACTCGCCTTCAGCGCGCTATCATAAACAAATAATCATGTTGATCAATTAACAAAATCATATATCATGTGTGTAATAAACTAAAAACAACTGATATTAAAACTTAAATTAAATTTAAGATTAGTTACTTACTTATTTACAGCTTCCAACACCACCTGTGGCGGCTGTTGGTGGAAAGAGCAAAAGAATATGACAGTATGCCTAGACGGGTGAAGTACGAACAACTGCCAATGGCTTTTCATACAGTAGGGAGCCAGATATAATTCTTTCAGATTGTCTCCCAACAAGTTCCCTAAGTATTTACTCAATGCATCGCCAGCAAAGAAATCGGGTAGAAGGATTGACGGATCTAAGAAGCCGTAAACTGATGCAACGCCCTTATCAAGCTGAAGACGATGAAGATACCTAAGATATGAAAAGGTGTGGATGTTAATTACATAATATATATATTGAAATTAAAATAAATTATTAAATGGAAAAATACCAAAAATAAATAAGTTATAAAATGAAAATTAACTTACGTGCACCAGAGACTGAAAACATTGCTGTTCATCCATACGTTATTTCTGCAGGCGTTCCCGAGATCGTCACCACAGAAGGTAAATATCCTCCGTTGATCTGGGCGTGCCACCCATCCATCGTGCTCCAATGGACATTCAAAAATCTCAAACGCATAATCCTCACCAAGTGAGAACAAACGAGTGATAGATGACAGCGACACCGACGTCGACTTGGCCTTCAGTTTAGGAAAAATAAAATAGATAAGTTGTTGATAATTAAAAAAAACACAAGTAATTATTTGACTATTTTGGACATTAATAATGAATACATACCTTTGTTAACATTTCGAGCTCACGTCGTTTGGAGTCCAACTCAAGCTCATGCCTTTTCATTTCCAACTCATGCTCATGGCGTTGGACTTCGAACTCCCGCTCCCTAGCTGCCAACTCATCGTCCTCCACATGTGCCCTACTAAAACTCTCTTTTGTGCTCACATGTGAAGGGTTGGCATGCCCTGCGATGTCCTGGGATGTACCGACGGAGGAAAGCTCTTTGGCAAGCGCCTGCTTGAATTCTGGGTTGGATATTAAGCCTTGCATCAGATGTGTTGTAATAGCTGGGTTGGGCATGAGGTGCTGAGTAATGTCAGCCAAAATTGATGCTTCATCGACCACCCGCTTTCGTGAAGCAGGCTTGCCATAATATTCTTTGATGGTCACGTTCCCAGGAACACCGAGAACCTGACCAGGATGGTCTTTCTTGCCTAGAGCAGTCATCAAGATGTCCCGCCGTCCAGAAGGGACGAATGCGCCCTGGGAGGATTGTGCTTTAAGATTCATCTACAATGAAAAAAAATGAAAAAACGTGCAAGTGAAAAGTGTTGCAAATATCTATACAAATATCAATTGAAATCAAGTTAATTATTTACTTACAATCTTATCTGCCACTTCGCGAGTGGCATCAACTTTAAAAGATCCCATCTTTGTCATGCGGCCGGCTAACCAGACATCCTCTCGGTCGATGTCCGACGGAGGACTTAATGGTGTGCCCTCAGGCACCTCTCCTCTTTCAATCCTAGCAGAGTGCTCTTCCTGCTTCGCCTCTCACCTATCCGCCATCATCTGCTCGATCCGAGTCTGGTACCCACCCTGAGACATGGTGTGGCGGTGGACGTTCTTCGCCTGATTCTGCCGACCCTTATTTGCCTTAGCCTATTCAAACAAAAACACATAATTAAATACAGTTAAATGATCTATAATAAGCATACAAAATTAACTTAATCAACCAACCTGAAATTCTCCATCCTGTCGACTCCTGGCAAACATATCCCAAGTATCCTGATCAATCCAGGGATAAACCGAGAACATTTTATCAAGCCGCTTCTTCCCAGATACATAGTACCTGGTAAGATCATGCTTGAACCCATTCCAACGCTTTGATGCCATTTTCATACATTTATGACGATGATCCTCGTCATTTGGCACAGTCCAAGTTATCTACATATTAAATACATAATAACTGGATGGATTATAACTCGGATAATTATCTAATAATGTAAATCAAACGAATGTAAAGGTAAAATACCGCGATAGCCTCCCAAATCTGATCCTTAACGTTCTGTGGAACGTCATTCCAGTGGTTGTAGTTGATGCTTACGTGCTGCTTCGCTTGTAGAAACACCCACTTATTAAATTCTTTAGCACGGGGTCCCTGGGCATTTAGATTAGCATCGAAGGACACCTCAAGCTTATGTCTGCTTTGCCTGTCCTTCTCTAGTTTCTTCAACGAGGTGACTCCTTTACCCCGTTTCCTATGATCTTGTGATGTCTGTATGGACAAAAAAATGATAAAATAGAGGGTTGTAACATTATAAACTTACATTAAAAAGAAGGACTAAAGATAGTATATAACATGTAAACTTACACTAGAATCAGGCGTAGGTGTGATCGGGTCCTGCGAAACCCCCACAGTGTCCTCCCGTGCATGTGGGCTATCCGACTGATCCATATGTATGCCTGTTCAGAAACAATATATATGTATTAACATAGGTTATAACTCAAAATAAATACAGAAGTATAAATAAAAATAACTAGATAAGTCCTGTAGATATACAAAACATCTATCCAATATAAGGACAATACGGGAGATTGAAAACTATAGTTTTTGAAGATTGCCAAGCACTGGTCACGGCCTGGCAGTGATGTCCATTGTAACACCCCGATTTTCGCTGCTTTGTAATGACGGTAATAAATATATAAATATATATTTTTATCCGAGACTTAGAAAATGATTTTGGATAAACCAAGGTCATTTCCTTGTTATACTTATTTTCATAAGGTTACGGGGAAGTTTTTGGTTGAAAATTCAGACGGAAGCCGGTTTGCCGTTTTCTGTGTTTTCGCTGACAGTAAAAGTTTACTGCTCAGAAAACCAAATTTTAATTCGTGAACGAAATACTTAAGTTTAGTATTTTATTTTCTATGATTCTGTATTGATAGAATTTTTTCAGAAAAAAATAAAATAATTTACGTTTTTCAGGCGGAACACGTAATCGGGTAGACGACGGAAGGGAAATTAGAGTTTCTAAGAGTGGATAGAGGGTTTATCTTAGGATTTTGAGATGATTCAATGGGATGAATCATATTTATAAGTCTAGAAGGTTTTTCAGGGTTAAATAGAAAATTTCGAAATTTACGGTTAAGTCCCTGAACTTTCTGTAAATTACCCTTTTGTCCCTAAATTAGTTTTTTTTGTTTTTTCAAGTGGATTGGGCTAGAATCCTTGTTTCTAACCTTAAATGGTCGTGGCTTAGAAGCCCAAACTTTTCTAGTTCATAGTTGAGTCCATAAAGCCCATTTAAGTTTCTTATCTTAAGCTTAAAGGCTTAAATCTTCAAGTGGGCCCCACAACAAACAAGAAAATGAAACTAAGCCCAAATGTGTCAAGCCCAAATACATAAGCCCATGAGAGAAGATTACTTTCTCATTTGATGGATGAATCAAGATTTTTCTAGAATGTTCCACACTTTTCTACATCATTCTTGATTTTTCTTCAACAATCTTCTCCAACAAATCTTCTTCAACAAGTTAGGTTTTCTCTAAAATATCTATGACACCAAATCAGCCAATTAAGTCAAAGATAAGCTAGCATTTAATGTGATTAAACTCATCATCATGACATTCTATTGTTTATTTGCAAACTAGTCCTTCAACTATTGGAATCTTTGCAATTTGGTCCTTGGAACTTAATTGCACTTTGATCCTTTTAACATGACAACTCATCTTCATCTAGATCCTTCTTGAGATGTCGCCACTTACACTATAAATACCTTTCTCTCACTTTTCATTTAGTTCTTTGGTTAGTTGTCTTCTAAAACTCTAAAATTCTAAGTTCTTAGTTCTAAGTTTTTTTCAAAGCAAGTTCTTGGATTTTCTTCATCATTGATTCTCAAGAGGTAAATCCTAATCTTTGTCTTAAATCATGTCTATGTTCTTTATATAGTTTCTTGATTCAAGACTTATATCATAGAGGTTCATCATTTTCAAGTTTCAAACCCTAGAACTTTGAAAAGTCATAATAAATTCTAGAAAAATCTAATGATGATGAAACTACTTTCTATCTTCTTGATATCATGTATACTATCTAAATCCAAGAGAATAATGTAATCAAAAATTTCTTTCTTGAAAACCTAGCCTTGGCCGAATCTATCAAAGTAGGTTTGGTAGAGTTTTTGTTCATGGTTTTCATTAATGATCTTGTTAATCAAGCTATTAGTATGTATGATTAATAAATCCAAGTTGGTTTATTAAACTAAGAACCCTAACCCTAAGATTATGTTGAGGCCGAATCTATGTATAAAAGAGTTAGAAAGTTTTGAGTTTCAACTTTAGTTGTTTAGTCACTAATCCATGATTTAGGTTAATCAAGGATCATTAATCTATGACTTAATCATGATTAGGAATTTTAAGGATTTTGAACCCTAAAAGTCAGCCCTTGGCCTAAACCCTAACCCTAAAGGTTAGAGGATTTTGTTTCAAATTTTAGTCATGTAATAAGTAATCTATGTTAGTTAAGACTCTAGTAATTAGGATCCAAAAGATGGCATTAAGAAGATAATCCTAAACCTATTTCCAAGTCTTGGCCGAACCTAGCCCTAAAGTGTCATAGATGGATGTTAGTTGATTAATTATAGTTATGTTATTTGGATGAAGGTGGTTGTGTTAACTCGTGGCGGGATAACGAGGATCGTCGTGTACGTATTTCCGGTGCTAGCTCAGGTGGGGAAAAGAATCAACCTATCGTCGGAATCGATAAGTAGTAGATTATATGATAATTGTGTAGGGCGACCTAAACCCTACTAGTAGTTGAGTAATCGACAAGACCAAAATCATATTGGAAACTTTTTCTGTAAAACCAATGGTGATTTGGGAATTGTAGGTTTATCGACGTTAGGATGATTTTATCTTATCTGAGGTTGATTGAATTTATTATTATTATTGCATTGCTTATGTGATATTTTGTGGTATTTGAATTATTTTCTGATATTGTGTTATGCATGATCTGCCCGGTTTTTAATACTATGCCTAGTTGATTTTAAGTAAGGATATATGTTGTTCGGGAGATGATTGTTTGGGTGAGAGAATGAATTGACTTAGAGGTGCCTAGGTTAATTAAGTTATCTAATGGATGAGATGTGACATAGAATGCGAGTTGAGATTTTGATGGGAGTTTGAGGTACAAGGTTGTTATTGATTTGAGATAGTGAGATTCATATAGAGGCTTAGATGCAAATACTTTTTTAGTCCATGACGCGTAGATCTGATTTATCCTATCGAAAGATAGAAGGGCACTATGTTGAGTTTTATCCTATCGAAAGATAGAAGGGCACTATGATGAGTTTTATCCTATATGATGAGTTTTATCCTATCGAAAGATAGAAGGGCACTATGTTGAGTCTTATCCTATCGAAAGATAGAAGGGCACTATGTTGAGTCTTATCCTATCGAAAGATAGAGGGTACTATGTTGAGTTTTATCCTATCGAAAGTAGATAGAAGGGCACTATGTTGAGTCTTATCCTATCGAAAGATAGAAGGGCACTATGTTGAGTCTTATCCTATCGAAAGATAGAAGGGCACTATGATGAGTATTATCCTATCGAAAGATAGAGGGTACTATGTTGAGTTTTATCCTATCGAAAGTAGATAGAAGGGTACTATGTTGAGTCTTATCCTATCGAAAGATAGAAGGGCATTACGATGAGTTTTATCCTATCTAAAGATAGAAGTGTGCTATGCTGAGTTCTTTGCATCAGACTACCCTGGACTACTAACGAATGTGAAAGGAATAGAGAGAGTTATGATAGTATAAGTGTTTAGACTACATGAGATGAGGGTAGAGGATGATATAGTGAATTGAGGATGATTGTTGATTTTGAGTGATGTGTGTTTGTGACAATTCTTGTATAATTTACTATTGCTCTTTTCCGCTTTTTGATGATAGAACTGTTTCTTATTCCCTATATCTTTGTGTGTTGTATTTTATTTCGATGTGATCGTATCGAGAAGACCCGATGGAGGAACCAATTGTTGAGGAGTTAGATGGAACTCCTTACGAACCAGATCTTTGGAGGTCGAGCTGTAATTCATGGCGATTAGAGTATAGACATTATGGCCAGTGTGTCTAAGGAGTATTTATATTTTCCGCTAAGTACAACTTTTGTTTAAGTTTATACCTGTGAGGGATCCTACTGAGCGGATACCCTAAACAGTGTTATGTAAAATAAATGATACTTATGTGTGTATTTATGTAATATAGTTGGTGTGTTTTATATCTGCATAAGTTATATAATTATTACTTTAAGTTTTAAATTTTTACATATTTTCAACGTTAAGCGCACGATTAAGTAAGTAAATATTAAGGTTTTTAATTTAATAATACAATGGGGTACAACGGGGTGTCTCATCCATCACGGCCGTAATGTGCCAACTGAACCAGACCCTCACATGCAGAACTGATCACGGCCTAGCCGTGATGAGCATCACGGCCGTGACAGATCAACCAGCAGAGCAACATGCACTCAAAACCAAAAATAGAGACAGTCCAAACAACTCAAACTCACGGTTTCAAGTTTCAACTACTGAGACTACAATTTCAACATACACTCAAAACCAAAAATAGAGACATTCCAAACAACTCAAACTCACAGTTAAAGTTTCAACTACTGAGACTACAGTTTCAACATACACTCAAAACCAAAAATAAAAAAAATGTGCCCTAAAGACTCCCCAGAAATAGGCGCTCGCGTGGTGGTGGTGGGGAAGCTCGAGTGGTGGCCAACGTTCGATGTGGTTACTGAGAGCAGAGGGACAAGGAGAGTTAGTGCGCGGGAAGGGGAAAGAGAGATGTCAAGTTATTGCAAAGAATGAGCGGGAAAGACAGAGTTAGGGGTTAAGAGTGTACCTCATGGTGGTGGCGAAGAAGCCCTCGCGGTGGTTGGGTGGAGATGAGCTCGCGATTAGGGCAGAGTGAGAGTGAGAGTGAGGGTTGAGAGTGAGGGTTGAGCGTGATGAAAAGAGAAAAGAGATGTACAGAGAAGTGCAGAAGGCGTGCGGGTGTAAACGTTATAATCAAAATAAAACAACATTTTACGTCAGTTGTTAGTAAAAACTGACGTTAAAGGTCATATATTTAACGTCAGTTGTCTTAAGAAACCGACGTTAAAAACACTCACACTTTTAACGTTAGTTGTATTACACAACGGACGTTAAAAGTTTATTAGTTTCTGCAAAAACATTCATTCCTTTGACTACTGTGCTACTTACCCATTCACCTTGTAACCTAATCCTCTTAATGAGCATTAAGTTTTTAGATAAGTTTTCAAGAAAATCAGAATAGCTTAGTAACTTCATCCCCTGCTCCTATAAATAGCTTCCTTCCATCCTTTTAATTTTTTCTGCTTCACAATATGACTCTGCCATGGAGATTAACTTCATCACTCTTTCTTCCTATGCCTAGACTCAAAGATCTTTGTCTTAATGGTCAAACAACTTCTGAGGTTGTGTAAATCACATAACATGGATGGTAAGGTTGGGTGAATCACGTAATGTGATTCTCTCACTTTATTTCATCCCCGTCATCCCTTTCACTTTGCTTTGGAAGCAAGTGACTGTGGATTCAAGATGATGCATTAAGGAATTCCAGTGAAGAAGAAAGATGCAAAGATCCATTTCACTTTGCTTTCGCTGCTAGTGACTGAGGATTTACTTTGCATCATGGAATTCAAGTGAGGGAGGTGATGCATCCATTGGAGTTTCTGATGACAGGACTGAGAAGAAAATGATATTGAAGCAGAAACTTTTTTATATTTTAGGGCTATGTTGCAGAAATTTTTTATCTTTTAATCATGTAATTTTAACTTATGAATCGCTTCAATGAGATACGATTTGATTATACATATAACTTATTTTATGTTAAGTGTTTATTTATTTTAATTTGCACAAGAATTTGTTTACTAATTCAAGCTAATTAATAAAAATTAAAAATAAACTTGTTTAAAAAAAAAAGTTTAGAAATAAACTGCACTATATGGAGTGATCTGCGTTAAGAGGGACAACAGGGACATGACAACCAATGAAATGAGTTTCATAATTATTTACGTCAGTTATTTATAGAACTGACGCAAATAGTGATTTAATATTTACAAACTGCCACCACCTCATTTTTAACGTCAACTTAATTTATGACTGCCAAGTTCCCGTATATTAATTACATTATTTCCAATATTCATTCTGCACGTTTATAATATATAGGATTATTTACGTCAGCTATTTATTTAACAGAAGTAAAAATCACACTTTTAACGTTAGTTGTATAAAAAACTGACGTTAATAATAAATATTTTTTATTTTAAAAACACTTTTAACGTTAGTTTTTTTAAACAACTGACGTTAAAAGTGTATAGATATCTGCAAAAACATTCATTCCTTTGACTACTGTGCTACTTACCCATGCACCTTGTAACTTAATCCTCTTAATGAGCATTAAGTTTATAGATAAGTTTTCAAGAAAATCAGAATAGCTTAGTAACTTCATCCCCTGCTCCTATAAATAGCTTCCTTCCATCCTTTTAATTTTCGGCTTCACAATATGGCTCTGCCATGGAGATTAACTTCATCACTCTTTCTTCCTATTCCTAGACTCAAAGATCTTTGTCTTAATGGTCAAACAACTTCTGAGGTTGTGTAAATCACGTAACATGGGTGATAAGCTGGTGTAAATCACGTAATGTGAGTTGCTCACCTTATCATCCTTCTGGAGAATCAGCTGCTGGAGGGCAAATCAGGTGCTCGGGCGTCACAGTTCCAAAACCTCAGCTTTGGCAGCAAGTGACCGTCATGGAAGTCTCTAGAACCACTGCCTTTGCTTGAAACAGATCTAGTGCACCTGTTTTTGCCTCTCTTGAGCTCTCTCATGCCCCCCGGTTTTCTGAGGTCTTAAAGGATGCAAGTGACTGTTCCAAGACCATTGCTAAAACAGATCGAGTGCACCCTTCGGAGTATAGTTTTCCCTTTGACATATTTCATAAAACTCTCTGATGGGATGTAGCTTTAATGTTTAGGATTTTAAACCCTTTCAATGTAACTTTTTATAGGATTTTAAACCCTTTCAATCTTCACGTATCGATCAGTATTACACTTCATGAATGAGATCCGGTTTGGGTTATTGATTCAACTTATACTTCGCACATATATTTTAGTTTTCAAAACAGAAACATAAAACATCAAAGCAATTGTGAAACTGAAACTTTGAGGAAGGCAATGAGGAAGGGTACGTATACTAGATAAAAAAATTATTAAAATAACCTTTAACGTCTGTTGATGTAAGGACTGACGTTAAAAGTGAAGTAACTCACTTTTAACGTCAGTTCGATAAAGAACTGACGTTAAAATGTTCACTGTTAACGTCAGTTGTTTATTGAACTGACGTTAAAAGTGAGTCACTTCACTTTTAACGTCACTTTTAACGTCAGTCCTTAAAACAACTGACATTAAAATTGAATTAATGAAGTCTGATATTTACAAAACTGCCACCGCCCCCTTTTTAACGTCTAGCTTTTGGTTAACTGATGTAAACCTTTACCGTCTAATGTATATTTTCCACTAGTGAGTGTGTTGCATAACCAGATTCCAAGGCCTAGAGATAAAATCTCTTATGCTGTTAATGAGAGGATAATGAGTATGGAAGGGGTCAACAAACTAGATGCAAAGCAAGCTGGGAGTCAGATTCACAAATAGCTGAATTGAGAGTATGATAGATAGCAATAAGCTCAACATTCAAACAAGTCGTGTAACCACAAGAGCCAGAGAAGCCACATATCCATTCTCCAACCATATTGCTTATCAAGCCCCCAAATCCTGACTTGCCTGGATTACCAACAGAACTGCCATCTACATTAATTTTGCAGAAATGCTCTGACGGAGGAGACCATCTTATCTCTCTAGCAACCTTAGAAGTCACATCAGTACTTAGAGTTCTGATGATGATATCAGTTAAGGAAGAGACTTGATTCAGAGTGAACCAAAGTTCCCATTTAGTATCAGAGAAGATCTCCTTATTCCTGAAATTCCAAATGATCCAACAGGTGACCATAAAGACAATACCATTGCCATCCTGCATATTATTCCTGAACCATGACAGATAATCTTGATTCCAGAATTCCTGATTTTGAGTAAAATGCAACTTCTCCCAAACTGTAAGAGCAGAAGAACAGTGACAAATAGTGTGCAAAGATTGATTCCTCCACAGCTCCATATCTGTGACAGGAAGCATCATTGCTAGTATGCCTTTGAGTTCTAAAGGAATTAGTGGGGAGCCAACCATGGAGAGCAAGCCAAAGAAAATGTTTATTGTTCTCAGTAATTTTAATATTCCAGAACCAAGACCAAGATTCCATTGAGCTCACATCAGAGTATTGGTGAAGAGTGAGCCATTTGTAAGCATCCCTGGCAGAATAAGAACCTGAAGCCGAGTGACCCCAAATAAGACCATCATCTGTCTGACTATCAATAAATAGACTCTGGAGCTGCAATTTGACAGATGGAGGAATAGAAGTTGCAAGCCTTTCATAATGCCATTAATAGTCACAGTAAATATTAAATATCCTTGAGTTGGAGATTAGTATCTTGAATATCAAACTAAGGGACAAGGTGGCACAGGAAGTCATCATTTAGCCATTTGTCATACCAAATATAAACCTCACCCTTACCAAGTCTATAATGAAAACCAGATTTGATTAGATTAGCAGTCTTCAAGATAGAATTCCAAGTATAGGAGGCACCAGTAAAAGGGGAAGCACTCAAGATATTTGAATCCTGTAAGTATTTGGCAGAGATGCATTGCATCAGAAGCTTATCCTGGATATATAGAGGTCCCAAACATGTTTCCCAAGTAAAGAGATGTTAGTGTTCCTGGCTGTGTGAATTTCAAGACCTCCCCACATCATAGGTTTAGTAATGGTCTCCTCTTTGTTGGGAAAAATACCAAATATAATCACCTAATACAAGGCCAGCGGATAATTTATATTCCCAGGATCAGACTTTTCCCACACTATGTATAATCATAATGAGACAACAAAATATTCTATTATAAATTAATGGGATTACAAAAGTTGTAAAAATAATCTCACCAAAAATATTGGTGGCTAAACTCTCTTTTGAACTTTTTCTCTCAAAAGGCTTTCTCTCTCACACAAGTGAGGATGTCTTTTCTTTCTCTCAAAACTCTCTGTTGTTTTGGTTTCTTCTCAAATGTTTTTTAAATGAAAGAAAGGAATGGCTTTTATAGCCAAACTTCTACGTTAAATATGGTCATGACATAAGGAGAGTTTTTCTCCTTAATTTTCGTATCCTTTGATTTCCTAAAACTTCTCTTGTACTCACTTAAATTGCATTTACTATTTTATTTATTGTTTATCTCTCTTTCTTTTTCTCTCCTCCTAAAGAGGAAAACCCATCAATCTCCCCCTTCCGATTTAGGTGGAGGGCTCCAGCATTCCAGCAGTTCTTCTGCAAAACTCGTGCTTGTCTTTAGGTAAGGACTTGGTCACTATATCTGAACTATTGTCATTAGTATGGATTTTCTCAAGCTGTAATTGCTTGGATTCCAATATATCACGTATCCAGTGATATCTCACATCAATGTGCTTCGACCTTGAGTGAAAACTCGAATTCTTGCTCAAGTGGATAGCACCCTGACTATCACAATGCATGACGTACTTCCGTTGTTCTTTCCCTAACTCATGCAAGAATCATTTCATCCATAGCATTTCTTTGCAAGCTTCTGCTATTGCAATGAACTCTGCCTCTGTGGTAGACAAATCAACACACTTTTGTAACTTTGACTGCCACGATACCGTTCCTCCTGAAAATGTAATCAGGAATCCAGAAGTAGATTTCCTTGAATCAATATCTCCCCCCATATCTGCATCTGTGTAGCCAACCAATTCAGGTCTTCTACTTCCAAAGCATAAACTCATTTTGGAAGTTCCTCTGAGATATCTTAAGATCCACTTCATAGCATTCCAATGCTCTTTTCCTGGTTTAGCCAAGAATCTGCTTACAACACCAACTGCGTGTGTTATGTCCAGTCATGTGCACACCATTGCATACATTAAGCTTCCAACAACTGAGGCATATGGCACCTTGTGCATCTCCTCCTTTTCAATTTCACTTGTAGGACTTTGCTTTGAGCTTAGCATAAAGTGACTAGCAAGTGGAGTAGCAACTGGCTTTGCTTTCTCCATGTGAAACCGCTCCAATACCTTCTCGATATATTTTTCTTGTGATAACCACAGCTTCCGTTCCTTCCGATCACGACAGAGGGACATACCAAGAATATGCTTCACAGGTCCCAAGTCTTTCATAGCAAAAGACTTCTTCAATTCCTTCTTCAGCTTGTTGATCTTCTCACTATTTTGTCCTACGATTAACATATCGTCAACATACAAAAGTAGTATGATGAACTCACCGTCAACAAATCTCTTCACAAAGACACAATGATCAGAAGTAGTCCTTCGGTATCCATTCTCCATCATGAAGGAATCAAACTTCTTGTACCATTGACGCGGTGCCTGCTTAAGTCCATATAAACTCTTCTTCAGCTGACAAACTAAATCTTCTTTGCCTTTGACTTTGAACCCCTCTGGCTGCTTCATGTAAATTTCTTCTTCTAAATCGCCATGAAGAAATGCAGTCTTCACATCTAGCTGCTCAACATCTAGATTCAAACTTGCAGCCAAACCAAGCACTACCCGAATTGATGACATCTTTACCACGGGTGAAAAAATCTCTTCAAAGTCAATGCCTTTCTTCTGACTGAAGCCTTTCACGACTAATCTCGCCTTGTACCTCGGTCGTGAGCTATTCTCCTCATTCTTCAACTTGTACACCCATTTGTTTTTTAGTGCTCTTTTACCTTTCGGTACCAACTCATAAGTTTGGTTCTCATGCAAGGATTGCATTTCTTCTTGCATGGCTTTCAACCAATCCTCTTTGTGATCATCTATCATAGCTTCTTCATAAGATTCTGGTTCTCCCCTATCAGTGAGTAACACATATTCCGTTGCAGGATATTTGGTTTGTGGTTTAGGCATCCTGACCGACCTTCTTAACTGTGGCTCTTGAATATCTTGTTCTTCGTCCTCATAGTCTTCAACCATATCATCATCGGTACCACCGTTCCTATTACCATCAGCTGCTTCTTCAGTTAGATCGTTATCAATTGGAGGTTCATTTTCTGCATCTCCAACATCTTCTATTGCATCTCCCCCATAATGCTCTGGAAGAGGAACTGGATCCATGTTGATTGGATGTTCTCTAGAGCTAACAGGCTTAACTCTCTTCTGAATATCTTCAATATTCTGGTCTTCAAAGAAGACGACATCCCTGTTTCTAATAATCTTTTTCTCAACAGGATCCCATAGCCTGTACCCGAATGCTTCATTTCCATATCCCAAGAAGATGCATTCCTTCGACTTGAAGTCAGTTTTGATCTCTCATCTTTTGGAACATGAACAAATGCTCTACAACCGAACACCTTCAAATGGTTGTAGGATACATCTTTACCTGCCCAAAACTTGTTTGGAACATCACCATTCAACGGAGCTGAAGGGGATAAGTTGATCAAGTCAACTGCACTCCTCAGAGCTTCACCCCAAAAACTCTTGGGTAACTTGGCATGAGATAACATCATTCTCACTCTTTCAACAATAGTTCTGTTCATCCTCTCAGCCACTCCAATGTGCTGAGGCGTTTTCGGAACATATGTTTCATGCCGGATTCCATTACTCACATAGTAATGTCTGAAAGCTCCAAACAATTCTCCTCCGTTGTCAGTGCGAACACACTTTAACTTCTTACCAGTTTCTCGCTCAACACTAGCATGAAACTGTTTGAATACTACAAACCCCTGGTCTTTTGTTTTGAGAGCATACGCCCAAACCTTCCTGGAGTGGTCATCAATAAAGGTAACAAAATACCTTGCACCTCCATGAGTACTGGTGGTCATTGGACCACAAACATCAGAATGCACCAAATCTAAAACATTTGGTCTTCTATGTGGGGCCTTGTAGCGGAATGAAGCTCTATGTTGTTTTCCAGCCAAGCAATGTATACATGGCTTAAGTGACATTTTTGATCCTTTCACACCCGCCAGTGTATCTCTTTTGGATAGAATTTGAAGCCCCTTCTCACTCATATGCCCGAGCCATTTATGCCATAGCTCGACCGAGGATTCTTCTCTGAGAGCATTAACGCACCCATTATTGACTTTGGCTTCTATCACATATAGAGTGCTTACTTTCTTGCCTCTGGCTATCACCAGGGAACTTTGTGTTAGCTTCCATTTGCTATCCCCAAATGCACTGGTATAGCCTTCTTCGTCTAGTAGGCCTGCGGATATTAGATTGAGACGCATGTCAGGAACATGTCTCACATCTTTTAATGTTAGGCGACAACCGGTGTTTGTTTCTAGGAAAACATCTCCTTTTCCCCCAATCTTGGATCTATTATCATTCCCCATCCTCACATGACCAAAATCACCACTTATATAGGAAGAAAAGAAATCCCTTCGTGAGGTTACATGAAATGATGTACCGGAATCCACGACCCAAAGTGAATCTTGTAATGTCAAATTAACATGACCATCATCGCAAACAAAGATTACCTCATCTCCGTGAAAAATGGTAGCGGCTACGTTACTCGCATCACCATTTTCTTGCTGCTCTCTTTTGAGCTTCCTGCATTCTCTCTTCATGTGGCCTTTCTCGTGACAGTAGTAACATTCTACGTCTCTTCTTGTCCTTGACCTTCCTCTGAACTTATCTCTTGACTTGCCCCTTGACTTGTCTCTAGTATTGAACTTCTTGTGGATGCTTCTTCCACGGTACTCTGTGACAAGCGCCTCAGACTCTGTCGACATTCCTTGCTCCTTCCTTCTTGATTCTTCATTGAACATGCTGCCTTTTACTATATCCAATGTTAGAACACCTTGTGCTGTTGAGTTACTCAATGAAACCACAAGTGTGTCCCAATTGTCTGGCAAGGAACTGAGTAGTAACAATGCTTGCACTTCATCGTCAAGCACCATCTTCATATTGGTGAGTTGATTCACCAATCCTTGAAAATCACTCAAGTGCTCGGAAACACTCTGGGTCTCTCTATACTTGAGGTTCACTAATCATCGAATAGTAGAGGCTTTATTCTGGGCCGTCTTTCTCTCGTACAACGTTTCTAGTTTCGTCCATAACGTGAACGCAACTGTCTCTTGCGCTACGTGATGAAAGACACTTTGATCTATCCATTGCCAAATTTGTCCAACAACTTTCCTGTTCATCAAATTCCAGTCATCATCAAACTTGTTGTCTGACTTCGTCCCTTTATTTTGCAAAGGCTGGTACAGACCTTTGCAGTAGAGGATGTCCTCCATTCTGGGCTTCCAAATGGAGTAGTTTGAAGATGTTAACTTAATCATTGTTGCTGATGCCGTTGAGGTTGACTCGTCCATTGTCAATAATACAAGCTAAACTGTGTAATGAATCGAAGCTCTTGATACTACTTGTTGAGAAAAATACCAAATATAATCACCTAATACAAGGCCAGCGGATAATTTATATTCACAGGATCAGACTTTTCTCACACTATGTATAATCACAATGAGACAACAAAAATATTCCATTATAAATTAATGGGATTACAAAAGTTGTAAAAATAATCTCACAAAAAATATTGGTGGATAAACTCTCTTTTGAATTTTTTCTCTCAAAAGGCTTTCTCTCTCACACAAGTGAGGATGTCTTTTCTTTCTCTCAAAACTCTATGTTTTTTTGGTTTCTTCTCAAATGTTTTTTAAATGAAAGAAGGGAATGGCTTTTATAGCCAAACTTCTACACTAAATATAGCCATGACATAAGGAGAGTTTTTCTCCTTAATTTTCTTATCCTTTGATTTCCTAAAACTTCTCTCATACTCACTTTAATTGTATTTACTATTTTATTTATTGTTTATCTCTCCTTCTTTTTCTCTCCTAGAGGAAAAACCCATCACCTACTTGATCCAATGAGAATGATTACCACCCCAAATAAAATTTTGAACAGTAGCATCAAGTTTGTCACAAATCCCCTCAGGAAGCCAATTATTCTGCATAGTGTAGATTGGCATGGATGAGATGACATATTTGGCAAGAGTGACTCGACCTGCTCTATTGAGGAGCTTACTCTTCCAACCAGCTAGTCTCCCATTGATTTTATCAGTGATAAAGGCAAAGTCAGTTTTCTTAACTCTCCTAGTCAAAGGACGAAAACCAAGGTATCTGCCCAAATTTGTGGTGGATTGGAAACAAGTAATGGCAGCATATTTGGCCACTTTGGATCTAGGAACATTCTTAGAAGCTAAGAATCTAGTTTTTTGGACATTAACTTTAAGGCCAGAAGCATGGCAAAAGGAATGCAACACTTCTTGAACTAACCTAGCCTGAGAAGCCTTTGCTTGCGTGAAAAGCAAGCAGTCATTTGCAAACAGCAGATGAGATATTGCAGGGCCATTCTTAGAGACTTTAATTGGCTTCCATTTCTGATCTTGCACTTTTTCTTAGATGAGAAGAGCAAATACAAAGAACAAAAAGGTAGGGAGACATTGGATCCCCTTGTCTCGAGCCTCTACAAGGAGCAAAAATTTCAAGCTTTTCACTTTTCAATTTTAATGAGAGTAGAGGAAGTAGTGCAATGCATGATGGGGTCAATGATCCTAGGAGGAAAACCAAATTCTGAGAGAGTTAACCTGAGAAAGTTCCAATCCACTCTATCATAAGCCTTTTTATAGTCAACTTTGAAAAGGTGATAACCTGTCTTGCCTTTCTTTTTATGCATTTGATGGACTATTTCCTGAGTAATAATTGCATTATCTACAGTGCCACACTTTGGAATGAAACTACTCTGCAGAGGACCAATAAAACTGTCTAGATGAGGCCTAATCCTCTTAACCAATACCTTGGAAATAAGCTTTAAAAGGACACTGCTTAAGCTTATAGGTCTGAAGTCTTTTAAGCAAGAAGGATTGTCAACCTTAGGAATAGGCACTATCAAGGTTTCTGCTAATCTGATATCACTTCTGCCAGAAGTGAAAGCTCTGGAAACCAAGTCATGGACATCCCTCCCAACAACATTCCAATAGGTCTAGCCATATGGTCTAGGTGCTTTATAGGAATTCATAGAGAAAATAGCATCTTTAACCTCTTCCAAAGTCACAGGTTGCAAGAGAGAGTTGAAAAGGTATCACTGATTTGAGGAACCATTCTCAATTGCAAACTGGCAAGCAAACAATGCTCAATAGCTTGAAACAACTCCTTAAAAAAAGATAAATCTTTTCTCTTAAGAACCTCTTCCTCTGTGCACCAAGTTCCATCAATATTAAGCCCTGCAATCTTATTTCTCCTCCTCCTAATTACTGTTTGAGCATGAAAAAACTTAGTGTTTTTGTTGCCAAATCTGATCCAGTTATTCCTAGATTTCTGATACCACGACATCTCTTCCTGATTCAACACTTCATCATACTGTTTTTGGATATTCCTTTCAAGCATGATTAAATCAGAAGTAGGAAAGTGATCAAGCTGGTGTTGAACCCCTTTAATTTTAGCTTCAAGTTGTCTCTTATTCCTGAAAATGTTCCCAAAGACTTCTCTATTGAAAGTGATTGACTGTTGCTGCATTTTATTGATTTTCATCACAACATTGCTTTCAGAATTAAGCCAAGTATCCTCAACAAGCTTACCATAATCCGGGTGAGAGATCCAAGCTGCTTGGAAATGAAATTGGTGATTCTTTCTACTCTGAGTTTTCCTGCAACTAAGGAGAAGAAAGTTATGATCTAAGTTATGAAGAGGGAGAATCTCCACTAGAGCATGATGAAAACTAATTTGCCAATCAATGTCCACCATGCATCTATCCAACCTCTTCCTGATGTGACCCCCATTTTGGATATTCTTCCTCCAAGTATATAAACCCCCAATAGCTTCTGAGGGTAGCTGAATCTCAGGAACTATCTCTTGAACCACATTTGCATCTGATGAACCAGAAATATCCATTTCACCGTCTGCTGGTTCCACATTCTCTTCCCCCTGGTCATTCAAGATTTGATATCTCGAACCAGAAATAACCTTCATCTTCACTGTGGATTTGGCTACATTGGCTAAGGTGGTGTTTATTACCGGAGATATTTTTTTATTCACAGGAACGTGGTTTGGAAATAAAGTTTTCCAATGTTTGATACATAAAAGATTCTCGGGAATAGAGTTTATGAAGACAGTGGAAAAAAAGTTTTGTTATGTATAAGGGTGCGAAAAAAGTTTTCCGGAGGGAATGGGAAACTTTTGAGAAATTAAAATACTCAATTCAGGTTTACTAATTTGACACACATTTGCCAGACAACATACGTACACCGTATGAACAGATCTACCGCACATCTTGGCAGATCAGAATGCATTCACTGTTGTCTGACACTATAGCACAATATTTTTTTTTTAAAAAAATTTAATTTTTTTTTGTAAATAAATTTTTTGATTAAGTATGGGCATTCACCACATATTTGAAGGCATTCACCAGATAATTGAACTACGTTCACCAGATAATCTAAGGCATCCACAAGCTAATTTAGTATAGGCATTCACCACATATTCGAAGGCATTCACCAGATAAGTGAACTACGTTCACCAGATAATCTAAGGCATCCAAAACTCGGTTTTAGTATGGGCATTCACCAGATATTCGAAGGCATTCACCAGATAATTGAACTACGTTCACCAGATACTCTAAGGCATCCAACACTTAGTTTTAGTATCAGCATTCACCACATATTTGAAGGCATTCACCAGATAATTGAACTACGTTCACCAGATAATCTAAGACATCCAAAACTTGGTTTTAGTATGGGCATTCACCACATATTTGAAGGCATTCACCAGATATTTGTACCCCGTTCACCAGATATTGACACATACTTAATCAAAAAATTTATTTACAAAAAAAATTTAAATTTTTTTTTTAAAAAATCTTCTGATCTTGCAATGCGTACGATCTGCATGCAAATGCATCATGCGCATCTGTTCATGCGGTGTACGTATGTTGTCCCAAAATCTGTGTCAATTTATCATTTTTCTACTCAATTACCCACATTTATTTCTTTATAAAAAAGACTAAACCCCCAATTTGGTCCCTGAGAAAAACACTCGGGTCTGAAATAGTCCCTAACCAAAAAAAACTATCCAGTTGGTCCTTAAGAATGTGTTTACCGGGACAGATTAGTCCTTCTGTCACAAATTAGTCCCTAACAATTTTTAAGTGATACCAGTAAAGTCCCTAAGAAACATGACCGTGAGCCAAATTAGTCCCTATTAACATGCACTACACATGATAGAAAACACTACAAAATATGACAGAAGGACTAATCTGTCCCGGTAAACATATTCTTAAGGACCAACTGGATAGTTTTTTTTGATTAGGGACTATTTCAGACCCGAGTGTTTTTCTCAGGGACCAAACTGGGGGGTTTAGTCTATAAAAAATCTCTCTGTATTCTCCTCTCTACCTCTGGATATTCAGGTCACGTTATCTTGCTCTGTCTGTGAGTCTCCCTGTCTTCTCCCTTCTAAGAAAACTTTCTATCTTTATTCTTCTTCACCATGTTATTAATTGTGCTCTTTCTCTTTGCATGTTACTGGTTGTTATTGATTTTTCTCTTTCAGTTTTTAATTCTTCTTCCTGATCTTTCTCTTTATAAATTGCACTTTTTCCCTTTTAAATGCGTGAACCAAATCCCTACAATTATGCTTTGCATTGACTTCACATGAACCAAATTTCCCTTTAAATGTATGAACTAAATCCCCTACCGTTTGGTATGTGGTTTGGGTTTACTGTACAATGGTCTTTTAAATAAAGATTTCATATTTCTTCTTTTTTTGGGCGATATTTTTCTATAGCAAGGTCTTTTGGTGATTTCACAATGCGCATGTCAACTTCCTAGATTCCTCAACATTCTAAATGAAGTTTTGTCTTATTAAACTTGTTAATTTTGATAGTAACAAGATGCTTTGGATGTTCTGTTTCCCTCTGATTTTTTGTTGTTTTTATTGTGGTACAGTTTTGTCTTATCCCTTGCTTTTAGCCTTTAGACACATGACATGACTATATGATATTTATTCCATTCTTTATATGAATATCCTAATATTATAAATCCGACTCTTACCTAATATAAGAATTTTCATGATCATTTTCCTATGTTCATTTTACAGTGTAATTGAATATTTGACATTTTCATAACCATTTAAAGGTGGTTTGCAAGAATATGATGATCTAAATTATAGCTGGCTAGAAATGTTTTGGATCACAGTGTGTTTAACATTGTCATTGCTACTGATGTTTTTGTTATTTTTTTTCCATCATGTTGTAAAAGAGAATGGAGGAATCAAGCCAAGCAACTTTGATTGGCAAAAGGCATCAATGGACTAGAGATGAAGATGCAAAGCTTGTGAGCTGCTTATTGGAGCTTGCAGCTTGTAAAAAGTGGACTGGAGACAATGGCACATTCAAATCCGTATATGCAAAGCAATTAGAGCAATGGCTCCATCAAAAGATGCCGGGTTGTGGCTTGAAGGCCAGTCCACATATTGAATCGAGAGTGAAACATCTTAAGAAGCCGTACAGAGCTATAGCTGATATGTTAAAGGCAAGTGGATTTGGATGGAATGATCAAGACAAAATGATAGTTGTGGAAAAGAATGTATTCGATGGTTGGGTAAAGGTAATAATACAATTATTTGGCTCCTTTTATTCTATTAGTAATGCATTTCTTGAATGTTGCATTTCATGAATATGTGTCTTTTCTAACAGATAAAATGATAGTAACTTTTGCTATTCTGGAATACAGTCACATCTAAATGCTCAAGGGCTGTACAAGAAACCATTTCCTCATTTTGATGACTTAGCATTGGTTTATGGAAAGGATAGAGCCACTGGAATTGATGCTGAAGATCCTGGTGATGCATTCGAGGCAATAGATAAAGAGACAGAAGATGTTTCATTTATGGGTGATGATGCAAACATGGATAAGACTCCTGTTGATTCTGTTCCTGAGATTCAGCTTCCACAATCTCCATGCCATTATTCCACTCACACTGGTAATGGTGTTTCAAATGGCCAAAATTCTGCATCTAGTGCAAGAGGAAAGAGGAAGAGAACTGGAGGCACTAATTCTGTTGTTGACCAACTTGTAGAAACTATGCAAAGTCTGGGAAAAGTGTATGAGATCACAAAAGACAACATTGGTGACCTTGTTGGTTGTTTCAAGCATGAAAAGGAAGGAGCAGAGAGGAGGATGCAAGTATTTGAAGAATTGAAGATGATTGAGGGATTGACTAATATGGAAAGGGTGAGGGCTGGATCTATGATTACTAAGGATCAAAATGCAGTAGATTACTTTTTTTACTATTGATCCAGAGTTTAAAGTTTTTCATGTGCAACAAGTTTTAGCAGCAAATACCTTGTAATTGCTCTATTCTTATTAAGGTTGCTATGAACTTTTTGTTTTTTTACCTTTTCTTTTGGCACTGATTGGAAAGCAACAATTTTGAATGGCTTTGAATTTTAATTTTTGTTTAAAGAAATGCAGATTGCTTTGCTGATATATATATGTAAATGACAATGGTTCTTATGGTGACTTTCAATGATTAAAAGTTCTATGTTTTTTATGTTGATTTTCTTCAATGATGTTTTTTCAATGTAGTTTGCAGCTTATTTTTGCTGCCAAGTACCAACCACTTCATTGTAGTTTTCGAAGTTAGAGATTGATTGCCATCAATTGTTAAGTTAAAGGGCCCTTTATTTGCCATAGTAATTTTTCCTACTTCATGATGAACATTAGCTAATTTTTGGCTAAGATTGCGCAAGCTGAGCTATGTCCATAGTTTGCTTTAGTTCAGGCCTCTGTCTTTTCATCTCAGCTTCAATTTCTTGCTGTAATGAAGTAAAGACTCGATGGTTGTTTTGGTGGGACGGGAATGCTTGCCATTATGTAGTTGATGGAATAAAGAGGGAATTGGGAATAAGCGCATGCAAAAATGAATTGGAAGTTTTATTTTATTAGGGTAGTTTTGAAAAAGTGAATTGTATTCCTGGAAATATTTTAAATGAACCAAACATGGATTGAGAATGTAATATATTATTCCCGGGAAACTGAAGTGTCAACCAACCATGTTTTATTAATATTCCTGGTAATGTCATTCCTGGGAATCTCATTCCCGGGAATATAGTTTACCTGGCAATAAAACATTCCATGTATCAAACACCACCTAAATGTGCACCATTGGTTTCTGTGTATTACCATCCTCAAACTTAATCCTTGCAAGCTTTTCTTTGAAAAGATCCACCTTAGGCCTTGGTGCTAGCAGTTTTTTTGTGCCAAGCACCATGTCCTTAAAGGAGGTTGTAGTCCTCTTCTCCTCATTCATATTCATTCTGCCACCACCCCGATCAGGTGGCTCGGCAGCAGAAATTCCTTCACCTTGCACCGAGGTCGCAGAAAAAATGTAGCTAGTCATTCCTAGCTAGCTCTGTAGTTTGAAAGCACATATTAAAATAGCGGCTTTATTAATTTATTTTTGTACTTATCTTGTATCCTCTACGAAAGATTTCTTTTTTATTTTCTAAACATGTTTCTTTAATATTAATCAAACTCTAACATCTACAGCTGATAAGGCGTTGTGTAACACCCGAAATTTTAATAATTTAATTAATATTTTAAGTGACATTATTCTAGTAGTTCAAATTTTCTTTTGTATTATGACAATACATGGTAATTTTTTTTTAAGTTATAAATATGTTCGTAAATAATTAATTATGCTATGATCAAAAACATTTTGGAGCAATATTTAATAACTAATTTAAATGAGCGTTTTAAGGCTAAGACATGATAGTGCATATTTGGCACACCTTAGTAATTAGATTAATTTAACTTAAATAGTGACATTAATGGTTTTATGAGATTGTGGGCCTTTACCCACCTAATGCCAAAAGTGATGGTTATGTTAAGAAGGGGTGTCATCCCCTTCCTCCCTCATTTTCTTCTCCTTCTTGAAAACCCTAGAGAGAGAACTTAGAGTGAGAAAGTGTGAGGGAACTTGGAGGACAAGATGTCATTGGAGAGCTTTGAGATTGGTCTTCACACCCCTCTTCTTCATTTTCGTTTGGGTCATCAAGAGCTCAACATGTCCATGCTTTAAGGTGAGGGATTTTGGTGTTGCATGCTTGATTTCTTGGATTTTTGTGTTTTGTTGATTTGAGTTTAGGAGCTGTAAGGCCATCTTTATCGGTCCCTCAAGTGGGGTGAGTGGGGTGCTTAAGTTGTAAGTAGCGATTCTTAACAAATGAGAACCGATGGGGACGGTGCTTGTGCTGGTGCTTAACAAGGAGGGATCTGTCCCTGACATTTAGTTTTTTTTTTAAAATTGAAACTAATTGAAAATTTGGCATCCCCAAATGTAATTGTAAGGGTGTGGGATTAGTGGTAGGGTCTATTTAAGAATTTCTTAGGAGTTGCTGGTGCCCATTTAATGGTGGGACCCATTTAAGAACTCCAAAGTGGGGTGCTGGGCTGTGGATGCTCTAATAGTATTAGATTTTCACCCCCTGCTTATTTTGAAATTTGTTGAGTTATGGGGTTAAATGTGGCTGTTTAGAGTGGCTGGAGTTGAGGTAAATGGTTCTAAACTTATCTTTATGGTTGCATGGTTGGAGCTTGCTTAAAGATGGTACCTTTGTAGGTTGTATGTTAATTTTTGAATATTATTTTGTGGGGTATGAGCTTATATTTAATTTTTTGGGGTAGTACTAAATTAAAGCATGAGATTTGGTTGAGGATTTTGGAATTCTTGCAAGTTTAGATGAAGAGAAATAAATTTTTAAAGGTGTAGGTTGAATAATTCGGATTTCCGAAAAGACTGTATAAAACAGTATTAGTGCATGCTTTTTCCTGAATTATTGGCTTTGAATTTTAATATGGTACCGGTTTCATTATGTTTGTATATGAGTTGGGTACATCCAGTTAAATTTTAAAAATTTTTCAAGATCATTTGGCTATTCGGTTATTATTTTCATTGACTATTGTTCTATAATATTCTGTTGTGCGTTCATCCGAATCTAAATTGATTTTTCTGTATTAACTGATGATCGTTTTTGGGCAAATAAAAATATGGAAATGAACATATATGTCAAAGATCTATATATTAATTTTGAGGAAAAAATGAGGTCGTTTGGCAGGGTATAAAAATCGTTACTTTTAATAACTCAATAATTGGTAGATTTTGAACTTTCAGTGTATTTATAATTTTCTTATCCTTGGAGATATTCTAAAAATTTCGTGGAAGTTACTGTTGCACATGCTTGTTCGTGTTGTCACTACTAGAAAATATGGAATAAATGACCAGATATAATGTCTGTCAAACAAAAATAGACGTTAAAAAAGATGCGGTGGTAGAACTGTAAATAATTGGTTCATTTAAATCACTTTTATCGTCTGTTGTTTAAATAACAGACGTTAAAAGTTTGAGTGTCACTTTTAACGTCTATTGTTTAAACAATAGACGTAAAAGATGAAAACAACAGACGTTAAAAGTGATACTCCAATTTTTTAGTAAGTATAACATTATGTCCCGCGCGCCTTACCTTCTTCATCACTTTCACTTTGCCCATGTTCACCACCTCCTTCTGTCCTAACCTTTTCTCTCCCGCGAGTTCCTCTCCATCACCACCGCGAGGCACTACCTATTTCTCTCTCTCTGAACTTCACACTCTCTATTGTTTGAATATTGCCCTAACTCTCTCTTTCCCTCTCACTCTCAGCCACCACTTCGAATGGCGGCCACTGGCGGAGAGCCAACACCGAGCTGTCGCACCACCACCCCAGTAGCACCACCATTGAGCCACTCTCCTTCTCCTCTCTGTGAATGCAGGTAAATCCCTAAACCCTCAAAGTTTCAGTTTTACAGTATACCCATTTTTGTTTCAGTGAGCAACCACCATTTTGTACCCATCCTTCTTGTGATTTTCTGCTTCCTACATCTCTATTCCTTTGGACTTTGCTGGCACTGAGTTGTTGCTGATTAATGTTGATCTAATCAATCTTGTTTATTTTTTAATGCTTTATTTTATTCTCTTTTTCTATTTGGGATAACTTCATTCAAAGTGCCAATAATCTATCTTTTTCTTATGCTTATTCTACTAATGACCAATGGGTCTTAATTAGATTGCATTATTCTTTGGTCAGGAAAATGAGATTGGATTGAGCTTAAGGTCACAATCTTACTCTAAATGGGTACTTTATTTTTATTTATTTTTAATTTTTCCTGCCCAAAGCTCATCAGGGTGTTAGTTTGCAGTTTGCACTTCACCGCATTTTCACAGAAATTGTCATAGGACTATAATATCCCCATTTGAGAATTCCAATGATGTAAAACATTAAGTAACTATTGACCCTTAGGCCGTGGTTAATGGATATGGGTTGTCTCTCACTATTCAAGGAGCCATATAAAATTTGAACACCTTCACATGAACACTTTCTTTTGTAGCTCACTAAAGAGGGATAAGAACCTCTTTTTTTAGGAGAAAAATGCTGAGCATGTTGGACATCAATGGAATGTTGAATATTGTCTCTAATTTCTTAGGAAGTAGGCAAGTCATTGGAAACACTTGCTGTGAGGATATATCATGTCCATTTGAGGTCCATATGGGTAAAGTTTTTTGTTGGGGTTGGATTTCTAGTTTACTCGGTAATAGGCTTATTGTTGGCATTGAAATGATGATTAAGATATATAAGGATGATGTTTTAGACAATTACTCAATTAAGACATATATGGTTGTTAGGTTTTCAAATACCAGTACTTTTCCAATCTCCCCTATTGTGCTTATATTTGATATATGTGTGTATACCTACAGAACCTATCTAGCTATGGATCGTAGTTGGATGGTTTGTAAATGCACAAGTGATGAGTATCTGAAGGGAGTGGAAGAGTTTATAGAATTTGCTCAAAGAAATGTTCCTTATAGTAATGGAATGTTCTGTTGTCCTTGTGTCAAATGTTTGAATACAAGGAAATGTGCGGTCAAGGACATACGTACTCATCTTATTTGTTTTGGGATTTGCTTGAATTATACAAGATGGATATGGCATGGTGATTTGTTGTTAAATAACAAACCAAGTGTCTCCCAAAGTGAGGAAGTTGACGTATATATGGACGATGATCGAGTAGAGGACATGATCCATGATATTGGACAAGAATATTTTCAGCGAGCACATGTGTATGAAAGATTGTGTAGTGATGCGGATAAGCCTTTGTATCCAAGGTGTACTACTCATACACGGTTGTCGGCGGTGTTAAAATTGGTCAGTGTGAAGGCGAGAAATGGTTGGAGCGATAAAAGGTTCACCAAATTGCTTGAATTGTTGAAAGACTTGCTTCCAGAGGGCAACACATTGCCTGACTGTAACTATGAGGCAAATAAGGTATTGCGTCTGATGGGTATGGAGTATAAGAAGATACACACATGACCTAATGATTGCATATTGTACATGGGTGATTATGAAAAGATGCACGACTGCCCCAAGTACGGGTTATCATGCTACAAAGTGAAGGATGGTGATGATTCTAGTTGTGATGTGAAAAAAGGGTCCTCCTGCGAAGGTGTTATGGTATCTTCCAATAATTCCAGGGTTCAAGCGATTGTTCGCTAATGTAAAAGGCGCAAAGAACCTTAGATGGCAAGATGATGAGAGGAAACATGATGGACAGGTTCACCATCCGGTTGATTCTGTGCAATGGAAGAAAATTGATACTTTGTTTCCGGATTTTGCCAATGATCCAAGAAACCTTAGGCTTGGACTTGCTACGGATGGAATGAATCCATATGGTAACTTAAGTAGTATTCATAGTTTATGGCTTGTTCTCCTGATAATTTATAACCTACCTCCTTGGTTATGCATGAAGCGCAAATGCATGAAGTTATTTATAATGTTTTCGGGCCCAAAACAACCGGGATATGGCTTAGATGTTTATCTAAGTCCCTTGATTGAAGACTTGAAAAAGCTGTGGGTGGAAGGTGTTGATGTAGTTGATGGGTATTCTCACGAGACTTTCAAGATGCATGCCATGTGATTTTGCACCATCAATGACTTTCCAGCATACGGGAACTTGTCTGAGTACGATGTTAAGGGGCATAAAGCATGCCCTATATGTGAAGAAGGCACATGATTCACTAAGTTGAATCATGGAAGGAAGACAATTTACCTTGGGCATCGGAGATTTCTTAGACGTGATCACCTATATCGTAAATTAAAAAAAGTAGTTAAAGGAAGCCAAGAGAGTGAAAATGCTCTGACGGCCTTAAATGGAGAGCAAGTTTATCAACAGGTGAAACACATCAATGTTATCTTCGGAAAGGGAAAAAAGAAGGCTAAGGCTACTGAGAAAAACATATGGAAAAAGAGGTCGATATTCTTTGATCTTCCATACTGGTGCAAGCTTGATGTGAGACACTGTATTGATGTGATGTATGTGGAGAAAAATGTGTGTGTTAGTGTAATCGGAACACTTCTCAACATTCAAGGCAAGACAAAGGACGGCGTGAGTGCTCGTCTTGATCTCGTTGCGATGGGCATACGAGAGCAGTTAGCTCCAGTTATTGAGGACGGTAAGCGGAAATATTTGCCTCCAGCATGTTATACTTTGTCAAAAAAAGAGAGACAAAGTTTTTGTGACTGTCTTCAGGGCATCAAAGTTCCACATGGTTACTATTCAAATGTCAAGAGGCTTGTCTCAAGTGATCTCAAATTAGTTGGCTTAAAGTCTCATGATTACCACGTCTTGATGCAACAACTACTGCCCGTGGCTATTCATGGTATTGCTCCTAAAAATGTTAGACATGCCATAACTAGGTTATTCTCATTCTTCAATGCTATATGTAGTAAAGTCATTGACCCCCATAAGTTGGATGAGTTGGAAGTTGAGGCTGCTATAATCTTATGCCATTTGGAGATGTATTTTCCTCCTTCATTTTTCGACATCATGGTTCACTTAATTGTTCATTTAGTGAGGGAGATTAGATTATGTGGGCCCGTTTTATTGAGGTGGATGTACCCAGTTGAGCGATACATGAAGATCTTGAAAGGGTATGTGAAGAATCCACACCGTCTCGAAGCATCTATTGTTCAAAGGTGTTGTGTAAATCGTAAGTGCACGATTCTGCCAAGTAGTAAAATATCGTTCCACTAGGACCGTGTTGTTGAGTACCAATTACGCACAATTATGATTATCTAGAAAAATCAATTTTTCTAGAGATTAAAGTAACCAAGAAAAGATAATTTAGAAGGAACAGAATTTATAAGGCAATTTAAGAGTTGAATAAGGAAAACAATTTATAAAAAAACTCTAGGAATCGGGATTCTCCACAATAGTATTGGCAAGTCTATAACAAAATCTCCCCTTTAATCATCTGAATTATCTACGAAAGCGAATTATCATAATTAATTACCGTTTCCTTTCAGAATACGATAACGTGCCCAAAATAATCCAATACTTATTTTCATGGTATTCAAATTAAGTTGAACCCTTTAAGAACAATGATAATTCAAGAATTACTTCAAAGAAGGTTAAACTACTTTCGTGATTAACAATTCAAGTTCAGTTTTAGAGTTCTAAAATTAAGGTTCACCTTTCACTTCATCCCTCAAATAAAAAATCATGCAAACATGTGGTCAGCATATTCACAAACAGTTGGTGTGCAAAAACCGAATCATACATAATTCATAGATTAAGGAGAGAAAATATCAGGTCATTGTGAATAACAATTTGAGCTAATCCCTCATCCTAGAATAAAGAACTACTCAAACATATTCAGAATACAACCCATGAGTGTCAAAAAGAACATTCAGAAAACTAGAGATGAAATATAAAAAAGGAGAATGAGTTTCCACCAAGAATCCAGATGTCCTTCTCTTTTCCCTTGTAAATTCCCTTGATTCTTTGTGTTCTGTAGTGTCTTCTCTACCATTTTCGAGCTCCACTCTCTCCTATTAACATCCCTTTCAATTTGTAACCACTCCCCCTCAATAAAGGAGCAATAACTTGACAATTTCAATTATGACGCACGCGATCCATGGCCATGGAATGTTCCACAGCCAGGCCATGGATCGTTCCAGCTCCACTAAAATTCCGCGTAGAATGGTTTACCAAGATCCACGTTCATGGAATGTTCCATGGCCTGGCCGTGGAACATTCAGCTACTGAAAGAAATAGAGCAGAACCATCCGTGGGTGTAGTACATTCCATGGCTAACTTGTAAAACTTGCAATCCACCTACTTGTGCAACAAAAACAAACAGAAATCATCCGAACTAAAGGTAAATTCAAAAATGCATGTTAAATGCTAAAATTACCAAAAACTATGCTAGAAAATGCAACAATTAAATGCTAACTAATATGAAAATATATGCACGTTTCACACACATCAAACTCCCCCAAGCTTAAGACCTTGCTTGTCCTCAAGCAATAAATAAGGCCAAACAAAGATGTGGGATCAAGAGACAATATTAAATAAGGAACCCGAGAAAACAAACAACCAAACAATAGGCAAAGGTAATCCAAGAAATAGAGAGGTAACCAATTTCAAGTCCAATTAGAGGCTTAGGGTCTTTAAATTCATATCCCTCACAAATTTAAGAGCACTCTTCTCACCTCACTTAAGTGTTTAAGGGTGAATTGACAATTCGCTCAACTCCTCAAAGAAAGTACCCTACCATATGCTTGACTATCAACCAACATCTCCACTTTATTATTCGAAAACACATAAGATTCAAGAGGTCTTTTATCAGGTTGTAATGGGGCCATGGAAATCAATTGTTAGGTGGGAAAACCAAAGAAAGGAAAATTCAAGAAGGATATACAATAAATCAAACAAGCACATGCATGGCAACCTTCTAGAATATCCAATGGGCTTTTCATAATTTCTTTTTCCACATGTTCTTCGTTTCCTTTCTTTTCCAATTTTTTTTCATTTTCATTATGTTTTTTTTTCTTCAAACAACTATGAGAATACTACATTTACCTAAAGCAAAAATTATTTCTTTAATTTTCTTTTTCATCCCTAACTCTAAAAGGCACCATACATGCATCAATTATCAATATCAAACTAGGTACCAAGAAAAGCAATTTTTTTTAAGGCTCAGAATTGGGCAACTAAGGGGTAGCATGTATTTAAAGCTTTGAAGGTTAGAAAAATACCTATTGCCTCAATCATTTTCAAATGTGTTTCCAGAAATTTTTTCAAAATGATTCCAAGCCAAGTTCTAGAGGGCACAATCAATGAGGAAAAATATCACTCAATCACAAGGAATGGGGCAGATCATAGCAAACACCCCCCAAGGCTCAAAATCTCACATTTAGAAGTTCAAAACTAATGAGAAACACAAACTCAAAGAACCAAATGCTAATCAACAACTATCAAAAGATCACATCTACTATCAATAAAAATCATGTCGGTTGCCTACCACAAGAATCAAAGGAATGGGGTTCCAAATCAATACCATATCACAATCCTTAAAAGAAATAGGGCACAAAGTTCAACTAAAAAAACAAAGAGAGATGATGTGTGTGAAAATGCAAAGCAAATTTTGAATTTTTTTTTGACATATGCAACAGTGCATCAAAATACAAAACATGAAAACAAAAGAAAAAATTCATGAATATGCAAAACATGAAGGAAAAAAAATGCAAAACATATGTGATTAACTCAAAATAAAATAAAATAGAAAAATAAAAAGTTTAACAAAGAAATGCTTGGGTTACCTCCCAAGAAGCGATTATTTATGGTCTTAAGCTTGACCCCTTCTTTTATCATCCTGGATCCGCAGGGCTGGACAATGCATATGCCACTCCCTTCTCTGCAGGCTCATCATTTACTATCCTCTGTAATGGATCAATCATGCACAAAAAATTCTCACAAGAAGGGTGTTTTATAGAATTAGACAAATCAAATTCAACCTTATCATTACCAACTGTCAAAGATAATTTACCATTTTTGACATCAATGATGGCTCCTGCAGTGGCCAAGAAAGGCCTTCCAAGAATGATGGGGATTTGAGAATCTTCCTCCATCTCTAAAACCACAAAATCAGTTGGCACAAAGAACTTACCTACTTTAATGGGAACATCCTCTAAAATACCCATGGGGTACTTCACAGAACGATCCGCCAATTGCAAAGAAATTGTTTTGGGCTTTAGTTCACCCATCTCAAGCTTTTGACAAACAGATAGGGGCATAAGACTAACACTTGCCCCAAGATCACAAAGAACTTTATCAAATCTAACATCACCAATCAAACAAGGAGTTGAAAAACTACCTGGATCTTTGATCTTTGGAGGTAATTTATTTTGATTCAAATCACTACATTCCTCCGTCAAAGCCACAGTTTCATATTCCTCAAGTTTCCTTTTATTAGCTAAAATATCCTTTAAGAACTTAGCATAAGTGGGCATTTGTTGTAAAGCTTTTGTGAAAGGGATATTTATGCATAACTTTTTCAGAACCTCCAAGAACCTACCAAATTGCTTATCAAGCTTGGCCTTAGCTAACCTTTGAGGGAAAGGTATAGGTGGTCTAGGTACAGCTAGAGGCGTGTGACTAGAATCCTTACCCTTTTCTTTAGTTTCTTCCTTACTATCATCTTCCCAAGGTGGAATCTTAGCTTCCTCAAGCTTTCTTTTCTTTTCACCCTCTTGTCTTTCTTTAGGTTCCTCAAGTTGTTTACCATTCCTCAACATAACAGCTTTACATTGGTCACCAGGATTTTGCTCGGGTTGACCTGGAAATTTACCTGGGGTCCTAGTAGAGGAACTAGCTTGTTGTGCAATTTGAGTCTCTAGCATCTTGTTATGAACAACTAGATTGTCAACCTTAGATGCTAGCTGCTTAATTGCCTCACTCATGACATGACCATTTTGCCTAAATTCCTCATTTTGCTTAGATTGAGATAACACAAAATTTTCCATCAAAGTCTCCAAGTTAGACTTTTGTACCTGTTGTTGGAACCCAGGAGGTGGCTTAGCATTGCTTTGCCCAACGTGATTCTGATTGCTCTGGTAGGAAAAGTTGGGATGGTTTCTCCAACCAGAGTTGTAAGTGTTAGAGAATGGATCATTATGTCCCCTTTGGTTGAAATTATTGGTAGCATCAACTTGTCCCACCATTGAATCCTGAGAAAGAGCCATGCCTAACTGGCAATCTATAGCTGCATGTCCAATTGTACCACAAATCTCACAAGAAGCATTAGAAGCACTAACAGAAATAACATTTATTTTATCAATTTTTTGAGATAATGCTTCTACTTTAGCAGCTATGAGATCCAAGGCATCTACCTCATACTTACCTGCAACTTTCTTAGGAGTACCTCTTTCATTTGCCCATTGATATTGATTTTGGGCTACCCTCTCAATGATATCATAGGCTTTCTCCAAGTTTTTGTTCATCAAAGCACCTCCAGCAGCGGAATCCAATGAACTCTTGGCTTGATAAGATATTCCATTGTAAAATGTGTGGACAATCAACCACTTTTCAAGCCCATGATGAGGACATTCTTGCAATAGCCCTTTAAACCTGTCCTATGCTTCAGATAGTGTCTCTGGTTGCTTCTGCACAAAGCTGGTGATTTGGTTCCTTAGACTAGCAGTCTTGCTCGGAGGAAAGTATTTGTCTAGGAAGCGTTGCTCCAGCTGCTCCCATGTTGTTATAGACCCTGAAGGAAGAGAAAGCAACCAAGCTCTAGCCTTTCCCCTCAAAGAGAAAGGGAACAATCTTAGTCGGATTGCATCTACTGCAACTCCAATGTGCTTCAAGGTCTCACAGAACTCCAAGAATACCTCCACATGAAGGTTAGGATCTTTGGTGATGTACCTCCAAATTGATTCTATTGAACCATATAGAGAAGTGAAGGCTTCAAATCGAAGTTGATGACTTCAATAGGAGGTCGTGTGATGCTAGACAACAAGCCTCACGCACTAGGCGCACCACAGTCCTTGAGTAGCTTATTTTCAACACCATTAGCGGCCGTGACTGGAGTAGATTGTATTTTAGCCGCTTCTTTCTCTCTTTGCAATCGTCTTCTTGCGTGAAAGGTACTTTCAATTTTTGGGTTCGCTTCTAAAACTTCTCCGAAACTCCTAGACCTTCGCATACAAGAACTACTACCTGCAAAAAGGAAAGGAAAACAAGGGGAATAGGAGAAGATAATTAAAATAGAAAAAAGTCTAGATTAACCAACATGCAAGTAAATCTGATATCAACAAATCACAGCCCCCGACAACGGCGCCAAAAACTTGTGTAAATCGCAAGTGCATGATTCTACCAAGTAGTAAAATATCGTTCCACTAGAACCGTGTTGTTGAGTACCAATTACCCACAATTATGAATATCTAGACAAATCAATTTTTCTAGAGATTAAAGTAACCAAGAAAAGATAATTTAGAAGGACCAGAATTTATAAGGCAATTTAAGAGTTGAATAAGGAAAACAATTTATAAAAAACTCTAGGAATCGGGATTCACCATAATAGTATTGACAAGTCTATAAGGAAATCTCCCCTTTAATCATCTAAATTATCTATGAAAGAGAATTATCCTAATTAAAACCGTTTCCTTTCAGAATACAATAACGGGCCCAAAATAATCCAATACCTATTTTCATGGCATTCAAATTAAGATGAACCCTTTAAGAACAATGATAATTGTTGGAGAATGAGGAAAATATCCCTGATTTTATCCTCTTTGATTCTATTTGATTTTATCTTTGTTTTATCTTTATTATTTTGATTTTATTTTGTTTTATTTCCTTCCATAATTATAGGAAGAGATTTGATTTGATTTGTTTTGCCTTTATTGTAATCTCTCTATAAAAGAGACTCGTAATATGAACGAAATCACAACAATTATTCAACTGCCTTCTATATGGTATCAGCAACTTTAGGTTAGAGTTCTTTTCTCCCCTCCATGGTGGCACGCCCAAACTCATGGAAGCATGCCCTTACTGTTGTTTTGGCTTTAATGACTCAAGAGGGGGGGGTTGAGTTTTCAAAAAATATTTCCCTCTTAAAACTTTTTCACAAAGCTTTATAAATCAGAGCTGCAGATTAGTGCCCTCAGGATCTTTTACAAAATCGATGAAGGGTGTTTACAAAATCTTGAATAGAAGGTGATGAGGATAAGAAAGATTAATTCAGAAAGATTTAGAATAGGTTAGGGTTTAATAACTCAGTAATAACAAAATACAGTTTATACAAATCAAGAATATAAATTATATGGAACTTTAAACATCAAAGTTGCAGGTTCTTGAACATAAACAGAAAGTAAAGGAGTTTGAGTTTAGGGATACCACACAACCAGATTTATCCTGGTTCAGTCACCTCCACTATGACCTACATCTAGTCCCCACTCCACTCATGGGATTTCACACACTAACACACAAGCTTTACCAGGTAGCTTGAAAAATCTTCACACCACAGAGCACTCCTTCACCTCGAGATACCACACTCTTGTGAAAAGGCTCAATGTTCAACCTTAGGGATACCTCACTCTAATCACTTAGAGAGACTCCCTCTCTCTTTACAATCAAAATTAAAAACAAAAGTTGATTCCTAACTCTCAATAGTCAGATAAACAAATTGAAGCACTTTGAGTATTGAAACACTCTTTTCATAGTAAGCTCAAGAAAGATGATGAATGATTTTCACAATTGATTTCTCAAAACGATTTCGTAAAACTGTGATATGTTATGATATTCGTATATGTTGTTTAAGTGTTCTTTTGATCCCTTTTTATATAGAAAACAAGTTATAGTCGTTGGGATCAATCAAAACATATTTGGATCTGATTAACAGAATCTGTTTTCTCGATTCTCGTTCTTGAAATAAGATTCTGATTGTTCTTGCAGAATTCGCGTCCATAAAATAATCGAGTCCATTTGGAAAAATAGCCGAGTCTATCTAAGGAAAATAGCCGCGTCCATATTGAAAAAGTAGTCACGTCCATTTGCCATGTCAGCAGACGGGAGTACTAACACAAAGTAATTGGACGTGCTCCAACTAGTAGACGAGCTCCATATGCCATGTCAGTGGACGGAGCTTCTCATTAAGATCTTAGAAAGTCCAAAGACTTGTGTGGACGAGTGCTTCTGTCAGCTTAGTGGACAAGCACTTTTATCACTTTAGTGGACGTGCGCTTGTGTCACTTTAGTGGACGTGCGTTTGTATCACTTTAATGGACGTGAGCTTCTGTCATTTTAGTAGACGTGAGCTTCTATAACTTTATTGGATGCCAGTTTTTACTATTCCCAATGTTGGACTAGCGCTTATATTATTCCAGTGATGGACGAGCGCTTTGATATCTTATTTCAAAAATCATTTTCATTTACGAAAACTTATTCCTTTTAATGCAGGTTATGAAAAATGATTTTCTTTCATGCATCTTTTCAAATTGAGCTTATTTGTGAATAAGAGATTTCATCTCTTACAAATCATCTAAGACTTAACACTAATTTCTTCGTTAAGCTCTTGTCTTGATGATTCCTTGATCTTTGTCCTTGCTCTTTGATTCCTCCAAGTTTTTCCTTGAATATTCTCCTTTGATTGCTCACTGAACTTGTTGAATATTGCTTGATACCTGTGTTTACAATTTGACACTAAAAACACTTGTATACACATTAAGTTGTATTTGTCATATATCAAAATCTCTAAGTCATTGAGTTTAACAATCTCCCCCTTTTTGATTATGACAAACCTTTTAACAAATTATAAGATTAGAGTAGCAGACGCTAAATGCTTTTGACAGATTTTTATCATGGTATTAAAGCAGTCAGAGCAGAAGTATATCAGAGCAAAAAAAATATATTATCATAGCAGAATTTGATTTACTCCCCATTAATCATGTAAGCTTTTAAGCTCCCCCTCAACATATGCATGTATAATTTGTTTTCTCTATATCATACTTTTTCTTCATGTATAATTTGTTATTATCCCTTTCTCTATATCATACTTTTTCTCCCCCTTTTGGCATTATCAAGAAGGTAAAGAAAAGAAACATTCGAAGCAATAGAGAAGGTAAGCACTTAATCATTCAAACTTAGCATATAAAATTGTTCATGATAGAGGGATAGGTACAAGGGCAAATAAAAAAGATGCGTCCAACTCGCATAGATGTTCCAAAGCTCTTTTCTGATCATTCATAGATATTCCAAATCAAATCATATAAGAATCAGAGCATATTTACACAAAGATACAGTCATATAATCAGTTTCTTTAGAGATTAGATATAGGATTGGTCGATTATGTCCAATTCTCTTCTAATGAAAAAGAAGCTTTCCTTGTTCAAGGGCTTGGTAAAGATATCGGCAAGTTGTTTAGTTGTATCAACGTATTCAATCTCAATTTCTCTACTTTGAATATGGTCTCTAATGAAATGATGTCTGATTTCTATGTGTTTAGTTCTAGAGTGCATTATAGGATTCTTAGTTAGGTTAATTGCACTCGTATTGTCACATCTAATAGGAACTTGGTTTAGTTGCACACCATAATCAACTAATTGTTGTTTCATTCATAAAACCTGTGCACAACAGCTACCAGCTGCTACATATCCAGCCTCTGCAGTGGATAAAGCCACACTAGATTGTTTCTTACTGAACCATGATACTAATGAGTTTCCTAGTAAATGGCAAGTTCCACTAGTACTCTTTCTATCTAGTTTACAACCAGTAAAATCAGAGTCTGAATAGCTAATTAAAGTACATGTATCTCCTTTGGGATACCATAATCCCATGTCTTTTGTTCCTAACAGATACTTAATTATCCTTTTAACTGCTGTTAAGTGTGATTCTTTTGGATTTGCTTGATACCTAGCACACATGCATACACTAAACATCATATCTGGCCTACTAGTAGTAAGATAAAGTAGTGAGCCTATCATACCTCTGAATTTAGAAACATCAACAGGTTTACCTTGCTCATCCTTGTCCAGATAACAGGAGGTACTCATTGGAGTAGCCATCTCCTTAGCTTTTTCCATGCCAAACTTCTTGATTAACTTATTGCAGTTCTTGGTTTGGCTAACAAAGATCCCATTTTCAGTTTGCTTTATTTGAAGTCCAAGGAAAAGGTTCAGTTCACCCATCATTGGCATTTCAAACTCACTCTGCATAAAACTTGCAAACTCATTGCACAACTGCTCATTAGTAGCACCAAAAATTATATCATCCACATATATTTGTACAAGTAAAATATTGTGTGCCTTTTTCTCAGTGAACCAAGTTGTATCAACTTTACCTCTTTTAAATCCTTTTTCAATGAGAAAATTACTTAACCTTTCATACCAAGCTCTAGGAGCATGCTTTAAGACATATAGTGCTTTAGACAGTTTATAAACATGGTTAGGCAATTCATTATTCTCAAAACCAGGTGGTTGACCAACATACACTTCCTCTTGTATAAATCCATTTAAGAAAGCACTCTTAACATCCATTTGATACAATTTAAATCCCATTATGCAAGCATAAGCAAGTAGCATTCTTATAGCTTCTAATCTTGCTACTGATGCATATGTTTCATAATAATCTATGCCTTCTTCTTGGTTATACCCTTTGGCAACCAATCTAGCCTTGTTTCTTACAATTATATCATTTTCATCTAGTTTATTCCTAAAAACCCATTTTGTACCAATTACTTGACAGTTCTTGGGTTTAGGCACTAGTTTCCAGACTTGGTTTCTTTCAAACTGGTTTAACTCATCTTGCATAGCCATCATCCAATGTTCATCAATAATAGCATCATCTATGTTCTTAGGTTCTACTTGAGACACAAATGCCATATGATTATTCCAAGTTAGATAAAAAAACTTTGATAGAACAATGTAGACATATTATACAATGATATATAAGTCAACACAGAAAGATTCACAATCATTCATTTATAATGATAATCAGAAAACATATTCAATCAGTATTCTTTCTTTATTGTTACCCATTTTGTGTTCGGTGAAGGCTCTATGTCCTGATTCCATTTTTTGCTCTTGACCTTCCACCGCACCTACAAAACATAATTTTATGTTTTTGCTATAGGTACCCAAATCTGTTTGGGTTCTTTTGAGTTACTTGCAGCAATAGTTCCTTTAGGAACCCATATATATTTATATTTATTGTATGCTGATTTTCTGTATTGGCATGTAGAAGCTGTGTGACCTTTTCTAGCACAGAAATAACATTTAACAAATGGTGTGTTTGATGTCATAGGTGCAGCAAAAAATTTCTTGAAAGATTTCTCATGTATCTTAGGTTTATAGCCTATTCCAGCCTTATCATAAACACATTTTTTATGTCCTAATAAAGCATTCAAGTTATCTCTACCATTTGTGAATCTTGCTAGCTCATTTTTCAGTTTTTCAACCTCTTTAATCAATGTACAGCTAGATGCCTTCAAGATTTCTTTATCACTAGTAATTCTAGATAGATCACCATTCAAATGATTTATATGTTTCTCCTACTTAGGACATTTATCACATATAGGCGCATCTAAAACAGTAGCTACTTTTTCTTTTAAAGCACAATTTTCTGTTTTTAATTGATCTACCTCTTTGTTTAAAACATAAGTTTTCTCCTCTAAGCATGTGATGGTTTTCTTAGACTTATTTAGCAATCTAGCAAGTCTAATGGATTCTTTATGAAGTTATTCTAAAGCATTTTGCAATTCATCATAAGAAGGTTGATAATCAGAACTTACTTCACTTTCTGAATCATTATCATTTCTGGCCATCAAGCACAAGTTTGCCTCCTCAGATTCAGATTCTTCAGTGGAATCTAGATCATTATCATCCCAACCAATGTAGGTCTTTCTTGGCTTTCTCCACTTCTTGTCCTTTGAGTTAAATTTTACAGTTTCGTCCTCCTTTTGCAGCTTTGGACAGTCAAGCTTCATGTGGCCAATCTTTCCATATTCAAAGCATGTGATATTGTTGGAAGAGTTGTCACCTTTGTTGAAGTTTCTTTTGGAAAAGTGGATGGCTTTCTTTTGAAGTTTCCTTTCTTCTTTAGAAAGTTCTTGAACTTTCTAACTAGCAATCCCATCTCTTCTTCGAATTGTGCTTCTTGTGATGAATCATCATCATCACTGTCTTCTGCTTCTCTGACTTGTGACTTTAGAGCCAATCCCTTCTTTCTTTTATCAGTTTCTTCACTCTCATTTAGTCTGTTCAACTCCAATTCATGTTCTTGCAATTTTCCAAACAGTGTGGCAATGGTCATTGATGAGAGATCTCTGGATTCTGAGATTGCAGTGACTTTAGGTTGCCATTCTCTGCTCAAGAATCTCATGACTTTGTTAATTTGATCCTCAATTGAGATTGTCTTTCCAAGACCAGCCAATTGATTTACGATGTGTGTGAATCTCTTTTGCATTTCAGTCATAGGTCCTCCTCGATTCATTCTGAACAGCTCATACTCATGTGTGAGGGTGTTCATTCTTGCTCTTTTGACATTTGAGGTTCCTTCATGTGTTACTTGCAATGTATCCCACATCTTCTTTGCTGATTTTCAATTTGAAACTCTGAAAAGCTCATCACGGCTTAAAGTAGATGTTATAATATTCTTAGCACGTGCATTATTGAATTCTTTTCTTATCATCCTCATTCCATTCAGTTTTAGGCTTATTTCTTGGAGCACCATTAGCATCTACAATGGAGGGGACAAATGGTGCGACACCCCTTCTAGGGTCATCACATTATCACCCAAGAAATTAAATTATTAAACGCTGGTTACTTTCAGAAAATATATTTTGAGTAACTGTTTCTTTACAAAAATAGTGCTGAATTTTTTTTTATACATAGAACCATTGTAACATAAACAACATATATGTATACCTACATATATACATCACCTTTTACATACACATTACCTATAATAGGAGATAACGAAAGAGCCTTTATAAGTATAGGCTATTCTCCATCAAACTAAGCAAATAAAATAAAGACATATACATATAAGCAACGAGTAGTTCAGAACCATATTCAAAACTCATGGCTCTCAGAAGCCAGATCAAAAACTTACAAGACTCGCTACCCCAGAACTATACCTATAACTGGTTAAGCTACTAAAACCCATTGGGAAGATCATGATGATCAATCCCACCTACACCAGACGTATCTGAGGAAGATGCCTCCGTTCCCGCTGCTTCATCGGAAGAATCCTCATCATCAACCGCAGGAGGGTGAAACTCAAGATCGTCCTCAGTGTACTCCTCTGGATCCTCCTCACCATCATCTAACTCTACTTCGACTAGAGGTTCCTCGGGTCCTACTATCTGAAGAGGATGTGGCTGAGGTGGCGGATCCATCAATCCGTGCTCTTCCAAGTACTGCAGGTATAGCCAAACTGAAGGTAGAGATACCTCGACAGTCTCAACGACATGAATTCTCTACTGTGGTCCTTCCTCTATCGTGCCGATAACTTCTCTGCTAGGGCCATGGTAGGTGGCGCTGAGTGCCCCAGGGTTAATCTCCCAGGCACCACCGTACTGCGCACGATCAAACATGATCGTTCGAACCCTCGATTGTACCAAAGGTATATCCGGGTCCATCTGAACACGTAAGAGTGAGAAACCAATACATGAATCTTACTCAATAACTACATACTAGCCACCACATAAACACATCAGCATTTACCAAATACAAACATTTATAACCACTAGTTTATCAGTGGGTTCAACACCCCAAACATTATCGATTTGAAAATTATGCATGACATTTCATATTCATCATCTAATTTTCGTCCTAATCTCATGAGATATCCCAACACATAATGAGTTGATCAGGCTCCATAGCCACACTGGCTAACTTGGCACACAACCACTAGGCACGCAGCCTCTTCCCATCCACACAGGCACAAAGCCAGGCACACTGCCAAACACATTGCATACTGTCCACACTCAGGGCACCAATAGCAACGAATATGGGGTCTCAAATGTCCTCACTAGGAACATGAGAAAAACACAGTAAGAATTACCTGATACCGCTGGTAATTAATACATCGAACCGCGGGCACGTCTGCCAAATGCATGCAAAACACTTTTGTTTCGTTCTTTTCTTTGTGTTCAATCCTTCTTTGCCGAAGCTCAAAATGGCTTACGACTCACATAGTTTTAAAACACCTTTAAAACTTTCATTACAACACAGGACCTCACAGTCCGAGTGCTCAATCACGACACCTCTCGACCGATGCACCAGTCTTAGGTTCGTGGTACTAGAAAACATCTTCAATGTTTCAATACGGTATACACCACGTATACGGTACAGGACCTCAAAGTCCAAATGACCCCGAGTCCATCACAACACAGAACCTTAGTACCCCTGACGTCTCGGTTACTAAGTTCACACACTGTTGAATTTATTTTTGGTTTTCAGAAATTCTTTTCCAAATTGGAAATTCATTAATAAAATCCTTAAATAATAAAACTTAGTTTTTCACAAACCAATGAGTCACTTGAGGTTTTAACTTCTTCAAAATATGCACTGCCGTTTAAAAGTACTTGCCGTCTACACTTTTCCAAATTTACCGTCAAATAATATTTTTAAGGCTTTTTAAGCCAAAAATTTAGCTTTTTCCACTTAATTAATTTTCTAAAATCACAATTAACTTATTTTCACCAATTAATTTCATAAAAGAATATTTTGTAATATTCCGGAATTTCTTACGTAAAATTTAGCAGTGCTAAAATATTTTCACGGTTTCGTGCTCATTGTGACTCATAACTCACTTTTTCAGTAATAAATTATTAAAATAATAATATTTTCCAAAATTCCTTATTTTTCCAAATAAAATTCCCTTTAATATTATATATCAATATTTTACCGTTAAAACATTGTATATAATTTGCGAAGCTTCTTAAAGCTTTTATCCGATTAACTTAATTGGGCACTGACCACTGTCAGGCTTCTCACACATCAACCAACAGTTATATCACAGATATTTCTCAGGCAGATCATGCATCACAGTAGCATAATATAATTACAGATAAACAATTAAACGCAATTAAAACCACACAGATACAACTAACACAACATTAAACGACTTATATAAATACTAATAGACAAAAATAGTTACAAACAAACACGGGATAGCATATAGCCATCTAATAAATCCTCAGGTGTTCCCCTCTTACCTTTCGAAGACTTTCTTGTGAACTTACTGATTTCATTCGGAAGTTTGGATACCGTGTAAACGTCGTACTCACTTAACCTTCAACCATTACAATCAAATAATTACAAATCAAGAAATCAAAACATTCTAAACCCTAATACATAGTCACGGCCTCTAGGGTTTTGAATGACTAAAATTTCTAATCATGATTAAGTCATGGATTAATGATCATCGATCAACCTAAATCATGGATTAGTGACTAAACAACTAAGTTTCAAACTCAAAACTTCCTAACTCTTATATACTAAGATTCGGCCTCAACATGTTCATAGGGCTAGGGTTCTTAGTTTAATAAACCAACTTGGATTTATTAAGCATACATACTAATAGCTTGATTAACAAGATCATTAATGAAAACTTTGGACAAAAACTCATCAAATCTCTCCCACCTAGGGTTTGGCCAACATAGAGATTTTTGAGTAAAGATTTTCATTTTAATAATCTATCATGGATTAGAGTTTGTAGACATACATGTCATATAGAATACATGATCATACATGACAACACATGAACAAAACTATACCAAACCTATTCTAATAGATTCGGTCAAGGCTAGGTTTTTAGGAAAGAAATTTTTGATTACATCATGCTCTTGGATTTAGATAATATGCATGATATCAAGATTATAGAAAGTAGTTTCATCATCATGAGATTTTTCTAGAATTTATTATGACTTTTCAAAGTTCAAGGCTTAGAAACTTGAAAGTGATGAACACATATGAAACAAACTTTGAATCAAGAAATTTATTAAAGAACGTAGGAATGATTAAGGAAGAAGATTAGGATTCACCTCTTGAAGATCAAAGACAAAGGAAATCCAAGAACTTGCTTCACAAATTTGACACTAAAAGACTTATGAACTTTAGGGTTTTTGAACAAATGGCAATAGAAACTAAATGAAATGTAAGAGAAGGTATTTATAGAGATGGGTGGCGCCATCTTGGAAGGATCTAGAAAGGATGAGTTGTCTTGTTCAAAGGATTGAAATGCAAATACTTCCTAGGGACCATTTTGCAAAGATTCCAAAAGTATAAGGATTATTTTGCAAATTGCCAATAAATTGTAATGATGACTATTTGACACATTAAATGTGGTCTTATCTTGACTATTTTGGGCTGATTTTGTCATAAGATATTTTAGGAAGAATCAAGAAATTTAGAACATTATAGAAGATGGTAGAATAATGTAGAAGAATGTAGAACATTCTAGAACATTCTTGGCTCATCCAAAAATTATGAGGGCAGCCCCTTCTCCCTCATGGGCTTGCGCATGGGCCTACTAAATTTGGGCTTGGATTCATTTTTGTGGGGCCCACTAAAAGATTTAAGGTTAAGTATGACATAGGAAACTTGTATGGTTGCAAATAGGCTTTATGGAATCAATCCATGGACAAGAAATTTTGGGCTTCATAGCCACGTCCATTAGGAGATTGGAAACAAGGATTGTGGCCCAGATCACTTGAAAAAAAACTTAGAAACTAACTTAGGGATAAAAGGGTAATTAACAGAAAGTTCAGGGACTTAAGCGTAAAATTAAAAAAAATTCACTTTAACCCTGCAGAACCTTCTAGACTTAAAAGTATGATTCATCCCCTTGAATCATCTCAAAATCCTAAGATAAACTTTTTATCGGCTCTTGGAAACTCCGAAATCCATTCTGCCGCTCACCCGATTGCGTATTCTGCCCGTAATACGTAAATTATTTTATTTTTTCTGAAATAATTATAGAAATACATAATTGTATAAAATAAAATACTAATCTTAAGTCCTTCGTTCACAAATTAAAATTAGGTCTTTTAGGCAGTATTATTATACTGTCAATGGAATTCGCGGCCGGGTTTTGCCTGACTTTCCAACCTAAATTTTAATCGTAGCTTCCTACATTCAAGTAGGATTGAGTGGTAAACTCCGTTTATTTAAAATAATTTTCTAAAACTCAAATAAATTTATAAACATATTTATAGGTATTACTGTTATTTAAAACAGTAAAATACAGGGTGTTACAAATGGTCCATTCTCTACCGCATCCCATATGTCAACACCTGTTGCCTCGAGAAAGATTACCATTCTTTCCTTCCAATAGATATACTCAGATCCATTGAAGGCAGACGGGCGTGCAAGGGAAGCCCCTTCATTCAGACAGTCATTGGAAGCCATACTCTTATAGCTGTTAAGCCAAACTTCAGAGTTTAGCTCTGATGCCAATTGTTGTTTTGCCTTCAACAACTCAAGGGGAGGGGGGGGGGGGGGGTGAATTGAGTTTTCAAAAAATATTCTCCTTTTAAAACTTTTTCACAAAGCTTTATAAATCAGAGTTGTGGATTAGTGCCCTCAGGATCTTTTACAAAATCGATGAAGGGTTTTTACAAAATCTTGAATAGAAGGTGATGAGGATAAGAAAGATTCAGAATAGGTTAGGGTTTAATAACTCAGTAATAACAAAATACAGTTTATACAGATCAAGAACAGAAATTATATGGAACTTTAAACATCAAAGTTGCAGGTTCTTGAACATAAATAGAAAGTAAAGGAGTTTGAGTTTAGGGATACCACACAACCAGATTTATCCTGGTTCAGTCACCTCCACTGTGACCTACATCCAGTCCCATCTCCACCTGTGGGATTTTACACACTAATATTACAACCTGATTTTAATTATGCTGTTCAACCGGTTAAAATATAATTGATTATATTTTAATATGAGAGTTAGACGGTGTTTTTGATTAAAATAAAATCATATTCATAGTCTACTTTATGGTAGAGGGTTACGGTAAAATTTTCGGGTGAAAATTCAAACGAAAGTGGATATGCGTTTTCACTGTTGGTACAAGTTTACTGAGCAGAAAACCTAATTTTGAACCGTGAACGAAATGGTTAGTGTTTTTGTGATGTTTTGTTTGATATTGGAAATTTTCAAAAATTCGAGTTCGGAAATAAAAAAATTATTTATTCCGGGCGAAATACGATCGAAAACTTGAACCGGTTAAGCAATGGAGCAAAGAAGGGAGCACAAAAGTGATGAGGTGACATGTGAGAGTGAGGTGACTTACTAGGGGGATGACCTAAGCCACATCCTAAAAAGTGGTCATGATGACACTTTTTGAATTATAACATACTATATTCTAAAAACCTATTTATCTCTTTCCTCTTCAACCAAACATGTCTTAAAGACAAAACTTGCTCTCCAAGCTCATCCTCTCTCCAAAATTTCGTGCTCCCCTCTCCCTCCTCTATATAATCATCACTCATCTTCATTCTCTCATTTGCTTCCTCCATCTTCATACTTCTTCAACTTCTTCCATTTCTTTTTTTTTTCAAACACTTAAAGCTTCCATTTTTATTAGTCTTTTCCACTTGAGTTCTTCATTAAAGTTCTTCCTTATACTAAGGGTAATGCTCTCATATGAATCTTTTTTCAAGTTTCATCTTTTATTTCTTAGTTTGCTTTATGTGTTCTTTATATGCTTTAAACTTCTAAAATCTCTCTAAAATGGTAGAAAATTCCTTTTGAGTTGAAACCACTTTCTATAGTCTTGTATTAACTTATATTTTCACATACTAAGAGGTTGTGTAAAACAAAATCTCTACTAGTCTCTTCCAATGAAGGCCGAATGCTTGCATTTGTGACCTAGGAAGTTTTTGTTTCAACTTTTGGAATATGATCATGTGTTTGAGTTTCTAACTATCCATTGATCTTAAATCTATAAATCTTGGAAGTTTTGATAGCTTATTCCTATGATGGCTGAAAATATGAATAAGTAAGCCTATGATACTATGTTTCAACTTTCCAAGTATGATCATGGATTTAGAACTCATAATACCTTGTGATTCTAAACCTAAGAGTTATTGTTAAACAAAGAATATTTTCCTCATCATCTTATGATGGCCGAAACTTAGTGTTTAGGTGCTAGGATGTTTGAGTTTTTATTTGTTCCAAAATGATCATGGACTTAAGCTCCATAAGATATTTGGATGCTAAGTCTAAGAGATTGGAAAGTTTAAGGATTTCTAACTTGTTTATTCTATGTTATTAAAGCTAGGATGTATTACTTTCATTTTTCCAAGATGATCATGAAGTTGAGCTCCATAAGATATTTGGATGCTAAGTCTAAGAGATTGGAATGTTTAAGTTTCCATTTTTTTCCAAAATGATCATGGACTTGAGCTCCATAAGATATTTGGATGCTAAGTCTAAGAGATTGGAAAGTTTAAAGATTTCTAACCTTTAAATCCTATGAAGGCCGAACCTAGAAGGTTATGGACCTAGGATATTTTGTTCTTATTTTTCCAAAATGATCATGATTTTGAGCTCCTTAATACATATGGATGCTAAACCTAAGAGATTGGAAGGTTTAGTGAATGCTAGCCTATTTTACTAGCCTTGGCCGAATACCCTAAGTTTATAACTTAGTCGGATTTTAATTCAAATTTGTTAAACGATCATTGTTTATGAACTCCTAACACTTAGGGATCATAAATCCGTGAGTTGTATAATTTTCGGGAATCTCTATCCCTAAGAACTAGTCTTGGCCAAACCTATACCTCGTGGTTTAGTGTTATTGTTTGATTTCAACTTATGATTTAGTGTTCATAACCTTAGACTTTCATCACGGAGGAAACGAGGACGTTCGTGGTATACCTCTTCGAGCATCTAATCTCCTTACCTTCACAGAAGGTGGAGTTAGTACTTTGTGGTGTGACAAAGAGGAGCTTCGAATTCGGGAGTTCGGTGATAACCCAGGTGGGGGAAAGAACCAACCTATCGTCGGAATGGATAAGTAGTATATTATATAATAATTGTGTACGGCGTACTAAACCCTACTAGTAGTCGAGTAATCGACAAGACCAAAATCACATTGGAAACCTTTTCTGAAAAACCAATGACGATTCGGGGATTGTAGGTTTATCGATATTAGGTTGATTTTATATTGTTGATGGTTGATTTGATTTTATTAACTTTATTGAATTTATTTTGTGCTATGTGGGTGATATGAGAATATTTTGAATGATATTGTGTTATGCATGATTTGCCTGGTTTTTATTATTATGCTTAGTGAATTTTAAGCAAAGATATATATGTTGTCTAAAAGATGATTGTTTTGGGTGTGAGGATAATGATGATTTAGAAGTGCCTAACCTAGATGATGTATGTTAAAAAGGTGTTATGGCATAGAATATGTGTTGAGTTCTAATGGAAGGTTAAGGCACTAGGATGTTGTTAAAACGGGTTGGTGAGATTCAAGTATAGGTGTTGTTGTCCACAACCATGTATTGGTAATATAATACACATGGACAAAAGTATATTAGTAATATAATACACAAAGACAAAAGTGTGTTGGTAATATAATACACAAGGATATCTGTGTATTGGTAATATAATACACCATGTATTGGTAATATAATACACGTAAAACACTTCTGTGTATTGGTAATATAATACAAGTAAAACACTTCTGTGTATTGGTAATATAATACACCATGTATTGGTAATATAATACACGTAAAATCAAGAGTTCTCGCGAGACCACTTCCACCTTAACAGGAATGGGGGTGGAGCACCTTAACGGGAATGGAGGTGTGTACTAGGTGGAACATCCTAACGGGAATGAAGGTGTGGCCCGATGCAAATGAGGGATGGTGACAGGAGTGGTAGTAGCCACGATAATGTAAAGACATGGTGACAGGATTTGAGAGGTTACGTTAAAATAAAGTGTCAGATTGTCTGAGAGTAAGGATAGAGGATGATATATATTAACTTGAGGATGATTCGTTAGTCATGTGTGTTGATTGTCTATGATAATTACTGTATAATGTATTATGACTCTTTTCCACTTTTTGATGATAGAATTGCTTCTTATCCCCTATGTTTCTGTATTTTTGTGGGTTACTTTAGTTTACGTTAGAAGACCCAATGGAGGGTTATGTTGCCGAGGAGATGGACGAAACTCTGTATGAAACGGAGACTACTTAGGAGTTGGATGGAACTCCTTGCGAATCAGATGCTGAAGGACGAGCTGTGACCCATGGTGATTAGGGTCTAGTTAGTTATGGCCAATGCGTCTCGTGAGGCATTTTTTTAATATGTTTTCCATTGTTTAACACTTTGTCTAAGTATATGCCTGTGAGGGATCCTACTAATAGGATATCCTCAACAGTGTTTTGTAATATGCATAATATACTTATATTGTGATATGCCATTCTATATGAAGTTGTATACTTTATAAGTTATTTTTTTTTAATTTTTACGTATTTTCACATTAACCATGCGATTAAGTAATTAAATATTGAGGTTTAATCTAATGACACAAAGGGGCACAACGGGGTGTCTCAACTAACACACAAGCTATACCAGGTAGCTTGAAAAACCTTCACACCACAAAGCACTCCTTCACCTCGAGATACCACCCTCTTATGAAGAGCCTCAATGTTCAGTCTTAGGGATACCTCACCCTAATCACTCAGAGAGACTCCCTCTCTCTTTACAATCAAAAGTAAAAACAAAAGTTGATTCCTAACTCTCAATAGTCAGATAAACAAATTGAAGCACTTTGAGTATTGAAACACTCTTTTCACAGTAAGATCAAGAAAGATGATGACTGATTTTCACAATTGATTTCTCAAAACGATTTCATAAAACTATGATATTCGTATATGTTGTTTAAGTGTTCCTTTGTTCCCTCTTTATATAGAAAACAAGTTATAGTCATTGGGATCAATCAAAATAGATTTGGATCTGATTAACAGAATCTGTTTTCTTGATTCTCGTTCTTGAAATAAGATTTTGATTGTTCTTGTAGAATTCGCATCCATAAAATAACCGAGTCCATTTGGAAAAATAGCCGAGTCTATCTGAAGAAAATAGCCACGTCCATCTTGAAAAAATAGTCGCGTCCATTTGCCACGTCAGCAGATAGGAGTACTAACACAAAGTAATTGGAAGTGCTCCAATTAGTAGACAAGCTCCATATGCCATGTCAGTGGATGGAGATCCTCATTAAGATCTTAGCAAGTCCAAAGACTTGTGTGGACGTGCGCTTCTGTCACCTTAGTGGATGAGCACTTTTATCACTTTAGTGGACGTGCGCTTGTGTCACTTTAGTGGACGTGCACTTGTATCACTTTAGTGGATGTGAGCTTCTGCCATTTTAGTAGACGTGAGCTTCTATCACTTTCTTGGATGCCAGTTTTTACTATTCCCAGTGTTGGACGAGCGCTGATAATCGTCGTGCGAGTGCACGTGCGTGCGATCCAGCAAGTGTACCAGATTGTCGCCAAGTAATAAAAAGATATCGATCCCACAGAGACCGTGATCTCGAATCGCAACTAATTGTTAAATGATAAAACTGGACTATATAAAAAGATTTGGATTTTTGAAATAAGAGATAAAATGCAATCAAGTAAATCAGAAAGTAAAAAATTTGTGGTTTTTCAGATCTAAATGGATTCCTAGGAATTTGGGTTACCTACAAGATCATTTATGTCACTAAATTGATTATCCCTTATTAATTATCGAAATTGCCTTGAAGGCGAATTTATCCTCAAATAGTTTAAGCTCCCTCTCGGGTTACAAAAACCGTGCCCGATTAAACCAACCCCTACTCTCGTGGTAGTCGAATTTAGATTGGACCCTTTACGTTTTGTGACAATTCGTTAATCCTCGAAGGACGGCTTCTAACTCTCGTGATTTCAGTCCTAAGTCTGATTCTATAGATCCGACACCTAAGTTCACCGCTAGGTTCCTCCTTAGAATATCTACGACACATAAATAAGTGCGCACCAGATTTACAAGTAATTAAAACACTAGAAATCAGATCTAAAGCAAAATCGCAATCAACAAAGATAAAACATCAATTCAACAACATAATCAGATCCTGGGCATAGCCCCAATCCCTAGAAATTTAACTACTACTCAAGCATTGTCATGGTGATGACAAGCTTAGTTAACAACAACATGAAAATAAAAATAAGAGAAGAGGGAAGGAAGAAGAAGAGAGATTCTAAATTATTGCCTAAGTGTAGCAGCCCAAAAGTCTCCCTTTGCCTCTGCCCAGATGCCTTATTTATAAATTTGGGAAGTTTGAATCCCAATCAAACACAAATCAGATCTAAATCAGTTGCTTCAGATCCAAGTAATGCGCGTCACGGCCGTGATGGCCATCACGGCCAGGCCGTGACGGATTCTGCCTTGGGCGTTTCTTCAATTTTTGGTCTGTCACGGCCGTGACCACCATCACGGCTAGGCCGTGATCAGTTCTGCCTGTGAGGGTCTGGTTCAGCTGACATGTCACGACCGTGATGGGCATCACGGCTAGGCCATGACCAGTTCTGACTTCAGTCTTCTTTCTTTTTAGCTCTGCTTGATCATGGCCGTGATGGTCATCACGGCTAGGCCGTGATGGGCTCTGTTTAGCTTATTTTCTTCACTTTTAAAGCCCCATATTCATCCAAGCTCCATCATGGTTGATCCTGAGCATTTAATCCTTAATTTCTGCAAAACAACACCACAAAAACCGCCTTACCCGTTCCAAGGTAAAATTAACCAAAAATCAAATTAAAAATGCCTAAAGTATATGAAAATGCATGCAAAATGACAATGGAATATGAGGTGAAATCACACTCATCAAATCACCCCAAGCTTAAAACTTTGCTTGTCCTCAAGCAATCACTAAGGCCAGAAAATATAAACAATCAGAGCATGGATAGTGAACCAAGAACCCGAGTAAATAATCCAAGTAACAAGCGTATTCAATAAATTCCCAAGAGATAATCAATTTCAAGTCCAATTAGAAGCCTAGGTTTCCTAAATTCATATTCTCACAGATTCGGGCACTCTTCTCACCTCACTCAAGTGTTTAAGGGTATACGACAATTCGCTCAGTTTCCTTAAGGAAGGTATTCTACCATAAGCTTGACTATTAACCAAATCTCTACTTTATTAATGAAAACACAAAAGAATCAAGAGGTCTTTTACTTTGGTTGTAACGAGGCTATGGGATTAATCGTTAGGTGGGGAAATCAAGAAAAGGAAATTTCAAGAGGGTTAAACAAAATATCAACATTGCAAAGCATGACAACCTTCTAAAATACCTTTTTTGGGCTTTTGTTCACTTTTCCATCTTTCTTTCTTTTTTTTAATTTTATTTCTCGCTTTCTTTTTGTCATCCCCTTCTCCAATTTTTTTTTTTGTTTATTTTATTTATTTGGAGAAGGGGAGATTTTAAACACAAGAGAAAATTTTTCTAACTTTCTAATCCCATACTTTTTCAAACTACCTTTTTACCCTTTTTGCAATACTTTAAAAGGTGTCATATCAAGCATTATTCATCAAAATATTTCAAGGTACCAAGAAAAGTATTTTATTCTTTTAGGCTCAAAATTGGGCAACTAAGGGGTAGCATCTAATCAATCAAAGCTCAGAAGGCCAGAAAAATACCTAATGCCTCAATCATTTTCAAAAATGTTTAAAAAAATTTTTAAGTTTCAAAATGGTTTCAAGTCAAGTTCTAGAGAATACAATCCAAGAGGAATAAAACACTCTATCACAAAGAATGGGGTAGATTTAGTAAGTACCCCTTTTTGGCTCAAAAATCTCACATTTAGTAGTTCAAAAATCAGTGAGAAACACAAATCTAGAGAACCACATGCTAATTATCAACTATCAAAACATCATCTCAAGAATTTTTATTTTTAGCCTTATCACAAGAATAAAAAAATTGGGTTCAAAAATTCACTATCTCAATTTATTTGGCACCAAGTTCTCACAATTGGATGCAAATTCTAAGTGAGGGGCAACCTAGAGAATGTGATCATGCAAAACTATGCCTATATGAATGCAACATGAAAAATGAAAAAAATGCAAAAATTTGTAAAAATACCCTACCCCAAGCTTAAAAACTTACATTGTCCCCAATGTAAATAATCAAGTCGGAGAGAGGAGAAAAATGGAACAACTCACCGAGGTGGTAGCGGGTGCTGGCTCACATGCCTAGTCAAGAACTTGTTGGAAATTGTATCACGACCGTGAGGCTCATCATGGCCATGAGGCTCATCACGGCTAGGCCGTGAACAATTCTGGTCTTCAGGAGCTGGCCTGTCACGGCCGTGACCTGCATCACGGCTTGACCGTGATACTCTCTGATCTTTAGGGTCCTTCCCATCACTCCCGTGACGCTTATCACGGCTGGGCCGTGATCCTTTATGGTCTTCTTGGTTAGCTCATCACGACCGTGATCACTGTCACGGCCTGGGCGTGATGACTTTTGACTTTGTTAGTCTCTGCCCTTTTTGCTCTTCCTTCCTTCTTAACCTGAAAACACTTGACAAATCTATTAATTTATGATTTTTCCTCTTGATCTTCTCAAATTATTCAAGAGCTAAATTCTTAAACAAATGGGAAAGGGAAAGAAAACTTGGGTTGCCTCCCAAGAAGCGCTTATTTATGGTCTTAAGCTTGACCATACTTCCTTCAATCAACCGGGGTCGACTTGCCGTAGAAGTGCAGGAACACTTCTCTTCCATTGGAGTCCTTCAAAGAGCCGATTCTGCTCATATGGCCAATTGCGCTTCTGCTTCACTCTTTTCACTCGGAGTTTCCTGGCCTTACTCTCTCCCGGCGGAAGTTTTGTTTCCACATGATGAGCAACTCCAACTTAATCACTAGTGGGTGCATCATTTTCCATGTAAATCTTCGGGGTTGCTTCCATGTTGAGCTATTCCTTTACCACTGGAGACGTTATATCGATCATGCACACATGACTCACAAAAGGAGGGTTGTTATATGAGTTAGTCAATTCAAAATCTACCCTACCTTCCTTTACATTCAGAGAGAGTTTGCCATTCCTTACGTCTATTATTGCTCCAGCGGTGGCCAAGAATGGCCTTCCTAAAATGATGGGGAATTCAGAATTCCCTTTCATATCCAATACCAGGAAATCGGTAGGGATGAAAAATTTCCCTACCTTTACAGGAACATTCTCTAGTATGCCTAGAGGAGTCCTAGTCGAGCCATCCGCAAATTGTAAGGAGAATTTGAATGGACTCAACTCTTTGGTTCCCAACCTTTCCAAGATAGCGAGCGGCATCAAGCTCGCACTAGCCCCTAAGTCACATAAGGCTTGGTCTATTTGCACTTCTTCAATCGAGCAAGCGATAGAGAAACTACCTGGGTCTTTCAGCTTTGGAAGCATTTTAGTTTCTATATCTACTAGCTTTTTCTTGACCAACCTTTGTGGGAAGGGTATTGGGGGTTGGTACGGTGGTGGAGGCACGTATTTTGGCTGTCTTTTCCTCTTCGTTCATGTCCTCCTCTGGTTCCACATCTTTTTCAACCACCCCAAGCTTATCATCCCTCAAGTATATGGCATTACAATGCTCATTGGGATTAGCTTCGGGTTGCCCCGGGAACATACCCTTAGGTCTAGAGTATGTGCTGGCTTGTTGGGCAATCTGAGTTTCTAGCATCTTGTTATGGATGGATAAGTTATCTACCTTAGATGCTATCTCTTTTATTGCCTCGTTTACTGCCCTACCTTATTATCTAAACTCTTCATTTTGTTTTGTTTGAGTTTCAACAAAACTTTCCAATAAAGACTCGAGTTTAGACTTCTGTACCTGAGGATACCCCACTGCGGGTTTCCTATTCCGTTGGCCTTCTTGGAACTCGTGGTTTAGTGTGTTGCTGTAGTTGCCGTAGGATAGGTAAGGGCTGTTCTTCCTTCCTTGGTTGTAAGGATTTGGGGGAGCATAATTGGGCAACTTCGGGTTCGTGTCGTAGAAGTTGTGGCATGAGTTCACTTGTTCCCCCGAAGCGCCGGATCCACGAACAATACCCCGTGGGCACTCCATTATGTCATGTCCCTGGATTCCACAAATCTCACAAACAATGTTAGTAGCACCTATTGAACTCACGTTAGCTCTTTCAAGCTGATCAAAGCGTTTATTCAGTGAGTCTATTTTAGACATTATAAAATCAGTGCTATTCATTTCGAACTTACCCCCCGAAATATTTTTCGGGTTATTACCTCTTTATAAACCCCATTGGTGGTAGTCGGTGGCCACATTTTCGATGATGTTGAATGCCTCAGTCAGAGGCATATTCATAAAGGCTCCACCAGCTGCGGAATCAAGTGACACCTTCGAAGAGTAATCCAATCCGTTGTAGAAGGTGTGCACTAATAACCACCTCTCAAGTCCATGATGTGGGCAAGACTCCAGCAATCCCTTGTAGCGATCCCAAGCTTCTGATAAGCATTCTCCGTCCTTTTGGAAGAAGCCAGTGATCTGGGCTCGAAGGTAAGCCGTCTTGGATGGAGGGAAGAATTTCTCCAAGAATACTTGTTCCAGTTGGTCCCAAGTCGACAACGTATTAGCGGGTATTTGCTTTATCCAAGCTTTAGATTTTCCAGTAAGAGAAGAGGGGTACAACCTCAAGCGAATAGCATCAACCGGGGCGCCTTGAATTCTAACTGCATCGGTGAACTCCAAGAATGTCTCCACGTGGTCAGTCGGGTCCTCCGAGGGCAATCCTCCGAATTGATGTTGCATAATCCTGTTGATTAGCATAGGAGGTATAGTGTATTTCTCTGCCTCAATCTCTGGCCTAGCAATCCTAGTTTGTAAACCCCTCGCATTTGGGGCTGCGTAGTCCTTTAGTGGTTTCGTATCCGGTTGATTCGCCATTAGTGGAATGGGGATCAACCTCTCTCTCTCACTTTGTAGTCTCATACGTCTATGAAAGGTCCTTTCGATTTCGGGGTCAACCTCTGTAAGGTCTCCAAGACTTAGTGATATTTGTATAAAAAGCACAGAGAGATAGATACCCTAGAAAGAAAAAAGATTTTTTTTCAAATATAAAAATTAAATAAAAACAAAAGGTCCAGAAAAATCAATTTAAAAATTAAATTGAGATTCGAGAAAGCACAGTCTCGGGCAACGGCGCCAAAAACTTGATAATCGTCGTGCGAGTGCACGTGCGTGCGATCCGGCAAGTGTACCAGATTGTCGCCAAGTAATAAAAAGATATCGATCCCACAGAGACCGTGATCTCGAATCGCAACTAATTGTTAAATGATAAAACTGGACTGTATAAAAAGATTTGGATTTTTGAAATAAGAGATAAAATGCAATCAAGTAAAACAGAAAGTAAACAATTTGTGGTTTTTCAGATCTAAATGGATTCCTAGGAATTTGGGTTACATACAAGATCGTTTATGTCACTAAATTGATTATCGCTTGTTAATTATCGAAATTGCCTTGAAGGCGAATTTATCCTCAAATAGTTTAAGCTCCCTCTTGGGTTACAAAAACTGTGCCCAATTAAACCAACCCCTACTCTCGTGGTAGTCGAATTTAGATTGGACCCTTTACGTTTTGTGACAATTCGTTAATCCTCGAAGGACGGCTTCTAACTCTCATGATTTCAGTCCTAAGTCTGATTCTATAGATCCGACACCTAAGTTCACCGCTAGGTTCCTCCTTAGAATATCTACGACACGTAAATAAGTGCGCACCAGATTTACAAGTAATTAAAACACTAGAAATCAGATCTAAAGCAAAATCGCAATCAACAAAGATAAAACATCAATTCAACAACATAATCAGATCCTGGGCATAGCCCCAATCCCTAGAAATTTAACTACTACTCAAGCATTGTCATGGTGATGACAAGCTTGGTTAACAACAACATGAAAATAAAAATAAGAGAAGAGGGAAGGAAGAAGAAGAGAGATTCTAAATTATTGCCTAAGTGTAGCAGCCCAAAAGTCTCCCTTTGCCTCTGCCCAGATGCCTTATTTATAAATTTGGGAAGTTTGAATCCCAATCAAACACAAATCAGATCTAAATCAGTTGCTTCAGATCCAAGTAATGCGCGTCACGGCCGTGATGGCCATTACGGCCAGGTCGTGACGGATTCTGCCTTGGGTGTTTCTTCAATTTTTGGTCTGTCACGGCCGTGACCACCATCACGGCTAGGCCGTGATCAGTTCTGCCTGTGAGGGTCTGGTTCAACTGACATGTCACGGCCGTGATGGGCATCACGGCTAGGCCATGACCAGTTCTGACTTCAGTCTTCTTTCTTTTTAGCTCTGCTTGATCATGGTCGTGATGGTCATCACGGCTAGGCCGTGATGGGCTCTGTTTGGCTCATTTTCTTAACTTTTAAAGCCCCATCTTCATCCAAGCTCCATCATGGTTGATCCTGAGCATTTAATCCTTAATTTCTGCAAAACAACACCACAAAAACCGCCTTACCCGTTCCAAGGTAAAATTAACCAAAAATCAAATTAAAAATGCCTAAACTATATGAAAATGCATGCAAAATGACAATGGAATATGAGGTGAAATCACACTCATCAAGCGCTTATATTATTCCAGTGATGGACGAGCGCTTTGAAATCTTATTTCAAAAATAATTTTCATTTACGAAAACTTATTCCTTTTAATGCAGGTTATGAAAAATGATTTTCTTTCATGCATCTTTTCAAATTGAGCTTATTTGTGAATAAGAGATTTCATCTCTTACAAATTATCTAAGACTTAACACTAATTTCTTCGTTAAGCTCTTGTCGTGATGATTCCTTGATCTTCGTCCTTACTCTTTGATTCCTTCAAGTTCTTCCTTGAATATTCTCCTTTGATTGCTCACTGAACTTGTTGAATATTGCTTGATACCTGTCTTTAAAATTTGTCACTAAAAACACTTGCATACACATTAAATTGTATTTGTCATATATCAAAATCTCTAAGTCATTGAGTTTAACACTTACAGGCGCTGTTGAAGACAACAACACCGTGACAAGAGGTAGCTCAAGCAGTGGCGGTGGCGGCCCAGGCAACAGCGGTGTAGGTGCATGTGGTGAGAATCGAGCATTCCAAGCTAGTACCTCTGATCAAGAGAAGCAGTCTTCTTCAATCTCGATTCCTTTCACTAAGGAACAAATAGATCAACTGTACAAACTTCTTGAGTCTCAAACTCCTTCCTGCTCCATAGCCCAGAAAGGTAACTTTGTTAAAACTGCCCTTCTTAGTGTCAACCATACTTGGATTGTTGATTCAGGTGCTACTGATCATATGACAGGAGAGTCTAGTTTCTTTTCTTTATATAGTCCTTGTGCAGATAATCAGAAAATTAAAATTGCAGATGGCTCTCTATCAGCCATTGCAGGGAAATGGTCCATTGTCCTGTCTCCAACAATAACTCTCCAAGATGTCCTTCATGTCCCAAATTTGTCATGTAATCTTTTTTCGGTCAGTAAATTAGCCCGGGATAAAAACTATCAAACTAATTTCTTTCCTTCTCATTGTGTGTTTCAGGATTTGAACTCGGGGAGGATGATTGGAAGTGCTAAGGAGAATGAAGGACTCTATTACTTTGATGATGGACTTGGATCAAAACAACAATCCCAACCAATAGGTTCATGCTTTGAATCTAGTTTTATTTCTAATAACAATAATGATATTATGTTATGGCATTTACGATTAGGTCATCCGAGTTTTAGGTACCTAAAATATTTATTTCCAAAGTTGTTTTGTAAGAAAGACCCTTCGTTATTTCATTGTGAAACTTGCGAATTTGCAAAACACCATCACTCTTTTTTTTTTCTATGCAATCTTATAGGCCAACAAAACCATTTTCTATTATTCACAGTGATGTTTGGGGTCCTAATAAGACAAGTACAATCTCCAATAAAAAATGGTTCATTACTTTTATCGATGATCACACTAGACTTTGTTGGGTGTACTTGTTAAAGGAAAAATTTGAGGCTGCCCAAGCTGTAAGAAATTTCTTTAAAATGGTGCAGAATCAATTCCAAACAAATATTCAAGTCTTTAGAAGTGATAATGGAAAGGAATATTTTAATATGATTTTGGGGAATTTCTTTCTTGAAAATGGGGTTGTGCATCAAAGTTCTTGTGCTAATACACCCCAATAGAATGGGATTGCGGAGAGAAAAAATAGACATCTCCTAGAGGTGGCTAGAGCCTTACTCTTCGAAACAAAAGTTCCAAAATACTTGTGGGGTGAAGCTCTTTTAACTGCAACATATTTGATCAATCGTATGCCGTCCAAAGTTTTACAATTTCAAACTCCCCTTCATATTTTTAAAGAGTGTTTTCCTATGGCTCGTCTTTCAGCCAATTTACCTTTGAAGATATTCGGTTCTACTATGTTTGTTCATGAACATAAGTATCTTAGGAAGCTAGCACCACGTGCTATAAAATGTGTTTTTATTGGATACTCTCCAACCCAGAAGAGGTACAAGTGTTTTGATCCAAAATCAATTTTTTTTGTAACAATGGATGCCACTTTCTTTGAAAAACAACTTTTTTTAAGGACATTCATCTTCAGGGGGGAATTCACATGAAGATTCTTTTGAAACCATTACTTTATCTAAAAATTCACACAATTCTGAGACTTATACTACTGCACCAATAGCAAATGACCAAGATTCATTATCTGGACCTACTCCCATCATGAGTAAGGCTCCTGTGGAATCTGGGTCTACATCTCTAAATAAAAACTCTGACAAACAATCCTTGGAAATTGATAATAATGAAGAACTAATTGAAATTCCACAACATGATGATTCTCGTGAAGAAGAAATTGACATGTTCAAGGATGGTGACCGAATGTATGGAAAGTTCTTTGTTTCAAAAAACCATAAGAAAAGGAATAAAGAATCAACTCTCCAGCACGGCCATGAATCTGAACCGAGGGAAAATCCAAAACCTGATACAGGTAAGTCCCTGTCTAAACCTAATTGTCACAATGATTCAGTTGAGTTAGACATCCCCTTAGCGCTTAGAAAAGGTATTAGATCTTGTACTAAGCATCCTTGGTCTAAATTTATGTCATATTCAAATTTGTCTTCCTCTTTTGCTGCATTTATCTCACAGTTGTCTAGTACAGAAGTTCCAAAAAATGTACAGGAAGCTCTAAAAATTCCAAAGTGGAAGGAAGCTGTTCTTGAGGAGATGAGAGCTCTTTAGAAGAACAACACTTGGAGTGTTATGACCTTACCAGCTGGAAAAAACACAGTGGGTTGCAAATGGGTCTTCATTGTGAAGTATAATTCATATGGATCCGTAGAAAGGTACAAGGCACACTTGGTGGCCAAGGGATTCACTCAGACTTATGGCATAGACTACTCGGAAACTTTTGCTCATGTAGCAAAATTGAACATTGTCAGGATTCTCTTATCCCTTACTGCCAACTTAGATTGGACTTTGCACCAACTAGATGTGAAGAATACATTCCTCAATGGTGACCTAGAAGAAGAGTTATACATGGATAGACCTTCTGGATTTAAAGAAAAATTTGGGTCAAATGTGTGTAAATTGAAGAAGTCACTCTATGGGTTCAAACAGTCCCCGAGAGCATGGTTCGAAAGATTCACCCAGTCTATGAAGAAACAGGGATACAATCAAGGACAAATCGATCACACCCTATTCACAAAATTTTCTTCTGATGGGAAGATTGTTGCACTAATTGTCTATGTTGATGACATTGTTCTTACTGGGAATGATGTAATAGAGATGGGAAGACTGAAGAAAAATTTGGCAGCATAATTTGAGGTCAAGGATTTGGGAGCATTGAGATATTTTCTTAGCATGGAGGTTGCTCGATCAAAAAAGGAATTGTGGTTTCCCAACGAATGTATATTATGGACCTTTTAAAGGAAACTGGAATGAGTGGTTGCAGACCAGTCGATACCCCCATGGACCCAAATGTGAAACTTTGGGAGAAAGGAGATGTTCTTGTTGATATTGGGAGATATCAGAGATTAGTTGGCAAGTTAATCTACCTGTCTCATACCAGACCTGATATTGCCTTTTCTGTGAGTGTTGTAAGCCAGCTTATGCACTCCCCATATGAAGAACATCTTCAGGCAGTCTACAGAATTTTGAGGTACTTGAAGAGCAATCCTGGGAAAGGATTGTACTTTAGAAAAACCAGTGAGAGGAATTTTGAAATCTTTACTGATGCAGACTGGGCAGGATCAGTCACCGACAGAAAATCAACTTCAAGATATTGTACCTATGTGTGGGGAAATCTAGTAACTTGGAGAAGCAAGAAACAAGGTGTGGTTGATAGAAGTAGTACTGAGGTTGAATTTAGAGCAATGGCCCAAGGAATTTGTGAAGGGTTGTGGATCTATAGAGTCTTGGAGGAACTCAAGATGAAGGTTGATCTTCCATTGAAGCTATACTGTGACAACAAAGCATCAATAAGCATATCACAATCCCGTCCAGCATGACAGAACCAAACACATTGAGATTGATCTCCACTTCATAAAATAAAAATTAGATGCTGGCATTATCTGTCTTCCTTTTGTGACTTCCAACCAACAAACAACTGATATTTTGACCAAGAGTCTAGCAAGACCAAATTTTGAGCACTTGATAAGCAAGTTGGGCATGATAGATATATATGCACCAACTTGAGAGGGGGTGTTGGAGAATCAGGAAAATATCCCTGATTTTATCCTCTTTGATTCTATTTGATTTTATCTTTATTTTATCTTTATTATTTTTTATTTTATTTTGTTTTATTTCCTTCCTTAATTATAGGAAGAGATTTGATTTGATTTGTTTTGCCTTTATTGTAATCTCTCTATAAAAGAGACTCGTAATATGAATGAAATCACAACAATTATTCCACTGCCTTCTATAATAATTCAAGAATTGCTTCAAAGAAGGTTAAACTACTTTCATGATTAACGATTCAAGTTTAGTTTTAGAGTTCTAAAATTAAGGCTCACCTTTCAGTTCATCCTTAATATCAAAATCATGCAAACATTTGGCCAAGCATATTCACAAGCAGTTGGTGTGCTAAAAACTGAATCAAAAGCGATTGAATATTGAAAAGAGGAGAAATTCAAGACAACATGTTAATACATCATGGGCTAAAACCAAATCCTAGAATAAGATAATTACTTAGACAAGTTCATAGAGATACAATCATAAGAATCCAAAAGAACATTCAAAATAAAGAAGAAAATACAAATGAAGGAGAAGAAAAACTCTGAAGGTTGTAGCAACATAGAATTCCTAGAGAACTCTCTCAGTAAAGATCCTCTAATCCTTGATGTTTCTTGTGTTCTGTAATGTCTTCTCTGTCATTTTCGAGCTCCCCTCTCTCTTTTTAACACCACTTTCATTTTGTAACAACTCCCCTCAATAAAGGAGCAATAACTTGACAATTTAAATTCTAACGCACGCGATCCATGGCCATGGAATGTTCCACGGCCAGGCCATGGATCATTCCAGCTCCACTAAAATTCCGTGCAGAATGGTTTACCAAGTTCCACCGCCATGGAATGTTCCATGGGCTGGCCGTGGATCTTTCAGTTGATTTCTGGGATGCTCCTCTATGTTCCATGGCCATGGCAGGTTCCATGGACTGGCCATGAAACATTCAGCTGCTAAAAGAAATAGAGCAGAACCATCCATGGGTGTGGTACATTCCATGGCTAACCTGTAAAACTTGCAATCCACCTACTTGTGCAACAAATACAAATAGAAATCATCCAAACTAAAGGTAAATTCAAAAATTCAAGTTAAATGCTAAAATTACCAAAAACTATGCTAGAAATTGCAACAATTAAATTCTAACTAATATGAAAATATATGCATGTTTCACACACATCAAAAGGTACATTGAAGAATAAGCTATTGAGTTTTGTTTAAACAACCTTCCTAAAACGGATCCTATAGGGGTTCCTAAGCCTCGTCATGATGAGAGAAGATGTGAAGGTAAGGGTACACATGGTGTAATGGTTAAGACCAAGGGTCGGGAGGAAGTTCTTCAAGCATATTTGTATATATTGAATAACATTGATGAAGTTCAACCTTACTTTTGTGAGTCAAGGAAGAAAACCCTCAAATGAACGAAAAGTGGTTATTGAACAAGCATAACAAGACTTTCTTGCAATGGTTTAAAGATAAAATTCTGAAGGATGGTAGTATTGCTTCTAATACATTAAAATGGTTAGCACGTGGGCCTAGCTTTAATGTGATATGTTGGAGCGGATACGACATCAATAACTTTTCCTTTTATACAAATAAACAAGATAACAAGAGTACCATGCAAAGTAGTGGGATTATGATTGTGGTTGAATCCATGAACTTCTCTAGTTCAAAAGATACAAACCCCATTATGGTACCGATACCTTACTTTGGAGTCATTGAAGATATTTGGGTGGTCAATTACACTAAGCTTACGGTGCTGGTTTTTAAATGTAAGTGGGTTGACAGTAAAAGTGGTGTACAAACCGACAAATGGGGATTTACATTGGTAGACCTTGGCAAGGTAGGTCATACGGAAGAGCCTTTCATCATGGTTTCCCAAGCAAAACAAGTGTACATCAGTGATCCTTCTAAAAAAATGATTGTCTGTGGTTCTCCAAGGAAAACACATACATAATAGTAGTTATGAAAATCAAGATTTAACTCTTAATATTCCTGAGACTCCTTTTTTCTCAACACACATGCCTGCTATCATTGAGGAAAATGAGATGGACGATGTACATGTCACTCGTGATGATCATCACGAAGGGATATTGATATAGCTAAATTAAACTTGACCATAGTGTAAGTTATGTTTATCCATAGTGTGAGTTTTGTTCTTTTAGGGCAAGTGTTTTATTCATCCATGTTAGTTTAGATTTATTTTTATTTATCCATGTTTATTTAGATTTATTTTTATTTATCCATGTTAAACTAACCTAATTTATTATTATTTTTTATCTAAACCGGCATACACATGGCTAATTCAACAGACATCCCTCATGCACGGGATGGGTCGGTGGCGGCTACGCCAGCTGATAGTGTAAGTTTTATTTATACATATAATATTAATTAAGTAGGCTTATATTTTTATTTATCCATGTTATGCCTAACCTAATTTATTATTATTTTTTGTCCAAACAGGCATCACAAAGTGCTGATTCAGCAGGGTCGGCTAGTATTTCATCCCAAAAAAAGGGTTAGAATAGCCACTACTTTGAAAAGTTTGTCTAGGTCTAGGCTCATTGGTCAGAGGCATGGGGTCCAGTTTGATAGTAAACTGAATGCCAAGGGACCCGTTGCTAGGAAATTCACCAGTTTTGTGGCTGTGGAAGCTAAACAGCATACTAGCATTCTGTATGATGAATGGGAAGACGTACTGCAGAATGTGAAGGATCAGATTTGGGAGTCAATCACGATATTTTACTTTTACACTCTTTTGATGTACACTATTAAAGAAAATTGTGATTGAGTTCTAATTCCTCCTTTTTGTTATGTAATTAATGTAGATCGCGTGGACCGTGCCGAATACTGATGAACATAAGAAGAAATGGCTCTCACAAGTGGCTAAGCGTTGGAAGGGATTTAAGTCTTCTCTAAGTAAGAATTACATATTTGGAGAGAAGAGGAACGAATCTCCTGTTGAGTGCTACCCATTCCTTGATAAGGATACGTGTGATAGCTTTGTTAGGAGCTGAAGGAATAAAGCTCACAAGTATCATTCATTCCACATGGACGTCAGGTTATCTTGGTCGTTGCCCTAGGCAAAGACGACCACCATGGTCCTGTCCGTGGTGTTCCAGGGATGGTGGGCGTTAAGAAATTCTATGGATCATGCGCGTCACATACTCGAGTCGAGCAGGCAATCAATAAGGAGGAGCTTAGAGAAGAGGTTAAACATGAGCTCATTGCCGACCCGAGTTTTACAGATCACCTAATGAGATGGTTTCTAACGAACCCAGCCTTCACGCAAATGTTTATGAAGCAGTTTTCATCCACGCAATCCCAAGAAACAGCGGGAGTTGCCCAACCTTCACATGTGAGCACAAAAGAGAGTTGTCAAAAGACACATGTGGAGGTGGATGAGTTGTCAAAGAGGGAGCTGGAGTTGAAATAACGGGAGCTGGAGTTGTCGCAGGTATATTCATAATGATCATATTTCTTAATTACTTATGTTTTCTTTATTCTCAATTACTTATACTTTCTTTATTTACAATTGAAGGCAAAGCCGAAGCCGATGCCGATTCATCAGTCTCCCTTTGCTCTTTTGTTAGCATTTGGTATGGATTTTACGTTGCACGATTTTGTATTTCCACTGGAACACGCTGGATTTTGTGGCACACCCAGACCCAGCTCCTTTTCACTTCGCCGGTGAGGATATTGGTCAGTTTTGCACAGATAGTCAGTGGATAGCCAACATGGTTCCAAGTATTTGGTGCATGTATGTACATTTTAATTTCATAATTCATTTCAATTTTACAATTTATTTCAATATATTACATAATTAACATCCACTTGTTTCATGTCTTAGGTATCTACATCGCCTTCAAATTGACAGGGGCTGCAATGTTTACGGATTCATAGACCCCACCGTCATACTACTTGGCAGTTGGTCATACTTCATCCTTCTAGGCATACTATCATCTTCTTATACTCGCTGCACCAGGACCCGCCAAAAGAGGTGGTGGCCTCATTCAATACGTACGTAAACTTATATTTAATTTAATTTGTAACATTTGCTTTTATTTTATTAAACGTGAACATATAATTAACATGAATATTTTGTTTATGATAGAGCTATGAAGGCATGTAGCATATCTTGTGCCAATGGGAAAAGTAGGACTTTAAAGTCAAAAACAAGTCCTGAATGGATTATCCTCAAGGTAAGTAGTTTATTAAATAGTAATTAATATTATAATTACTATATATATATATATATGTATATATATATATATATATATATATATGTGTGTGTATATATATATATATGTATGTATATATATATATATATATACATTTAATTGACATTAAATTTCATTTCTTTTATAGTCTCGTAAACAGTCAGATAGTTGATCGTGTACGTATTATGTGATGTTTCATATGTTGAACATCGTCTCCGCATGTATTACCGAGGGATGGAAGAATGTAATTAATTATAAAAGTTATTTAATTATACTTTATTTTTGGTGATGACTTAATTTAATGTTGATTTTATTTGAACTTATGCAGGCTTTCAGCGATCAATCTCCTCTAGAGAAAGATAATTTTAAAGACTTGGGGATGTGATTTGCAGACTTCTTTTCTAAGTATACTACAGAAAAAGAAGTAGAAAAGATACATCCTACATACTTAGAAGATAATGAGTACTTGTATGAATTTACATGTATATATTTATATATTGGACTTGTGTTAGCTAGTATAGAATATATTATGAATGTGTCACTTATAGTGGCCTAGCTAGTATAGAATATATTCTGAATTGTGTTAAGAAAAATTATGTATAATTGTGACTAGCTAGTTCTGAATATATTGGAATGCAAATGCATGAATTAATTTATGTGCAAACTCCATGTACTTGTTAGTGTGTGTGTGCAAATTCTGTAATCTGTGCAAATTCTATTGAATTATGTATTCTGGACTGCTAGTGTATGCAGGGAGTTGGGAAAGGGATATTGCATAACCAGTATTTTAAAAAAGTTACTTTTAACGTCTGTTGTATCAACAATAGACGTTTAAAGTGTTACTTTTAACGTCTGTTAGAGAGTGAAACAGACGTTAAAAGATTATTTTTAACATCTGTTATATAAACAACAGACGTTAAAAGTAAACTTTTACGTCGGTTCACAACAGACGTTAAAAGTGTGACTTTTAACATCAACTGTGCTACCGTCTGGTATTTTTTTATGTTAAAAGTCACTTTTAACAGACGTTAAAATTGCTTTTTGCACTAGTGTGTTGATGCTCTTTTCGGTAAATGTTCATGCTAGAACTCTTGTTTATTTTGATAAGTTGTAGGATGTGAACATGTGTGTATGGTCATTTTATATTAATGTACTTTATAGATTAGAATAGTTGTGAATGTTCATTGTATTTGAGGATAAGGTGCTTGGTGGAATGGGTTGACATGATATGAATCCCTGGGTAGGTCGACCGGGGAGCGGAAGGCTCCAGTATATAAATATCACCTTCGGGGATGAGGGGACCTCTTTAGATACCCTGATCGTTGAGGATGGATGTTGATGTTGGCCTGAGGGAGTGATATCTCCGGGGTAGAAATCAAAACCATCGGGGCAGGAGGTCCTCAGAGAACTCACCTCCTAGAGTACCCAAAGGTTCAAATTGTGATATTTTGCTCGAATTATGATTTATCCTCAGATATGAGACTTATGTTAAGTTATGAGTTTGCAAGTTATTCCACAAGTGACCATTAAGAGGATAAAAGGGTCATATGTATGTTATGTAAGTATTTAATCAATTGATAGGCTTATGAGATGATATGATGTTTTCAGTTATGTATGATGAATGTGTGATTCTTAGTTTGCACTCAATTAAGTATGACTGCATGTGTTTGGGGGGAAACTCCCTCACTGAGTCAGTGGACTCACCCCACGTTTAACATTTTAAATGTAGGTATATGCAAAGCCGCCTAAAGCCTTGGATGCCATGTGGACAGTTTTTAATGGACTGATACCCATAGTTAAGTGTATCTATTTTTTTTAGGACTTTGTAATTTGTGTTGTTTAGTTACTCTGATGTTTTACATTCATGATGTTGTAACTAATGAATGTAATCGTTTTCTTTGGATGAAACAGATTTTTGTATGCTTGTGAGGCTCGAAAGAGGAAAGTTAGACTTTCTTTTTTGGCCGGTCATAGCTACGAAATTCGGGTCATGACACATTGATTGTCAGGTTTAATTAAATAATGAGAATGCTAATCAATGGAAAATCATTAGCAACGAAAATTATAGCAACACTCATTAAATAAAGAGTTCAAAAGAGTCTAAGGCGTGGATTGACATGCAGTGCTTCACGTCATTTGGCTCTTTATGCATAATTCGGGTCATGACACATTGATTCTCAGGTTTAATTAAATAATGAGAATGCTAATCAATGGAAAATCATTAGCAACGAAAATTATAGCAACACTCATTAAATAAAGAGTTCCAAAGAGTCTAAGGCGTGGATTGACATGTATTGCTTCACGTCATTTGGCTCTTTATGCATAATTTTCGGTCATGACTCATGAGTCATCACGTAGTGTGGACGAAATTTTCTTGCATAATAAATACTTACTTGACTCATAAAAAATAATTAAATGATAGAATTATGGAAATACTCACAATGAGTAATGTTAATAAAAGTTACTCAATGATTTTTTGGGTCTTGCTAACGAGTGCCCTAAGAGCATTGATTATTGAGCTCAAAAAAGGAAAAATTGTATTGAAAAAGTAATTGTTACACTTTTCGAAATGCTAAATACATAATTTCTCATACAAATTTTCCTTTCTTGGTTCATTAAACAATGTCCTAGGGGCAGTTGTTAGCATTCTCCTTTAGTATCCAGGTGTTAGTGGAAAAATTCAAATTCTTGGCAGAAATAATTCCGATAGGCTGACGAAGGAATTGAAGTAAATTATGTTATTTTCTAAGTGTCGAAAATACTTAGTTGACAAGAAAGTGTACATGTCGATGAAAAGATAGATTGACAAGTAGTCTTTTTGACGAAATTCATGGGAGGATTGTCAAAGATATGGAAAGAGAAAAAATGACTAAGTCTCAAAATCGACAATATAGTCAAGACAAGTTGTCAACCAGTTAATACCGTCGAAGACAAGCTAGTTGACACGGAGCGGTTCAAGACATTGAGCAGTTATTGGAATTGTTTGACAAGCAGTTTAAATGTAAAGCCTAAGAGAACTGCCAAGGACATGTGGAAGTCATTTAGATAGGAAGTTACTACTAGGTAGTTATTTTATTTACCTATAAATACTAGTTATTACAATGTAATAAAGGTCGATTACTTGATACACATCTTATACATCTCAATCACACAGCAGATTGACGAATTACATTCAAGTATTCCCTCAATCCTTCTTATTTCAATACTATGGAAAAATTCAATGTCATTTTCATCTCTTTTGTTCAAGTTCTTTACTTGTTCCTTTTAATTTCCATTATTTCTCTCAAGTTCGTCTTTTAAGTTTATTTTACTTCTTGCAAGTAGTGTTATTTAGATCTTTCTTTACTGAACTTTCCTTTCAAATTTCAGTTTTCTTTTCATTATAAACTCAATACGATTAGGAAATTATTTTCTATTAAATAACTGTCCTTCTTTTTAAACTTCAAACTTATCTTTTCAAACTCAAGCATTTTTATTGTCAACTTTTATTATTGACAATATTCTGCACATCTCTTTCAAACTTACATACTTGTTTTAACACTATGTCTTTTCCGGTAATTCCTAATTTGGCTAATTGTCAAATTTGTACTTGTGACAATTCGGATACATATTTTTTGAGATTACCGTATAACTCGTAGGTCACACACTCTTTTTATCTTCAATTATTTGTCACGAAGGAATTTTGGTCAGAAGCCAAAAAACTACGTTAACAAATTGGCACGCCTGGTGGGACTAGTTTAGAGTAACTCGTACAATGTTACAACTCTGACATACAAATTTATTGTATGCGTCTACGGAGTGGGAGAGTGATTCAAACATCATCTAATTCCCAAAACTCTATGAATATGAGTAGTGCAAGTAATGCAGGCATAGTCAACACTAACGCCGTTGTGTCAATGGTGGATGCTAATTGGCCAGTGGCTTGCTAGTTTTTAGTCAGTAGTTTCATAGTTTATTTTCTTTTCTTTTAAGTCTGTAATGGAGAGTTAGTCTCCTAGATTAATCTACTGGGATTGGTTTCAATTACACTTGAGGTTTTGTATTTCCTGTTTTCATCTGCTTTTCTCTTTTCAATGCCATGCTATACATTTCTGTTTGTTATTTCAGGAGTGTATAGTGTTGTGTTGATTCATTTCGGTGATGTTATGTTTCTATAATTAATCGCGTTTGTTATTTCGCGTGTGTTCGTTCATGTTCGTTTGTTCATGAGAGCTTAACCCCGTTTGTTATTTCGGGAATAGGAACATACATCCGTAGTAGTGATTGCGTTGTTAATTGTTGCTACAACCGGAGGGGATTAGAATCGCTTAGGGCTTGGATTTATATGAACCAATGATAGTGGGAAACCGAGAACATGAGGGTTAATCGTTCTTTAGTTTATTTGATAATATTTTAACTGCTTTGTTTTCTTACTCTGTTTTTATTTTGTTTTCTTTATTTTATTTCAATTACCCAAAACCCCCAAAACTGCTTTTCTGTTAATAACAACAACGCCTAAGAGTCCTTGAGAGACGATACTCGAGTTGTCGCTTCCCTATCTACATAATTTTTGTAAACGCTCGTTCTTTTTGGCGCGTGGCGACAGCGCGTTCAAAAACTTAAACTTTGCTTGTACCCAAGCAAACTAAAACTTAAACAAGACTCAGACTTGGCAAAACATGGCAAGCTTAAGGATTCAATCAACTTTCGCACAAATTTCAAGAAATTTACCAAAATATTTTTCAATGTTCCTCCCTTCCAAACAAAGCAATCCCCACATTTATTTATTCTAAACATTTGAGAATTTCATTATTCAAACAATCATTAATCTAAGCAGGGGGTCCAAGTTACACACAAGAGGGAGATCACCAAATCCAAACAACTGCCTTCCTCACAAGGGCATTATTTGTTCACTCAATCACCCAGTTTGTGTCAGGCTATTAACATTGCACTCAATTTCACTTTCAAGAACACTTTCCATAAATTCGATTTTCATCTCAAAATGGTTCCCACAGAAAACATGCATGCAACATCAAAAGTTCTTTTATGGGTTGTAATGGGGCCTGGCTAAGGGTAGGATATACAAAGGTACTAGGCTGAAGACCCTAGAAACTAAGAGAGCATGAAAATTTTTACACTTTGAATTTCCACTCAAGTTCCTTTTCTCATTTTTCTTTATGCCTTGGGTGACTACAGCCTCTTTTTTTTCTAACACTTTTTTTTCCTTTACATTTTTACACTTTTTTTTTCTTTTCTATTTTTGTTCTCTTTCTCTTTTTTTTTACCTTTTTTTTTAAACAATTTTACACTTTTCCTTCTTTTTTTCTTTTTTCCCAATCCCAAACAACACATTGCACCGGGTAGCCACCCCAAACTTAGTTTCTTGCACCCATTCTAAGATTACATGCTCTCCTAATCCTAAGATCGGGTTAACATGGTTTTCCAGATTTTTGGGCTTATAACATTAGGTTATCAAGAATTAACAGGCTAATAGGCTCAATGGGGCTAACTAGGGAACATGCATTAGGAATTGGTTATTTTTAGGCTAAGTAGCTATTTACAAAGAAAATGCCTAAATCATTTGAAGCAAACACATAAACATGCAAACCATAAAGAGATTCAAGCAAATTCAGGAAAGTGCAATCAAAAGTGATTTCTCACAGTCAAAAACATGTTGGAGGCTCAAAACCTCACCTGGACATTCATGCAAATTGTTTGACAGAGATTCTATCCCTAGTGTGTGCTTCCTATCACCCCAAACTTATCATAAGTCATGCCATCATAACAAAATCTCAAAGTTCAGTTTTCAATCATATGGGGATCATTTTTCAAAAAATTTTCATATCCTAGGGGGAAAACAGTCAACACTATCATGCAATCAATCTATGCAAAAATTAATAAAATCCAATAAACTTGCCAACAAAAGACTCGGCACAACTCCCGAGCTTCTCAAATTATTCAGGAGCTTTATTGAAAACAAAGCAGAAATAAAGCAGGGAAAAGGAAATTAAAAGAAAGCAAGGTTCAGAGAAACTCATTGAGGGCAGTTCCACTAGGATCCCATTGCTTGTAACATAAGGCCCACATGGTAGCCAAAGGGTGGGAGTTCATTCCATGCTTCCCTAAATTGCAGCCTTGATATGGAAGTGAGCATTTGACAATTACAGTGACCTCGCCCAGTGCGGCGGACTTCTCACTTCCTCTTGGGTCACAGTTGACCTCTTTTTCATCCTTCTCAATAAAATCCTCCCAATAAAAGTGGGGCTCAACCTCTTGGACTGGCCATGGTGCAACTTCCAGAGGCTTGAACTCCATCAATGGTGGTTCCACAAAGGGGAAGTGGTAAATAGGTAGTCAAGGGTTCTTAGTGTGTGCTTCAACTCCTCGCACTTTCTTCATTCACTGCACTAACAAAGTTATCACCTGCTATACATGCAGAAATTTCAGCACACACCACACAAAGGTTAGTGTTAGTAGAGTCAGTACATATATCACAATAAACTGAATCAGTAAAATTCTGAATGTCTGGAAATTCAGCAATTAATTCATCCACCCCATCACTCTCAACACATGCATTTGATTTACTTGAATCATCTACTTCCAAAGGTTCTTCATTATCCTCAGGCACGGGGAAGCAGATGTCCTCCTGATCCTCATTTTCTATGTTTCCTGAACAGAACAAAGCTGCATAACAAACTATACACAAAGCAGTGCCATCACAATAACAATCAGCACATGAATTAGAAACAGGGGATTCAACACACAGTTCATCAACAAAAACATTATCAACATTATCATCAGAAATATTTTCAAGAATAACTTGTGACTCTGTATGTTCTTCAAGGGGCCGTGGAGTTAGCATTGCAGCCGAGTTGGCGACAACTTGATCAATTAGAGCGGACAACTTCTGAGATTCAGCTTGGCTCCTCTGGTATTCAGCCTCCATCCTCTGTTGGAATTCAAGATTTCTCGCCTCCATCATCTGTTGAATTTCGAGAAAGTTTGCTTCCATTTGTGCATTCATTTGCTTGAACAGGTCCTCTAGTGAAGGTTCGGAAGGTGCAGCTCTGAAGGCAGGATAGTATCTAAACAGGAAGGCTTCCTTCAAATCAAACCAGCTTGAGATGGAATTCTCATCAAGACAATACAACCAATCCCTTGCAGCACCTTCAAGTGAGAACTGGAAAACTTCCATCTTGATGTGGTCTTCTGTTATTCCTGCAGGTCTCAGCATTATAGAGCAAGCAATCTGGAATTCCCTCAGATGCTCCTGCGGATTCTCTCCTGCAAGACCACTAAACCTTGGCAACCAGTGCGATAAACCATAAAAATCAGGAAAATATATGCATGGTGGTGGTTCATAGTAAACATTAGGCATGTAACCATATATGTGATTATCCATAGGGGGTGTCAAAATTCACAACTAGATAAAACAGACAAAATTAATTCAGCAAAGAGATTTTTTTTTTTAAATTTTATTTTCTGCTAATAACAACAACAAGAGTCCCCGGCAACGGCGCCAATTTTTGGCCGTGCTGTCGCCACGCGCCAAAAAGAACGAGCGTTTACAAAATAATGTAGATAGGGAAGCGACAACTCGAGTATCGTCTCTCAAGGACTCTTAGGTGTTGTTGTTATTAACAGAAAATCAATTTTGGGGGGGTTGTTTGGATTGAACTAAAATAAAGAAAACATAAACAAAAACAGAGTAATAAAACAAGGCAGTTAAAAGAGATTAACAAATAAACTAAAGACGATCAACCTACTGTTCTCGGTTTCCCACTATCATTGGTTCATATAAATCCAAGCCCTAAGCAGATTCTAATCCCCTCCCGGTTGTAGCAACAATTAACAACGCAATCACTACTACGGATGTATGTTCCTATTCCCGAAATAACAAACGGGGTTAAGCTCTCATGAACAAACGAACATGAACGAACACACGCGAAATAACAAACGCGATTAATTATAGAAACATAACATCACCGAAATGAATCAACACAACACTATACACTCCTGAAATAACAAACAGAAATGTATAGCATGGCATTGAAAAGAGAAAAGCAGATGAAAACAGGAAATACAGAACCTCAAGTGTAATTGAAACCAATCCCAGTAGATTAATCTAGGAGACTAACTCTCCATTACAGACTTAAAAGAAAAGAAAATAAACTATGAAACTACTGACTAAAAACTAGCTAGCCACTGGCCAAAAACTAGCCAACAGTCCAGTCCCCCCTTCAGTTCTGTCTAAAACTGACTTATATACAAGTTCTGGACTACGCGGACTCGCGAGGCTAGCACACATTAGCGAGGCGAATCTTGCAGCGTTTGGTATTCTCGCGAGGCGAAGCACGGCTCGCGTGGCGAGGAATGGAAAGGTCATGACTTCTGGGCTTCACTCTCGCGAGGCGAGGATTGGATTCGCGAGGCGAACTCTTCAGATTCCAAACTGTAACGCCCGTGACCTTTCACACGGGTAAACCGTGATGCTTTCTGACTTCCAAGGTTGGATTACTCGCGAGGCGAGTCAAGTCTTCGCGGGGCGAGACAGAATGGTTGGCAATTTCTGAAACAGTCACCTTCTGGTTCGCGAGGCGAATGAGCTTCCGCGTGGCGAGACATTCCAGAACTATACCTTTTTATTACCTGAAAACAAGAAAGAATAGTAAGTACTTTATTCGACTCTAAATTAGCTAAATTAACCTAAAAATACTTTATAGACTCAAAATACTACTTAGAGACAATCAAGTCTAATTTGGGTGAAAATGATATAAAATTAGCACAAAGCCATGGTCTTTATTAGTTATAAAACCGGTCAACCAGAGGCTCATCACTAATCCTATAACCACTGTTGCATCAGTTGACAATATTCCTGCAACCATGGCTAATGCTACTAATGCAAGAAATAATAGCACTAATAGTTTAGTTGCGAGAAGAGGCGTTTCCTACGCTCAAGTTGTCAAAATATTTGACGAAGTTGGCCAAGGAAGACTCCCGTCACCAACTTTGCAAGTTTTACAACAAATAAATCCACCAATTACCGGATTATCTCCATGGAGTGTTGTGAATTCAAACTCAAGAAGGACTAAATAACCTCTGCCACAACCTTTGTATGGAATGCATTATGGTTCGACCACTGTCAACCCAAATTCTCCATTTGCATATATACCATATCCAAATGGAATGACGACGGTCGCCCACACATCTGGACAGGCAGGACCGTCGACCGGGGGGCAAAACCCCAATCAAGTGAATGGGATAACCAGTTCAATGGTAGTGACACACATTCGATAGGAGCATCCAGTAGTAAGACCATAAGTATCCCCACTTAGACAACCCCCGCAAAATATTGTTGGTCTGTCAGAGGCTACATTAGCCAATGTTCGACAACAAATTGATTCTAGTAACTTTGACATGGTGAATACATTTACTCAGCAAATGGGTACAGTGATTATGCCATTAATAGAAAACACGAATAATGCATGCTTGACATTGGCAAATGATATACGTAGGTTAAATAGAGCCTTGGGCGTGTTAGCCCCGCACGTATAACCAAAATACCAATAGAAATCCCAATAGAAATGTCAATAGGAATGTCAACCAGGGTCAAAATAACCAACCACAGGTTGAACAACCACAAGTTATCCAACTTGACGGATCCGAACAAGATGACGAACGACCATAGCCCCATCGTCGAGTCCCTTTGAGACTTGGAAATGTACATATTCTACAACCAGAGGAAGACAAAGACTTAGTCATAAACCAGGGTGCTCTTGGAGCGCTTCGTCAAAATGTTCTAAACCAGAATGTTAACCAAGTTGTCAGACAAGCATTGAATAGGTTTGGTTTTAATATAGGTTATGCCAACCAACCATTTTTTGCATCGACATTTCATGACTGGGTCCAACAGGCAGAAATGCCTCGGGCATACAAAATACCCAAACTGTCAAAATTCTCAGGGGAAAGTGAAGAATCAACTGTCGAGCACATTGCCTAATATACGATCGAATTAGGAGACTTGGCTTTAGAGGAGGGACTAAAAATGAAGTTCTTTCCTAGTTCATTAACTAAGAATGCTTTTTCTTGGTTTTCAACCTTAAGACCTAATTCCATACATTCCTGGAATCAATTAGAGAGGAGTTTTCATGATCAATTGTTTAGGGGTGACCTAAAAATTTGGTTAACAGACTTATTTGGAATTAAAAGAATGAATAATGAGTCTGTCAATGATTACCTTGCCCGATTCCGTTAAATGAGGAGTCGTTGCTTCAACCCTATCCCTGAGGCGGAAATAGTGAAGATTGCTGCCGGGGGTCTGGATAATTACAATAGGAAGAAATTGGTCAACCAACACCTATTTGATCTTGCCTAGTTGGGTGACAAAGTCCGACAAATTGAACAACTGAAGGCCGAAAAGATTTTCAAGCAGAGGAAATTCCTCAAAAGAGAAAAGATTAATTTTGTCGAATGTAGTGATTCCGACGAAGAAGGCAATGATTCTGAGGAATATGAGGTAGATTATGTCGAATTGAAAAATGGTCCACCTTATACATGCCAAGCCTTGAGGCCTGCAAGGGCCAGAGAAAGGATTCCTTTCATCAATAAGAAAGTGTATACATTTGACGTGACCAAAGCCGACCAAATATTTGACATATTACTCAAAGATAAGTGATGAGTGTGATTTCACATCATCTTTGTCTATTATTTTGCATGCATTTTCATGTAGTTTAGGCATATTTAATTTGATTTTAGGTTAATTTTCCTTTGGAACGGCGGTTTCCGTGGTGTTGTTTTGCAGAAATCAAGGATAAAATGCTCAAGATCAACCATGATGGAGTTTGGATGAAAATAGGGCTTGAAAAGTGAAGAAAATGAGCCAAACAGAGCCCATCACGGCCTAGCCGTGATGCCCATCACGGCCTAGCCGTGATGCCCATCACGGCCATGATCGAGCAAAAATGAAAAGGAAGAAAGGCTGAAGTCAAAGTCTGTCATGGTCTGGCCGTGATGGACATCACGGCCATGGCCTAAAACCCCCACAAGTCAGAAGCCATCACGGCCTAGCCGTAATTTCTATCACAGCCATGACAAGCTGGAAAATTCAAGTCTCGCGTCATGAAGGCTTTCAGCGTCGCGAAAGTTCAGAAGCCCATATAAGTGCTCGAGGCAGAAGCCGTCACGGCCTGCCCGTGATGGCCATCACGGCCGTGACGCGCATTACTTGGACCTGAAGAAACCGAAGTGGATCATAATTTGAGTTAGATTGGGATTCTAACTTCCCACATCTATAAATAAGGACCAAGCAGAGGCAGAATATACAAAGATATACACAGAGAGACACACATAGACTTTTGGCTACTACTTAGGCTACATTTTAGGATCTATCTTCTTCTTCATCCTCTCTTCTCTGATTTTGTATTTGCATGATGTTGTCAACCAAGCTTGTCATCTCCATGGCAAGGCTTGAGTAGTAGTTTATTTCTAGGGATTGGGGCTATGCCCAGGTTTGATTTATGATGTTAATTTGGTGTAATATCTTTGTTAATTTTGATTATTGCTTTAGATCTGATTTCTAGCGTTTGAATCACTCGTAAATTCGGTGGCCACTTGTTTGCGTGTCACAGACATTCTAAGGAGGAACCTAGCGGTGAACTTAGGTGTCGGATCTATAGAGTCAGACTTGGGACTGAAATCACGAGAGTTAGAAGCCGTCCCTCGAGGATCAACGAGTTGTCACGAAACGCAAAGGGTCCAATCTGAGTTCGACTACCACGAGAGTAGGGGTTGGGTCAATTGGGCACGGTTTTTGTAACCCGAGAGGGAGCTTAAACTATTAGAGGATAAACTCGCCTTCAAGGCAATTTCGTTAATTAACAAGGGTAAATTATATTGGTAACATAAACATCCTCGTAGGTATCCCAAATCCATAGGAATCCATTTAGATCTAAAAACCCTAAAAAGATTTGTTTTCTGTTTTATTTGATTCTGTTTTAATTATCCCTTAATTCAAAATTCAAAACCATTTCAAAACACAAAACCTTTTTATACAGTCCAGGTTAACTAGTTTGAAAATTAATTGCGATTCGAGATCACAGTCTCTGTGGGATCAATATCTTTTATTACTTGACGACAGTCCGGTACACTTGCCGGAATCGCACGTGCGCTCGCTCGACGCGCGCACGCTGTCAAGTTTTTGGCGCCGTTGCCGGGGACTGTGCATTTTCGAATCTCAATTAAATTTTTAAATTAATTTTTCTGGACATTTTCTTTTTATTTAATTTTTACATTTGAAAAAAACAATTAAATTTCTTTCCTTCTAGTGTATCCATCTCTCTGAGTGTTATATGCAAAGATCCCTAAGTCTTGGGTGCCTTAGTGAGGTTGATCCAGAAATCGAGAGGACCTTTCACAGACGTAGGAGACTACAAAGAGAGGGAGAAAGGTTGATTCCCATTCCACTCATGGCGAATCTTCCGAATACAAAACCTTTGAAGGACTACGCAGCCCCAAATGCGAGAGGCTTGCGAACTGGGATTGCCAGGCCAGAGATTGAGGTAGAGAACTACACTATACTGCCTATGCTAATCAACATGATTAGGCAGCACCAATTCGGAGGATTGCCCTCGGAGGACCCGACTGATCACGTAGAAACATTCTTGGAGTTCACCGATGCAGTTAGGATTCATGGTGCCCCGGTCGATGCTATACGCTTAAGGTTGTTCCCCTCATCTCTCACTGGAAAGGCAAAGGCTTGGCTAAAGAAATTGCCCGCCAACACCTTGACTACTTGGGACCAACTGGAACAGGCGTTCTTGGAGAAATTCTTCCCTCCATCCAAGACGGCCTACATAAGAACCCAGATCACTGGCTTCTTCCAGAAAGACGGAGAATCCTTATCGGAAGCTTGGGATCGCTACAAGGGTCTGCTGGAGTCTTGCCCACATCATGGACTCGAGAGGTGGTTATTAGTGCACACCTTCTACAACGGATTGGACTACTCTTCGAAGATGTCACTTGATTCTGCAGCTGGTGGAGCCTTTATGAATAGGCCTCTGACTGAGGCATTCAACATCAACGAAAATGTCGCCACCAACTACCACCAATGGGGTTCCGAAAGAGGTAATAACCTGAACAAGATTTCGGGGGGTAAGTTTGAGGTAAATAGCACTGATCTTATCATGTCAAAAATAGACTCACTTAATAAACGTTTTGATCGGCTTGAAAGAGCTAATGTGAGTGCATTAGGTGCTACTAACACTGTTTGTGAGATTTGTGGAATGCAGGGACATGACATGATGGAATGCCCATGCGGTATCGCTCATGGATCCGGCGCTTCGGGTGAACAAGTGAACTCTTGTCACAACTTCTACGACACGAACCCGAAGCTGCCCAATTATGCTCCCCCAAATCCCTACAACCAAAGGAAGAACAACCCCTACCTCTCCTACGACAACTACAGCAACACTCTGAACCATGAGTTCCAAGAGGGCCAAGGTAATAGGAGAGCCGCACCGGGGTATCCTCAGGTACATAAATCTAAACTCGAGACTTTATTGGAAAGTTTTGTTGAAACTCAGACAAAACAAAATGAGGAGTTTAGACAACAAGAAAGGGCAGTGAATGAGGCAATAAAGGAGCTAGCATCTAAGGTAGACAACTTAGCCACTCATAGCAAGATGCTAGAAACCCAGATTGCCCAACAAGCCAGCACGTACACTAGACCTAAGGGTACGTTCCCGGGTCAACCCGAAGCTAATCCCATTGAGCATTGTAATGCCATACACTTGAGGGATGATAAGCTTAGGGTGGGGGAAAAGGACGTGGAACCAGAGGAGGACATGAGCGAAAAGGAAGAGCCAGAACCAAAGTATGTCCCTCCACCACCGTACCAACCCCCGATACCTTTCCCACAAAGGTTGGTCAAGAGAAAGCAAGTGCAAGAAGAAACTAAGAGCTTAACTGAGGAGCCAATTGTCATGAAAAAATCTAATATGCCTCCTAAACTGAAAGACCCAGGTAGCTTCTCTATCGCATGCTCAATTAAACAAGTGCAAATCGACCAAGCCTTATGTGACTTAGGGGCTAGTGCGAGCTTGATGCCGCTCACTATCATGGAAAGGTTGGGAAGCAAAGAGTTGAGACCATTCAAATTATCCTTACAATTTGCGGATGGCTCAACTAGGACTCCTCTAGGCATACTAGAGAACATCCCTGTGAAGGTAGGGAAATTCTTCATCCCTACCGATTTCCTGGTATTGGATATGAAAGGGAATTCTGAATTCCCCATCATTTTAGGAAGGCCATTCTTGGCCACCGCTGGAGCGGTAATAGATGTAAGGAATGGCAAACTCTCTCTAAATGTAGAGGAAGGTAGGGTCGATTTTGAATTTGCTAACTCCTATAACAACCCTCCTTTTGAGAGCCATGTGTGCAGGATCGATTTAACGTCTCCAGTGGTAAAAGAAGAGCTCAACATGGAAGCAACTCCGAAGATATGCATGGCTGATGATGCACCCTGTAGTGATGAATTTGGAGTTGCTGATCATGCGGAAACAAAACTTCCGTCGGGAGGGAATAAGGCCAGGAAGCTCCGAGTGAAAAGAGCAAAGCGGAAGCGTAATTGGACGTATGAGCAGAATCGGCTTTTCGAAGGAGTTCCTTGGAAGATAAGTGTTCCTGCACATCTACGCCCAGCCGACCCCGGTTGATTGAAGGAAGTTTGGTCAAGCTTAGGACCGTAAATAAGCGCTTCTTGGGAGGCAACCCAAGTTTTCTTTCCCTTTTCCTTTTATTTTTGAATTTATCTCTTGAATAATTTGAGAAGATCAAGAGGAAAAAATCATAAATTAATAGATTTGTCTAGTGTTTTCAGGGTAAAGAGGAAGGAAGAGCAAGAAGAGCAAGGACTAATAAAGTCAGAAGCCATCACGGCCTGCCCGTGATACGCCTCACGGCCGTGATGCTATTTCCACCCAAGTTTTGACTGGAATGTGAGCCAACACCCGCTACCAACTCGGTAAGTTGTTCCAATTTTTCTCCTCTCTCCGACTTGATTATTTACATTGGAGACAATGTAAGTGTTAAGCTTGGGGTAGGGGTATTTTTTTTATTTTTGCATTTGCATTTTTGCATTCATATTGCATTCTCATAGGCATAGTTTGGTATGATCACATTCTCTAGATTGCCCCTCACTTAGAATATGCATCCAATTGTGAGAACTTGGTGCCAAATAAATTGAGATAGTGAATTTTTGAACCCAATTTTTTATTTCTTGTGATAAGGCTAAAAATAAAAATTCTTGAGATGATCATTTGATAGTTAATAATTAGCATGTGGTTCCTTAAATATGTGTTTCTCACTGATTTTTGAACTACTAAATGTAAGATTTTGAGCCTAAAAGGGGTACTCACTAAATCTACCCCATTCTTTGTGATAGAGTGATTTAATTCCTCTTGGACTGTATTTTCTTGAACTTGACTCGAAACCGTTTCGAAACTTAAAATTTTTTTTTGAAAACATTTTTGAAAATGATTGAGGCACTATGTATTTTTCCGGCCTTCTGAGCTTTGAATGATTAAATGTTACCCCTTAGTTGCCCAATTTTGAGCCTAAAAGATTAAAATACTTTTCTTGGTACCATGAAATGCTTTGATAAATAATGCTTGGTATGACACCTTTTAAAGTATTACAAAAAGGGTAAAATGGTAGTTTGAAAAAGTATGGGATGAAAAAGCTAGAAAAATTTATCTTGAGCTATAAATCTCCCCTTCTCCAAATAAATAAAAATGAAATAAACACAAAAAAAATGGAGAAGGGGATGACAAAAGAAAGTGAGAAATGAAAAAAAAGAAAAAGAAAAAGAAAAAAAAAGGGGTGGAAAAGTGAATCAGAGCCCAAAAAGGTATTTTAGAAGGTGTCATGCTTTGCAAAGTTTGATAATTTGTTTAGCCTTCTTGAATTTCCCTTCTCTTGATTTTCCCACCTAACAATAAATCCCATGGCCATATTACAACCAAAGTAAAAGACCTCTTGATTCTTATGTGTTTTCATTAATAAAGTAGAGATTTGGTTAATAGTCAAGCCTATGGTAGAATACCTTCCTTGAGGAAACTGAGTGAATTGTCATATACCCTAAAATACTTGAGTGAGGTGAGATGAGTGCCCAAATCAGTGAGAATATGGGTTTAGAACCTAAGCTTCTAATTGGACTTGAAATTGATTATCTCTTGGGTGGTTATTGAATATGCCTGTCACTTGGATTAGTTGCTAGGGTTCCGGGTTCACTATCCATGCCTTGATTGATTTATCTTATGGCCTGAGTAATTGCTTGAGGACAAGCAAAATCTTAAGCTTGGGGTGATTTGATGAACGTGATTTCACATCATCTTTGTCTATCATTTTGCATGCATTTTCATGTAGTTTAGGCATATTTAATTTGATTTTAGGTTAATTTTCCTTTGGAACGGGTAAGGCGGTTTTCGTGGTGTTGTTTTGCAGAAATCAAGGATAAAATGCTCAAGATCAACCATGATGGAGTTTGGATGAAAATAGGGCTTGAAAAGTGAAGAAAATGAGCCAAACAGAGCCCATCATGGCCATGATCGAGAAAACCGAAAAGGAAGAAAGGTCAAGTCAGAGTCATCACGGCCGTGACCTAAAACCCCCACAAGTCAGAAGCCGTCACGGCCTAGCCGTAATTTCTATCACAGCCGTGACAAGCTGGAAAATTCAAGTCTCGCGTCGCGAGAAGGCTTTCGTGTCGCGAAAGTTCAGAAGCCCATATAAGTGCTCGAGGCAGAAGCTGTCACGGCCTGCCCGTGATGGCCATCACAGCCGTGACGCGCATTACTTGGACCTGAAGAAACCGAATTGGATCAGAATTTGAGTTAGATTGGGATTCTAACTTCCCACATCTATAAATAAGGACCAGGCAGAGGCAGAATATACAAAGATATACACAGAGAGACACACATAGACTTTTGGCTACTACTTAGGCTACATTTTAGGATCTATCTTCTTCTTCATCCTCTCTTATCTGATTTTGTATTTGCATGATGTTGTCAACCAAGCTTGTCATCTCCATGGCAAGGCTTGAGTAGTAGTTTATTTCTAGGGATTGGGGATATGCCCAGGTTTGATTTATGATGTTAATTTGGTGTAATATCTTTGTTAATTTCGATTATTGTTTTAGATCTGATTTCTAGCATTCGAATCACTCGTAAATTCGGTGACCACTTGTTTGCGTGTCACACACATTCTAAGGAGGAACCTAGCGGTGAACTTAGGTGTCGGATCTATAGAGTCAGACTTGGGACTGAAATCACGAGAGTTAGAAGCCGTCCCTCGAGGATCAACGAGTTGTCACGAAACGCAAAGGGTCCAATCTGAGTTCGACTACCACGAGAGTAGGGGTTGGGTCAATTGGGCACGGTTTTTGTAACCCGAGAGGGAGCTTAAACTATTAGAGGATAAACTCGCCTTCAAGGCAATTTCGTTAATTAACAATGGTAAATCAGATTGGTAACATAAACAGCCTCGTAGGTATCCCAAATCCCTAGGAATCCATTTAGATCTAAAAACCCTAAAAAGATTTGTTTTCTGTTTTATTTGATTCTGTTTTAATTATCCCTTAATTCAAAATTCAAAACCATTTCAAAACACAAAACCTTTTTATACAGTCCAGATTTACTAATTTGAAAATTAATTGTGATTCGAGATCACAGTCTCTGTGGGATCGATATCTTTTATTACTTGACGACAGTCCGGTACACTTGCCGGAATCGCACGTGCGCTCGCTCGACGCGCGCACGCTGTCAATAAGAAGTTAAAGTTGTCAGATGATCATAGGCTATTGAAAGTCCATGAAATAAAGGATCGGAAGTACTGTAAATTTCATAATATTTTTGGTCATGTAACTAATGACTGTATGCATTTCAAGGACATCATTCAGAAAGGTTTGGTAGAAGGAAGACTAAAATTTTCAGACAAGAAACCAGGTATGAAGATTGACACAGAACCATTCGGTCCTGAAGTTAACAAAACTGACTGCCAAGTCCCTATGGGAATATGCATGGTCAATATAAGAGCTGGACAGAATATTCAGATGGACATGACGGATTCATTTGATATCTATCCAAATCCAGGGGAACCGCTTGTCGATTTCATGACACGCAAGAAATCTGGTGGCATATTTAAGGTTTGCCCAAGATGTGAAGAATTTTATGACGATGCTGATGCCAAGAAGGCCAGGGGGCAGAAAATGCCATCATATCACCCACAAGACAGAACTGAGTCTCGTGACGATAATAGTCAAGGCAAGTTCTCACCCTCGAGCAGCAATGCTGGGTCTAACAGTGTGCACAGAAGTGATATGCATGTTGTCAACAAGTAGACAGGTAGTCATCAGCAACATACGTATCAGACAAGACCTAGACAAAATAACACTGGAGGTTGGCTTGAAGATCCAGTCAGAGAATCAGTGGGAAATAACAAGTTTGTTGGTGGAGGGTTCAATTCCGTCAAGACCAGGAAGCCCCCGTCCAACGTAATGGTGGATCGATGGGTTAGAAATTCTATCATGGCCTGTTATCCCGAATTATGAAAGCAGAAATGGGTCAGAAGAAATAATTTCAATGATCGCAATCCACCCTTCTGGAATGAGGATTATCGAAGGAGACAATTAACTCAGAACACTCAGATGACAGGACCTGGTTTGTCAGGACCGTCAAGTCAGCCAGCCATATCTAAGAGTCAAAAGAGGAGGCTACAGAGGCTCCGACAGGCTCAAAAGACGAAGCTTGCCAAGCAAGGGGGCATCACCATAAAGGAATTGCCTTCACATGATACTGGTTGTTTGGTTGCAGTGTCTAACAACATAGCTGACAAGAGTAAGCGTGATAGAGGCTCATCCAATGGAAGTTGACACGAGGGTGCCTGTTAATCAAGTCAGGCAGAGTAAGCCTGTGTCACAAGTTTATGTAGAGAAGTAGAAGGCCTTAGAGCTGGCATCACCACCAACAAAATCCACAGGTAAATGGCCTGTCGGTCTGGTAGATATTGAAAGGGTTGTAGAACTCGAGAAGGAGTTTGAGGCAAGAATGGAAGAACAAAAGTTGGCAATGTTCAAGCCTGAATGCGACCAAACCAAGGAAGATTTGTCTTTCGATGTTGTCATCGAAGCATTGAATGATCCAAATGATGACATAAACATCAGTAAAGACGTGGACATGGATAGCCAGAATGAAGATCTAGCTGATATCATCGAGGCACTGGATAACTACGGCACATGAATAGCCTGACCTCTGTCAGATAGGTCAGGATCAGATGATGAGAATGATTTGAAAAGAAATCAAGGCGGAATGGTTGAAGGTGCATTCTTGGATGAGGATCGAGAGAATGAAGTCATACTGGAACCAGGGATGAAAATGAAGATAGGATTTATTTCATTCATTCCAGCAGAATATGAGGGATATCTCGAAGTTGATTTCTCTGACGGCGAAGATGTTGTCAACAATAATAGAGATCTAGATGATTTTTGGATGTATGTTCAAGAAAACTTGGTCACTGTGTTTGATAATGTGACCCAATTGGAGAAACCTACAGATGAGCAGAGGAACCATTTACGGGCATTGCATGTAAAAGCCATAATAGATGGAAAACCTATCAATAGAGCTTTAATTGACGGAGGAGCCGATGTGAATCTGATGCCAAGAGAAATGTTCAAAAAGCTCGGGAAGGATCAGTCGGATTTAATCCCAAAGGATGTGGTTGTCATTGATTTCAGTGGCAAGACTTCTCCGTCAGATGGCGTCATCCTGTTGAATATTCAAGTTGGCACCGTCGAAAGGATGACACTGTTTGTGATAATCCCTGCCAAGTCAAGCTACAATTTATTACTTGGCAGGTATTGGATTCATGCAGTAGGAGCAATCCCGTCAACGGTGCATCAGAAGGTAATTTTGTGGAATGTACAATATTAGGTGGAAATAGTTGAAGCCGATGATAGCACTTGCTATGCTCAGCAATTACATGTCAATTTCAAAGTGTACGCACCTGAACGCGCTGTCGCCACGCGCCAAAAAGAACGAGCGTTTACAAAATAATGTAGTATAGAGCGACAACTCGGATCGTCTCTCAAGGACTCTTTTAGGTGTTGTTATTATTAACAGAAAAAGTTAGAAAAAGTTAGAAATGGGGGTTTTGAGATTGAAACTAAATTAAAGAAGCAAAACAGAAAACAAAGCAAGAAAACAGAGCAGTTACCAAATAAGCTAAGCGATTAACCTACTGTTCTCGGTTTCCCAACTATCATCGGTTCATGCAACCCTAAGCAGATTCTAATCCCCTCCCGGTTGTAGCAATAATTCACAAGCGGAACCACTACTACAGATATATGTCCCTATTCCCGAATTAAGCAAACGGGGTTAAGCCCTTCGTGAACTAAGCGAACACGAAACGAACACACGCGAATTAAGCAAACGCGATTATATATAGGAACATGATATCACCGAGATAAACCAACACAACACAATATACTCCTGAATTAAGCAAACAGAAATATAAAGCATGGCATTGAAAAGAGAAAAGGAAATGAAACAGGATTACAGAAACCTCAAGTCTTAACAGGAACCAATCACAGTAGATTAATCTAGGAGACTAATTCTCCATTACAAAAGGAAAACAAAACATAACTAAAAGAGAAAACAAAAGGCTAACTAAGATTAGCTCAGAAACTAGCCAAAACTGGCTAATTCTGACCCTCTCTTCATTTCTGCCTAAGACTGCTTATATACACGTTTCTGGAGTCAGAGTACTCGCGAGGCGAATCACTGCTCGCGAGGCGAATTACATGAAAGGTCTGCAACTCTTTGTCTTCTCGCGAGGCGAGCACATCCTTCGCGAGGCGAACTCTTCAGCTTCCAACTGTTACGCCCGTGGCATTCAACACGCCCAAACCGTGATGGCTTCTGATCTTCCAATACTCGCGAGGCGAAGGATTGCTCGCGGGGCGAACGCTTCAACTTCAGAATTGCCACGGCTGTGATCTTCAACACGGGCAAGCCGTGATCGTCTCTGACTTTTTCATGGTTGCAATACTCGCGGGGCGAGAGATTATTCGCGGGGCGAGTGGCTCCAGATTTATTACTTTTTATTAACCTGAAAATAGAAAATAAGAGTAAATAATTATTCAACTCTAAAACAACTAAATTAACCTAAAAACAATTTACAGACTCAAAATACTACTTAGGAACAATCAAGTCTAATTTGGGTAAAAATGGTATAAAATAAGCACAAAGCCAGGGTCTTGACTAGTTATAAAACCAGTCAAACAGAGGCTCATCAAATACCCCAAACTTAAACTTTGCTTGTCCCCAAGCAAACTACAACTCAAAAACTTAAAAAGACTCAAGACCTGGCAAAACATGGCAAGCTTAAGAATTCAATCAACTTTCTATAGATTTCAAGCAATTTTTCAAAAGAATTTTTCTTTCAATGTTCCCCCCTTTTAAACAAAGTAATCCCCACATTCATTTATTCTAAACAGTTGAGAAATTAATCATTCAGACAATCAGAAATCTAAGCAGGGGGTCTAAGTTACACACAAAAGGGAGATCACCAAATTCAAACAACTGCCTTCCTCACAAGGGAAATTTATGTTCACTCCATCGCTCAGTTGTGTCAGGCTATCAACATTTCACTCAATTTCACTTTTAAGAGCACTTCCCTTGAATTTGATTTCCATCTCAAAATGGTTCCCACAGAAACATGCAAGCAACATCAAAAGGTCTTTTATGGGTTGTAATGGGGCCTGGCTAAAGGTAGGATATACAAAGGAACTAGGCTGAGGACCCTAGGAACTAAGAGAGCATGAACTTTATTTACACTTTGAAATTCCACTCAAGTTCCTTTTCTCATTTTTCATTTTTGCTTTGGGTGACTACAACCTTTTTATTTCTTTTTGGCATTTTTGCATTTTTATTTTTTTCTGTTTTTCTTTTCTTTTCTTTTCTTTTTTTTTTTATTTTTTTTTTCACAATTTTTTTTTTTTTTTTTTTTTTTTTTTAAAATAATTTTTTTTTTCTCAATCCCAAACAACATGTTACACCTTGCAGCCACCCCAAACTTAGTTTCTTGCACCCATTCTAAGATTACATGCTCTCCTAATCCTAAGATCGGGTTAACATGGTTTTCCAGATTTTTGGGCTTATAACATTAGGTTATCAAGAATTAACAGGCTAATAGGCTCAATGGGGCTAACTAGGGAACATGCATTAGGATTTGGTTATTTTTAGGCTAAGTAGCTATTTACAAGGAAAATGCCTAAATCATCTGAAGCAAACACATAATCATGCAAACCAAAAAGAGATTCAATCAAATTCAGGAAAGTGCAACTTAAAAAGTGATTTTCACACAGTTTAAAACATGTTGGAGGCTCAAAAACCTCACCTGGACATTTTTGCAAATTATTTGAAAGAGATTCTATCCCTAGTGTGTGCTTCCTATCACCCCAAACTTATCATAAATCATGCCATCATAACAAAATCCCAAAGTTCAGTTTTCAATCATATGGGGATCATTTTTCAAAAAAATTTCAAATCCTAGGGGGAAAACAGTCAACATTATAACATGCAATCCATCTATGCAAAATCAATCAAATCCAATAAACTTGCCATAACCAAGACACAAACACAACTCCTGAGCTTCTCAAATTATTCAGGAGCATTATTGACAATAAAACAGAAATAAAATAAGGAAAAGAAAATTAAAAAGAGGAAAGGTAAAGAAAACTCATTGAAGGTGGTGGTTCCACCAGGATCCCACTGCTTGTAACATAAGTCCCACATGGTAGCCAAAGGACTGAAATTCATTCCAAGCCTCGCTAACTTGCAGCTTTGATTTGGAAGTGGGTGCTTGACAATTATGACGACCTCGCCGAGTGCGGCGGACTTTTCACTTCCTCTGGGGTCACAGATGACCGCTTTCTCAACAAAATCTTCCCAATAAAATTGGGTTTCAACCGCTTGGACTGGCCATGGTGCAAGATCCAAGGGTGCAAAATCCATCACTAGTGGCTCCTCAGGGGGAGGTGGCAAACAGTTAGAAAGTGTTACTGGTGCTGCTTCCTTTTCTGCAATGTCTCCATCCACTGCATTAACAAATTTTTCACCTGCTATACACGCAGAAATTTCAGCACACACCAAACAAAGGTTAGAGTTAGTACATATATTACAAGAAAATGAATCAGTAAAATCTACAATGTCTGGAAATTCTGCAATTAGTTCATCATCCACCCCTCTACTCTCAACACGTTCAATTGTTTTACTTGAATCATCTACTCCCAAAGGTTCTTCTTTATCTTCAGGCACGGGGGAGCAGACGTCCTCTTGATCCTCCTGATCTAAGTTTCCTGAACAGAACAAACTTGCAAAACGATCCGCATTTTCTATTTTTCCTGAAAAGTATAAACCTGTAAAACATTCAACACATAATGTAGTTCCATCACAATAACAAGCATTAGGATCAGGGGATTCAACACATAAATCATCAACAATAGAAACATTATCAGAATCATAATCAGAAGTATTTTCAAAAATAACTGGTGACTCTGTACGATCTTCCAGGGGCTGTGGAGGTAGCATTGCAGCCGAGTTGGCGGTAACTTGATCAATTTGAGCCCACAACTTTTGAGATTCAGCTTGGTCCCTCTGTTGGGCTTCAAGATTACTTGCCTCCATTGCCTCCATCCTCTTTTGAAATTCAAGATTGTATGCTTCCGTTTGTGCAGCCATTTGTTGTAGCATTTCTTCCAAACTGAGTTGGGCTAGTGTAGGGTCAGGCTGGTATTGCTGGCTTACTGCCATCCGTTGATTGTTCTCTTCCATTTGTTGTATCATAGAAGCAATCTCATCCAAGGTGCTCTGTGAAGGTTCGGAAGGTGCAGAGGTGGTCACTTGGCTAGGATAGTATGGTGGTGGCTCACTAAAATTAGGATAATACATGCAAGGTGGTTGTTCATGATAAACTTTAGGCAAATATCCATACATGTAATTATCCATGGCAATCAAAAATCCAGACAAAGCAGACAGAACTAACTAGAAAATAGAATTTTTTTTTTATTTTTTTTTCAAAAATTATTTTCTGCTAATAACAACAAACCAGAGTCCCCGGCAACGGCGCCAATTTTTGAACGCGCTGTCGCCACGCGCCAAAAAGAACGAGCGTTTACAAAATAATGTAGTATAGAGCGACAACTCGGATCGTCTCTCAAGGACTCTTTTAGGTGTTGTTATTATTAACAGAAAAAGTTAGAAAAAGTTAGAAATGGGGGTTTTGAGATTGAAACTAAATTAAAGAAGCAAAACAGAAAACAAAGCAAGAAAACAGAGCAGTTACCAAATAAGCTAAGCGATTAACCCATCTTGTTCTCGGTTTCCCAACTATCATCGGTTCATGCAACCCTAAGCAGATTCTAATCCCCTCCCGGTTGTAGCAATAATTCACAAGCGGAACCACTACTACAGATATATGTCCCTATTCCCGAATTAAGCAAACGGGGTTAAGCCCTTCGTGAACTAAGCGAACACGAAACGAACACACGCGAATTAAGCAAACGCGATTATATATAGGAACATGATATCACCGAGATAAACCAACACAACACAATATACTCCTGAATTAAGCAAACAGAAATATAAAGCATGGCATTGAAAAGAGAAAAGGAAATGAAACAGGATTACAGAAACCTCAAGTCTTAACAGGAACCAATCACAGTAGATTAATCTAGGAGACTAATTCTCCATTACAAAAGGAAAACAAAACATAACTAAAAGAGAAAACAAAAGGCTAACTAAGATTAGCTCAGAAACTAGCCAAAACTGGCTAATTCTGACCCTCTCTTCATTTCTGCCTAAGACTGCTTATATACACGTTTCTGGAGTCAGAGTACTCGCGAGGCGAATCACTGCTCGCGAGGCGAATTACATGAAAGGTCTGCAACTCTTTGTCTTCTCGCGAGGCGAGCACATCCTTCGCGAGGCGAACTCTTGACTTCCAACCGCTACGCCCGTGGCATTCAACACGCCCAAACCGTGATGGCTTCGATCTTCCAATACTCGCGAGGCGAAGGATTGCTCATCGGGCGAACGCTTCAACTTCAGAATTGCCACGGCTGTGATCTTCAACACGGGCAAGCCGTGATCGTCTCTGACTTTTTCATGGTTGCAATACTCGCGGGCGAGAGATTATTCATGGGCGAGTGGCTCCAGATTTATTACTTTTTATTAACCTGAAAATAGAAAATAAGAGTAAATAATTATTCAACTCTAAAACAACTAAATTAACCTAAAAACAATTTACAGACTCAAAATACTACTTAGGAACAATCAAGTCTAATTTGGGTAAAAATGGTATAAAATAAGCACAAAGCCAGGGTCTTGACTAGTTATAAAACCAGTCAAACAGAGGCTCATCAGCACCAAATGTCAAACCTATAACTGCAAACGAAGGGGTTATTGACAAGGATGCTTTGGAAGCAAGCCTTCTCAGCCAATTCGGTGTTAAGATAAAGGACGAGGCTGACAAAACTCGATCAAATTCGGACAATGAGTCTTGAAATACAACTGAGGAGATTGTCGACTTATCTAGCCGATAAGGAAGTACACACTTCAGAGAGTGTGTTAGCAGATTGTATAATTGACAATGGCCCTTTAGGTTTCGAAAAGGGAGCCGAAATGAAACAAAATGTGGAAGTTGAGGATCCCCTGGAGGAGATAAACTTAGGCACCGAGGTCAAGAAAAGGTCTATCATTGTGAGTGCATTTCTGTCAGAGGATTACAAACAAAAACTTGTCAGATTAATCACAGGATAAAAAGATTGCTTCGCATGGGACTATGATGAGATGCCTGGGTTGAGTAGGGATCTCGTCGAACATCGATTACCACTCAGGGAGGATTACAAACCTGTCAAACAGGCAAGTAGAAGATTTGCCCTAGAGGTGGTACATAAAATTAAAGAGGAAGTAGAGAGACTACGCAAAGCAAAGTTCATTCGAACAACCAGGTATGTCAACTGGCTTTCTAATGTAGTTCCTGTCATTAAAAAGAATGGCAAATTGAGGGTATGCATAGATTTTAGAAATCTATATACTACTACCCCTAAAGATGAATATCTGATGCAGTAGCCAATGTGCTTGTCGACTCAACATCAAGAAATGAAATTCTAAGTTGTATGGATGACCATGTAGGTTATAATCAAATCTTTATAGCCGAAGAAGACGTGTCAAAGACTACCTTCAAGTGTCCAGGAGCAATTGGGACATATGAATGGATTGTCATGCCCTTCGGTTTAAAGAATGCAGGTGCCACTTATCAATGAGCAATGAATACCATCTTCCATGATGTGATTGGGAAATTTATAGAGGTATACATTGATGATGTGGTTGTCAAATCCAAAACTAAGAATGACCATTTAGAACACTTGAAGCAAGGGTTTGAAAGAAAGAGGAGACACAACCTCAAAATGAACCCTGAAAAGTGCAGTTTCGGAGTGCCAGTTGCCAAGTTCTTAGGCTTTCTAGTTCATAAAAATGGATTGAGGTGGACAAGAATAAAGCTATAGCAGTCATGGAAGCCGCAACACCTACAAATAAGAAGGAGTTGCAATCGTTCTTAGGAAAGGTCAACTTTCTGAGGAGATTTATATCAAATTTGTCGGGAAGAACAAGGGTATTTGCACCATTGGTCAAATTGAAAGCGGAACAAAGCTTCGTGTGCGAATCTTGTCACCAAGAGGCTTTTGACCAGATCAAGCAATACCTAGTCAATCCACCGGTCATGATGCCAGAAGTGCCTCGTCGACCGTTGAAGTTGTACATATCAGCATCTGAAGAAACTATATGATGTCTCTTGGCCCAGGATGACGATGACAATGTCGAAAGGGCCGTGTATTATCTAAGCAGAGTCCTCAATGATGCTGAGAAAAGATATAGTGCTATAGAGAAATTATGTCTAGCATTATATTTTTCATGTACAAAACTTAAATATTATATGATGCCTTGTAATGTGTTGGTTATTTCCAAAACTGATGTAATAAAGTATATGTTGTCAAAACCAGTCCTTAATGGACGTATTGGTAAATGGACCATTGCTTTGTCGCAATATTCCTTACAATATGTGCCAGTCAAAGCTATCAAAGGTCAGGCAGTTACTAATTTCTTGGTAGAACATCCATGATTAGATGTACCAGAAATAAACTTTGTCAGTTTACAACCTTGGAAACTCTACTTTGATGGGTCAAGGCATCAAGGAGGTAGTGGAGTAGGTGTCTTAATTGTAACTCCGCAAGGAACCCCTACCAAATTCATGTTTGAACTTAAGTATCCATGTTCTAACAATGAAGCTGAATATGAAGCTTTAATTTTCAGACTAGAGATACTCGTGGAAATGAAAGCACAAAATGTGCAAATATTTGGGGATTCTCAATTGGTTATTAAAAAACTTACTCAAGAATACAAATGTGTCAGTTCTAACTAGACAAAATATTCACTAGTGCAGAAAAGGGATTTCACATCGGTTTTTTTTTTTACTTTTCTCATCGGTTTTCAAACTGATGTTGAAACGGCCGATGTGGTTTATTGCCATTTTTCACATCGGTTTTAAAACCGATGTCAAAAATTCTATTTCAGCTAGACAATAATTCTTGTTCAACATTTTTCACACCGGTTTCTGAAAAAACCGATGTGGTAACTCCACTTTCCACATCGATTATTTTAAAAACCGATGTGATAACCCAACTATTCACATCGGTTTTAAAAATAACCGATGTGTAAAGTGGGGTTACCACATCAGTTTTTTAAGAAACCAATGTGAAATGTTGGGTTATCACATCGGTTATTTGAGAAACCGATGTGAAAGAGTTTTTTTTTAAAAAAAACCCCTTTACAGTAATGACAGTCCTTTCCACTGTTTTAGTAATCCAGTAATCCACAGATCAATACAGAATCTAAATATTCTCAACACAATCACTTTTGTACAACCAAAACACACTAAATTAAAAGATTACAAACAATAAATATATTCAATTACATTCAGACAACAAAGATAATTAGAAACCAAAAGGCTACATATGATATATTATAGATTTCATGTCAAAACATATATCAGTCAAAAGTACACTATAGCTAGTACAAGATGCATTTATTATAAACTAACTACATACAAACTATGGTAATTGGTACTCAAGAAATAAATTTACCCAATGGATCCTTATGTTATTGATGTCGGCATTAGAGAATGGAGTCGGATTGTTGAATATCTGCAAGTTTAATTGGACATAAGATTATATCTTTTACGTAATAAACTAAAATAAAACATATAACGAGTCTATAACTATTAGAACTAATTGTGTTACCAATTAGCATTTACCTCCTGCCATCTTTCAATGATACCGGAGGAGATAATTTCGACCATCCACTTCATCACTTAATATCCACATTCCCATGATCCACGTTGTCTACAGGACTACGTACAAATGAAACCCAATTAGAATATAAGGAATTAAATAGAAATCAATAATTATACCCACTGCGCTTGAAGCATTTGTAATAAATATCTTACGTTAGGGATAATCCATCTAATAGCCCGACGCCTTTCACCATGAAGCATGTGGATTGCATCAATAGAACTATCATAAGAAAATAAACATTAATTAAAGTATATCTTATAGATTTTAGATGATTAAAACAACTTCATTACTGATTATAAATTATTTTAATGCTTACATTTCCATGATGATCTTCAGTTGCTTTGTCGGCTTATTTCCCATCGAGGAGAAGAAGACCACGAGATTCAACCGAGGGCTCAAGATCAACAATTCCCAATGTTTACTTCATTTGCGGAACAATTAGTAACTAAGTCATATATAGTACGTTATAATTAAATAACTGGTACTTACTTATTGAGATAAGGCGCAAGGTAGAACTGATGATTATCTCGGGCAAGTATATCACGTATGGGGTGATTGGGTTTTCTGATGTTAGGAGAACATCACCCCGAATGAGCATGGGGTCAATGAACCCATAAAGGGTGAGGTTACCCTGATCAACTAACATGCGATGCAGATACCTAATATATTGATAAAACATGTTAGTTATCATCGTATTTAAAATTTAATTACCTAACTTACAAATAAAATGTACTTACGTGCACCATAACGAGATGTGTGCAACACTAGCCATTTCACGATCGAGTACCATCTCCATAAGCTCCTTCTTTGGGATATACATATCGTCACCTGGCCTGCCATCGTGTTCCAACCTTACCAAAGCTGCGTCAGCCTCCATGTTCACAACCTGTATAGCCAGACATGTAAAAACACCACCATGATCCCCTTTGTCAATCCCCTAAACAACAAAGATATACATTAGTAATCACAGTTAAGTTATTTCATTCGTAATTAATTGAATGGTCAAATGAATACCTTGGCAGGAGCATACTTCTTTGGTCTTCCTGGATCCGACCTTTTAGGCAGAATATCATTTCCAACATCCTAAAAAAACATTATCTTTAAACAATAATAAATAATTGCAACTATAAATATAGAAAAACACAACTAATTATTTGAATACTTCAGATGCAACAAGAAACCTGACCAGTCTTCTTGGCAAGGGGATGAAGTTACTAGTGGCCTGACCCACTGTTTGAACCTCCTCAGTGGGCACAGGGACTCGAGCATCAGCATCTTGAATAATCTCAACCACGACCCTCACCTGATCATCCGGTAATAAACGGTGGTGTATGGTATTACCTAAGTTATGTGCCCTCCCCAATGCCACTAAGCGGCGATCATAATGATCATCAACATACAGCTCACATCTATCAGGGTCGTCGTCATCATCATCATCATCATCATCATTTTCAGGCTGATGAGGAGGATCACGTGAGCCCTTAGTGCTCACATGGACAGAGGGTTGGACAGGGGGTTGGACACCTGTGTTTTGCTGGGACATAGCAGCCATTATTGCCAGCTGTTGGGAAAACTGCTGGGCCATCTCCTGTCTAAGCTCATCTGCAATCTCCCGTTTTAGTCGTTCTCTATCTGCATCAACATTCCTATGGCGTTGGAGTGAAGATGACCCATGGTATTGGCGAATGCCAACGCCCCATCCAACACCAATGACAAGGCCCGGGTGGTCTGGTTTACCGATGGGAGCAGCTAAGATATCCTCGCGTCCTCTAGGAACAAAGGTTCCTTGAGTGACCTGCTCATCCAAGGCATCCTACAACATATAAAATATTAGGCCACATTACAATTCAATAACATTGTTAAAATCATAATTACAATTCAAACTATACTTACAATCTTCTCAACTACTTGGCGGGCCTCCTCAGATGTATATTGTCCCGTACTTCTTTGTCGGGCCCTCTTCCATTTACGATGGCGTGGGGGTGGAGGTGGATCAACAACTTCTGGATGATTATCAACTGTAGGATCTGCCTGAGATGCTCCTTGCTGAAGTATTTTCTTTTCCTCTTCCACCATTGTCAGGTCAAGTTTTTTATATCCCCCACGAGACAGCTTATGGGGGTAGACATTCTTGCTTTGGTTTTCCTGCCTCTTTTTCCTCTTCTCCTGTTATAAATAGAAGACAATTAAATTACATAATTAAATTAAGGAAATTAATGAAATTACATAAATTTAGAGACAACTAAAATAAGTTAACCTGAAAGTTGTGATCATGTCGGCTCTGAACAAAGCGATCCCACGTCGCCTGGTCAAGAAACGGGTACACCTCAAGTGGGTTCTTTTCACAGCTTTGCTTGAATACATAATATCTACCTAGGCCCACCTTAAAAGCCCTCCGATGCTCGCCAGCATAATTTATCAAACGCTTCTTCATATCCGTCGTATCTGGCAGGTCAAAGGTGAGCTACATTAACACCAAAAGAATCAACGAATTACTGTATGATATTAATAAGATTAAAATAAAGTAGATACAAACACAAGATGTAAAAGTATAGATACCATAATACTCTCCCATATCTGATCCTTCACGCCCTGCGGTACATCTTTCTAACGCTCAATAAGTATACTAGGCTTGCTTCGAGCAAGGGTCCCCACAAAACTGATAAACTGCTCTGCCATTGGCCCAATAGGATTGAGATTAGCATCAAAGTCGATTCTTATCCTTTGATTTGAACCACGGTTGGCAGTCAAATTCCTCATTCGTGTGGCACGTCTACCCTTTCTACCTGTAGACGGGGTCTCCGACCCGCTGCATGAAGGAGGGATATCCTCAGGATCAGCCATGTATATCTGTTTAGACAAAAAATAAATAAATTGTCAGTATGTCTGGATAAATTAATAACAAACATAACTTATAAATATCGATCAACATAAGCATAACTTATAAATATCAATGTAAACATATAATATGACTTTAAACATAACTCAAACTAAACTTACATTGTGGTCAAGTAGTAAAGTTCTCCCATAACCCTTCTTGGTGATCATTACGAGTAGCATGTACATCGTCCACTTCATTTTCCTCATTGAAAGTAGGCACCCGTGTTGAGAAAGAAGGAGTATCAGAAATATCAAGAGTTGAATCTTGATTTCCCTCATTACCATTATACATGTTTTTTCCCTGGAGAACCACTGACCACCTTTTGTTAGAAGGATCACGGATATAAAACACTTGTTTTCCTTGGGATGCCATGATGAAAGGCTCTTCTTTATTACCTACCTTATTAAGGTCCACCAATTTGAATCCTAACTCATCGGTTTGCACACTGTTGTTACTGTTGACCCACTGACATTTAAAAACAGGCACTCTAAACTTCGTGTAATCATCCTCCCAGATCTCTTCAATGATTCCAAAGTATGAAATGGATGCCATAACAGGGTTTTTATCTTTCAAACTAGAGAAATGCATGGACTCGGCGACGACCATAACCCCACTGTTTTGCATAGTACTTTTGTCATCCTGGGACTTTGTATAGAAGGAAAACTTATTGATATCGTACCCACTCCAGCATATGACATCAAAGTTAGGCCCCTATGCTAGCCATTTTAATGTATCAGAAGCAGTACCATCCTTTGCAATTTTTTGTTTAAACCACTTCAAGAAAGTCTTATTATGCTTGTTCAAACACCATTTTTCATTCATTATAGGGTAAGTTTCATTGATGATGCTTTTGTACTCACATAAGTATGGTTCAACCTCATCAATGTTATTCAATATATACAAATATGCTTGAAGCACTTCCTCCTAATCCATGCTCTTAACAGTGATACCTCGTGTACCCTTACCATCATATTTTCCTTCATGACGAGACTTCGGAAGCCCTACAGGTTCGGCTTCTGACATGTAGTCTGTACAAAACTCAATAGCTTCTTCTGCAACATACCTTTCAACAATAGATGCTTCGGGACGGTATGGATTCTTCATATATCCTTTCAAGATCTTCATGTATCGCTCAATCGAGTACATCCACCTTAAATAAACAGGGCCACACAATCTAATCTCCCTCACTATATGAACAATCAAATGAACCATGATGTCAAAAAATGAAGGTGGAAAATACACCTCCAATTGGCACAAGATAATGGCTGCCTCATTTTCCAAGTCATCCAACTTTTTAGTGTCAATGAACTTGCTACATATAGCATTGAAGAATAAGCATAACCTAGTAATGGCATGTCTGACTTTTTTAGGCAAGATGTCACGAATGGCTACCGGTAGTAGTTGTTGCATCAAGACATGGCAATCATGAGACTTTAAGCCAACTAATTTGAGATCTTTCATTGAGACAAGTCTCTTGATATTTGAAGAGTAACCCTGTGGCACTTTGACTTCACGTAGACATTCACAGAAACTTCTTTTTTTTTTTTTTTTGATAAAGTATGACATGCTGGGGCAAATAAGTCTTCTTATCCCCCACTTTATGTGGAGCTAACTGCTTTCGTATACCCATCGCAACTAGATCCATACGATCATTCACGCCATCCTTTGTCTTGCATTGAATGTTGAGAAGCGTTCCGATTAAACTATCACACACATTTTTCTCCACATGCATCACATCAATACAATGTCTTACATCAAGCTTGGACCAGTATGGAAGATCAAAGAAGATCGACCTCTTCTTCCATATATTCTTCTCAGTAGCCTTCTTCTGGGTCTTCCCATAGATAACATTAGTGTTCTTCACCCGTTTATAAACTTGGTCTCCAGTCAAGGCCACCGGAGCAATTTCATTCTCCGGAAGTCCATTGAAAGCTTTCCTCAATCTACGATAAGGATGATTACGCTGGAGAAATCTCCGATGCCCAAGGTAAACTGTCTTCCTTCCATGTTGAAGTTGATGGTGAAATGTGCCTTCTTCATATATTGGACATGCTTTATGCCCCTTAACACTATACCCACACAGGTTCCCGTATGCTGGAAAGTCATTGATGGTGTAAAATAACATGGCACGCAATCTGAAAGTCTCACGACAATACCCGTCGATCACATCAATGCCTTCATCCCACAACATTCTCAAGTCTTCAATCAAGGGACTCAGATAAACATCAATATCATTTCCTGGCTGTTTTGGACCCGAAATCATCATACTTAACATAATGTATTTACGCTTCATGTACAACCAAGGAGACAGGTTGTAAATTACCAGGAGAATAGGCCATGAACTATGAATACTACTTAAGTTTCCATATGTATTCATTCCATCGGTAGCAAGTCCAAGCCTGAGGTTTCTGGGCTCATTGCCAAACTCCGGAAACAAACTATCAATTCTCTTCCATTGTAAAGAATCAGCAGGATGACGAAGCTGTCCATCACATTTCCTCTCATCTGCATGCCATCTAATATTCTTTGCATCCTTTTCATTATAAAACAATCGCTTGAACCGTGGAATTGCTAGAAGATACCATAACACCTTCGTAGGAGGACCCTTGGTGACCGCATCACAACTAGAATCACCATCCTTCACTTTGTAGCGTGATACCCCACACCCAGGGAACTCGTGCATCTCTTTAAACTCTTTCCTGTACAATATGCAATCATTGGGGCAAGCGTGTATTTTCTTATACTCCATACCCATCGAACGCAATATCTTTTTCGCCTCATAGTTTCGGGACGGTAATGTGTTACCTTCTGGAAGCATATCTTTCAACAACTCAAGCAATTCGGTAAAGCTTTTATCGCTTCACCCATGTCTTGCCTTCACATTAAACAATCTTAACACCACTGATAACCGTATGAAATTAGTGCACCCTGGATACAAAGAAACGTCCGCATCACTACACAAAGTATCATACACATGTGCTCGTCGAAAAGATTGTTGCCCAACATCACGGATCATGTCCTCTAGTCCATCGTCCATATCCACGTCATCAACTTCCTCTCTATGCGACACCCTTGGTCTGTCTAACGATTCACCATGACATATCCATATTGTATAACTCTTGCAAATCCCCTCACAAATAAGATGCTCCCGTATCTCCTCAGCTTCTAGTCGTCTCTCATTCAAATAGTTAACACAAGGACAATAAAACCTTCCGTTACCACTATCAGGAGCATTTGTTTTTGTAAATTGTAGAAAATCTTCCACTCCATTATCATACTCATCACTTGTCCGTCTAGCATTCATCCAACCGCAATCCATGACTAAAACCAATAACTTCGTACTTAGTCCAAGATCTTCATCAACTACTTCTTATGATAGGGTATGGCCCTATCCCATTCAAGAAGAAACTTTTTCAACACTCGGTTAACAATTAGTCCTTAACTCTCATGCTCATACTCAACGAAATTTCGGAAGCATTCCCTTCGGTTTCTGACGTACACTACTTGAAAGCGATGACATCCATCACGATAAAGTATGCACCCGGAGAACGAAAGGAAATGTATCAATCCGAACTTTCATCAAGTATATAACATGAGAATCAATGAATAACTATTTTAACTGAACGAAGAAATTTTGTTTTGCCAAACTATCCAACTTTGGATAATTCAAGATCCAATACAATGAGCGGTACCTTAAGAACATACACGTGAGTTCATTAGTATTGCATCTCAAACGGGAAACTAAGGCGCTTTACTAATTAATTAACATTAAGAAAAATAATAAAGCACTCCAATCCCCAAGTACAATGCAAACAAAAACCAAACAAGAAAAATGGGGTGGATAAAGCTTATCAGGGTGGGAAGAACACTCAACGGAAACCGTATTGAATAATGAATATTTTGCTTAATATTCTGCTCGGAACTTGTACCGTAATAGTTTTAATAACAGCAAGTGTACCTATACAAACAGAGAAGCACTTTGTGAATATTTTCATAACAAGACCAGAATAACAAGTTCACAACAACAATTATGTAGCTTGATCAGTATAGAAGCATAAATACAGAAGAACTATGATAGAGATAAAGCACACACATACATATAAGAAATAGCTGAGCTTACAGTAGAAAATTCAAGTTGATGAACACATATAAGGCTACACTTATAAATGATTTAGCAGGTAGAATGATAAATGAAATATGGAGCTCAAAATTTGATGGGAAAGATGATGAAAATGAAGTCTGGAATGGTTGATCGAGTTAGGTGTGTCAGTATTGCTCTCACTCTCATGCATTTAAATCTATAACTCTTGAAAAACAAATTGGAATTGTAAGTTTTAGTCTCTTGATATTTAACATGGCAGGCAAGCAAAACATATAGACTAATCACCTAGTGTCTGGCTAAAGTTAAATTATACCATTTTCCTTGAAAACCCAGAAAGAACCACAAAAATGTACAGATAGTCCATCACAGCTTATGAGTGAAAATGCAAGAAAAAAAAAACAAAAACAAACTCTCTGTGTAGTGTGGCAATTATTCAACACATAAAATAAATGGAAAGGGTATGAGAATACCTTGCACTTCAAGTAGAGGATACAGCCTAGGTCACGACAGCCACACGGAGGAGCAACCGGAGAACAGCGAACTTCGTGTTTGAGGTGACGCAGTGGTCCTCCCAAGCCGTAGATGGTGACGCGGAGGAGCGAGCAAGGAACAGAGGTTATGAGGGTGTGAGCATTATGGTTTCCATATCGTTTGAGCTTTTGAAGGTGTTGAGGGGGGGGGGGGGGGGGTGTAATGGGAGGAGAAGAAAACCCACTGCCTCACGCAGGTCAGGCGAGAGTAGAGGGTTCGCGGCGGTTGGAGTGGTGGCCACTAGATAGTGACGGAGGTTTAGTGGCGGAGTATCACGAACAGAGAGCGGAAGAGGACGAGTTGTGTGGCAGAGGCAAGGTAGGGCACGAAATCTTTCTGTGGAGCGAGCAAATAGAAATGAGGGAACTGAAAAGAAAAATAAACCCTGTGTTTCCACATCGATTTTAATAATAACCGATGTGTCAAATTACGGGTACCACATCGGTTTTACTAAAAACCGATGTGTAATAGTTATCACAGGAGCAAGCAGAGAACAGCGAACTTCATAGCTAAGGTGACGCAGTGGTCCTCCCAAGTCGTAGACGGTGACGCGGTGGAGCGAGCAAGGAAAAGAGGTTATGAGGGTGTGAGCATTACGGTTTCCATATCGTTTGAGCTTTTGAAGGTGTTGGGGTTGTTTGGGGGGGGGGGGGGTGTAATGGGAGGAGAAGAAAACCCAAACCCATTGTCTCACGCAGGTCAGGTGAGAGTAGAGGGTTCGCGGCGGTTGGAGTGGTGGCCACTAGATAGTGACGGAGGTTTAGTGGCGGAGTATCACGAACAGAGAGCGGAAGAGGACAAGTTGTGTGGCAGAGGCAAGGTAGGGCACGAAATCTTTGTGTGGAGCGTGCAAAGAGAAAGGAGGGAACTGAGAATAAAAATAAACCCTGTGTTTCCACATCGGTTTTAATAATAACCGATGTGTCAAAATACGGGTACCACATCGGTTTTACTAAAAACCGATGTGTAATAGTTATCACATCGGTTTTCAACCAAATCGATCTTTAAAGTGGTTCTTTAAATTTAAGTAATAATATTTTCCTTTAGATTTTAGACATCGGTTTACATAAATAACCGATGTGGAAATATTTTAACATTGGTTAGAAAAAAAATCGATGTTAAAGGTGCTGAAGATAATATAAAAAATGACACCGGCTCGTTTTACACATCGGTTTTATAGAAACCGATGTTAAATCTCCGCTGTTGAAAGCATAATTTGCACTAGCGATTGTATCATAGCAAGTAAGTTGATGAGAAAATTCGATGACGTAATTGTCAAATATATCCCCAGAGAACTGAATGAAGAGGCCAATGAGTTAGCTCAAATAGCTTCAGGGTACAAGATATCTCAAAAGACTTTGTCAGGATTAATGGATATTAGAGAATTATTATATCCATTGGAAGAAAGAGATGTCTTGGTCAATGATGTAATCCTTCCAGACGACTGGAGATTGCCAATAATTGAGTATTTGGAAAATCCAAGTCAAAATGCAGATAGAAAGATAAAATATAAAGCATTGAATTACATAATGCGGGGTGGGCTATTACTTAGAAGATGTATTGACGGAACTTTACACAAGTGCTTAAGAGAGCAAGATGCTTATTTAGCTTTGTCAGAGGTCCATGTGGGTATATGTGGAGGCCACCAAGCGGTAGATAAAATGAAATGGGTACTTCGACGTAGTTTGTATTATTGGCCAACTATGGTAAAGGATTGCATTCTGTTTGCCAAGTCTTGTGAGAAATGTCAGAAACATGGCCACATACAAAATGTTCGTGTCAGTGAATTACATTCTATTGTCAAGCCTTGGCCATTCAGAGGATGGGCCTTGGATTTAATTGTCCAAATACATCCTTCTTCATCGAAAGGACATCAATTCATTTTAGTTGGAGTTGATTATTTTACCAAGTGGGTAGAAGCAGTTTGCTTTAAAGCAGTCACCCAACAAGATGTAATTAATGTTATTGAAAATCACATTGTTTGTCGGTTTGGAATATCACAAACCTTGACAACCGATCAAGGGTCAGTTTTTACTGGTAAGAAGATTGTGGAATATGCAAGTTCTAGGCATATAAAGATGCTAACGTCTACCCCATATTATACACAGGTCAATGGCCAAGTCGAGGCTGTAATTAAAAATATCATCGACCTCATTAAAAAGCATCTGGGTCGACAGCCTAAAAACTGGCATAACACTCTTGATCAAATACTATGGGCATATAGGAATTCACCTCGACAGTCGACAGGGACATCACCATTCAGGTTAATATACGGGTATGATCCTGTATTACCTGTTGAAATCAATCTTCAATCAACTCGTATTCAAAGGCAAGATGAGTTGCCTATCGACCAATATTGGAATGCAATGTTGGATGAATTGGACGAATTAAGTGATGAAAGGTTGATTGCATTGGAAAATTTGATTCGACAGAAAGAAAGAATTGCAAAATTCTATGATAGTCGAGTTAATTTTAAATCATTTAAAGTGGGAGATTTAGTATGGAAGGTCATTTTGCCCATGGATAAAGATTGTCGAGAATATGGCAAGTGGTCACCAAAGTGGGAAGGACCATTTAAGATTTCCAAAGCATTTTCTGGGAATGCTTATGCACTTGTCGATGTCAATACAGGCCTAAGAATTAAATCGATTAATGGCTAGTATTTGAAGGAATATAAACCGACAATTATGGAAGTATAGATTGACAACAAGTGAAAAGAAATGAAATTTTTTATTCACTAAATTGGCAATAAAATCATATATTGTCAATCAAAGCTAATTTATTCCTAAAAATAACTAATTAGAGTCCAAGACTCTCATAAGTTCGGCAGACTTTTCTCTTTCGCTCTTCGATAATGCAGCAATGTAACCCTATTTGTTGAGGCTTCATTCCCACTTGATGAGGTTTTATCTGCTTCATATGTCGAGAGTGTGACACCCTAAACCTGGCATCACATGGTTACCCAATTGCGGAAATATTTCTGATTTACAATGCTGGTTACTTTCGGAAAGTACCATTTGCTCGATGGATGAGTACACTAAAAAGGGTAGTTATTATTATTTTTTTGAAAGGAATGGAACAAGATAAAGGTGATGAACACTCAGAACATGAATTGAAGACAATATATATATATATATATATATATATATATATATATATATATATATATATATATATATATATATATATATAACATGTCCCAATGAAAGCCAAGTTCCAGTACATAAGTTAGGGCATTATCAATGGCCATTGCAACAGAATTAGACACCTAGAAGATACAACTTAAAAGAGAGTAAGACACAGGGAAAGAGGGTCCGGAACCACATCCAAAAAGGTAACTCTGAAAAGTCAGATGACGGAAGACTATCCACAAAACGCTCGGGATCCTCCTCAATCAGTGCTGCCGGCTCTACGTCTAGATGTGGTGTAATAGCCTGATTTTAATTATGCTGTTCAACCAGTTAAAATATAATTAAATTATATTTTAAATGTGAGAGTTAGAAAGTGTTTTTGATTAAAATAAAATCATACTCATAGTCTACTTTATGGTTGAGGGTTACGGTAAAATTTTCAGTTGAAAATTCAGACGAAAGTCGGTCTGCGTTTTCACTACCGTTACAAGTTTACTGTGCAGAAAACCTAATTTTGACCCATGAATGAGATAGTTAGTGTTTTTATTATGTTTCCTTCAACTTTGACTATTTTGAAAATTTTCGTTCAAAAATAAAATATAATATTTTATTCGGGTGAAAATGTCATAAGAATTACGATCGGAAATGCAACCGGGTACGAAATGGAGCAGAATAGGAGACATAAAAGGCTTGAGGTGAGATGAGGGAGTGAGGTGACTCACTAGAGGTATGGCCTAAGCTACCTCCTAAAAAGCGGTCATAATGGACTTTTTGAAATATATCATATTATATTCTAAAAACCTATTTTTCTCTCTCTTCTCAAACTAAACAAGGCACAAGGTCAAAACTTGCTCTCCAAGCTCATTCCTCTCTCCTCAATTTCGTGACACTCACTCCCTTGTCTATATATACACATCTCATTTTCACTTCATCATCTTCCTTCTTCAAACTCCATTAAACCTTCATCTTCTTCCTTTCTTCTAAAAGTTCAAGCTCTTAAAGCTTTAGTTTTTATTCATCTTTTCTACTTAAGTTATTCATTAAAGTTCTTCCTTATACTAAGGTTAATGCTCTCATATGAATCTTTTTTCAAGTTTCATCTTTTATTTCTTAGTTTACTTTATGTGTTCTTTATATGCTTTAAACTTCTAAAATCTCTCTAAAATGGTAGAAAACTCCTTTTGAGTTGAAACAACTTTCTATAGTCTTGTATTAACTTATACTTTCACATACTAAGAGGTTGTGTAAAACAAAAATCTCTACCTATCTCTTTCCAAGTATGATCATGGATTTAGAACTCTTAATACCTTGTGATTCTAAACCTAAGAGTTATTGTTAAACAAAGAATATTTTCCTCATCATCCTATGATAGCCGAAACTTGGTGTCTAGGTTCTAGGATGTTTGAGTTTTTATTTTTCCAAAATGATCATGGGCTTAAGCTCCATAAGATATTTGGATGCTAAGTCTAAGAGATTGGAAAGTTTAAGGATTTCTAACTTGTTTATTCTATGTTATTAAAGCTAGGATGTATTACTTTCATTTTTCCAAAATGATCATGGACTTGAGCTCCATAAGATATTTGGATGCTAAGTCTAAGAGATTGGAATGTTTAAGTTTCCATTGTTTTCCAAAATGATCATGGACTTGAGCTCCATAAGATATTTGGATGCTAAGTCTAAGAGATTGGAAAGTTTAAGGATTTCTAACTTGTTTATTCTATGTTATTAAAGCTGGGATGTATTACTTTCAATTTTCCAAGATGATCGTGGACTTGAGCTCCATAAGATATTTGGATGGTAAGTCTAAGAGATTGGAATGTTTAAGTTTCCATTGTTTTCCAAAATGATCATGGACTTGAGCTCCATAAGATATTTGGATGCTAAGTCTAAGAGATTGGAAAGTTTAAAGATTTCTAACCTATAAATCCTATGAAGACCGAACCTAGAAGGTTATGGACCTAGGATACTTTGTTCTTATTTTTCCAAAATGATCATGGTTTTGAGCTCCTTAATACATATGGATGCTAAACCTAAGAGATTGGAAAGTTTAGTGAATGCTAGCCTATTTTACTAGCCTTGGCCGAATACCCTAAGTTTATAACTTAGTGGGATTTTAATTCAACTTTGTTAAATGATCATTGTTTATAAACTCCTAAGACTTAAGGATCATAAATCCATGAGTTGTATAATTTTTGGGAATCTCTAACCCTGAGAACTAGTCTTGGCCGAGCCTATACCTTGTGGTTTAGTGTTCTTGTTTGATTTTAACTTGTGATTTTGTGTTATAACTTTAGACTTCCATCGCGGAGGAAACAAGGACGTTTGTGGTATACCTCTTCGAGCATCTAATCTCCTTACCTTCACAGAAGGTGGAGTTAGTACTTTGTGGTGTGACAACACGGAGCTTCGAGTTTGGGAGTTCGATGATAACCCAGGTGGGGGAAAGAACCAACCTATCATCAGAATGGATAAGTAGTAGATTATATAGTAATTGTGTAGGACGACCTAAACCCTACTAGTAGTCGAGTAATCGACAAGACCAAAATCACATTGGAAACCTATTTCTGAAAAACCAATGGCGATTCGGGGATTGTAGGTTTATCGATATTAGGTTGATTTTAGATTGTTGATGGTTGATTTGATTTTATTACCTTTATTGAATTGATTTTGTGCTATATTGGTGATATGGGACTATTTGGATTGATATTGTGTTATGCATGATCTACCTGGTTTGTATTATTATGCTTAGTGGTTTTTAAGCAAAGATATATATGTTGTCTAAGAGATGATTGTTTTGGGCGTAAGGATAATGATGATTTTGAAGTGCCTAACCTAGATGATGTATGTTAAAGAGGTGTTATGGCATAGGATATGTGTCAAGTTCTAATGGAAGGTTAAGGCACTAGGATGTTGCTAAAATGGGTTGGTGAGATTCAAGTATAGGTGTTGTTGTCCACAACCGTGTATTGGTAATACAATACACAAGGACAAAAGTGTATTGGTAATACAATACACAAGGACAAAAGTGTATTGGTAATACAATACACAAGGACAAAAGTGTATTGGTAATATAATACACAAGGACAAAAGTGTATTGGTAATATAATACACAAAGATGAAAGTGTATTGGTAATATAATACACAAGGACATCTGTGTATTGGTAATATAATACACCGTGTATTGGCAATATAATACACGTAAAACCACTTCTGTGTATTGGTAATATAATACACCGTGTATTGGTAATATAATACACGTAAAACACTTCTGTGTATTGATAATATAATACACCGTGTATTGGTAATATAATACACGTAAAATCAAGAGTTCTCCCGAGACCACTTCCACCTTAGGAAATAGGTGTGCAACTATGGTGCCTTTGAGTAGCATGAGATTGGGGGTAGATGATGATATATTAACTTGAGGGTGATATGTTAGTTATGTGCGTTGTTTGTCAGTGACAATTACTGTATGATTTACTATGACTCTTTTCCGCTTTTTGAAGATAGAACTGTTTGTTATCCCCTATGTTTCTGTATTCTTGTGGTTTAATTTTCTTACATTAGAAGACCCGATGGAGGATTATGTTGCTGAGGAGTTGGACGGAAGTTTGTATGAAACGGAGGTTGCCGAGGGGTTGGATGGAACTCCTTATGACGTTGGAGGTCGAGCTGTGTGTCCAGTGTGTCTAGGAAGGAGTATTTTTATATGTTTCCGCTAAGTATGGCTTTTATTTTAAGTTTATGTCTGTGAGGGATCCTACTGAGAGGATTCCCTCAATAGTGTTTTGGTAATGTAATAAATAAACAGGTGTATTTATATATTACAACCTTGGTATGTTTAATTTACAGAAGTTAAATGATTGTTTAAATAAAGTTTTAATTTTGACGTACTTTTCATGCTAAGCGCACGATTAAGGATTTAATTAATAAGGTGTTAAGCTAATAAAACATCAGGGGACAACGGGGTGTCTCAGGTGGTGGCTCATGTAGCAGTCCGTTAGCTCACAGTGTGTGAAGGTAATACCGAATCGGAGGCAGAGCTACCCTCCTAGTCTCCACATTATGGCTCCTACGGATTGGGTCTCCGTCAGCATTTAAATCGGTTGTGGTAATTGCTCTGTGGTATATGGCAGATGTCGTCCCTGGATGTATTAGCCATGCCCCGACATTCCCTGCATCGTCCACGACCTCAGTCTTCGACGTTGTCGGTACAAGTGGGATATTGGGATCCATCTGAACTCATGTACATACGGCGATACCAAAAAGGAAGAGAAAATAACAAGTAGAAATGAAAGAGCGAGATACCGACAACGGATATTTCGCACAACAACCATACACATGATACATACAACACCTTAGCATATTAACATTTTAAACATTACTCATGGGTAAACCACAAGTATTATTTCAGTGGGTCTCATACTCGAATCAATCAATTTTATAAAGATAATGCATGACACTTCAATCGTCAGACTCTAAACTTAATCTCATGAGATACCAACACCGTTTTATCATTAAGAAAGAAAGAGTTGATCAGGCTCATACGCCCCGTTTGGCAAGTTGTCTCCATCACCTCATGCACCCGGATCAACATCATCACGAATCCCTTATAACGACCATTCGGATGTATACCTCATCGAACACCACATCTTAAGTGGGTATTCGGTTAACTTAAGCACGTCTGCTAAGGGGAAATGCATATGAATAAAAGACTTTTCATTATCGAGACTTTTCTTTGCGTTCACTATTTTCCATTGTCGAAGCCCAAAGCTAACAACTATTCACAAATTTCATTACTTGAAAATCAATAACACAGGATGCGCAGTCCGAGTGCTCAATCACAACACCTTAGTCCGATGCCGCAGTCCAAGGTTGTGGTCGTAGAAACAATTATGATTTTATCCATGTTTTATTTCAACATGATAAGGACTCCTAGCCCATAACAACGAAATTAGGACACACAGTCCTCAATTCCAAAATTAGGACTCCTAGCCCATAATATCACAATTAGGACCCTTGGTCCATAATTCTTGACACGGATCCCAGATCGCGTGCATATAACTGAATACTAGAGGCGACGTCTTGTGAACTAGTATTCTCTTTCACATGTGCTTACTTTTTGCTTAGTGAAAATCAAAACCAAAACAAAACCTCGGTCACTTATCCAAGTAACAGGAACGTTTCTAAATCATTTAGGAGAAAATATTTTCCTTTACAAAGTCTTTTTATAAAACAATTGGAAATTCGTTTTCTTTTGAAATCCTTGATGTAATAAAGTCAAATATTTTCAAAGGGGTTTTTCTTTCATGAAACACATAGTTCAAAAAAGGTTTTCTCTCGTACAAACTTTGGATCACAAAAAGGTAGTTTCTATTGACTTAAAAACACTTCAACGTTTCTTTCCAAAACTAGAATCTCATCCTCTTGAAGTAAGCGTTTTAAACAAAGAACTTTTATAAATGAAACCAATACTTTCAAAGTTATATTCAAGGCTTATTAAGGCTTTTAATCCTTATAATCATTGTGCACAAACTCAAGTCCGGCTTCTCAAACTTCAATCAACAGTAATATATTCTCAACAATAATATCACAGTTAACGACAGTTCATCACATATATATACAACTCACAATACTTTAAGGCAAGTAATAATCAACTTCAAGTATTAATGACAATAGTTCAATTAAACAAGTCATTCAAGTATTTGCTCCATATGGTAATAATATTCAAACCACTCAAGTAAACACATACACACATGCATATAGTCATTGAATACCTCTAGGAAATCCCCTCTTACTTTATGTGAAGGTAAGAAGATTAGATGCTCGAAGAGGTATGTCACACACGTCCTCGTTTCCTCCGCGATGGAAGTCTAAGGTTATGAACACAAAATCACAAGTTAAAATCAAACAAGAACACTAAACCACAAGGTATAGGTTCGACCAAGACTAGTTCTTAGGGTTAGAGATTCCCTAAAATTATACAACTCATGGATTTATGACCCTTAAGTGTTAGGAGTTCATAAACAATGACCATTTAACAAAGTTGAAATAAAATCCCACTAAATTATAAACATAGGGCATTCGGCCAAGGCTAGTAAGGTAGGTTAGCATTCACTAAACTTTCCAATCTCTTAGGTTTAGCATCCATATGTATTAAGGAGCTCAAAACCATGATCATTTTGGAAAAATAAGAACAAAGTATCCTAGGTCAACAACCTTCTAGGTTCGACCTTCATAGGATTTATTGGCTAGAAATCTTTAAACTTTCCAATCTCTTAGACTTAGCATCCAAATATCTTATGGAGCTCAAGTCCATGATCATCTTGGAAAAATGAAAGTAATACATCATAGTTTTAACAACATAGAATAAACAAGTTAGAAATCCTTAAACTTTCCAATCTCTTAGACTTAGCATCCAAATATCTTATGGAGCTCAAGTCCATGATCATCTTGGAAAATGAAAGTAATACATCCTAGCTTTAATAACATAGAATAAACAAGTTAGAAATCCTTAAACTTTCCAATCTCTTAGACTTAGCATCCAAATATCTTATGGAGCTCAAGTCCATGATCATTTTGGAAAAATAAAAACTCAAACATCCTAGCACCTAAACACTAAGTTTCGGCCTTCATAGGATAATGAGGAAAATATTTTTTGTTTAACAATAACTCTTAGGTTTAGAATCACATGGTATTAAGAGTTCTAAATCCATGATCAATACTTGGAAAGTTGAAACATAGTATCCTAGGCCTACTTATTCATATTTTTCGGTCATCATAGGAACAAGCTATCAAAACTTCCAAGATTTATAGATTCAAGACTAAGGGATAGTTAGAAACTCAAATACATGATCATATTCCAAAAGTTGAAACCAAAACTTCCTAGGTCAGAAATGCAAGCATTCGGCCTTCATTGGAAGAGATGGATAGAGATTTTTCTTACATAACCTCTTAGTATGTGAAAATATAAGTTAATACAAGACTATAGAAAGTGGTTTCAACTCAAAAGGAGTTTTCTACCATTTTAGAGAGATTTTAGAAGTTTAAAGCATATAAAGAACACATAAAGTAAACTAAGAAATAAAAGATGAAACTAGCAAAAATATTCATATGAGAGCATTACCCTTAGTATAAGGAAGAACTTTAATGAAGAACTTAAGTAGAAAAGATGAATAAAAACTAAAGCTTTAAGAGCTTGAACTTTTAGAAGAAAGATGAAGGTTTAATGGAGGTTGAAGGAGGAAGATGATGAAGGGAAAATGAAAGGGGTATATATAGAGTGGGGGGAGGAAGTCCACGGCCAAAGGGGAGAAGCGAAAGAGCTTGTTGAGCAAGCTTGGTGGTTTAATGCTTGATTGGATGGAAGAAGAGAGAGAAATGACTTTTGGATTAGAATAGTATTATAATTTGAAAAGTGTGATGATTACACTTTTAGAGTGTGTCATAGCCTCTTCCATCATGTCTCCTTACCTTTTTTATGGTCCCTAATCTGCTTCATTTCATACTCGGTTGCATTTCCGATTGTAATTCTTCCGATGTTTTTGCCCGAAAAAAAAATTATATTTTATTTTTGAACGAAAATTTTCAAAATAACCAAGGTTGAAGGAAACCTAATAAAAACACTAACTGTCTTGTTCACCGGTCAAAATTAGGTTTTCTGCACAGTAAACTTGTACCGCCAGTGAAAACGCAGACCGGCTTCTGTCTGAATTTTAAAATGAAATTTTTACCATGACTTCATATGATATAACAACACAAGAAAGTGATTTTAGTTTAATTAAAATCATCCTGTGAGTTTAATCTAAAATAAACACATTTAAATATGTATTTACTGCTATAGAAAACATAGGAAAGACAGGGTGTTACAGAGAGTGCGCAAAGGTATAGGGAGAGAAGCTGGCATGAGCAGATCTCACCATCATTTCACCCAGAAGGATGTGGTTTCCATTGGCGCAATAAAGGTGACACCAAGAGAGAACAACCATCCTCTGGGATGAAGATGATGGAACTAGAACAAGATGCACTCGTTATGTTTGCAGATTGGCTTCTCCCCGGATGTGCAGCGAGGTCAGCTCTAGATGTTACGTTGGTTGATGACCTCCACTGTACACATTACGTTGGTTACTGACCTTCAGTAAGAAGATGACCATCAAGACAAAGACTTTGAGTTTGAAGTTCGAAGGTGATCGATAAGGTCAGGCTCCCATGGTGGAAACAAGAAGAATAAAGAAAAGCTTGTTATGGATGGGAGCATATTTCGTTTGAAGTAAAAATGTTCAAGTGTAAAGGTGTTTGATTAGCAAGCCTTGCTATTTATAATTGTCCCTGAGGGATAAGAAATTTAATGCGAGGAGTTTACCAATGTTTCGAAACTCATCACAACATTAATTATAATTCACCAAGAGTGAGTTACGAAATTCGTTGGGAACAAACGGACGAGTCAAGCGATAAATGATAAAGAAAACGTGTAGATAAGCCAAAAGTCATGTTCATTGAAAATATGACAAAGCAGTTGTCAGAAATTACAAAATTGAGCTGACAAAAAAGAATTGCAATAATTAATTCTTGTCTAAGCTAATGTCAAGGGACAATTGATCCCATGCAAAAGAAAGATCCGTCAACTTGGCTACAAAGACATCATATTCAAGTCGTAATGCACGAAGTTTGCCAACTACGGTCTCGACTTCTTGACCGAGCTGCTCTGATTTGTTGTCAATGGCCTTGACCTTCTCCTTACTTTTCTCTAAGGCTCTGTCAATTCAATCTCTGCCAGTAACTTCTTCCGAGAGAGTTTCTTTGGTATGAGACCCGGTAGAGATAAGTTCCAGTTCCTTCTGTTTGGAAGCTTAAAGATCTCGGAACTTAGCCAAAAGTTGGTCTTTAGTTTTTTCCTCTTCCTCATAAGAAGGAATGACAGACGTCATCCTCTCTAACTTGTCAGAAAGGCGCTCCCACAATTTATAGATTGAAAGAAAGTGGGTACGACTAGACATGGGGAAATTGGAATGAAGAGGAGTGATTTCTTATCAGCCTTGACAATTCTTATTGGATGTTAACATTAGAGCAAAGAGTACTGAAGGAGTTGTCAAGAATAGCTCTCAGGTCATGCATAAGATTGATGACTAGAGAATCACTAGAGTCATACTGAGTTGACGAAGAGTTGGCAAAAAATGTTGATTCTTTTCGACTGACTTCAGCCAGCATGTTAATCCAAGTATTGAAATGAAGAGCTGGCTTGTTCAGGAGACTTTGTAGTTGGAGGTCTGATTGGAGGTGGAGGAAGGACGACAGGAATTGTTTCAGCTAGCAAGGCCTCCATGTCAATATCTTCATCCGGAATCTCAATCATGACAGCAGCTTCAACTGGCTTATCGATTACAGGAGTTGGAGTTGGAATGGTTGAAATGTGTTGTTGAGAACTGGGGGACATCCCTTGATTGGAATTAGGGCTTGAAGGATTTTCCGTCAGAATCTCAACCCTAGAAGCCATAGTCTTTGGATTTTCTTCAACCTGAAAAGGACAAGAAAATAATTAAAGGCAGAGCTAAAAAAAATAAAAGGAGAAAAAAACAAGTAAATTGACTTATACCTCCGGATTAGGTTGGTTCACAGGTTCAACAGTTTTGTTGACAATTTCCCGGATAGTCATCAAGTCTTCAATTTGGGGATTTCTTTCCTAAAATTGGAAATAGAAACGAGATATAGGTGAAAGATGAAAACAAGGTGACAAGATGAGGAAAATACCATATTGGAGTCTGAAGACACCGAATCAATGTCTGCGCCTGTCTTATTTATGGTTTGAATAGGCTGGGAAATATTCTTATTCTGTCGAAGTGAAAAGAAGAGAATATAAATAGAAAAGTATAATCTGACAGACCAATTATAATAGTCAAGATTTTACCTTGGATTGGTCAGAAAGGGGAATTGTTGGATGTGCCAGCAATAATATCTTGTGATTTAGATGGAGTTTTAGCGTTGGAAGTGTTAGAATTTACTGAAATTAAAGAGCTTCTTACAGACTAATTTTTTGGAAGGAGAATCAGAGACTAAAGTTTTCTCTTTTCTTTTCTTGGTCCCTCTAGTCATTTTAGTCGTAGGGATAGGAGCTTTGGTTGATCGTGATCCTTTCTTGGAAGTCTTGGTCTTCACAGGGATCACATCTTCATCTTCGTCATTGTTATCTTCAGATATTTCTTCTGCCGATACGTTAGCCTTGGATTTCCCAGGAAGTGGTTTGTCAAGAGGAACAACTGTCAACAAAAACATGAATAAGTTGACTGTCAGTGAGGAAGAAAAGAAACTAGATACTTGTTTGACAGATAAGTACCTGGGTTATAAGTTACTATTCACGAAAGGAATATAAAGTCGTCATCAGGTTGGAGAAACCGACGATCGAAGGTAACTGAGTTTGGCTTTTCAAAAGGGTCAACATAAGCACTTACGCTCTCTAAAAAGATGAAGCTACCTCCCTTCGTCGGCTTCCCTGGATGTGAATCAGCTAAACCAAAAGGGGCACAAGGAATAGGCACAGGATCGAGAAAAGGAGCCTTTAAGCTGTCAAAATATTCTTTGGTCATATTTGGAATTTTCCGATATTTGGCAAGTTTTTCAGATTCTTGGTGATCATGCTTCCTTTTGGCTTTAGCTAAAACACTGTTGACATGACGAACCATATCATATGGTCTCATGAGATTCCACTTGATTTTGTAAAATTTCTCAAAAGCTCGAATTTCTTTCCAAAGTTTACCTTGAGTTTTCGATGCTGGATGTTGTTCCTGCATAGAAGAATCATCACCATTACCAGCAACGTCTTCAATTCGACTCAAGCAAACTTTTAGACTTGGATGATAATTGAAATAATAATAATTCCACCAGTCAAGAAAGCTTTGAGTTGCTTCATGGAATTTAGAAAATGGGACAAGCTATAAAAAGGTCCTGCGAGCTTTATCTTCGTCACTGATGGCCATAATATCTTCATATGTCGGGGCCTTGGCATTGATGAAGTGCTCATCCCGGTTTGATGAGTAAGGAGAAGGAATGGATTGACAAAAACCAAGCTGACAAGTAGTAGTATTGGGTAAATGGAGGTAGATTCGATAGGTTTTAAAACCAGGACCATCGACAAAGATGATTCTCTGACAAAGGAAATTGGCCCAGATTGATTCATTGGATTTAGATATAGTGGTGCTCAGCTTGGTGAACCACTCCGGACCATACTTTCGGTCGACAAAAGGAGTAAAATTGACTCTTGGAGAAGTTGACGAAAGAGCGTGGAAAATTTTGAAGTAGAATTTGAAATTGGCAATCTCATCTTTTGACAAAGACTCAGCAGAAATGTAATAGAGATAAGAGCCGTAAGTGTCAATTGACAAATCTTCAGGAGCCTTATAAGACAATCGACGTTCTAGGACAGCATGCAGCCATAATTGGAGAAGCGACAGTGTCAACTAACATGCTCATGATGTCATAAAGATTGGCTAGAACACATTGTCCTAATGCTACCCTCTTGCCAGTAGCAAGAAGATTGGCTTGAGGAACATATGCTTCAATTAGAGTAGTAGATTTGCTACAAAAGACATAAGCACATAGCCAAAGAAACAAAAAGGCTACATGCTCAGTGTCCGTCACAGGTTCTTTATCTTTACCTCTAAAATATGTGACATATTTGGAGAAAGAACATCTTGGGACATAGACATCAATTTGTCTCTTGACCTCGACACTAGAATGCATAGCAGGGCCATCCGGACGAAGTCCTGTAATGGCTGACATGTCTAAAAGGGTTGGACCCATCATTCCATATGGAAAATGGAAATTGTTGCTGGTTTTGTTCCAGAAAAAGGCTGATGCCCCTATTAAAGAAAAATCTACTAGTTTAAGATGACGGGAAAGCTGAATAAATTCAAAGATTCCAGCTTCCTCCCACACATCACGTTTTTGGGCTTGGACACGATCAAGCCAAATAACGTAGGCATCGAATTTGGTAGCATGGGGCATCCTAAAAATCCTATCACCCTTTTTGAATGCATGGACAAGGGGTGAAGGTAAAGAAGCTAAGATAGCTTCATCTGGATTATTGCAAGGAAAAAAACCATGCAATTTCTCAGGGACTTCGGTCTGGGCAACGAGAGGACCCAAGAACGCAGTAGGTGGATTCAGAGAAATGGAAGAGTCATGAACATGGTAGATTACCTTAGATTCCTACCATTGTTCTGATTCGTCCAAGATTGGGTCTTGAACTACCGCCCTAGGAGCAGTAATTGAAGCTTGGGGTGCTGAAGTTGAAGTCTTGGAGGAAGTTGCCATGGAAGTCTTTGAGAAAAAAAATAAGGGTTTTTCGCGAAGGAAGAAGAACAGCAAGAAGAAGAAAGTCATAACAGTGATGTGACTGCTATTTAAAGAAGAGTGGGAGTTGTTGGTTCGAATTCCAAGAAACCTGCAACGTTATGATTATCCCTATTAAGTAGGGATGAGATTAAAATGAGATCTAGTTAACGGAATAAAATCCGGAATTGAGAGAATTCGTTGGTAATTTAAAATTCAAAATTTGATATTCTTTTAGGCAAGACCGTTGAAAAGTAAAACTTGGGGGCATTTATTAGTGGAAGAATTTCAAATTCTTGACAGAAATAATTCCGACAGGCCGACGGAGGAATTGAAGTAAAGGATGTTATTTTCTAAGCATCGAAAATACTTAGTTGACAAGAAAGTGTACATGTCGACGAAAAGATAGATTGACAAGTAGTCTTTTTGACGAAATTCATGAGAGGATTGTCAAAGATATGGAAAGGGAAAAAATGACCGAGTCTCAAAATCAACAATATAGTCAAGACAAGTTGTCAAGCAGTTAATACCGTCGAAGACAAGCTAGTTGACACGGAGCGGTTCAAGACATTGAGCAGTTATTGGAATTATTTAACAAGCAGTTTAAATGTAAAGCCTAAGAGAACTGCCAAGGACATGTGGCAGTCATTTAGATAGGAAGTTACTATTAGGTAGTTATTTTATTTGTCTATAAATACTAGTTATTACAATATAATAAAGGTCGGTTACTTGATACACATCCTACACATCTCGATCACACAGCAGATTGACAGATTACATTCAAGTATTCCCTCCATCCTTCTTATTTCAATACTATGGCAAAATTCAATATCATTTTCATCTCTTTTGTTCAAGTTCTTTACTTGTTCCTTTTAATTTCCAGTATTTCTCTCAAGTTCGTCTTTTAAGTTTGTTTTACTTCTTGCAAGTAGTGTCATTTAGATCTTTATTTACTTAACTTTCCTTTCAAATTTCAGTTTTCTTTTCATTATAAACTCAGTACGATTATAAAATTATTTTCTATTAAATAACTGTCCTTCTTTTTAAACTTCAAACTTATATTTTCAAACTCAAGCAATTTTATTGTCAACTTTCATTATTGACAATATTCTGCACATCTCTTTCAAACTTACATATTTGTTTTAACACTAAGTCTTTGCCAGTAATTCCTAATTTGGCTAATTGTCAAATTTGTACTTTGCAGACAATTCAGATACATGTTTTTGATGAGATTACCACATAACTCGTAAGTCTCACATTCTTTTAATCTTCAATTATTTGTCACGAAGGGATTTTGGTCAGAAATCAAAAAACCACGTTAACACCATGACACTGGAGTAAAAATAAAATATTGAGACACTGGAGTAAAAAAGATAACATTACTGTAAGAAACAATATCATATTAAAAAAGAAGTTAGGGGTAAGAACACTGTATAGGAAGAATTCTATTTTATCGTGCATTATTTATTTTAATAAAATTTATTAAATAAAGCATATTAATAACATTAAAATAATAAGTCAAGCGGAATGAAATATCAAATTTTTATGATAATATAAATAAAAAATAGGAAATATAGCATACAAACCCTTTAAACTATAGCTCATTTGCAAATAAGCATCCTCAACTATTAATTCTTCACAATTTTCTCAAACTATAAGAATCGGTCAAATTGATCCTTTTGTTGACTCTAAGTTAAATTATTAATGATAATTGAATCTAACCATTCATTTTTCTAATCTCAACCATTGATTACTTTTATTATTTTTATTTGTTAATGTTCAAAACAAAATAACAGCATCGATTTCACAGTTTGGAAAATGATAAAAATGGATGGTTAGATTCAATTATCATAGTAATTAACTTAGAGTCAATAAAAGGAACAATTTCATTGATTCTTATAGATAGAGGATTAATTGAGAAAATTAATCATTGATGGTGCTTATTTGCAAGTAAGCTATAATTTAAGGGGGATTGTATGCTCTATTCCCCAAAAAAATATAGCTTATTTTAATTTATTAATGTGATATCAGTCTTTCAAGAATTAGTATGCAAATAAATGTGATATTAGTTTGTTAATTCATTGATGGTAGCATGAAAGTCTTGGTTTGGGGGAAATAGCAATAGAGGAAAGTAGGAAAATAAAAGAGTTTAAATGTTGTATATTGTCAGTGTAAAGATTTTTTATATTGTCATTCAATGATAAGTCGTCACATTATTAAAAATCTAATTCTTATTCAAATCACCTTTAAAATCATTTATACCATAAGTTGTGATTGGTTGATAGTGTCAAAAACTTTATACTGACGATACATACCAATTAAACTCAAAAGAAAAAGAAACTGTTTTTTTTTTAAGACGCATTTTGATTGAGATAAAATAGAAAGAAAACAAAAAGATGCAGTAAGAGTTTATTTATTTATTTTATGAGTAGAAGGAGTGAGCGTGGGATTAGGAACACTGTAATTGTCAAATATAATAAGTGTAAATTACGTCAGTGACGGGTGGATCTGTACAGTGATATTTATTGAGTTTTATGTAATATATATACTGTAGATCAGTATCCTAATTAGCATTTTTCTTTAATTATGAGCAAAGTAATTGTATTTACGAAATATCTTTTATTAAAATATTCAGAAATTATTATCATTTTACATACATTTTATGTTTATTAATATTAGATATAAAATTAATAAATCATCAATTTCAAATAAAGGATAAAATTAAATAAAAATAGACAAACAATAACCAGTATGTTAAAAAATAAAAAATAAAAAATTTATATTGGAAAGTATTATATTCGAAAATCAAAACATAAATTTTTTATTTATTAATTCCTTAATGACTACCCTTAATAAAGACTCCATAAAAATAGTCAACAATGGTTGACATATCTGGTCAAACCTTCTGTTTACACTAGCTGTAATTTCGGTTCGATTCCTAGATATCTCATGTTGGTAAGCAATATGTAAATTTCACTGTAAATCCTCGCTGAAGTTGGTGGTATTCTGTGGCCTTACAAGAGGGTGTACCTTTTCCAAATCTAAGCTTTTCATTATACTCCATCCTGCCCATATTATAAGCAAAAGAATCTCAAATCTTTTGATCTAATATATAAGCAAATTTTGTTTTTCATGACTCATTTAATGATATTATTCATAAAATACATTCATTTAATACAAATTTTGTTTTTCAATGACTCATTCTATTCCCAACAACACAAGCAACTTCTCATTATCATAAAATGTAATTTAGGTAAAGACCTAATTTTTTAATCAAATTAAATGAGAATAATTAATCAACTTAATATGTATGTTGCATTAATTTTTTACTTATAATATTAATCGGAGCGAGTATAAAAAAAAGAGACTGCATAAAAATAATTTGTTTAAATAAATAAAAATAAATGAAGAAATATCTATCAACAAATACTCCTATATCCAATACAAAAGTGGATGACAAAGTGAGCGAGAGAACGGTGGGTAATGACGATGTCAATGTGACATGGTCGAGAAGCCGCGTGCATTGTCGAATGTCGATTTGTCTCTCGCTCTCTCTTTCTCAAGAATGTTCCCTTGGGCTTTATCCAAGTTCCGTCATTCTCTCCTATTCTCAAGGGATTTATTACTTTTGCCACAATTCTATATTACACGGTCCCACTTATGGGTGAGAATAGGTATCGTCTAATCTATTTAGGGCCTAGCTCGGTCTAACCTATTTAGTAAAATGATAAGGTCGATACTTTATAAAAAATCTATATAACTAAATAAGTCAGGCCTACGGCTTTAAAAAAAAGAGCCTATTAGGCCTACCAGATGTTAGGAGTGAATTTTCAAATTTGAGCTTTCGTTAGAAAGACAGAAAGATACTACATAAAAATTGAGAAACAAGTCCCAAAATTGATATATATTATTTTGGCTAAAAGAAAGTTGACAAGTGCTAAGTCGACAGACGAAAAGTTGACAGAAAAAATTGAAATAAAGAAGAACGTCGAATTCAGAAGATTATAGAAGAATTGACAAGTGTGGAGTTGACAAGAAGTTCTTCAGTTGACATGTCAGACAAACAAGACCGTCGAAAAGCAAAACTTGGGGGCATCTGTTAGGGGTGAAATTTCTGATTATTGACGGATACATTTCGACAGGCTGATGAAGGAATCAGAGTAATGATTAATATTTTCTAAACATTGAAAATATTTAGTTGACAAGAAAATACTGGTCGACAGAAAGGATAAATTGACAACCAAGATTTTTGACAAAATATTAAGAAGAGTTGTCAAACGTACAGAGAAGTGTGAAAATGGCTAAGTCCTCAAGACTGACAAGGCATTAGCAAGATAAGCTGTCAAGCAGCCAGACCGTTGAAGGCAATCAAGTTGACGCAGAGCGGTTCAAGAAATTGAGCAGTTATCAGAGTTGTTTGACAAGTAGTTTAAATTTGAAATTTAGAGAACTGCCAAGATACGTGGCAATCATTAAGATAGGAAGTTACTACTAGGTAGTTATTTTATTTGCCTATAAATACTAGTTATCACAATGTAATAAGGGTTGGAACTTGAAACATCCTACACGTCTCGATTACACAGCAGACTGACGGATTAACTCAAGTACTCCTTCCACCCTGTTATCATCAATACAATGTTCAATTTCAATACAACATTGGTTCATTTCCTTTAAGTTCTTCATATACTTTCCAGTTTATTCATCACGTTCTTCATAGTGTTCTTACATTTCTTTATTTTACTGTCATCAATATTGTGATGGCGGATTCATCTTATTTGTGTTAATTTTTATTAACTTTTAATATTTCTTCAATAGTTCTTCATGCATTTTCCAGTTTATTTATAATCATCTTCAAGTTATTTCTTTATACTTCATTATTTTTCTACAAATTAATACTTGTTTAATCCAGTTTTCCTTTACTATAATCATTACTATTATGTATTTAGTATTTGTTTAATCGTGTTTCTCTTTACTTTAGCATTTTTAGTAAGTTTCTTGTTTAGTATCTTTTCATCCAAACCAACATTTTTCACTCGTTCTCTAGTTAATTTTTCAGAAAGTATTTCTTTAATAAATAATCACTTTTTACGTTGTTCTTACTTTTTAAGTCTAAATTCTACTTCTTGTCAAGTATTTCATAGTCAATTATTTCAATTCTAGAAACAGCTTTTATCATCTTCATTGAATAACTATACTTTCTACATATAATCATTTTTTATTTATTTTAAAGATAGATAGTATAATCTGTATAATATTCGTATCCAATTAATTATCTGTCAATGTGCATTGTCAATTTTCTCACTTGTCAAATCCAGACTATTAGTCTTTGCCAGTATATTACTAGATTTGACTAACTTGTCAAATTCATACTTGGCAGACAGTTCATAACTATTCTCGACGAGATTACCACATAACTCGTAGGTCCCACACTCGTTTGATCTCATGAAGAAATTTTGGTCAAGAACCAAAAACCAACGTTAACAAATTGGCACGCATGGTGGGACGAGTTTAGAGTAACTCGTACAGTATCACAACTCTGACATACAAATTTATTGTATGCGTTTACTGAGTGGGAGAGAGATTCAAACGTCATCTAATTCCCAAAACTCCGTGAATATGAGTAGTGCAAGTAATGCATGCGTAGTCAGCACTAACACTGCTATGTCAACGGTGGATGCTAATCCTATAACCACTATTGCGCCAGTTGATAATATTCCTGCAACCATGGCTAACGTTGCTAATGCAAGAAATAATAGCACTAATAGTTTAGTGACGAGAAGAGGCGTTTCCTATGCTCAAGTTGTCAATAGGCTTGATGAAGTTGGCCAAGGAACACTTCCGTCACCAACTTCCCCAGTTTTACAACAAATAAATCCGTCAACTACCGGATTATCTCCACGGAGTGTTGTGAATTCAAACCCAAGAGGGACTACGCAACCTCTGCCACAACCCTTGCATGGAATGCCTTACGGTTCGACCACTGTCAACCCAAATGCCCAATTTGCATACATATCATATCCAAATGGAGTAACGACAGCCGCCCATACGTCTGGATAGACAGGACCGTCGACTGGGAGGCAAATCCCCAGTCAAGTGAATGGGATAACAGGGTCAGTGGTGATGACCCATACTCGACAAGAGCATCCAGTAGTAAGGCCACAAGTGTCCCCACTTAGACAACCCCCATAAAATTTTGTTGGTCTGTCAGAGGCTACATTAGCCAATGTTCGACAACAAATTGATTCTAGTAACTTTGACAGGGTGAATACATTTACTCAGAAAATGGGTACAATGATTACGCCATTAATGGAAAACACAAATAATGCATGCATGACATTGGCAAATGAGGTACGTAGGTTAAATAGAGCCTTGGGCGTGTTAGCCCCAGACGATAACCAAAATGCCAATAGAAATCCCAATAGAAATGTCAATAAGAATGTCAACCAGGGTCAGAATAACCAACCACAGGTTGAACAACCACAAGTTATCCAACTTGATGGATACGAATAAGATGACGACCGGCCACAGCCCCATCGTCTAGTCCCTTTGAGACGTGGAAATGTACACATTCTACAGCCAGAGGAAGACGAGGATTTTGTCATAAACCAAGGTGCTCTTGGAGTGCTTATGTTTTAAACCAGAATGTTAACCAAGTTGTCGAACAAGAATTAAATAGGTTTGATTTTAACATAGGTTATTGTTAGACGAATCTGGGCAAGTATACCCAGTCGTGCAAGTAATACGGTGGTAAGACCGGTTATCGTATCCATGGGGATTGGATGTCAACTACCGATTCGCAAACTCGGCAACTATCTAGACTAAACTATTAATCAAGAGAAAGTAAAACAAACAAAAGAAAAGAAATAAAATCTTCTTGTCTTTTTGGGGACTTTTAACAAACACTTGGAGTGCAGAAAGGATATGTTGGGACTAGACTTCACCAAACCTCTAACTCATGCACTATCAGGACTAGATACCTCCCATTCATGCTTCAGATATTAAAATCAATCCACTAAACTACTCAAACCCCGATTCCTCGGATGGCAAGAGCCTAAATCCACTAATAGACCCTAATTCCTTAGGTGGCCTAGATTAATGAATTTGCATCAAGATTAGGGATTACGCGATTACTAATAAACCTAGTTCCATTCCTAGATACAAGGCTTACTAGGTGATTAAATTTAGTTCCGGTTATGATACGAACGTCCCCATTGCATACCAAAACACAAATCAAGTCATGGGGGTGCTAGCCACAACAAGCATTAAGCACAGAAAAATAACCACTAATACGAAGACATGAACATAGATTAATCAGTCAAGATAAATACATAAACATAAGTTTGATTACATCTAATCCCAACACAGGGATTTAACTACTCATAAAACAAAGAAAACCAAACCAGAGAAATAGGAAGGAAGAGGAGAGAAGAGGCTCCATGTGAGCTTTCCTTCTTCTTCTTCAAAGCAATCCCTCTTGGCTCCCTTCTAGGGTTGAAACCCTAGCCCAGCTGCAGCCTCCAAATGCCCCCCTCTGGACCCTCAAACTCCTTAGTTCTGTCTGCTGCGTTCTTATTTATAGGTCTGCTGCGCGTCACGGCCGTGATGGCCATCACGGGCTGGCCGTGACGCGTTCTGTCCAAGGCGTGTTTTCCACTTTTGAGCTCTCGCGAGGCGAGCTAGGTTTCACGTCGCGAAACCCTAATTTTCTAGTTGGCCACGGCTGTGATGTCTATCACGGGCAGGCCGTGACAGCCTCTGACTTTTGCCTTCTGCTCTGCTTGATCACGGCCGTGATGGTCATCACGGTCAGGCCGTGATGGGCTCTGTTTGGCTCATATTCTTCACTTTTCAAGCTCTATTTCATCCAAGCTCCACCATGGCTGATTTTGATCATTTTTACATTGAATTCCTGCAAAACAACACCAAGACACCGCTTCACCCGTTCCAAGGGAAAATCTAATAAAAACCAAATAAAGAATGCCTAATCTATATGCAAAATGCATGCAAAAGAGTACAGAAAACATCATGTAAAATCACACTATCAAATCACCCCAAGCTTATTCAAATTGCTTGTCCTCAAGCAATCACTAAGGCCAGAAGAATAAACAGAACATTGATAGTGAACTAAGAACCCGAGTAAATAATCCAAGCAATAGGCAATTCAAACAATTCAGTAAGAGACAATCAATTCAAGTCCAATTAGAGGCTTAGGTTCCTTAGACTCCTGTTCTCACTGATTTGGGCACTCTTCCTCACATAAAGCTCACCCCAAGCTTGTTTATTTGCTTGGCTCTCTTCCTCACCACTCAAGTGTTTAGGGGATAAGACATTTCACTCAATTTTCCTCAAGGAATGAATCCTACCATAGGCTTGACTATCAACCAAATCTCTACTTTATTAATGAAAACAAATTAGAATCAAGAGGTATTTTATTTGGTTGTAACATGGCCATGGGATTAATCGTTAGGTGGGGATAACAAGAAAAGGACATTTCAAAAGGCTATATAAACATCAAGCATTGCAAACATGACCTTCTAAAATACCTTCTTGGGTTTTCGATTTATTTTTCCACCTTTCTTTTCTTTCTTTTTCTTTTTATTTTTCACTTCTCTTTTTGTCATCCCCTTCTCTATTTATTTTTCTTTTTTTTCTTTTCTTTTTTCTTTTATTTGGAGAAGGGGAGATTTTTTCAACTCAAGAGAATTATTTTTTTTTCTGATTCTTTCATCCCAAATTTTTTTCAACTACCTTTTTCACCCTTTTTGTAATACTTTAGAAGGTCCCTTATCAAACATATTCATCAAAACATTTCAGGGTACCAAGAAAAGCATTTTATTCTTTTGTAGGCTCAAAATTGGGCAACCAAGGGGTATCATTTCATCATTCAAAGCTCAGAAGGCCAGAAAAATACCTATTGCCTCAATCATTTTCAAAAAATGTTTTCAAAAAATTTTTAAGCTTCAAAATGGTTTCAAGTCAAGTTCTAGAGAATGCAAACCAAGAGGAATAACACTCTAACACAAGGAATGGGGTAAAATTTTAGTGAGTACCCCTTTGGCTCAAAATCTCACATTTTAGTTCAGATTCAATGAAAAACACAAATCTTCAGAACCATATGCTAATTATCAACTATCCAAGATTATCTCAAACATTTTCATTTGCAGCCTTATCACAAGAATGAAAAAATTGGGTTCAACAATTCACTATCTCAAATTATGGGGCACTTAGTTCTCACAATTGGATGCAAAATCTTAGCAAGGGCAATCTAATTGTGTGAACATGCAAACTATCATGCAAAACTATATGAATGCAACATGCAAAATGCAAATGCAAAATAAAATACCCCTACCCCAAGCTTAAAAATTTACATTGTCCCCAATGTAAACAATCAAGATAGAGAGAGGAGAAAAATAAAATAAAACAAAAAAATTGGAACGGCTTACTGAGGCGGTAGCGGGTGTTGGCTCTCATTCCAGTCAGAAACTGCATGAAAATTGGGTTGCTTTTTCTTGTCTTCTTGCTCTTCCCTCCTTCCTTCTTACCCTGGAATCACTTGGCAATTTTATTAGTAAAAGAAAACTCTTGATCTTCTCAAATTATTCAAGAGTTTAAAATCAAAAATAAAATCTAACTAAACAAAAAGGAAAAAGGAAAAAGGAAAAGAAAAATTGGTTTGCCTCCCAATGAGCGCTCCTTTAATGTCACTAGCTTGACTTATTAAAAAGCATCCACCTGGATCCTCCTCCCGGATCAAATGGAAATTGGGATGATGATTGTAGCAGTAAAATAACTTTATTCTCAATTCCACCCAGCCATTGGGTGGAAACTCCCTTGATCTCTACAATTATGAACTCACTTCCTCTCGGGTCAAGTGGAATTTTCAAGAGGAAGTTTTCCAGACAAGTGGAAGGGGCTAACTTACCAGTGTCCACACATGCATGCAAGCCAACATAGTTATTTAATGCAGAAAATTCAGCAAGCATGGTGGTGCTTTCCAAATGCCCTGTCTTCTCACTTGTTTCTCTCCAAGGATGCGCGAAAGGTAATCCCTCTTCTTGTGGTTCATCTACCACCACCTTTTCATCTTCATTGTGATCCATTCCCACAACCAGATTTTTCTCAAATGCTGATTCTTGTGGCTCTATGGGAATCATACATGGTGGTGGAGGTGGCAAATAGGAACAAAAGGTTTCCCAATCCTCCTCGGAGAAGTCAAATATAAGCCTTCCCGTCCTATAATCAACTTGTGCGGGAGTAACATGATCCATCAAATCCATGACGTCTCCCAAACACCAGTTGTCTTCCAAAACGCGACTGGAGGCTTCCTCATCAGGTGGATAATAAAAATTTTCCATGAATTTCGTCCACCTTTCTAAAACAAAACTCAAACAAAAAGATCAAATATATACAGAAAAATAAAAGATAAGAATGTCTAAATTAGTTGCCTCCTTTGTTACTAATGATATTGGCAAAACCAATCCTCAGCAACGGCGCCAAAAACTTGTTAGACGAATCTGGGCAAGTATACCCAGTCGTGCAAGTAATACGGTGGTAAGACCGGTTATCGTATCCACGGGGATTGGATGTCAACTACCGATTCGCAAACTCAGCAACTATCTAGACTAAACTATTAATCAAGAGAAAGTAAAACAAACAAAAGAAAAGAAATAAAATCTTTTTGTCTTTTTGGGGACTTTTAACAAACACTTGGAGTGCAGAAAGGATATGTTGGGACTAGACTTCACCAAACCTCTAACTCATGCACTATCAGGACTAGATACCTCCCATTCATGCTTCAGATATTAAAATCAATCCACTAAACTACTCAAACCCCGATTCCTCGGATGGCAAGAGCCTAAATCCACTAATAGACCCTAATTCCTTAGGTGGCCTAGATTAATGAATTTGCATCAAGATTAGGGATTACGCGATTACTAATAAACCTAGTTCCATTCCTAGATACAAGGCTTACTAGGTGATTAAATTTAGTTCCGGTTATGATACGAACGTCCCCATTGCATACCAAAACACAAATCAAGTCATGGGGGTGCTAGCCACAACAAGCATTAAGCACAGAAAAATAACCACTAATACGAAGACATGAACATAGATTAATCAGTCAAGATAAATACATAAACATAAGTTTGATTACATCTAATCCCAACACAGGGATTTAACTACTCATAAAACAAAGAAAACCAAACCAGAGAAATAGGAAGGAAGAGGAGAGAAGAGGCTCCATGTGAGCTTTCCTTCTTCTTCTTCAAAGCAATCCCTCTTGGCTCCCTTCTAGGGTTGAAACCCTAGCCCAGCTACAGCCTCCAAATGCCTCCCTCTGGACCCTCAAACTCCTCTGTTCTGTCTGCTGCGTTCTTATTTATAGGTCTGCTGCGCGTCACGGCCGTGATGGCCATCACGGGCTGGCCGTGACGCGTTCTGTCCAAGGCGTGTTTTCCACTTTTGAGCTCTCGCGAGGCGAGCTAGGTTTCGCGTCGCGAAACCCTAATTTTCTGGTTGGCCACGGCTGTGATGTCTATCACGGGCAGGCCGTGACAGCCTCTGACTTTTGCCTTCTGCTCTGCTTGATCACGGCCGTGATGGTCATCACGGCCAGGCCGTGATGGGCTCTGTTTGGCTCATATTCTTCACTTTTCAAGCTCTATTTCATCCAAGCTCCACCATGGCTGATTTTGATCATTTTTACATTGAATTCCTGCAAAACAACACCAAGACACCGCTTCACCCGTTCCAAGGGAAAATCTAATAAAAACCAAATAAAGAATGCCTAATCTATATGCAAAATGCATGCAAAAGAGTACAGAAAACATCATGTAAAATCACACTATCAGTTATGCCAATCAGCCATTTTTCGCCTCAGCATTTCCTGACTGGGTCCAACAGGCAGAAATGCCTCGAGGATACAAAATACCCAAATTGTCAAAATTCTCGGGGGAAAGTGGAGAATCAATCGTCGAGCTTATTGCCCGATATATGATCGAATTAGGATATTTGGCTTTAGAGGAGGGACTAAAAATGAAGTTCTTTCCTAGTTCATTAACTAAGAATGCTTTTTTCTTGGTTTTCAACCATAATACCTAATTCCATACATTCCTGGAATCAATTAGAGAGGAGCTTTCATGATCAATTCTTTATGGGTGGCCTAAAAATTGGGTTGACAGACTTATTTGGCATTAAAATAATGAATAACGAGTCTGTCGATGATTACCTTGCCTGATTCCTTTAAATGAGGAGTCGTTGCTTCACCCCTATCCCTGAGGCAGAAATAGTGGAGATTGTTGCCGTGGGTCTAGATTATCATATTAGGAAGAAATTGGTCAACCAACACCTAATTGATCTTGCCCAGTTGGATGACAAAGTCCGACAAATTGAACAACTGAAGACCGAAAAGGTTTTCAAGCAGAGGAAATTCCTCAAAAGAGAAAAGATTAATTTTGTCGGATGTAATGATTCCAACGAAGAGGGCAATAATTCTGAAGAATATGAGGTAGACTATGTTGGATTGAAAACCGGTCCCTCTTATACATGTCAAGCCTTGAGGCATGCAAGGGCCAGAGAAAGGATTCCTTTCATCAATAAAAAGGTGTATACATTTGACGTGACCAAAGCCGACCAAATATTTGACATACTGCTCAAAGACAAGCAATTAAATTTTTCAGATGATCAAAGGCTATTGAAATCCCATGAAATAAAAGATTGGAAGTATTGTAAGGTTCATAATACTTTTGGTCATGTAACTAACGACTATATGCATTTCAGGGACATCATTAAGAAAGGTTTGACAGAAGGAAGACTAAAGTTTTCAGGCAAGGAACCAGACATGAAGATTGATACAGAACCATTCGGTCCTGAAGTTAACAAAACTGACTGCCAAGTCCCTATGGGAATAGGCATGGTCAATATAAGAGCTGGACAGAATATTCAGATGGACCAGACAGATTCATTTGATATCTATCCAAAGCCAGGGGAACCGCTTGTCAACTTCATGGCACGCAAGAAATCTGGTGGTATCTTCAAAGTTTTCCCAAAATGTGAAGGATTTTATGACGATGCTACTGCCAAGAAGGCAAGGGGGCAGAAAACGCCATCATATCACCCACAAGACAGAACTGAGTCTCATGATGGTAATAGTCAAGGCAGGTTCTCGCACCCGAACAGCTATGATGGGTCTCACAGGGTGCACAGGAATACTACGCATGTTGTTAACAGGCAAACAGGTAGCCGTCAGCAACATATGTATCAGACAAGACCTAAACAATATAACACTGGAGGTTGGCTTGAAGAGCCAATCAGAGAATCAGTTGGAAGCAACAAATCTGTCGGTGGAGGATTCAATTCCATCAAAACCAGGAAGCCCCCATCTAATGTAATGGTGAATCGATGGGTAAAAAATTCTGCTATGGCCCATTAACCCGAGTTACGAAAGTAGAAATGGGTGAGAAAGAATAAGTTTAATGATTGTAATTCCCCTTTCTGGAATGAAGATTACCAAAGAGGGCAATTGGTTCAAAACGCTCAGATGACAGGACCTGGTTTGTCATGGCCGTCAACTCAGCCACCCGTTTCTAAGAGCCAAAAAAGAAGATTGCAGAGGCTCCGACGGGCTCAAAAGAAAAGCTTGCCCAGCAAGGGGGCATTGTAATAAAAGAATTGCCTTCTCAGGATACTGGTTGATTGGTTGCAATGGCTGACAATAAGGCCGACAAGAGTGGAGAAGTCAAGATGAAAAGCGTGATAGAAGCTCACCAGATGGGTGTCGATAGGAGGATGCCTGTTACTCAAGTTAAGCAGAATAGACCCTTATCAAAGAACTACATAAAGAATAAGAAGGCTTTAGAGATGGCATCGCCACCAACAAAGTCCACAGGAAAATGGCCTGTTGGTTTGGTAGACATAGAAAAGGTTGCTTGACTTGAGAAAGATTTGTCTTTTGATGTTGTCATCAAAGCACTGAATGATCTAAATGATGACATAAACATCAGTAAAGACATGGATGTGGATAAACAAAATGAAGACCTAACTGACATTATAGAGGCTCTAGACAATTGCGGCGCTGGCATGGCCCGACCTCTGTTAGATATGTCAGCATCAGATGACGAGGGTGATTTAAGAAGAAATCATGGCAGAATGGTTGGAGGTGCATTCTTGGATGAAGATCCAGAAAACGAAATCATACTGGAACCAGGTATGAGAATGAAGATAGGATTGATTTCGTTCATCCCAGCAGAATACGAGGGATATCTCGAAGTTGACTTCTCCGATGATGATGATGTCGTCAACAATGATAGAGATCCAGGCATTTTTGGGTGTACGTTCAAGAGAACTTGGTTACCGTATTCGATAATGTAGCCCAGTTAGAGAAGCCCACCGATGAGAAAACAAACCATTTGAGGCCTGTGTATGTAAAGGCCATAATAGATGGAAGACCTACCAACATGGTTTTGATTGACGGGGGAGCTGCTGTGAATCTGATGCCAAGAGCAATGTTCAAAAAGCTAGGGAAGGATCTGTCGGATTTAATTCCGACAGATATGGTTGTCACTGATTTCAGTGGCAAAACTTTTCCGTCAGATGGCGTCATTTTGTTGAATATTCAAGTTGGCACCGTCGAAAGGATGACACTGTTTGTGATAATTCCCGCCAAGTCAAGCTACAACCTATTACTTGGCAAGGATTGGATTCATTCTGTGGGAGCAATTCCATCAACAGTGCATCAAAAATTAATCTTGTGGAATGCGCAAGATTAGGTAGAAATAGTCGAAGCAGATGACAACTCTTGTTATGCTCAGCAATTACATGTTGATTTCAAGGTATATTCACCAAACGTCAGACCTATAACTACCAACGAAGGGGTCATTGACAAGGATGCATTGGAAGTGAGTCTTCTCAGTCAATTTGGCATTAAGATAAAGGAAGAGGCTGACAAATCTCGGTCAAATTCCAACAATGAGCCTTGAAATACAACTGAGAAGATTGTCGGCCTATCTGGCCGACAAAGAAGTATACACTTCAGAAAGTGTGTTAGCGGATTGTATCATTGACGACGACCCTTTGGGTTTTGAAAAGGGAAATGAAGTTAAGAAAAATGTGGAAGTGGAAGATCCCCTGGAAGAAATAAACTTAGGTACGGAGGAAAAGAAAAGGCCTATCTTTGTGAGTGCTTTTTTGCTAGAGGATTACAAACAAAAACTTGTCAGACTAATTGCAGAGTATAAAGATTGCTTCGCATGGGACTACGATGAAATGCCTGGTTTAAGCAGGGATCTTGTCGAACACTGGTTACCACTCAGGGAGGATTGCAAACCTGTCAAACAGGCAAGCAGAAGATTTGCCTCAGAGGTGGTGCATAAAATCAAAGAGGAAGTAGAGAGACTGCTTAAAGCAAAGTTCATTTGAACAACCAGGTATGTCGATTGACTTTATAACGTAGTTCTTGTTATTAAAAAGAATGGAAAAATGAGGGTATGCATAGATTTTAGAAATCTAAATACTGCTACCCCTAAAGATGAATATCTGATGCCAATAACCGACATGCTTGTCGACTCAGCATCAGGAAATGAAATTTTAAGTTGTATGGATGGCCATGCAGGTTATAATCAAATCTTTATAGCCGAAGAAGACCTGTCAAAGACTGCCTTCAAGTGTCCAGGAGCAATTGGGACATATGAATGGATTGTCAGGCCCTTCGGTTTAAAGAATGCAGGTGCCACTTATCAACGAGCAATGAATACCATCTTCCATGATGTGATTGGGAAATTTATAGAGGTATACATTGATGATGTGGTTGTCAAATCCAAAACTAAGAATGACCATTTAGAACATTTGAAGCAAGGTTTTGAAAGAATGAGAAGACACAACCTCAAAATGAACCCTGAAAAGTGCAGTTTCAGAGTGTCGGTTGCCAAGTTCTTAGGCTTTCTAGTTCATAAAAAAAGGGATTGAGGTGGACAAGAATAAATCTAAAGCAGTCATGGAAGCCGCAACACCTACAAATAAGAAGGAATTGCAGCCGTTCTTAAGGAAATGTCAACTTTCTGAGGAGATTTATATCAAATTTGTCGGGAAGAACAAGGGTATTTGCACCATTGGTCAAATTGAAAGCGGAACAGAGCTTCATGTAGGAATCTTGTCGCCAAGAGGCTTTTGACCAGATCAAGCAATACCTAGTCAATCCACTGGTCATGATGCCATCAGTGCCTCGTCGACCGTTGAAGTTGTACATATCAGCATCTGAAGATACTATGGGATGTCTCTTGACCCAGGATGACGATGACAATGTCAAAAGGGCCGTGTATTATCTAAGAAGAGTCCTCACTGATGCTGAGAAAAGATATAGTGCTATAGAGAAATTATGTCTAGCATTGTATTTTTCATGTACTAAACTTAAATATTATATGATGCCTTGGAATGTGTTGGTTATTTCCAAAACTGATGTAATAAAGTATATTTTGTCAAAACCAATCCTTAATGGACGTATTGGTAAATGGACCATTGCTTTGTCGGAATATTCTTTATAATACGTGCCAGACAAAGCTGTCAAAGGTCGGGCAGTTGCCGACTTCTTGGTAGAACATCCAAGATTGGATGTGCCAGAAATAAACTTTGTCAGTTTACAACCCTGGAAACTTTACTTTGATGGGTCAAGGCATCAAGGAGGTAGTGGAGTAGGAGTCTTAATCGTGACTCCACAAGGAACTCCTACGAAGTTCATGTTTGAACTTAAGTATCCATGTTCTAACAATGAAGCTGATTATGAAGCTTTGATTGTCGGGTTAGAGATACTAGTGGAGATGAAAGCACGGAATGTGCATATCTTTGGGGATTCTCAGTTGGTTATTAAACAACTTACCCAAGAATACAAGTGTGTCAGTTACAACTTGATAAAATATTGTATTATAGCAAGTAAGTTATTGAGAAAATTTGATGATGTAGTTGTCAAGAATATCCCTAGAGAATTAAATCAAGAGGCTAATGAGTTAGCTCAAATAGCTTCGGGATACATGATATCTCAAAAGACTTTGTCAGGTCTAATGGAAATCAGAGAGTTATTATATCCATTGGAAGAAAGAGATGTCTTGGTCAATGATGTAATCTTGCCAAATGACTGGAGGTTGCCAATAATTGAGTATTTGTAAAATCAAGTCAAAATGCATATAAAAGAATAAAATATAAAGCATTGAATTATACAATGCACGGTGGACTATTATATAGAAGATATGTTGATAGAACTTTACACAAGTGCTTAAGTGAGCAAGATGCTTATTTAGCTTTGTCAGAGGTTCATGAGGGTATATGTGGAGCCCACCAAGCAGGAGATAAAATGAAATGGGTACTTCGACATAGTTTGTATTATTGGCCAACTATGGTGAAAAATTGTATTATGTTTGCCAAGTCTTGTGAGCAATGTCAGAAACATGGCCATATACAGAATGTTTCAGCCAACGATTTACATTCTATTGTCAAACCTTGGCCATTTAGAGGATGGGCCTTGGATTTAATTGGCCAAATACATCCTTCTTCTTCGAAAGGACACCAATTCATTCTAGTTGGAGTTGATTATTTTACCAGGTGGGTAGAAGCAGTTTGCTTTAAAGCAGTCACCCAACGAGATGTGATCGATTTTTTTGAAAATCACATTGTTTGTCAGTTTGGAATACCACAAACCTGGACAACTGATCAAGGGTCAATTTTTACTGGTAAGAAAATTGTAGAATATGCTAGTTGTAGGCATATAAAGATGTTCATATCTACTCCATACTATGCACAAGCTAATGGCCAAGTCGAGGCTGCAAATAAAATTATTATTGGCCTTATTAAAAAAGCATGTGGATCGACAGTCTAGAAATTGGCATAACACTCTTGATCAAATACTATGGGCATATAGGACTTCACATAGACAGTCGACAGGGACGTCACCGTATAGGTTAGTATACAGATATGATCATGTATTACCTGTCGAAATCAATCTTCAATCAACTCGTATTCAAAGGCAAGATGATTTTCCTATCAACCAATGTTGGAATGCAATGTTGGATGAATTAGACGAGTTAAATGATGAAAGGTTGGTTGCTTTAGAGAGCTTGATTCAACAGAAAGAAAGAATTGCCAAATTCTATGATGGACGAGTCAAGTTTAAGGCATTTAACGTCGATGAACAAGTGTAGAAAGTCATTTTTCCTATGGGAAAAAGTTGTCGAGAATATGGCAAATGGTCCCCAAAATAGGAAGGACAATTTAAATTTACTAAAGTTTTTACTGGGAATGGTTATGCACTCGTCAACATTGATACTGGCTTAAGAATTAAGTCGATTAATGGAAAGTATTTGAAGAAATATAGACTAACGATTGAAGTAAAAATTGGCAGTAAATGAGATAGAACATAAGTTTTATTCATTGATTTGGCAATACAATTTTACATTGTCAAAAGTACATCCTGTCAGTTTAAGCTAACTTATTCCTAAGAGAGTGGGCTAGAAATTGACGGTTGGCATACATAGATGTGTGTCGAATTATGAACATTAAAAAAGATAAGTTAAAAAGATGTTCAGTTGACATACACATTAAAAAAAATTGCCAACTAAACTAAGATTGAGAATTTATGATTTCTTCCCAAGTCTTCTCCAGAGCCTCTCTGTCAGCCTTGGCTGCTAGATATTCAGATTGCATGGCTATTAGCATGTTGACAAAAGTCCTGGTAGTCACCCCTAACTTTTTATATTCATCGTCAATTTGATTGACCTTTTCTTTGCTGACCGACAGAGTTTGCGCTAGTTGAGGTTTTTCTCTTTAGCTTGAGTTAAAGCAAATTCTAAGTCAGCAATCTCTTTATCTATTGCCAAGTCAGCTTTGACGTTGTCAGTAATGACATGAATCTCTTGTTCTCTTGTGGCCTTCATGGTGCGTAGAGTCCCCAACATATTGTCTCTGCTAATTTCTTCGGCTTCAAAAGGGGACATAACATCATTGATGGTTGACAATTTGTCTGGCAGACCATCAAAGTGGTCTTGGATAGAAGCCAAAGTGCCCCTGCTTGAAGTTGACAAATTGTTCTTGATTAGATTAAGTTGTTGGAGAATATTGGCCATGGTCGAACGGATGGATGAATCTGAACATAGGATGTCAACTGGATGCTTGAAAAGGGATTTCAGGTATTGCATAAACTTGACAGCTTGATAATCACTCGAATCTTGACCTGTCAAATTTGGGAAATGGGCTGATCTTGATGAATTCTGACGACCAGCCTCTGACAAAAAATTAATTAAGTCTTCAAGTTTAGAGGCAGGAACTTTCACTGGTTTGATGACAGTAGACAAGGTGTTTGTCGGAAGAGGTGAAAGATGTGATTGAGAATTAGAGTTTATTGAGGAGTTGGTGAAGAATGAATTGGTTGTTCAGGAGAATTGATGGCATCAAGATTGGCGATTGTTGAAGTTTTGCCTCTCTCCTTAAGCCGTCGAAAGACAAAACTTGGGGGGCATCTGTTAGGAGTGAATTTTCAAATTTGAGCTTTCGTTAGAAAGATAGAAAGATGCTACATAAAAATTGAGAAACAAGTCCCAAAATTGATATATAATGTTTTGGCTAAAAGAAAGTTGACAAGTGCTAAGTCGACAGACGGAAAGTTGATAGAAAAAATTGACATAAAGAAGAACGTTGAATTCAAAAGATTATAGAAGAATTGACAAGTGTGGAGTTGACAAGAAGTTCTTCGGTTGACATGTCAGACAAACAAGACCATCGAAAAGAAAAACTTGGGGGGCATCTCTTAGGGGTGAAATTTTGGATTATTGACGGATGCATTCCGACTTGCTGACGAAGGAATCAGAGTAATGACTAATATTTTCTAAGCATTGAAAATATTTAGTTGACAAGAAAATACTGGTCGACGGAAAGGATAAATTGACAACCAAGATTTTTTACAAAGTATTAAGAAGAGTTGTCAAACGTACAGAGAAGTGTGAAAATGGCTAAGTCCTCAAGACTGACAAGGCATTAGCAAGATAAGCTGTCAAGCAACCAGACCATTGAAGACAATCAAGTTGACGCGGAGCGGTTCAAGAAATTGAGCAATTATCATAGTTGTTTGACACGTAGTTTAAATTTGAAATTTAGAGAACTGTCAAGATACGTGGCATTCATTAAGATATGAAGTTACTACTAGGTAGTTATTTTATTTGCCTATAAATACTAGTTATCACAATGTAATAAGGGTTGGAACTTGAAACATCCTACACATCTAGATCACACAGCAAACTGACGGATTAACTCAAGTACTCCTTCCACCCTGTTATCATCAATACAATGTTCAATTTCAATACAATATTGGTTCATTTCCTTCAAGTTCTTCATATACTTTTCTGTTTATTCATCACGTTCTTCATAGTGTCCTTACATTTCTTTATTTTACTGCCATCAATATTGTGATGGCGGATTCATCTTAATTATGTGTTAATTTTTATTAACTTTTAATATTTCTTCAATAGTTCTTCATGCATTTTCCAGTTTATTTATAATCATCTTCAAGTTATTTCTTTAAACTTCATTATTTTCTACAAATTAATACTTGTTTAATCCAGTTTTCCTTTACTATAATCATTATTATTATGCATTTAGTATTTGTTTAATCAAGTTTCCCTTTACTTTAGCATTTTTAAGTAGTTTCTTGTTTAGTATCTTTTCATCCAAACCAACATTTTTCACTCGTTCTCTAGTTAATTTTCCAGAAAGTATTTCTTTAATAAATAACCACTTTTTATGTTGTTCTTACTTTTTAAGTCCAAATTCTACTTCTTGTCAAGTATTTCATAGTCAATTATTTCGATTACAGAAACTATTTTTATCATCTTCATTGAATAACTATACTTTCTACATATAATCATTTTTTTTATTTTAAAGTTAGATAACATTATCTGTCTAATATTCGTATCCAATTAATTATCTGTCAATGTGCATTGTCAATTTTCTCACTTGTCAAATCCAGACTATTAGTCTTTGCCAGTATATTACTAGATTTGACTAACTTGTCAAATTCATACTTGGCAGACTGTTCATACCTATCCTTGACGAGATTACCGCATAACTCGTAGGTCTCACACTCGTTTGATCTTCAATTATTTGTCACGAAAGAATTTTGGTCAAGAACCAAAAACCAACGTTAACACCAGGTCAGCCTATTTAACACATACACGCACATAAATAAATAACTATATATATATATAGATGTATAATATAATATATCATAATACTATAATATATTATTTACATTACTCATAATATTTAAAGGTAAATGCTTATTGGCCAAGTAGTGGTCTACTTGTCTATTTATTTTTGAATGCTTAGTAATCTATTTATTAGTGTATGTCTACCAACTTCTTTGTCATTAGAGACCCACAAGTCTATTTACAAATGAAGGAATGTGACCTATTTATTGATGAAGGCATATTTAAAGGTCTTATTGATAGCAGGCTTTCAGGCCAGACCAGGCTTTAAAATAGGTCAGACTCAGGCCTTAGAAATTGACCTATATCAAGTTATAGGTCAGGGTCAGACCTCGTGATTGGAACACAGGTCAGTCGACCTAGCCTATTCACACCCCTGATCCCACCTGTCAACTGGGTTCCTTCCCAATTCCTCCCCAATTCCTCTCTTCCATTACCCACGTTTAATATTCGGACTCCTTTTATTTTAAAACTAAAACTAATAATTATTTTGAGAATCGTATATTTTGTATTATTAAAATTTTAAACATTTAAAGTTTAAAATAAAATTAAAATATATATTAAAAAATTAAATTAAAAATAATATATACATAATTAATTTAAGGTAAAGGCTATGGTGCACCACCCATTACATCACCCACATGTCAAGAGCTCTACCAATCATTTGTAAATGTGGTCATTTGACTTTTCAACTTGAAAGTAAGTTAAATATTTGCAAGTATATACAATGTATTCATTGGTCCGAAACTAGCCACATGGGTAGTGTAGTGGGTGGTGCACCAATTGAGTGGTTCGTCTTAGCCCAAACCTTAATTTAAATAAAATATAAAAACATATAATAAAAAATAAATATATAATTTATAATGAACCAGGTGAAAGCTGATGGACATGTGACACTCGGGTGCTGACGAGGGCGAGGAGTGGTCGCTGGTGCAAATAGAGCACGAACAAGGAGCGGCTCTTGGCAGGATTCTAGGGGGAGGTACACGTGAATGAATCGATAACACACCAGAATGAGAGGGATCTTGAGATTGTGTAGGTATGAGACTGCATAGTTGAGGGATTCCAGACTGTATAGGTATGAGACTGTACAGTTAAGGATGGCTTAAAGGAATTGATTGATATGTACTGTTGGAACCAAAGTGGTTTTGAATTTAATAATCTCTAAGTTTTGATGCTAACAAAAAGATTAAATTTTCTTGGCAAAGTGTTAGTTGAGATCTAACATGTGCTTTCAGTTATGAAGGAATATTTACATATAAGAAACATGGGATGAATTTCAAATTGAAAAATACGCGTCCACCCCTGTAGACGGGCTACTCAAATATTTTGGTAAAGTTACTTAGTTATTTAATTAAGTAGACTGGTTTTCTTTAGTAGACGAGGCTTTAAATATTTAAATCACTTGTTAGGTACTGCAAAGTCCAAAGACTTGATAATAAGCGCGTCCATCTTGCCACGTAAGAAGACGGAAGTAATTAGTTGAAATAAACGAACTAAAACACAAAGTAATCTAGTAGACGAGCTCTAATCTCCACGTCACTAGATGGAGATCTTTATAACTCATTAAGATATAGCAAGTCCGAAGACTTGATAGATAAGAGGATATGCCATGTCATCAGACTAGCTAAGTAAAATATAGAACATGCTTGGACTCTCATATGAATGAGTAGACGGAGTCTCTTTGTAGACAAGCTCCATCTTTGAATGAATTAAATACAATCCGAATCTCTTATATTTATTTCAAAAAATTGATATTTATTTCAAAGGAATATTTGTTCTTCACATTTGTTTTATTTGCTTTAATATTTCAACTTGTTGTAAAAGAAACATAGTACAATCAAGAAATGCAAAAAGCAGAATCATACAAATAAGATACTGCAAAAACGATCTGTACTATGACAACTTTATGACTGAAAAAGCTGTATTATACACAAAAGAGGAACAACAAGTGCTCAAGTTGCAATACTCAGAGGAGTGAACCTCCAAATTCATACTACCTCGATAACCAAGTGTACTATTCAGCATTGCTACAATCAGGCTATCAGTCATAACGGATATCATGCATTAAATGCTATCTCTAAACAGGATTATTCAAAGTAACCGTTGAAGAAATACAAGTGAAGAAGAAGGTCACTATAAATTGAAGACCTCAGATACTGAAGAACAACTCTTGCCTGCACAGTCTTGCTAGCTTAACTTTTTGCCATTTGATAATCATTCATTTCATTATTCTTTCAAGAGCAAGAGTCTGTATTCATTAGTTTCAATGTTGTTGTAATATTCAACTGATCTTAAACCGTCATACTCTCACACATAGTGAGTTAAGAAGCTCAAACATTAAATCTCTTTGTTAGAGTTAGAGCCTGAAGAGGCTTGGTAAGAAAGGAATACTTGTAGCTTGGAGAGGTGTTGAATACTTGGTTGTAATCTATTTGGAGAAATAGTGGATAAATCCTTCAAGTCGAAGGGACTGGACGTGGCTCTTGGTTGGAAGAGAGTGAACCAGGATAAAATCTCTTGCGTGAATCTTCTATCCCTGAACTCTTCAATTTCATTTGCTTATAGTAATTGTGGGGTTTTGATATTGCTTTTGTTAAAATCTTTTAAAAAGGATCTTTGTCTTTGTGTGTGCTTCTGTTTCATATCTCTTTGAGTGCAAAAAATTGTTTTAAAGGTTTTTTTCAAAAATTATTAACAAACACAATTCCAACCCCCCTTCTTTTATTTTCGTGTGTCAACTTCAGTTAGTATCAGAGCTCAGTCTCGAAAGGGTTGAGCATCTAACAAGTGTTGAGGGAGTACGATCCAACAACCATGGATGCAGAAGGACAAGCTATCAACATACCTCCTCTCTTTGATGGTTCTGATTATGACTATTTGAAGAAGAGGATGATGGCCTTTTTGGATGCACAAAGTCTAGACATCTGGGAGTTCATAGAAACTGGTTATACTTAACCTAGAAATGAAAATGGAGCTGCTGTTACTAGAGCAGACTGGACAGCAGATCAAAAGGCAAAGCTTCAACTGAATCTTAAAGCTAAGCATTATTTGATGTTTGCCATCACAAGATCTGAACATGACAAAGTTCACGGTTGCAATACTGCTAAAGAAATCTGGGATACTCTTGCCTTAGCTAATGAGGGTTCCTCACAAGTTAAGGAATCCAATATCAGCATGATGGTTCATCAGTATGAGCTGTTCAAGATGGGTGAACATGAAACAATAGACCAAATGTTTGGAAGATTCCAAACCATCACCAATAGTCTCAGATCTCTTGGAAAAACCTATGAAAATAGAGATCATGTCAGAAAAATTATGAGAAGCCTATCCAAACAGTGGAGACCCAAAGTAACTGCTATTCAGGAAGCAAAAAACCTGAATACACTCTTTCTAGAAGAGCTTCTTGGATATCTCAAGGTTCATGAACTTGAACTCAATGAAGAAGAAAATTCCAAAAAAGGAAAATCTTGCCCTAAAGGCAAAGAAAGCAAGTTCATCAAAAGTCCTCAAAGCTGCTAAGTCATCTGATGACCATGAATCTTCTGATGATAATGAAGGATCATATAAGGATGAATTATCCTTTATCTCCAGGAAGATTCAACATATGTGGAGAAAGAAAGGTGGTTTCAGAAGGAAGCAACTCAATAAAAAGTTTTTCAAGGAGAAGTCAGACTCCAAGGAAAAAGGTCCACCCTTGTGCTTTGAATGCAAGAAACCTGGTCATTTCAAAGCTGACTGCCCTAAGCTAAAGGACAAAAAGAAATTCTTCAAAAAGAAGAAAGGTTTAATGGATACATGGGAGGATCTTGATATGTCATCATAAGATGAAGAAAATGAAGCTGAGTAAGAGGCAAATATCTGTCTCATGGCAGACACTACATCATAAAGTGAATACATTGATGCTGAGGTAATGGACTCTGACCCGTCCACTCTTCAAAATGCTTTTGATGAATTTTTGCATGAGTCATCTATACTATGATGAGAATATAAGAGTCTCAAAAAGAATTTTTCTCTACTATCTAAAGAATATGATAGGGTCTGCATTGAGAAACAAAACCTCAAAAATGAAAATGACATACTAAAATCAATGAATGTCAGTCTAGCTGACAAAATGGTGTGTGAACCTGATGTTCCTTGTGAAGTTGCAAAACTGAAACAAGATGTAACATATCTAACTGATTCTCTGTCAAAGTTTGTAGGTGGCTTAGATAAGCTTAGCCTCATTTTAAGGTACTCTAGGCCACATTATGATAAATTTAGTCTTGGTTATGACAAAGAGAAGCAAGACGCATCTCACAAAAAGTCAAAACCACTTAAACAGTGGTCACATTATTTTAATATAGCTATTTTGATTTGATGGACCATACCTTTAATAGCGCCTTGGGTGAGAAGCGCTATTAAAAATTATACATTTAACAGCGCTTCCATGGAGAAATGCTATTATATCTTCATATCACAAATTTTAGTGGAAATGATACTGGGTGACAGAGCACGAGTGCACGTTTTCCTCTTCTCTATCTCCACTAATTTTGTACCTTATATTAATGATTTCTCTTTGATTACGCACGACTGCACATACATCTTCCTCTTCTCCATCTCCACTAACGTTGTAACTTCTATTTATGGTATCTCTTTGAAAACACACGACTGCTCTTCTTCGTACGCCTTCTCTATAAAAGGGCTCTCTCTGTTAAACCAAGTAACCATTCCTTTAATTCATTCTTAGAATAATTAACTTCCAAAAATGGCCCCCAAATCTTCTATGCATAACATTACACCAATCAAGGAAATTGATCTTGAAAAGCTCAAAACTAATGGCTTTGACGTTACTACATAGGTCGAGGCTCAAGGGTGGAAATATTTCTTCAAAATTGATCATCTCATCCCTGTGATATAACATTAGGAGTTCTGGTCCAACACTGAGATCAAAGCCAACGGATCCATCAGCATGGAAGTAGATGAAAAACTAGTGACAATCAATGAGGGTTATATTGCTTCCATAACAAGTGCTCCACAAAGTGGTTTACATAACACATAACAGAAACAAAACAGACATCTTCTTCGTTGGCAGATCTGAGTGTCGACGGAAGGGATCTGCTATGGCGAGGCAGTGACGGAGATCTGGGCAAAACGGAAGCAGAGACAATGATGTGTGAGGTCCATCAGCGGCATGGCGGTGACTGGTGGTGGCAAAGTGACAGTGAGATGAGTAACGCCTATGTCTTCATGCACCTTCACACCGATGTCTCCGTCAGGCGTCCACGAACGTTGCTAGAGAAGGGGAGCGAGAGATTGAAAGAGGAAAGAGAGTAGTGACCGAGAAACGGCTAGGGTGGTGGTGTAGGGCGGTGGTGCTAGGTTTTTTTATGTTGGTAATGAGACTACAAGATATTGAGAGAGACAGAGAGGGAGAGGAATGACTGAACGAAAATATTGGGCCATTGGGGAGAGAGAGAGTCTGAGAGATTTTGAGAAATGTTTGTAGTTGTTGGGGAATGGAAAATGATAAGGATAAGATTTACAAAGAGCCAATGAAAATGAAAGGGAATCAGAGGGCAACCAATGAAATTGAAGAGGAATCAGAGATTAAAAAAAATTAATTACATTCGGGCAGGTTCGGGTGGAAGCAAAATTTTTTACCACACCCGAACCCGCTCGCCAAAATTCTTGTGTAACAGAACTGAGGAACCGATGACTCGCATGCTCGACTTTACCCGTCTATCCAGCAAGTGTTCCTGTCGGGTAACCCAGGTCAGGGTCGGGTCGGGTGGTTTTGTCCAGCCCTAGTACACACCAATAAAGCCCATAAAGATGAACAAAATTATGAGAGGAGGCCTATATAGGGATACCTCAAAAGCAGAGGAAAACAAGCACTTTTGGTACACATATTTTACATAGAGCCTGGAGGATCAAGGCTTATTCGGGCTATCTGGTTCTTGTACGAAAAACAAGTTCACTTTATATGAGCTTCCCCCTATTTCATATTATACCAAGTTAAGTATTTTTAACATGTGCATATTTAAATGTTTCAATGGAAATTACGGATTTAACCAAAAAATCAAACTTGATTGATTGGAAAGAATTAAAATTGTATGGAATTAGGTCAAAAGGTGAAGAAAACAAAATAAAAAGGGCAAGATGAAGCACTCTTTTCTAGGGGTGTATGGACGGTGATGTTATAGTGGAATCTCATGAAGACTTAAAAGAGGTAAAGAAATGTACTATCCTTATTGCTTAAGAATTATACACTAAATTATATACAAATAGAAATCTTAAAAGAAAAACTCATTATTGGTTTTGAGGCACAAAATTAGTATAATAAGAGCATTTCTAGTAGGCAATATTTAAGTAACTCACTTTGGGTTGTTTATCTCTTGTTAAGAGCCCTTATCACTATACCATATAATATTTGAGCAACTTGGTCCCATTTTGCTCTAATGGACAACACTTAAGATACTATTTTGGGTTGTTTATCGTTTACTAAGAGGGTCTCATTATGTCACATAATATTTAAGCAACTAACCCACACTTCGAAAAAAAAATTAATTTTTTTTATTCATAAGCAACTCATCCTTGGGGTTCATTATATAAGGACGATACCTTATTGTAAGAAACTCATATTGTCAGTTAGATCAACTCTAATGGAAAAAAAATAAACAATAATTCCGTATTTAGCACATAAATTTAAGAACTCAACAAGCAAACCCCTATTATAGTACGTAACAGAGTTGCTCTAAGAAGAATTTCGGCAAGAAGAAAAAATCAGCAGTATTACTCAAGAAGGCAAAGGGAACTACACAACAAATTAAGCAAGGGGAAGCTACTCAAGTAACTCAACATGTATGGTTAGATTTTCAATACAAATAGAACGTTAAAACCATAATTATTTTATCATTGACTGACTATGTTGAACTTTAATATTTTATTGTTTTATTTGTGGTTGATATGAATAAATTGTTTGATTATTTGATACTATTTGATATTTATAATTAGGGATACAATTGTTTTTTTTTTTTTTGAATTAGTGTAATTAGGGCCTTTAACTCCCAAAGGCATCCTGGGGTATTTCTACAAGCTTTGACTCTTTGAATCGGCTACAAGACTAATCCTCAATCGGTTGCTTAGAGTAGGGTTAATTAACCCTTGGTATTCGTAACTGTTGGTAGTGGCTACGATCTCAAGAGGGGGGTGAATTGAGATATTGAAAACTTTTTCAATATTTAAAGCAAATTAGAGTTTTCTTAAAGAAAATTGGTTTTCACTCAATTTTAATTCCCAAGAATCAGTTATATAACAAGTAATGATGTTAAGAAGAATTATAAGAAGTAACAACAAGTTTAACACAGATTGTAGATCAAAGATTCAAGTTAACAAGCATTCTTAAAACTCATTCACAACACACAAGTGCATATAACAAGTATATGGAGTTTAGATATGAGAAGAACACGCAAACCGATTTATCTTGGTTCGGCTACCTCCTCTGGTAAGCCTACATCCAACCCCACACCTCTGTGGTTTTCTCCATTATAATCAGCAATTACAAAATTCCAATTACAGCAACACAAGGATAACCTCCTTGCTCAAGAATTCACTAGAAAGCACATTTGCTTTTCTATACCCAAGGATCCCTTCTATCCTTGTTCAATCCTAAGAGATACTCTCTCTTAATCTCACTAATTCACAGAAATAATTTGAGTAGAAGAAAGACTCTAAAATTCTGATTATACAAATTGAAGTTGTAAGTAATATCGCACTTTTCTCTCAACGACGAAGCACTTTTGGAAGCTTTTGAATCTTTCGTATATCACTTTTCAGAATCAGTAAAGTTATCTGTTTCAAGTGTTCCTTTGATCCCTCTTTATATAGAAAACAAATTATAGTCGTTGGGATCAATTAAAACAGATTTGGATCTAATTTAACAATAATCTGTTTTCTTGATTCTTGTTCTTGAAATAAGATTCCGTTGGTTCTTGTAGAGTTTGCGTCCTTCTTGAAAATAACCATTTCCATCTGAAAGAATAGCCGAGTCTATTTGAAGAGAAAAAAATAGCCGAGTCCATTTGCCACGTCAGCAGACGGGAGTACTAACACAAGGCAATTGGACGTGCTCCAACTGGTAGACGAGCTTTATATGCCATGTTAGTGGACTAGCTCTTTTTGTTACTTCAGTAGACGCGCGCTTCTGTTACTTTCAGTAGACGAGCTCCATGTGGTACTTCAGTAGACGAGCTTTATATGCCACATCAACAGACGAGCTCCATTTGGTAGATGAGCTCCATATGGTAGTTCAGTAGACGAGCTATATGTGCCACATCAGCAGACGAGCTCCATTTGGTAGATGAGCTCCATATGGTAGTTCAGTATACGAGCTCTTCTTGTTACTTTAGTGGACGCGAGCTTCATTAGACGTCTGCTTATTTCTCTTTGCTGGACGTCTGCTTGTTTTACTTTGTTGGACGCCTGCTTGTTCTCTTTGTTGGACGTCTGCTTGTTTCACTTTGTTGGACGTCTGCTTGTTTTTCTTTGTTGGACGTCTGCTTGTTTTACTTTGTTGGACGTCTGCTTGTTTCTCTTTGTTGGACGTCTGCTTGTTTCACTTTGTTGGTTTTCTTTGTTGGACGTCTGCTTGTTTTACTTTGTTGGACGTCTGCTTGTTTTTTTTTCTTTTTCATGAGTGATCTTGCATGCAACTTAACACGTAATAAGCACATAGTCAAAAACAAAAATCTTATGCAAAATACACTTTGTTTGTCATACATCAAAATATGAATGAGGACTTAGTCTTACAAACTCCTCCTTTTTGATTATGACAAACCTTACCATACTTAACCTTAGTTATTAAGAATCAGAGTGCAGTTGTTCAATAACCATGGTTCTTGAGTCATTTTCATCCTCCCCCTGTGTCATTGATATCTTTCAAAAAAAATCAAGTGTTATCATATCATTATCATGAAAAAAGAATTTCATCTTGCATTTATTATAAGTTCAAGTATGTCTTTTCAAAGTAGTTCATACTTAGGTATTTAAAAAAAATTTACAACAAATGCAAGACAGAATTAATGGTTGTATGGTTCATCTTTGAATTAATGGTTGTATGGTTCATCTTTCTCCCCCTTTGTCATTATCAAAAAGAAACTATGGAGAATATTGAGATCAAACTGAAAAACAGTCTTGTGTTCATTGATACTAAATCATTTCAGAACTTATGCAATACATCAAAACATCCAAAATACTAAAATAAGAAAAAGAATTACAGACACCTAAGGACACTTAGTCTAAACTGAGACTAGATAAAAGCATCTTGCCCATGTCCTTCATAATTTTCGGCAACTTGTGCTGCCTTGCTTACCATACTGACTGTATTATCAAAAATAACATCTGATATCAATTATTTTGAGGATCAATTATGCCAAGTTCCCTTCTTATAAAGAAGAAACTCTCCTTATTTAGTGGTTTGGTGAACATATCAGCTAATTGCTTGGTTGTATCTATATGTTCAATCACAACATCACCACTTTGAATATGATCCCTGATAAAATGATGCCTAATTTCAATATGCTTGGTTCTTGAGTGCATAATTGGGTTCTTTGTTAGATTAATTGCACTAATGTTATCACACTTTATTGGTACATGATCTAGATAAACACATATTCAATTAATTGTTGTTTCATCCATAGGATTTGAGCACAACAACTCCCAGCTGCAACATATTCTGCTTCAGCTGTGGATAAGGCCATACTAGTTTGCTTTTTACTAAACCAGAACACTAGGGAAATTCCTAATAAATGGCATGTTCCACTTGTGCTCTTCCTATCTAACTTGCATCCAGCAAAGTCAGAGTCAGAATATCCTATTAATGTGTAAGTGGATCCCTTGGGATACCACAGCCCCATTTCTTTTGTTCCTAAAAGATACTTCATGATTCTTTTAACTGCAGTAAGATGTGATTCTTTAGGATTAGCTTGATACCTTGCACACATACACACACTAAACATTATATCTGACCTACTTGCAGTGAGATAAAGTAAGGATCCAATGATACCTCTATACTTGGATACATCTATAGATTTACCATGTTCATCTTTGTCCAAGTAGCAGGCTGGACTCATTGGTGTTGCCATTTCTTTTGCGCTTTCGATTCCAAACTTCTTTAGTAGTTCCTTGCAATACTTTGTTTGGCTTATGAAGGTTCCATCTTGGCATTGTTTAATTTGAAGTCCAAGAAAGAAGGTAAGCTCTCCCATCATGGACATTTCAAGTTCACTTTGCATTAGTTCACCAAATTCCTTGCATAATGACTCATTAGTAGCACCAAAAATAATGTCATCAACATATATTTGAACAAGTAAGATATTGTGTGCTTTTGTTTTAGAAAATAGTGTTGTATCAACTTTTCCTCTTTTAAAGCCTTTCTCTAGGAGAAAATTGTTTAACCTCTCATACCAAGCTCTAGGAGCTTGCTTGAGTCCATAGAGGGCTTTAGTCAGATTATATACATGATTTGGGAACTCACTATCAACAAAGCCAGGGGGTTGGCTTACATATACTTCCTCTTGTATTATTCCATCTAAAAAGGCACTTTTCACATCCATTTGATACAGTTTAAAGTTCATTATACACGCATAGGCTAAGAGCATTATTATGGCTTCTAATCTAGCTACGGGAGCATATGTTTCATCATAATCAATTCCTTCTTCTTGATTATATCCCTTAGCTACTAGTCTAGCCTTGTTTCTTACTATTATTCCATTCTCATCCATTTTGTTTCTAAACACCCATTTAGTTCCGATTATTTGGTTACTTTTGGGTTTTGGAACTAAATTCCAAACTTTGTTCCTTTTAAATTGATTTAACTGCTCTTGCATTGCAATCATCCAATGTTCATCATTAATAGCATCATCAACACATTTTGGTTCTATTTGAGATACAAACGCTATGGTATTGCAAATATTCCTTAAAGAGTTTCTAGTGGTTACCCCTTTGGTGATCTCACCAATGATATTGTCTAGGGGATGATTCTTTGAAACTTGCCACTCCTTAGGAAGATTTTCTTACTGAAGTTCTGCTTGAGGTTCTTTATTGCTCTCTCATCTTCCTTTTCCTTGTTGCTCTCCTTTCCTTCATGAGATTTCACTTCATCCTCAAGAGTTTCTGCATCATCAAAAATATCCTTTCCCAACCTTTTGGGGTTAGACTCATCAAATGTTATGTGAACAGATTCTTCCATTGATAAAGTACGCTTATTAAACACTCTATATGCTTTGCTAGTTAATGAATAACCTAGGAAAATACCCTCATCAGCTTTGGGATCAAATTTTCCAAGATTATCCTTTCCATTATTTAGCACAAAACACTTACAACCAAAGACATGAAAATGAGAAATGTTAGGTTTTCTTCCCTTGTAAAGTTCATATGGAGTTTTCTTGAAAATTGGCCTTATTATAACTCTATTTAAAACATAACATGCAGTACTCACATCATCAGCCCAAAAATACTTTGGTAAATTAGAGTCACTTAACATGGTTCTAGAAATTTCTTCAAGTGACCTATTTTTCCTCTCAACTACTCCATTTTGTTGTGGAGTTCTAGGTGCAGAAAAATTGTGTTTTATACCATGTTCATCACAAAAGTTATCAAACTCCTCATTTTGGAATTCTCCTCCATGGCCACTCCTAATTGAAACAATTTTCACATCTTTCTCATTTTTAGCAACCTTAGCCATTTTCTTAAAAGCTTTAAAAGCTTCATTCTTTTGTGCTAAGAAATAGGTCCAAGTAAATCTAGAGAAGTCATCAACAATTACAAGAGCATAAAGATTTCCACCAAAGCTTTTTGTCCTAGAAGGTCCAAAAAGGTCCATGTGCAGCAATTTTAAGGGTCTACTAGTTGAAACAGTGTTTTTAGCCTTAAATGAGGTTTTCACTTGTTTACCCTTTTGGCATGCATCACATAAGCCTACTTTAACAAACTTTTTATTTGGTAAACCAATTACAAGTTCTTTGGAAATCAATTTATTCAAGTGGTCCAAATGAATGTGAGCTATTCTCCTATGCCAGAGCCAATTTTCATCTTCTTTGGAGATTAAGCAACATGCATCATTGGAAATTAAATTGTCTAAGTCTAGCATGTAGATGTTATTGATTCTATTTCCAATCAATTTTATGTTATTATCATGAATAGATTCGATCATACACAAATTTGAGTTAAAGTTTACCTTCTAGCCTTTATCACATAATTGGCTTATACTTAGTAGATTGTGTTTGAGCCCTTCCACATAGAGAACACCCTCAATCTTGATTGCTGGATTTTTTCCTATTGTTCCAATGCCAAGAATTCTTCCTTTGTTGTTGTCTCCATAGGTGACGTTTCCACCTTCTTTGGGAGTGAAAGATGTAAATTTTGTGATGTCTCAGACCATGTGTTTGGAGCAGCCACTATCTAAAAACCAGCTTGAGCTTTTGGCCTTCAAACACACCTACAAAACAGATTTTTTTATACTTTTTCTTTAGGTACCCAAATCTGGTTGGGTCCTTTGGTGTTAGTAGCAACATAAGTTCCTTTTGGAACCCAAATTTGTTTAATGTCAACATGAATGTTCTTTCTAAGTCTACAAGTATCAGCTATATGACCTTTCTTTAGACAATAATAGCATTTAACAAAAGGACTAGTTGAGGAAATAGGTGTAACAAAAAGCTTCTTAAAAGATTTTTCATGTACCATTGGCTTATATCCAATTCCAGCATTGTCATACACACCCTTTTGCTGTCCTAATATGGCATTCAAGTTATCTCTACCCAAAGTAAACTTAGATAGAGTTGTATTCAGTTTTTCAACTTCCTTTTCTAGTGTAGTGCATTTGGTGCATATTGAACTACATGCAAGTAATTGTGAATTTTTAGCTTCTAGTTCTTTAACCTTTATTTGTAAAGACGCATAGTCACTACATTGTTTTGCGATGATCTTCCTAGAAGATATAAGTTGTTTAGCAATTTTAACATATTCTTCATGAAATTCATCAAAAGCATCTTGTAACTCACCATAGGTAGGAGAAGAATCATTTACCTCGGTTTCACTATCACTTTGTTGATTTGCCATGAGACATAGGTTGGCTTCTTCATTTTCAGATTCACTACTAGTGGAATCCATATCATTTTCTTCCCAAGCTATGTATGCTCTCCTAGGCTTTCTTCCTTTCTTTTCTTTGCTGTCATTCTTCTCATACTTTTCTTTCTTTTGTAGCTTTGGACATTCATTTTTGTAGTGTCCAAGCTTTCCACATTCAAAGCATTTGATTGTTGAGGAACAACTTTCACCTTTGTTCGTGTTCTTTTTGGTAAAAAAAACTGAATTGCTTCTTGTTTCTATTCTTTTTGATGAATCTTCTAAATTTCCTCACAAGCAATCCTACATCTTCTTCTTCGGATTCTTCACTTTCATCAAGGTGTTCATCTTCATCACTTTCTATTGATTCTTTGGAGATATGAGCCTTGAGTGAGAGTCCTTTCTTCTTTTTCTCCTTATCTTCATGATTTTTCAATCTATTGAGTTCCAATTCGTGTTCTTTCAACTTGCCAAATAAAGTAGCAATCTGCATGGAGTCTAGATCCTTTGCTTCAGCAATTGCAGTGATTTTTGGCTGCCATTCACGACTCAAACATCTCATTATCTTGTTAATCTTTTTCGCATCTATGATTGTATGTCCGAGTCCTTCTAGCTGGTTCACAATGTGTGTAAACCTCTTTTACAGTTCATCTATCTCCTCACCATTCTTCATGTGAAAGAGTTCATATTCATGGACTAGTGCATTCATTCTTGCTCTTTTCACATCGTTGGTTCCTTCATGAGTGAGTTGAAGAGTATCCCACATTTGCTTTGCCGTTTTGCAATTGGAGACCCTGAAAAACTCATCATAATTCAAAGCAGTTGTTATAATATTTTTTGCCTTAGCATTATAACCAACTCTTCTTTTATCATCATCATTCCAATCATCTTTTGGTTTAGTTTGTTTATTTCCCTTGGCATCAAGAATAAATGGAACATAGGGACCATTTTCAATAGCATCTAATACATCTAAACCTGCAGCCTCAAGAAAGATAAGCATTCTCTCTTTCCAATACATGTATTGGGAGCCATTAAAGGCGGGGGGTCTAGTAAGTGAAGCCCCATCACCCAGGATATCATTTGTAGCCATCTCTTGAAGCTGTTAAGCTTTGTAACAAGAGTTTTAGCCGTGATGCCAATTGTTGGTAGTGGCTATGATCTCAAGAGGGGGGGGGGGTGAATTGAGATATTGAAAACCTTTTCAATATTTAAATCAAATTAGAGTTTTCTTAAAGAAAATTGGTTTTCACTCAATTTTAATTCCCAAGAATCAGGTTATATAACAAGTAATGGTGTTAAGAAGAATTATAAGAAGTAACAACAAGTTTAACACAGATTGTAGATCAAAGATTCAAGTTAACAAGCATTCTTAAAACTCATTCACAACACACAAGTGCATATAACAAGTATATGGAGTTTAGAGATAAGAAGAACACGCAAACCGATTTATCCTAGTTCGGCTACCTCCTCTGGTAAGCCTACATCTAGTCCCACACCTCTGTGGTTTTCTCCATTATAATCAGCAATTACAAAATTCCAATTACAGCAACACAAGGATAACCTCCTTGCTCAAGAATTCACTAGAAAGCACACTTTCTTTTCTATACCCAAGGATCCCTTCTATCCTTGTTCAATCCTAAGAGATACCCTATCTTAATCACACTAATTCACAGAAAGAATTTGAGTAGAAGAAAGACTCTAAAAGTCTGATAATACAAATTGAAGTTCTAAGTAATATCACATTTTTCTCTCAACAACGAAGCACTTTTGGAAGTTTTTGAATCTTTCGTATATCACTTTTAAGAATCAGTAAAGTTATCTGTTTCAAGTGTTCCTTTGATCCCTCTTTATATAGAAAATAAATTATAGTCGTTGGGATCAATTAAAACAGATTTGGATCTGATTTAACAATAATTTGTTTTCTTGATTCTTGTTCTTGAAATAAGATTCTGTTGGTTCTTGTAGAGTTTGCGTCCTTCTTGAAATTTATCGTTTCCATCTGAAAGAATAGCCGAGTCTATTTGAAGAGAAAAAAATAGCCGAGTCCATTTGCCACGTCAGTAGACGGGAGTACTAACACAAGGCAATTGGACGTGCTCCAACTGGTAGACGAGCTTTATATGCCATGTTAGTGGACGAGCGCTTTTTGTTACTTCAGTAGACATGTGCTTCTGTTACTTTCAGTAGACGAGCTCCATGTAGTACTTCAGTAGACGAGCTTTATATGCCACATCAGCAGACGAGCTCCATTTGGTAGATGAACTCCATATGGTAGTTCAGTAGATGAGCTATATGTGCCACATCAGCAGACGAGCTCCATTTGGAAGATGAGCTCCATATGGTAGTTCAGTAGATGAGCTCTTCTTGTTACTTTAGTGGATGTGAGCTTCATTGGACGTCTGCTTATTTCTCTTTGTTGGACGTCTGCTTGTTTTACTTTGTTGGACGTCTGCTTGTTCTCTTTGTTGGACGTCTGCTTGTTTTACTTTGTTGGACGTCTGGTTGTTCTCTTTGTTGGATGTCTGCTTGTTCACTTTGTTGGACGTCTGCTTGTTTTTCTTTGTTGGACGTCTGCTTGTTTCACTTTGTTGGATGTCTGCTTGTTTTTCTTTGTTGGACGTCTGCTTGTTTTACTTTGTTGGACGTCTGCTTGTTTTTTTTTCTTTTTCATGAGTGATCTTGCATGCAACTTAACGCGTAATAAGCACATAGTCAAAAACAAAAATCTTATAGATAATACACTTTGTTTGTCATACATAAAAACATGAATGAGGACTTAGTCTTACAGTAACCTCCCAACTAGAGTGTCTGCCACTAAGATTCGAACTTGTGTTGTTCTCCTTATTGGGTTTAGATCTGACCACTCGGACAACCCTTGATTGGTACACAATTTTATTTTATCAATTGGAGTATCTCAAAAATATTATTATAAAACTAATTTTGTGGGTACGTTACACAACCCTTTTATAGGTAGTTAGGAATATAAATGATGAGTTGATAGTTAAACTATGTTGAATTAGAAATAAAACATACATTTTGAATATTTTTAGGGCTTTGTGAATATGTTTTGTCACTAAATATTCAAAAAAAATCATAAAAAATATTCATAAAAAAATTATTTAGGAATAAAACATATGAATAGTTACTGTTAAATTTAATTAGGTATATTTTTCAGATTTACAATTTATTAATTAGATTTTTTTACTTGTTTTTTTTTTCTTTTCATCTCGATCATTTTTGCAAAACTGGATTGGAGACCTTGTTCAACAAAATTAACTTTTTTTTTTGACTGGTTTAGCAAAATTAACTTACTAATGGGATTGGTGAGAAATATTTAAAATATAAAATAATTGCGAGGTTTGGATGGGTTTAGGAAAAATTAAAGTCTAAACGAATTACTTATGTCGAATTGAGTTTGATCGATTTTGATTTTAATTTTTTTTAACATTCCAAACCGAACCAACCACTATGTTGGTTCATGTTACGTAATTTGGCTAAAAAAAATTTATTTTAATTTTCAGCATTATAGATTCCAACTTTCGTGAAAATTTTTAAAAATAAAATAAAATTCAAAATAGATAGCTTCCATTGTTTTAGAAAACTAGATTCGAGTTGAACAACTCATAATCAGATTTATAAGTAATAATCAGATTTTGAAGGAGAACACAAAACATTAAGGAAGAAAATCTGAGTAAAACACCAAATCCGAACAAATGAGCCCGAGAATTTTTCTTAATATATTTCTATATTGTTCCTGCCAAGACCCGACTTATCAGAGTCTAGCCGGAGTGCGTATAACCGAGAGTAAAGACCAATGTTATTTTAGATTATAGCTTAACGGAATGTTGGACTCCTATCCTACGTATCCCAAAGGGAATCAGAGCTAACGTAGTTCTCTGTTCATCCCTCGGACATATGGTGATCTCAATCCCTTAATTTTGTATATTGAGAATACCGATGAACAATGACTCTTTAGTAGTCTCTTGATTCGGCTGGTTTCCACAATACGCTTAATGGATATTCACCCAGGTTAGCAAAAGTGTCTTCCTCTTAGGGTTCTCTCTCTTTTTATAGTTGAGTCATCCGATCCCCTTTCTTAGGATCAGGTTTATCTCCTCTTATCATTTATCTCTTTGACCCATTTCTCAACTAACCCATCTTCCCTTATCTGATAAGATCTTTCACTTATACTTAGATGAGGTTGTTAGTTAGGTTTTAGATAAGTGTTATCATTTGTGGGTCAGGTTTCCAACCTCGGCGGCCGAGCTTATCACCTCGGCCAGTACACAAGCCCCACAAGCTTTGAGCTCGAAAGAGCGTAGAAGTTTTCATGATAGAAGCCGAGCATGGCCTTAAAAGCTGACGTGGAGAATTTAGGATTTATTGAGTAGGACTTCTCCCCCTTTTTTACCATAGTTCGATGCCCGATCTTTATACCTCGGCCAACATTTGAGCTTGATGGCCTCGGTAGGAAAGTCTAACAACCTTTTCCTTCAATTATTTGGGTTTCCCAGTGGCCTAGCTTGACATCTCATCCCATATCGGGTTTCAGCTCAGGAGGCTTGGTGACCGAGCTTTACACCTCAGTCAATTCTTGAGTTCAGTGGGATCGGTGGCCGAGCCTAGTAATCCTTTCCCTTTGATTATTTGGGTTTGGTGGTCGAGCTTTATTTCTCGACCAACACTTTAGTTCGGTAGGCTCGGTGACCGAGCTTAACATCTCGGCCAGTACACAAGTCCCCCAAACTTTGAGCTCAAAAGTGCGTAAAAGCTTTATGAAATAAGCCGAGCTTGTCCGTAGTGTCGATAAAGTCCAGGATTTGTTGTATAGATCCTCTTACCTCAGTTTGAGTTCGGTGGCCGAGCTTCACATCTCGGCCCTAACTTTACCACGGGAAAGTCCCAAACTTGTATAGATCCTATCATTTTGACTACTCAAGTTTGGTGGCCGAGTTTCACATCACGTTCAGTACTCGAACTCAATGGGCGAACGTGACATCTCGGCCAGTACACACGAGCTTAATCATACTTTGGCACTGGACTTTTTACCTTTTCGATCCAGGCTTCTAGAACCGAGTTTTTCTTTCTTGGACTTAGTTGAGTTTAACAGAACTTGGTTTTCACTATAACCTCATGGGTAGTAATAGACGTGATAAGAACATGCTCTAAACAGAAGATATTTCAATCATGACTTTGTTAAGACAAGTTTAGATGCCGGTAGCTGAGATTCAGCTTATCAATGATTCAGGCTCAAACCGGCCTTTTGGAAAGTCAAGCTCAAACTCGGTCATTAGAAATTTACACTTTTAATACTATTAAAACTTTGAAATACCGGTGGGTTTTGAAATACCCACTAACCTAAAGATTGATCTTGAATATCATTATTTATATGATATTGAAGGTGTGCCTCAGAATAAGCTTTCCTGATAGCTCTTCCAACTTGTATGAGAAAATAGTAGTCATACAAGTCCTTTGTAATAAAAATCGAGCCGTAGGCCTAGAGATATCCTTCCTCTGTAGTTTTCGAGCTTGGTGTACGATAAGAGAATATCCCTCCTTTATCCCCATAGGCCCCCGAAGCTCTGAGCTTGAAATAAGCGAAAGAGCTTAAATGTCAACCCGCATATTTTAACACGTTTTTTGGTGCTAAGGACTTCGGATTGTGATTCGAGAGTATTGCTCGAAAATTTATTTTTTGCATAAACCAGTCTTTCTTGGGTTTTCGGCTTACTTGGTCGAGCACTGTTCGGATTTTTGGTTTCTGCGGAACCAAGTCTTACTTGAGTTTCACTTTATTTCATAGAGCATTACTTGGATTTTTGTTTTCTACAGAACCATGTGTTACTTGGGATTCCAGCTTATTTGGTCAAGCTCTGCCAGGATTTTCTTAAAATCTTAGGTCTCTAGCATGCATGCTCTACTGCAGACATTATCTTGGTGCGAAGGTTTTGTGCTCGACCCTGACTTTTCAGTGAGAGGGAGCATTGCTCAACCTCGACTTGGCTTTTCAGTGCGAGGGAGCACTACTCGACCTCGACTTTCCAATACTGGGAAGCAACGCTCATCCTTGACTTTTTAGTGCGAGGGATGGAGCATTGCTCAACCTCGACTTTTCAAGCTTCTGCTCTTTCTTCTTGGCGAGACGATTTTAACCCGGGCCCTTTAGCTGATTCTCATGTTCTTAAGCCGGCAGATGCTCGACTTTTACTGGAACAGGGCCCTGACGGGAGCATGGAAGTTGCGACTGCTTAGGCTCTCCGAGTCCCTTCCATTAAGGCTGAAGAAGATGAAAAGCGTGAAGGCTGAATATGCCTGAGCTTTGCGCACTAAGGATTAGCTTGAGAAGACTCCATCCAATTGCGAAGAGCAAGCTCAGTTGATTGGGCAACTGAAAACCTAACATGTCGATCTAGAAAAGGCCAATTCTTCCCTTTAGGCCGAACTCTCCAATGAGAGAAATGAAAAAGTTAATCTTCATAAGATTGCTGAGGCTTCTCAGGTTGCTCTTGAAAAACTCCAGCAATCTCTTGTGACTGAAAAGAAAGAGAATCGCCAGCTTCAAACTGAGTTTGTGTTTTCACATGCTGTGAAACAAATCCAATGCTTCCTTCCTGATGCTGACCTTTCAATGGCCAATGTGTATAAGGATTTTAACAAAGAAGGGGTCGTGGTCCCTTTATCTTCGACAATTTCCTTCTGTACTTCTTCTGACTATAATATTAATGACTTCATGCTTTGAGAATATTATCCTAAGCTCTGCCTTTTTTTTTTTTTGCCGCTTTCACGGGTACTAATTTTTTTCTAACACTTGGGAAATTTTAAGTTTTCCATCTATGTTAGTTTTGGCTCGGTCAGCCTTTATGACTTTTGTATTTCAACTTAGCTCTTTTAACCCATGTGGATTTTCGATTTTAGCTCGGTCACAAGCCCATCATTTTAATTTCAGCTTGGTTAACCTTTTTAGGTCTAGCATTTTGATTTCATATCAGTCAACCTCTTTAGGTTTTAGTTTGCCTTTTTAAGTCCGTCATTTCGATTTTAACTCGGTCAACCATTTTGGTCCGACATTTCGATTTTTGCTCTGTTAACCTCTTTAGGTTATCTATTTACCTTTTTAGGTTCGGCATTTCGACTTTATCTCGGTCAACCTCTTTAGGTTATTTGTTTTCTTCTTTAGGTCCGGCTCTTCGACTTTAGCATCGGACGACCTCTTTAGGTTATTTGTTTTCCTCTTTAGGTCCAACTTTTCGACTTTAACATCGGTCAACCTCTTTAGGTTATTTGTTTACCATTTTAGGTCTAGCATTTTGATTTTAACTCGGTCGATTTTAGCTCGATCGACCTCTTTAGGCTCTTTGTTTACCTTTTTAGGTCCAGCATTTCGACTCTAACTCAGTCGATTTTAGCTCGGTCGACCTTTCTAGGTTTTTTGTTTGCCTTTTTAGGCGAGCTTTTTGAGCTCGGCCCCTTTTAGCAAATTATGGTTAACCTCCTTAGGTTTTTTATTACCTTTTTAGGTTTTTCGTTTAACTTTTTAGGTTCGACCTTTCGACTTTGGCTTGGTCAGCCATTTCGGCTCGGGATTTTCTCAGCGAAGCAAAGCTTCAGCTCGGCATAATCTCGGCGAAGCAAGGCTTCATCTTGGCATATTCTTACTAAACTAAGTCCCTTGGAGCCATGTAGTACTTGTTGACTCGGAGGAGACCAAGTTGACTTTACCGAGACATCATTCTTTTTTTTTAACTTTATAGAGTGACTTGATGGACATCTCTGTGCATACCTTAACCATACCTCATTTTCCTTGAAGGTAGTATTCACACGTTGAGTATAAATACAAAAATACATCAGTATTTGAAGCTGTAACAATGCTCCATGGGTGTGTAAGTAACCTCATCATTAGTTTTGTGTTTCAAGAGAGTTACCCGTGATAAATGTTCACCAAATATTTTGGCTTAATTGGAACTGTGTTCAGTCAACTTGAAACTTTGCCAGCGATGCAAGATCACGCTCCCTCTCCTTTGGGCCATGCAAACAAATATTGCCTGTGGGGTTCTCTGAGGCAGAACTATGATGGTCGAGAAGCAAAGGCAGAGTTCGTCGGGTTGACCGACCTGTCATGGCCGAGTTCACCGAGGTCGAACTGCTGTTGTCGAGCTTTCTAACATACCTTCTTCTGTTCTCTGAGGCTAAGCTGTCATGGCCGAGCTCTCTAAGATACCTTATTCTGTTCTCCGAGGCCAAGATGTGGTGGTCGAGCTCTCTAAGATGCCTTCTTCTGTTTTCAGAGGCCAAGCTGTGGTGACAACCTTGGGGTCGTAGCGCCGCGCCGCCCTCATCATGGCATGTACCGAAATGGATCATCTCAGTTTACCCGAGTTCGTTGTAGAGAATGTGACGTGCAACGAACCCTCCCAAAAAGTACGCTCGTCTTTTCATGCGAGCTCTTTGCAGTAATGAAGAGATTGAAAGGTCACACGTGAGTGGGCTAGATGGCCGAGGTTCAGTCTGAGCTCATCGAAGAGGATTTAGCTGAACTCACCGAGGCTGACCGAGACGTCGAGGCATAACTCGACGAGGTTGGTCGAAACATGGCGATTGAATCACCAAGGTTGGCCGTGCTCGTTGAGATTTGTCGAGCAGCTGATAACTTTCACGAAAAAAGCTTATGCCAATTAAGCAAGCTCCATTTTAACGAAGTCAGTGTAGGGAGGAAGAGATTGAAGGGTCACGACGAGGTGCATTTTGTGGTATTCAAGGGATCCAGAGCTTGACCTGTGAGTTTTGAGGGAATCGAAGCTCGACCTTGTGGAAAGGAAAGAGCGGAGCTTCGACCTTGCTGGGAGGGAAGCACGGAGCTTCGACCTGTTATCTTCAAGGGAGCTGGAGGCTCGACCTGTGATCTTCATGTGATCTTGAGCTCGACTTTTCTTTAATAATCTTTAAGCATAGTAAACAAAGTACTCATCTCAATGGACATGTTGTATTATTTGATTATGCTCCTAGGTGCTCATGAGGTGTACAAATATTTCCAATGCATCAATTATAAATATTCTTTTTTACTTTCTACTTGCAATAAACATCCATGCTAATAAGCTATAAGGTTTTTCCATCAGATTTAACCTTTTTCCAAAGCAAACCACTTCTCATTCATTTGGTTTTTGAAGTTGGAGTGGTGTACGTCATGTACCAATGCATTTACCATTTAGCCTTTAACATATTGTGCAAGGATATATGCAGGAAATCTAGCTCCTCTAAGATCATAAAAGTTGAAAAAACATTATTGAGGAACATTCAACACTCTGTGTTTTTAGCATACTATCATTCCAATAGCTTAGGCACTTTGTTAAATATGACCTATTGATTATTGGTTTTATGGCACACATGTGCTCCATTTTCTAATTAAGCGTAAACCAATAGGGGAAAAAGAGAACAATATCACCTGATTCTTGTGATGTCACACAATCATCCTAGGTGGAGATATGAGCCTCTGTGTTCAATGCAGATCTGGAAATTTTCGTTGCAGATCTGAGCATTTTTTTGCAGATCTGAGGACCACCCACACGACCAAGAAGATCGACGAGACCGAGCTCGGGACGACGGCGATGACGGTCGTCTTATCGCAGATCCGGTGTACAACCTGGGCAATCCGCAATCCGGTTTGAGGATACGGTGCTTCTCGACAAAGTGAGGGTCGGTTTGCGGTGGGTCTTAGTCGGAGGTTGGCATCGCGTTCTCAAGCGGAATCGAGTGACGGTGGTGTTTATCCCTTTGGAATATCTGGAGCACCATTTGGTGCCATGATACTCGATAATGATCGTGTTAAGAGAGAAGAAAGAACGGGGCCACCAATATCACTAGATGTGGTAGAGTCTAGCGCCTATCATCGATGCAGGGATTTTACCATTCAATGCTGTGTATAAATCTCACAAATTCAATCTATGAGTATATGGCTATATGACACCATTCATATTAATGTATTTCCCAAAATTAAAGTCAATTAAATAATTGATTTCGATTTAATTGACCTACAAATAGTGAGACTTCCAGCATATCAATAATCATTTTAATACTAAATGAATAATGAGAAAGTTAGGATTGTTCCCTGGAATTTTCCAATGACGCTGATGCTATATACATTTGTTAGCATATCTTTTTATTGATCCTTTTCCAATTTCGTCGAGTGGAATTTAGAATCACCCATCTGACCAAAGATGATGAATAGTGAGGTCGGGGAAAGTTTTGCCTCGACCCCATGGTAGGCGTCAAATGTTCCTGCCAAGACCCGACTTACCGGAGTCTAGCCGGAATGCGTATAACCGAGAGTGAAGACCAAGGTTGTTTTAGATTATAGCTTGATAGAATGTTGGATTCCGATCCTACGTATCCCAAAGGGAATCAAAGCTAACATAGCTCTCTGTTCACCCCTCGGTCATATGGTGATCTCAATCCCTTAATTTTGTATATCGAGAATATCGATGAACAAGGACTCTTTAGTAGTCTCTTGATTCGGCTTGTTTTCCCAGTACGCTTAAGGGAGATTCACCCAGGTTAGCAAAAGTGTCTTCCTCTTAGGGTTCTCTCTCTTTTTATAGTTAAGTCATCTGATCCCCTTTCTTAGGATCAATTTTATCTCCTCTTATCACTTATCTCTTTGACCCATTTCCAACTAACCCCTCTTCCTTTATCTGATAAGATCTTTTTCTTATACTTAGATGAGGTTTTTAGTTAGGTTTTAGATAAGTGTTATCATTGGTGGGTCGGGTTTCCAAGCTCGGTGGCCGAGCCTATCACCTCGGTCAGTACATATATTTAAATATTTTTTTATTAAATTTTACTAATTATAGTAATTGTATAATTAAATCATAAGATTGTTTCCTCTTGATAAAAAAAATTAAAAATACCGATATGTGTTTATCCAAGTGGAAAAAGCTTGGGTCCCTTAAGCATGTGATCTTAGGTTCGATCCCTGGATCTATGTGTATGAAAAAAATATTAATGAGATGGGTCTCCTCTTAGGTGTCTGACAGTATTCCAGGAGATTAGACTCTAACCTATCAGGTTAGATTGTAGGAGAAAAATAAAGGTGTTCCCTGGGAAGAACCACTGCCCTGAAAGAAATTTCTAACGAACCTCCATTGCAACCCAATATTCGGTTTGCTCCCCATGGTTTACACAACGTCGTGTCCGGACCCATGCACTCAACGATAGAAGCACGTTGGAGCCTCACAAACAATGTCCAGAAGAACAAAGACCTGATCAGAAAGACAAAGAAGATGGAAATGGAATAAAAATAGGAGGAGATAATTGTTCTATGTCTTTGTCTCAAACTCACTCCCAAACCATATATAAAGTTGATAACATGGTCTGTTTGTAAAGGAAAATGAATACCCTTTAATTATTGAGTCAATTGTAATAAAACCAAATCAATATAAAATGACTAACAGCTAAAAAGGCAACGACACAATGCCTTAAAATAGAAATAATGAGTTATAAAAAGAAAGAGTATAAAACTGATTTCAAAAGAATGGGTATAAAACTTGTTATTGAATGCCATTAACTTTACAATCCCCCACTAATGGCAAGCAATGAAAAACTGATTCTGGACAAGGAAAGGTTTTATGCTCAAGTATTAATATCCTGAGGGTTGAATTAACACGGTGAGGTGAGACAACACCTTATGTCCAAGAAGTGAACTAATCTTAAACTAAATGGATTTAAGATGAGATCCTCCCAACACACACTATTACCTTTAAAATTGTGATAGCTTCGCATTTAAATCTTTGCACAATAATTTAGGACTATATATATATATATATATATATATATATATATATATATATATATATATTTGTGTGTGTGTGTGTGTGTGTGTGTGTGTGTGTGTGTGTGTGTGTGTGTGTGTGTGTGTGTGTGTGTGTGTGCACCTTGGGTTGCTCATGAGTGCTCTAGAAAGATTGCCTAAGTCTTTCATGAAGGTGGCCGGTGTCTTCACACGCACGTAGGTGGATATATCAAGTGCATCTATATAGCACAACCCATATCAAGGGCTATGTATCTATTAAGAGCTAATGGCTCAATCTCATATCAAGCACTACCGCTTGCTATAGGTATGAGTAGTGTAGTACATAAGAGTATTCATATGGCTTTGTTTGACCACTACTTGGGTGTCTACCATATTTTCCTCCACTCAAGGCTTTTAGCCCATCCCCCTCAACGTATCTAGGACAATTTTTCTAGGTAATTCTTTTGCAAAAGGATCTGCACAATTTTTCTCACTTTTCACACACTCAAGTGAGATATCACCTTTTTTTAATTAGGTGTCTCATATGTATGTAGCTTCTCTTACTATTATAAGCACTATTGTTAGCCACACCCATTGTATCCTAAGAATCACAATGGAGTGATATAGGAGGTGCAGGTTTTCCCTACAATGGTATATCAGCCATTAGGCCTCTCAACCACTCTGCTTCTTGACTTACAAGTTCAAGAGCTATGAATTCTGATTCCATTGTAGATCTTGCTATACATGTTTGCTTTGTTGATTTCCAAGAGATAGCACCACCTCCTAATGTAAACACGTGTCTGCTAGTGGAACTTACCTCATCGTTATCTGAGACCCAATTTGCATCACAAAATCCTTACTAGACAACAATAATGGGTTATAAAAAAGAAATGGTATAAAACTGATTTCAAAAGAATGGGTATAAATCTGGTTATTGAATGCCATTAACTTTATAGGAGGATATTCTGGGAAACAAAACAAAAAACTTCTATTGATGAGAAACTACTTAGTCCCCGTTTGGATAACACATCTTACAGCTTATTAAAGCTTCTCTGCTCGTATAAGTGCTTTTATATGGGAAAAAAGTTTTTGGATAAGCTTAAATGAGTAACTTATTAACTCCAAAAAGTTGTTTTAGCTTATTTTGAGAAGTCAATTTTTTATCTTATTGAAAAACCATGTGTCAAAGCTTATACAGGAAGTTGTTTTTCATATTTAGATTCTAAAAGCACTTCTTCGAGTTTGTATCCAAACATAAAATAACTTAATTTAAAAGGAGCTTATGACATAAAAGTTTTTCAAATAAGTCCTTATATAAGTGCTTAAATAAACTGTTTACCCAAACGGGGCCTTAAAATACTTTTGAAGTATAAATACCAAATTAAAAATGTTTAAACTAATAGAAACTATTGTGTCTAGAACTAGATTCCCGAGATGACCTAAATGGACCTCGAGATTTGGGTATTGATGTCTGATGATTGCCTAGTGTCTTTGTAGCTTGAATCTCCCTTATATAGACATCTTACATAATGTAACACCCCTGACTGCTTTATAGATTGATGACTGTCCCCACAAACCAACACGGGTCTCTTCAGCGTGCTTTGTCCCCACTCACACGCTTCCTGGAAAAACTTCCCAAGAGGTCACCCATCCCAGAATCGCTCTAAGTCAAGCACGTTTAACTATGGAGTTCTTATGTGATGAGCTCCTGAAAAGAAGATGCATCTTGTTGGTATATGTAATACTAATCAATTCACATAAGCCATCCTTAACTGTATAGTCCCATACATACACAGTCTCAGGATCCATCTCATTGCGGTGTGTAATCGGTTCATTCATGTGTCCCTCCGCCTAGAAGCCTACCAGGAGTCGCTGCTTGTCCGTGCTTCCTCTCGCACCGGCGACCACTCGCCGCCCTTGTCAGTCCTGGGTGTCACATGCCCACCAGCTTCCGCTTGGGTCGTCCCTGAACCACACCATACTAGGAGAGGTTCGACTTTTATACCACTAATGTAACACCCCTAGCTACTTTATGAATTGACGACGGTCCGCACAAACCAACACGAGTCTCTTCAGCGTGCTTTATCCTCACTCACACGCTTTCTGGAAAAACAACCCAGGAGGTCATCCATCCCAGAATTGCTCCAAGTCAAGCACGCTTAACTATGGAGTTCTTAAGTGATGGCCTCTTGAAAAGAATATACATCTTGTTGATATAGGTAGTACCAATCAATTCATATAAGTCATCCTTAACTGCATAGTCCCATACCTACATAGTCTCAGGATCCCTCTCATTCCTATGTGTAATCGGTTCACTCATGTGTCCCTGCGCCTAGAAGCCTGCTAGGAGCCGCTCCTTGTTTGTGCTTCCACTCGCATCGGTGCCTGCCCTCGTTAGCCCCGGGTGTGACATGTGTTGTCATGCCTTTCTCTTCCTCTTTCAGTGGTGCGTTGATTCCACCCATTCGTCACTCTTCATTATGCATATCCTTCAATCTGCTTGAACCTGAAGTTCCTCAAAATCCTATTTTAATTTTTGTTTTGTTTCTAAATCCGAAAATTAGTAGTTCAAATTAATTATCTGGTGATTATTATACCGATTTTGGTCCTATTGTTTTTGGTTGTGTTGGTGGACAAATTTCATCTATGTTGGTCGTCATTGTCATTCTTTGAGGAACAAGATCTTTATTTTTGGGAGCTGACGGGAGTTGTCTGCACATGTGGTAAACCTTTGGTGATCCTAGTTTTATGACTAGAAAGACCTCAATTTTGATAACAATTATGCGAGTTCAATTTCATTTTTGCCTAAATTTGGATTTAATTGTCCACAAGCAACGTTTTAAGTCTCATAAGTAAATTTTTAGATATTTTTGCTATTTTTAGGTCAAATAAATCACTAAGTGCTACTTTTATTTTCAGGTTAAAAGTGAATTTCAAGGGAACTTGGAAAATTGAATAAAACAAGTAAAAGGAAAATTTCAAGGTCTCGCCCCGCTAGCCAGAGCTGATGATGAGCAAGGAACTGAAGATCTTTCAGTCTCGCACAGCGAGATAGCCCTCGCCTCCCGAGAATTCAAACTCAGAATGGAGCCAAAAATAAGTGCTTGCCCCGCGAGCACCTGTTCGCCCCGTGAGCGAGCACAGACACAGTACAACGTGTATCAACGTAACATGGATCAAAGATCTTCGTGCATGTAATTAAGAACGTCAGTATTACGACGTCTCGTATACTAGGTTACGTTAACACTATTTTCGTTCAGTGAAACACAAAATCAAAACAAAACTTCCGAAACGTATCCAAGTTGTCGGAAATAACCCGGTGTATAAAACAATTTTACGGAAAATACATTTACGTTGGAAATTTGTTTTACAAAATCATCAAAATCACTTGAAATTCATTTTCTTTCATAAAATCAATATTTTAAACTTGAAAATATTACTTTGATACAAATTCTCTACTTTAACTAATATTACCGTTTTTAGTAATCCTACTGTAAATATTATCGGGATTGTCCGACGTTTGACGTTTTAGAAACGTTTTAAGTCCAATTATGACTTTTCTAGTAAAATAATTTCTTCAACACCATAATAAAATTATTTTTGAAACTTATTTCCTTAAAATAACATTTTCTAATATATAGAAATTTCCTACGTATAAACTAGCAGTACAAAATTATTTTCACGGTTACGTCCGCACTATGACTCACAAAACACTCTTACTCTATTAAATCTTTAAAATAATAATATTTTCCAACATTCCTCATTTTTCATAAATAAAATTTTCTATCAATATTATATTCCAATATTTCTCCATTAAACATTGAATATAATTTTTTTAAAGCTTCTTAAAGCTTTTATCTGATTAATTGAATTTGGCACTGACCACTGTCAGGCTTCTGAAACAACAATATCACGGAAATATTCCTAAGCAGATCATGCATCACAACACATTATAATATAATTGCAGATAAACAATTTAAAGCAATTCAACCATCACATTTAAAAATAACATAACTTAAACAACTTGAACCAAATTAAACAAGCACCACAACCACAGATAAATAATACAGACCACACACTAATCACCTACAGTTATTGGGAAAAATCCCTCAGGTAAGCTCTCATTACCTCTTGAAGATCTTTCCTTATGATACTCGTTCGTCGACACTCCGGTTTCTTTACAGCACACATACACGATTCACACACAATCTCCTTCAACAAACCACATAACATAATTATAAAAAAAAAACAAATAAAATCACCTATCCCCTATAGGTAAGTCACGGTCATGCTAGGGTTTGGTGACTAAAATTTCTAAATTGCTTAAGTCTTTGGATTAATGATCCTTAATACTTAAGACATAGGTTTAATGGTTTAACAAAAAGAATTGAAATCAAATACTCCAATTCCTTTAAAACTCAGTTTCAGCCCTTAATAGAAACATGATCTAGGGATTTTATTTGAACACAACAACTTGGATTCAACATACTTACATACTAGGAAGATGATATACAAGTTTTCTAAGAAAAATAAGCAAAACCTCCTACACCCACATAAGTAGGGTTCGGCCTTGGAGGTTTAAATGGGGATGAAAATTTTGTTTGCATCAATCTCTTGGATTATGATAGTAGAGATGATAACTAACTCATAGAAATTGGTTTCATATTTTTAGGATTTTTCTATGATTTTCTAGAGAATTTCAAACTTTCTAGATCTAGAAATTGGAAAGATGATTAAGGCCTTAAATCAAGAAAGTAATTAAATAACATGATGCTTAATGATGATGAGGAACAAAGATTACCTCTTGGAATCAAGAAATTGGCAAGAAATCACCTACTTACTTCACAAATCAAGCCTAAGTAACATAAAAGTTTTAATGGAAAAATGACAAAGTTGATGGAGAAGATGAAGATGGCCTTTTATAGAAGTGAAATGGGCTCACTTGGGAGGGTTTGGTCGTGGTTTTCAAGGGTATAAGGGTCCAAATATAAATTTTTAGGGACAAAGGAGTAATCTTACAAAATGACACTTTTATGATAAAATCCAACATTAAGGACAAAATGGTAATTTCCAAAAAAAAACCATCATGACAAACATGTGGTGAGGAGTGGTTGGTGTTGTGGCTGATTTGTGGCCACAAATTGTGGGGGTAAATTTGTCATTTCAATGAAAGTTCAAGGGTAAAATGGTGCAAAGGTAAAATGGTCTTTACACTAGTTTAAAGAAATATCTAGATTTTTGTTTAAATGTCATCATGACATTGGTGGCTCACTCATAAGACTCACCACCATAGGTGGCAAGAGGTCTCAGCATCCGATGTCGGGTTTTGTCTTTGCACGTCCGTTCTCGACTCCGTCGATTACCCGATTTAGGGTTTTACGCCCGAATCAAGTATAAAACCTATTTATTTTGAAAATTTTCAAAATAACCTATATCATTGGAAATGAGATATAAAATCTATTCATTTCGTTCTTGGGTCAAAATTAGGTTTTCTGATCAGTAAAATCTTATTGTTAGACAAACCGCAGACTGGGTTCCGTCTGAATTTTCAACCAAAAAATTCACCGTATACTTATAAAAATAAGTATGATATGAATATGAATTTGGTTTTCCCAAAATAATTTTCTAAGTTTCAGATAAAAATATAAATGTTTATTTATATTTATACCGATCTTAGAAAGCAGAATAAATCGGGGTGTTACACTACAAGGGGGGTTGAATAGTGTTTTTGCAAATCATAGTTTTCAAGCACAAGACAAAATTCAGCACAGATAAGACGCTATAATACAGACGTCTATTTCAGCAAACTAAGTTACAAAGAGTAAGTATTAACTGTAACACCTCCCTTGGGCATTGCTGTTGGAACCAAAGTAGTTTTGGATTTAATAATATCTAAGTTTTGATGCTAACAAAAGGATTAAATTTACTTGGCAAAGTGTTAGTTGAGATCTAATATGTTCTTTCCGTTATGCAGGAATACTTTAATATAAGTAAAATAAACTTGGGATAAGTTTTCATTGAAAAATACACGTCCACCCTTGTAAACGGGCTGCTAAAAAACTTTGGTAAAGTTACTTCTTTAGACTGGTTTACTTAAGTAGACGGAGATCTTTATAACTCATTAAGGAATAGCAAGTCCGAAGACTTGATAGACAAGAGGATATGCCACGTCATCAGACGAGCAAAGTAAAATATTGAACAAACTTAGTCTCTCATATAACTAAGTAGACGGAGTTTCATTTTAGACGAGCTCCATCTTAGAATGAATTAAATGCAATCCGAATCTCTTGAATTTATTTCAAATGATTGATATTTATTTCAATAGAATATTTGTTCTTCGTATTTTTTTTATCTACTTTAATGCTTCACCTTGTTGTAAAAGAAACATAGTACTATCAAGAAATGCAAAAAGCAGAATCTTACAATAAGATACTGCAAAAACGATCTGTACGATGACAACTCTATGACGGAAAAAGTTGGATAATACAAAAAGGATGAACAACAACTGCTCAAGCTGCAATATTCAGAGGAGTAAGCCTCCAATTTCATGCTATCTCGATAACCAAGAGTACTATTCACCATTGCAACAATCAAGCTATCATTCACAATGGATATCAAGCATTAAATGCTATCTCTAACGGGATTATTCAAAGTAACCATTGAATAAATACAAGTGAAGAAGATGGTCACTATAAATAGAAGACCTCAAGTACTAAATAAGTACTTTTTCCAATCAATAATCACTCATTCTAATATTCTTTCAAGAGCAAGAGTCTGTATTCTTTAGTTTGAATATTGTTGTAATATTCAACCGATCTTAAACTGTCATCTTATCACACATAGTGAGTTAAGAAGATCAAACATTATATCTTTTTGTTAGAGTTAGAGCCTGAAGAGGCTTGGTAAGAAAGAAATACTTGTAGCCTAGAGAGGTGTTGAATACTTGGTTGTAATCTATTTCGAGAAATAGTGGATAAATCCTTCAAGTCGAAGGGACTGGACGTAGCTCTTGGTTGGAAGAGAATGAACCAGGATAAAATCTCTTGTGTGAATCTTCTATCCCTAAACTCTTCAGTTTTATTTGCTTATACTAACTGAGGTTTTGATATTGTTTTTGTTAGAGTCTTTTAAAAGGGATCTTTGTCTTTGTGCTTGCTTCTGTTTCTAATCTCCTTGAGTGAAAAAATTGTTTTAAAGGTTGTTTTCGAAAATTATTAACAAACGCAATTCAACCCCCCTTCTTGTGTTTGCCTGTGTCAACTTCAGTTGGTATCAGAGCTCAGCCTCGAAAGGGTTGAGCATCTAACAAGTGCTGAGGGAGTACGATCCAACAATCATGGATGCAGAAGGACAAGCTATCAACAGACCTCCTCTCTTTGATGGTTCTGATTATGACTACTGGAAGAAGAGGATGATGGCATTTTTGGATGCACAAAGTCTAGACATCTGGGAGCTCATAGAAACTGGTTATACTGAACCCAGAAATGAAAATGGAGCTGCTGTTGCTAGAGCAGACTGAACAGCAGATCAGAAGACAAAGCATCAACTCAATCTTAAAGCTAATCATTATTTGATGTGTGCCATCACCAGATCTGAACATGACAAAGTTCACAGCTGCAATACTGCTAAAGAAATATGGGATACTTTTGCCCTAGTTCATGAGGGTTCCTCACAAGTTAAGGAATCCAATATCAGCATGCTGGTTCATCAGTATGAGCTTTTCAAGATGGGTGAACATGAAACAATAGACCAAATGTTTGGAATATTCCAAACCATCACCAACAGTCTCAGATCTCTTGGAAAAATCTATGAAAATAGAGATCAAGTCAGAAAAATCCAGAGAAGTCTATCCAAGCAATGGAGACCCAAAGTAACTGCTATTCAGGAAGCCAAAAACCTGAATACACTCTCTCTGGAAGAGCTTCTTGGATCTCTCAAGGTTCATGAACTTGAACTTAATGAAGAAGAAAATTCCAAAAAAGGAAAATGTGTTGCCCTAAGGGCAAAGAAAGCAAGTTCATCAAAAGTTCTCAAAGCTGCTGAGTCATCTGATGAGTCTGAATCTTCTGATGATAATGAAGGATCAGATGAGGATGAATAATCCTTTATCTCCAGGAAGATTCAACATATATGCATATAGAAAGGTGGTTTCAGAAGGAAGCAACTCCACAAAAAGTTTTCCAAGGAGAAGTCAGACTCCAAGGAAAAAGGTCCACCCTTGTGCTTTGAATGCAAGAAACCTGGTCATTTCAAAGCTGACTGCCCTGAGCTAAAGGACAAAAGGAAATTCTTCAAAAAGAAGAAAGGCTTAATGGCTACATGGGAGGATCTTGATCTGTCTACTTCAGATGAAGAAAATGAAGCTGAGAAAGAGGCAAATATCTGTCTCATGGCAGACACTGCATCAGAAAGTGAATGCACTGATGTTGAGGTAATGGACTCTGACCCGTCTGCTCTTCAAAATGCTTTTGATGAATCGTTGCATAAATCATCAATACTATCACGAGAATATAAGAGTCTCAAAAAGAAGTTTTCTAAACTGACTAGAGAATATGATAGGGTCTGCATTGAGAAACAAAACCTCAAAAATGAAAACGACATACTAAAATCAGTGAATGTCAGTCTAGCTGACAAAGTAATGTGTGAACCTGATGTCTCTTATGAAGTTACAAAACTGAAACAAGGTATTACATATCTAACTGATTCTCTGTCAAAGCTTGTAGGTGGATCGGATAAGCTTAATCTCATTTTAAGGTACTCTAGGTCACCTTATGATAAATCTGGTCTTGGTTATGACAAGAGAAGCAAGACACATCTCACAAAAAGTCAAAACCACTTAAACAGCATAGAGCTTCAAAAGTTCAAAATAAATATACCAAATCTAAGTCTAGCTCGTCCAACACCTTTTGTAAAGTGTGTGGAAAAAGTGGGCATATTGCATCTAGATGCATACACAATAAACATGCTAAGCATACTCGTACAGTGACAACTAACAAGAAAGGACCCAAGTCAGTTTGGGCACCTAAAGATAAGACAATACCTGTTGCAGATTTGCTTAACAATGGGAAGAAAACAAATGTCTTGGTACTTGGACAGTGGCTTCTCACGACACATGACGAGAGAAAGGTCTATGTTCCAAAACCTTAAGCCCAAAGATGGTGGTTGGGTCACATTTGGAGGAAATCAGAAAGGGAAAATCATTGGTATAGGTAAAATTGGTAAACATCATTTTCCCTCCATTGATAATGTTCTTTAAGTAAATGGCTTGAAGTACAATCTACTGAGCATAAGTCAATTATGTGATAGTGGATATACAGTGTCTTTTTATAAGAACATGTGTACTGTCAAGAAAGATGATGGATCACTTTTATTCACTGCAAAAAGGTAAAACAATCTCTAGAAGATTGACTTGGAGGACCTCTCAAATCAAAGTGTCTCATGTCTAGTTTCCATTGAAGATGAGCGATGGATTCGGCACAAAAGGCTAGGTCATGTAAGCTTGAAACTAATTTCAAAGCTAAACAAACATAATCTCGTGAGAGGACTACCAAACCTTAAGTTCAAATCTGATGCTCTCTGTGATGCATGTCAAAAGGGAAAACAAGTCAAAGGTTCTTTTCAATCTAAGAATGTTGTTAGTACCAATAGACCACTAGAGTTGCTACATCTTGATCTTTTTGGTCCAACAAGGACCGCCTCTTCAGTGGTAAGAAATATGGTCTTGTCATAGTAGACGATTATACTAGATGGACATGGGTTATGTTCCTAACTCACAAGGATGAGTCTTTTAAGGTCTTTTCTGTATTCTGCAAACGTATACAGAATGAAAAAGGCATGTGTATCACTTCAATCAAAAGTGACCATGGGGGAGAGTTTGAAAATGAGCTATTTCATAAGTCCTGTGAAGATAGTGGTATCCTTCACAACTTCTCAATACCTAGAACACCACAACAAAATGGTGTAGTAGAGAGAAAGAATAGATCTCTTCAAGAGATGGCTAGGACTATGCTCAATGGCAACTCTGTCCCTAGACACTTCTGGTCTGAAGCTATTGATACTGCCTGCTACATTCAAAACAGAATATACATTAGACCTATCCTGAATAAGACTCCTTATGAACTGTGGAAAGGACAAAAACCCAACATATCTTATTTTCACCCTTTTGGTTATAAATGCTTTATACTGAATACTAAAGATCAACTTGGTAAGTTTGATGCTAAAACAGATAGTGGAATACTATTAGGATATTCTGAAACATCTAAAGGCTTTAGAGTTTATAATTCTAGGACTCTGATAGTAGAGGAAAGTATTCATGTCAAGTTTCATGACAAAAAGCCTGATAAGAAATTATCAGAGCTAGATGAAGCTTTTGTAAATCTTGATCTAAGCATTCCAGGAGACTCACCTGAGATAAAAGTTGATGATCAAGAAGATGACCCCACTCAACAACCAGAAACTTCCACTTCTCAACATCGTACAGTCCAAAAATCTTGTTACTTCAAGAATTATCATCCACGAGATCAGATCATTGGAAACCCCAATGACAAGTTAAGAACCAGATCAACCTTCAGAGAACAAGACAATTCTGCACTAGTCTCTGAGTTGGAACCAAAAACAGTAGACGAGGCTCTGCTGGACGATGGTTGGATTCTAGCTATGCAAGAAGAATTCAATTAGTTTGAAAGAAGTGATGTTTGGACTCTGGTTCCACTGCCCAAAGACAAATCAGTGATTGGAACAAAGTGGGTTTATAGAAACAAACTTGATGAAAATGGTAAGGTAATAAGAAACAAAGCAAGACTTGTTGCTCAAGGTTTCTCCCAAGAAGAAGGTATAGATTATACTGAAACGTCTACACCTGTTGCTAGATTAGAAGCTATTCGAATTCTACTTTCATTCGCTGTACATCATAGTATTATGCTTTTTCAGATAGATGTTAAGAGTGCTTTTCTAAATGGCTTTATTAATGAAAAAGTCTATGTTATGCAATGTCGCGACCACAAAGAAAAAGTTGTTTTTCCTTTTAGAGAAAAAACATGGAGTCTCCACCAACTTTATTTAATCTTAGGAAAATTGGAAAACCCTTTAAGAAAAAAGCTTTGGGTTCGGGAGTCGATTACGTCTAGGGAAGTCATGGAGAATTAACCCCATGGCACCTTAGAACATCCATAAAAATGGTTACCCAAAATTAGTTGTGTAAATTATTAATAACTTTGAAAAATTTGTTTTACCCCGAAAATCATCTTTTTATAAAAAAAAAACATCTTTAGTTGTGAAAATTTTGATTAAACCTAAATGAGGTTGAACATGGCACGTAAGTCCACAGGGCAACCTCAAAATCTAAAGGGTTGAACATGACGCTTGTCATAGGGCAACCCAAGAAATAAGATTGTTTTAATTAAGTGATCATCTTCTATTTTTATGTAAAATAAATAATTTTACCTCTTGGAAATAGAACAGAAATGAAACGTTTTACTATCTTATTCAGTAAACAGAGACACAAAACTAAGAATGTCAAGAGAAACTTATGAATAATATCAACAAAGAGAACAAGGATTACCAAATGAGAGCAGAATAACAATGATTTTATTTTCTCCCAGTGGTAAGATTTCAAGATCAAAACCCTTACATTTCAATTTCATTGACTCTTTTAACTATCCCTTCTTCTGAAAATTTGGAACCACTCTAATGACGGAGAAGAGAAAAAAACTCAAATCCCTAATCTTTTTTCTTCACAAACAAAATATCAGATAAAAATCTCTCTCTCCCTCCATCTTCCACCTCTCTCTGATTTTTCTTCTCCCTTTTTATAGATGGAGGAGAGGGCTTCATGCTTCTTCTTACCCAGCGGCTTCAAGGTTGGTCTTCACGAAATCCGAGGCTTGGGTGGTTCTGAGCAGAAATAGCATATGTCCAGATGGGGGCGGCGCGAGCAGCGGAAAGGAGGTGATATGATGTGAAGGTTGCGTGTTTGAAGAGAGAAGGAGATGGGGGTTTTGTCTGATGTGTAAGATGGGTTTTTTAGGGGTAGGAGTGGGGTTGCTAGGTTAAAATGAGGGAGGAGATGAGGAAGAAGAAGGACCAATGGGTAGAGGAGGTGCAAGGGTGGTTGGAGAGTGGGAGGAGGAAAATAGGTCTTGTCCGATATGTAAAATAGGGTTTTTTAGGGTTAGGAGAAGTAACTCAATCTCCTTTCTTCTTTTCGCTGATTGTCCTTTTCTCCTTCTTTTCTTCGTCCTTTCTTCATTATCTTATTCTTCTTCTTTCTCTATTCTTTAGCCTCCAGCCTGAAAATAAAACTGCAGTGGACGGAACCTCTTCGTCCAACAGAAACTTAGATATGCAAAAGTAGATATACACTGGACGGACCTCCTCGTCCAACAGACGTTTAAACATGCAATGGACGGATCCTCCTCGTCCAACAGAAAATTAGATATGCAATGGAAGGCCTACTCGTCCAACAGAAACTTAAACATGCAATGGAAGACCTACTCGTCCAACAGAAAATGCAATGGACGGGACTTCCCCGTCCAACAGTAAATGCAACGTAATGGACTAGACATCGCCGTCCAACAGCAAATGCAATGGACTGGATTGGAACTCGTCGTCCAACAGCAAGTGCAATGGAATGGATGAGACCTCCCCGTCCAACAGCAAATGCAATGGACTGGATTGGACCTCGTCGTCCAATCCCAGCAACGTGCAATGTAATGGACGATGGACCTCCCCGTCCAACAAGAAGTGTGATGTAATGGCGGGACTCATCCAACAGCAAATGCGATGGACTGGACCTCATCGTCCAACAGCAAGTACAATGTAATGGACGGGACCTCCCCGTCCAACAGCAAATTCAATGGACTGGACTGAACCTCATCGTCTAACAGCAAGTGCAATGGACGGGACCTCCCCGTCCAACAGCGAGTGCAATGGAATGGATGGGACCTCCCCGTCCAACAGTAAATGCAATAGATTGAACTAGGCCTCGTCGTCCAACAGCAAGGGCAATGGACGGGACCTCCCCATCCAACGGCAAATGCAATGGACTGGACTGGACCTCGTCGTCCAACAGCAAGTGAAATGTAATAGACGAGACCCCCCGTCCAATAGCAAATTAGTTATGAGCCTCCTCCTTTCTTCTTTATTTTCTTTTTCTTCTTTCTCTCTTCACTATTATTGTTAGTCTCCCTGAAACATAATATCATAAAAATTAGAATAAAATGAAGACAGACAAAACTGGGTGTTCACATGCAACCTCTGGGTTTTGAGTGTCAAACCCATCCTGAACACGTATATAAGCTTAAGAAAGCTTTGTAGGGTCTTAAGCAAGCTCCTAGAGCTTGGTATGATAGACTAAGTTCCTTTATTATGTAAAATGGATTTAATAGAGGAAAGGTTGACACAACCTTATTTAGAAAATCCATTAAGTCTAATTTCATAGTTATACAAATATATGTTGATGATATTATTTTTGGTGGTACTAATGAGTCTCTATGCAAAGAATTCTCTAAGTTGATGCAGAAAGAGTTTGAAATGAGTATGATGGGAGAACTCAAATTCTTCCTTGGACTTCAAGTAAAACAAACCATGGACGAGGTGCTCATCCACCAAACTAAGTATACAAAAGAACTTCTGAAGAAGTTTAAGATGGATGATTGTAAACCAATGAATACTCCTATGCACCCTACTTCCATACTGAACAAAGATGATAAAGAGAAAAAGGTAAACCAAAAGGTATACATAGGTATGATAGGATCTCTCTTATATCTTACTGCATCTAGGCCTGATATTATGTTCAGTGTATGTTTATGTGCTTGATTTCAATCTGATCCTAGAGAATATCACTTATCAACAGTTAAGAGGATTTTTAGATATTTAAAAGGTACTACTAATCTTAGTTTGTGCTTTAATAAAAATGAAGATTACATATTAGTTGGTTTCTGTGATGCTGACTATGCTGGAGATAGAATTGAAAGAAAAAGCACTAGTGGAGGATGTCACATCATTGGAGCTAATCTTGTCTCATGATCAAGCAAAAGACAAAGTACCATTGCTTTATCAACTGTTGAAGCTGAGTATATATCAACTGCAAGTTGCTGGTCACAACTTCTCTAGATCAAACATCAATTGGAGGACTACAATGTATTTGTAAGTAGTATTCCACTTATGTGTGATAATACTGCTGCAATAAATCTATTTAAGAATCCAATTTTGCATTCTAGAGCTAAGCACATAGAGATTAAACATCATTTTATTAGGGATTATCTGCAAAAAGGTGTGATTGATATTCAATTTGTATATACTGACCATCAATGGGCAGATATCTTTACTAAACCTCTTGCAGAGGACAGATTTATCTTTATTAGGAAGCATCTTAATATGATATGTGTGGATTAATTTAGGCGTCTAGCCTCGAGAAAATTTTGTTTTGTTAATCCTGCATCTTTTACCTAAGCTCCTTTAATACCTGTTTGAAGTTGTGCATCTATTGCATATTGTATTGCAAGTCCATATGACGTGTCCACTGATACTAGTTATCGCGTCCATTGAATAGTTTCAGACGAGTTCACATCTGCCTATGCTTAAGCATTTTTTTTGTGTGTTAATAAATGCATTTATTTTGTCTCAAGACAAATTTATCCTTTATTCTCTTTGCTGAGTCAGTACTTCCATCAATCACATCAAGACCTTTTTATGGTTCCAAGTTACCAATGCCGTTTTATCATAATGACATGTCATGTCAAAAGTTTTTTTTAACCTTTGATATTCAAAATTCCTTTAAAAGTAATCTTTTCCCTCCGAGAAAAACTTTACGCTTCCATAACCTCTCGAGCTATCTCTCTCTTTACCACTCTCTGCTTTCAAACACTAAGCTCTTTGATCATCTAAAATGGCTTCTTCTTCAACCTTTAACGTGGACAAGCTCAACTTGGCTATAGAGCATCATTTCAACCTTGGAGTGCTGCAAGACTACAATCTAGACATAAGCAAATATGTTAATGCAGCTGGGTGGGGAGGACTCTTCGCGGAGAAAGTCTCTGTCTTTCCCAACCTGATCAGGGATTTCTGGAGAAACGTCCAACTGACTGATACGGATTTCTTCTTAACGGTATTAAGAAAGAAGATTGTAATCTCGGAGAAAACTATTGCTGATGCAATTTCCTGTGCTCGAGAGGGTTTAGTTTTCATTGAGTCGTGGGAAGAGGACTTGGGTGGCTCTGAGACTATTGAAGTATGTCTCATGAAGGAAGATACAGTCAGAACTCACACCTGGAAGGCTATTGAAATGAAGGACATTGTTCGTATCCTTCATCAACTTCTCAACAAGGTGGTTCTTCACAAGGTTGGATCCAAAGACAACCTCTCCTCTCTGCACAAATTCTGTCTTTGCCATCTTCTCACAGAATCAAAAATCAATCTTCCAAGAATCCTGTACGGAAGATTCAGAGACACTGTGATGAATAAGAAAAGACTCTTTGCACTTCCTTTTGAACATATTCTCTCCAAGATTTTCAAGGCTCAAGGAATTCATGAGATTCTTGCTGCAAAGACTCATGAGGAGCAAGCTAGGTTATTGACTGAAAAACCAATGTCTGTTGCAGACTTTGGAAAAATGACTATAGCCAACATGAACCTCAGTACCTATGCTGCTGCTGCAATGGCCAAGACTGAGGAGTTAATGAAGACTAAAGAAGGGATGGTGGAACAAAACAATGCTGAAGTCCTAGGAGTTAAAAGTGTAACTAGGTAAAAGACCACTACTACAAGGAAGCCTGCCCTCAAGAGACTTGCAGATGGCATTGTTATCAAGGAACCTTATGATGCCCCTGCTGCAAAGAAGTAAAGAAGAGTTATCTTCTCTCATAATGAAGATGAGGAAGCTGATGAGGACAGCATTCCTATCAGTTCAATTCTAAAGAAGCAGAAGACCTCTGTTGCTGCTGCTGAGGCGGTTGTGCCTATTCCAACAAAACCTAGAAGGCAACAAGCAAGAAAATCCAGATCAACTAAGACTTCTAAGGTAACCATCTTTGCTAGTGATCCTGTTCAAATAGCAGTAGATGCCCTAGTGTCTAGTTTAGAAACTAAGATTGATGGTATGCCTGTCTCCTCTCCAAATGATGTGTACATTCCCACACCCCTTTCACCCCAACCAACACAAATAGCCACTTCACAATTTCAACCTATTATCCATGAAGATGATCCCTGGTTAAATCAACCAGACGATGGCATTTCCCTTGGTGCTCCTTTCCCCAAACCCTTGAGAACCGTATTTCCCTTCACCCCAACTTCTGTCCTTTATAATGGTAAACTTGAGGATTGGTCCAAGGTAAAAAGGGAATGGAAAATTCTGTTTCATTCTCACCAACTTGAACCAGAACACATTCCAACCAGGTGGTATCATCTACCTGAGTATGAGGAAGAAATCAGCCCATCTGTTGAACCCCTTTACCTACCTCATCCTGAGTGTAAATCAATCAAAAATGTGCCTTCTCAAATGCACAATAACTTAGGGCCATTAGTCACTCACCTACCCCTAACCAAATTCCCCCCCACAGAAAAATTTACCCTAATCTTGTCAAAACTCCTCCCTTCTTACCCCTTACTGATGGATTTGAGAGACATATCATACCTGTCTGTGAGACTGACCCCAATAACAAAAATCTTCCTACTATTCCTGAGAGGAGAGCAAGATCTTCAAAGCATGTTCCCATGATCATGCCAAGGGACACAAAATGGGTGTCCTTTGAGCATCCCAGAATCTATGGGAGGGCCTCTGACTTCTTTCTGGATCAGCACTACTATGAATTGCTGAAGTGGGAATTCAGTCAAATTAGAGCTGATAGAGCCGTGCATTTTGTCCCTCCATCTTGGCTGAGGCATAATGAAGCAACCAGAATTGGAATCATGCCTTACGCGATCTGTCCAAGACTGCCAATGTTAGATCTAAATAAGGACAAGGATATGAAAAACAGAAGATTCAAGGGAGTGATGCCTGAAGCTGAGTCAGCATTGCTTGATCTGTACCAAGAAACCTTTGACTATTTAATGCTGGGTTTTCTTTTGCATACTGAATCCATTGAGTTGATCAATGAACATAGAGCTGCTGATTTCTGGAAGTCTCACATTATCCACTGCACTAGAGAAGCATCTTCCTCTGGTCTGCCTGAAAAAGAGAAGAAGATATTCCCAAGGTCAGGGGAAAGTGGGGTCTTTCACACTTTAGATATATGATCTATAAAGACCTCCGGGGACTTCCTATAAACAGTAGAAATTGGAATTCATCTACCCCATTAGATGGGCAAAGGAAATCTTAGTGAAACCCCCACCTACTACAAAACCTATTGTGGATGAACCTGTTACTGAAGAACATGGTCAAATTGTCATTGTTGTTGGTTTAGAAGATATAGCTGAATCCATTCACCAACAGAGCTCATCAGAAAGACAATATTCTCAACCTTTAGCTCTAGTTGTGATGCACCCTGAAGAACATTCAAGAACACTAAGCACTTTTCAAGAGTCTACAGAAAGCTCAAAGCAACAGGCTCTGCCATCTAATATTGAAGAGGTTCTTGGAAAAATAGTTGATGAAAGGGTTGGCAAGATAGTTGATGAGAAGGTTAAAAAGATAACTGAGAAGATTAATGAGGATATCCATCAACAAGTTCAAACCTCAATGGCTCCAACCTTAGAGGTTGTAAATAAAATGCTTGAATTCCTCATGGACTTCAAGAAAAGTCAGACTCAGAACCCTCCACCTCCACCACCTCCTCCTGCTTAACCTTTACCTTTTATTTTCTCTCTTATACTGACAATGATGGTCCTCTCCTTTTACCTTTTTGGCTGATGACAAAAGGGGGGAGAAAGGAAAGAAAAGAGATTTGTTTATATTTATATATAAAAGCCAGTTTTGAAAAGCTCATATTGGTCTGCATTTGCATATTCTCTTCTACTTGCTAACTGCTCTGATACTTATGTTTGCTTATTTGCTTTGATATCTTCTGCTCTGATACTTATGTTTATTTATTCCAATATATATATACTCTGAGTATGATAAGCTGTTGCACATATCTGTTAGCTTATATGCAGTTGTTTTTCATATGCTTATTCTGCTTAAATATTTGTATGCTCTGTCTTAGGGGGAGCCCTGCAAGCTCTCTTAGACTTTGCTTTTCAAATTTAATTAGTTTTGTCATCATCAAAAAGGGGGAGATTGTTGGAACCAAAGTGGTTTTGGATTTAATAATCTGTAAGTTTTGATGCTAACAAAAGGATTAAATTTACTTGGCAAAGTGTTAGTTGAGATCTAACATGTGCTTTAAGTTATGCAGGAATACTTTAATATAAGTAAAATAAACTTGGGATAAGTTTTCATTGAAAAATACGCATCCACCCTTGTAGACGGGCTGTTCAAAAACTAAAGTTACTTCTTTAGACTGGTTTACTTAAGTAGACGAAGCTCTAAAAATTTGCTAGATGAATACCTAAATAACTTGTTAGGTAAAGAAAGTCCAAAGACTTGATAAATAAGCACGTCCATCTTGCCACGTAAGCAGATGGAAGTAATTAGTTGAAGTAAATGAACTGAAAAATAAAGTAATCTAGTAGACGGGCTTTAACCGCCACGTCACCAGACGGAGATCTTTATAACTCATTAAGGAATAGCAAGTCTGAAGACATGATAGACAAGAGCATATGCCATGTCATCGGACGAGCAAAGTAAAATATTTAACAAACTTAGTCTCTCATATAACTAAGTAGACGGAGTTTCTTTTTAGACGAGCTCCACCTTAGAATGAATTAAATGCAATCCGAATCTCTTGAATTTATTTCAAATGATTGATATTTATTTCAATAGAATATTTGTTCTTCACATTTGTTTTATTTACTTTAATGCTTCACCTTGTTGTAAAAGAAACATAGTACCATCAAGAAATGCAAAAAACAGAATCGTACAATAAGATACTGCAAAAACGATCTGTACGATGACAACTCTAAGACTGAAAAAGCTGGATTATACACAAAGGAGGAACAACAAGTGCTCAAGCTGCAATACTCAAAGGAGTAAGCCTCCAATTTCATGCTATCTCGATAACCAAGAGTACTATTCAGCATTGCCACAATCAAGCTATCAGTCACAACGGATATCATGCATTAAATTCTATCTCTAAACGGGATTATTCAAAGTAACCGTTGAAGAAATACAAGTGAAGAAGAAGGTCGCTATAAATAGAAGACCTCAAGTACTGAATAAGTACTTTTGCCAATCAATAATCACTCATTCTAATATTCTTTCAAGAGCAAGAGTTTGTATTCTTTAGTTTCAATATTGTTGTAATATTCAACTGATCTTAAACTGTCATATTCTCACACATGGTGAGTTAAGAAGATCAAACATTATATATCTTTGTTAGAGTTAGAGCCTGAAGAGGCTTGGTAAGAAAGAAATACTTGTAGCCTGGAGAGGTGTTGAATACTTGGTTGTAATCTATTTGGAGAAATAGTGGATAAATCCTTCAAGTCAAAGGGACTGGACGTAGCTCTTGATTGGAAGAGAGTGAACTAGGATAAAATCTCTTGTATGAATCTTCTAACCCTAAACTCTTCAATTTTATTTGCTTATACTAAATGTGGGGTTTTGATATTGTTTTTGTTAAAGACTTTTAAAAAGGATCTTTATCTTTGTGCTTGCTTCCGTGTCTAATCTCCTTGAGTGAAAAAATTGTTTTAAAGGTTGTTTTCGAAAATTATTAACAAACACAATTCAACCCCCCCCCCCCCCCCCCCTCCCTCTTGTGTTTGCCTGTGTCAACTTCAATTACTTCTTAATACGTGCGGAAGTAAATTAATATTAATTTGCTGGCTGCTTTCGGAAAATATTTTACATAAGAGCGTCACAAACCGGGTATAAAATTTTTCCTGCAGTTGCCGTACAACTCAAACCTATTTTAAAATAACAACACCACATTTTAATCTATCAGTGTATAGGTTCTGGTCATGTATATAAAATTTGTCACGACTCAAAACCTAAGCCGTGATCGGCTCTCAGGCTTACAATCCTAGCCTGGCGAGCCTATTTATTTTGGAAATGTACTTAAATAAAAAGCTAGAATTTTTACAAAAATTTCGACAGAGTCTCCTCTGTAATTCCAATATCCCAAAAAAAAAAACACCTGCTGAAATATTTATATTTTCATCCCAGAAGTTTCCGTCATGCAAAATACATCAAGATGGTGTTATTCGAAAAATATTCACATCAACAAACTATACATGACCAAAAGGAAAATCTTAGATTTCCATCCAAAAGAAAAGCTCTCCAAGCCATAAGCATTCCATTCAAAATAAAGGGTCTCCGAGCCATACTAATAAATGAGCTTTAATGACACTTCACGGTTTAACATATAATCTTTATACCTAATCACCCGGAGATTCACTCACCAAATAAATGAGTTGATCAGGCTCTTGAATAGCACATTGACAACGAAAGAAACAATGGTCAACACAATACATGGCACACTATCCAACTTCTTAGTACAATGGTCAACACGGATCATGGCACACTGTCCGAACTCCAGGCACAATGGTCAACACAATACATGGCACATCATCCAAAACTCCTGGCATGATGGTCAACATAGAACAAATGGCATATCGTCCATTAAGGTACAATGGTCAACAAAATAAATGGCACATTGTCCATTAAGGTACAATGGTCAACTTTAAATGGCACATTGTCTATTAAGGCACAATGGTCAACATGAAACATGAGTATCACCATGATACCATGACTAAAAAATACATCGTGACATGAATATCATCAAGATACCATGATTAAAAAATACATCGAGACATGAATATCATCAAGATACTCATCAATCATTCTTTCACCAAAAACATTATCAAATATGATGATTTTCAATATCTACTTCGACTTCCTTAAATCAAATCCCTTAAACCTTTCCTCAAGCTTTTAAGCTTTTATCTTTAATTTACTTGGGCACTAACCACTGTCAGGCTTTCAGTCAATCAATCAACCAAACAGATAATCCCATACAACACAGTTGTAGCATGCATCAGAGTTAGAACCAAATAACTCAATGAATCACATCAAATCACATAACCAATTAGAAACTAAATAATTAAAACCACAGAACAACCACGACAGATAATTTTGCAGACAACACCAAAATAGCATATGACTATCTAGAACTCCTCAAGCTTACTCCATTTACCTCTTGAAGACAAGTGAATGATCCTTGTCTTAATGCCCACATTAGTTCCGAGACTGCAAACATCTTCACCACCAAGCAAGCATAGCCGTGTTCAACGTCCCAGAGACACAAACCAAGCATGATAACAAACAGACAATTTCACCAAATCAATTTTCATCCGAAAATCATACAATCAAAAGAAACCATAAATTTAAAGTCTCAATTGCATTAAAACATAACCAATTTCATGATTTGGGTAAAATGAAAAGTTAAGGTTTTGAGTGAAATTGAGAAAAATGAGATGTGCTCATAGGAATATGAAATTGGTATTAGAAAATACATAGTCCCAATTGCAAAAATACATAGTTAATTTCAAAGTTTAAAGTCAAATTCAAGAGTTAGGGTTAGGGTTTGAAACAGATTTGGGAAATCCTTGAAATTGAAACACAATAGGGAGTTATTCACTCACCCATACAAGGAAGAAGAAGGAGCACATGGTGGTACTGCGATGGACTCGCGGCGGCGGCGGCGGCGGCCTGCGGTGGAGGGGCGGCAGTTCCATTTCTGTGATGAATCACAACCAAAATCAAAGGAAAGAGACTAAGACTCAAGAAATAAGTTATGAAGGTTCAAAGGAGTTTAAGAATAGCGAAATCACCATGGAAGGCGGCGGCCGGAGCATCACCGCGGTGGAGGGTACGATTTCTGTGTGAACAGGGCTGCGCACGGCGGGACAAGGTGGCCCGTGCGGGAACCGAGGTTGGGTCCCCTCTCTTGCATCCGCAAAAGTGAGAGGTGGCCGGTGGTGGTCCTAGGGGCGGCACCAATATGAACAAAGAGTGAGGGAGATGAAGTTGTGATGAAGGAGAAGAAGAGAGTAGAAGATAGGAGAAGGGGATGGGTATCGGGTCTGCTAAAAAGAAAGGAGAGAGTATTTATGTTTTTAACTTAACATTTAGTGATAGGTACAAAAATGAGTGATCAATATTAAGCCTAATAATAAACACGTTTTTAGTTTTTGAATCTAAAAATAAAGGGTGATAAATATATACTTTCAAATTTTAAAAAAATTAGAGATTGATAGTTAAATTGATCAGCTAAGAAAATCCACGGTCAAACATTTAATCTCTGATTATTGTCAAACCAGTTTATTTTCAAATCTAAAATAAAATAGAGTAAAATATGAAAATACTTTTCTCTCAATCATATTACTTAAAACATTTTTCTATACATATAATAACAGTGACAATAACGTAAATTATTGTCTAGTAAGTGTGCATACACTGAAATAAGTCAGTGCTAACGTACCCAATAAAATAATTTAAAAAGAGTAATTAAATTACTCAAACTAAACCACATAAACAAAAATAAACATAAACATCCAAATAAAATAATTTAATCATATGCATAAAAACTGGAGTGTTACATTACTACCCCTCTTAAAAAAATTTCATCCTCGAAATTTGGTAGCTCGAAACTAAACAGGATCTTGTAATCACCCCTTGACCCTAAGATCCTCCTTTGTTTTTCTCATCGCTTCATTCATTTCATCTATAACTCTATAACAGGATCGATTCTTATGTCATTCTATTTATCCATAAAACTATTTACCACAACATTACTCCCACTAACCTCGACATTTCACCTTAGTTTCTCACACTCGAAAGACATAATCAAAACTTAATCACTTCTCGCCTCAATATTGGTCCACTAGAAGACCTTCTTCAACATCTAATCCTCATGACGAACACCAAGTTAAACACTAAATTTACCCCATCATACATCAACTTTCAACTCAAAGTATACAATTGTAGTCTTAGTTTCCTTTGAACATATTCCACCACTCCAAATTATATCATAGTCATACATTTCAATCTTAAAGAATACGATTACACTTCTTAATGCAACTACAACAAAAAAGAATCACTTCAGTTTGAATTATCCAAAATCATAGTTCTTAAACTTTTCTAACAACTTAATTTCACTCAAGAACTCCTCTTTACTGCTCCTGTTCAGCATAGGGAAAATACTATAAACACTTTCATGTCAATCTTCAAACTCTTGAAATCAATCTTAATTACAAACATTTGATCATTACTCTAGATTCCTATAGCGACATTCTGCCTCATTCATGATAAGGTCTATTGTAATCGTCTTACTCAATGACGTTGAGCTTAAGGGTTTTCGTATTACCAGACACATCAATACCTCAAGAAAATTCTTATCACCTATTGTTTATTCTTATATAGGGATAACAATACTTAGGTACTATATTTACTCTCAGCTAACCTTTTAAGAATTAGATCATTTCTTATTTGTCCATCGAACTCAGGGTGATAAGCTGAACTTGATTTCAACTTGGTTCTTAACGCCCGATGTAGACTTTGCCCAACACTTGAGGTAAGTTTTTTGGCTTCATTTAGAACGATGCTGGAAGATGCTTTATGAATTTTAATTAGTCTTCTACTACATACTTAGGTTAACTTCTCGTGATATACCAGATATTAACAGGCAAGAAAGGTGTCTTCCTCATAAGTCTGTTGTCGATCACCCAAAACGAATGAAAACTCTTAGAGATCTTCGGGAAATCCACGATAAAACATTGCGACTCTATCATCTTAACAAGGGATGTCTCAATTGTTCATCACATTCTTACTATACTCAACTAACCCTGACATCGTGATATGGATTAGGTAACCATCCTCATGACTTATGAGATAAGTAACACTTCAATGACGTTTGGAAAAGATATAGGTTGAAATTGATCCAAAACGAACAAGCTCTATCGCACTACAACAAGACTTGGCCTAAAGGATTACGAAAAGAAATTTTCAAGAAAAGAAATTTTCTTGATTTCACTTTCACAAGAAAGCCTAGAGAAGAATTTCATAAATTTGAAAGATTCAGGAACATCCAGTATGGAAAAAATTCTTTAATAGGTTCTTAGGCGTAAAAATGTATGGCCAATACACATTTACAAACATGAATCTAATAAAGTTCATTCATCCACAAGAATTCCAACAGATTTAGGAAATCAAAGGATGAATAGTTCCTAATACCAAGAGGATTCATTCTTGATACAAAGAATTTACAAAACGACGATTTAAAAGGAAAACATTCTGGCCAAAATTTCAGACAAGTTCACATCTACCAAAATTAAAAATGACTAGAATATGTTTCATCAAGAAACTTCTGTTACCAAGAAGTCATATATGTTACAACTTAAGAAATAGTCGTAACAAATATTTTTTTCAACGAAATGTGATAATATCCAAACCACTGGATACTAACAACTCACTCCATTTAAATGTCTAATACATTGATGTGTATTTAGAAGTGTGAATACAAATTCTCACATACAGGGAGTCCATTGGAGTAAATTAAAACTACTAACTAGCATGACTAATTGATAAATCATGATAGACTTTAAATCGAGATTAGAAAAGTCAGTTCGACACATACAAAATTGATCGCTGTGATTGTCTAATGCAACCATAGGGACTCGTGGAACAATTGTCAATTTTACAAGTTCATTAAGGAATGAACAGTAGAGATAAGAATTTTCTTAATCCTGAGACACTCACCCAAGGTTGAAAATTCGAATCAGCTTGCCTTGGTTCCAACAAGTACAAATATCTTTCCAGACAGGCTTAGTCTGTTTTGTTGTTGTCCTGTTTTCTCCTCTGAATTGTGCACGATCACGAACAACTTAGTTTGTGTATCAATCATGCGAAAAGTTGGTCTTTCCTCGCAAGCTGAGTCAACGGCGCAAAAATCTAAGATAGGTCCTCACTCAAATATGGTGATAACTCGTCCTCAAGTCGTTCTTTGAGTAGACGACAACTTCTCGCAATTGATCTATCAAATCAATTATGCACGACAGAGAATACTTGTTACAGAAAACACAACGTTGGTGCTTCCTACAAAAAACACTCGGTCTAATAAACTGCTTAGACCATAGATCTTCCAGTTGAATCGAGTCGTCTAACTCGATTTAGCTTTGTAGGCAACATCATACACAAAGCGACAGAGATCTGACCGCATCTAGAAACTAGATCAGTCTATAATCAATGTCCTTTGCTAACCGTAAACCTAGAATATTTCTAGGGAACACTCCCGGAAAATCCTTTACAACAGGCACCTTGTTTCAAATGTCTGACACGATCCACAAGGATAATCGAATGTGTCACACACGAATCAAAGCAACATTTAAGATCTACGGTTTCCCAGAACACAAAACCATTGGAAACCCATCAAGAAAACATATACTTGTGTGTCAACACATATTGCTTCAACAGGGAAACAATTCAATCAAGGTCCAACCAGAGATCACACAACAAAAACATAACAGACCTATTCCCCAAGGTTCCTGAAAGACTCGACCAGCTCTGATACCACTCATGTAACACCCCCTTGGGCATTACTTCTTAATACGTGCGGAAGTAAATTAAATATTAATTTGCTGGTTGGTTTCGGAAAATATTTTACATAAGTACATAAGCGTCAGAAATTGGGTATAAAATTTTTCCTACAATTGCGGTAGAACTTAAACCTATTTTAAAATAATAACACCATATTTTCATCTATCATTGTATAGGTTCTGGTCATGTATATAAAATTTGTCAAGACTCAAAACCTAAGCCGTGACCGGGGCTCAGGCTTACAATCCTAGCCTGACGAGCCTATTTATTTTTTAAATGTACTTAAATTAAAAGCTAGATTTTTTACAAAAATTTCGATAGAGTCTCCTCTGTAATTCCAACATCCCAAAATAAAAACACCTGTGTAAGTATTTATATTTTCATCCCAGAAGTTTCAGTCATGCAAAATATATCAAGATGGTGTTATTCTGAAAATATTCACATCAACAAACTATACATGACCAAAAGGAAAATCTTAGATTTCCATCCAAAATAAAATCTCTCTGAGCCATAAACATTCCATTCAAAATAAAGGTTTTCCAAGCCATACTCATACATACTATCAGAAATCTACAATGTCTCAAAAACCTAAGCTGGTCGTTTTAAAAGTTATTTGTGGGGAAGACTCCACGATTCTCACCATTATAACTGATGTCTGACGTCTGACATCTTCAAGAATTGGAAATAATGTCCCCTAGTGAAGTTGGAATCCTCTTTTCATCATCTATAGTCACGTACCAAGGTACGATGTAACAGCCTGATTTTTAATTACGCTGTTTAACCGGTTAAAATATAATTAATTATATTTTAATCTGAGAGTTAGAAAGTGATTTTAAATAAAATAAAATCATATTCATAGTCTCTCTTATAGTAGAAGGTTACGGTGAAATTTTGGGTTTAAAACTCAGACGGAAATCGGTCTGCGTTTTTTTACTGACATTATAATTTTATACCGGTAGAAAACCCTAATTTGACCCGAAACTGAAATTTGTAGAATTTTATATTTTGTCCGTGAGGAATTCTATTTTCCAAATTTCTGATCAGAAATAAAATATTATGTTTATTCGGACGAATTTTGGTAAAAGTTCAGACGAAAAACAGTCAGTGTTTTCACTTACAGTAAGATTTTAATGATCAGAAAACCTAATTTTGACTCGTGAATGAAATGGTTTATGTTTAAAACATATTTCCAACGAGTTTGGTTATTTTGAAAATTTTCGATCGAAAAACAGACAGAAACCCTAATCGGGAAACCGACGGAGTCAAAAACAGAACTGCAGAGACCCGTCAAAAGATCGGGAAAACGAGTCATACATGATAACTCATGGAGGATGAGTCACCAAGCATTTATGAGCATTAAATTCTATTAATCATGACTTTTAGGTAAAATGACCAAAATACCCTAAAGCTTTCGCGGTTATTAACAAGACACATCTACGCACTCTTAACCACTCATTTTACATGGTTGTAAACCTCCCACATCTCCTCAATTTCGTGCATCCATATATACTAAACCATACCTATTTCATTTTGCTTTCGTTTCATCATTTTCCCCTCAAAAACCGAAATCAGGTAAATGACGGAGCTGCGTACGGGATTTCCGGGAACCGCTAATAGATGGGATCAATGAGTCATGGATGACTCATTAGATGTGGCCCAAAATCAGCCACACCTACATTAATTGTGAGCCACATACTTTTTAACCTTAGTTAGTAACAAAACCCTAGTTAAGTTAACTATTAATTATGGTTAAACTTATATTAATTTAATATTCACAAAACCCATTACTTGGACTCTAAGGAACCAAACAAAGCCTAAGATCTACCCTATTTAAACCCCAAACCGCAGCAGCAGTCCCCCTCCACATTTCTCACTTCATCTTTTCCATTTCTTCTTCATTTTTTCTTCAAAAACTCCATTGTTGTTCTTGCACAACTTGATCATTCTTTCACTTTCTTTCATTATACAGAGTTAAACTCTCACTTCTATGATCTTAGTCATCTTCCTCATCTTCTTAACTCTCTTTATCACCCACTACTTCGGATTAGAGGAGAATAATTGAGAGAGAAACCTCAATAGTTACAAGAAGCCTTTGTCGGAAGCTTTGAAACCAAGTTGGAGCAGTCTCAGTGAGAGAGTCACAAAACACTGTTCAACCGTTGGATCATTCTCAAATTTTAGAAAACGGTTCAAGACATGTGGTTCTTCGTATCCAACGGTCATAATTTTGAACAAAACTCCATAGTGTGAGATATGAAGCTCGGAAAGTAGGCCTAGGAGGTGAGAAACTCAATCCGGATACCATCTAAGCTGTCACCAAATAATTGCGATCTGAGATGTTTTAATCGTTGGATGGGGCTGAATCTTTGTGAGGGGGGTTTAGGAAGGATATTTCTTCATGTTCACCTTTCAGGTTTCTAAATTGAGCTCAGTGACCAGAGTAATGGAGCTCGAACAGTATCCCTGTTTTGGTAGCTTTTCGGTAGGATTCATGAGCTTATTTTGAATCCGATTTTCCCTAAGTCCAGTCGTTGTTCTCGTATGTTTTTCCACCGATTTTGTCTCTTGATTCAAATAGATTTATTTATTTAAAATCCTATTGTTGATTTGATTGGTATTTGGTGTTTCCGGTAAATTGTGTTACTCGTACGTGTAATCGGGACGGAAAGCGGAATGGTGGATGTGTAAGGATGGATGGTGGCAGGTCTGTGGATGTTGTTGGACAGCATGCTGAGGTTCTTGGCAGTAGCGTGGATGCATTCGGAGCTTATACGTGAAAGCGCGCACGTCAATCAGGTGGGGAAAAGAATCAATCTACCGTCGGAATCGATAAGTAGTATATTATATGATAATTATGTAGGGCGACCTAAACCCTACTAGTAGTCGAGTAATAGACAAGGCCAAAATCACATTGGAAACCTTTTCTGTAAAACCAATGGTGATTCGGGGATTGTAGGTTTATTGACATTAGGTTGATTATATGATATTGAGGATGTCTGACTTTATGTTGTTGAATTTACTGTGATACGCTGGTTGAGATAGTCCATATGCATGTGACGTATTATTTTGGTGTTTGAATATTTATGATATTGAGGATGTATGTTGTTTGTCACGGTCGTGATGGTTGTCGTGACCTGGCCGTGACAGGTTCTGTTTTGTAGAATTCTTGCATTTGATATATGTCACAATTGTGATGGCTATCACAGCCAAGCCGTGACAGAGTCTGACTTTGTTATTTATTTGATTTGATTATTGTGGGTTGGTTGTGATAAATTGTTTTATATGATATTGAGATATTTGAATATTCTGTTGATCAATATGTTATGCATGATCTGCCTAGTTTTAATACTATGCTTAGATGATTTTAAGCAAAGATATATGTTGTTCAGGAGATAATTGTTTGGGTGAGAGAATGAATTGACTTAGAGGTGCCTAGCTTAATTAAATGATCTAATGGATGGGATGTGACATAAAAGTCAAGTGGAGGCTGTGATGAGAGCTTGAGGCATTAGGTTGTTATTGATGCGAGGAAGTGAGATTCATATAGATGCATTGATAAATATAATCTTTTAGTTCTGGATGTGTTGTTATGATTATCCCATCGTAGATAGAGTAAAAATGTCTTCTATGATTATGTGCTATTTTAAGGGGAAATAGTGACGCATACCGTGCTCATGCACTATTTCCTATTAGAGATTAGGGAATGGTGGCACACCAAATTATAAGGTCTTTTATGCTTATGTGCTATTTCCAATGGGGGAAATAGTGACGCATATCGTGCTTATGCACTATTTCCTATCAGATAGTGGCGCATTGAATTACTATATGTTTTGTTCTATGTACTATTTCCAATGAGGGAAATAGTGACGCATACTTATGCTTATGAACTAATCCCTATGAGAGGTAGGGGAATAGCGGCGCACCAAGTTATTATTTATTATGTGCTTATGTGCTATTTCCAATGGGGGAAATAGTGACGCATACTGTGTTTATGCACTACTTCCTACGAGAGATAAAGGAATAGGGGAGCACCAAGTTTTGACCCCAAATAGTTCTAGACTACTGACTAGTGTGACAGGAGTATAGATGGCCATATTAGTATAAAGGTTGAATTACATGAGATGAGCGTAGAGGGTGATATACTAATTTGAGGATGATTGCTAGTTATGTGTGATGTGTGTGGTTGATGGTTATTATATTTTATGCTATGATTCTTTTCCACTTTGTTTCTTATCCCCTATATGTTGTCTGTTGTATTGTATTTTTGATGTGATCGTACGAGAAGGCCAACGGAGGAACCAGTTGCGGAGGAGTTAGATGGAACTCCGTATGAACCGGATGCTGGAGGAAAAGCTATGGATTCCGGCAATGTAGTATAGTGTTTTAGGGCCAGTGAGTCTTACAAGACGTTTTATATTTTCCGCTAAATAATAGTTTGTTTAAGTATAAACCTGTAAGGGATCCTACTATGAGGATACCCTCAACAGTATTTTGTATTATGTTGTAAAACTTATGTGTAATCATCACTTAACTAGGGTGTGATGCTTAATAAAATCAAAGTTGTATGCATATTTAATTCAAGTTTTAATTTTTACGTATTTTCACATTACATACGCGGTTAAGAATTTAATTAAGAAGGATTTAATCTAATAAAACACCGGGGCACAATGGGGTGTCTCATACGACACAAGACCACGCAAATATAGTGCAAATGTGAGTTACCAATATATGAGTTTTATAAGATAACCACAAGCACGACACACAAGAAATCATATACACATATACATGTTCATAACAACATAAGCTTTCATAATAAAGCAAATAGTTTGTCAATGGGTTTCATACCCCAAACATCGTCATTTATAAAAAGATTAATGACACTTCACAGTTTAACATCTAATCTTTATACCTAATCTCCCGGAGATTCACTCACCAAATAAATGAGCTGATCAGGCTCTTGAATGGCACATTGTCAACGAAAGAAACAATGGTCAACACAATACATGACACGCTATCCAACTTCTTGGTACAATGGTCAACACGGATCATGGCACACTGTCCGAACTCCCGCACAATGGTCAACACAATACATGGCACATCGTCCAAAACTCCTGGCACAATGGTCAACACAGAACAAATGGCACATTGTCCATTAAGGTACAATGGTCAACTTTAAATGGCACATTGTCCATTAAGGCACAATCGTCAACATGAAACATGAGTATCACCATGATACCATGACTAACAAATACATCATGACATGAATATCATCAAGATACCATGATTAAAAAATACATCGAGACATGAATATCATCAAGATACTCATCAATCATTCTTTCACCAAAAACATTATCAAATATGATGATTTTCAATATCTACTTCCACTTCCTTAAATCAAATCCCTTAAACCTTTCCTCAAGCTTTTTAAGATTTTATCTTTAATTTACTTGAGCACTGACCATTGTCAGGCTTTCACTCAATCAATCAACCAAACAGATAATCCCATACAACACAGTTGTAGCATGCATCATAGTTATAACCAAATAACTCAATGAATCACATCAAATCACATAACCAATTAGAAACTAAATAGTTAAAACCACAGAACAACCACATCAGATAATTTTGCAGACAACACCAAAATAGCATATGACTATCTAGAACTCCTCAAGTTTACTCGCTTTACCCCTTGAAGACAAGTGAATGATCCTCGTCTTAATGCTCACATTAGTTCCAAGAGTGCAAACATCTTCTCCACCTAGCAAGCATAGCCATGTTCAACGTCCCAGAGACACAAACAAAGCATGATAACAAACATACAATTTCACCAAATCAATTTTCATCCGAAAATCATACAATCAAAAGAAACCATAAATTAAAAGTCTCAATTGCATTAAAACATAACCAATTTCATGATTTGGGTAAAATGAAAATTTAGGGTTTTGAGTGAAATTGGGGAAAATGAGATGTGCTCATAGGAATATGAAATTGGCATTAGAATTCGTCAATTGATAGTCCTAATTGCATCAATACATAGTTAATTTCAAAGTTAAAAGTCAAATTCAAGAGTTAGGGATAGGGTTTGAAACATATTTGGGAAATCCATAAATTGAAACACAATAGGGAGTTTTTCACTCACCCATACAAGGAAGAAGAAGGAGCACATGGTGGTGGTGCGATGGACTCGCGGCTGCAGCGGCAGCCATGCGACGGAGGGGCGACAGTTTCATTTCTGTGATGAATCACAACCAAAATAAAAGGAAAGAGACTAAGACTCAAGAAATAAGGTATGAAGGTTCAAAGGAGTTTAAGAATAGCGAAATCAACATGGAAGGCGGCGGCCGGAGCATCACCGCGGTGGAGGGCGCAATTTATGCTCGAACAGGGCGGCGCACGACTGGACAAGGTGGCGCGTGCGGGAACCGAGGCTTGGTCGCCTCTCTTACGTCCGCAAACACGAGCGGCGGCCGGCGGTGGTCCTAGGGGCGGCGCCGATCTGAACAAAGAGAGAGGGAGATGAAGTTGTGATGAAGGAGAAGAAGAGAGTGGAAGATAGGAGAAGGGGATGGGTATCGGGTCTGCTAAAAAGAAAGGAGAGAGTATTTATGTTTTTAACTTAACATTTAATGATAGGTACAAAAATGAGCGATAAATATTAAGCCTAAGAATAAACACATTTTTAGTTTTTGAATCTAAAAATAAAGGGTGATAAATATATACTTTCAAAATTTAAAATAAAGTATAGATTGATAGTTGAATTGATCAACTAAGAAAATCCACGGTCCAACATTTAATCTCCGATTATTGTCAAAACAGTTTATTTTCAAATCTAAAGTAAAATAGAGTAAAACATGAAAATACTTTTCTCTCAATCATATTATTTAAAATATTTTTCTATACAGATAATAATAGTGACAATAACGTAAATTATTGTCTAGTAAGCGTGCATACACTGAAATAAGTCAGTGCTAACGCACCCAATAAAATAATTTAAAAAAATAATTAAATTACTCAAACTAAACCACATAAACAAAAAATAAACATAAACATACAAATAAAATAATTTAATCATATGCGTAAAAACTGGGGTGTTACATTAACACTCCCCAAACTATTAGTAACAACAAATAAATAGCTTGTAAATAAAGTAAAGAGTTTAGGGAAGAAAGTAGTCAGAGATTTATCCTGGTTCACCGACAACCTTTGGGTTACATTTAGTCCTCGGCTTCACCAAGTTTTATAACTATAACTGATCAATGTTACAGACGAGTATTATTTGCACACCTAGCCCCTCCAGGCTCAACCACAAGTATTGTTTGCACACCTAGCCTTTTCAGACTCAACCACAAGTATTATTTGCACACCTAGCCTTTTCAGGCTCAACAACAAGTATTCTTGAAACAAGTCTCTTCAGGCTCAAGGAGTATGAAGGTTTGTTTGAAGCACAGCTTCAGTATTGCAGCAGTAATTCAACCAAATAACATTTCAGAGAGTGAATACAAATTTAAGTTCTTGTGAGTTGCAGATTGAATTCTTCTCTAAATGATTTGTGACTTGGAGAGAAGATGATGAGAGTATGAGAGCTATCATCTTGTAGTGTTCACAGCAAGAATTATTTTTATCTTGAGAGAATATATCTTGTCTCTGATATGCGGTGTGTAATCTCTATTCTCATAATTCTTTAGTCTTCGAATTATTCTATCTATACTTGTCCATAAAAGATCCGTTGGGGCATGGTTAGTGATCTTCTAGACAAACAATAGTCGTTCTGACGTGGCATTTAATGTTTGAGAATGTTGGAGGTCCTTTGTTGACCACAGAGCTTAGCAAATATGCTTTCTTACTCGGGTAACATTTCTTTCCTTATTTGTGCATCACTTAGAAAAGCTTAGAGAAAGGTGTTTTTCACTTTATTGTATAAGGGACGATTTGCATCAATGCCTTTGTCTTTTCTTCCTTTCTATACTCGATAGAAGACAAGGAATAAACTATTATACTTCATTTGAATATTTCGATTTCTTTCTTCGATGAAACACTTCCATCCAAATTCCAAGTAATTTTTTCATATAATATTTTCTCTTTTTGAACGTTGCTTTTAGCTCAAGAGAAAATATATCTTCATACTAAAATACTTCAAGTCCAGAAACATGAACTCGAACACATTCAGAATAATTTGATGATTCTGACATGAGCTAAGTGTCTTTCTTGATTCTGTCAGAACTTTAGACACATCTTTACTGATGATACAGTCTGTAATCTTGATCTATCTTCTTTCAGCTTTCTTCAGAAGATTGTACTTTCACTCTTTGTAGTTTTAAAGAGTATTTGATCAGTGTATAGCCTTTTGAAGATTTTCCTTGTTCCTTCAACTAAGAGATAGGATGAAAATCTTTGAGTAGGTCACTCTTCATTCTTTGACAGAGTCTTCTTATGAGCAGTTTGATTGATTGATTGATGTATTATCTTCTTATTTCAATCTTCAAGATGTTTGATGAAGAATAACACTTTGCATTCTTGCTCATAGCTTCTTCATTTATCTGCATGGAGTCTGCGATGTGATAGTTGCCTTAGTCCTTTAGAGCTTGAGTCGTTCATCAGACGCATTACTCTAGCATGGTGCTTTCAGCTTCCAAAGATCAGACGCACGAACTATGCTTTGATCTGCACATCTCAAGTAGATAATTAGCAATGTTCAAACAGTTCAATTAAAATAATTTGCTCAATGTTTGGGTTCATCAAAACACACGGGTTAACTGGAGTGTGAGTCAGACGTATGACAGAGTCAAGCGCTTTGTGACTTAACAATTGTGACATGTATCTGTTAACTGCTTAATTTATTTGATGAAATATGTGTTTTTGAAGGGGCAAGCATAAATTGTAGTGTTGCTTGCCCTGGATTGAATTTATTTATAATTGTTGGATTTAATATTTAATGCCTATATTTATATATTGGATTATGATCTAGCATGATTGGACTGGTTGAGAGCATAGCATCGGCTATAGCTTGATAATGAAGATTAAGACACTTAAAAGCCTTAATCACATACTTGAAAGAAGTTTCAGATTTAATATTAAAGAGGGGGACTTTTAAAATAAGGCATAATGACCAATTTCACAAAAAAAATTATTAAGTTAAGAACAAAAGGGAATTTTTGAATAAGACTTAGGAAGTTGAGAGTTGGTGAGGAAAACCGTGAGAAGTTGCTTTACCTTGTTTTATTTTTTTATAAACGGGTTACTAAAAAGAAATAGTCTTGAAAATATTCTGATTTGTTAGAGAAAAGAAAAAGAATTTTCTCAAAGTGTTGGACTTTTCAAACAATGTTTCTATTAAAAGTTGCTTAAATGGAGAATCTTTATAAAATTATTTCATTGATGAAACCCTTAGAAAAGTCTTTTAAAGTCAAATCATTTGAAAATGAAATTGAGGAATAAGATTTTTAGAAATAACTTTGAATGAAAGCATTTATTTTTTTTTAAAGGATATTTATTTCAAACTGTGGACTTTTCTAACAAGTCTCTTTTATTAAATGTTTTCATATAATGGAATCTTTAGAAAAGATTTTTCTTTTCAAGTCAAAATCCTTTTGGAATGATTTTTTTTTTTTTTAGGATTTAACTTTTAGAAATGAATTTACAAGGAAAATATTTCCTGCAAATCGTTTTAAAGGCAAAATGCTTTTGGTTAATCCAAAAGTTTTTTGAGTTTTTTTTTTAAGTTTTAAGTTTACAAAAATGAAACTGTGGCGATTACCCTTCATTTTGTGAATTACGTGAACCTAGTGACCGAAACGTCGGGCTAGAGTTTTGTGAGTTGAACACCTGGACTTCGCATCCCGTGTTATGTATGAATGGACTTAGGGTGTGTTTGGGTAAACAACTTAGTTAAGAGCTTATCACATAAGACCTTATCGCATGAGAGCTTATGCCATAAGTGCTTAAAGAAAGAAAAAGAAAGAAAGGGGTATGAGAGGATTCGAATAGTGAAAAACACGGAGAGGGTGTTTAGTGCATAAGCTCTTATGATAATTCCATAAGCTTCTCCCAGTGACTTATGAAAATAAGTCTAAAACTCCTTATGAGATGACATAAGTTATTTTTATAAGCTCTGCCAAACACACTGCATAAGAGCTTATGTCATCAGATAAGTCAAAAGGAGCTTAAATAAGCTCTTCCAAACTCCACCTTAGTGTCCTATATCTGCGAACCTAGCGACCGATGATTCAGCCTAGAGTTTCGTCAGTTGAGCACTCGGACTATGTGTCATGTGTTTTGGTATGAACAGACTTTGTGTCCTATGTATGAGAGTCTTGTGGATTGAGCACTCGAGCTATGAGTCGTGAGCTTTGTGCCTGGACAAGAAAGAACGAACGAAAAAGAAAACATAAAATCAATTGTTTTACATACATGAACTGACAGATGTGCCATGGTTTTTAAGCTACAATCTATTGTGGATTGACAAGTTGAGCCAGTTAAGACCACTGGGTATGTAGGGACATTTGGGTTTGAGATCCCACAGGAGGCCGGTGGTTAGCAACCCCGTGGCATGGTAATGATTGCCAAACACGGATAGACTCAATCAGAGACTGGACAATATTATTTAGGTTGAGACCTGATACCCTTGAACAATTGGAGCTCGAACCTAAATTGAGAGGCTGACCTCTGAGAACAATTGTGTTATGGGAGTATTGTGGCCTATCGCTCGATGAAGGGAAGTTAGGATCTCCAGAGATTAAGAAATAGAAAGTGGATTAATGAAGTCTCATGTATTTTTCCAACTTAAAATGATTGTTGGAGTATAACTCTCTTGTGTGGGTTTTAATTAATTGAGGCTTTGTTATGCGAGTGCTTTACTTATATATCATTGTATTTATATGTTTATGCTTTTTGTGTCGCTCGTCCAGCTATCATGATAAACTTGTGTACGAGTATCTCACCCTTTCTACGTATCTGTTGGATCTCCTGTTGTGTTCGTTGTCACGTGTTCAGATGCTATACAACGGTCCCTCAGATCATCTAGGGACCATGGAGCTGGAATTCCTTGAAGCCGACAATGAAGTCACGGGTGGGAGACTTTAGTTTGGTGGTGTATCGAGTAGTGAGGAAGAGGAGGATCCCTTCGAAGCCTCTGGTAGTGAGATTGACGTTAGATAGTTCTCCAATGGAAATCTCTAGGTTTGACTAGCTGTGAAGTCTTCTTTTTGGTATAAGAGTTCTGGAGTCGTCTTCTATGTTGTTTTTATTTTGGAATGTTATGACTCCTTTAATTGCTTTTGGATAACTGTAATGATGTATATTTGAAAACTTTTACGCTTCGACGGGAAAACCTTTTTATCTCTATCGATAAATTATATATAGCTAGTCTCATTTGAGGGAAGTTTGTCAAGTGTCACATCTATAGAGGTTGCTTCTACAAGAAGCTTTCTAAAAACTTTCTATAATGAAAAACTTTTTTAATTAAAAATAATAATTAAATATCCGAAAAAAATATATTAAAAGGAAAAATTATGTAGATAATATATTGCTACGAGTTCCAGTGCATTGGTTTGCTGGTTAACCTCTTTTCTATTCTTATCATGAATACATATAGCTTCCCAATGCTCTCATTTATCTAATTAAATATATTAAATCAAATTTATTAATAATAAAATAAAATATTTGAATTGATTTTTAATATATTGCATGTATGCATACTTCCCCTGTAGTAGACGCCAATTTGGACTTCCTGGTCCTTCTCTTCTTGAGATTGAACTCTGGCATTCTCTTTCGTGGTGGGTATAGTCAAATTTTTCTTTTATTTAGTTTTATTTTATTTTATTTTTACAGTTTAAAATTCCTTTGAGAATTTTCAATCCTTAGAAGAAGTGGATGCCAGCTTGATGAAGGGTTAGCCATATAGTTGCAAATTATCTTGGGATTGGTAAGGTATAATTTGATTTCTAACCTATCAGTTGTGCATTATGGTAGTATGTTTGTATAGTTTGTTTTTATTATATCTGTATTGAGCACAATATAAATTTTGGTATGTAAAAAGACTGGCCAGCCATGCTAAATCTCTGAATTGTGTATGTTTGTTGATGTTGATGCTTCGCATCCCCTATATAAAAGCTTCCAGAGTCCATTAATGATTAGAAGGAGTCTTTTTTTTTTTCCAGATTGATATGACCATTTTCAAAAGTATATTATGAGCTATAACATAACAAAGCATGTCTTAATTTGGCCTGACATGAATTATACATGACTTTTTTCTTAAAAATTAATTGACTGCACCTCTTCTATTCTATTGGTTATTTAAATCTTTAAAAATCAATTAATGTGATGAAAAAAAGGAATAAAAGAAATTAGTTCACAGCATATTTTATGTTGGTTGGTATTTTATTGCTATGAGTTTCCACATAAACATATTTTCTAAATATTTAAAAAATAGTGACAACCACTCAGTAATCAAAGCTTAGTATTCAAATTTTCGATACAGACTGCATGACGTGAGAAGACCGCCGCCGCCGACTCTACAAGAGACCACCGTCGACCGTCTTCTCTGCATTGAGCAAGGTATGCTTTCTTCTCTTCTCTCTCTATATACTTTTATTGTTTAGTTTTATGCTTCTCTTCTTCATTTTCATTTTCTTTTTAGGGGATGGGCTAGGGTTAAAGGATTTGGGATTTCATTGCTTCTCTACAATGGTGGCATGGTATGGTTTTAAAAGTCTACTATACAATTCTTTACTGCTTTTATATATTCAGTGGATGTTTCACCACTGTGTTAGTTTTAAATGCTAGCTATTTTTATTTGTCTATTATAAGGCATGACTTTTTCATATAATAACCAATATTTTTCCTTTTGCAGCAAGGTATACATCTTGCTCCACGCCTCTAGCTATATTTTTTCACTACTCAAGGCTTATTTTATTTTGAAAGGAAAGTTGGACAAAAGACTCACTTTCAGTTCATGTTACAAAAAATTAATGGTGTTTCAGATGCAAATATTACTAAAGTGAGGCAAAATAATTTATTTGATCTTGAAAGACTTGAAGCTGGATTGGGTTGGTACTTGGTATAGTTGGGTCAATGTTCTTCAACATGACATCAATCTACTTGACAATCTAAAGCAAACCTGAAGAATCTCACTCCACTGTTATATGCACAAAATTGCCAAATTAGTTGGGACATCCATCATTTCATAGTTTGGTATCCATATTCGTAAATTGTAGCATACTAGCAGGTAGTGTAATTTTTTCATGCCACCTCTTGGCCAAGTCTCCACCCATAAGTATTTTGATATTTTGCAATTTGATAGATTGGTGACTATTATGTTGAGATATAGTTCCTGACTATTTTATTGCTGTCTGTGAAATCAAAACATCAAGTGACTATTTCATATATTTTGTGACAGTTTGGACCAAAGCCTGAAAACTAATAAATATTTAAGCGCCCTGTATCTTCCATACTATTCTTTAGTTCTCTGTCCTATTGTATTGTATACAATTAATTAATTATCCGTATAGAGATGATATTGTAAGGTTATTTGATAGCATATAAAGTAATGGCTTTGTGGATGAGCATAACAGATCTGTCAATGAGATTTTTTTTGGTTTGATTTTATTTTATTTTTTGTGTTCATTAGTCTTTGAAAACTTATCCATCTTGGTCCTTGGAGTGATTCAAGGAGCCAAAAGTTGAAACTGAATTTGTGGAACAATTTCTAATGTATATTTAATATTTATATTGTTTGCACATAAGATTGGTTATGATCTGCAATTATCAGTTCTTTTATTTGTAAATGGTGTCATATAGTGTTTGCACACTATGTAAGAAAGGAGCAACTATTTTAGCAGATAAGGAAAAGCTGTTGTTATAGCAAAATGCTGGCATATAGAATGAAGTTGTGATGAATCAAGGGTGTACAACAAGTGCTTACTAAATTGGAAGATGAATGATATGCTCAAATTATATTACCCTGGCTGCCTCTTGCTATACCAAAGTTCAGATACTTAAGCTATTCCAGGTGTTAATAGGAGTTTATTTTGTGCTTTTAAATAATTTGTTTTAGATGAAATTCTGACATGTAATTCTCTATTGGTGAAGATTTTAAGAACTAATAGATACTGGAGAACTTTTGACTACAGGGTGTTACATCCCTAATATAGGGGGAGGTTATGGGTGTCTATAAATGTTTTATGGTTGGACTTTTCATGTAATCTATTTTTGGTTAATTAGCTTTGTGCACATGAGAGAATGTCTGTTTTTCAAACCTTACTAGAAATCGGAAGAGTAACTACTTTGATTCTAAAGTTGGATCGTTTATTGAATACTTGATCTACCTATAGAAAAAAATATTGGGGAATGAAGACATTGATCTGCCAACATTTGCCTTGCCTATCATTGCTTAAGGCACTGAAAAGTTTTCAAGTACTAAACAAAAGTGAGAATATGGATTTTCACCACTGTTCAAGGTAATATAATAATTGAATCAATCGTTTCTTTCATAGAATAGTAATATAATATATGAATATATTTTTTAAATATATAGGAAAAAGAGGAGAAACAAATAATAATATCATGGATAAATATATATTTTCGATATATACTTGAGTTGCATGTGAAAAGTGGAGACCCAAATCAAATGGATTTTTTTAGAGAGACATAAAAAAAAATATTATGTTACATAAATAATTTTTTTTAATAATGGTTAAATTTTATTGGAAATGAGATGAAACAAATTGAATAGATTTTATGAAAATAAGAATAAAAAAATAATATGATTGACATATGTATTTTATAAAAATGGTTAACTTGCCTTGGAAAAGAGGAGAAATAAATTAATTAATGAATTTTCATGAGAGAAGAAAAATTATAATATGATTGATAAATACACTTTTTAAAAATGGTTAACTACCATAGGAAAAGAGGTGAAATAAATCAAACTGATTTTCAAGAGACAAGTAAAAATAGGCCGAAGCTCCATTATTTTATAACAATCTTGAATGAATTTTCAAAAAAGATAATATTCAATGAAGGCATCGAATGAAAGATATAAAGACCGAGATAATGAATAGAACATTGTTCCAATACATTGAAAAAAGTAGTACAGAGAATTTAGTAATGAGAGATTTTAAATACTAAATATTATTAGTATCTATAGGAATATTAGGGCTATACGGACTCGAACAGTAGACCTTCTCGGTAAAACAAATCAAACTGATTATTATAAAAAGGATTTGAATTATTTAAAAGATCCAACATGCATTTTTTTGCATTGGGCTTTTTTCATTAACTGATACAAATATCAGTTAGTCTACCATCTTTTTCCTTGACAGAAAGAATAAGGAGATGACTCCCTGTGCTCTGATTTTTAAGAGTCACGATAAAAAGGTTGAGGTTCAATCATTTTACAACAATCTTCTTAAATGAATTTTCGAAAATCAAAATATTCAATGAAGACATTAAAGGGGGTGGAAACTTGGGTGATGTTGCTATATGCAACATTAGAAATGAGACATATTTTAAATAAATAAAAAGAAATGATATGTTTTTAAAAAATATATGATAGGTGAAGGTGGGGAATCAATGAAGAAAATTTGATACATAAAGGGTGGGGGGAGCCGAATGTTTATAAAAATATGAAGAAAGTATGTTGTGTATGATTACTAAGATCATTGACAAATTTTTATTATCAAAGGGGTGGAAACTTGGGTGGTGCTACTATGTGCAGTTTTAGAAATGAGACATATTTTTAAATAAAAAAAATGACATGTTTTTTAAAAATATATGATAGATGAAGGGGAGAACCAATGAAGAAAATATATAGATAAGGTTGAGGGGGGAACCAAATATTTATAAAAATATGAAGAAATTATGTTGTGTATTATTACTAAGATACAAATTAGTAAAAATAATATGATAGATAAAGGGTTGGGGGATACAAATGTTTATAAAAATATATGATTACTAAGATCATTCACAATTTGATATTATTAAAGGTGGTGGAAACTTGGGTGGTGTTATTAAGTGCAGCTTTAGAAATGAGACACATTTTTAAAAAATATATCATGAATGAACGGGGGGCCAATGAATAAAATATGATAGATAAAAGGCGGTGGGGGAACCAAATATATATAGAACATGAAGAAATTATGATGTTGTGATTACCAAGTTTATTGACAAATTTCTATTATTAAAAAGGGTGGAAACTTTGTGATATCAATAACGTAGTCTTAAGTTTTTTAGATTGAATATTTGTAAATGATTATGAACAACATTTTCTATTAGTAATTACCTATATTAGTCAATCTATCATTTTTTAACTATCAATATATATATATATATATTAAATAAACTTTATACCCGTGTCGGACAAGGGTGAAAACACTAGTTTGTAATATATCCAAGCATTGATTAACATTTATTAAAAATAAATTTAATTTTTAAATAAGAATGTGTATTTATTTCTTATTTAATGAGGTGTATTATAATATTAATCTACTAAATAAACTAAACATAAATCAATTTTTACTTTCTCACTTAAAAAATCCAAAACTAATTTTAAACTGCTATTTCTCCTACGATAATTATGGGATGAGTTGAGATGGATTTAACTTAGTTTAAAAACATGAATATAAACACGATTTGACCATGACATCAGTCTGATCCAATATATTGATGTACTATATAAATCTGAACATTTTACATAATGAAGTCATAGAGCAAACTAAAAGTAAGATATATTTCAAAATAAATAATATTAATTATTATTATATTATTATATTATTATATTATATACATTTATATTAATATAAGTAGTAGAAATCTGAATGCTTATATTTAATTGTAGAAAATTATAGCTTTAAAAGAATATGTGTTATGGGTTGGAGGGGATGATTCGAAATATAACCCGAATATACGGGATAAAAAAATAACCTGAATATAAGTTAAAATACATTCAGTCAAAAAAAAAATTTTAAATACATTGACTTCACATTTCAAGTTAGAACAATTCAATGGTATGAGATGGTTGTTGTGTACTCCCGGTTTCTCCTAACATTATAGTATTAGAGGACAATCCAAGCAACATACTTTTTGTTATACTTCAATATACATTTTATTATTGAATTAATTCCATGTTGGACCAATTGAATAGAAAATGAGCCTTCGTGATTTATTGAGTCAAATATAAAATTGATCCAATAATAAAAAATATAGTGAAAGAAATACGTTTTTTTTTATAAAGTGAAAGAAATATGTTAAAGATGGTATTGCTAGTATTTTTCCATCCTTATGAATCTTTATTTATCTTCTCTTTTTGACTTTTTTGGTTTAATCTGTCTCCGGCATCCTTTGTTGAACAAACACTTTCAAACAAAAATCAAGGCACCGAAGCCAAACATGGGAAACAAAGTTCCCAACATATTGTTTCCCTTATTAATTAATAATTTTATTAATTATTATTAATAATCTCCATTCTCAGTCAGTTTCTAACCCAATAAACGTATTATCCCATATTTGATATTTATCCACAAAAAACACACCGTTTGCTGACAAATTTTCCCATTCTTGGTAACTTCTATTCATTAATTGACATTCGAAATTATCCATTTCATTCTTCATTTTTTCTCTCCACCAATATAATATCATTTCTGTTCATAAAGGGTCTTGACTCTTGTTGGTTTCTGGCTGAGGCAACGGAGAAGGTACAATGACTACTTTAGTTTTCATTGACTAGTTTTGTTCTTGGTTTGAATTTTCTTATCCCAAATAAAGAACCTTTCTTTTCATCTCTGTTGCTTCCTTAGCGATCATAGTGACATGAACTTTTGATATCTGTTTTTGTTCTCTCTCTCTCTCTCTCTCTTCTTTTTTTCTTTTTTTCCCAAGCAGGATGATGATTCTTGTACAGTCATTGGGCAATAATCTTTTGTTGTTTGGATCAGTTTGATGCTTTTAAGGTAAATGCTTGCTCTTCTCTCTTTCTTTCACTCTTTCTTTCATGTTATTTGGGTTTTCTGCATTGTTACTATTTGCGTTTGGAGCTTGTTTGTTTGTGGGAGAAAAATAGAAAATGTGTTGCGCCTGATATAGAAATGAAAAGTTGGAAACCCAATTGTTGCATGTACATGAATGTAATAATGTAATGTTATATGTTTCTGAAGTTGGCAAGAGGGATACTTGGTATCCTAGGCTGCATGCGCATATGTGTAGGACAATGTATATATGGGACCCCTGAGAATTTCAAAACTAAAACAGAATTTGAAGTGCAACACTTTAAGGGAGGTCTTAGGATTGAGTCATTTGAATTGTTATGGAAAAAATATATGCTTGGAGATAGGTTTCCCGTTCTAAATAGGTTTTTCCGACTTGATTCTGATTGGTAGTAGTTCAAAGTGATTTTCGGAATCGAGTACCTACTAAGAACATCAATTCTTTTATGCAGTAACAAACAAACCATCCCTGATAATTTCGCTTCGCTACAACTGGCAAGTAGCACGTTTGGGTATGTTTGCGTATGTTACTGAAGTTGGCAAGAGGGATACTTGGTATCCTAGGCTCTGCGTGCATATGTACAGGACAATGTATATATTGGACCCCTGAGAATTTCAAAACTAAAATAGAGTTTGAAGTGCAACACTTTAAGGAAGGTCTTAGGATTGAGTAATTTGAATGGTTATTGAAAAATAGGCTCTTGGATCGAGGTTTCCCGTTGTAAGCAGGTTTTTCCGGCTTGATTCTGATTGGTAAAAGTGATTTCCGGAATCGAGGATCTTCCAAAAAAATATTAATTCTTTTATGCAGTAAAAAACAAACCATCCCTAATAATCTCGTGTCGTTACAACTGGCAACTGGCAAGTAGCACGTTTTCGCTTCCAATTACCATATTTGGTTTGCTGGGGGAAAATTTTATTTATTTTTTTAACATAAATATGAATTAGTAATCCTTTGTGCATTGCATTAATGCAAAAACAATTTTCCTGGTGTTTTAAATGTTATTCATTGATTAAAACTTTTTGTGCATATGTCCTTTCATGTTCTGATTTATTTTGCTGGTTTTTTCTGGTACATTAATTGGCTAAATTTATTTCAATATTTTGTACTCGGTATAGGCACAAGCAGGAACTTTGTAAGTAAATGAATTCTATTAATTTTATTCAGTTGCGAAAACTGGAAAAAAAAAAAAAAACTAAACGGCTTTGCTGGTTTTTTAAGTGATAAGCATAGGAATGTGACTCAATATGTTGTATATGGAAGGTTCGCTAAGCCGTGGTTTTGCCTAGCTGTCCTTTAGTGTAACGCCTTTTCGTTCACAAGATTCATATGACAGGCAGTTAGGAGTTGTGTGAAAGGCTAGTAAGTTAAAAGAGATGATCATGAGTTTGAGTGCAATCTAGCTATACTTGTGTGTTTTTCTTATATGTTTTTTGATCGCGAATAGCTTCTTATTTTAACTTGGTAATTCTTTGTTTCTGATCAAATCTGACCGTGCTTGTATAGAATCGGATGACTCGAAGATCGGTTATAAAGATATATTCATGAGATTAGCTGCATGAGTTTGAGTTAAATTCCAGGTAAACAGGTGTAGGTTTTCGTATTCGCGTTTTGATCTTTAATATCTTTTTTAGTTTTTTGATTATGTGTTTCAGATATAATCTGTCTGTAATTGTATAGAATTGGATCATTTGAAAACATTCTCTGTGATTTTATTCCTTTTTTTTAATAAGAGAATCCAGTTTGTTTTATTTTGAATATTGGGGGTGGGGGGGTTTAGAAGAAAAATGATCATTGGAAGGATCATAATCATGATATCCAGTGATGATAATTATCCGAGCCTTTTTTTTCCTTATTCTTTAACTTTGATCATTAATAGCTTGTTTTTTTTCTTCTTATCCAGTTTGTTTTCTTAACATCTAGCATTGTTTGATCCATGCAGCCGATTCCACCTACTGAGAAAAGACTTGATTGTTGTCTTGTTGTTGCTTATTCTTTAACTTTGATAGTGAAATACAATTTGAACAAAGTGTTACCTGAGACAACTTGATTCTTCTATTTAGTAACTGGGAACTATGTTGATGTTTTCTCTTTATTACATGATATATAAACTGTTGGTGATTTTTTGTTTTTCACTGAAATATTACTGTAACAATTTGATGAACATGTAACTGTACATCTGTGCTTCTAACATGCTGCATTGTAGATTAACAGAGTAGTAATGTATATTGGTGGCGTTTTGGTGCAATTGCTTGTTCATACATGTATATGGTAAAATTATCTTGTAGCATCCAATGATATTGTGATATTGTCACTTGCTGGACTTAATTTTCAATAAGCAATAACAAAGTTAACCATATTAAATATTAATTCGCAAATACTTATCTCATGATGCGAATAGCATTAATTTGTTTTCCAATTTCATCATTCAATGAATGAGGTAAACATATTTTCTGAAAGCAGAAAGTAATTGTCTACCAACATTAGAATTTCTGAATAATTGAACTTGTGGAGTTTGTTTGAGTTATGTTATGTACTTGTGTCCTATATTGCTTGATTGTATAGTTATAACTATTTCTCTTCTATCTTCACAGGTTCTTGCTTTACTGTGGGTCATTTATTCAAGATTTTCGTTGTGGATACTGGTCCCGCATAATACAGCACTTTATACATCAAAAACTGGGAATTGGAGTAAAGATGGTGGCCAGATCATGCATGGATTTGTTGGACTTGGTGACAGGGGATATTTTTAATCCCCCTCAAACTCCTCGAGCTCTTCAGCGAGTTATGACTGATCCAGGAATTATGTCTGATGTTGATGCCAGACAAAGTAATGATGATGATGATGCAAATGCTTTCTCCTCAGAATACAAACACAAGATAATTATAGTATCAAATTTTCTTCCTCTCAATGCTATAAAGGATAGCATATCTGGCAGTTGGTGCTTTAGTTATGATGAAGATTCAATTTTTTGGCAGCTAAAGGATGGTCTCTCTTCTGATTATCATGTTATTTATGTGGGCTCTCTGAAGGTTGATGTTGATGCTAGTGAACAAGAGAAAGTTTCTGCTCAGTTGCTGGAGGAATTCAATTGTGTGCCTACTTTTATTCCTTCAGACCTCCAGACAAAGTTTTATGATGGATTCTGCAGGCAACATTTGTGGCCACTATTCCATTACATGTTGCCCATGTATCCTGGCATTTGCAATCAATTTGATAGGTCCCTGTGGCAGGCTTATGTTTCTGCTAACAAGATATTTGCAGATAAAGTCACGGAGGTTCTTAATCAAGAAGAAGATTATGTATGGGTTCATGATTATCATCTTATGGTTCTTCCAACATTTCTGAGGAAGCGGTACAATCGAGTCAAGCTAGGATTTTTCCTCCACAGTCCATTTCCTTCATTAGAAATTTATCGAACTCTGCCTGTCAGAGTTGAAATTTTGAAAGCACTGCTTAATGCAGATTTAATTGGTTTTCAAACATTTGATTATGCTCGCCATTTTCTATCCTGCTGCAGTCGAATGCTTGACTTGGAATATGAATCCAAAAGGGGTTACCTTGGGCTTGAGTATTGTGGCCGTACAATATTTATTAAAATATTGCCTGCAGGGATTCATATGGGCCGACTTCAATCTGCCTTAAATCACCCTTCTTCTTCTATCAAACTCAAGGAAATCTGCCAACAATTGAAGGGAAAAAGAGTAATTATTGGGGTTGATGATATGGACATATTCAAAGGTATCAGTTTGAAGTTCTTGGCCATAGAACAACTCCTGCAGCAATATCCAGAACTACAGGGTGAATTAGTACTGGTCCAAATTTTGAATCCCCCATGGAGTACTTGCAAGGATGTTGAGGAAGCAATGAAGGAGGCTCACATTACTGCCAAAAGGATAAATGAAAGGTTTGGTTTCCCAGGTTATGAACCAGTCGTTATCATTGATCACCATGTTCCTTTCTATGAGAAGACAGCATATTATGCTTTGGCAGAATGTTGCATTGTGAATGCAGTGCGCGATGGTATGAATTTGGTTCCATACAAGTACATTGTATGCAGGCAGGGGAGTCCCAAAATGGATGAAGCCTTAGAAATTTCTTCTGACTCCCCTCGTACAAGTTCGCTTGTTGTTTCTGAGTTTATAGGTTGCTCGCCATCTCTTAGTGGGGCAATCAGGGTAAACCCATGGGATATTACTGCTGTAGCTGATGCACTACATTTGGCCATCGTAATGGGTGCTGAAGAGAAACGATTGCGGCATGAGAAGCACTATCAATATGTTAGTTCTCATGATGTGGCTTACTGGGCCCGAAGTTTTGAGCAAGATCTAGTGTTCTCATGCAAGGATCACTATAGTAAACGTTGCTGGGCTATTGGCTTTGGCCTGAACTTCAGAGTCTTGGCACTTTCTCCTAGCTTCATGAAGTTGTCCTTAGACCACATTGTCTCGGCATATAAGAGGACAAATTTCAGGGCAATCTTTCTTGATTATGATGGTACAGTTGTGCCTCAAGCTTCCATTGTTAAAGCCCCTAGTCCTGGAGTCATATCTATGCTAAACAATCTCTGCAGTGATCCTAACAATACTGTGTTTATTGTAAGCGGCCGGGGGCAAACTTCATTGAGTGAATGGTTTGATCCGTGTGAGAATCTTGGTATAGCAGCTGAGCATGGATATTTTATAAGGTGAGTGTTTTTATAGTTGGTCTTGGTCATATGCAATTAAACTGCCAATCATAATGACATCCCTTAAATAATTTTGTTTGTGCATCATACCTGAATCTTTCTTTTTAAACAATAAGAAATCGATTGTGGTTTTTACCCAGGGCTTACGGCGTTGTCTTATTATGCTCTGTACCATGAAAATTTAAATTCACCATTTTATTACATGCTTTTATGGGAGTGTTTGCTTCTTTTGATGTAGAGGTTGTCATGATACTAGCAAGTTCTCTAAACTGATGGTATTTTTGTTTGATCTTTGCCATAGGTGGGGTAAACAGTCAAGTTGGAAAATGAGTCATGTAGGTACAGATTTTGCATGGAAAAAGATTGCTGAACCTGTGATGAGATCATATACTGAGGCCACTGACGGCTCCTATATAGAGACCAAGGAAAGTGCCTTGGTATGGCATTATCGTAATGCCGATCCTGATTTTGGATCTTGGCAAGCCAGAGAGCTGTTAGGGCACCTTGAAAGTGTGCTTGCAAATGAGCCTGTAGCTGTTAAAAAAGGAAAGCATATTATTGAAGTCAAGCTTCAGGTCTATATCTATCTCTTCATCTCTCAACCTTTAATTGTTCTCAAATGCTTATATTGTCCAATCAACATTACAGGGGATTACTAAAGGGTCAGTTGCAGTGGAAGTTCTGTCAACTTTAACCAGGACTGGGAAACCACCAGATTTCGTACTGTGCATTGGGGACGATCAATCCGACGAGGATATGTTTGAGAGCATATTAACCAAAGCTAATAGTGCCACCTCCTTGCCGGAGCCAGAAATCTTTGCATGTACCGTTGGACAGAAACCTAGCAAGGCCAGGTACTACCTAGATGATACTGTGGATGTGATGCTGTTACTTCAAGCTCTTGGTGCTGCTTCAGGCCCTAAATGAAGATTTTCAGCAGAAGCTGCTGTAAAAAACACAACTCTCTTTTGAGAATATAGTTTGAAATGCAAACCTTAGCTTTCTAGGCACCAACATTGGATAGAGACACAGTGGTTATGGTTTTGATAGTTGTGTTTTTTTCTGAGATGTATACAGGCATGCTTTAAGGAGATAGTTGCTGCGGCTTTAGGCTTTAGAAAGTGGGCACAAGGATTACAGTGATTGGTTTTGATTGGTAAGTGGCTTTTAGCAGTACCTTTGAAAGAAGGGTGCTGCATATATATATATATATATATATATATATATATATATATATATAGATAGATACAGATTCTGGGCGTTCTAGCTGTATGAGAATAAATTGTATATTTGAACTAGTTCGTTTTATACATGAATGCCATTCAGAATCTCAAATAATACACCATTCACCCTATTCTCCTTGTGTGAAGTATTTTTTTTTTTTAGTTGGGGGAAATGGGGATCGCTGAATGCCATGCACCATTTTTAAATATTTTGATTCATATTAAAACCAAAATTAAGAAAACAGGTCACAAGAATTGAGAAAAGGGATCTTTATTTCTCAGCATCTACGAGACTACAACCACAAAAAAATAAAAAAAAGTGTACAAGTCTGTTTGGATTAGCTAAAAAAATAGGTTATTTCAATAATTAATTATTATTTTAGTTAATTATAATAAAATCAATTTTATGTTTGAATATTTTCGTTGAAAAACGATTTTACTGTAATTTGTTTTGTTTGATTTGTACAGAAAACTTTTGTAAATTATAAAATAAAAAAAAGGTATAAAGTTGTTTGTATAGATTAATCATATTTATTTAACAGTTAGTTTTGCAAAAGTAAATATGTGTTTGGTTTTAAAATAATCAAACAACTTTTTTAAATAAGCTTAAAACTTATAACTTCTCTGAGAATTTTTTTTATAAAAATCATTTTTCTGTAATTTAATAGATTGTAATACATATCAGATTGAATAAATTGTTTTTATACAGAGTTAATCTGTACCAAACAAGCTCATAATTCAATAAACACTTTGCATTTATGTTGAAAAAGTTTTAGGTTGGCTGTTGGCAGAGGGTCCCCCCTTTTTCTTTTCTTTTTTACGATCTTAAGGTTGGCTTAGGTTGATGTATGATAAAGTAAAGCATTTTTGGTTTGAGAGAAAAAATAAGGTTGAGAAATTGGGTAGAAAGAAAAAAGAAAAAAAGAGTGGGTTTTATAGCTTGTTTGATATGAGAGAATAAAGAGAAAGAAATATAAAATTCTCTCTCCGCTTGTTTGTTAAGATAGAAGATGTAAAGAAAGAAAATGAGTTTTTGTTGAAGAGACAATTAAGCCCCTATTATATTTTTATAATATTTTTTATTTAAAATTTTATATTTTATAATTTTTATACTATTAATAACGAAAATGATAATAATTTAAATAAAAAATAAATTAAAATTAAACTTCATTACATTATAAAATAAATTTGTTTAAATAAAATTAAACTTAATTAAATAATAAAAAATAAAAATAAATGAAGAACCTGAAGAACCAATTACCTGTGTGACCATAATAACGAATAAGTAAATGCAATGAACACGAATTTTGGCAAGGAATGCATGAGATAAACCGATGGCAAAACTTAAGTCCAAAAATTAAATTGCAATGAACTGAATTAAGTGATGGATTGAACTAATGCCCTAAAATTAAAATGCAATGGGTTAAACTAAGGCCCTAAAATAAAAATGCAACAGGCTGAACTAAGGTCTAGAAATTAAAATGCAATAAGTTAAACTAAGACCCTTAGATGAAAATGCAGTATTCTGAACTAAGGCTTGAAAATTAGAATGCAATAAGCTGAACTAATACCCGATAAGGCAATGCAATGAGCCGAACCAAGGCCCAAAAATGCAACGAGCTGAACTAAGACTCAAAAAGGTAATGCATTTGGCTGAATTAAGACCTAAAATTGTGATGGCCTGAACTCTACCCGAAAAATTAAAATGAGATGGGCTAACTTAAAGATTCAAAATGCGATGGGTTGAGCTTAGACCTGAAAATGCATTAAGCTAAACTAAGGCCCAAAAATTAAAATGCAATAGATTGAACTAACACCTGAAAAAGGTAATGCAATGGGCTGAGCTAAGGCCCAAAATGAAATGGGATAAACTAAGGCCCGAGAATGCAATGGCTTGAACTATGTCCCGAAAATTAAAATACGATGGGCTAACCTAAGGCCCGAGAATCAAAAGCAATCATCTGAACCTCACCGTGGACGTTGAAAAGAGGATCAATAAACCTTGCGCTTCAAGGTATTCAGACCAAACCCTTGTTCACAATCGAGGATTATCCTTATCACTTATTCCCTTCTATGTTGTACGCCACGCTGCCTTATCATAAATGTTTGTATCATCAAATTCATAAGGTAATAAAGTTTTAAACGCTTGGAGACTCAATAATCTCCCCCTTTTTTTATGGTGACAAACACTTTGTATGATTTTAATGATAAAAAAAATATCAGTCTCCAAGAAAAAAAAAACAGAACCAAAATCAAGACCAAAGCACCATTTATAACGCCATTCGTTACAATAGTAACCCAAAATAGATTCACATAAAGAAAATGGCTAAATAAAAATTTTCATAAATATAATTGTTTGGAAATACCACAATAATTGTTATAGTAAAATAATGATAATAAATCCTTACAAAAATAAAAATGAATTACCTCAAAACCCGGACGTCTACTAAAAATAACTCAACGTTAAAAAATAAAATAAACATATCTAGCTACTAACGGCTCCTTATTCAAAGAATACTAATCAAGCTAGATAATAAATAAGGAAATTCACTAAGTCTTAAAGCCTCTTCAGTCAGTGACGTCGTCCTCGAACTCTGAAAACAACACTTTTAATGAGATATAATCCCAGTGAATAAAAATCATTTAATAAAAGGTTTGCAAATAGTATTGTTCTCAGACGACGCGATAACCAGAAAAACATCCATGGTACCCGCTAATTTTCAAAATAATAAATTAATAAATCTCCAAAATAATAATATACAAATTAATCAATATCAAACGTTAAAATCACAAACTCATAAAATCAACTATGGTCGCATCTCATTATATTTAATCACATTCACCATGCAAATCTATGCATTACAACTCTATGAACATGACTCAGTGATTCCTAGGATCACTTGACTTGACTCTTTGGTTCCTAGAACCGGTGTGAATCCCAGATCCACTAAGGTCTATGAGCTTATATCTGTGCAATGACGTTCCATTGCCTTCCCCATCCCAGATGGAGGTATCTAATATCCCACCCCAGATGTGGATATTTTCAATAATTTGATATCTCATCCCAGACGGTGATATCTCTCATCCTATTCCCGGAATAGAATGTATACCGTCATCCCTTCATGGAAGGTGATGACCAACTCATGCATAATACAATATGTCATCCCAAATGACTCTCAAAATCGGTTTTCAAACTCTATGCGTCAATAACAATGATATTATGTCATGCCAAACTAACACTATAACATCATACAACATAATAGGGCATATCACGACAACATTATAACACCATATAAAATATGCCAATCAACCACATTTCATATTAATCAAACATATTTTATAACATTAATTAAAGTGAGACTTGACCTATGACATAATTAAATAAAAATGAATTAAATTCTAATAAGTAAAAAAAAAACACAACTTGAGGTGGTGAAACTGATGCTAGTTCTTTCTTTCTTTGTTATTCATATATGAATAATGAATTGAAATTGAAATATATTGAAGCATCAGGAAGTTGAAAATGTGATTTTTGAGACACCCCGTTGTGCCCCATTGTATTATTACATTAAATCATTAATTATTTATTTACCTACTCGTGCGCTTATCATTGAAAATACGTAAAAATTAAAAACTTAATTAATAATCAGATAACTTCTACAAATGTACACCACACCAAACTATTTTACATAAATACACACATAATTATCCTTTATTTTACATAACTTGCTTATAACTAACGGAAAACAAAACATCTTATGTGACTCACTGGCCCTAAACTTACTACGCTACATTATCAGGATCAGTAGGTGGTTCTTCAGCGTCAACTTCATACGGAACGTCGTTCAACTCTTCAACAATCTCCGTCTCGTATGGGGTTCCATCCATCTCCTCTGTAACATATTCGTCCATATGGTCTTCTAACGTAACAAAGTAGACATACACCAAAAATACAGAAATAGGGAGATAAGAAACAGTTCTATCATCATAAGTGGAAAAGATTCATAGCATATAATACAATAATAGTCACAGACACACATCACTCAAAATCAACAATCATCCTCAATTCACTATATCATCCTCTACCCTCCAACTCATGCAACTAAACCTTTATGCTGACGTGGCCACTACTAATCCTATCACACATCTCTCGTTAGGGATGCCAGTCAGTCGTCCAAGTGACACGTTCCCAACGCCGGTGCACATTCTCATCCATGGTAGGAATGCTCATGCAAAGCAATGACACTATAGCTTCACAGTACCGCCGGTGCACACCCTAATTCTCTCTCTCAACTCAGTCAAGGGTGCTCATGCATAGCAATGACACTATTGTTGCACAACTTAAATTCTAATTTGGAACGGTCTACAAGAACTTTGGACCTCGTGTATCTCAAATACATGGATATGAACAACGATGCAACATATGATTCTCACTGACGTTTATCAATAGCAACCTAGTACCTCAAGCTTTTCCTCACAACCTCCACTTACATTTTATATCACATCACTTCATAGCGAGGCACCTCTAATTCATATTCAAAACTCTCACCCAAACAAAACACCTCCGAGCAATATATATATCTTTCCTTAAAATCATCTAAGCATAGTATTGAACCCAGGCAGATCATGCATAACACATTAATCAACAGAATATTCCAACATCTCAATATCATATAAGGCAATTTATCACAACCAAATAATTAACAAAGTCAGACTCTGTCACGGCCTGGCCGTGATAGCCATCACGGTCGTGACAGACAACAAGACAAGAATCCTACAACACAGAACCTGTCACGGCCTGGCCATGACAATCATCACGGCCGTGACAGACAGCAAACATCATCACTATCATAATTATTCAAACACCGAAACAATACGTCACATGCAGATGGAATACCTCAACCAGCGTATCACAAACAGTCAAAAGTAAATAATTTAAACATCCTCAAATATGAATAATTAACCTAAGGCGATAAACCTACAATTCCCAAATCGTCATTGGTTTTACGGAAAAGTTTCCAATACGATTTTGGTATTGTCGATTACTCGACCACTAGTAGGGTTTAGGTCGCCCTACACCATTATTATACATTATATACTACTTATCGGTTCCGACGATGGAATGGTTCTTTCTCCCACCTGAGTTTGCACCGGAAACACGTACACGACGATCCTCATTATCCCGCCACGAGTTAACACAACCACCTTCAACCAAACAACATAATTATAATTAATCAACTAACACCCATCTATGACACTTTAGGGCTAGGTTCGGCCAATACTTAGAAAATAGGTTTAGGATTATCTTCTTAATGCCATCTTTTGGATCCTAGTTACTAGAGTCTTAACTAACATAGATTACTTATTACAAGACTAAAATTTGAAACAAAATTCTCTAACCTTTAGGGTTAGGGTTTCGGCCAAGGGCTGACTTTTAGGGTTCAAAATCCTTAATTTCTAATCATGATTAAGTCATAGATTAATGATCCTTGATTAACCTAAATCATGGATTAGTGACTAAACAACTAAAGTTGAAACTCAAAACTTCCTATCTCTTTTATACAAGGATTCGGCCTCAACATGTTCATAGGGTTAGGGTTCTTAGTTTAATAAACCAACTTGGATTTATTAAGCATACATACTAATAGCTTGATTGACAAGATCATTAATGAAAACCATGAACAAAAACTCTACCAAACCTACTTTGATAGATTCGGCCAAGGCTAGGTTTTTAGGAAAGAAATTTTTGATTACATCATGCTCTTAGATTTAGATAATATGCAGGATATCAAGAAGATAGAAAGTAGTTTCATCATCATTAGATTTTTCTAGAATTTATTATGACTTTTCAAAGTTCTAGGGTTAGAAACTTGAAAATGACGAACACATATAAAACAAACATTGAATCAAGAAACTTGCTAAAGAATATAGGCATGATTAAGGAAGAAGATTAGGATTTACCTCTTGAAAATCAATGACAAAGGAAATCCAAGAAACTTACTTCACAAATCTATCACTAAAAGACTTATAACTTTAGGGTTTTTGAACAAATGACAATATAAACTAAGTGAAAAGTGAGAGTATGGTATTTATAGATCTTGCTTGCGCCATCTTGGAAAGGATCTAGAGATGATGAGTTGTCTTGCTAAAAGGATTGAAATGCAAATACTTCCTAGGGACCATTTTGCAAGGATTCCAAAAGTTTAAGGACTAGTTTGCAATTTGCCAATAAATTGTTATGATGACTTTTTACCAATGTGAACTTATCTTGAATATTTTGGGCTGATTTTTGTGTCATAGATATTTTAAGAAAATTCAAGAATGTTGAAGAAGATTAAAGAATGATGTAGAATAATGTGGAAGATTGTGGAACATTCTAGAAAAATCTTGGTTCATCCAACAACAAATGAGGGCAGCTTTCAATCCCTCGTGGGCTTGCGCATGGGCTTGGTAAGTTTGGGCTTGGATTCATTTTTGTGGGGCCCACTTAAAAATTTAAGCATTAAGCTTGACTTAGGAAACTTGTATAGTTTCAAATAGGCTTTATGGAATCAATCCATGAACTAGGAAATTTGGGCTTCATAGCCACGTCCATTAAGAGATTGGGAACAAGGATTCTATCCCAATTCACTTGAAAAAAACTTAGAAACTAATTTAGGGACAAAAGGGTAATTAACAGAAAGTTCAGGGACTTAAGCGTAAAATTCCTAAATTTTCACTTTAACCCTGTAGAACCTTCTAGACTTAGAAATATGATTTATCCCCATGAATCATCTCAAAATCCTAAGATAAACTCTTTATCGGCTCTTAGAAACTCCAAAATCCCCTCCATCGTCTACCCGATTACGTGTTTCGCCCGAAAAATAAATTATTTTATTTTTTTACAAAATAATTCTAAAAATACAGAATTGTAGGAGATAAAATAATAATCTTAAGTCTTTCATTCACGAATTAAAATTAGGTCTTTTGAGCAGTATAATTATACCGTCAATGGAATTCGCGGGCCGGGTTTTGCCTGACTTTCCAACCTAAATTTTAATCGTAGCTTCCTACATTCAAGTAGGATTGAGTAGTAAACTCCGTTTATTTAAAATAATTTTCTAAAACTCAAATAAATTTATAAACATATTTATATGTATTACTGTTATTTAAAACAACGAAATACAGGGTGTTACAATTTTCAATTCACGTAAGGCTCTATTTGGCAATTTTGCCTGGAAGTGTGTGTTATGCTGGCAAAGCAAGAAGCAATATATGATCATTCTCATATTATTTTATATCTAAAAATAATTGTATCATGGAAGAATGAACACAATTATTTTTACTCACTTCTTGTATACCTTCAAAAGCTTCAAATATTATCTAAGGCAAACTCTAGCACTATTTATAATTCTTATTCTCTCCACTAATGTTCTTGGGTCTGTGCAGTTCCACATTTTGCACCACAAATGTAAGCAGCACTCCTCAACCCCCTGTATACGTTTTTTTTTTAAGCACAAAGAACTGTTGTGCGGCACTGCTATGAGGGAATAAAACCCTTATGCCTTTTATATTTGGCAGAAGCCTGAAGCCACCTGACCAAGTCAATGGACTCTCTCCTTTTTATTATTATTATCTTTTTATAATTTAATGGTAGTATGGCCCACATCCCATCATATGAGAATTCAAGCTGAATTCTTGAAGGCCCAACAACTCACTGAGTTGCAATTTGGCTTTTTGTCATTTTCTTGGACCCCTTGATCCTTTTTTTTCTTTTCTTTTCAATATTGCATTCATTTGTATTTACTAAACAATCCTAATAAATTCTTATATTAACTATTTTCTACACTAATCCTTATAATAGTTTAATCTTCTTATTAAAAATAATTACATTCGAATTTTAGGATGTCGCACCATTCCATTTGACTGTCACACTCATCCTTCATGCCACCTCTGAAACTCCACGAAGGACCACGATAGCAGCATCATCGCCTCATTCAGCCACATGCTCCGCCACACTCGTCACGTCGTCCAACCTGAACATGAGTGTTGTACTCCTGTCCATCATTAGCTCGCGCCGCCACCACCTACCCAGAAGCCGCGTACACAACCCATCTATCACTTGTCATTCGTCCTTTCTCAAGCTACACAAGTCCCTTATTTCCTTCCTTGATTCTCGTTTATGGAGGTTCCCTTTTCTATAGATGAAATAATATTGACTAAAATTAGTTTTAGTTCCTATAAATATAGGTTTTAAGTTTTTAGTCGTTATAAAAAATTTTGGGCATGCACTCATGGTTTTGATCCTAGCTATTAAATTTTTCTATTAATTGATTAAATCAATATACACATAAATGCTGAAGAACCTTTCTCACTGTAGAACAACAGTGCTTTGCCACGTGTTGGTTTATGGAACGATTTTTACTGTTGCCTACGAATGGATCGTGCCAAAATTGCCTGTCCCTCTCTTCTCTCTCTTCTCGTCCGATCACTCAACCTCTCGGACTCTCTCTTCTCTCTTTTCTCGTCACTGTTCTCTCTTTTCTCTGAAATTTTCGTTCCCTAATCCCTTACCGCTTACAGGTGCGGAGCAGCAGCTGGCACGACGGCGGTGAGGTCCTTTGCATGCGACTGGGTTGGAATCGAGGGTGTGGACGGTGCGAATCTGGTGGTGGTTTGGTTGTCGCGAGCGGCGGCGAGGTGGAAGACGCAAGCGGCGGCGATATACGGTGTTGGACGGATCTGCGGTGGGTGGGCTTCTGGATCTCGCGACGGCGAGTGGTGGTAACGGTGCCGGCGTACTCTGTAATTGGTTTAGGGTTTCATTTTTCTTACATTAGGGTTTCCTTACGTAAGGTTTCTTCTCTCTTTTCTCCTCACTGTTCTCTATTTTATCTGAATTTTTTCTTCCCTAATCCCTGACCGCTTACAGGTGCGGAGCAGCAGCTAGCACGGCGGCGGCGAGGTCCTTTGCATGCGACTGGATTGAAATCGAGGGTGTTGGTGGTGCGAATCTGGTGGTGGTTTGGTGCGCGGGAGCGGCGGCTAGGTGGAAGTCGCAAGCGGCGGCGATATACGGTGCTGGACGGATCTGCGGTGGGTGGGTTTCTGGATCTCGCGGCGGCGAGTGGTGGTAACGGTGCTGGCGTACTCTGTAAGTGGTTTAGGGTTTCATTTTTCTTACATTAGGGTTTCCTTGCGTAAGGTTTCTTCTCTCTTTTCTCCTCACTGTTCGCTCCTTTATCTGAATTTTTTCTTCCCTAATCCCTGACCGCTTGCAGGTGCGGAGCAGCAGCTGGCACGGCAGCGGCGAGGTCCTTTGCATGCGACTGGATTGGAATCGAGGGTGTGGGCAGTGCGAATCTGGTGGTGGTTTGGTGCGCGGGAGCGGCGGCGAGGTGGAAATCGCAAGCGGCGGCGATATGCGGTGCTGGATGGATCTGCGGTGGGTGAGCTTCTGGATCTCGCGGCGGCGAGTGGTGGTAACGGTGCCGGCGTACTCTGTAAGTGGTTTAGTGTTTCATTTTTCTTCCATTAGGGTTTCCGTACTTAAGGTTTCATTTTTGTTCCTTATTCTCCTATTCTTATATCAGTTCTTCGAAGGGTCGATGCTGTCTTATTCCTTTTTCTCGTCAGCCAGGGTTGTGGTTCTTCCATTTCATATTAGTAAGGTATCCACTGGCTTTCAAGTCAGACGCTTCGAGCAAAACCATTTGTGTTTGAATTTTATTTTCTTACCTGATTTTGTTGTTTCCATTTATCATCTATTTTGTTGTTTCCATATTTTGGTCCTACATTGATTAATCAGGTTTTATGCTTCCCCTTATATCTATGGATGCATCTTTTAAATTGTCTATTGATCCTAAATTACTCAATTTATATTTAAAAAATTATTTGGTGACTTATTCTGTTTCCCAATTGCATCTCCGCATCTTCGACTATGATTCTCTTCTTGGGTTCATGAATTTGGGTTTCATGTTGAACTTGTGAATGTTGTGGAGTCATATTCTTACTACTTTATTATTTAAGAACTTATGCACTCTAGCTTATGGAATTATCTTTTTTCTGTCTTGGATTCGATAATTAGTAAGATCTCATATTTTCTCACCTCATTAGTAGAGTTTACAGTTAACCTCCACTTCCGTCTACATATTTTGATCCAATGGGAGGAGCGCACTCAGTTTGCAGTGGGATGTGCTTTAGAATGAGTTACATTAGAATGGGGTTTAAGACATTGTTGATGATTTATATAGTTTAAGTTTATATAAATGAACTACCAGATCAATGTTCATTGACTATGAATTCTAGGATGCACACACACCACATGCTAACCATGAGATCATTTTGCAGATTTTGATGAAACTCTGGATCTCATCAGTTCTGGTCTTTAAAACCATGTCTCAAAAATATTAAAGGTAAGCAACTTTATCGAACTTGGGCCACAGTTTTATGATTCTCTCATTAATGTCTTTTTTACTCCAGGCATTGACATGAATGGTATCATTCAATTAGACTACATGGTGAAGAAGCTCGACATAGAACCAAGCAAAATTGATTACCTGTCCAACTATGGTTGGTCAAAGGGTATGTTTTCTTTAGCTTTGCTTATTATTTCCTGTTAAATGGTTTTTCACTGTTAAACTATGAAATGGTGATAACCTATTTTTTGTTGTTTGTTACATCTTCTATTTAGTCAATTGGATATGACTTTGCCTATGATGAATAACCCATCTATTTTATCTTTGCTTTTTTACTTTTACCACATCACCTTCAAACAGCTAACAAGTGCTTTGGATGAAAGTGTGCTATGGATGAAGTGGGTATGCCTTATTATTATTGTGTGAAGAGTATGACAAGTATGATATACTTTGATTTGGTCTGAACATCTAATGTCGTGGGGGTGGTTTTTTGTCTGATACTAAGATTTGTCAAGTTAAGATCTATATATATCTTATAGGGGGTGATGGGTAGTTCAGTTTTTTGAATACTTTTTATTATGTTGGTGCTTCCGAATGTGCCATTGTTGTGCTGTCTTTGTTATATTTTGCTCTTCTTTATGTTGTGGTGATGCCATATCTTCCATTAATATTGTTTGAGTGTTTTTTGCTATATTATATACATGTCCTACACCACAAGTCCTAACGACAATGAAAAAATATTTGGTGCTAAACTTGAGCAATTAAGCACAAGCGAATTTAGATATTAGATAGATAACCTCAAACAAGTAGGAACAAAAGGCTTTTACATCTCCGACTGATTATATTCCTGTTAGCCTAAACTATTCTAAAAATGAAATCAATCTACCATTTGCCTTTTGAAAATAAAAGAACTAGAGAATTTTATGTGTTCATATAAAACAATAAAGATATCAATAGAGAATTTTATGTGTTCATAAAAAATGGAATCTATCTAAGGAATTGATATATTGTCTTTTTCTGCAGTTTCATCTCTGTTAACCATTGCCTTTCTGTTTAGTTGGTCAAAACTGCTATCATCCTTCACATATCATTTTTGGCTTTTAGTTCTCATGTGGTAGGGTGTTGGGTTTGTAAACTGGATCAATGCTGCACTTTCTGGTCTTACCTTTATTCGAATCTCCTCTTTTGTTTTGTTGGTGGTGGCAAACATGAGTAAGGAATAATTTTTGAACATACAGGTATCGAATCACATCCTCCATTTTTTTTTGTTCAAAGCCTCTAGCTTTTTCATTTAAACATATATTCAGAAGCCTGTGATATACTTCTTATTTGGTGTATTTTTGTTGCAATTGATATCACGTGCAGCTATCAGATTTGCACTTCAGATTGCTAGGTATTTGACACCCCATGCCTTGATTTTATCTGTGGTTTTTTATTGTTGCTTCTGGGTTGTTATTATTAGATATGAGATGCATATAATTGATTCTAGGGGAAATGATTGTCAAAAGGGACCAAATGCATTTTTGATATAATCATTCTCTGCTGTTTTTCCACTTGCTTTTGGACAATTGCCACAATGCATTATTATTGATTCGAAATTTTATTTGTAAAGGCACTTGGATGGGGACTTTCAAAGCTCAATCATCATCAAAGATCTCGGAATCTAAAGGCCTCAGAACTTTAGTTCCCTTGGTGAGAGCTTAAATTTACTGCAGATGATACAAAAAGGACTTGGCAAGTCTCCCATAATTTCATATCCATACTTATCTTTGGTTTTGTAATATTGTGGGTGCTTTAACATTCTTCTTGTACTTATTAATTATTATTAGTGCATTATATTAAGTAAATGATATTTTTAATGTTATTCATTAGGTGACAACCAGAAAGGATGTTTTGACTTGCAGTGTTCCAATACCAAGCTTCTACTCTAGGAGCCTCCTCCTCTTAGGGTGCAGTTAAAGAAGGTAAGTCTGCTTGTCAGTCTGATTGCATGCAAGCCTTGTGTTATGGGAGTGGAATTGCCAACAGTTAGATAAAAAAGGGGCAAATAATTATAGTGGTACTTTACATTTACGTTATATTATACTTAAATCGTACTTTTAATATATTATGAATATACATTTTTATGTTATTAATTAATTATATATTTCAATTTATATAATATTTAAAATTGTTATAAAGTTCGAATATTGTGATATGATAAGTGGAAAAGGGGCTCCAGCTTCCCTAAAGTGCAAGGCACACTTTAGATAGTAGAGTGCGAGTGATAACCAACAATAGAATGTGGGAGGGCTACAGAAAGGTGGTTGTAATAATATACCTAACCATGTAACTTGGACTTGTGTAAATTTTTTTCATTTATTTTTACACTCTGCTTTCAATTTGACATTAGGTAGTTGATATTGTTTTGGTGTTCAGTGTGCATTGACAAATGCTTGAGACTGTTATCTTCATGCTCAAGAGGTATAACTTTGTGAACCCCACCAACCCAACGAATACTTTAGTTAGGTAGGTGTCTTCTCTTGAGATTCCCTTTTATGGCTAATGTCTAATGTAAGCAATTATTGTTATTTCATTACATGTGAAATTCAAAGATTTAATACCGTTTGTTGATCTTCAACTGCAAGTTCTCATCCTTCATTTAAAATTTGAAACAGGAGAAAACAATCATCTGTCTGCTGTGAAGTTTAGGATACCGAGAACATGCTTTTATAAATGGACTATTAGACGATCTTTTTGCATAACTTTCTCTGTTAATTCTGTTCCAGTTTTTGAACCTTCTTAAAACACCATTTCCTCTTTCATCATCTCCATCAATTTCTAATTAGATATGCCTCCTTATCCACTTCTTCTAAGAATAATCTATTTATGGTTCTTCCATGGAATTTGTTGCATCTGTTGCTTAGTGTGTTGCTGCTTATTTTAGTTAACTGCATCATTTAATGATCTTCTATCGTTTCCAACAGTAGCCTAAACTATTCTAAATATGCAATCAATCTACCATTTGCCTTTCGAAAATAATAGAACTAGAGAATTTTATGTGTTCATATAAAACAATAAAGATATCCATAGAGAATTTTATGTGTTCATACAAAATGGAATCTATCTAAGGAATTGATATATTGTCTTTTTCTGCAGTTTCATCTCTGTTAACCATTGCCTTTCTGTTTAGTTGGTCAAAACTGCTATCATCCTTCACACATCATTTTTGGCTTTTAGTTCTCATGTGGTAGGGTGTTGGGTTTGTAAACTGGATCAATGCTGCACTTTCTGGTCTTATCTTTATTTGAATCTCCTCTTTTGTTTTGTTGGTGGTGGCAAACATGAGGAAGGAATAATTTTTGAACATCCAGCTATCAAATCACATCCTCCATCTTTTTTTGTTCAAAGCCTCTAGCTTTTTCATTTAAACATATATTCAGAAGCCTGTGATATACTTCTTATTTGGTGTATTTTTGTTGCAATTGATATCACGTACAGCTATCAAATTTGCACTTCAGATTGCTAGGTATTTGACACCCCATGCCTTGATTTTATCTGTGATTTTTTATTGTTGCTTCTGGGTTGTTATTATCAGATAAGAGATGCATATAATTGATTCTAGGGGAAAGGATTGTCAAAAGGGACCAAATGCATTTTTGATATAATCATTCTCTGCTGTTTTTCCACTTGCTTTTGGACAATTGCCACAATGCATTATTATTGATTCGAAATTTTATTTGTAAAGGCACTTGGATGGGGACTTTCAAAGCTCAATCATCATCAAAGATCTCGGAATCTAAAGGCCTCAGAACTTTAGTTCCCTTGGTAAGAGCTTCAATTTACTACAGATGATACAAAAAGGATTTGGCAAGTCTCCCATAATTTCATATCCATACTTATCTTTGGTTTTGTAATATCGTCGGTGCTTTAACATTCTTCTTGTACTTATTAATTATTATTAGTGCATTATATTAAGTAAATGATATTTTTCATGTTATTCATTAGGTGACAACCAGAAAGGATGTTTTGATTTGCAGTGTTCCAATACCAAGCTTCTACTCTAGGAGCCTCCTCCTCTTAGGGTGCAGTTAAAGAAGGTAAGTTTGCTTGTCAGTCTGATTGCATGCAAGCCTCGTGTTATGGGAGTGGAATTGCCAACAGTTAGATAAAAAAGGGGCAAATAATTATAGTGGTACTTTACATTAACGTTATATTATACTTAAATCATAATTTTAATATATTATGAAAGGTGGGAGGGCTACAGAAAGGTGGTTGTAATAATATAGCTAACCATGTAACTTGGACTTGCGAAATCTTTTTTCATTTATTTTTACACTGATTTCAATTTGACATTAAGTAGTTGATATTGTTTTGGTGTTCAGTGTGCATTGACAAATGCTTGAGTCTGTTATCTTCATGCTCAAAAGGTATAACTTTGTGAATCCCACCAACCCAACGAATACTTTAGTTAGGTCGGTGTCTTCTCTTGAGATTCCCTTTTATGACTAATGTCTAATGTAAGCAATTATTGTTAGTTCATTACATGTGAGATTCAAAGATTTAATACCATTTGTTGATCTTCGACTGCAAGTTCTCATCCTTCATTTAAAATTTGAAACAAGCGAAAACAATCATCTGTCTGCTGTGAAGTTTAGGATACCGAGAACATGCTTTTATAAATGGACTATTAAACGATCTTTTTGCATAACTTTCTCTGTTAATTCTGTTCCAGTTTTTGAAACTTCTTAAAACCCCATTTTCTCTTTCATCATCTCCATCAATTTCTAATTAGATATGCCTCCTTATCCACTTCTTCAAAGAATAATCTATTTATGGTTCTTCCATGGAATTTGTTGCATCTGTTGCTTAGTGTGTTGCTGCTTATTTTAGTTAAGTGCATGATTTAATGCACTTCTATCGTTTCCAACATCGTAGCAGGTTTGTTTTTGACATCCCTTCCTCATGCTCAATGTTTCCATGTATTGTGGGTGCCATGAAGACTTGAAGGACCACATCAATTACAACTTTGAAAATACATGTTGATGCATAATGCATGATTATGTTTACAGCTTTCTACATATTCTATATAGTGTCATAGAAGTACTAAAAATTACATGAACAGTTAACAGCCTCAGCATGCCCACTAATCATTTGGCTGATATGGACACTCAAGGAAAACATCCTTGGGTACAAAATAACTTTGAAAAGATTTCATGCTCTTTTACCTTTTGTTAAGGTTTGGTGAAAAAAAATAAAGGAGCCAACCTGGTAATCAGTTGTGAACAAAGGATGAAGTGAGATATGTGATTATCCATAAACTAACAATGATGAAACCGTATCTACGAAAATGTTTAAAAAACTTAATCTTTGATACAATATTCAATCTTACCTTGAGGAGAATTTGAACTTTATTTAGTTTTTTTCTCACCGTACAACTGATGTTTATAATATATGTTATATTCAGATTTTAATTTGATGTAATCCTTGCTACATGATTATTTGTTTATGTCCTGTTGTTTTGTTGGCATATGAGAAAGACAATGGCTGTCAATGTGTTAGTAAAGATGGAAACTCTGGCTTTGGAAATAACTATTGCTTCTTAGTTGAATAGAAGTTTTGATATGCATAGACCAGTTTATTATTACTAGGAGCAGAATTTTTTTTGCACAGCCTCAAAGATTAGTATTTAAAGGTGATATTGGGGATGATCAGAATAAGCTTCCCAAGTTCATCAAAACCCATATCTTGAGGCACTTGAACATGGGCATGGTTGCTTTTGTCTTAAATTTGAGTGCCAAAATGAAGTTTCTCTTGCTCTCATAGTTTCTTCTGTTTCTTTCACTCTTTTCTTATCATGTTAGTTACCTGTTTGTTTGAATACTTATGAGATATTTTGGAAATGAGCTTAAATACATGTCATAATATAATTATAAATTGATTTTTAGAGTTAGAGTATGCCCTTTTTCATGTTTAATACCCATGATGTCATTAACCTCACTGCTAAAGAGCTTGATCTATGAAAAGGAGTCATGTAATGAACAGATAGTAGTGTAGATATTTTGCCATTTTTATGTTATGCAATTTTGGTATCGATTTCATGTACAAATTAAAGTTGTTACATTTTTTCAATTAAAAAAAGTAAAGTTATTTAAATTTAATTCACATTGAAAATATATACTTAAAACTTGAAGTTTAAAAAAATGTTCTCCTTATGCTATCATTATGATGAAACTATCACTTTAGATGTGTAGAGACTAGAGATAGTATTACGCGATTATTATTTAAAATATTTTATGAGGTCTTTATTGTTATTGTTTTATTTGGAGTCAAGTAAAAAGATGAAAATAATATTAGGAAAAAAATTTATCAACCAATAAATGATGGTATTAGTTTCTAAAATAGTTATTTTATGCTTTGATAACAATGTAACTTATTAACACACACACACACACACACACAATATATATATATATATATATATATATATATATATATATATAGATATATATATATATATATATATATATGTGTGTGTGTGTATGTATGTGTGTATGTATCAATGTTCATAAGAAAATATATGCGTACAGACATGCCACTAAAGTGCAGACTTAAGCATCTTAAACATGCCATTAAAGTTTACAAGTGTAACATACATGTTTTTTAATATGTTCCTTATTCAATTTACTGTTTCCCATAGTTTTGAACACTGTTTCCTTTGTCAGAAAGAAAAGTCTTTTCCTGCTGTCAAAAAAAGAAAAGAAGAGCACAGTACTTGCCACTAAAGTATGCGTACAGACATGCCACTAAAGTTTACAAGTGTCACATACATGTTTTTTAATATGTTCCTTAATCAATTTACTGTTTCCCATAGCTTTTAACACTGTTTCCCTTTGTCAGAAAGAAAAGTCTTTTCCTGCTGTCAAAAAAAGAGAAGAAAAGAAAAGTACTTGCCTGTCATTGCTGCCGCCTTACACGTTGCAGGTTTCCTTACACGTTTCCTGCTCAGCTAACCTGTCTTTTAGACAGCTCACTCTTCTCTAAAAAGCAACCTCCCTGCAGAGGGGGCACTGAAAAGTTGCAGATCCAAACTGTTGCCTTCCAAGAGAGACGATCTGGTTTCAATTTTTTCGCAAAGTTGGGACTGAAGTGCAGCAGTTAAAGACCTTTTTTAGTCAACGAAAATGTGAAACAAGGTAATGTTACCCATTTTTTTAGTTGATATCGTTTATAACTTTTTCAACCTTTCTTTGACATATGATTTTTTAAAAGCTCCAGCGAGTTCTAAATCGCTGCTTCCTAAGCTGGAACACACGTCTAAGCTAACCAACACCCCTTCTACTGGATTATCTTACATAGGGTTATTTTTATATTTGTATTTATTTAACTTTTTTTTTATTTATACTTTTTTTCTTGCCTTTACTGGGCTAAACTCTGTTTTGTCTCATATTTAGGTGTATTTTTTTTGGATCTAATTTCAACGTGTTTGTGTGAACTTGGTTACTGACAGGTGTACCAGTTATCCTTGGTAAAGTTGCATTTTAAGGGTAGGCTTAGTTGTAGGGTCGTGCTTTTAAATAGCTGTGTTTGTGCTTACCCTCCGATGGACATGGAGGCTTGGGGAAGAGGGAGAGAGAGTGGTTTTTCTATGTAACTATCCCCTTTCGGAGGAGTTCGTATGCTATGTCCCATCGTGACTGAGGTAGACGGTTGAGAGGATTGCTTATATGTTGATCATTACCTTTTTTTTTTTTATTTCCTCCTCCTAATAGGTCATGCTTTCCTCATACTAATAGGTCATGAGTGTTTTGTTACCATCCATGCTTTGTTCAGTTTGTTGTTTGCATGCGGCACTAAATATTATAATTTAGTCTTAAGTCTAATTATTTACTCTCATGCTTATTAACACATATATTAGTAGTGTATGATTACTTTTTATTATTGATTTGATTGATCAGCTGCTTCCCTGATGTTTGTTTTAGGATTAGTATGTATTAGTATTAGTATGTATATGTATATGTATGCTTGTGATGCTTCTGATTTTGAGTGATGATTGATCTTTAGTTCGTTTTTAAACCTAAAACTTCCCTCTTTTTTTCCCAATAATCTGAATTTCGAAATTTATATATTAGTAGTGTATGATTACTTCTTATTATTGATTTGATTGCTCAGCTGCTTCCCTGATGTCTGTTTTAGGATTAGTATGTATTAGTATTAGTATGTCTATGTATGCTTCTGATGCTTCTGATTTTGAGTGATGATTGCTCTTTAGTTCGTTTTTAAACCTAAAACTTCCCTCTTTTTTTCCCAACATTTTGAATTTCGAATATTACAACTTTGGCTTGTCTTGTGGTCTATAAAAAGTGGAAGGCATTGGTCATGTTTCATCACCTGGCTTTAACTTCTCTTGGTTAGTCTGAAACTGAGAATTCCGTTAGTTACTATGGCTGTGAACTTTGATCAACTTAGTAAGATTCGCTTCAATAGGGAGTGTGTGAGGTTGAATGTGCGTGTGGCTAGGATGTGGACAGTCCCGATGTTCAATAACCCTACCCAAACCAGCTCTCTCGAGTTGATCCTTCTTGATCAAGATGTAAGCTATTTTGTCATGTTGATTTGTTGTCTTAAATTAATCATTATATGCCCATTTAAACAATTGTCCTTTGCTTCAAGGGAGGGAAGATCCAGGCAAGTGTTAGGAAGCCTCTTCTCTACAAATTCAGCGCTATGTTGGAGGAGGGTGCTGTCTACAAAATGGTCTACTTTAATGTTGTCCCTAATAATGGAAATTATAGGGGGACTCACCATGAATTCAAGTTGGTCTTCCTTTTTAAGACTACCGTTGTAAAGATGGAGGATGGCTCAATGCCTGATTTTGGATTTTCCTTCATTCCTTTTAATGAGGTTGTCAATCTGGGTGAGAATCATGAATTTCTAATTGGCGAGTTTACTTCATTTGTGTTTATATTTTCCATTTGAAGGCACTTTTAATACCATCGAATATTCTTTCTACCCTACTCACTCTTTTTTTATTGATGTCCGCCGTTGTTATTTGCAGATGTGATTGGTGTGTTGACTGAGGTCTTCCCATAAAAACAGTACGAAAAAGATGGGAGGTTAACTAATATGGTGGTCATGGAACTCACAGACTCTACGTTAATATTTAACCCTTACCCTTTCTTTGTATTCATTTTTTTCCTGTCCAAAACAGTTCTTGCTTCTAACTTTGGTTTTGTGATAACAGTGGAAAATTAGAGTGCGCTCTGTTTGGGGATTAAGTTGACCAGCTGAGGAGTTTCGTTAACCAGGGGGCAATGTGCAGGTTATAGTTATACTTCAGCTTGCAAGAGTTAAGAGCTTTAGGGGTGGGTGTTTACTCCACAATTATGAATTTCTTCCTAATTTTTGCCTTTGCATTTTCTCATTTTGATTCAATTTATTGCACTTCTAACTGCTGCTTTCTTTCTTTTTGACCATTAACAGGACACATTGTTATACAAAACAGTATCAATGCCACAAAGCTCATGTTTAACCCTGACATTCCAGCTGCTCTTTCTTTTAGAAACACGTAGGATACAATACTTATATGAATTGCTGCTATTCTTGCTTTTTCATTTACATATTTTTTCATTGTCCCAGTTTTAAATAACAATTCTCATTGTATGTGATTAATTATTTAAGGATCGCTGAACATGGTGTGATCGATGCTGAACCACTTTGTGTTATACTTGACAACTCAAGGGAGGGTCTTGAGTATGATTTTATGAAGCTTCACCCCAAAAAAACTGTTGCGCAGCTTAAAGATATACAGGAGGTTGTCATGCTTATTTTTTCCCCGTGTTAAACTTCTCTTTTCTTAAAGTACAGTTTCTATGTATATGGTGTGCACTTTTAACGTAATTTCTTATTTCCATTTGTTGTTGCCTACTATTATTAGGATGGCCTGTTCATTGTCTTAGGAACTATTGTTGACATGGTTGGTGATGGGGACTGGTTTTACCTAGCATGTAAATGCAACAAATCTGTATCCTTGCGCTCTACGGTTTATTTCTGTGATAACTGTGATGTGCCCGTACTTCAAGTATCTCCCAGGTTTTTTATTTATTTAAAAAGCCTTTATTTATGTCTACCTTTAATACCCTATGACTTTTTGAGGTGGAAAACTCGATCTTTTTTATCCCTCAGGTTCAAAGTGATTGTAGAGGTTGTTGATGACTCAGGAACAGCAGTTTTTGTCCTATTCGATCGTGATGTTAGCTTGCTATTGAAAAAAACTTGTGAAGAGCTTCTTATGCAGTCTTTTGAAGTACATATCATTCATTTTTTCCTGCCTCATTAGTTTAGCAGATTCAATGACTGATATAGTCTCATTTGCTGTTTTATTTGGTCTACTGGTTTGCCTCTGACTCTCTTTTTTTCCTCTGTAGGTTCCTACAGAAACAGGATTCCCTCATTTAATTGCAAATCTGATTGGTAGGCGCCTGCTGTTTAAGGTTGAGACAAAGGCTCATCAAAATGTGCACTATGAAACTACTTATGCTGTGAGGAGGATATGTGATGATGAACACATTGTTGCTATGTTTGACATGTGTGGTGGAGACAACACTCCCATGAAGGCAACTTTTACTCCTGCATTTCCAAATGTGGACAGTTCCTTTGTAGATCTTGAGGGGTCATCCTCTGTAAGTAGTTTTGTTATCTTCATTTCTATTCTTTCTGCATTTTCTTTCATTTCACTTATCTTAGTTAAATTCACATCTTTCTTCCATCTTTATTTGTCAAAATGATCAGGCCATACCATGCATTAGTCAGTATACTCCTACCTCCCTTGGAGCGGATTTCCCTCCCTCTGCTTGGAAACTTACCCCAGCAAAGAGGTGTCTTGAACCTGAATTTCTGGCTTCTCAACTTGAACACCCAAGCAGCAAGATGAAGAGTGTTGTTGTCATTGAAGATGTTGACCAAGCTGAACATTCAAGTGCCAAGTTGAAGAATGTTGTTAATGTTGAAGAAGCGGACCAACCAACTTGTCAGCTGGTTGCAGTGAAGATTGAAAAGGATTGAGGGTTATGACACATGTGGAGGGTATGCTTATTTTAAGTGGTTCTACGGGATTTATTATTTCCTTTATAGTAATTCCTTTATTTTGGGATCATTTGTTCCTTATGCTTTTGTGAGGTGCAATCTGTTTGTTCTTGGATGTCCCTCTGTTTTGGCTTCCAAATACAAACACATGTGTCCTCATCTTATGTTTTCTTTTTTAAGTTTGTCTAAGTTAGGGGTGTCTCTAGGTGTTGAATGTTGGAGACATGTTAAGTTATTTGGTACTAGTGTTATTCCTCCTTCCTATACATATGAATGTTAGTGGAATGGAGTATGGTGTTACGTTGTGTACATCTATGCATGTACTAAGCTGACTTCTAATCAGCTTTTTATATTTATGAAAGTTGCTTCTACCTTTACATGTTGATGATCCTGTCAGTATGATTATCACCTATTTCTAAGTTGCTTTTATTTTGGGTTAGCTTTATTTGCATATGTGTGGCCTAACCTATTCATAATTATGTTGAACTACCATTATGGTACAACTTACTGCGAAAGTCCTTATATTTTTATTATTAAAGTGGAACAACCTTTATTTTTGTACAATAATGACTTTCTCTTAGTGTCAGTAATGATTGGATGTGTATGTTATTCATTTTCAATCAACTTTACCCCATGAGATTAACTGATTCAGGTCACCAAACTATGATAGGTTACTTGAGTCTTTTGATAGCTTGAGTACATGGCTTTTTGTATATTGTGTCCTTTGATAGGTTGAGAACATAGCTTTTTTTATAAGTAGATGTTATAGATCAAAGACGGTTACTTCCTATTGGAGGCTTGGGTATTGCAAGCTGGTGGTGTTGTCTTCCCTAACTTATCAACATTTTACTTAACTACTATATTTGCTCATATTAGGCATCTTGCAGTCTGAAACTCTTCCCTACCTTATTGTGTAAGTCTCTTGTCTCTATAGATGACTTCCTATAGTGTACTTGGGATCTCTGTGTTTATTAGATTTTCATGATGGTATATATTTTTTTCCATATGTTCCAAGTTGCTTTGTTGCATAATAATTTGTAAGAGGAAAAAATAAAGGTCTTTCTTGAAGCCAATATCTGGAACACTAGATAGAGTAATTCTAATTGCACCATGGATATTTTTTATTACCTATTAATTATTACATAACTTTTTGTTGTTGCGCGAATTACTACCTAACTTACATCATTGGTGCTAGGAATATAAAAAAAAATGCACACCAGTTGGCTTGCAAAGCATCATGGGTAGAGTAACTTTGTATATGTTATGTGAAATAAAAGATGAATGGTTACCTTTTGTTTCTTTTACAAATCTGGGAATAACGCACACTTCAGAGAAGAAAAATTCAACTTTATGTTTGACTAACTATTGATATAGTACTTATGAATTTCTATAATTTTATTTATTTTTTTTCATTATACTGAATTCCTCAATAATGCACCAAAGGTTGTTGACCCCCTTCACAAATTCTTTCACTTAACAAAACAACTTTTTAGACGAATCCACCCATTACTCATATTTGGAAATTAGAAGGAATTTTTTTTTCTTATGGGATGTTTGTTGTATAACTAATGAATTTATTATTTTTATAAATTTATGTAATCTTATATTGATTTTTGTAATTGCTCTTTTGTTCTATTTGTATTTTTATTTTCAGAATGAATGGTTCTGAAGGTGGCAAGCTCAAAGGAAACTACAGTTCTGCTGGAAAAGATGCTAGGAAAAGGAGAATGACTTTGATTAGGGAAAATAAAAAAAAAGTCCGCAACGAAAATACAGGTTTATATGCATTATCCTAATAATCGTCTTAGTTTAATGTTGGTATTTTACACATTAAGATCATGACAAATACCTTTTTTTAAAAAGTGTATAGTTATATTTTTTTTTTGCAGTCCCGTTATTTGATAATGAGTGTAAAGTACCATTTCACACTCAAAGAGATGTGCCATCGAGTAGTAATGTAAATCCTTTACATTCTATTGAAAATGGTAAGTTTTAACTAACTTTTTACTATCTTTTTTATTAGTTATGAGCACCAACTAACACATTTCAAAAGGATTGCTTTTTCATGAATTTAATGGTCGCTTGACGTTTAAAAAAATATTTAGATTTGGACTATGTAAATGGGTTGCGTCACCCGTTATCTGATCTACTACAAACAACTATACATGGCGATATTTTCCGAAGAAGGAGAAGACTTGATTTTAATATTATACCAGGTATTCTTTCTATTTTTTAAGAACACAACGTGTATTTATTGTTTGTATGTTTGAAATCTTACTTTTTCACATTACTTTTATTTGATATTGTGTTATGTTTATAATATTTATTAGATGTTCAAATCTCAAACAATGATACGAATATTGAAGTTGAGGGGAATAGCTTATTTGTTGAAGGTGAAAAAGAAGGTATTGAATTTTATTATCATACATTTATATATCAATTTATTCATATGTATTTTATTTTATCTTCTTATTTAGAATTTATTTTTCGTCAACCAAAATGTTTGTTGCCCTAGGTTATTTGGATTTTGGACGTATGGATTATTGTTGCCAGTATTGTGGAGCTTTGGTTTGGTTTGAAGAACGTGCGGAGAAACGTAGGACTTCTACTGGTGTTGCATTCTCAATTTGTTGCATGAAAGGGAAGATTATGTTACAATATTTGTCTAGACCACCTGACTTACTTTGGAACTTGATCCATGGTTTTGATTCAAGAAGTTCTCATTTTCTTCAAAATATACGTACTTACAATAGTATGTTTGCATTTACCTCAATGGGGGTAAGGTTCAAACCGTTGAGAATGCTGGTAATGGGCCACCGCAATTTATTGTTGGTGGACAAAATTATCATCGAATAGGTGGTTTGTTGCCTATTGATGGGCAAGTCCCTAAATTTGCGCAACTGTATATATATGACACACAAAATGAAGTATCAAATCGAATGTCACATTTCGTAATAAAATAAAGTTCCCTATTCTATTTTTCTTTATTAGAGTATTATCGTTGTTCACCATGATATGTGATTATTGAATGTTATTGATATAGTTTGGCTATTTATTTTGGCATGTTGTACTTTATTTCTTTTTGTACTCCAACTAACAATATTAATTCTTGCCTCATTATATATATGCTTGAAATAAATTGTTTTTATGTTGTGACAACATTAGTTATCACATAATTAAAACCCATACTATTTAAGAAAACCCTAAATCATCAGAATCTGTTTCAGGTCTGATAGTGATAAAAAAATGGTTGATCCATCTTTGGTGAAGGATTTAATGGAAATGATAGATAAGAATAACAAGCTAGTAAAGTCTTTTAGACGTGTTAGGGATGTTATTGAGGCTGATGCAAATGCTACTGTATCCATGAGATTGTTTCGAAGCCGACCTGTTAACTCCCGTATGTATACTTTACCAACTGTGGATGAGGTAGCGGCACTGATTGTCGGTGACTGGGATTCCGTTGACTGTGGTAGAGATATCATTCTACGTACGTGTGATGGTGCTTTTCAACGGATTTATGAGACACATGTTTTATTTATTCCTTTGCAATATCCATTGTTGTTCCCATATGGAGAATATGGTTATGAGGAAGACATTCCCTTAATTGTGAATGCCACGTCTATTGTATTTCATCCGAGGACTAGCGTTTCTGTTAGAGAGTGGATTGCATTTAGGTTGATGGAGAGAACTTTTGAAGACACTATATTGCTGAAAAGTAAGAGGTTATTCCAACAATTTATTGTTGATTCTTACTCAATGGTTGAGGCGTAAAGATTGCAATTTATTAGACGTAATCGTAATATTATAAGATGTGATTTTTTGAAAGGCATAGAGGAAGTCATTGATAGAGGTGATGTACAAGCAAATTCTGTTGGAAAGCGTATTATCCTTCCATCTTCCTTTATCGGTGGTCGACGATATATGTTTAATAATTGTCAGGATGCTATGGCGATATGCAAGAGATATGGTTACCCAGATTTATTTCTAACCTTCACATGCAACCCAAGGTGGAATGAAATACATCAGTTTGTTACTGAGAAAGGTCTTACAAATATCGATCGACCGGATATTGAATGTAGGGTGTTTCACATTAAGTTGGAACGATTATTGGTTGATCTTAAGAAAGAGCAATTCTTCGGAAAAGTTGTTGCAGGTTGGAATCCCACAAAACCTACAATGTAGTTTTGTTTTTGGGTTTCCATACAGTAGAAGTTGTCTTATTTATAAATTTAACAAACTTAATTTATTTTGGGTGTTTCTGTAGGCATGTATACTATTGAATTCCAAAAAAGAGGCTTGCCACATGCACATATAATATTGTGGCTAGAAGATAAGGATCATTTGCAAAGTGTGGACTTTATTGATTCTATTATATCAGCTGAGTTACCAGACAATAACAAGTACCCAGAGTTACATAAAGTTGTGACAAATTTTATGCTTCATGGACCCTGTGGTCATCTTAAGCGTAACTCTCCCTGCATGAAAAATGGTAAATGTTCAAAGTACTTTCATAAGAAATTTGTTGATTGTACAAGTTTTGATGATGACGGATATCCAATTTATAAGAGAAGGGATGCCGGAATTGTTGCCACAAAGGGTGGTGTCCAACTGGATAACTGATATGTAGTGCCTTATAATCCGAAATTATTGATGAGGTACCGGGCCCATATTAATATTGAATATTGTAATAAATCTGATTGCATTAAATATTTGTTTAAATATGTTAACAAGGGTCCGGATCGTGTCACGATGGCTATCATCACTGGTGTTTCTCCTCCTAATCGGAATGAAGTGATTGATGAGATTAAGGCTTATTATGATTGTCGTTACTTGTCTCCGTGTGAGTCTGCTTGGAGACTTTTTGCTTTTGATATTCATCTAAGATGGCCTGCAGTTCAAAGGTTGACCTTCCACCTTCCTAAAGAACAGTTCGTAGTGTTCAACGATAGCGATAACCTTGATGATGTTGTTGATAGAAGTAAAAATAAGCAGACCATGTTTAAAGCTTGGATGGACGCTAATTGCAAATACACTGAAGGTAGGGATTTGACCTATGGAGAATTTCCTTCAAAGTTTGTTTACCTAGCTCAGGAAAGTGGAATGGCGTCCTAGGAAAAAGGGGCACATGATTGGTCGATTGAATTTTGTTCCTCCGGGTACTGGAGAATCGTATTATATGAGGTTGTTGCTTAACGTTCAAAGAGGTTGTACCAGTTATGAAAGTTTAGCAACTGTTAACAATCATAGATATGATACTTTTCAAGCCGCTTGCTGCTCTTGGGATTATTAACTGATGATAAGGAGTTTGTTGATGGTCTACGTGAGGTTGCATCCTTGTCTTCCGGGTTATATATTAGGAGGCTATTTGTCACGTTGCTATTGTCTAATAGTCTTGAAAATCCTAAACATGTATGGGAAGAGACGTGGGAGGTGTTAGCTGATGGTATTCTATATGATAGAAGAAAAAGGCTGCAATTTCCAGGTAATGCATCTTATTTTTTAAAAATACAATTCAGCTGACTTATTGTTTGTTTAATAGTTTGTTATTCTATTTTGATTCATAATTATTAATATATATAAAATTATATATTACATCTTGACTATGTTTGCTCATCTGTATCTATATAACCATGTTTATATGGTTGTAAATGTAGGGTTGATTTTGGAGCAAGAACAATTAAAAGTATTATGTTTGGTTGAGATTGAAAAACTATTGCATCTGAATGGGAAGTCTTTGAAGGATTTTCCTACCATGCCTTATCCTGATTGTCATGATTTGCCTGATTTTAGTAATATCTATAATGATCTTTATCAACACTATGATAGAGATCAGATGTTTCATAGCCATGTTGAATGTTTGGGTCAACTAAATGTTGGGCAAAGGACAATATATAATGAAATCGTTGCTGCTGTGTTAAATGCTACAGGTGGTTTCTATTTTGTTGATGGTTTTGGTGGAACAGGCAAAACGTTTCTATGGAAAACGTTATCTTATAGGTTTCGTTCTGAAGGTAACATTGTTCTTAATGTTGCATCTAGCGGCATTGCTTCACTTCTATTACCCGGGGGGAGGACTGCTCATTCCCAATTTTCAATCCCTTTAGTGTGCAATGAAGACTCATGTTGTAATATTAAGCAGAATAGCTTTAGAGCTGACTTACTTCAACAAGCAAGTTTAATAATTTGGGATGAGGCTCCTATGGTTAATTGATGAGTGTGATTTCACCTCATTTTCCATGTACATTTCTGCATGCATTTGCATATAGTTAGGCTAATTTAGTGTTGATTTTGTTTAGTTTTTCCTTTGGAATGGATAAGGTGGTATTGTGTGTTGTTTTGCAGATATTCATGATTAAATGCCCAAGAATTAGCCAGTAATGAAGCTTGGAGGACTTAGAGCCTGAAAAGAGAAGAAATTGAGCCAAGCAGAGAGTATCACGGCCTAGCCGTGATGGCCCTCACGGCCGTGAGGGAGCAAAGAGTGAAGAAAGAATTGAGCCAAAAGTCGAAGTCTGTCACGGCCTAGCCGTGATGGCTATCACTACCGTGAGCTGCTAGTTGGAAAAGTCGAAACGATCACGGCCTAGCCGTGATGGATATCACGACCGTGATGAATCAAGAAATGAAGAGGCGCCAGTCGAAAACCATCACGGCCTGGCCGTGATGGCTGTCACGGCCGTGACGCGCGCCTGATCTATAAATAGAGCTGCACTGAACAGAATTAGGGATCGGCACTTGGGAAGCAGGCTGAGGCTGGCGGCTGGAGAGGGTTTTCTCTGCTCTTGGATGGGGAGAAGATTGGAGGATTCCTCTATGAGTGTTCTTCATCCCTTCCCTTTTTCCCTTTTGTATTTCCTTATCATGAGTAGTTAAATTCCCCTGTTGTTGGGGTTAGATGTAACTTTTCTGAACTTAGTTGTATAGTGATGTGGTTGTTTTAATACAAGTTTCTATTTCGTTATGAGTATGTGATTCTGTGTTTAATGCTTTCCTTGGATTAGCTACCCATAGGAATGATATGTTGCTTTGATAGACAATTGACAGATTGGTATTAAGGCATGCTCATGAATCATATGCCAAGTAGGTCAAGAATCTAGACATAGGTGTTGGCTGCTTGCAATCTTATAAGTCTTAACTTAATGCAAAATCTCAGGTTGATCTACCTAAGACATTAGGGTTTAATTTGGGGTTTTAGGCTCAATGCACCTAAGACATTAGGCTTGAGTATTTTAGAAAAGGCTTGATTGACATAATTGAATTAGGACTTGTGTTAGAAGCCATTTCATTGCAACTAAGGGAGGATTAGTGTAGTCTAACCCTGACAATTCTAGCCACATCTCTGTTTGCATACCAAGTGTTTGACAAAATTCCAAAAGGACAAAAATATTTTGTTTCTTTATTTTATGATCTCTTCATGCCATAGTTTAGTCTAGATAGTTGTTGAGTTTGCGAATTGGTAATTGACAACCGATCCCTGTGGATACGATAACCGGTCTCACCACCGTATTACTTGATTGCGACGAGGTGCACTTGCCTTTATTCTAAAAATCATGCAACAAGTTTTTGGCGCCGTTGCCGGGGATTGGCTTTGCCAATATCAGTAGTAACAAATGAGACGACTAGTTTAGACATTTTTATTTTATTTTTCTGTATATATTTGATATCCTTTTTTTAGTTAGTTTTGTATATATTCCTTTTTGTGTTTCTTTGATCTTGGGCTTAATTGTCTGTGAGGTGAAAAATTGATTAGACAGGATCATGGACTACAATTGCTATCAACCATCTGATGCAGAAATTGAGATATCTGAGCTGCAGTTCAAGGGTAGATATGCTGCAGTTGGCCATAAACATCCAACAAGTGAGTGATGAGCTGTCAAGGGCACAAATCTCTCCTCCACCAATGGTAGGTTGTTCCGAATGGGGAAATCAATTTCCCAACACTTCTACTCCATGGTGGGGGAACCTTCCAAACAATACTTGGATTGATCAAGAGGAACATTGGGAATCTTCCACACCTTCATATCAACCACAACCATCTCAATGGTATGATGAGCCATCCCCATTGGAAGTTGCTTGGGAGAACTTCAAATCCGCATTCCCAGTCGAGGTTGAGCAACCTATCCCGGATAGTCGACCTCACTTAGAGGCTGTTTTGGAGAACTTCATGGTAACAACAATGGAAGAATTAAAAAATCAAGAAGACACCATTCGAAGTTTCGGGGTACGTATTGAGAAAATCTCTAACCAACTATCCGGAATGTCAAAAGGGAACTTGATGGATGATGATGAAGGTGATGCAATAAAGTATGATGATGAAGATGATGCCAAAATGGATGATGAGGAAGAAGAAGAAGTGGGAGCAACCGAGTCAAGAAGTGAAGAACCTGTTTGTGAGAACATAGTTGCACCATCCCCCATTGAACCATTGACTGAAGAGATTGAGAGGAAAATGCATTTGGAGGATATCTATTTCACCATGCTTGGGGATGATGAAAAACTTTTGGTATTAGATGATTCTATTAGTTCCAATGCATGTGTTGAATGTGATGGGAAAAACACTTGTGTGGTTTGTGCTGAGATTTATGCATATTTGGAAGGTGATGGATTTGGCAATGCTGAGAGTGAAGATTGTACAGAAGCCAGAACAGCACCAATGATCCTCTCGACTTGTTTGCCACCTCACATTTTAAAGCAGTCAACAATGGAGTTCATGCCTCTGCCTGAGAAACCAGATTTTGGATCTTTAAAAAAATGCAGGCACCATGGCCAGTCCAAGAGGTTGAATCCCATTTTTATTGGGAAGATTTTGTTGATAAAGGGGTCATCTTTGACCCGAGAGGAATTGAAAAGCGCTTCCCATTTGAAGAAGTCAGCATGAATTTCGAGCGCTCACTTCCACATTTTTGCTGCAAACCGTGGGATCCAGGTGAAGGATCTCACATGGTTAGCATCCCTTGGTCCTTATACCACAGGTTATGGGATCCAGGTGGATGCTTCTTAATGAGTCAAGCTAGTGACGTTAAAGAAGCGCTTATTGGGAGGCAACCCAACTTTTCTTAACCCTTCTCTTTAGTTAGCTTTTGTTTTTGATTTTCAACCACTTGAATAATTTGAGAAGCTCAAGAGGAAAATAATAAATTGTCAATTGCCAAGTGTTTGCAGGGTAATAAGGAAGGAAGGGAGAGCAAGAAGACAAGGAGAAGAGAAAAAGGGGCAGAGAAAAAGCAAAGTCAGCACCCGCTACCGCCTCGGTAAGCCGTTCCAATTTTTTGTTTTATTTTCTTTTTCTTCTCCTTTCTCCAACTTGATTGTTTACATTGGGGACAATGTAAATTTTTAAGCTTGGGGTAGAGGGGTATTTTTGCATATGTTCATATTTTGCATTTTTCATGTTGCATTCATATAGTTTTGCATGGTAGTTTGCATGATCACACAATTAGATTGCTCTTGTTTAGATTTTGCATCCAATTGTGAGAACTAAGTGCCAAATAAATTGTGATAGTGGATTTTTGAACCCAATTTATTTCATTCTTGTGATATGGCTTCAAATAAAAATTCTTGAGATGGTCTTGGATAGTTGATGATTAGCATGTGTTTCTATAGACTTGTGTTCCTCACTGATTCTGAACTAAAATGTGAGATTTTGAGCCAAAGGGGTACTCACTAAAATTTTACCCCATTCCTTGTGTTAGAGTGTTATTCCTCTTGGTTTGTTATTCTCTAGAACTTGACTTGAAACCATTTTGAAGCTTAAAAATTTTTGAAAACATTTTTGAAAAGGATTGAGGCAATAGGTATTTTTCTGGCCTTCTGAGCTTTGAATGATGAAATGCTACCCCTTAGTTGCCTAATTTTGAGCCTACATGGATGAAATACTTTTCTTGGTACCCTGGAATAATTTTGATAAATATGTTTGATAGGGACCTTCTAAAGTATTGCACAAAAGGGTGAAAAAGGTAGTTGAAAGTTTGGGATAAGAATCAGAAAAAAATAATTCTCTTGAGTTGAAAAATCTCCCCTCTCCAAGAAAAAGTTAAAAAAAAAAAGAAGAAAAAAAAGAGAAAAAGAAAAATATAAAGAGATGGGGATGACAAAAACAAGAGAAATGAGAAATAACAGAAAAAGAAAGAAAAGAAAGGTGGAAAAATGTATTGAAAACCCAAGAAGGTATTTTAGAAGGTGTCATGTGTTGAAATGTTTGATACTTGGTTTAGCCCTTTTGAAATTTCCTTTTCTTGTTATCCCCACCTAACGATTAATCCCATGGCCATGTTACAACCAAAGCTAAAGACCTCTTGATTCTTAATTGTTTTCATTAATAAAGTAGAGATGTGGTTGATAGTCAAGCATATGGTAGGATTCATTCTTTGAGGAAAATTGAGTGAAATGTCATATACCCATAAACACTTGAGTGAGGTTAGAAAGAGAGCCAAGCAAATAAACAAGCTTGGGGTGAGCTTCAGGTGAGAAAGAGTGCCCGAATCAGTGAGAATATGAATTTAGAGAACCTAAGCCTCTAATTGGACTTGAATTGATTGTCTCTTGCTGATTTGTTTGAAATGCCTATTACTTGGATTAGTATTTACTCGGGTTCTTAGTTCACTATCCATGTTCTATTTTGATCTTCTGGCCTTGGTGATTGCTTGAGGACAAGCAAAGTCTTAAGCTTGGGGTGATTTGATGAGTGTGATTTCACCTCATTTTCCATGTACATTTCTGCATGCATTTGCATATAGTTAGGCTAATTTAGTGTTGATTTTGTTTAGTTTTTCCTTTGGAACGGATAAGGTGGTATTGTGTGTTGTTTTGCAGATATTCATGATTAAATGCCCAAGAATTAGCCAGTAATGAAGCTTGGAGGACTTAGAGCCTGAAAAGAGAAGAAATTGAGCCAAGCAGAGAGTATCACGGCCTAGCCGTGATGGCCCTCACGGCCGTGAGGGAGCAGTAGCTGAAGAAAGAATTGAGCCAAAAGTCAGAAGCTGTCACGGCCTAGCCGTGATGGCTATCACGGCCGTGACGGCTATCACGGTCGTGACCTGCTAGTTGGAAAAGTCAGAAACGATCACGACCTAGCAGCCGGATGGATATCACGGCCGTGATGAATCAAAGAAATGAAGAGGCGCCCCAAGTCGGAAACCCATCATGGCCTGGCCGTGATGGCTGTCACGACCGTGACGCGCGCCTGATCTATAAATAGAGCTGCACCGAACAGAATTAGGGATCGGCACTTGGGAAGCAAGGAGGTCAAGCGGTGGAGAGGGTTTCTACCCAAAAAGGGGGCGTTTTCTGCTCTCTTGGATGGGGAGAAGATTGGAGGATTCCTCTATGAGTGTTCTTCATCCCTTCTCTTTTTCCTTTTGTATTTCCTTATCATGAGTAGTTAAATTCCCCTGTTGTTGGGGTTAGATGTAACTTTTCTGAACTTAGTTGTATAGTGATGTGGTTGTTTTAATACAAGTTTCTATTTCGTTATGAGTATGTGATTCTGTGTTTAATGCTTTCCTTGGATTAGCTACCCATAGGAATGATATGTTGCTTTGATAGACAATTGACAGATTGGTATTAAGGCATGCTCATGAATCATATGCCAAGTAGGTCAAGAATCTAGACATAGGTGTTGGCTGCTTGCAATCTTATAAGTCTTAACTTAATGCAAAATCTCAGGTTGATCCACCTAAGACATTAGGGTTTAATTTGGGGTTTTAGGCTCAATGCACCTAAGACATTAGGCTTGAGTATTTTAGAAAAGGCTTGATTGACATAATTGAATTAGGACTTGTGTTAGAAGCCATTTCATTACAACTAAGGGAGGATTAGTGTAGTCTAACCCTGACAATTCTAGCCACATCTCTGTTTGCATACCAAGTGTTTGACAAAATTCCAAAAGGACAAAAATATTTTGTTTCTTTATTTTATGATCTCTTCATGCCATAGTTTAGTCTAGATAGTTGTTGAGTTTGCGAATTGGTAATTGACAACCTATCCCCGTGGATACGATAACCGGTCTCACCACCGTATTACTTGATTGCGACGAGGTGCACTTGCCTTTATTCTAAAAATCATGCAACATTAATAGGTGGGCTTTTGAGGCATTTGATAGGAGCCTTAGAGATATAATGAAGGTTGTTGGTGCAGATAATTTGGATAAACCATTTGGTGGGAAGGTTGTTGTTCTTGGCGGTGATTTTAGACAAATATTACCTGTAATCCCTAAAGCATGTAGGGCTGATATTGTTATGGCAACAATCAATTCCTCTATACTATGTAAACATTGTAAAGTGATGAAATTAACAGAAAATATGAGGTTGCGAACTACATCATATGTTGTTGATCTACAAGTAACCATGGAGTTTGCAAAATGGATCATTGATATTGGTGATGGGAAGTTGGGGATTGATAATGATGGTGAAGCTGAAATTCATGTCCCTGAAGACCTTTTGATCCTAAATTCTTTGGATCATATTGAAAGCATTGTCTCTTCCACGTATCCTAACTTGCTAGAAAATATCAATGATTACAAGTTTTTTGAGGATAGAGCGATTTTGGTTCCAACTTTGGAAATTGTACAAAATGTCAATAACTATGTCTTAGCTTTGCTACCTGGTGAGGCGAAGCAATACCTGAGTGCTGATACTATTTGCAAGATGGAGGAAACTAATGGCATTAACCCTGATTGGGTAACAACTGAATTTCTTAACCAGGTCAATTGTTCAAGCCTACCTAATCACAAGATAATTTTGAAACTAGGAGTCCCAGTTATGTTAATGAGAAACATTGATCAATCTTATGGGTTATGTAATGGAACAAGGTTAATTGTCAGTGAGTTGGGTTCAAATGTTATTGGTTGTAAAGTAGCTACGGGAACTCATGCTGGGGAGAAGGTCTATATTCCTAGGATGAACCTGATTCCTTCAGATTCTGGAATTCCTTTCCAGTTTCAGAGAAGACAATTTCCACTCATTTTGAGCTTTGCAATGACCATCAATAAGAGTCAAGGGCAAACATTATCCCATGTTGGCTTATATTTGCCACGACCGGTTTTCTCTCATGGGCAACTATATGTAGCTATTTCTAGGGTTAAGAGTAAGGCAGGGCTTAAAATTTTAACTTGTGATGATCATGGTGAACCAACCTCTATTGTTAAGAATGTTGTTTACAAAGAAGTATTCCAGAAAATCTGATGTATTCAAACTTATGCCACCATCGATCTTACTGGGTTTTTTTTTGTTGACATGTGTTTATATTATAAGGAACTGGGCATGCTAAGTTAACGTAGTTTCATGAGTTATTTGCTTTATTCAATGCAAAGTTATCTTTAGTTCTCTTTACAATTATTTGTTGTTTACCCTCATTTCTAATCCAACTAACTAATCCAAAAAACAAAATAAAACATAACGCTTTCATGATTAGGTAAATGTTTCATCGAACAGCCAAATTCTCAAAAAAATTATAACACTCATACATTACCCTATTTTAAAATCAATTCTTCTTTAATGAAATTAAGTACTTCAACTCAGGTAAAGAGAAAAAAAAAAGGTTACCTAAATTCAATTTTATATTTGTGAAATAGTTGTACATAAACTTATTATAAGGGTTTGATTGATGATTTAATCCTTCCAAATTATGTATATTTCGGTTTTAATTACATTCGACTTTTTCACACTTTTTTATCCATCCAAATATCAAAGTCTATGAATAGGTCCGTATTGTCACCTGTTCACCATTAAAATAACTTGACCATTATGTTCTTATGTTGTAGAAATATTCATCTTTCATTAATTTAAGTTGTCACTAATTTGTTTTCTTTCACAACTTACCGTCAAAACATATTTACAACTTTATAAAGATTATCCAAATCAACATGACTGTTTAGGAACTAACAACTAATTTATACATGTTATACATAATAAGTACTCACCTTCCCCTGGTAATTGAACATTAATTAAAAAATCTAATAAACTCTAATAAAACAAGTGAGCGATGGTATCCAACAAAAAGAAAAAAACTATAGCATCAATCTCTACCAACAAATACTTGAAACAGATAACTTTATACAACTTTAACCAGCACATATCAACACTGCCATAATAAAAAACATTACTATCAATTTAATGGTTATTACTATCCAAACAAACAAGTATCTCCACTAATGGTAAATCACATAGAACTTAAACAACCTTATAACGAAGCCCCTTAGCCATCTAATAAACTGCAGTGAACATGCGAAACAAGAATTAATACAACCATTGAAAATAAGAATAGTTTGGTCAAGTTATAAAATCACTGTTAAAGCTTAAAATCAAGTCTCAAATTAAGTTACCTTACATAATTAAAACGCCAAATATACGGCCGGATACGTAATGCTTGAGTAGCCAAGGTATCTCGCTAATGGTAGCATTAAGATGATGTTTCCACGCTGCCTTGCATCTTCCAACTTGCTTTGCGTCTTCTTCTTCTTAAAATGAGTTACTATGCATTTTCTTCTTCTTCTTTAAATGAGTTAGTGTTGATCAACGTTTTACTAAAAAGTAGAAATTGAATCATATTTTATAAGACCAAGTTCTCTTCTGAAGGTCCAAAAATATTTATAATATACATACTATTATATTCTCTGTAATATTTATACACCCATTTAAAATTAACCTTTCCAATGTTAGGTTACACTAGTGACATCTAACATGAAGATCAATGTAATGACGTGGCAACCCTGTCTCAATTTTTTATTAATCTATTTATAAAAGTATTAATTTTTTTTAATTAATTCCATTAATAAATATAAATCCCTGACCCCCAATACCCCATTCCCCGTATCTTCTCTTGATCCCCCATTCGTCGATTCTGTCTTCCTCCTTCAATCATCATTCTATTCGTCCCCTTCCTCCCCCATTCCCATCGACTATCCCCTTCCTCCCTCATTCTCACTCACCATACGAAGAGCTTCCCGCAACGAAGAGTCAGCCATGAAGATGTGAATATCTATAACAGAGAATAGGAGTTCGTCCTGTAATTCGACATTTCCGTCAGCTATTTCGAGGTTGAGTGTTGTTATGGTGACGAGGCCTTACTGTTGATGTCTAGAAGTCAAAATATTTCTGGAAGAATGTTCTAGAGATGTCCCAATTGACAGGTATGAAATCTGTTTGTTGAAATGTCCAAATGGTTCTGGGATGTGTTTGTTCAAAATCTGATATGTACAGATACGGAAGACCTGCAATTACTTTCAATGCGTCGATGAAGAAATTTTTGAAGAAGGTGGTGCAACATACTGCACTTCTGGGACCACTTCACTTCGCACGCTAGGGACTTGGGGTTTCTTTCTCAATCTTAATTAGAAGGACCACTTCCTTCTCTGAAACGCTTTTTTTAATTAGGTTTCCTTTAATAAAATATTACACCAAATTAACACACATCGTATTATTATAATATAAAATCCACCTCATTAGAAAACACACGTGACATGGCTTAAAGGTAATTTCATTCGAACATATCATCAATTAGTAGACAAACTTAACAGCGTGGACCAAAATCATAATGGAGCATTTAGTAGGCTAAACATGCCCAAACAATTTAACAGGGACTTAAAACAAAAGACCTTGTATTGTTAAAGATTAAAAACAAATTTAATCCAATAATATTTTAACATGCTTCTTAAATTTTCTTATGTTACGATAGCTGGGTCAGACTTTGGGTTGAGTTGTTTTTTGTTCACCTGAGCTCAGAAAGCTTTATGATTGTTTTATCCTTTCTACACCTTGTATTATGCTCAATACACCTTGCACTTTTTTTTTTACATTTCTTTTTCAAAAATGTCCTTCTTCGAAAACAGAATGCAAAGTGTGTGGAGCATAATACAAGGTGTAAAAAGTAAGTCTTTTATCCTTTTGTAGCAAGGGCTTACTTCAAGTTTTCTTTTTTGTTCTATTAGTCTGAAAAACTTATTGTTAAAGGTTTAGCCTTGGGCCTTGGGCTAACAAGAAACATTCTACTAAAAAAAGGCTAAAAACAATTATATAAAAGATTTTTTTTTGAGGCAATATAAAAGATCTTCTTTTTTTCATTCAGTTAATTGTATATTTTATGAATGTGGTCATAACTTAGCCTTAATTTTATAATGTACTTGCATGCTTATGGTACACATTTGTTGATCATACTTTTTTTAAAAATAAAATTACTTTTCTTTTCCCAAGAATCAACAAATGAACAATAAAAAAATAAATATTAAATTCACACAATAACCCGTAACGGCTATGTATGACTTTTCCATCCTCAAGTATCACTAGTTATGCTATCTTGAAACTCGTGCAAGAGTGAATTTTGTTTTAAAAATAATAATAATGTCTTTATTTTTTTATTTAGCAAAGTTTTAAATAAGTTTTAATTCACGCAACAATTTAGACGTTGATATATGATTTTTCATTGTCAAGTATTTTATGCATCATAAGGGTTCATTGTATAGCTTTGCTACCTTTAGTAATGCTCAAAGTGAATTTATTTTTAAAAAATAAAATAAATCAATTTACTCTTTTAACAAGTTTTTATTGAAAAAATAATTTTGAATTCATGTGACAATCTACAACGTTGATATATGGTCCTCCATCCTCAAGTGTTGTAAGATTTGTAAGGGTTTTCCGTATAACACTGCTATCTTCAATCCTGTGCAAGAGTAAATTCATTTTAAAAATAAAAATATTTTTTAATTTTCTATTTAAATAAATCTTTAATTAAATAAAAATATATTTCTGAATTCACGCAACAATCTACGACGTTGATGTATGGTCCTCCCGTGGATGGCAATGAATACCCATAAAAATTACCTATGAGGGGTAGAATAATTACCCGCTTAATGGGTATGAGTATAGGGGTGAATAATTACCCACAAAATTTCATGGGTATGAGTGCGGGTACGGGTACTCTAGTGCCCAACCCGCCCATTACCCGCATAGAATCATTTTGATCCTTTATCTCTTGGTCAGAATCATTTTGGTCTTTTATCTTTTAAAAGATTCATTTTGGTCATTTATCTCTCTAACGTTACACAAACCGATCCTTTCTGTCAACTCTATTACAACAGACGTTAGTGTGATTTAAGGTGGTTGTTAACTCTCCCTCCTGACCTGTGACATGTCAAAGTAGTGTGACATGTCATCACCCGTGGACTTTACCATTCGAAAAAGATGTATTCATCCCCAAATTAAAAAGACTATCTTCTTTCCCATGGACGAGAAAGACATGATCATCGTTAAACAGAGGAAAATGATCATGTTTTTGTAGAACTGATTAAGTTGCGATAGGAGATAGTTGAAGATGTTCATAGTTGAAGGCGTTGAAGCTGCCACATTAGAAATTTTCGTCAATAGATTTAACAAAGTTAAAAGAAAGGATCAGCTTGTGTAACGTTAGAGAGATAATGACCAAAATGAATATTTTAAAAGATAAATGATCAAAATGAATTCTGGCCAAAAGATAAAGGATCAAAAGTATATTTAGTACATATTTAGTCTATATATAATAATTATTATTATATATATACTGTTAAATTTAAAAAATATGACCTAGGTTAATTACTTTCTTTATCCTTCATTCCTTCATGCGTTCTACAGTTCTACAGTTCTACTTTCCTTTTTGCAACCTAATCTCCTTTATGCCACAGTTGTTAGTCGTTGCCAAAGACTTTTGCATTTAAGACTTAGATATATATTGATGTATATCTGTAATGTGAGAACATACTAGAACGGTTTGCCTTGTTATATACTACTATTATTTTTCAGACTTGCTATATATGTGTTGTTCTCAACATGTTATACATTTCTTTTATGGTTTGCCTTTTAGATTTATAAAAGGAGTTGATTAATATTTTTTTAATTTATTAATTTTTAATAGTTAGTTAAAATGAGGGTAATGGGTGTGAGTATGTGTACATAGGTACCCAGCAGGTAAGGGTGCAGGTATCAAAATTGCTACCCACGCGGTTATGGGTCTAAGTACGAATATTTTTTATTTTTTTAAAAATGTGGGTATCAGTATGGGTACCATAGTACCCTACCCATACCTTACTCGTTTCCATCCCTCCATTCTCAAGTGTCGTAAGAATTGTAAGGATTTATCGTATAACACTGTTATCTTAAACCCTGTGCAAAAGTGAAATAATTTTAAAGTAAAACTCCTCAAAATAGCATTTAAAATTAAAATATTTTTCAAAAAAATATAAATTCAATCAACTTATGATTCTTTTTTAAGAACTATGTGGCTTTGAATTTCCTAAGGTAAGCAAGGAATACATAGGAGCAGAATCCAAGTTCTGTCAAGCCAAATTTTTTTCTTCAATTTTTTTTGTTTCTTTTTATTTTAAAAAATAGGGTAAAATAAATACTTTTAAAGGTTATTTTAAATTTTACACAAGTGATTCAGGTTAACTGTCATAAGACGAGGGTATCAGAGGTGCTTTGGAATTTAGTTTTCCCCTTCACTATGCACAATCGACCCCTGAATCCAAATATGGTTTCAAAGACCATTTTTGTTTTATATTGTTTTCCAAATTTTCCTATTTTAATAAAATTGATGGCGACTCACATTTCCTTTTCCTTTTACGCCGTCCCCATCGAGGTGTGACACACATGAATAACATTGGGTCTTGCACAAGCCATTGTTGATAACCTTCAGTGACGAGACCAGGATCATGACTATTATCTGTAACATCCATGATTTTAGAGCCTTAAGTTTATATGCTTGTTATGTATGTTTAAGTGTTTGAGAGTTTGTTCAAGAACTACGCGATCGATCAACTTCGAATCAGACAAGCGCACAAGCCGCGGGATACTGTTAGTAACACCCCATTTTTCGCATAAGTCCTTAAACGCTTCTATATGCTTCTTATGTATGCTTGATTGTTTGGTAGTTGTTATTATTATGCTTTAGAAATGTTAAAAAAGGGATAAGTGAGATTTTTAAGTTGAAAATCCCTTCCTGATGCAGGAGCACAGCCGTACTCATGTGTCAGCACGCCCGTGCTTAAGGCGTGTGTCTTGTGGCAGTCAGGGTCACAAGCACGGTCGTGCTTAATGGGAGCACGACCGTGTCGGAAAATGCGTATGTTGATGCGGTTTCTTCCTGACCGTGCTTAAACGAGTACGACCCCGTGATCGAGTTAAGCACGACCGTGCTTAGTGGGAGCCGGTCGTGCTAGGGGTCAGAGTCTATAAAAGGAACCTATTCAGTGAGGGTTTCGAGTGTAACCCTCACATTGGCACTTTTAGCAACCCTAGTGCTGCTGCAACCACTCTTTCTCCTATTTCCATTGAACCCATCCAATTCTTGGAGTTCTTAAGACTTTTGGGAGAGATTAGCTTGTTTGTGCAATTAAAAATGTAATAGTTTGTCCCTCTATTAATCTCTTTTCATTGTTTCCTTGAATTGAGATTAATTGGTTAATCTTTCTTGTTTGGCCAAGGCTTAAGGAACTCATCAAGCCGTTCGAGGGAACCAAGGTTGTTTCGTGAGTCGGTGCTAAGGGAATCATCATACCAGGTATGGGGAGAATGATACTATGAACATGTAGGCAAGGGGGTAGCGTAAGATGAACGGTTCCCATGACCCTGTTATTTGTTAAATGCTTACTTGTTGTCTTGCTATGAGTTTATGTATGCTTAGGGATATTTGGTATGTTTGCTCATTAATATTGATAATTGTTTGTGACATGAATAAATGTTAATTGATAATATTTATGCCATGAGTAAACTGCTTGGTTGATGATGTAATGCCATGAATGCTGTTGATTGTATGAGGTGGTTTATGCCATGGATGAACACAAGAGAAGTTTAACGTCATTAATATTAATAAGACTCTAATTGGTTAAAATAGGGCTTGTTAATAATGCTTGAAATTAATGGCTTAATTCCCCAATTGTTTCATAAAACATGGATTTAGTATTGAGAGGTGAGGTATATGCCAAATGGTTTAGTCAAGGACCCTAGGATTGATTATGAGTGTTTTAGGGGGTTTTGGCTGAGAGTCTTAACCAAATTTGCCCAGACTGTACGACCACGCTCCAGTAAGCACGACCGTGCTTAACAGGGAGCACGCCCGTGCTCCCAGTTCAAATTTGAATTGGCCGTGCTGCATAAGCACAGTCGTGCATGACAGGAAGCACGCCCGTGCTTCACTTCAGTGACAGCACGCCCGTGCTCCCCCAAACAGAGCAAACGTGAATTAAAAGAATAAAGGGTGCTTCACCCCAATTGTCCTCAATGATGAAATAAAACACCGACCGAATGAAGACAAGTTAGATAATTTAATTAAAGACTTAACAAGATAATTATAAATAATAAGTTGGTTAAGGCGGTTATCCCACGTTATGCTTTGGTTCTTATTGGCCAAAGTAGCCTTGATGCTTATTGGTCGATGTGTTGTTTAAGTTGAACATTGGTGCTCATTGGTCAAGGGGCCTTGACTTTTACGGTTCAAGGTGTTGATGATGATAAAACTTGGGTGCTTATTGGACCAACCGGAGGTGGTGGATACCTGTTGTTTGTTATTGTGCTCGTGCATTCACGCATTGGAGTTGTTAGTGGGGGAAGTTCAACATAGGGGAGGTTGTCTTAGAGTACGGCGATCTGTCTGTCCGTCGTGATTCACCCATGGTTTGGTGAACTGCTGGCGTTGGTGCTTATTGTCCAATGTGAATATGTAACTCCAAAGTTGCCTTCTTGAGATAGATTGGATCTACATGCAAAATGGAGTAGTTGAGTAGCGCTGCACCGCATAGCATAAATTGGTTGAATTATCATAATGATATGAATATGTTATAAATGTATGATATATGTTGTTATATGCTATGACTATATGATGCATGCTCATCTTGCTTCCTATCTCCATGCCGTTATATTTCATATATGTTTCTTATTCCCCATTTCTCTGTTGTTGTTTTGGCATGTATCTTTTATGCAGAGGACGACGAGCAACCAGTTGAGGAGTGACTCTGAGGAGCCGCAACTCTTAGTTAGGATTTCCCAGTTTTAGTTTGTTTATCCATGATGCTTTTCCGGATCGGTATACCAGCTTTGTATGTGACATCGGGGTTGGGTTGTTTCTTTGTTATGTTTTCCTTTATAAACTTGTTTATTTTAGCGTTGTTGAGACCTTTGTTCATATGGTACCTTTCTAGCCATGGATCTTTACTATTTTCAATAAATGAAATGCATGATTTTATTTTTGTTAATTTCTTTTATATGCCGTTTAAGCTTTATAAATACATGCAAGGTAGAGGGACTCACGTTTATGATTTTTGTTAATTTCTTCGTATTAGGTTTACTAATGACGTCCACTTCATGTATCTGTGTTTAGGAGAATTTTCGGAGCCCCAGAGGTCCTTAGTGGACACGTGGCAGATTTGAAGAGGTGAGGATAGTGTTTGTTTTGTGGTGCCCGATACACTTACATACATATCAAGTGGGAGAAAAAAGCATTCTATCGTCGGAATCGGCAAAATAGCATAACGTACAATATTAGTTGTAGGGCGACCTAAGCGCTACTAGTGAGCGAGTAATCGACAATGCCAAAATCACATTGGCGACTACCCCGTGGTACCAATGATGATTTGGGGATTGTAGGTTTATCGTCGTTAGGTTGATTTTGTGAATATTGAGGATGTCTGATTTTATCATTGAACTGCTTGAGATGTGCTGGTTGAGTTATCATGCTTTATGTGCTTATGAGTTTCAGGGTCTCGATAAGTTCCAGCGGAACAATCTGTGCCATCTTTCAAGGGAGCTTATGACCCCGGAGATGCTCTGTTGTGGATGAGGGAGATTGAGAAGATCTTTCGAGCTATGGCGTGCAACGACATGCAGAAGGTCATCTTTAGGACTTTCATGCAGACAGAGGAGGTGGAGCATTGGTGGGAGAACTGTCGCCAGTGTATGGAGGCTAAGGGCACGACAGTTACTTGGAATGCCTTCAGGGACAAGTTCTTGGAGAAGTATTTTCCAGCAGACATCCGTGACAAGAAAGAGATGGAGTTCTTGGCTCTGAAGCAAGGGAGTATGTCCGTGGGAGAGTATGTTATGAAGTTCGAGTAAGTTGCTAGGTATTACACACTGTATCAGTTTGTGACTGATGATCGTTCTAAGTATGTAAAGTTTGAGGATGGTCTTCGCCCGAAGATCAAGCAGGCGATCAACTATCAGGAGATCCGCGTCTTCCCGATTATGGTAAACCAGTGTAGGATCTTTGAAGATGCCTACAAATCTAGAGTGGCGAGTTACAAAAATTCAGATACCTAGTGCAGCAGGAAGACAAATAAGAAGGATAAGGGAAAGCAGTGCTTCGCTCCCACCGGCCGGGACTTCAAGCAAAGTGACAAGAAGCCACAGTTCTCTTCAGATAGGTCCAGCAGTTGGAATTATTCTTCTCCTTGGTCCATCAGATGCGGCAAGTGTGGCGCACAGGATCACTTCATTACTCAGTGCAAGGAGACCGACGTCATCTGCTTCATGTGTGGCAAGTTTGGCCACATCAGCCGAGAATGTGGACTAGCAAAGTCAGAACCTCCGAGTGCTAGCAAGAATCAGTAGTCTCAAGCCAATCGACTGAAGACCACTAGGGGAGTCTTTAGTCTTAGTGGAGCTGAGGCCTCCGAGTCCGAGGACTTGATCCAAGGTATGTGCTTAATCGATAGAACTCATTTAGATGTTTTGTATGATTCGGGTGTGACACGCTGTCGCGCACTGATGAGTGTGATTCCACATCATCTTTGTCTATCATTTTGCATGCATTTTCATGTAGTTTAGGCATTTTTAATTAGATTTTAGGTTAATTTTCCTTTGGAACGGGTAAGGCGGTTTTCGTGTGTTGTTTTGCAGATATCAAGGGTAAATTGCTCAAGATCAACCATGATGAAGTTTGGATGAAGATGGAGCTTTAAAACTGAAGAAAATGAGCCAAACAGAGCCCATCACGGCCTAGCCGTGATGCCCATCACGGCCATGATCGAGCAAAACTGAAAAAGAACAAAGGCTGAAGTCGAGTCCGTCACGGCCTGGCCGTGATAGCCATCACGGTCGTGACCCAAAACCAACACAAGTCGGGGAAGTTCGCCGGGGCCAGGCTATGATGGCCATCACGGCCTTGATGACCATCACGGCCAGGCCGTGATGATCATCACTGCCATGACAGACCAAACTGTTTATAATTTTCAAGGCAGAATCCGTCACGGCCAGGCCGTGATAGCCATCACGGCCGTGACGCGCATTACTTGGCTCGAATGTAACAGAATGGATCTAATTTGAGTTGGATTAGGACTCTAACTGCTCAATTCTATAAATAAGGGACCAGGCGAGGCAGAAAATCATCGAGACCTTTGGGGCTACTACTCTAGGCATAGATTTAGGATCTCTTCTCCTCTTCTCCTCTCTTCTCTTTTCTCGATTTTTATTATGTTGTCAACCCACTTGTCATCTCCATGGCAAGACTGGAGTAGTAGCTTAGTTTCTAGGGACTAGGGCTCTGCTTAGGCAAGTTTGTAAATGATGTTAAGTTGATGTTGAAACCATTGTTGATTTATAATTGTTTTAGATCTGATTTCTAATGTGTTATTCACTCATAAATTTCGGCAACCGTTTATTTACGTGACATAGACGTTCTAAGGAGGAACCTCGCGGTGAACTTAGGATTTCTAGGGTGATTCACTCGTAAAGCCCAGCAGCCACTAGTTTGTGAGATGTGAATGATCCAAGGAGGAACCTAGCGGTGAACTTAGGTTATTTGCATGACCGAGACATTCCAAGGAGGAACCTAGCGGTGAACTTGGGTGTCGGACCTATAGAAGTCAGACTTGGGACTGAAATCACGAGAGTTAGAAGCCGTCCCTCGAGGAGCAACGAGTTGTCACGGAACGCAAAGGGTCCAATCTGGGATCGACTACCACGAGAGTAGGGTCGGGTCAATTGGGCACGGCTTTGTAACCCGAGAGGGAGCTTAAGCTATCAGAGGATAAACTCACCTTCAAGGCAATTTCGGTAATCAACAAAGGTAAATCTGTTAGCAACATAAACAGCCTCAAAGGTAACCCAAATCCCTAGGAATCCATTTAAATCGAAAACCCCAAAAACATTTGATTTCTGTTTGTTTATCATTCAATTTCAATTCAAAAACCAATTTCAAAACCCTCTTTAAAACTGTCCAGATATAATCGATTCGAAAACCGATTGCGATTCGAGAACACAGTCTCTGTGGGTTCGATATCTTTTATTACTTGACGGCAGATCCGGTACACTTGCCGGAATCGCACGAGCGTCGTCGCACGTCGACTTACGCCATACATCAAGTTTTTGGCAAAAACTTGATGTCGCGTCAGTCGACGTGCGGCGACGACGCTCGTCGGCGATCCGGCTAAGTGTACCGGACTACCGTCAAGTAATAAAAGATATCGAACCCACAGACACTGTGTTCCCGAATCGCACACGGTTTTCGAATCGATTAGATCTGGACTTTGTAAAAAGGATTTTTATATTTTTGAAATGGTTTTTGAATTTGAAAGATAGATGAGCAGAGAACAATTAAAACAGAAAACAAATGTTTTTGGGGTTTTGATCTAAACGGATTCCTAGGGATTTGGGTTACCTTTGAGGCTGTTTATGTTGCTAATCTGATTTACCTTTGTTGATTACCGAGATTGCCTTGAAGGCGAGTTTATCCTCTCGATAGCTTAAGCTCCCTCTCGGGTTACAAAGCCGTGCCCAATTGACCCGACCCCTACTCTCGTGGTAGTCGATCCCAATTGGACCCTTTATGCCCGTGACAACTCGTTGCTCCTCGAGGGACGGCTTCTAACTCTCGTGATTTCAGTCCCAAGTCTGACTTCTATAGGTCCGACACCCAAGTTCACCGCTAGGTTCCTCCTTGGATCATTCACATCTCACAAACTAGTGGCTGCCGGGTTTTACGAGTGAATCACCCTAGAAATCCTAAGTTCACCGCTAGGTTCCTCCTTAGAACGTCTATGTCACGTAAATAAACGGTTGCCGAAATTTATGAGTGAATAACACATTAGAAATCAGATCTAAAACAATTATAAATCAACAATGGTTTCAACATCAAATTAACATCATTTACAAACTTGCCTCTGCAGCCCTAGTCCCTAGAAACTAAGTTACTACTCCGCCTTGCCATGGAGATGACAAGTCAGGTTGACAACATAATAAAAATCGAAAAAGAGAAGAGAGGAGAAGAGGAGAAGAGATCCTAAATCTATGCCTAGAGTAGTAGCCCCAAAGGTCCGATGATTTCGCCTCCGCCTGGTCCCTTATTTATAGAATCGGAGGAGAGTCCTAATCCAACTCAAATTAGATCCAATTGTTACTTCGAGCCAAGTAATACGCGTCACTACGGCGTGATGGCTATCACGGCCTGGCCGTGACGGATTCTCGCCTTGAAAATTCTTCACCTGTTGGTCTCCGTCATGGCCGTGATGCTCATCACGGCCCTGGCCGTGATGGTCATCACGGCCGTGATGGCCATCATGGCCTGGCCCTCGACAGCTTCTGACTTGTGTTGGTTTTGGGTCACGGCCGGATGGCTATCACGCCAGGGCCGTGAGTGACTCGACTTCAGCCTTTGTTCTTTTCGCTTTGCTCGATCATGGCCGTGATGGGCATCACGGCTAGGCCGTGATGGGCTCTGTTTGGCTCATTTTCTTCAGTTTTAAAGCTCCATCTTCATCCAAACTTCATCATGGTTGATCTTGAGCAATTTACCCTTGATATCTGCAAAACAACACACGAAAACCGCCTTACCCGTTCCAAAGGAAAATTAACCTAAAATCTAATTAAAAATGCCTAAACTACATGAAAATGCATGCAAAATGATAGACAAAGATGATGTGGAATCACACTCATCACGCACGCGTCAAAAAGCGAGCGGTTTGTAAAAATATGTAGTTAGGGAGCGACAACTCGAGTATCGTCTCACAAGGACTCTTGGGTTGTTGTTAACAGAAAAAGTCAGATTTGGGGGGTTTTGGATATTTGAAATTAAATGAAGAAAACAGAGCAAATTAAGTAATTTATCAATAAACTAAAAACGATCAACCTACTGTTCTCGGTTTCCCACTATCATTGATTCATATAATTCCATGCCCTAAGCGGATTCTAAACCCTTTTCGATTGTAACATCAATTAACAAGTGAAACCGACGCTACGAGACATATGTTCCTAATTCCGAATTAAGCAAACCGATTAAGCCCTTCGTGAATTAAGCAAACACGAATTGAACACACGCGAATTAAGCAAACGCGATTAAGTTTAGGAACACACAATCATCGAAACAAATCAATACATATTCTATATAATCCTGAATTAAGAAAACAGAACATACAGAACAAATATTGAAAGAGAATAGCATTAAGTTCAGGAATTACAAAACCTCAAGCGGCAGTGCGAACCGATTACAGTAGATCAATCAAGGAGACTAGCTCTCCATTACAAGGGGAACAACAAACTCTAAACCTAATTTTGCAGCCGTCGTAATCTAAAAGAAAAGAAGATGATGATATCAGTTCACCTAAAAAGGACTATAAATACAGATTCTGGGTTGCGGTCGCTTGCGAGGCGAAACATGTTTCGCGAGACGAATCTTATGAACAGTCCTTTAGTGTTTGTATTTCTCGTGAGGCGAAATATGATTCGCGAGGTGAGACAGAGAGGATGGCATTTCTGGCACAGTCAGGCTTCAGTCTCGCGAGGCGAGTAGCCTCTCGCGAGGCGAATAACTCCAGAATTGCTTCTCTTTATTAACCTGAAAACAAGAGGTAGCAGTAAGTGCTTTATTTGACTCTAAATCAGCTAAATTACCCTAAAAATACTTTAGAGACTCAAAATGTTGCTTGAAGACAATCGAGTCTAATTTGGGCGAAAACGGGATATAATTAGCACAAAACCACGGTCATACTAGTCATAAAACTAGATGAGCCAGAGGCTGATCAAAATATCCCAAACTTAAACTTTGCTTGTCCCCAAGCAAACTAAAACTCAAAAAGGACTCAAACTTGGCAAGCTTAAAAGGTTCAATCAACTTCGCACAAATTTCAAGCAATTTCAACAAAACAATTTCTCTTCAATATTTCCCCCCTTTTCAACAATGCAATCCCCACATTCATCTACTTTAAACATTGAGAATTCTACCATTCAAGCACTCATTAATCTAAGTTGAGGATCCAAGTTACACACAAAAGGGAGATCACCAAATTCAAACAATTGCCTTCCTCACAAGGGCATTTATTGTTTCACTCAATCGCTCAGTTTGTCTAGGCTAACAACATTTCACTCAATTTCACTTTTAAGAGCACTTCCCATGAATTTGATTTTCATCTCAAAATGGTTCCCACGGAAACATGCATGCAACATCAAAAGGTCTTTTAAGGTTGTAATGGGGCCTGGCTAAGGGTAGGATATTCAAAGGTACTAGGCTTAAGTCCCTAGGAACTAAGAGAGCATGAACATTTCAACATACCGAATTTCCACTCAAGTTCCTTTTTCCATTTTTCTTTATGCCTTTGGGTGACTACAGCCTTTTTTCTTTTAATACCCTTTTTGACATTTTTGCACTTTTCTTTCTTTTTTCTTTCTTTTTTTCTCTTTTTTTTTTCTTGCCCTTTGGCTCCAACCTTTATATTTTCTTTTTCTCAATCCCAGACAACACATCATATCCTTGTAGCCACCCCAAACTTAGTTTCTTGCAACCATTCTCTTACTAAGCTTCCATGCTCTCCTAATCCTAAGATTGGGTTAACATGATTTTTCCAGATTTAAGGGTCATAACATAAGGTCATCAAGAATTAACAGGCTAATTAGGCTCAATGGGGCTAACTAGGGAACATACATTAGGGATGGTTCAATTCAGGTCAAGTGGCTATTTCAAATAAAATCTGCCTAAATCATCTGATGCAATCACATAAACACGCAAACCATGAAGAGATTCAAGCAAATTCGGGAAAGTGCAACTCAAAAGTGATTCACACAGTTAAAAACATGTTGGAGGCTCAAATCCTCACCTGGACATTTTTTCGCAAATTGTTTGACCGAGATTCAATCCCTAGTGTATGCACCCCTTCACCCCAAACTTATCATAAATCATGCAATTACAATGAAATATCTCAAAGTTCAGTTTTCAATTTTTTTCACACGGGGATCACTTTTCAGCTTTCAAGACCTAGGGGGAAAACAGTCAACACATAACATGCAATCCATCTATGCAAAATTCAATCAAACCCAGCAAGCTAGCCGACACAAGACTCAACACACAAGCTCTTGATCTTCTCAAATTATTCAAGAGCTAAAAGAAAACAAAACTAAAACAAAGCAAGCATAATTAAAAAGGAAAAGGTTTAGAGAAAACTCATGGAGGTGGTTCCACCAGGATCCCATTGTCTGTGATACAGCGGCCACGGAATGCTCAAATTGCAATATGATCCTCCCGGATCCCATGGCATGAACCATAAGTATGGGAGTGGACACTTGACAATTATGGTGACTCCGTCAAGTGCGGCGGACTTCTCACTCCCCCTCGGGTCAAAGTTGACCTCCTTCTCAACCTTGTCAACAAAGTCCTCCCAATAAAAGTGGGGTTCAACCTCTTGGACTGGCCATAGTGTCTTCATATCCAAGGGTGCAAAATCCAGAGGCTTGAACTCCATCGTTGGTGGTTCCACAGGGGAGGTGGCAAATAGGTAGAGAAGGTCTCCCGTGCTGCTTCAACTTCTGCACGTTCTTCATTCACTGCACTAACAAATCCATCACCTGCTATACATGCAGAAATCTCAGCACACACCACACAAGGGTTAGTGTTAGTACAGTCAGTACATATAGTACAACAAACTGAATCAGAAAAGGCTTGAATGTCTGGAAATTTAATACACAGTTCATCCATCCCATCACATTCAACACATGCATATGAATTAATATAATCATTTAATTCCAAAGGTTCTTCATCATCCTCAAGCATGGTGAAGCAGATGTCCTCCTGATCCTCATTTACTATATTCCCTGGCCGAACAGGATCCTCAACCTCATGTGTCCCATGTTCCATATGGACGTTTTGCTCCTCATAACCCAAAAAGGGTGAGCTTTCAAAACATGCTACACACGAAGCAAAGTCATTACAATCAGCACATGAAGTATAATAGATAGAATCAGGAAAGGTGTGAATATCTGGAGATTCAACACACAGTTCATCAATAGAAGTATTCTTGACATCATTATCAAAATTATCCTCAGAGGAAGTATTGTCAAGAACTACTATCTGTGAATCTGTATGTTCCTGAAGGAGATGTTGAGTTTGCAGTGTAGCCGAGGTGGAGGCAATGTGATTAATTTGAGCGGCTAACTCCTGAAGACTTGCTTCCATCCTCTGTTGGGATTCAAGATTTTGTTCTGCCATCCGTTGATTGTTCTTTGCCATCTGTTGCACCAATTCTTCCAGACTGAGCTGGTGTAGTGTAGGGTCATACTGATATTGATGCTGGTGGCTTACTGTCATTTGATGCACCAAAGAGGCAATCTCATCCAAGCTGCCGCGTTCTCCTCCATGTTGGCTATGATAGAAAGGTTGCTCCTCATTCACTCCAATCACGTCAAAACCACTGCTAAACTTATAATTTCCAGCAAAGTTAGGATAATATATGCATGGTGGCTCATAATAAACAATAGGCATAAAATCTTGCATATAATTATCCATACTAAGGTTCACAACCAAACTTAGCAGCCAAAACTAATTCAGCCGAAAAATTTTTTATTTTTATTTTTTTTAATTTTATTATTATTATTATTATTTTCTGTTAATAACAACAAGAGTCCCCGGCAACAGCGCCAATTTTGACACGCTGTCGCGCACGCGTCAAAAATCGAGCGGTTTGTAAAAATATGTAGTTAGGGAGCGACAACTCGAGTATCGTCTCACAAGGACTCTTGGGTTTTTGTTAACAGAAAAAGTCAGATTTGGGGGGTTTTGGATATTTGAAATTAAATGAAGAAAACAAAGCAAATTAAGTAATTTATCAATAAACTAAAAACGATCAACCTACTGTTCTCGGTTTCCCACTATCATTGATTCATATAATTCCATGCCCTAAGCGGATTCTAAACCCTTTTCGATTGTAACATCAATTAACAAGCGAAACCGACGCTACGAGACATATGTTCCTAATTCCGAATTAAGCAAACGGATTAAGCCCTTCGTGAATTAAGCAAACACGAATTGAACACACGCGAATTAAGCAAACGCGATTAAGTTTAGGAACACACAATCATCGAAACAAATCAATACATATTCTATATAATCCTGAATTAAGAAAACAGAACATACAGAACAAATATTGAAAGAGAATAGCATTAAGTTCAGGAATTACAAAACCTCAAGCGGCAGTGCGAACCGATTACAGTAGATCAATCAAGGAGACTAGCTCTCCATTACAAGGGGAACACCAAACTCTAAACCTAATTTCGCAGCCGTCCTAATCTAAAAAAAAGAAGATGATGATATCAGTTCTGCCCTAAAACAGACTATAAATACAGATTCTGGGTTGCGGTCGCTCGCGAGGCGAAACATGTTTCGCGAGGCGAATCTTATGAACAGTCCTTTAGTGTTTGGATTTCTCGCGAGGCGAAATATGATTCGCGAGGTGAGATAGAGAGGATGGCATTTCTGGCACAGTCAGGCTTCAGTCTCGCGAGGCGAGTAGCCTCTCGCGGGGCGAATAACTCCAGAATTGCTTCTCTTTATTAACCTGAAAACAAGAGGTAGCAGTAAGTGCTTTATTTGACTCTAAATCATCTAAATTACCCTAAAACTACTTTAGAGACTCAAAATGTTGCTTGAAGACAATCGAGTCTAATTTGGGCGAAAACGGGATATAATTAGCACAAAACCACGGTCATACTAGTCATAAAACTAGATGAGCCAGAGGCTGATCAGGGTGCGACTCACTCGTTTATATCACATGATTGTGTCAAGAACCTTAAATTGTCTGTTACCTTTCTTGAATGTGATTTAGTTGTTGCCACACTTACAAATAAGCCTGTTCTCACTTCACATGCATGCAAAAATTGTCTCATTACCATTGATGGTAGGAACTTTACTGTTGATCTTGTGTGCTTACCTTTAAAACAGCTTGACATTATTCTTGTCATGGACTGGTTATCTTCCAACCACGTCCTTTTGAATTGCTTTGATAAAACCTTAGTTTTTGGAACTCCCGTGGAGTCTAAGGATCCTAGATTTCTCTCTGTCAACCAAGTTAAGGCTTCTATGAAAGAAGAGGCCCAAGTTTACATGATGCTATCTTCCTTGGAAGTAGAGAGCCCTCTTGATGTTGGAAGTGTGCCTATAGTGCGAGTGTTTCCTGAAGTGTTCCCGGGGGATGTTTATGAACTACCCCCTGAGAGAGATGTGGAGTTCACCATAGACCTAGTGCCTGGAACTGGGCCTATCTTCATAGCACCTTATAGGATGTCTCCTCTAGAGCTAGCTGAGTTGAAGAAACAGATAGAGGACCTGATCCAAAAACAGTTCATTAGGCCTAGCGTATCCCCATGGGGAGCGCCAGTGTTGTTGTTAAAGAAGAAAGATGGCAGCATGAGGTTGTGTGTCGACTATCGACAGCTCAACAAGGTGACCATTAAGAATAGGTATCCTCTCCCTAGGATTGATGACCTTATGAACCAGTTGATAGGAGCTTGTGTCTTCTCTAAGATAGATTTGAGGTCAGGATACCATCAGATTCGGGTTAAGTTTGAGGACATCCCGAAGACAGCGTTTAGGACGCGTTATGGTCACTATGAGTATTTGGTTTTGCCCTTTGGTGTGTCTAATGCTCTTGCTGTATTCATGGATTATATGAACAAGACCTTTCACCCATACTTGGATAAGTTTGAGGTGGTTTTCATAGATGACATCTTAGTGTACTCCAAGACCAAATAAGAACATGAGGAACACTTAAGGGTTGTCTTGCAGACCCTTAAGGAGAAGCAGTTGTATGCTAAGTTGTCTAAGTGTGAGTTTTGGCTAGAAGAGGTGAGTTTCTTAGGACATGTCATCTCTAAAGGTGGGATAGCCATGGACCCGGCTAAGGTATAGACTGTGCTCCAGTGGGAAGCACCAAAGTCAGTGATCGAGGTTAGGGGTTTCTTGGGTTTAGCAGGGTACTATAGGAGGTTTATAGAAGGTTTCTCTAAGATAGCTCTGCTTTGACCCATCTCACCAAGAAAGGACAGCTTTTTGTGTGGGATTCTAAGTGTGAGAGTTTTCAAACCTTAAATGATAGGTTGACATCAGCGCCAGTGTTAGTTTTACCCGTTCCTAGTGAACCTTTCATAGTATGCTGCGATGCTTCTAAGCAAGGTTTAGGTGGTGTGTTGATGCAGAATGGCAAGGTAGTAGCTTATGCTTCTAGGCAGTTGAAAACCCATGAGAAGAACTACCATACCCATGATTTGGAATTAGGAGTTGTAGTGTTTACCTTAAAGATCTGAAGACATTACCTTTATCGAGCGAGGTTTGAGGTCTTTAGTGATCATAAGAGCTAGAAGTACCTTTTTGACCAGAAGGAGTTGAATATGAGGCAGCGTAGGTGGATGGAGTTTCTTAAGGACTATAATTTTGAGTTGACCTACCACCCAGGAAAGGCCAATGTGGTGGCATATGCTTTGAGTAGGAAAACCTTGCACGTCTTCGCTTTGATGGTTAGGGAGATGGATTTGATTGAGGAGTTTAGAGATCTGAGTTTAGCTTGGGAAGTTACCCCTAAGAGTATTAGGCTTGGAACCTTTAAGATCACCAATAGTTTGATGGATCAGATTAGAGAAGACCAAAAGATAGATAAGTAACTCTTAGGCCAGAGGGAGTTGCTTGCTCAGGGTAGAGACCTTAGTTTTAAGGGAGGAAGTGATGGAGTCTTGAGGTTTCAGGATAGAGTTTGTATAACTGATGCTCCAGAGCTTAGGAAGTTGATCCTTCAAGAAGGACATAGGAGTGGACTGAGTGTGCACCCAGGTGCCACTAAGATCTATCAGGACTTAAAGCGTATGTTTTGGTGGCCTAGGATGAAAAAGGATGTGACTGAGTTTGTGTATGTATGCCTAGTTTGTCAGATGGCCAAGATAGAACACCAAAAGCCTTCAGGTAAGTTACAACCTTTGAGTGTCCTAGAATGGAAATGGGATAGCATCTCTATGGATTTTGTGTCTGGACTCCCTAGGACTCCAGCTGGTTATGAAAACCTTGCACGTCTCTACTTTGATGGTTAGGGAGATGGATTTGATTGTGGAGTTTAGAGATCTGAGTTTAGCTTGGGAAGTTTCCCCTAAGAATATTAGGCTTGGAACCTTGAAGATCACCAACAGTTTGATGGATAAGATTAGGGAAGGCCAAAAGATATATTAGTAACTCTTAGACCAGAGGGAGTTGCTTGCTCAGGGTAGAGACCTTAGTTTTAAGGGAGGAAGTGATGGAGTCAAACCTAGCATTTTGCTTGTCCCCAAGCAAAAATAACTAGAACCGACACACAGAACACAAAAACAAAAGGCAACAAACCAAGCTCTAACATGATTAAGGAAAGCTGAATGAGAATACAATTAGACAAACTCATCAAAAGGCAAAATTGTAACAAGACTAATTCCTAAAATAGAAGCATCAACTAGTAGCAAGCTCAATTCCAAAAAATGTCAGGAAGTGATAACTCTTTTAATGAAGAGTTATTTAGATCCTTTTTACTATGATTCTTTGCCATCCTTAAGGTTTTAAGTTTCGTTTCTATTAGAAAATGTTTGTGTGTAAATATTTGTGTTAAGTTTAGTGAATATCAATCATTTGCTCTTGATTGCTCTATCATTGTCTAAAAACTGTCTTGGTACGCAGAAAGCTTGCAAGAGCAAGGCTGAAGCATTGGGATACAAGGACTTGGTTGTTTCAGCAAGGATTACCTTCCATTATTATTGCACTAAAGGACAAAAGCTGACAAGGACACCTTTCCTCTCTCCTTAAGGGCGTTGGTGCTGTCACTTTTAAGGATGCACACACACCTAGGATCAGCTGTCCTACATCTTTTGGAATTTGGGCTAGGGTTATTCTATGAATTCTTTTTGGTTGTTGGCCCAAAATGGAATGAAAGATAATAGGGTTTTGTGTACTATAAAAGCATTTAGCAACCCTAGTGAAAGAAGATTTTTTTTGAACATTTAATTTATACACTGTCTTGTTGAGAACGGCGCTGGTTCTCTTTCTCTCTGAGCTGCTGCTGCTGTGTTTCTTCGTTGTTCTTCCCTTGTAATGGTTTCTTGCTCTTCTCTTATATTTGTTCTTTGTAGGATCACTATGAGCTAAACTCTTTAAGCTTTGGGTATGCTAATATAATAAATGTTTAGCCGAATTATGTGATGGCTATGTTTGTATCTTCTTTTATCACGCATTTAATGTTGTTTGATTAAGAGTGATCAACTTGATTGAATACTTAGCTTGCTAAATTTGGAAGAATTAAGTAAGTGGAAACTTGATAAAATATAGGGGTTAGGTCATTAATTGGAAAATTAATTGATGATGAGTAGGCTAGGAATAACTATTCATGTCCCTGAGCTAGCTGGAACGAGCTTTAGTTAGAGGGGGTGTAATTAATCTGAATCTAGGAATAGAATTAAGTTAATGAACCTGACCCTGTAGTGTTGGAAAACAAGCCTTAAATTCTTGGAGCTAGATGCTAGAGCATGGTCAGAGCAGAATGAGGGCTAAACAGAATTTATGCTGTAGCATACCTGAAGCTGTTTTAATTATCTAAATCAAAAGATCGTCTTTGTTTTCTGTTAACCTATTTTAATTTTAATTTTAATTTTAATTTCAAGTCACAACTTGTTTATTTTCTAGCATCAACACCTTTATTTCAATTTGTTTGCACACAATAATTTTTGGTTACTTCATCCTAACTCCTGGACTTATAATCTGAACTGGAATTTTGTTGCATCAATTTAATCCTTGTGGGAACAATATCTGAATGAAAGTTCTATACTACTTGAGGTTTTTGTGTACTTGCACAAGCTTAAGAACAACTGTTTTTAAGGCAACAAGTTTTTGGCGCCGTTGCCGGGGATTGTGATTGGTGTTAAAATTGTTTTTAGATTCTTAGTTCTGTAGTTAGTGGTACTGATACTATTAGTGCCTTGCTGTAGCACAGGATACTGAATCCGTATGCACAGGTTCTTGTTACCTAACTACGGATTTGATCTAGAGATAGAAAGGACATTCAGAAGGCTTAGAAGAGGTCAAACATCTTAGCCTGTATCTGAGTTGGTTCTGAATACTCCAACCAACTCCACACCAAATTCTACTGAAGCATTGTCCCCCACTGAGTCAAATGGCTGAAGAAGCACCACAAGACAGCACGTCTATGGCTAATGACAAACTGTGCCATCAGGGGGTATGCAGTGTTTGACACTGAAGCTATGAACACAGGGATAGTAAAGACTCCCATCACTGCACCTCAATTTGAATTCAAGTCGGTGATGTTCCAAAACAATTGGCCAATTTAATTGAGCTGCAAAAGAGGACCCTCACTTGCACCTCAAACAATTTCTGGATGCAGCGAGCAACATCAAGATCCCAGGAGTCAGTGATGATGCATTCATATTAAGATTATTTCCATTGTCCTTGGGAGGAGGGGCTAAAAATTGGCTAAATTCCTTGGATGCAAATTCAATTGGTACTTGGAACAAACTTGCTGAAAATTTTTCGACCAAGTTCTTCCCACCAACTATGAATGCAAAGATGAGGACTGACATCTCTTCATTCAGGCAGGATGATGATGAACCACTATTTGAATCACGGGAGAGATTTAAGCAACTCATTAAGAAGTGCCCCCACCATGGTATTCCATTTTGTATTCAGATGGAGCACTTCTATATTGGAGTTTTACCTAGCTCAAGGATGATGTTAGATGCCTCAGTTGGAGGCAGTCTCCTCACTAAATCCTACAATGAGGCGTATGCTCTGATAGAAGAGATAGCAGCCCACAGCTATTAGTGGCCAACAGCAAGACAAGTTTCTGGAAAAGGCAATGCTGCAGCAGGAGCATATGAAGTAAGTGAAGTTGCAGCACTGTCAGCTCAAATGACCTCTCTAACTAATATGGTTAGGGGACTGACCATGGCAAATCAAGGAAATTCCTTTACTCCACCCATATTAGCTGAAGAGATGGTGAACGAACAAATTTACAAGGCAGATGCTGTATCATGTGTTTATTGTGGAGGATATCATGTGTTTGAGAATTGCGCTGCAAACCCTGCTGCAGTCAACTATGTGGGAAACAACTATTACAGAGGCAATAATTCATTTGGAAACACATGATGGCAGCAATCACATCATCCTAATATGAGGTATTCCAATTACATCAACACATTGAATCCACCCTCTGGTTACAACCAACAACAGCAGCCTAGGCAGCAACAACCCCAATTGCAGCAGAAAACTCCAGATTCATCCTTAGAAGCTGTACTAAAGGCATTCATGACAGAGACCAAAGCTGGAATGAGAAACTTAGAGACTCAAGTGGGACAGTTGGCCAATGTAATCAACTTAAGGCAGACAGGCTCATTACCTGCTTCTACTGAAGACCCCAAGGCCTCAAGTTCTGGAGGAGGTAAAGAACAGTGCAAGGTAATCTATTTAAGAAGTGGTAACGATGTAGAAGTTGCAGAACCAAAGAAAAAACAAAAGGTGGAAAAATCAGATTCAGAGAAGGAAAAATCATAAGAAAATGTGGCAACAGAGCAACCTACAGTAGTTGAAAAGGTGCCTGATGCTGCATCGCACCCTGCTTTGCCCAAATTGATGCCAGAAAGACCTCCACCACCCTTCCCTTAGAGACTGAAGAAAGCTCACCAAGAGAAACAATTCAACAAGTTTCTGGATGTACTAAATCAGCTTCATATAAACATACCCTTGGTAGAGGCTCTGCAACAGATGCCCAACTACACAAAGTTTATGAAAGATGTGCTCACTAAGAAAAGAAGATTCAGAGAATTTGAAACTGTTGCTATGACTGAAGAATGCAGCATGATGTTGCAGAACACGGTGCCAAGGAAAATGAAAGATCCTGGAAGTTTCACCATACCATGTTCCATTGGATATACCTACTGTGGTAAAGCTTTATGCGACTTAGGATCAAGCATCAACCTTATGACAATGTCTATTTTCAAGAAGCTGGGAATTGGAGAAGCAAGGCCTACATCTGTTACTCTGCAGTTGGCTGATAGATCCATCATATATCTAGAAGGAAAAATTGAAGATGTGTTGATCAAGGTCGATAAATTTGTATTCCCTGTGGACTTCATCATTTTGGATTTTGAAGCAGACAGAGAGGTTCCCATCATCCTAGGGAGACCATTCTTGGCAATAGGAAAAACCCTGGTTGATGTGCTGAAGGGAAAACTTACCATGAGGGTATGGAAGAATGTTCTCGCATTGAGACATTTGATGAATTGGTGCAACATCGATTTCTGAAGAACCATATAGACTATGCTACAGCATCAGTAGAAGATGAAAATTTCCTCGACGAGGATTCTGACAAATCCCTGGACAGCAAGGCAGTACAACATATGTGGACCAGAAAATATGAGTCGTTGGAGGTAATTGATGACATTGTTCAAGACAATGTTCCTTCTATTGTTAAACCTCCATCCCTTGGACTAAAAGAATTTCCAAGTCACTTGAAATATGCTTACCTTGGTGATGATAATAATTTGCCTGTTATCATCTCTGCTTCACTAAATGGCCTGCAAGAAGAACAATTGTTGACAATGTTAAAAAAGCACAAAAAGGAAATATGGTGGTAGATAGAAGATATCAAGGGGATTAGTCCATCAATATGCATGCACATAATTCATTTGGAAGAAGGCTCAAAGAATAGTTTTGAAAGTTAGAGAAGGTTGAACCCAATTATGAAAGAGGTAGTCAAAAAGGAGATTATAAAGTGGTTGGATGCAGGGATTATCTATCCTATTTCTCGATGTGTTTGGATGAGTCCAATCCAATGTGTTCCTAAGAAAGGAGGTGTGATGTCATCACTAATGCGAAGAATGAGATCATCCCCACAAGAACTGTGACTGGTTGGAGGATTTACATGGACTACATAAAGTTGAACAAAGCCACAAGGAAAGACCATTTCCCCTTGCCTTTCATTGATCAAATGTTGGACAGACTTGCTGGGAAGGATTATTACTGTTTTCTGGATGGATACTCAGGGTATAACCAGATTGCTATAGCATCAGAGGATCAGGAAAAGACAACCTTCACTTGTCCTTATGGCACCTTTGATTTCAGAAGAATGCCATTTGGCCTGTGTAATGCTCCAGCAACCTTCCAGAGATGTATGATGGCAATTTTTTCTGATATGATTGAGAAATCGATGGAAGTGTTTATGGATGATTTCTCAGTGTTTGGGGAAACTTTCCAAACCTGTTTAATAAACCTGGAACAGATCTTGGACAGATGTGAAGAAACAAACCTAGTGCTGAATTGGGAGAAGTGTCACTTCATAGTGACTGAAGGAATTGTACTGGGACATAGAATCTCCAGAAATGGCATTGAAGTGGACAAGGCAAAGATTGAAGTTATTGAAAAGCTGCCCCCTCCCACATCAGTAAAAGGAATTAGGAGCTTCCTAGGTCATGCTGGTTTTTACAGAAGGTTCATTAAGGACTTATCAAAGATCTCTAAGCCATCGTGTCAGTTGTTGGAGCATGATAGGGCTTTTGAATTTAATGCAGAATGCATAGAAGCTTTTGAACTTCTCAAGACTGCTCTTACCACTGCTCCTATTATTGTTCCACCTGACTGGGAGAAGCCTTTTGAGCTTATGTGTGACGTGAGTGACTATGCAGTGGGAGCTGTTTTGGGACAGAGGTACAACAAAGTGTTGCGTACAGTTTATTATGCAAGCAAGTCCTTTATTGATGCTCAGATCAATTACACCACTACTGAAAAGGAGCTGCTAACTGTAGTATATGCCTTTGAGAAGTTTAGATCCTATCTTGTTGGAACAAAAGTGGTATTTTACACAGACCACTCAACAATCAAATATTTAATTGACAAGAAGGATGCTAAACCAAGACTGATAAGGTGGGTGTTACTATTACAAGAATTTGATCTGGAAATCAGAGATAAGAAAGGAGTGGAGAATCAAGTGTCTGATCACCTCTCAAGATTTCCAGAGGATGTTGCAGCATCCAGGAGAATAGCCATTGATGAATCTTTCCCCGATGAGCAACTGCTAGCAATGCAAGATGCTGCAGCACCCTGGTATGCTGATATAGTCAACTTTCTTGCCAGTGGTGTGGTTCCTCCATACATGAATTCTCAGCAAAAGAAGAGATTTTTCCATCAAGCCAAACAATACGTCTGGGATGAACCATACCTTTACAAGATGTGCCCAGACAATCTGAACAGAAGATGTGCTGCAGATGAAGAATTCCATGATATTCTGAATCAATGCCATGCTGTAGCATACGGAGGACATTTTGGCGGTATGAGAACTGCTGCCAAGGTTCTCCAATCAGGTTTATTCTGGCCTACCCTTTTTAAAGATGCACATGAATTTGTTAAACATTGTGATAGATGCCAGAGGGTAGGGAACTTGTCCAATAAATATGAAATGCCTCTCAACACCATTTTGGAAATTGAACTTTTTGATGTATGGGATATTGATTTTATGGGACCATTTCCTCCTTCCTTTGGCTACCTTTACATTATAGTAGCTGTAGATTATGTGTCTAAATGGGTGGAGGCTGTGGCAACAATCAAAAATGATGCTAGGGTGGTAGCAAAGTTTTTACAGAAAAACATCTTTACTAGATTTGGAACCCTTAGAGCAATCATTATTGATGAAGGAACCCATTTTTGCAACCAAGTTTTTTCCAAATTGCTTGCAAAATATGGAGTCAAGCATAAAGTTGCCACAACCTATCACCCACAAACTAATGGTCAAGCTGAGTTGTCCAACAGGGAAATCAAAAGGATCTTGGAGAAAATGGTTAACACAAGTAGGAAGGATTGGTCCTCGCATCTAGATGAGGCACTGTGGGCTTATAGAACTGCATTCAAGACTCCTTTGGGGATGTCCCCATGTAGACTGGTATATGGAAAAGCTTGCCATTTACCCTTAGAGTTGCAGCACAAGGCTTTCCGGGCGGTCAAGAAACTTAGCTTTGATCTTTAGTCTGCTGGAGCAGCACGCATGCTGCAGCTTAATGAAATGGAGGAACACATATTGTTCTCATATGAAAATGCTAAAGCATACTAGGCAAAAACTAAGATCTGGCATGATAAGAAGATACATCACAGATCCTTTCATGAAGGAGAGCAAGTGCCGCTATTTAACTTTAGGCTGAAGCTTTTCCCTCGCAAGTTGAAGTCAAGATGGTATGTTCCATTCAAAATTGTAAAGGTCTACCCACATGGAGCTGTTGATCTGATGGATGATGATAGTGGGAGAGAGTTCAAGGTTAATGGTCAGAGAATCAAGCATTATTTTGGTGAACCTGTAGATAGAATGAAGGTCACAACCACCCTTGATGATACTACATGATGCTACATCACGGTCTGGCTGAGGACCTTGTAAACCAAGCGCTCATGGGAGGCAGCCCATGAATAAAAAGGCATTTACCTTTCTGAATAAAGAAGCAGTAGTTAGGGTAGAAGTAAATCAGGATGCAGCATAAGACAGAACACTGGGTTGATCTGGAACAATTCTATAGCATGCTATTTAATGATAAAAACAGAAAAAGGAAATCTTGAGGTTAGGGAATATCTGCTGGCAAGGGTACAAAGTGGGGACCTGCTGGACTTTTTGTCCGTTGTGGAAAAGAAGAAAAGTGGAGAGTTTTAATAAATTTTGAATTTCAATAAATGCCAAAAGATGTGGAGAGAGAAACCGCTCTTCCCCAAGCCTAACCCCCAACCACACGATCTCCACCTCTCGGTAACTGTAGCGACCTAAAAAAAAAGACTAGCCTTTCCTCTTAGAGAGGAAACATGGAGTCGCCACCAACTTTATTTTGTTTCAAGGAAGTTGGAAAACCTTTTAAGAAAAGCTTTGGGTTCGGGAGTCGATTATGTCTAGGGAAGGCATGGAGACTTAACCCCACGACACCCTGGAACATCCATAAATGGTTACCCAAAATTAGTTGTGTAAATTATTAGTAACTTTGAAACATTTGTTTTACCCGTTGTGGATCTCTTTATTGTAGCTAAAATGAGGTTGAACATGGCACGTAAGTCCATAAGGCAACCCCTAAATCTGAAGGGTTGAACATGACACTTGTCATAGGGCAACCCAAAATAGTTGTTTTAATTAAGTGATCATCCTTTTATTTTTTATGTAAAATAAGTAATTTTTATTTCTTAAAAATGGGACAGAAACGTAGAGATGAGATCTTTTACCAACTTATTCAGAGAACAGAAACACAGGGAAATAAGAGTGTCAAGAGAAATTTATTAACAATGTCAACGAAAAGAACAAAGATTACCAAATGGGAGCAGAATAAGAATGATTTTGTTTACTCCCAGTGGTAAGATTTTAAGATCGAAGCCTTTACATTCAATCTCCCTGGCTCCTTCAGCTCTTCATTCTTAGCCACTCTAGTAATAGGGAAGAGAAGTGGAAACTCAGATCTCTGATCTCTCCTCCTCACCACAAGAATCTCTCTTTCTTTTCTCTTTTCTTTGTATCTTTCCTCTCTATCTCTTCTCTGATCTTTCATTTTCTATCAAGAATAGTGTTCTCCCCTCCAAAAAAATGTCCATCTCCGTTCCTCTCTTTTTCCTCTCCTTTTATAGACGGAGGAGAGGGCTTCTTGCTTCTTCTCCGTTGACTTCAAGGTCGACTTGCACGAATACCCAAGGCTTGGGCTGTTCTGAACAGCGGAAAGGAGAGGATTTGATGTGAGGGTTGCACGCTTGAAAAGGGAAGGAGATGGGGGGTTTTGTCTGATGGGTATGAAGACTTTTTAGGGTCAGGAGTGAGGCTGCTAGGTTAAGGCGAGGGAGGAGATTGAAGAAAAAAGAAAAGACCAATGGGTAGAGGAGGTACAAAAAAGGGGGGGGGGGGGTTCTGAGCAGAGATAGCGTGTGTCCAGATGGGGTTGTATGAGTAGCAGAAAGGTGGTGATTTGATGTGAGGGTTGCACGCTTGAAAAGAGAAAGGAGATGGGGGTTTTGAAAAGAAATAGCGTGTGCCCCGACGGGGTGGCATGAGTAGCAGAAAGGTGGTGATTTGATGTGAGGGTTGCACGCTTGAAAAGAGAAAAGAGATGGGGGTTTTTGTCTGATGTGCATGATGGCTTTTTAGGTTTAGGAGTAGGGTTACCAGGTTAAAACAAGGGAGGAGGTAAGGAAGAAGGAGGACCGATGAGTAGAGAAGGAAAAGAGGTCTTGCCTAGTATGTAAAGTGGGTAGGAGGCGTAACTCAGCTTCCTTTCCTTTTTGTTGATTGTCTTTTTCTCCTTGTTCTCTTCGTCCCTTTCCTCCTTATCTTCTCCTTCTTCTTTCCTTATTCTTTAACCTTCAGCCTGAAAATAAAATTGCAGTGGACGGAATCTCTTCATCCCAACAGAAACTTAGATATGCAAAAGTAGATATACACTGGACGGACGTCCTCATCCAATAAGAAAAGATAATTGCAGTGGACTGGACGGGCCCAACGGCAAGTGCAAAGCAATGGACGGGACCACCCCGTCCACCAAAGAAGTAATGACCGGACGGGACCACCCCATCCATTGGCAAGTACAAAGGACTAGACGGGCCCAACAAAGAAGTGCAAAGTAATGGACGGAACCACCCCGGCCCACCAAAGAAGTGTAATGACCGGACGGGACCACCCCGTCCCATTGGCAAAGTGCGATGGACTGGGACGAGCCCAACAAAGAGTGCAAAGCAATGGACGGGACCACCCCGTCCACCACCAAAGAAGTTTAATGACCGGACAGACCACCACGTCCATTGGCAAGTGCAGATGTGATGGACGGGGCTTCCCAGTCCAATAGTAAGTACAAATGTGATGGATGGGACTTCCCTGCCCAACAACAAGTCCAATGTGATGGACGGGACTTCCCCGTCCAACAGCAAGTACAAATGTGATGGACGGGACTTCCCCAAGTGCAAATGTGATGGACGGGACTTCCCCGTCCAATAGCAAGTGCAAATGTGATGGACGGGGCTTCCCCGTCCAACAGCAAGTTAGCTATGAGTTCCCTACTTTCTTCATTTTTTCTTTTTATTATTATTAGTCTCCTTGAAGTGTAATGTTACAATAAAAGACGGACACAAATGGGTGTTCACAGTAACCTCTCTCTCTTCTTTATTCTTTTCTTACCCCACGATTACCACCCTTGGTAACTAATACCCCTCTCTCACCTGACACCTTAAATAGACCACTCGCCCTTCTCTCTCACTCACACTTTACACACCCAACATCTATCTTCTTCCTTCTTCAACCCGTAACCCTAACACTCAACCCTTCCCATTCTTCACAAAAATCGCACCATGACTGCCAAGAAGTCAAGCCGTGTAAAACACAAAGCTGTGAAGAATGCTACTTCACCCTCTTCTGATCTAACCGAAACCCTAACCAACTAGGTTAGTGAAGACGCACAAGAGAAGTATGAAAAAGAGACTCTCCACCACAATCTCCATCAAGAAAAAGGTTTGAAATATGGGAAATGAGTGAACTTGGGTCTGCTCCCAGAGCTAGTAGACGTGATTGAAGCACATAAATGGAGGACCTTTGCGGAGCACAAAGATGGGTTTTGTACATAAATGGTTAGGAAGTTTTATGCAAATATTGTGTCGGATGCCCAAACATTTGTGGCTATCAGAGGAGGTAAGGTGTCTTTTTCTGAAAAGACGATTAATAAACATCTCGATTTGGAGGAAGTGGAAAACGAGTATCAGCAGATTCTGAAAGCCGCAACAACTGCGAAGCTGCCGAAAATGAAGATGGAACTAGCTCTCCCTGGTGCAGACTTCATACAACAGGCAGAAGGCCAACTCAAACTGCCTCGGTCCATGCTGCAGCCTCTTGCAAAATTTTGGTACCACTTCCTCAGATACTCTCTCTCCCCTACTTCTCATCTGGAAACAGTGGACAAAGAACGCCTGGTTCTGCTCCACTGTATCTTAAACAAGAAAAAGATAAATGTGGGGGAGATACTCTAGAGTCAGATCACCACATGTGCAATGAAGCAACAAGGTAACCTAATTTTCCCCTGTCTTATTACTGAACTCTATTTGGAGCAAGGGATAGAGTATAACCCTGGGGAAGGGCTAGAACTGAACAAAGGCCCTATTGATATGAATTGTGTGCTGAGGATGTACTTAAATTATGAAAAAGCAAGTGCAAGTGGAAGCAAACCTCCCAGATCTAGCACCCCAGAACAACATGATCGTTCTGGGATGCTAGAGCAGAAAGTAGAAGAACTGACTAGCATGCTGCAGCAACATGTGCAGCATGAGAAGACTTTATGGCAATACTCCTTCTGCAAATATCAGTGGGAAAAGCAAACAATGAAGCTCAATGGTTGGAAACTCGATATTCCCATCCCACAGTTCCCCCAAGAAATTCTGCCACCTTTTGTAGAAGATGTCCCTGTAACACCCCATCAACACAAATATGTTTCTGATCCAGTACCTGAAAACCTTGAAAAATCTGCCAACATTGACCCTGCCCACAGCTCTGCCTCGGATGAAGAATGGATGGGTATTGCCCCATCCAAGCAGCAGAAATAGAAAGAAGCTGAGGCCCCTGCCCCTAAAAAGAAGAAGCTTGCCTCTAAAGCCCCCAGCAAGATTAAGGGAGTACTAAAAGGCCTCATGTTGCAGCCCTTGAGAAAGTACCCTCCACCACCCCTGCTGTAGCATCAACCCCTCCCTTAGCATCAAAACCAGCAAAGATCACAAAGACAGTTGTTGAGAAGGAGTGGCCAGTGACGAAAGTTGCCATTTGTTTATGTTGCAAAAGAGGAAGAAGAGGAGGAAGATACAATGCCTCTTTCAAAGAAACTAAAGATGGCTGCAATCAATGTGGTCAGAAAAATTAAGAAAGAGAAGGTCACCGCAACATTGAGGGAAGATGAGCTAAAGTCACTGAGGCGGAGGAAGAAAAAGAAGAGTGACCTGAAGAGAGCACTAATACTGAAGAAGAGAATGAAGAGATTGCCAAAACTGAAGCACAAGAAGAAAAAGATGAAGAAGAGAAAGAAGAGGAGGAATTCCATGGTAGCGGTTAAACACACGGCAAGGTGCCCTCCAAGAGAGGAAGCACCAGGAAGAGTTTGAGCACTAGAGCTCTATAGGCTTGAAACAGAGCCATAGTGGATGTTTCAGTTTGCTGCAGCTTCCCACATCCGGATGCCCTAAACCTTCCACCCCATTCCCATACATACATACATACGTACGTACGTATATATATATATATATATATATATATATATATATATATATATATATATATATATATATATATATATAAATTTTCTGCAAGTAGTGGTCACTAGGACCTGTGATGTCTATTTGTCTATAGGGCCATAGTTGTTTGAATCCTGATTTATGAATGACTGTGCATGAATCACACCCCTATGTTTTTGATTCCAAACGATTAATGATTAATTGGAAATGCCTTTTTTGCTGTGTTCAACTTGTACTGGTTAGAATGAAACTCTTACTGTCTAATCTAATACACCAACTTGAATGTGATCACCACCACTGCTGCACAATTGTTTAAATAGAGGGCATATGTGTTGTAACATGAATAGATAAAGGTGAGCCTGAGTGATAGATTGCATTGAACATCAATGTTTCACACTCATGCATTTTCTGTAAGGTTTGCTTTGATTCTGTCTGATCTTAACATACATAATTGCACACACTGTATGCTTGAAGCATTTTCTTTTTTGTTTTATGTTTGACAGAACATGAATAAGCCCACCCGACTAATATAGTTACCCCTAGTTACCCCCTTTGAGCTTTGGTCTTTTATTGAACAAACTAGCTCATTACAAGCCTTAGACCTGGAAAAACAAAATTCACTTGCAAGGTAGATTTAGAGGATGCTTTTTTAGCTAGTTCTGACATAAGTTTGGGGGAAGCTTGAGGACAAGCACCTGATTAAGTTTGGGGGTGCTATGCTGCAACACATGCGCATGCTGCAACAAGGTTGTAAATAGATCAGTAAGGGATAGGAAGCTAGTGAATTAAAAAAGTAATAAGTGGAAAATGTGAAGCTGCCATCCCCTTTTGTGAAGTTAGTTTTTCTATGCTTTTAGCTAGTGCATTAAAAAAAAGGGACTGAACAATTTAAAATTATGAGTAGAGAACAAGACTAAGCCTGAAAAATCACACTGAGTGTTCTCTGTTCATAGCAAAATGTTCAATAAAAGGTGGACTTGGTAATGGAAAGAAAGGAAACAAGAAAACAGAAAAAATGAGGATTGTAGGATCAATTGGGAAGTTGAGCTAGATAGAAAAGCATCTTTATGCTCTACCTTGAGTAAGCTACCTATCCAAATGATTCAACTCCACCTGTCCTAAGCCCAGTTACAGCCTTAAAGACATCTTTCTGTGTGTAATTCTATGATTGTTTTAATTGTGATAGATTCTCATCAAATCTATATCAGAGATGCATGTTTGTGATAATGAGTGAAAAGTCTAAAGTGAGGGTGAGATGCAGAACCAACTGTTCTGAGAGAGGAATGCTGCAGCATGTGTTAATCTATTTGAATCAATGTGTAGTAGTTGTTGTTAAGAGCATGATAGAATGAGTAGTTTGGTTAAGTAAGCAAGTGTGAATTTCTGGATGTGATTTGAAGGATGGACAAAGCTGGGTGGTGCTTGCATATCATTCATTGATGAGGATTATTTTGTGTTCTTTGTATGTTTCTTTTGCATTACTTGAGGACAAGCAATGGTTTAATTTTGGGGGTGTGATAACTCTTTGAATGAAGAGTTATTTAGATCCTTTTTACTGTGATTCTTTGCCATCCTTAAGGTTTTAATTTTCGTTTCTATGAAAATGTTAGTGTGTAAATATTTGTGTTAAGTTTAGTGAATATCAGCCATTTGCTCTTGATTGCTCTATCATTGTCTAAAAACTGTGTCTTGGTATGCAGAAAGCTTGCTGGAGCAAGGCTGAAGCATTGGGATACAAGGACTTGGTTGTTGCAGCAAGGATTACCTTCCAGTAGTATTGCACTAAAGGACAAAAGCTGATAAGGACACATTTCCTCTCTCCTCAAGGGCGCTGGCGCTATCACTTTTAAGGATGCACACTCACCTAGGATCAGCTGCCCTACATATTTTGGAATCTGGCCTAGGGTTATTCTATGAATTCTTTTTGGTTGTTGACCCAAAATGGAATGAAAGATAATAGGGTTTTGTGTACTATAAAAGCATGTAGCAACCCTAGTGAAAGAATATTTTTTTTGAACATTTAATTTACACATTGTCTTGTTGAGAACGGTGCTGGTTCTCTTTCTCCCCGAGCTGCTGCTGTTGTGTTCCTTCGTTGTTCTTCCCTAGTAATGGTTTCTTGTACTTCTCTTATATTTTTTCTTTGTAGGCTCACCATGAGCTAAACTCTTTAAGCTTTGGGTATGCTAATATAATGAATGTTTAGCCGAATTATGTGATGGCTATGTTTGCATCTTCTTTTATCACGCATTTATTGTTGTTTGATTAAGAGTGATAAACTTGATTAAATACTTTGCTTGCTAAATTTGGAAGAATTAAGTAAGTGGAAACTTGATAAAAGATAGGGGTTAAGTCACTAATTGGAAAATTAATTGATGATGAGTAGGCTAGGAATAGCTATTCATGTCCATGAGCTAGCTGGAACGAGCTTTAGTTAGAGGGGGTGTAATTAATCTGAATCTAGGAATAGAATTAAGTTAATGAACCTGACCCTATAGTGTTGGAAAACAAACCTTAAATTTCTGGAGCTAGATGCTAGAGCATGGTCAGAGCATAATGAGGGCTAAACAGAATTTATGCTGCAGCATACCTGAAGCTGTTTTAATTATCTAAATCAACAGATCGTCTTTCTTTTCTGTTAACCTGTTTTAATTTTAATTTCAAGTCACAGCTTGTTTATTTTCTAGCATCAACACCTTTATTTAAATTTGTTTGCACACAACAATTTTTGGTTACTTCATCCTAACTCCTGGACTTATAATCTGAATTGGAATTTTGTTACATCAATTTAATCCCTGTGGGAAAGATATCTAAACGAAAGTTCTATACTACTTGAGGTTTTTGTGTATACTTGCACAAGCTTAAGAACAACTGTTTTTAAGGCAATAGGAAGTAAAAAGCATAACAACTTTGAAACTCCATATTCTCCAAATTAAAAATCATGGCAATTCGACAAGAGAAGAACAATAGAACCTTGGTCCTCAAAGGATGTACACTCATCAAATAATCGCTTAAGTGTATGATGGTGAAGTGTTTCCCTCAAAGCATACATTAGAGTCATTGAACCATAGATTTGATTTTCATCTAATTTCAAAAAAATCACAAACCACAAGCATGCACAAATCAAAGGGTCTTTATTTGGGTTGTAACTTGGCTAAAGTGGGATAACATTTGAGGTGAGAAACAAACAAAAGATGTCCAAGAGAATAGGAGAGAAATTACAACAATTCAATTGTTTCAATACAAAGCACAAAATTCCAAATTGCTATAATAGATTTGAATTTTTTTTTCATTTCTCCTTTCCTTTCTTTGGAGTTTCACACAACTTTATTTACACAACTTTATTCACTTTTTTTGTTACCTTTTTTTTTCCTTTTGGATAATCAACCTTTTTTTTTTCAAGCACTTTTACATTCTTTTTTTTTTCAAACCTTTCAAAATTTCTCGCATTATTTCATTACCCTCTCCCCCAAACCAAAATCTTTGCTTGTCCACAAGCAATTCACCAATGCTCTCCTTTTCTCAAGTTGAAATAAACATGGCCCAATGCTCTCATTTTAGCAAGGGAATTTTTCATGAAAGGTTGGCTTTTTTGCTCAAGTGGCTTATGAAAAATGGCCCAAATCATTTTTATGCAAAACATGCAATTCATGACTCTTAGATAAAAGAAGTAAGCAAATCTCAACACATCAACTCAATGGTGCACACTCAAAGAATTAACATTCAAGCCCAATTTATCACTAAGGTCAAAACCAAGATTCCAAAATTTCATTCCAAACCTCATTGCCATGAATTTAATGAAAAAGAAACAAAGTATACAAAGAGGTTATGAAAAATGCTATGAACTAATTTGAAAAGTGAAGCCAAGACTACAAGAAGGGCTTCCCATGAAAGGAAAATAGTCCGGCAAATTTCACAAAATGGTGGGAATGCCAAAAGTGACAACTTAAATAGCATCTAAAATCATGAAGTGATTGGCTTGTTTTTAATTTTTTAATTTTTTTTAAATTTTAATTTTAAATTTTTTTGGCCAGCGCTGGACGTTAGCTTTCTGGCGCTGAGCACCTGCAGGCCAGAGAGCTCATCTTTCGGTGAGTTCTAGTGCTAGACGCCCAAGATCCTGCGCTTAACGCAACATATCAGATATCAGCAAAATTATGCAGGTTTTTCTAGCGCTGGACGCAGGGTCTCTAGTGCTGAGTGCTAGACCCAAAAAACAGAGTTTCACATTTTAAGTCCAGACAGCCCTCTCAGCTCACAACTATCACTTTTAACATGCAGAATTCACACTAAAATGATATAGGGAAGGGATCCAAGGATGACACTACATATCTAACTATTCAAAAACAACACCCCAACATGCAAATGCAATCAAACACAACCTAATGCAAAAATCACATAAAACATGCAATCACTATGCAATCTAACTTAGCAAAACAACAACAAACACAATAAAATAAGAAAAGAAGAGAAGAAAGCTTGGGTTACCTCCCAGCAAGCGCTTGTTTAACGTCCCTAACTTGATGTCCCGTTGAACATTCAAGGTGATTTAAAGCCATCGGATGTGTCAAGCCCCCATTTCTTCAAGTATGATAAATTTCCAGAAGCTAGAATTTCCATCACTGACTTTTCGTTAATTCCCTCCTTTTGGCTCTTGTCCAATTGTCTCGAAGGCTTGCTTGATCTTGAGGATGATTCTTCTTCCTTCACTTCTTGTTGACTTTTAAGACCAACAACATTAATGGGAGCAAAGAGATCCGAAGTCTCCGAGATTTTTCAAACATATTAATAGTGACTTGATCCTCATCAACTCTTAAAACTAATTCACCTATTGGCACATCAATAACATCTCCGGTAGTAGCCACAAAGGGCCTTCCAAATATAAGGGGAATGTTGTGGTCCTCATTAATGTCCACAATGATAAAATCCATTGGGAAGATGAAACGGTCAACATTGACAAGGATGTCTTCAACCAAACCCCATGGATGAACCACTGATCGATCGGCCAATTGAAAGCAAAGGTTGGTTAGTTGATGTCGCGTCAGTCGACGTGCGACGACGCTCGTGCGTATCCGGCAAGTGTACCGGACTGCCGTCAAGTAATAAAAGATATCGAACCCACAGAGACTGTGTTCCCGAATCACAATTAATTTCGATTCGATTGAATCTGAACTGTATGAAAGGGTTTTGTAAAAAGGGTTTTTGAATTTGAATTTAAATGATAAACAAACAGAAAACAAATGTTTTAATTTCAGAAATAAAAATCAAATAAAAAGAAAAGGGTCCAGAAAATCAATTTAAAAACTAATTGAAATTCGAAAAGGCACAATCCCTGGCAACGGCGCCAAAAACTTGATGTCGCGTCAGTCGACGTGCGACGACGCACGTGCGATTCCGGCAAGTGTACCGGACTGCCGTCAAGTAATAAAAGATATCGAACCCACAGAGACTGTGTTCCCGAATCGCAATCGGTTTTCGAATCGATTAGATCTGGACTTTGTAAAAAGGATTTTTATATTTTTGAAATGGTTTTTGAATTTGAAAGATAGATGAGCAGAGAACAATTAAAACAGAAAACAAATGTTTTTGGGGTTTTGATCTAAACGGATTCCTAGGGATTTGGGTTACCTTTGAGGCTGTTTATGTTGCTAATCTGATTTACCTTTGTTGATTACCGAGATTGCCTTGAAGGCGAGTTTATCCTCTGATAGCTTAAGCTCCCTCTCGGGTTACAAAAGCCGTGCCCAATTGACCCGACCCCTACTCTCGTGGTAGTCGATCCCAGATTGGACCCTTTGCGTTCGTGACAACTCGTTGCTCCTCGAGGGACGGCTTCTAACTCTCGTGATTTCAGTCCCAAGTCTGACTTCTATAGGTCCGACACCCAAGTTCACCGCTAGGTTCCTCCTTGGAATGTCTCGGTCATGCAAATAACCTAAGTTCACCGCTAGGTTCCTCCTTGGATCATTCACATCTCACAAACTAGTGGCTGCCGGGCTTTACGAGTGAATCACCCTAGAAATCCTAAGTTCACCGCTAGGTTCCTCCTTAGAACGTCTATGTCACGTAAATAAACGGTTGCCGAAATTTATGAGTGAATAACACACTAGAAATCAGATCTAAAACAATTATAAATCAACAATGGTTTCAACATCAAATTAACATCATTTACAAACTTGCCTCTAAAGCGAGCCCTAGTCCCTAGAAACTAAGCTACTACTCCAGTCTTGCCATGGAGATGACAAGTCAAGTTGACAACATAATAAAAATCAGAAAAGAGAAGAGAGGAGAAGAGGAGAAGAGATCCTAAATCTATGCCTAGAGTAGTAGCCCCAAAGGTCCGATCCTTTCTGCCTCTGCACGGTCCCTTATTTATAGAATTGGGCAGTTAGAGTCCTAATCCAACTCAAATTAGATCCACCTGTTACTTCGAGCCAAGTAATACGCGTCACGGCCGTGATGGCTATCACGGCCTGGCCGTGACGGATTCTCGCCTTGAAAATTCTTCACTTTGGTTGGTCTGTCATGGCCGTGATGCTCATCACGGCCTGGCCGTGACAACGGCCATCACGGCCGTGATGGCCATCATGGCCTGGCCCGACAGCTTCGACTTGTGGTGGTTTTGGGTCACGGCCGTGATGGCTATCACGGCTAGGCCGTGATGACTCTGACTTCAGCCTTTGTTCTTTTTCAGTTTTGCTCGATCATGGCCGTGATGGGCATCACGGCTAGGCCGTGATGGGCTCTGTTTGGCTCATTTTCTTCAGTTTTAAAGCTCCATCTTCATCCAAACTTCATCATGGTTGATCTTGAGCAATTTACCCTTGATATCTGCAAAACAACACACGAAAACCGCCTTACCCGTTCCAAAGGAAAATTAACCTAAAATCTAATAAAAATATGCCTAAACTACATGAAAATGCATGCAAAATGATGGACAAAGATGAGGTGGAATCACACTCATCATTAGTTTAGGATCTCCCAACCCCAATTGCTTGTAAATGGATAGAGGCATGAGGTTGACACTTGCACCTAAGTCACATAAGTCCTTTCCGGAATATTTGGACCCAATTAAGCACGAAACGATGAAGCTTCCCGGGTCCTTAAGCTTTGGAGGGAGTTTTCTCTTCAAAATTGAACTGCACTGTTCAGTAAGTGCTATCTTCCTATCTTCTTCCCATTTCTTCCTCTTGGAGAGTATTTGTTTCATGTACTGAACTTATTTTCTTCATTTTGCTTTTGAAATCTTTGCGGGTATGGAAGTTTTAGCCAAGACGGAGGTGGTTTGTCCGCATCTCTCAAGATTTCTTTCTTTGTCTTTTTTCTCGCCCACTCCTCATCCACTAATTTTTATTTCTCAACCAAAATGGGTTGGATTGGGCTAATCACCTTACCACTCCTAGTAGTTATAGCCATACATTGCTCTTTTCCTTTAGAATTGGATTCGGTGTCGGCCGGAAATATGCCTTGAGTTCTCTCCATCATTTGCTTTGCCAATTGGCCTATTTGGTGCTCTAAATTCTTGATGGAATCATCTTGATTCTTTATTATTTTCTCTTGATTCTTCATCATTGCTTCTTGGCCCTTAAAATTAGCTTGAGTGGCTTGCATGAATTGGGCTACAATATTCTCCAAATTGCTTGAATTTTCTTGAGCTGGCTTTGCTTGAGAATTTGAGCTTTGCCTTTGTTGCCCTTGTCTCCAACCAAAATTAAGATGAATACGCCACCTCGGATTGTAGGTGTTAGAGAAAGGATCATGCTTGGGCCCTTGGTTTCCCATGTAGTCCACTTCTTCTTGCCCCGCACCTCCAACCACACTAATTTCACAATTGTCATTGGCATGATTACCTCCACAAAAGTCACACACCGAGGCGGCTTGAACTTGGGCCGCTTGTGATTGAGAATTTTGTAGTTGAATGGACCTTAATTGCTTGGTAAGAGCGGCCATTTGTGCCTTAAGTTCATTATATTCATCAAGCTCCAAAACACCTCTCTTGGCCAATGATCGAGAACTAGGCATTTGATCATCATTATTAGCCATAGTTTCAATCAAGGCTTTTGCTTCATTGGGTGTCTTTTGACTTAAAGTTCCACCCGCCGCCACTTATATCATACTTCGGGAATTCCGGTTGAGACCATTGACAAATGTTGCAACTTGTTGCCATGTTTCTAACTCATTATTTGGACAAGCGGTTAGAAAAGACTTGAACCTCTCCCATGCTTCATAGAGTGATTCACCATCCTTTTTTGCAAAAGCATTGATCTCTGACCTCAACTTGATCATTCTTGATGGCGGGAAGAAACGAGATAAAAACTTGCTCACCAAATCATTCCAAGTAGTAATGCTCCAATGGGGATGAGATTGAAGCCATGACTTAGCTCTATCCCTCAAAGAGAAAGGAAAGAGACTTAAATGAATAGCCTCATCCGAAGCTCCATTCATCTTGATAGTATCACATAACTCAATGAATGTGCCAATGTGAGAATGTAGGTCTTCACTCTCTAGCCCTCCAAATTGATTTTGTTGCACAAGATTGAGAAGTGATGCCTTTATCTCAAAATTGTTACAAGCCATTGCAGGTCTAACAATTGGAGTTCCATATCTATCGGTCTTAGGGGAAGTATAGTCCCCCATTGTCCTTCTTTGCCCATTTTTTTAAGCCATGATGGCAATTGATACTTCAAATTGCGGTTCTTGCACACTAAAAGATGCTCATTCTCTATTCTTTCTTTGTTTGGCTTCTTTTCTGTTCTTTCTACAAAGGTTCTCGATTTCTGGATTGTATTGAAGTTCACTTGGGTCAATTGTACCTCGCTTACAAGGAAACAAACAGAGTAGAACAACACCAAATAGAGCAAGTACAAGATAAGCTTCAAGTAGAAAATGATGCAACTTCTAAGAGAAACACAAAGAAAACACAAACAAAAATGGAAAAGAAAAGAAAATGTGTCTAAATTAGGAGTCCCATTTGGTACTCGTGATATTGGCACACCGATCCCCTGCAACGGTGCCAAAACCTTGGTATGATTTAGGCAAATATACCTAGTCGCCAACAAGTAATACGATGGTGAGACCGAATATCGTTCACATGGATCACGGACAAGTACCACTTCTCAAATTGATCCACTATTTAGACTATCGTTTGGAAGGAAGGGAGCTTAATTAACATGCAACAAAATAATCAAGAGTAAAATGTTTTTGGTATTTTATTAATTAATTAATGATCAACGACCACTTGGAAAAGAGAGATAAACCAGATAAAAGGTGCTAGCGATCCGATTTCGTCGAATTAGGCATTCGGGTTAGTCATAGACAAGGAATCCTTTGAATTGATAAAACCCTAATTATCCTAATTCCTATTGGTTGGTTGAAGGTCCAATTCCCTAAGTTAACTGACCCCTAATTCCTTAGGTAATTAATTCTATCAAACTTCACTAATCACCCTAATTCCTTAGGTCTAATTAATTAAGCCGATGATTAAGCTCCAGGAAATTGTTTGACAAACCACACTAATAAAATAACCTATTCCTAGATTACTCAAATAATGGTATTAATTACAAGAGGCAAACATCATCAATCACTATTCCTAGCATATCAATGAATCCCCAAAACACAAGAATGGTAGCTAAGCATTCAAATGTCATTAAAGATAGTAACTAATACATCAACAACCAATAGTTCATAGAATAAAGTAGTGAGTTAACAAAACATCAACATAAATGAACTACATCATCTCCCTAGCTAAGAGGAATTTAGCTACACATGCTAAACACTAGAAAAGAGGAAAAGAGAAGAGAAAAGGGATAGAACTCCATGAAGTAGAAGGTAGATGATGAAGGATTCCTCCTCCTTCTCCTCTTCAACTCCAAGAAATTGCCAAATTAGGGTTAGAGGGAGAGATTTTCGTGTGTAGCTGCTGATGAGTTGTTCTAAAATGAGAATGGCGGTTTAAATACCCTATCAGGAAACGAGCCAATGCTGAATGCTAGCTTTCTGGCGCTGGGTGGCAGCAGCACAGAGAGCAGATTTTCCACGACCTGCTACCGCTGAACGCAAGATTTCTGGCGTCCAGGGCCAGCTTGACTAATGCTAGTCTTCACAAAATTCTATTTCCAAACTCTTTCTTTCTCACATAAGCTCCACTTCCTTGATCAATTCCACTTCTCTTCAAGCTTTTCCACATTTATTGAATCCTAAAATGATAGAAAACATACCTAAGTTAGATTGCAGTAAAAGGAAACAAAACAAAAAAATTAACCTTAACTATAATAATTATTAAAAAACACTCATAATAACTAACAAAGACTCAACTAACTAAAAATGGGGACAAAACAAGAGTAAAACCATGCAATTGGGAGTAAAATCCACTCAAGAAAGGCATAATTACTTGATAAATTAGTGAATTATCAACCTACCACCCAGGAAAGGCCAATGTGGTGGCAGATGCTTTGAGTAGGAAAACCTTGCACGTCTCTGCTTTGATGGTTAGGGAGATGGATTTGATTGAGTAGTTTAGAGATATGAGTTTAGCTTGGGAAGTTACCCCTAAGAGTATTTGGCTTGGAACCTTGAAGATCACCAATAGTTTGATGGATCTGATTAGAGAAGGCCAAAAGATAGATAAGTAACTCTTAGACCAGAGGGAGTTGCTTGCTCAGGGTAGAGACCTTAGTTTTAAGGGAAGAAGTGATGGAGTCTTGAGGTTTCAGGATAGAGTTTGTATACTTGATGTTCCAGAGCTTAGGAAGTTGATCCTTGAAGAAGGACATAGGAGTGGGCAGAGTGTGCACCCATGTGCCACTAAGAAGTATCAGGACTTAAAGCGTATGTTTTGGTGGCCTAGGATGAAAAAGGATATGGCTGAGTTTGTCTATGCGTGCATAGTTTTCCAAAAGGCTAAGATAGAACACCAAAAGCCTTCAGGAAAGTTGCAACATTTGAGTATCCCAGAATGGAAATGGGATAGTATCTCTATGGATTTTGTATCTGAACTCCTTAGGACTCCAACTGGGTTGTGATGCTATATGGGTTATTGTGGATAGATTGACTAAGTCTGCCCATTTCATCCCTATGAATATGGAATATCCCTTAGAAAAGTTGACTAGGTTGTACATCAAAGAGATAGTTAGGCTACATGGTGTACCCTCTAGCATAGTGTCAGATAGAGACCCTAGATTTACCTCTAGGTTCTAGAATAGTTTGCATAAGGCTTTAGGAACAAATCTTAGGTTAAGTTCAATCTATCACCCACAGACTGATGGTCAGTCTGAGAGAACAATCCAGTCCTTAGAGGACTTGCTTAGAGCTTGTGTGCTAGAACAGTTGGGTAGTTGGGATAAGTTTTGGCCCTTGATATAGTTCAACTACAACAATAGTTTCCATTCCAGTATTGGGATGGCACCTTATGAAGCTCTTAATGAGAGGATATGTAGGACACCCTTGTGTTGGAATGAACTTAGTGAGAATGTAGTGCTAGGACCAGAAATAGTGCAAGAAACCACAGAAAAAGTGAGGATGATTCAGGAAATGATGAAAGTTGTACAGAGTAGGCAAAAGAGCTGTCATGACAAAAGAAGGAAGGCGCTCAAATTCCAGGAAGGAGCACATGTGTTCTTGAGAGTTACTCCAACAACTGGGGTTGGTAGAGTGATGAAAGTGAGGAAACTTACTCCTCGATTCATTGGTCCTTACCAAATTCTGAAAAGAGTTGGTGAAGTCGCCTATCAAATAACCTTACCATCTTTCTTGTCCAACCTTCACAATGTTTTTCATGTGTCCCAACTTCGAAAGTACATTCATGATCCTAGCCATGTGATAGTACCCGACACAACTCAGTTGAAAGAGAAACTGACTTTTGAGGTATTACCCTTTCGAGTTGAGGATCGGAGGGTGAAGCGGCTAAGAGGCAAGGAGATTTCTTTGGTTAAAGTCGTTTGGATTGGGGCTACTGATGAAAGTGCTACATGGGAGCTGGAGAGCAAGATGATGGAAGCGTACCCGCACCTATTCAATTGAGGTGAGTAGAAATTTCAAGGATGACATATTTATAAAGGGGTAGAATTGTAACACCCCATTTTTCGCACAAGTTCTTAAACGATTCTATATGCTTATTATGTATACTTGTTTGTTTGGTAGTTAATAGGATTATGCCTTAGAAATGTTAAAAGGGGTCTAAGTGGGATTTTTAAGTTGAAAATCCCTTCCTGATGCATGAGCACAACTGCTTGTGCTCATGTGTCAAAGACGCCCGTGCTTAAGGCATGTGTCTTGTGGTTGCCAGGGTCACAAGCACAGCCGTGCTTAATGGGAGCACAACCGTGTGTAAAACGCATACGTTGACACAGTTTCTGCCTGACCGTGCTTAAACGAGCACGACCCCGTGCTCGAGTTAAGCACGGCCTTGCTTAGTGGGAGCATGGTCGTGCTCGGGGTCATAGTCTATAAAAAGAACCTGTTCAGTGAGGGTTTCGAGTGTAACCCTCACATTGGCACTTTCTTGAGACTTTTGGGAGATATTAGCTTGTCTGTGCCAATTAAAAAGGTAATAGTTTGTCCCTATATTAATATCTTTTCATCGTTTCCTTGAATTGAGATTAATTGGTTAATCTTTGTTGTTTTCCCAAGGCTTGAGGAACTCATCAAGCCGTTCGAGGGAACCAAGGTAGTTTCGTGAGTCGGTGCTAAGGGAATCATCATACCAGGTATGGGGAAAATGATAGTATAAACATGTAAGCAAGGGGGTAGCATAAGATGAAGGGTTACCATGACCCTGTTATTTGTTAAATGCTTACTTGTAGTCTTGCTATGAGTTTATGTATGCTTATGGATATTTGGTATGTTTGCTCATTAATGTTGATAATTGTTTGTGACATGAATAAATGTTAATTGATAATATTTATGCCATGAGTAAACTGCTTGGTTGATGATGTTATGCAATGAATGTTGTTGATTGTATGAGGTTATTTATGCCATGGATGAATACATGAGAAGTTTAACTTTATTAATATTAATAAGACTCTAATTGGTTAAAATAGGGCTTGTTAATAATGCTTGAAATTAATGACTTAATTCCCCAATTGTTTCATAAAACATGGATTTAGTATTGAGAGGTGAGGTATATGCCAAATGGTTTAGTCAAGGACCCTAGGATTGATTATGAGTGTTTTATGGGGTTTTGACTAAGAGTCTTAACCAAATCTTCCCAGACAGTACGACCACGCTCCAGTAAGCATGACCGTGCTTAACAGGGAGCACGCCCGTGCTCCCAGTTCAAATTTGAATTGACCATGCTGCATAATAACGGTCGTGCATGACAGGAAGCACGCCCGTGCTTCACTTCAGTGACAGCACGTCCTTGCCGGGGATAAGCACGCTCGTGCTCCCCCAAACAGAGAAAACGTGAATTAATGGAATAAAGGGGTGCTTCACCCCAATTGCGCCCAATGATGAAATAAAACACCAACCGAATGAAGACAAGTTAGATAATTTAATCAAAGACTTAACATGATAATTATAAATAATAAGTTGGTTAAGTCAGTACCCAATTGGTTATCTCACGTTATGCTTTGGTGCTTATTGGCCAAAGTAGATTCGAAGCTTATTGGTTGGGGTGTTGTTTAAGTTGAACATTGGTGCTTATTGGCCAAGGGGGCCTTGACTCTTATTGGTCTTTGCTTATTAACCTGTGTTGCTAACTGAGGTTTCATTTGTTAAACTTAACCACTTCTATTTTAAGTTCTTGAAAACTCCCAGACACATCCATGTGTTTGTAGTGCTTTTAAAAGTGTCTCCTCCATGCTGTCTGTGAAAAGTTATCTGCTTTCGGAAAAGTTTAAGAAAACACAATTCAACTCCGCATTCTTGTGTTTTAATTTGTTCTTTTCAAGCACCTCATACTTTCAACGACCAAAATGATAGTTTACTCAAAGTGTTATCTAAGGTAGTGGATGAAGTGACGAAATCAAAAGACTAGGATTTAACCATTTTGTAATGGTCGAAAGTCATACATGGTCCCCTTGATACTGCCTTCAATTGATCTCAACGATATCAAACTTGTCCATAAAATACTCATCATCGATATCCTTAATATATAAAGCCCCCATAGGTTTTGACTTCCTTCATGATATTGTACATGTTTATGGGTAAATTTGGTTCAGTCAAATTCCAACAAACAAATACTTGAAATGGGTTGAATGTGGGTTCGAATTTATGTGGTAATCTCGTTCCAAGTTAGCTTTGAAAATAGTTGAACTCTGAAAACTAGAGTCTAAAAAGCGATAAGACTTGTAAATTAAGTAAATGTGCATAACACGTTAAAAGAAAGAAATAAAGGAAAACATGTAAAGAACTGGGAAATAAAGAAAAGCATGCACTACAACAGATTCGGGATTTAACAGTGTTTAATTTTGGCATTTTATAGCGCTTTCGAGTGCTATCTATCTTGGCGCTATATGAAAGTTGTAAAAAGGATAGCTCTTCTGAGGCGCTATCTTAGGTTTTACTACAATGGCGTTTGTCCAATGAAACGCTATAATCTTTCACACTAAAATGCTCATCAAGAAAACGATGTTGACGTGGGTTCATAATAAAGATAGCGCAGACTAAAACATGCGCTATCTTAGTTATCCAATGACGATAACACGATTTCAGCAAAGCGCTATCTTAGTTTTAACTACGATATCTTTTATAAACAAACATTGTCAATTAGCCACCTTTTTTAATTGTTATTGCACGCTGCTTTCTGCACATTCCCCTGCATACACCAATCAAAAGTAGCATTCAACAATCACAAAACAACATTCAACAATTAAAAACAACATCCAGCAATCAAAAAACAACATTCAGCATTCAACAAACAATATTAACTAACAAAATCGATCATGGTCAAACTTTTGTGCTTCAATGAAAAGCATATATACCTCTATGAAACAAAAGATTAAAACAATCCCTCCATATTGAAAATACTATTATCATTATGCATTACTGAAACATGAAAAGAAAACGATCTGAAAGGACAATGACAAACCTTCACTTCATTAATGTCTTGTTGTCATCCATAATAAGCTAGTAACAAGAAGTAAAAGGTTAAAAAATTAACTACCAACACATGTTTTGGTAAAAGGTTAAAGAGGAAAAATAAAACACATAAGGGGACTTACAGTCTCGAACCTTCCAATCGCAACTTCTCAGGAGAGGGAATTTTTGAAAAATTTCAAGAAACCGCATGATAATCGACGTGAACCTTCCAAACTCAACTTACAAATTCAAAAAATTAATTACCAGTACATGTTTTGTAAAAGGTTAAAGAAGCAAATTAACCAGATAAAACACATAGGTTTCTAGGGGAACCTTCCAATAGAAGCTTTTGCCAAACGAGCGGTGAAGAGACTTTAAGTAACTCACATAACCTTAAGTAGCGATTTAACAACAATGAAATAACTAAAATTAGCCCTAAGCATTTAAATGACAGAGGTGAAGAGACTTACTAGAGAAGACGTGGAGACTTAGTTGCTAGGTGGGAGAAAGAGAAAGCAAGAGAGAGAGAGAGCATAATAGTGAGTGAGAGAGAACATAATAGTGGGAGAGAGCCATAGAGTTTGAGTTTGAGAGAGAGAGAGAGAGTTTGAGAGCGCACACTGTTAAGCAAATTTGGCAAGTGCACCAAATCGCTAACTGTAGTATAAAATTATCGTCATCTGGGATTGAATTCTTAACTGCTAACGTGCCAACTCAACTTCGTTTGAGCGACCGAAATTTTGGAATTGGTTTTCCCCAATAAACAAGATAGAAATTTAACAAAGAACATAAAATATTTTTATGTTTTTTCAACTGAGTAAATTAAGCAACAGAAAATTGGTTTTTAGCAATCATGAAGAAATTATTAGAGGATCGATTTCCCTGCCTTTCCTACTTGTTTTCAATCATGGAATTTAACTTGAACAATTTATCCAATTTCAAGAAACTGAGTCTTTGTAATTTATCCCCTAATTCCTTAGGTTGATAAACCTTTTTTTTTTGCCTAAATTACTAATTCAATTCCTTGAGAATTAGCAAATTAGCAAAAGCATTAAGAATGATTACAACTCAAAAATGTTAATCTGATTGTTTTCTTATTCCTAAGAAACACGCGCAAATCGTCTATTCACAAACAACACTATGAATTTGAATTTGCCAATTGCAAATCCATACAGTAGATAAACATGAAAACAATGAATAAACTCTTGAAATTAAACAAACAAGAACAAGTCAATATTCAAAATCAAAACAATTTATCTAGACAGTTCCATTTACCTCTAACAAAAGAAAATTAGATAGACATAGTTAAAAAGGAAAAACCAAATGAAGAACATGAATACAAGGAGGCCATCTTGAGTCTCTGCTTTCCAGATTCAACTTTCTCTGAACTTCCTGTTCCTCTCTATCCCCTGGATGTTTCTAAAACTGAATTGACCACCGTTTATCGCCTCCTCACATGTTCTCAAATCATCTTTCATTCCTTGTAATGGAACATCTGAAATACAAATATTGATATCCCTAATGGAAATCTCTTTCAAACTATCTTCAAGTATCATTTTACCCACATGCATGATGTGCCTGAAATGAATCCTTCATGAAAACCCCTCACCTCAGACTACCTCATAAATCAACAAATTCAATCATGGGAAGGGATGGAAAATCCTAATCCTATCATTCTATATTCTTCTGCAAAATATATGTATCCAGAACCAGGGTCACCAATGTCTTCAACTAATATGCTCTAGGGGAGATCTAGTCAACAAGAAGGCGTGCCTATAACGAGGCATTTGGAAGCGCACCAAAATCATAACGCTTATTGGAAGAAGATCACAAGAAGAGAAAAGTGACTCAAGAGGTGATGTGACCAAGGATTTATCACTAAGCATTTTAGGATCATCTTTGATCTAATTGTTTTAAAATTTGAGATCAAACACAATTCAAGCACAATTGATATGAAACTTGATCTTCAAGTTAAGAATCAAGATAAAACAAAAAGGAGTAGAAGAGAAGAATAATTGATATATGACAATAAAGTAAACTGCAAGAAGTAAATTGCAAGAATTAAAGTGCAAGAATTAAAGAACAAAGTAGAAAATGGAATAGGAAGAAGAGCAGGGGAATGGCTCCACAAATGCTTTCTTCTTGGAGAAGAAGATTGAATTTGATAAGCCAAAGGAGGATTCACCACTTGAATATGGAAAGTCAAGATAAGAATCAATGGTTCAACTCATGAACCAAAAAGTGGAGAACTCTCGACTCTCTCTAGAAATATCAAGTGTGAGAAAACTTATCAATTGTATTCAAACTTCCAAAATGAGTTACATGGAGACTATTTATAGATGAGCAAAGTGCTCATCCTCTCTCTAATGTGCTAAGTAGCGCCTCCCATTATAAATCCCAAGTGTGGGGTTTGAATTTGGCCCAATGCTTCCTACTCTTATGCTATGGCCCAATAGGCCCAATTCCTAAACTAGTCTCAAGTGCTTTTTGAATAAGTACTTCTATTACATGAACTCTACTTTATAAAAAGGTCCTAGTTGCTACCTTTATTACATGAACTCTACTCTATACAAAGGTCCTAGGCCCTATCCCTAACAAGGTATCTTGGACTCTTCTTTAGAGTATTTTGGACTCTTCTTAGCCTTGACCTTGTCATGGGTCCATGTGAGTCTTCAATGCTTGGTCCTTTGCTTTGTGAATCCATGTTCATATCATCCATTCCTTATTGAAGGAAAGAGAAGATGTATAGGTTTATTCCTTTATAAAGATCCTAAAAGGATAAAAAAAAAAGTTTTTGGGAAGGAAACTCCCTTATTTGGGAAGGAAACTCCCTTATTATTGTTGTAATTCTCAACCCATCCTCCCGGGTCAAAAACCACCCTTTTGAAAACAAGTTTTGTTAACAACCCTTTCAAATATTTTTCATAAGGTGTAATCTCTTGAAGGTTGGTTGGTATGAAGGTTATGACAAGGGTGATTTACTTGCAAAATATGACAACTCATTACCATTAGCGAATTTTTTAAATTGTGGTCTACTGTGCCATTTATCAACATAATCAATTGGTGGAACTTTGGGAAGTAAATCCGCCACCATAGCCATATGTAATGCATCACATTCATGTTTATAAAATTTTACAAAAGTAGGAAAAACAAGAATGGGTGTGCATTAGTGATTACTTCAAACAATATCCCATGCCATTTTTGAAGACTTCGGGTAAATCCAAGAAAGGTATAATGAGAGGAATATGGAATTATATTATCAAACATGCTTGCATTCCTCAAATCATACTTTATGTATTTCAAAAAGTGAACATGGTTTTCAAGATTAATGGCATAGATCAAGTGGTTTTCAAAATATGAAACAACACAAAATCAAAATAAGTCTTGCATGCCATAGATCACAAATTTAAAATCAAGCTCGGGCTTATGCCTCAAGGATTTTATTGAATTATGAGGGATCTTATGTTTCAAAACAAATTTTTGATGAAGATAAGAATTATCCCTATGATTTGGAAAAATATTCATAATCTCTTTCAAAATCATTCTTTGGTTTCCAAACACTTGTTTTGATTCTTGTTTTTCATGCTCAACTTGTTGCATTATTCCACTTTTTTCCACACTTGTGCCTATTGATTTTTCTTTATTATTTTGTGGCACATTCTTTTCTTCTTCATTTTGTTTTTCTTTTGCACTCTTGGTTTTTCTCTCAAGCTCCCTTTTCTCTCTCATTTTCTTTCGATCCTCACTAATTTCATTTGTAGAGAGGGGTACAAGAGTAATATTTTTGTGGTGGTGCATAGAAGGAATAGAAGAAAGGGCAGAAGTGGAAGGTTTAGAGTTAGGAATTGTGGCCTTTGATCCACTTTTACCAACAACTTCAAGTTGTTTTGATGAGTCACCCTCCTTCTTGGAATTATCCTTCCAAGATGAGTTGTTGTTGTTGAAGAAGGGTCTCTTGAAGGACTTCTTTCTCGTCACTTATGCTTCAACCTTGATTTCATGGTGTAGGTCTCTAGTGTAGCTTGAAGGCACATATCTTTTTCTCAAAACCCTCTTCATTTCTCTCCAAGTACTAATTGGTTACTCATCATACCTTCTTCTTTCTTTACACAATTGATCCCACCAAATTAAAGCATAATCATGAAATCTTAAACTTGCTACCTTTACTTTCTTTTCTTCACTATAGTTGTAGCAAGAGAATATGTGCTCCAATTTGGTCTACCATTCCAAGTAAGCATCGGGATCACTCTTCCCATGGAATCTAGGGATCTTCACCTTCACATTATGCAACTTGTCATCCTTCTCATTCCTTCTTCCTCTATTCTCATGTCTAGGTCTCCATCTATCAAATCTAGGTCTATGTTCATTGTCTTCCGAATTTGAGGAGCCTCTATGTGAGTTGTCATGCCTTGGTCCTTCTTTGTTTTCAAGTACTTATAATCTTTCAAACACTCTTTCTATGTTCCTTGTCATTCTATCCAACTTCCTATGCAAGTTCCTTGTTCTTGGTGATGATAGAGGAGAATCTTCAATGTCTTCTTCATGTAGTGAAGCCATGGTGCACTTACAATTTGAGAAATTACAATACAAATTCCAGCAAATTGAAAATTATACAAATAAAATGAAGATTACACCAATAAGAACAATCACACCAACAAAAATCAAAAGAATTAAGTACAATCCAACAAGGAACAAATACACTTAAAGAACAAGTGAAAGAAAAGAATTACAAGTCAAAAATGAATATTACAAGGACCTCACCACTCACTGACCATTCACTCAAAGATTGCCACTCGTATATGTCACTCAATGTAGACTTTTACAAGATGATTTCTCTCTTGTACCTTTCCACTCAAGAGTTTCCTCTGCAAGGGATCCACAAATTGAAACAAGATTCTCAACAATTAGTCTCCATTAAACAAATGACAAATCAACCAATAGGCAATCAATTCAAAGAGGTCAAGAATTTGGAAACCACTAATACAAAACTAATGGAGTTTATAAGACAAGCAAGAAAAGTTCATGGCAAAGGGTTCTATGAATTTTCTTTCTTTTCTTTAGAAGATATGCGAAGCGTTCTTGCAGTCGGTCTTTGGAATCTTGGTCCCGGAAGCTTGAGGGTGTTCTCATGGAGTAAAGATTTCAACCCTTACTCTCTAAAGAAATCCCACGCTCAGGTTTGGGTTAGATTTTATGGGGTGCCGCAAGAGTATTGGAGGTCGAAAATTCTATTTGCCATTGCTAGTGGTTTGGGGGTCCTAATATGCTTGGATGAGGCTACAAGTAAGAGGTCTTTTGGTCACTTTGCTAGGGTCTTGATTGATCTTGATTTAAATGCCAAGCTTAGAGAGAAAATTTTGGTTGAAAGGGAGGATTTTGCCTTTTTTCTTATATAGAATATGAGAAGTTGCCTGAGTTTTGCATATCATGCCAATCTATAGGGCATTCTTTGGGAACCTGTATCAAATCTGCAGGAAATTCATAAAAGAAAGCGATCCAAGTCTCGAGGCCTAATCCAAGAAAGGTTTATGTCCCCAAAACAAAGGTTGCTGAATCATTCAAGGCTGTGGAAGGGACAGATTTTGTTGCTGAGGCCAATGCCCAACATGTTGCAAAACAGGTAGTTAATCATTCAGAGGCCTAAGAGAAAGATAGAGTCACTGCGTCTATGAATAAAGGAAAAGGGATATTAATTGATGTTTCAATCCCTAATAATATGCACCCTGATAAGGGTGAATGTAGTAAGGGAGGTCAGGAAGTGCTTATCACTAATGATGGTGTTATTGTTGAAGATGTTCCCCTTGAAAGGGAGGATAATTCAAACTTCTTGCCTAGGAATGTTCCTTATGTGATAGAGAAGATATCTAGTTTGGATCGTATAATTCATACTCCTCTTGAAAAGGTTCAATCTGTAGATTTGGGCTCCGAGGCTGAAGTTACAAGCTCAGTTCAAGTCGTATCAAAAAATTCTCTTTCTGCTGATGCTGTCTCTCCATCAATTGTTCCCAATTCTGTATCCACTAGCATTAACTCGGGTAATTCTGGTCCTCATACAGTTTCGGTTATCAATTCATCTTCAAAAGAATCCTCGATAAATGACTCTATCCAGATCTCTAGCTGCCAAACTCCAGCTATGAATATTCATCCTGCAGAGAATCTGAATTTTGTTCCAAATTCAACTTCTGTCAAGAAAGGATAGCAGTTTGTGATTAATGAAGTTGCTGCTCATGATTTAAAAGTGGTTGGGAGACTATGGGGAGATGATGTTGATGATCGAGAAGCTTACCCCACCCCTGCATATAATTTGGATACAAACTACACTAAAGTTCAGTCCAAGTCTCAAAAAAAGAAACAAAGAAGAGCTAGAAGGCAAGCACAAAGAATGTCTCAGTATCAAGCCCAATATGGACCAGATTCCGTCTCTCTGGAATTTTAATGAAGGTGTTCTATTGGAATGCTAGGGGAATTGGCAACCCTAGTACTAGACTGGTTCTGTCCAAATTTTGTATAGAACACATGCCTGATCTGGTCTTTTTCTCGGAACCAAAGATTGTTATAGACAACTTTCCAGTGAATTTCTGGAAAAGACTAAATCTTTAAGTTTTTGCAATAAACAATAGGGACCCGCTAATTCCAAACTTGTGGGGGATTTGTTCTCCCAACTTGTCCCCCACTGTTCTTGCAACATCCCAGCAGCATATTTCTGTGGCTTTGAATCATAATTCTCAGAAGTTATTTATTTCTGCAGTATATGCCTCAACTTCTCAGACTGAAAGAAGGAGTCTTTGGATGGAGTTGGCTTCTTTACTACAAGCTTTTCAGGGTCCTTGGTGTTTTATAGGGGACTTTAATGCTGTCATTGGTGCCCACGAGAAGAGGGGAGGTAGACTTCCTTCCACTGCCTCTTGTGAGGAATTTAAAGCATGGTCTGACTCGTGCAACTTAACTTATATTGTTACCCGAGGGGATGCTATCACATGGTCCAATATGAGAGGTTTCAGGGATCATACAGAACTAAGATTAGACATATCTGTTTGCAATGATGAATGGTTAGCTGCCTGGGATAATGTTGCATGCAGCACTCTTGCCAGAATCCAGTCTGATCATTACCCTCTACTCCTAGTTCTGAAAAAAGGATTTACATCTCAGCCGTCATCCTTCAAGTTTCACAATATGTGGACTGATCATGTTGACTGTAGAAGATTGATATCTGAGGTTTGGAAGAGACACTTTTGGGGCTGTCCCATGTATGTCCTGGCTCAGAAACTAAGATGTCTTAAACCAGAGCTGAAAGTGTGGAACAAGCAGGTTTTTGGCAATGTCCATCTCAAAGTGGAAGAGACCATGACTATGTTAGATTCCATTCAAGCTAGGATTGACTCCCAAGGATACTCAGACCTTTTACATAACCAGGAGGTTGCTGCTCAAATTGATCTTAATCAAGCTCTCTCTTTTCAAGAAGCCTTTTGGAAAGGAAAAGGCTAGAATGAGCTGGTATGCTGAAGGAGATAGAAATACAGCTTTCTTTCATAAGGTCACCAATATTAGAAATTCTACAAAACAAATGTCTATTCTTAAGGTGGGAAATTCTGTTCTAGAAAGGCAATCTGATATAGAAAATCATGTTCTAGAATTTTACACAAAGTTATATGCTTCTAGCAACTCTTGTGTAGACAATGGCCTCATTGATTCAGTCATCCCTTCGTTAGTGTCATCTCAAGACAACATCATGCTAACAAACATTCCCACTTTGGAAGAGGTCAAGAATGCTGTCTTTTCTCTTGATAGAAACAGTGCTCCTGGTCCTGATGGTTTTGGTGGGAGCTTCTACCACTCTTATTGGGATATTATTGAGCAAGAGGTTCACAGTTCTGTAACTCAGTTCTTTAAGGAGGGATGGATTTATCCAAATCTCAATTCCAACAGATTGGTGCTTATTCCAAAGTTCATGGTGCTGATAGAATTGAAAACTACAGGCCAATTGCACTTGCCAAAAATAATATCTACTAAGCAGAGAAGATTTATTAAGGGAAGACACATTGCCGATTGTGTCTGCATAGCTTCTGAAGCAGTTAATATGTTAAGCAACCAAAGCTTTGGAGGAAATATGGCTTTGAAGTTAGACATTAGAAAGGCCTTTGATACCTTAGTTTGGAGTTTCCTTTTGAAGGTTCTGTCTTCTTTTGGCTTTGATCATCAGTTCTGCTCTTGGATTAGTGCCATCCTGCATTCTGCTCATTTGTCTATTTCAGTGAATGGCAATTCAATTGGCTTCTTCACTTGCAAAAGAGGGGTGAGGCAAGGAGACCCCTTCTCCCCCCCCCCCCCCCCCCCCTCCTTTTTTGCCTTGCAGAAGAAGTTCTAAGCAGGGGAATCTCTAAGCTTGTCGAGTCTGGAAGGTTTCTCCCCATGTCCAGCCCAAGAGGTTTTGTGACTCCAAACCATATTCTCTATGCAGATGACATCATGGTCTTCTGTAAGGGCACAAAAGCTAATATTAGAAGCATTATGCAGCTTTTTGAGGATTATGGTCAAGCTTCAGGGCAGATTCTGAGCCTGGATAAGTGTAAATTTTTTGCAGGATCAATGTCTCCTAGAAGGGTAGCTGAAATGAGCTCTTTTCTTTGATTTTCAGTAGGCTTCTTCCCTTCACCTACATTGGGGTCCCTTTGTTTAAAGGCAAACCGAAAACAGCTTATCTTCAACCCATCATAGACAGAATCAAATGCAAGCTTTCCTCTTGGAAACGTTCTCTTCTCTCAATTATGGGTAGAGTGCAGCTTGTTAACTCTGTGATTCAAGGTATGCTAATTTACAGTTTTCACATCTACATGTGGCCTGTTTCTCTGCTAAAGCAATTGGATGGTTGGATCAAGAACTTTGTTTGGTCAGGGGACATTCACAAAAGGAAACATGTTACAGTGGCATGGAAGTCAGTTTGCTCTTCTGTTTCAGATGGTGGCCTGGGCATCAGGTCTACCAGAGCAATAAATGAAGCCTCTATGCTGAAACTGAGTTGGGATCTGACTACTTCTGCTGATCAGAGGGCTAGGTTTCTTAGAGCCATATTTCTCAATAACTACAAGCCTATAGGTCATCATGTAAACTCTTCTATTTGGCCAGCTTTAAGGAAGTGGTATCATGTTGTTTTAGACAACTCCTCATGGTTAATTGGTGATGGTAAATCTATCAACTTCTGGACAGATAAATGGTTGGATGAACCTTTGGTTTCTATGCTGAAGATTCTGGAGCATTGGCATCCTTCCCTGCTTGCTTTGGTTAAAGACTTTCTGGTGGATAGAGGTTGGAGCATCCCTGACTGTTTGCAATCTCATTTCCCGAATGTGGTTGACAGTATTCATCAAATTCATATTCCGGTGGAGGATTGTGAAGACAGATTGGTGTGGAACAGCTCAACAAATGGAAAAGCTTTCCTTCAAAGAAGCTTTCCTGTTCTTGAATCCTGTTAGAAACTTGGTTCCTAAGTTCAAACAGATCTGGTCCAAATCTATCCCTCCTGCTAGATCTTTCTTGGTTTGGAGAATTTTTCACCACAAGATGCCAACTGATGAGAACATAAGGTTGAGAGGCATCTCAATGGCTTGCATGTGTAGTTTATGTGGGCTAGAGGAAGAATCAGCATCTCACCTTTTCCTATCCTGCTGCTATGCTCAGTCAATGTGGAACTGGTTGGGATATAACTTGATCTTCCCTATGGATTCCTCTTCTTTTGAATCCTTGTTTACTTTTTATAACAAAAGTTATAGTCCTCGGCTGAAGGATGTGATCATGGCTGCCGTTATCAATACTATATGGGTGATTTGGTTTGCTAGGAATCAATGCAGATTCCTTAACAAGAATATCAGTCTGGCCTATGCTAAAACTATGGTTATTTCTGCTGTTTCACTCTCGGGCAACATATCTAATGGCACAATGTTCAATTCAATTGAGGAGTTTGTCATTCTAAAAAACTTCAGGATTGATGGTCATACCCGCAGGGCTCCAAGAATTAAAGAAGTGGTCTGGCTGCCTCCTCCTTGCAATTGGACTAAGTGTAATATTGATGGGGCTGCTCATGGCTGTCCGGGTATTTCAGCTTGTGGAGGTATTTTCAGAGGTTATAACTCAGCTGCTCTTGGATGTTTTTCATGCAATTTAGGTTGTGCTTCTTCCATTTTCGCTGAGCTCTCTGGTGCTATTCATGCCATAGAGATTGCTAACAGTAGAGGCTAGAGAAACCTTTGGGTAGAGACAGACTTGATTCATCAATAAATGCGTAGCATGCTGCATATGATTGTTGAATTTGGTGGTGCCAACATAGTTGGGATGACCTTTTTCATAGTGATGCTCTTGCATGCTACTTATATAAAAAAAAATTAGATGTGAAGAAGACAAGTTGGAAGAGTTCAACAATGTTCAATTTCAAATTTAATCAAAGTGTTTGTGAACAATTAATGATCAATATGAATTGTGCTACACTAAATTGTGAAGGATCAACACAAATACAAGCATGTGAAATGGTGGCAAGTCTTTTACCTTTGCTAGAATTTTCCAGAATTTGTACTTTTGCCCTAAAACTTTGTATATTTATGGTTTTGGCCCATTTTTTTTACACCAGATTTTTATTTTTATTTTTATTTTTATTTTTATTTTTATTTTAAAATTGAAGCCATTTGACTTTTACTAATTACAATTTCACAGCAATTACAATGAATTTTCGAAATTAAAAAAAGATCTTTCAATCATGAACAAATTTAAACAATATTTGGTGTAATACTTGGAAATATGAACAATTCAAGTAGTGTAGAATAATTTCCATGTAGTGAAGCACAAATCAGGTAATTAGAGACCTAGATCTTTCATTCAAGTGGATGATAAACACATCATTTCCACAACTTGAATTTCATGAAGATCTATTAGGTTCTAATAATATGAAATCATTGAAGCACTTTTGATTAAAATTTGAATCAATCTTACTATTGTGAGTTGAAATTTGAATTTGAATTTTGAATTTGTTCAAATTCACAAAGTAAGGCAAATAGATCTATGCTTGAATTTTCAAGAAGCAACCAAAATCACGAGATCAATTACCTCATGCTAAAGTGGCGCCTAAAAGAGTAAAGTGAAACTTTGAGGGACACAAATTTTCACCAAAAAATTCAAGCAAGATCAATTCAAACACATTTCAAATTCTAGATCTATGATCACAATTGGATTCAAATTACTTTTCATCATCCAATCCTTGTGATAAATGGTGGCACTACTGATGAAAATTTCATCATGAAATTGGCTCCAACTCAAAGATTATCATAGAATTTGAAAAGAAAAAATTGATCAAAAATTCAAAACAATTGAAGATCAAAGATCTAGCTCTAGATACCACATGATGTGACCAAGGATTGATCACTAAGCATTTTAGGATCTTCTTTGCTCTAATTGTTTCAAAATTTGAGATCAAACACAATTCAAGCACAATTGATATGAAACATGATCTTCAAGTGAAGAATCAAGAGAAAACAAAAAAGGAGTAGAAGAGAAGAACAATTGATATATGACTAGAAAGTAAATTGCAAGAAGTAAATTGCAAGAATTAAAGAACAAAGTAGAAAATGGAATAGGAATAAGAGGAGGGGAATGACGCCACAAATGCATTCTTCTTGGAGAAGAAGATTGAATTTGATAAGCCAAAGGAGGATTCACCACTTGAATATGAAAATTCAAGATAAGAATCAATGGTTCAACTCATGAACCAAGAAAAGGAGAACTCTCAACTATCTCTAGAAATCTCAAGTGTGAGAAAACTTATCAATTGTATTCAAACTTCCAAAATGAGTTACATGGAGCCTATTTATAGATGAGCAAAGTGCTCATCCTCTCTCTAATGTGCCAAGTAGCGCCTCCCACTATAAATCCCAAGTGTGGGGTTTTATTTTGGCCCAATGCTTCCTACTCTTATGTTATGGCCCAATAGGCCCAATTCCTAAACTATTTCTAAGTGCTTTTTGAATAAGCACTTCTATTACATGAACTCTACTCTATACAAAAGTCCTAGTTTCTACCTTTATTACATGAATTCTAATCTATACAAAGGTCCTAGGCCCTATCCCTAACTAGGTATCCTGGACTCTTCTTTAGAGTATTTTGGACTCTTCTTAACCTTGACCTTGTCATGGGTCCATGTGAGTCTTCAATGCTTGGTCCTTTTCTTTGTGAATCCATGTTCATATCAAGAGGAGCAATCTTCTGTGAGGGCAAAAAGTCTGACAACCCTTCCTCTTCATTGCCATCTTTTGATGCTGATCATCAAGATATCATTAATATGGTGGAAGGATTCAAGACAACAGTTAAGGAAAAGTTTGATGAACTAATTGCTATTCTTAGAAATCGTTAGGAATTATTTCATTTTGTGTTCATGTTTTTTATAACAATCAATGAAGTACTATATTATCTATTCATTTCCTAAATATTATATACATACATACATACATACATACATACATACATACATACATACATACATACATACATACATACATACATACATACATACATACATACATACATATATATATATATATATATATATATATATATATATATATATATATATATATAAACTATTTATCATTCAACTATAATAGTAAATGAAAAGAATCAAATATTATAAAGAACAATTGTATATGACTAACTTAAAAGATTTAAGGAAATTAACGGGCAAGACACAACTCTAAGGGTATACGTGAGCGAACAATAATATTTACAGGTTAATAGGGAAGCCAAAGTGGTAATTTGAAGTTTGAAATGTGATAGTGTAGTCATAGCAAAAGGTTTTAGTTTTAAAATAGAGAAATGATAGCGCTTGTAAAAACAAGTGCTATTATGATCGCTATTTAATAGCGCATTCTAAATGAAACCCTATTCATGATGGACCTTTTAATAGCATTTTCGTGAATAAGAGCTATTAAAACATTTAATTTCTTAAGGATATATGTCAGAGAACAATGATATCTTAAACTAATAGGAAAGTAGAAGCAGTAATTTGAGGTTTGAAGTATGTGAGTGTGGTCATAGTGAAAGGCTTCAATTTTTAAATAGGGAACTGATAGAGCTAATCCAAACAAGCACTATTATAATTGCTATTTAATAGCGCATTCTATACGAATGCTATTCATGATGGATCTTTTAATAGCGCTTTCTTGAATAAGCGCTATTAAACTATTTTATTTCTGTTTAAATGATTATCTTTCATTCATTTAAATTTTTATTGCAAGCTGGACATTTCTTTTGTCACATTTTCACGTGAATATTTTCCATTCCTTTACATTTTTAATGTAAGCAGAACATTTCCTTTATTACATTTTCACATGAATATTTTTCATTCCTTCAAATTTTTAATGCAAGCAAAACATTTTCTTTGTTACATTTTTACATGTTTAAAATTTGTTTTTTTGTTCCCTATATAGTGATGACAATCAAAAGTTAATAAACAAATAAGGATTGCACTTGATCTCTGATGAGAACAAATACCTTCAAATAATATTTAATTTCTATTTTAGTTCACTTCAAATATACATCTTTTGAGTTTACACTTTACAGTGACAATAAATAATTGAATACAGTATTATTGGATATTCTTCTCAGCAGTATGTTGATGGCAAGGAAGAAAATGGAATAAAGTTTTTCTTTAGTTTGTGTCTTCTGTCTCCCTTCAATATCCCTTATGTGTCTTTATCTGCACATAGGGTCACTGGGGCACCGTCGCTTCTCATATTTTTAATTTGTCGTCTGTCATGCGAAAAGAAAGTTTTGTTGCTTGAAAGGCCTCTTATGTTCTGGGTCTCAAGTGCCACCACAATATTTTGTCATTTCATGCGGGCACATTATGGATACCCCTCATAATGGTTATATGTCATTCACATATCTTTTTAAAAGGCTCCCCTTCTATTCGGGTTCGCCAGTGACTAGTTGATAATCCTTATATAGGATTAGAGCAGTACTTAGGTGCCCTGGCTTCTAATTTCATGAGGCATTTGGGAGAGACAATGACATTCACATATCTTCTTGTCGTGTGTCATGGCATTTAGGATAGAGCTTCTTCTAACCATCTTTTGGACATTATTCATGACACACGACAAAAAGATATGAGTGTCAGCCTTTTCTGGAAGGTAAGAACATAGAGAAGAATACATGATGAGATTTTAGAAAATATGTAGTGTGGGATAAGAATACAGAGGATTTAATTGATTACTTTCTAGTTTTTTATGCATTAAAGGTTGAATATCGAGTTTTCTGTCCATAGAGTTTATTGTACTTCCATCAGTTGCATGAACTGTGCCAACGTCCATCGACTACGGGTAGAGTTGGTCACCTAGAAAGTGTAGTTTTGATTCGAGGTAAAGCTAGTGTTTTTCCATTCAAGTGTTATGATAGTGTTATATTCAAACCTAAAACTAATTAGCATTAAGTTGAGTTGCCCAATAGGTATTTAAACCGCACCCTAGGATTTGAGGCAGGTGATGTGAGACTTCCAACACCCCTCCTCCACAGATGCCTGCCAAAACAGGCGTTACACAAGAAGATTGTCATAACATGCAATAAGCAGGAAGATGGGCTCTGGCTCTCATACCATGTTAGGATGTTGGAATCTATGAATATTATTCCTTGAATTATTGTGTACAGAGAAGGTTACAATATATAGGCTAATGCCATTGATTGTTATCCTAAAAATAAGGGAGAAGAATCAGCCCTAATAAAAAAAAGAATAAAATCATATTTGTACATATCTGGTAATTAACGCTAATATATTACAACAGATAGTTACAACTTTCGTAGAGTTTGTATAAATAAACGCTATTAAATTCGTCTATTATGATAGCGCTTCCCCTATTACGTGCTATTAATGATGTCTTGGGGTAAAGAACGATTTTTTTCTTCAAAATAGGTTATGTGGTAAAGATAGCATTTTCTCGGTGAACTACTATTAAAGGTTTATAATATAGTAGTGTTTCTAATGGTCTTAGCTGTTAAATACTTCCACACACATTTTTAGAGCACCTCCTGTCGAAACCGTTATTAAGTGGACGTTATTAAATCCTGAATCTGGCGTAGTGATGTAAAGAACTAATAAAATGTAAAATGCAGGAAAGTAAAGGCTTAAATATAAAGGAATTTAAAGAACAATGCAGAAAAAATAAATGAATTTTAAAAACAAGACTTGGAAATAAATATATTGACTTGAAATAAATTTTGCATTGTTACCTTAAAACCAAATGTCCTAAGCTTGTGCAAGTATACACAATCGCAGCAAGTAATAAAGAGTAAGTAAGATCGTTCCCACGAGGATTATAATGTTGTAGCAATTACCAAAATCCAGATTAATTGATCTTAATAGTTAAGATTTAGGTGATAAAATATTATGTGTGTAGTGACAATGATTTAAATTGAAATTTTGTAAATAAAAACAACTTTAAAGGTAAGAGATTTAAAAGTGGTTGTTGTTAACAGATAAGATAAAACAGTTATAGGTATGCTTCCCTAGTGACTTCTGCTTAGCCTAGCTTATGCTCTGCTTATGTTGTAGCATTTAACGCCAGGAAATGAAAGTTGTGTTTTCCAACACTGAAAGATAAGATTCATTAAATGCTTTCTATTCCTACATTCATATTAATTACACCATCTTCTTAATAAGCTTGTTCCAGCTAGTTTAAGGACTTGAGTAATTATTCCTAATCTAGTCAACATCATTTAACTTTGCAATTAATGATTTAATCCTTATCTTATAACTATTTCCACTAAACTTAGTTTTTCCAAACCAAGCAAGCTCAACATTCATTCAAGTTGATCAATCTTAAATAAACAACAATAATCGCAAGTTAAAAGAAAATGCATAAGCATAGCATAACATAAAATTCAGCTAAGCATCCATTACATGGTTACATACCTATAGCTATAGCAAGTTTAGCTCATGATGAACTTAAACAAACTAAGAAATAAAAATAAAGAGAAGTTCATTACAATGGAGGACTTGAAAATGAAGAACAATGGTGGAGGATGAATAAGAGCTTTCACTGCTGCTCCCCTAGGTCAGACAACAGAATATTTTCATGTATATGTAAGAGGTGTCCTTTCCTAGGGTTGCTAAGGGTTTATAAAACCTCTTTCCTCCTACTTGGGCCAGCATTTACTAATATTAAATTCAAGACCCTGGCCCATTTACAAAATTGTAGGAGACTAGATCCCTTGGCGCGCGCGTGAAGCTCACAGCCAATCAATGCAAGCGCTGACAGCAGGAGAGAGAAAAGTTGTCCTAAGCTTTTGTCCTTATCTGAAAGGTATAAGGGGGACCTCTATGCTGCGACATTTGGAGACTCAGTTCCAGCTCTTAATCCATGCTCCAGCAAGCAACTGTAAAAAGATGCAAACACCTAATGAACAACATTTTTACAACTTAAAAACAACATAACTTTCTAAAATTAAACTAAAGACTCCTATTTACATAATTACCCAAAAAAACTCATAAAAACTACACTTACCACGTAATGATAACAAAAAGTCTAAGTAAAAAGGATATAAATAACTCTTATTTCTAAGAGTTATCACACCCCAAAACTTGAACCAATGCTTGTCCTCAAGTAATGAAAGAGAAAACAAACACACAATTCTACCAAACTTCTATATATGCAATGACCACACAGAGTTCTTTTCCTTCAAACAATATGATTTTCCACTTGCATCACATCAATTTACTCTTTCCATCATGAAACACAACTAATACTTAACAAGACCTAGCTTTTAATTAGACTAAACACATGCTACAACATTTGCACTCAGAACAGTTGGTTCTATTCCTTACCTTCTTAGCATTTAATTTCACTCCTATCATCATCACACAGCTCTGATCTAAACTTGATAAGCTTCTAACATGACTAAAATGCCAACAAAGTTACACACAACAAGAGGGCTTAACAGGTTATAGTGGGGCTTACGACATGTATGATCAAATTTGGATAAGTAGCTAACACTAAGTACATTGTAGGGATGCTTATCATTCATGGTCACCACCCTAAGCATTCTCTACAACCCAATTCTTTATCATCAGAAGCTATCCTTTCCTGTTTTCCTTCCTTAGATCCCCACTTTTATTATTTAACTTTTTGTTGAGAACAAAGAACACTTTTCTTATTAAATTTTTATGTACTTCACTATTCTTTATTCTCATTTCCTGTTTTTTTTTCTAAAAGAAAAAACGATGCAGCTTACACTTATTGTGCACTACTCTTCCTTGCTATTGCTGCATCTCTCAAATCCTTCCCTTGTATAACAGTTGTACAACACCCCCAAACTTAGGATGGTGCTTGTCCTCAAGTCATCCGCAAACTTAGGCTAAAAACCCATTCACAACAACCATCCCTAAACTTTACTTATGTGGGGTTCATTGATTTTTCAAGTTAAGGGCTTGTAATGAGCTAAGTAATAGAACAAGGGGCTAAGGCTCAAAGGGTTTATACAATGGATAATTTCAAGGGTAAGGCTATTTAGGCTCTATGTACAAATTAATCAAAAAATGCCTCAAGCATAAAGTGTGTGCAATAGAATTGTGCCCAAATCAGTCAGAATCAAAGCAAATTTTACAGAACATGCATGAGAGTGATATGTCTGTAGTAAGTTATAGTCACTCAAACTCACAATTTTATGGGTTTATGCTGCAGGATACATTCAATCTCAAACAAAACAAGTCATTATCAATTGTTAACTACGCGCAGTAAAGTCAATGTGTCATGTTATTAGGCAAGTGATCCATCCAACAATCTTTAACCACACGAAAAGGCCCTTTCATTGGCCATTCATTCATTATTTTAATCATTCAAAAAGTGTGGCCCATGCACACAAGAAGCAGGCATATTTGAAAACAAACTATGGCCCTATGGCCCTACAACATTGATTCCTAACACTACTAGAAAACTTGGATTTTTAGACGGAATTTTCGGACAGAAATGTTTCCGTATGAAATTTTTTGAACATTTAGGACGGATTTGAGACGAATGTAATTTTCAATGAGATTCCGTCTCAAATCCATCTCTACTTTGTTCCAAAATTCGCGCCAATAACGCGACAAAATATTTTCCACGGATTTTGCACGGATCGTTCATTTTTTTTATCTTGGGCCTTTTTAACCATCCGTCTAAAATTTGTTCGAAAATTTGAGACAGATTTCACACGGATTTATCATTTTTTATATTTTTCTTGAAAAAGATTAAATAATTTATCTTACATATATGATTAAAATATTTGATCTTAATAAATTTAAAAGTAAACAAGATTTATGAAAAAAATAATAAAAAAACATATTTAGACTAATTTAAAACATATTTATAATGGGGTGCGTTAACACTGTGTTACTGCAGTGTATACACGCTTGCTAGACAATAATGTTACGTTATTGTCACTATTATTCTTTGTTTATAAAAATAATTTAAAGAATATGATTCAAAGGAATTTATTTTCAGATGTTACTCTATTTAATTTTAGATTTGAAAATAAATTAGTTTAGTGTTAACTGGAGATTAATTTTGGATCACTGATTTTGTTGGTTGATCAGTTCAATCATTAATCTTTACTCTATTTTGAATTTTGAAAGTATATATTTGTCACTCATTGTTTTAGATCTAAGGGTTAATATTATGTCCCTTTTTCTAAAATCAATTTCAACCACACATTTTACCTATTCACTAAAAGAAAAAGAAAATAAAACAAAACAAAACGCTCTTATCCTCTCTTTCCCCGTACGCGACCCCAACCCCCTTCCTTTATCTTTTTTTTTTTTCTTTTTCTTCCCTCATCTTTTTCCTCTCTTCACAGAAGAACACCTACACAAAAACTTCTCCTTCTTTCCTCTTGCATCCAACCACCGTCCGACCGTAGGAGCACCGTGCGCGCCACCACCTCCAGAGAGCCGTCAGGCCTCCGCGATGCTGGAGAGAAGACGACGTGACTGCGCGTGTGACCTGTCCCAGTTCTTCGCTGTTCGATGCCGTGATTCCGCCACCGTAGGATCTCTGTTCCGTTCACCGTGGGGTCTCTCGACGTCTCTGTTCGGGTCTCCTTCATCCCTGTGCTGTTCGTGCAGAAGCAGTTCAGGCCATCAGTCGGACCACCTCGTCGGAGTCGCGTCGCTGCCATCACCACCACCTTGGGTCGCCGCCGCGTTCTCTTCCCCTTCTCCTTGGGTGAGTGAAATCTCATCTATATGTCTCCGATTTAGAAGAACCCCAAATTTGATATTGAAACCCTAACCCTAGCTTTTGATTTCTGTTTTTATTTTGAAATTGAACCTTGTTTTGGGCAATTAGGGCAGTTAATTAGGGTTATCCTAAACTAATTTTATCATTGTTTGGGTAGATTGATTTTCCCCAGTTTGTATCATGAACCCTAAAGCCCAAAATCTGATTTTATTTGAAATTAGTTTTGTAATTGTGAAATTAACTTTGTTGTTATGCAATTGGGACTGTCAATTTATGTTTACCAAACTGATTTTCTAATCTTATGATAAAATCTCATTTTCCCCAATTTGTGGTGATGAGCACTATTTTTCCCAAATCTGATTTCTGTTGAATGTGACCCTGTTTTGAGAAATTAAGTATTTAAATCAACTTAAAGTGAGCGTTTGATAATGAGTAACTAGTTGTTTGAATTGTCTGGTTGTTGAAAATGCTTGGACTCCCTCTCTGGGATGTTAAAGTGTTTGTGTTTGCTTGGGGAAGCAGGTTTCACATGTTTCAGGAGTTGACAAGAACTGTTTAGAGGAAACTGGAACGTCGAGTTGGAGTTTAGCTTTGTGTTGCTTTGCTCAGAAGGAAGCTGATTGTTGAAGCACCAATGAAATGATCTTCCCTTGTCAACAAGAGGTAAGGGGGAGTGAACCACATCACACCATATTGGTAGATGTGAAGATGGCTTTAAATTGTCTGGTGTTGGAAATCCTATACCAAGGGTTATCCACGGTCTATTTATTCACGGTTTATTTAAAGTAATTAACATATTATGCATTACTTTTAAGGAATTGTGGAACATAACTTATAAATAATTCCATTTTTCTTTTTACATTAACTTGTAACTAATTCTTCTTTTTGAAGGAATAAGTTATATTTGGTAATTTGTTGATTGTGTTGAGATTACAAGAGCTTTAGCAATAAAACACTGTTAATTATTAGACTTTTTTGAATTAAACTCTCAAACCTCAAACTAAAGGATGAAGAAAAAGTTAGATAAAAGGCAGTAGAAATCGTTAGAGGAAAGAGAAAGAAAGGGCATAGGTCCTGTATAATATATTTACAAAACTCAATTTAATTTATGTGTATGTTCTCATAGTTGTCAGCTACTCAGCTATATAGGGAAGCTATATTGAATATGCAAACGTTGAATACGCAAATGAGTGTTGGAATGATAGGATCAGAAATTGAAACTTTGTGGTCTTATACGAAAGTTCTGAATTTGGAAGAGAAAAAAATTGAACATTTTGTCTTGTCATGTGTTGCCAATTGATTAGCGAGCATGTTTCAAAGTAGAGAGTATCTTAATGTGATGGTGTCCATTATGTGAGTACAAGCCAAATGGTTTGAATATCCATATTTTCTATCTTGTTATTTAAATTAGTTATAATGTCTATTATTTTGTTACAGTGTGATGAATGATTTCTCGGAAGGACTCACTATCTTTTATTTGATTATAGTAACATCCTTCTCGTTTATGATGGTGGCCACAAATTAATCAATGACGACGATGATTAGATGACAACGACGATGATATGATGAGGAGGAGGAGATGATGGATGATGTGCTAGATGAAGATGAAGATGAAGATGAAGAGTTTAGTGATCAAAGTAACAATGAGGAATAAATTTATGTCTTTGATGTTTGTAATTATATTTTAATGCTTTGAATCTTAATATATCATTATTGTATTTCAAGATACTTTGTGTTTTTGTTTATTTGAAGCATGATACTTGTCTAGAGTGGTACCTTAATAATAATAATTTTTTATTATATTATATTAGATTCCAAGTCCAGGTACCTAATTTGGTATGCATAATTATTTAAGTTTGGCCCATTTTTATTAACAAACATGATTTGTTTATCAAAAAATATTATTTAAATATGATTATCTAATCCGTGAGAAATCTGTCCAAAATAACATCATAACATTCGTCTGAAATCCGTCCAGAATTTGCATGAATGGTAATATTGAATCCGTGTGAAATTCGTCTGAAATTAAGCCCATATAACCAAAATTCATATTTTTTGTGTTTGTCTGAAAGCTGTCCGAAATCTGTCTGGAACTAATTTCGGACGGAATTTCGGACAGAATTTTCAATTTGCAACGGAGTTTTTTTGGACAGGGGATGTTCCGTCTGAAATCTGTCTGAAATTAATTGTCCGTCCAAAATCCGTGGGAAAAATGTCCCAATTCTGTCTAAAATCCGTCCGTGAATCCTTCCGAAAATAACAATTTTCTAGTAGTGTAAAAACAAAGAATCATAATAGGTCCTATTGACCAACTAACTACAGAAAGCATAAACAATTAACACGGGTAATGAGTGGAGGACAGAAATAAATGCATCCTGATATGAGATCCTGCAGCAAGTTGCAACACCCTTTTGGCTCTGTTTCAAGTGCTGGGGTTCTTGATGCGTGTGCTCCTCCTGGTGCCTCCTCTTTTGGTGGAGGACACCTTCTTTCCTATTGCTCCGGCGATCAGGACATCTTCTTCCTCTTCTTCATTTTCCTCTTCATCCTCTTATTCCTCAGCCTCCTCACTAGCCTGCTATTCCTCTTCTTCTTTCATTTCAGAATACGATGTTGCAGACTCTTCCACCAATTTACCCTTGGCTGCGACAGAGGAGAGAGTTTTCTTTACCTTTTTGGTTGGAAGAGGATCTGGAGAATCCACCTCTTCCTTAGTTGAAGCGTACTCAGCAGCAATCTGACTTATTATGATTCCTCTAGCTGCTGTATTCTTGAACTTTTTGGCTTTTTGAGAGGGTTGAGGAGTGGTCTTGACAGTTAGAGTCTCAGAAGGGGGTGCTTCTTCAGGTTCTTCAATGCGAGCTCTTGCCCCCTTGATCCTTATAGGGGCTCTTAGATACAACCTTCTGCTTCTTGCTGTCAGTTGCCAGGACTATTGCTTGCATCTAGGAAGGGGCAACACCCATCCAGGCATGATCAGAGGAGGTACTATGAGCAGGAGTTGTGTCAATGTTGATATTGGGATTGGAGGTAGCAGGAGTGGGTTCAGTAGAGGCTTTCTCTTGTTCTTCAACAAGGGGAAACAATTCTCTTAGTAACAGTGGAGTGGTGGTCTCCAATTACATCTTGTTAAGCATAAAAGTCTACTTCTTCCATTGGAACTACTGGTAGCAAAACTCCCAGAATATTTTGCCCATTTGGATGGGCTGTTGTAGCATATCAGTCAGTTAGTCCGGCTTTTGCTCCAGCACTCCAGAGTGATCCTGCTACTATGTATAACAGCCTGATTTTAAATATGTTGTTCAACCAATTAAAATATAATTAATTATATTTTAATTTGAGAGTTAGAAAGTATTTTTTATTAAAATAAAATCATATTCATAGTCTACTTTATGGTAGAGGGTTACGGTAAAAATTTCGGTTGAAAATTCAGACGAAAGCCGGTCTGTGTTTTCACCGTCGGTACAAGTTTACTATGCAGAAAACCTAATTTTGACCCATGAACGAGATGGTTAGTGTTTTTAATATGTTTCCTTCAACTTTGGTTATTTTGAAAATTTTCGTTCAAAAATGGAATATAATATTTTATTCGGGTAAAAACGTCGGAAGAATTACGATCGGAAAATACAACCGGGTACGAGATGGGGAAGATTAGGGAGCACAAAAGAAGTTAAGTGACTTGATGGGACTTGATGGAAATGGGTTATGACACACTCCAAAAGTGTAATCATCACACTTTTCAAATTATAACATATTATATTCTAAAAACCTATTTTTCTCTTTCCTCTTCAACCAAACAAGTCTTAAAGACAAAACTTGCTCTCCAAGCTCATCCTCTCTCCAAAATTTAGTGCTTCCCTCTCCCTCCTCTATATAATCACCACTCATCTTCATTCTCTCATTTTCTTCCTCCATCTTCATACTTCTTCAACTTCTTCCATTTCTTCTTTTTTTTTCAAACACTTAAAGCTTCCATTTTTATTAGTCTTTTCCACTTCAGTTCTTCATTAAAGTTCTTCCTTATACTAAGGGTAATGCTCTCATATGAATCTTTTTGCAAGTTTCATCTTTTATTTCTTAGTTTACTTTATGTGTTCTTTATATGCTTTAAACTTCTAAAATCTCTCTAAAATGGTAGAAAACTCCTTTTGAGTTGAAACCACTTTCTATAGTCCTATATTAACTTATATTTTTATATACTAAGAGGTTGTGTAAAACAAAAATCTCTACCTATCTCTTCCAATGAAGGCCGAATGCTTGCATTTGTGACCTAGGAAGTTTTTGTTTCAACTTTTGGAATATGATCATATGTTTGAGTTTCTAACTATCCATTGATCTTAAATCTATAAATCTTGGAAGTTTTGATAGCTTGTTCCTATGATGGCTGAAAATATGAATAAGTAAGCCTAGGATACTATGTTTCAACTTTCCAAGTATGATCATGGATTTAGAACTCTTAATAACTTGTGATTCTAAACCTAAGAGTTTTTGTTAAAAAAAGAATATTTTCCTCATCATCCTATGATGACCGAAACTTAGTGTTTAGGTGCCAGGATGTTTGAGTTTTTATTTTTTCAAAATGATCATGGACTGAAGCTCCATAAGATATTTGGATGCTAAGTCTAAGAGATTGGAAAGTTTAAGTATTTCTAACTTGTTTATTCTATGTTATTAAAGCTAGGATGTATTACTTTCATTTTTCCAAGATGATCATGGACTTGAGCTCCATAAGATATTTGGATGCTAAGTCTAAGAGATTGGAATGTTTAAGTTTCCATTGTTTTCCAAAATGATCATGGACTTGAGCTCCATAAGATATTTGGATGCTAAGTCTAATAGATTGGAAAGTTTAAAGATTTCTAACCTATGAATCCTATGATGGCCGAACCTAGAAGGTTATGGACCTAGGATACTTTATTCTTATTTTTCCAAAATGATCATGGTTTTGAGCTCCTTAATACATATGGATGCTAAACCTAAGAGATTGGAAAGCTTAGTGAATGCTAGCCTATTTTACTAGCCTTGGCCGAATACCCTAAGTGTATAACTTAGTGGGATTTTAATTCAACTTTGTTAAATGATCATTGTTTATGAACTCCTAACACTTAAGGATCAAAATCCATGAGTTGTATAATTTTCGGGAATCTCTAACCCTAAGAACTAGTCTTGGCCGAACCTATACCTTGTGGTTCAGTATTCTTATTTGATTTTAACTTGTGATTTTGTGTTCATAACCTTAGACTTCCATCATGGAGGAAACGAGGACGTTCGTGGTATACTTCTTCGAGCATCTAAACTCCTTACCTTCACAGAAGGTGGAGTTAATACTTTGTGGTGTGACGACGAGGAGCTTCGAGTTCGGGAGTTCGGTGATAACCAAGGTGGGGGAAAGAACCAACCAATCGTCAGAATGAATAAGTAGTAAATTATATAATAATTGTGTAGGGCGACCTAAACCCTACTAGTAGTTGAGTAATCGACAAGACCAAAATCACGTTGGAAACCTTTTTCTGAAAAACCAATGGCGATTCGGGGATTGTATGTTTATCGATATTAGGTTGATTTTAGATTGTTGATGGTTGATTTGATTTTATTACCTTTATTGAATTGATTTTGTGCTATATTGGTGATATTGGAATATTTTGATTGATATTGTGTTATGCATGATCTGCATGGTTTTTATTATTATGCTTAGTGGATTTTAAGCAAAGATATATATGTTGTCTATGAGATGATTGTTTTGGGTGTGAGGATAATGATGATTTACAAGTGCCTAACTTAGATGATGTATGTTAAAGAGGTGTTATGGCATAGAATATGTGTCAAGTTCTAATGGAAGGTTAAGGCACTAGGATGTTCTTAAATCGGGTTGGTGGGGTTCAAGTATAGGTGTTGTTGTCCATGACCGTGTATTGGTAATATAATACACAAGGACAAAAGTGTATTGGTAATTGGTAATATAATACACAAGGACAAAAGTGTATTGGTAATATAATACACCAAGACAAAAGTGTATTGGTAATATAATACACCAAGACAAAAGTGTATTGGTAATATAATGCGCAAGGACATCTATGTATTGGTAATATAATACATCGTGTATTGGTAATATAATATACGTAAAACACTTATGTGTATTGGTAATATAATAGACGTAAAATATTTCTGTGTATTGGTAATATAATACACGTAAAACACTTCTGTGTATTGGTAATATGATACACCGTGTTTTGGTAATATAATACACGTAAAATCATGAGTTCTCGCGAGACCACTTCCACCTTAACGGGAATGGGGGTGGAACACCTTAACGGGAATGGAGGTGTGCACTAGGTGGAACATCCTAACGGGAATGAGGGTGTTCCCCGATGCAAATGAGGGATGGTGACAGGAGTGGTAGTGGCCACGATAATGTAAAGACATGGTGACAGGATTAAAGGGGTTACGTTAAAATAACGTGGTAGATTGCCTGAGAGTAAGGGTAGAGGATGATATATATTAACCCGAGGATGATTCGTTAGTTATATGTGTTGATTGTCTGTAACAATTACGGTATAATTTACTATGACTCTTTTCCGCTTTTTGATGATAGAACTGTTTCTTATCCCCTGTATATTTCTGTATGTTGTATTTTATCTCCTTGTAGGATTGTACGAGAAGACCCTGTGGATGAGCGAAACACTACAAAAAAAAAACCTATTTAGCGACCGAAGATTTCGGTCGCTAAACATGATAATTCGGTTGCTATACAGTATAGCGACCGAATTAAGGGGGTAGCAGAAACCCTGGTCCCTAAATGTTTAGCGACCGAACTTATATTTCGGTCGCAAATCTGCGACCGATATTTCGGTTGCAAAAGTATATATTTCGGTCGCCGTATAGTTGGTCGCATACCCAGCTCGCCTAATTTGGTGACCGATATTCGGTCGCTATTTCGGTCGCAATTTTTTTTTTTTCCTGTAACGATCCTGCCAACCAAATATAGTTTTTCAACTATTACCCCATTGATTTTTAATTTCTGATATAAACAAAATACACCAATATTTTTTTTAAATAAATAGAAAACATAAATATGATGTACTAACGATCCAAAACACCACAGTCAATATGATCAAGAAAACATATACATTAATTAACGCAAGTTTAATAATGGTTTATAAAAAAAAGTTTAATAAGTACTAATTAATGATCAAAACATAAAAATACACCACAGTCAATAAGTACTGATCAAAATATTAAAACTCATCAATCTTCCAAAGGGATGAACATGTAGAAACGAGAACCCCCAAGGTACTTAAACTTTGCCAATGCACCAGTGGACAACAAATACAACTCCCTGATACCATTTGTATCTGTTGCAAAATATGGGCGATCCTCATGGATTACTATATTCCCATTGAACAGATTTCCGCTTTTGTCTTCAATAGTCACAACACGCGGTATTTGTTGTCCCCAACGACGGTAGAATGATCGTGGGATTGAAATCAAATCCTGCAAATACACAAGAACAATTTAGTAAATGATTAGTTTATGCCTTAACCATCATTACGTGAATCCGATCGTTATTCTTAAGTTGATGAGATACATGCCTGGTCTATATGGATGGTTGTCTCAAAACATTTAGTCGGGTCCATTTTCTGATAAAACGATAAGGAAAACAAGTCATATGTCTAAACTTCATCAAGTGATAATAAGAAAAGATGGAAAGATCCATGTAGCATACTATCATGTTAAAATAGAATAAAGAAATGCAACTTCACATGCAACTTTACATATTAGCAAACATAGTAGTTTTCAGAAAGCGGATGCTTTTACGTCGTTTTGAAGGATGGTCATAGAGAGGACTTTTCCTACCTAAGTGCCTAGATAACCTAGTAAGGATGGTCATCAACAACTATTTCTGGAAAGCTCCATTTCCTAATGAAACAAATGAGTAAAAAACCAGAGTTGTTTTCATAATATTGTGTACAAAGCTGCTTTCTAATGTGAATAATGTTTTAATGATGACGGCACGTCATGCATGTGCCTGGCAAACTGTGCCTAGCCCTTCATTTTATCTAACCCTATACTTAATCCTTCATTATCTAAGAGACTCGCTTTTGTTGGCTTCAAGAAGAGACTTTCTAATTAAGCTCATGGACTTTAAATTAGTAAATGAATATTAACAACAACAAAGTCATGCCATTTACGAACTAATAACACCTTATCAATTCATTCCAATGCTTATAATGTAAATATATACAAATATGATTCCATAATCATTTCCAAACAAGTTATCAATAAATACATATCAAATTATTCTAATTACATTGATTCATTGTTATTGAAAGATTTTTATTTTAAAGAGAATAAACTATTCTTCATAGCAATCCAAATGTATGAACATGCTCAGATATAAGTACCAGCCTTCAATTTAAAACCTTGATCTTCACACTCATTCTCACTCTACCAATTTCCCAATACAAATATTAAAATTTATAAATCACAAAACTTTACTTGACAAATCCAACCAAAAATTGGCAAAGTAGCCACACTTACTCTCCTGTCAAAACTCTTTGCTCTCCCTGTAATTTTACCTTCTCTTAAGCAACCCGTATCATATTCTTAATTTTCTATTTCAAACAAATCTCACATATCTCATATCAAAACATATCTTCCACAAATCTCAGTATTAAATATAAGATATGAATCTATTAACAAGATTAATTACAAATTAATGTCTGTAATATCAGTCTCAATCTCTTTTATCCACAATTTCTTGCCATTATCTCTACATCTCTACAACACATCTCAATTAATGTCACCCCTTCATATACCTTTACCAATTCCCTCAAACAAGTATTTATAACCCATAAGAATTAAACTTGACAAGTAACCACTAACCACCATAATTTTTTTTTATAAACAAGCAAGTCGTGTAAATAAGAGTACAAGAAGTGTTCTAACCCGATACATCATTACACTTAACGGTCCATTCTATAATCAACATAAAATGGATTAAAACCAAAACCTGATTGCACTCAAAGCAAAACTAATTGCTCTCCACACAATTAATCTTACTTTCTACAAGCAATCTTTATCATATACTTGGTTTCTTATTTTAAACAAATCTCACATCTCATATAATGACATCTATTATATGTATCTTAATATTCATTACATGATATAAATATATGAATGAAAATTGAAAACCACAGTAATTTTTAAATAGGAATTTACATCAAGATTAATCACAAGTTACATTAGAAACAATGAAAAGGTGTTCTACTCAATCACAGTCACATATATCACAACTCACAACTCACATGAAATACACAAGTAGCTCTTCTCAGTAGTAAGCAATAAAGCAAACAATGAAACAATGAAGCAAAATAAAAAATGATACATAGAGAGTCCATGTATGGTTACCTCAAGGCAGAGCAGGGAATGCACAAAATGAGGAGAGAAGAGGGTAGGAGGAGCTCTGCGCGTACGTGGTGACCGGAGAGCTGCGTACGTGTTGGTAGCCGGAGTATGGCGGCCTGAAACGGAGGGGGGGATTAAAAACAGAGCAAGAAGAGGGGAAAGGAAGAGAGGAGAGGAAGAGGGAAGAGATGGAAGAAGAGGAGGAGGAGGACAGAGGCTTACCGGAGACGGCGGTGGTGGCGGTGCGCACTGCACGGTGGTGGTGGCCTGAACGCGAGGGAGAAGAAGATGGGTGAGGAAGGAAGAGATGGCAGAAATGAGGAAGAAGAGAAAGATTTCACGATTTTATGGATTTATAATTTGGCGACCGAAATAATCGGTCGCTAACTTGGTCGCCAATCACTTAAATAAAAAATGGTCGCTAAATTCGGTCGCGGGATGAGTTAATTTGAAATTTGAATTCATAAATTTAGCGACGGAGTATTCAATCGGTCCCTAACACGCGCGATTTTAATTTTTTTACGCGCCGTTTAGCGATCGAATTAATATCGATCGCAAATGTAAATAAAATTTAACCGTTGCATTTAATTCGGTCGCTATTTCGGTCGCTAAGAATACATAAAATTTCAGACTTTCAATCGTTGCATTTAATTCGATCGCTATTTCAGTCGCTAAGAAGGAATAAAATTACTGACTTTTAAGTTCCTTTATTTAGCGACGGAAATAGCGACCGATAACCCTGCTACGCTCTATTTCGGTCGCATTATTATCTCTAATCACTACTTCATGTAGATCCTACAATCGGTCGCCAGTTCGGTCGCAAAAAGCAACCGAAAAATTCGGTCACTATTTTCGGTCGCTAAACAACCTTTTTTTATAGTGTAACCAAGAGGCGTTGGATGGAACTCCCTACGAACCGGAGGCTGGAGGACGAGCTGTGACCCATGGTGATTAGGGTGTAGTTAGTTATGACCAGTGCGTCTCGTGAGGCGTATTTTTATTATGTTTTCCACTGTTTAACTTTTGTCTAAGTATATTCCTATGAGGGATCCTACTGATAGAATATCCTCAATGGTGTTTTGTAATATGCATAATATACTTATATTGTGATATGTCATTCTATATGAAGTTGTATACTTTATAAGTTAAGTTTTAATTTTTACGTATTTTCACGTTAAGAATGTGATTAAGTAATTAAATAATGATGTTTTAATCTAATGACACAAAGAGGCACAATGGGGTGTCCCACTATGACCGTCTTTCTGTTGCAACTTGGAAGCACTTGCTTAAGCAATTTTCTTAGAATTTGAGAAAAGCCTCATAATGCAATTCACGTCAATCTCCCCAGAATTCTTCTCAAGCCCTTCTCTTGGATTAAACTCAATTCCTTGATGCAGGCACAAGCCAGTGATGAGGCATAGAAAAATGAGATCCCCCTTTGTCTTCACGGCACATGTTGAGATCTACTGCTTTATCAGCTCTCCTTTGTTTATCTTCTTTTCTTTCAGTATGTGATGGAAGAGTACAAGTCTCTCCTTTTCCACAGTTTCTAGGTGGGTTATTGGGGACATTTTATGGCGTAGGAAGTGGTACTAGACTTTGGCCAGCGGTTTCAGCCTCGGCCTTGATGTTTTCAGTTGGCCCTCAGTCTAAGTAATCTACTCAGTCCCTGGAAAGGTGAGGTCTTTATTTATCTACAGGAGTTGCTTCTCGGTGGCCTTCTTCACTATAGCACCATACTTATCAGCATCATTTTTCAGCCCCATCTTCATGTTGATTATTTCAGCAGAGAAGGAGACTTTTCCTCCTCTTATCACCACAAAAGATTGCGCCTCAGAACTGATGTTTGCATTGAACTCTCGCACCAGTGGGGTACAAAATCATGTAGGGTGCTCAGCAAACTTCTTCCACCCTTGTGCGTCAATCACATATGCTACTTCTCCTATAAGTCCATAGCTTGGACCCTTCCCATACTTGAACCCCTTCTCAGTAAAAAGGTTTCTCTTTATGGTCTCTGTCTCAAACTTGGTTATGGCCTCAACGCTGGCCCATGAACCGGTTGTTTCTTTCCCGGTGCTGGAGGTGGGCTGAGTATTCTTCACGGCTCTGTGATTCACACGACCTCCTTTCTTGGTTGTCATATTGGGAATGAGTGGAAAGCTAAGAAGAAAGGTGAAAGGTTAGGGTTTCAGTTGAGAGAGAAGAAGGAGAGAGTAAGGTTGTATCTGATGAGTGGAAAGGTTGAGTGTGGTAGTGGGTATTTAATGTGTCAGGGAGAGGCTAGCATTAGGTGAAAGGGGTGGTGAGGTGTGGACGGGTGGGACGTTAAATGAGAGAGAGGGAGAGAGAGAGAGAGAGGGCTATGTACGGATTGGGTAGTGGTTGTATTGGTAACCGTTGGATAATATCCCCTACCCAAGTTTCATATTTGTTCTTTTTTCAACACTTTTTGAAATTTTCATTTTTTTTCTTTAACCACAACAGACAAAATGTAGCAGTACTGTCCCCACTATATCTTTGTCAGATAATGGGCCCTAGTCACCAAATTAGCAAAAACCTCCTGGCACCAGAAACCAGGCTTCAAGCAACATTGCCTTATTAGCCCAAGCCTACCACCTTTAGTCAAAATTGCTTTTCAGTTTTTCTCCTTCCATTTTTTTTTATAATGCCTCCTTCGTTAACATAAAGATTACCTACAAAAATAAATTATTGGTGGGCGGCCTCCCATAAGAGCTTGGTTTACCTGGTCCTCATCCTGATCATGTTGCAACTTTTCAAGGGGATCATCTGCCCACTCACCTTGAATTCTCTGCCCCTATCATTATCCAGTAAGTCCACGACACCATGAGGGTACACTTTCATCACTTTGAATGGTCTTGACCATATGGACTTGAGCTTTCCAGGGAACAACTTTAACCTTGAATTAAATAGCAACACTTGTTCCCCCTTAGGAAAGGTACTTTTATGAATTTTATTATCATGCCAAGCCTTGGCTTTGGCTTTGTAGGCCTCATCATTCTCATATGAGAACAATCTGTGTTCCTCCATCTCATTTAGCTGCATCATTCGAGCTGCTCCGACTTCTTTCAGATCAAAGTTAAGCTTTTTAATTGTCTAGAAAGCTTTATGTTGCACCTGCAGTGGTAAATGACATGCTTTTCCAAAGACCAGCCTGTAAGGGGACATCCCCAAAGGTGTCTTAAAGGTGTTCCTGTATGCCCACAAGGCCTCATCTAAGTGGAGAGACCAATCCTTCCTTATGGAATTTAGCATTTTCTCCAATATCCTTTTAACCACTTTGTTTGTCAACTCAACTTGGCCATTAGTTTGAGGGTGATATGCAGTGGAAACCTTATGTTTAACTCCATATTTTTCAAGTAATTTGCAAAAGATTTGGTTGCAAAAATGAGTTCCTTCGTCACTGATAATTGCTCTAGGGGTGCCAAATCTAGAGAAGATATTTTTCTGTAAAAATTTGGACAGCACCCTTGCATCATTCTTGATAGTAGCCACTGCCTCTGCCCATTTCGAAACATAATCAACAGCCACTAAGATGTATAAATTACCAAATATGGGGGAAATGGTCCCATGAAATCAATTCCCCATACTTCAAACAATTCAATTTCTAAAATATTGTTTAGGGGCATTTCATGTTTATTGGACAAATTCCCTACCCTTTAGCATCTATCACAATGTTACAACATGTGCATCCTTAAAGAGTGAAAGCTAGAAATAACCTGATTGGAGAACCTTGGTAGCATTTCTCTTGCCACCAAAGTTATGGTGATAAATGGAATTGCTTCAGAATATCAGGAAATTCCTTATCTGCTGCACATCTTCTGGTTAAATTATCTGGGTATATCTTGTACAGATATGGTTCAAACCAGAGGTACTGCTTCACTTGGTGGAAAAATTTTCTCTTTTGTTGAGCAGTCAAATCTGGGGGAACCACTCCACTGGCCAGGAAGTTTACAATGTCAGCTTACCAAGGTGCTACAGTAAGTTGCGTTGACGACAGCTGCTTATCAGAGATTGTTTCATCAATAGCCACATCCTTTGATTCTGCAACACCTTCTGGGAGTCTTGAAAAATGATCAGCCACTTGGTTCTCTACTCCATTTTTGTCTCGAATTTCAAGATCAAATTCATGGAGTAGCAGAATCCACCTGATCAGTCTTGGCTTGACATCCTTTTTGTCAATTAGGTGCTTAATAGCAGAATGATCTGTGTAGACCACTACCTTTGTGCCAACCAATTATGCTCTGAACTTCTAAAATGCAAAAACTACTGCCAGCAATTCCTTTTCAGTTGTGGTGCAGTTGATATGAGCATCAATTAAAGATTTGCTCACATAGTATATAGGATGGAAAATTTTATTGTACCTCTGCCCCAATACCGCTCCAACAGCAAAATCACTAGCATCACACATCAGCTCAAAGGTCTTCTCCCAATCTGGAGGGACTATGATGGGAGCAAAAATTAAGGCAGACTTCAAGAGTTCGAAGGCTTTCAAGCATTCTGCATTGAATTCCTATGCTCTATCATGCTCCTGCAACTGACACAAGGGGCTTGTAAATTTTTGAGAAGTCTTTAATGAATATTTTTTAAAAACCAGCATGCCCTAGGAAGCTTCTTATTCCTTTCACTGATGCAGGAGGTGGTAGTTTCTCAATGACCTCTATTTTAGCCTTGTCAACCTCAATACCCTTTCTTGATATCTTGTGTCCCAGCATAATTCATTCCCGAACCATAAAATGACATTTCTCCCAATTCAAGACCAGAATGGTTTCTTCACATCTATCCAAAATCTGCTAAAGGTTCACAAGACAGCTCTGGAATGTTTCTCCAAACACAAAAGTCATCCATGAATACTTCCATTGACCTTTCAATCAAATATGAGAATATTGCCATCATGCATCTCTAGAATATTGCTGGAGCATTACACAATACAAATGGCAATCTTATAAATGCAAAAGTACCATAAGGACATGTGAATGTTGTCTTTTCTTGATCCTCGGGTGCTATAGCAATCTGGTTATAACCAAGGTATCCATCCAGGAAACAGTAAAAATATTTCCAGCTAACCTGTCCAGCATCTGATCAATAAAAGGCAAAGGGAAATGATATTTCCTTGTTGCTTTGTTTAGCTTTCTATAATCCATGCAGATTCTCCAGCCAATGACAGTTCTTGTAGGGATGATCTCATTATTTTCATTAGTCATCATTGTTAGAGCACCCTTCTTGGGAACACATTGAATAGGGCTCACCCAAACACTGTCAGATATGGGGTAAATGATCCCTGCATCCAAGCACTTGATGATTTCTTTCTTCACCGCCTCTTTCATGATAGGGTTTAACCTTCTTTGACTCTCAATACTGTTCTTGGAATTTTCTTCCAATAAAATCCTATGCATGCAAATAGTAGGACTAATTCCCTTCAAGTCAGCCATCTGCCACCCTATAGCTTTTTTTTTTATGTCTTTTCAGAGTTGCTATCAGGTTTTCTTCTTGAGGGAATGTTAGTGAAGAAGATATAATAACAGGTAATGTATCATTATCACCCAAATAAGCGTACTTCAAGTGATTAAGGAGCTGTTCTATTTCTAAAGTAGGTGGTTTTTCAATAGAAGGGACATTATCCTTAAAGGTGTCATCATTTACCTCTAAAGACTCATACTTTCTGGAACATTTGGGTCGAACTGTTTTGTTGTCCAGTAGTTCTGCCACTTCTTCATCAGATGAGTTCTCTGCTTCTACTGATGCTGCAACATTCACCATCTCAGCTTGAGTTTTCCAGAACTGCTGTTGTACCAGATCATCAAAGGACTGAATGAAAGAACACTCTTCCATCCCTTCATATGGATATTTCAGGGCATTTAAGGCATTAAATGTTACTTGATGGTCATTCACCCTCGTTGTGAGCTCCCTTTTCTATACATCAATCAAAATATTCCCTGTGGCTAGGAAAGGTCTTCCAAGGATTATTGGTACTTCCCTATCAGCTTCAAAATCCAAAATGATGAAGTCCACTGGGAATACAAATTTGTCAACTCTGATCAGCACATCTTCAATCTTGCCTTCAGGGTATGCAATTGACCTATATGGTAGCTGAAGTGTGACAGATGTAAGATGAGCTTCACCAATTCCTAACTTCTTGAAGATAGACATAGGCATCAAGTTGATGCTTGCCCCCAAATCATAAAGAGCACGACCACAATATGTTTCTCCAATAGAGCAGGGTATAGTGAAACTTCCAGGATCCTTCAACTTAGGATGAACTTTATTCTGTAACATTAAGCTGCAATTCTTAGTCATAGCTATTGTTTCAAATTCCCCTAGTCTCCTCTTCTTAGTCAACACATCTTTCATAAACTTTGTATAATTTACATTTGCTGCAATGCCTCAACCAAGGGAATGTTGATGTGAAGCCTCTTCAGCACATCTAGGAATTTATTGAAATGCTTCTCTTGATGTACCTTCCTCAAACTTCGAGGAAAAGGTGGAGGAGGTCTTTCTGGGACCAGTTTAGGAATAGGCTCGAATCTTGCAATGTGCTCGATGATATTTTCTCAGCAGGCTTCTCTGCCACATGGTCCTTCTCTACCATTACTGCCTCAGATTCTGGTTTGCTCATCTTAGATTTCTTCTTTTTCTCAGATACAGCAGGTAATTCCTTTCCACTTCTCAAATTGATAACTTTGCCCTGCTCATTAGACCCAAAACTAGAAGGTTTTGGGGTTTCAGTGGTTGCAGGCAAAGCACCACTTGCCCTTAAGTTCGTGGCAGTTGCTAGCTGCCCCATTTGAGTCTCTAGGTTTCTCATAGCAACACCTTGAATCTGAAGTTGTTCCTTAGTTTCAAACATGAATGCTTTTAGCACAGCTTCCACAGACATCTCTTGGTTCTTCTGTTGAACTTGAGGTTGTTGTTGTGATTGATGCTGCCTGTTCCGTTGAGGAATAAATCCAGGAGGTGGGTTCAAGGTATTATGGGTGGCATAAGAGAAATTTGGGTGTTGTTTCCATCCTGCATTATAGGTATTGGAATATGCATTGTTGCCCCTATTGTTGTTCTCAACATAGTTCACAGAAGCTGGGTTAGCAGAACAATTCTCAAATAAGTGCTCTCCCCCACAGTATACACAGCATACAACATCAGCATTGCACACTTGTTCCTGAACCAGTGCCTCAATCATAACAATTTGATTTACTGGGTTGCTTTGATTGGCCATGGTCAAATTCTTTACCATGTTGGTTAAAGAAGTCAGTTGTGCTGATAATGCAGACATTCCACTTACTTCATGCACTCCTGATGCAACATTCACCTTGCTGGAAGCAAGTCTTGTGGTAGGCCACTTATAACTGTTTGTAGCTATACCTTCAATCAACTCATAAGATTCATTGTATGACTTTTTCAGTAAGCTACCTCCAGCTGAGGCATCTAGCATCATTCTTGAACTAGGCAGAACTTCATTATAAAATTGCTCCATTTGAATGCATATTGGGATGCCAAGACAAGGACACACTTTAAGGAGTTCCTTGAATCTTTCCCAAGCTTCGAACAGAGGTTCATCATCTTGCTGCTTGAATGAGGTTATTTCATTCCTCATTTTAGCATTCTTTGTTGGGGGAAAAAACTTGATCAGAAACTTCTCAGCCAGCTTATTCCAAGTATCAATAGAGTTTGGCTCCAATGAATTCAACCAGTTCTTAGCCTTGCCCTAAAGAGAAAATGGGAACAATCTCAGTCTAAAGGCATCACCAATGACACCTAGAATTTTGAAGTTACTAGCCACATCCAAAAACAGCTTGAGATGTAAGTGAGGATCTTCAATGGCAGCTCCATTAAACTTCCCCATTGCTTGCAACATTTGGAACATCACAGGCATGAATTCAAAGTGAGCTACTGTGATAGGAGTACTCACTATTCTAGTACTCATAGACTCAGGATCAAATAGGGCATATCCTCTGATAGCACTGTTCTTGTCACTGGCCAGTGCCCTGATGTCAGGTTGATCTTCCTCAGCCATTTCAGAACTAGCAGAGGAATCTGCTTCAGTTGTGGTTGTTGGAGAGTTGGTTGGAGTTATAAACCAAAACTCTGGTTCAAACAAGTGAGTGTGCTCTCTTCTCAACCTTTTGAATGTCCTTTCAATCTCAGGGTCTATTCTATACTCTGGTGTGAGAAATCTATGCATACAATTTCAGTACCTGATGCTACAGCAAATCACTTTAAATATTAGATATCCTAACAACAAAACTACTAATATAAAATTTGTAATTTAACACCTTTACTAATTCCCTGGCAACGGTTCCAAAAACTTGTTGCCTAAAAAACAGATGTCTTAAGCTTGTGCAAGTATACACAATCGCATCAAGTAAGAAAGGGTAAGTAAGATCGTTCCCACGAGGATTATAATGTTGTAGCAATTATCAAAACACAAATTAATTTCTCTTAATAGTTAAGATTTAGGTGACAAAATATTGTGTGTGTAGTAACAATGATTTAAATTGAACTTTTGTAAATAAAAACAACTTTAAAGGCAAGAGATTTAAAAGTGGTTGTTATTAACATATAAGATAAAACAGCTATAGGTAAGCTTCCCTAGTAACTCCTACTTAGCCTAGCTTATGCTCTGCTTATGCTGTAGCATTTAAATCCAGGAAATGAAAGTTGTTTTTTCCAACACTAAAAGATAAGGTTCATTAAATACTTTCTTTTCCTAGATTCATATTAATTACACTATATTCTTAATAAGCTTGTTTAAGCTAGTTTAAGGACTTGAGTAATTATTCCTAATCTATTCAACATCATTTAATTTTCCAATTAATTATTTAATCCTTATCTTCTAACTATTTCCACTAAACTTATTTTTTCCAAACCAAGCTTCATTCAATTTGATCAATCTTAAATAAACAGCAGTAAATGCAAGTTAAAAGAAAATGCATAAGCAAAGCATAACATAAAATTCGGCTAAGCATCCATTACATGGTTACATACCTATAGCTACAACAAGTTTAGCTCATGATGAGCTTAAACAAATTAAGAAATAAAAAAAGAGAAGTTCATTACAGTGGAGGACTTGAAAATGAAGAACAATGGTGGAGGATGAAGAAGAGCTTTCGACAGCTCTCCCCTAGGTTAGACAACAGAATATTTTCGTGTATGTGTAAGAGGTGTCCTTTCCTAGGGTTGCTAAGGGTTTATAAAACCTCTTTCCTCCTATTTGGGCCAACATTTACTAATATTAAATTCAAGACCCTGACCCATTTCCAGAATTGTAGGAGTCCAGATCCTTTAGCGTGTGCGTGAAGCTCACAGCCAATCAATGCAAGTGCTGACAGAAGGAGAGAGAGAATGTGTCCTAAGATTTTGTCCTTATCTGAAAGGTATCAGGGGGGACCTCTATGTTGTGACATTAGGAGACTCAGTTCCAGCTCATAATCCATGCTCCAGTAAGCAACTGCAAAAAGATGCAAACACCTCATGAACAACATTTTTACAACTTAAAAATGACATAACTTTCTTAAATTAAACTAAAGACTCCTATTTACATAATTACAAAAAACATTCATAAAAACAACACTTAATGTAACGCCCCATTTTTTCTGTTTTTCAATAACAGTAAATATATGTTTATATATGTTGATTTTTGTTAAAATTCAGAAAATGATTTTGGATAAACCAAAATCATAGTCTTGCTCTACCTTACTGTAGAGAGTTACGGTTAAATTTTCGGTTAAAAATTCAGATGAAAACCGGTCTGCGTTTTTACTGACATTACAAATTTACTGAGCAGAAAACCTAATTTTGACCCGTGAACGGAGCAGGATTGAGAGCTGAGGTGACTAAAGTGACTTGATGGTGTTGAAGTGACTTGATGGATTGAAGTCAAGTGTCACATCCAAGGAAAGTCGTGATTATGACTTAGAATATATAATATTTTAATCCAAAAACCCATTAATCACTCACCTATCAACCAAACAACTCCTTAACTCAAAACTTGCCCTCCAAGTTCTTCTCCTCTCTCCTCCCAACGGCTACCTTCCCCCCTTCTATATAAACCCGCCATTTTTTTCATTCTCACTTTCTTCACACTTTCATAAACCAAGCTTTACTTACTTCAACAAGCTTCATTGATTTTTCTTCAAGAGTTCATCATGTAAACTCTTTTTATTCAAGCTTCAAGAGGTAAGCCTCATCTCCTTACTAATCTAAGTCTTCTTCTTCATTCATTTTGTGAGTATATGCCATGTTCATCCATTTGTGATTCTTAGATCTATAGGCTTCTAAAATCTCTAGAAATTAGTAGAAAATTTCGTTTGACTTGAAACCAATTTTTTTGGGCTCACAATGATCTCTATATTCATTATCTAAGAGCATGCTTCAAGGAAAATTTTCCTCCTCTGTTTTCCTAAAGAGGTCGAACCTATGTTGTTGTGAAGCAAGAAAGTTTTATTTCAATTTGTGAAATAGGGCCATTTATTTAAGCATTTTAATACCTTTTGTTGTTAAATCTAAAAGCTTGAGAAGTTTGAAAATCTGTAGCCTATTTTATGAACCTTGGCCGAAACCTTAAGCTTGTGGCTTAGAGGAGTTTTTGTTCAATCCTCGTAAAATGATCATTGATTATGAATCTCTAATACTTACGGATCATTAATCCATGAGTTAGTGAAAGTTTGACATCTCAAACCTTATTCTACCATCATGGATGAAACCAATGCCTAGGGTAGATTAGATGTTTTTAGTTGTTTTAACTTGTGTTATGTGTTAAATCTTTAGACTTCTGTCACGAAGCGAGTTGAGGAAGATGGTTGTACACAACAAGAAACGAGGAACTTTTCTACTTTTGAATCAGGTAAGAAGATACTGTCTAAGGGATGTTCCAATAGCTATATTCTATTATTTGTGGTCTGTTAAATTTGTCCTGAGTTTTATTGTGTTTGTCTGAGTTTATCTATGTAGTTAAATTATCTATTTTAAAATATCTGCGTTTGATGATTTATTTACCGATATGTGCAATAGTTTGATATATGGAATGAACTGTATTATCTGAGATGATGTTGAAGTGAAAATTATACTATTGTTGATTGTTGTCTGAGAAGCCTAACATTCATCAGTGCTCAATTAATTATTGAGATAAAAGTCTTAAAAAGCTTCATGAGGACATTCAGAATGGTAATATTTATATGTTAATTTCTTTTGATAAAGAAATGAGGTTAAGGATGAAATCGGAAAAGAAGTATATTTTAGTACGTGATCATTTTCAAAAATGAGGTGTAAAATCATTTTAAGAACTATGTGTTGAAATATTTTAAATTTAGAGGAAAAGCATTTAACTTATAAATAATTTTAGTGTATACGGAAACAATTTAGAAATGTGTTTTATAAAGTAAAAGCCATGAGAAAAAAATGATTTGAAATATTTTGGGTTAGCAATGATTTTAGAAAGGATTTTTACAAAGTTCTAATGTTGTTTCAGAAAAAGGAAGAATTTCAAAAGAAAATGGATTTAAGAAAAAATGAATTTCTCTATAACTTAACGTTTTATAAAAGAATTTCAAATGAAAAAGGATTTTCTGTAAAATACTTTTTATCCAACAAAAATATTCCAGCAAACTTGGATAAGTTGCGGAGATTTCATTTTGTATTTGTATTTAACTGAACGTAAAATAACAAAAACGTTGAAATGTGAACCTAGTATATGAGACGTCGGGATACTAGTGTTCTGTAATAAACACATAGATCTTTGATCTGTGTCACGTTGTTGTGAACCTTGTGTCCTAATCATGTTGTGATGAATGTTATTAAAGGTGGATGTTGTTTTCTAAGACCACAAGCCTAGGACCGGGGCATCGGTTTAAGGCGTTGTGATTGAGCACTCGGACTTTGTGTCCCGTGTTGATGTTGTAAAATATTAAACGATGAAGATTATGAATAGTCGTTATCCTTTGAGTTTCGACAAGGAAAGAATGAACACAAATAAAAGCATTGAGAATAAAATGTTTTACATGCATTATTTGGTAGACGTGTCCCACGTTGTTAGGAGTGATGCCTTGATGGTCGGGGTATTCACATCACGTTGTAGCATTGTGCCTTGATGGACAATATAATCCTTAAGCGTTGATCACTGCATCCTGTACCGGACAGTGTGCTATGGAATCCATGGGCGTTGATCACTGCATCCTGTACTGGATAGTGTGCTATGGAAAAATAAACATGTTGTGCCTTATTTTGGAAATTGAGTTTGATCCACTCATAGAATGATGTTGGGATCTTCGGAGATTAAGTTAGAGCTTGAATATTGAAGTGTCATGCATATTTTAAAATGACGATGACTGTTCAGTTATGAAAACCATTGATATAATACTTGTTTATTTTCGAGAAATTAATGATATATTATTTTATATGCCTACATGATGTTTTGAGTGTCGTGCATATGGTTATTTTGATTAATCCATATATTAGTATCTCACTCTTGCATATTTCCTTGTTATTATCTCTTCTTATATGGAAATGGTTATATATATATATATATATATATATGGGTGAGTTTAGATGGATCCCCACATTCCTTTGGCAACGGCGGGCACTGATCTTTGAGAATGTACGCAATCCCGACGCATGGGTTATTCATTCGAGAGCCCACACTGCCACATACACCGGACCCGTGAGTTCAGTAGAAGGCACCGTAGTAGAGGGACCACAGCGTAGAGTTCAAACAGTGGAGTCGGTTGAGATATCTCTACCTCCTGCATGGTACTACCTCCAACATCTGGCTGAGCAGGGGGAACTGCATATTCATCATCCGCTTGGACAGCCACTTCATGGAGTTGCACCAGATTCACCTCCGGAGGAAAACCCAGAGGAGTTTGTCGATGAGGACCCTCAATATGTTGTTCTTGATGATGATGATGACGATGACTCTCCCGACGAGGGAGGGGAAGTGATGGATTCTTCACCTGACATTCCAGCTGGGAACGGGGGCGACTATCCTGGTCTTCCCAACGGGTATCTTCAGTTAGACCAGCTGTAGGTTTCATCTTTTTCGAGTAGTTATCTTGTCCGTCTGATTCCTGGCTACTGAGAACCATGGTATTTTTGAGATATGGATCCGAACCTTGCTACGTGTTGTTTATCATTTCTTTTCCTTGCTTTTTAACTTATGGCAATGGCCCGCTCTTATAAAGGGCCTAGGTGTATTTTGTAGTAAGTACTAATGCTCCAACTGCTTTATATATATATATATATATATATATATCTATATATATATATATATATATATATATCTATATATGTAAGTATGATGTTTATGTTTTGATGTGTGGGAGAAAAAGGAAAAAAACTTTATCACCGTTTTGAGGTAAGTTAAATACATAGCAAATATTATTTTCCGAAAGTAACCAGTGATTTTCTAGGGTTTTATTTTCCTCAATGGGTAACCATGTGATGCCCAAGTTGGGGTGTTATATTAGTGGTATCAGAGATGGTTGAGTCTTTCGGGAATCTTGGGGTTTAGGTCTGTTGTGTTGATGTTGTGTGTTCTCTGATTAAGACTTGTATGAATTACTTCTTAGAAGTAATGTGTGATAACCAGTAAGATTATGTTTCTTTTCCTGGTTGCCATCTAACTGATTGTGTCTTATAGGTCAGTTATGGAACCATAAGGTGCACGTGGACGTGGACGCAGACGTGGGCTCGGCAGGGAAGAGGTCGTATAGGTGGTCAAATTAATGGCCGAGGAAATTTTGAAGAGAATTTTGAGGAGGCTGGAGGCATGGATTACACAGCCCAAGCAATGGCGGATGTTGCCGCTGCTATTGCACAACAAACTACTAAAATGACTGCTAAGAACCAACAGGAGCATATGAGAGCTAAACAAGCAGCTGAAGGCAAGAGTCTAATTGCCTTTAGGCGCTAGAGTCCATCTCAATTCGATGGTGACGTGGATCCTACAATGGCTGATCTATGGTTACAGGAATTAGTGAAAATATTTGAGCTAATCCACACACCAAAGGGAATAAAGGTATCATACGCTACTTTTAGGCTGGTAGGAGATGCCGAGTATTGGTTGAAGGGACCAAGCAACTACTCGAAGCTGAACATCAGGAGATTACTTGGGAAGTATTCCGCAATATGTTTCTACACAAGTATTTTCCTCAAAGTGCTCGAGCTGAAAAAGAGCAAGAATTTCTGCATCTACATCAGAAGGACATGTCTGTTGGAAAATACGTGGCAAAATTCGAGTCACTTGCCAAGTATTTCGGCTTTTTCCAAAACAACCCAAATAAAGACTGAAAGTGCGAGAGATTTGAAGGAGTACTGCGCTTTGAAATCAAGGAGTCAGTACTACCGCTGGAAATCAAGGATTTTCAAGCTTTAGTGGAGAAGTGTAGGAAGATTGAACAAATGAGGAAGATAATAAACAGTAGAGGGAGTGTTGGAGGACCCTCTCGATTTAAGAACCAATTTCAGAATCAGAATCAGAATCAGTGAGGAAAGAAGAACCAGAGGAAACCATACTTTCGACCTTCCGAAAACAATCAGAATCAGCAACCATATCATTCAGTTACTTCTGTAACTGGAACTGGATGCCAGAAAAACCAAAGCCAAGGCCAAGAGAAGATATGTTACAAGTGTGGAGACCCAGGTCATATGGCTGATACTTGCCCAATTAGAGGAATGAAGTGTTTCAACTGCGATCGTTTTGGACATTTAGAAAAGGATTGCAGAGCACCAAAGCGTGAACCAGCTGTCAATAACACTAGAGCCAATAAACCGACTGCTAAAGGAAGGGTTTACACTATGAGCGAAGCGGAGGATTCAAACTCTGTCGATCTTGTACAAGGTAAGTGCGACATAGCTGGTAATCTTTTAACTGTACTTTTTGATTCGGGTGCGACGCATTCTTTCATATCGATGGATTGTGTGAAACTTCTAAAATTGCCTATTTCTTCATTATCATATGATCTAATTGTTTCAACTCCAATTGCTAAGCTAGTTACTGTCAATTCTGTTTGCTTGAACTTTCCTATCATTGTTCAGGATAGACATTTTCTGGTAGATCTGATCCGTTTGCCTTTAATATAGTTAGATGTAATTCTAGGCATGGATTGGTTATCTTCCAACCATATTTTGATAGACTGTACTCAGAAAACATTAGTTTTTCCTAAGGATGAGATTTCTGGATTTTTATCTGCTAGTCAAGCAAAAGCTTCTTTGAAAGAGGGAGCTCAAAGATACATGTTACTGTTTTCCTTAGACGTTAAGAATGAGTTAGATTTACAGTCCATACCTGTCGTCAATGAGTTTCTATAAGTTTTTCCTGAAGAAGTACCTGGACTATTGCCCGTTCGAGACATTGAGTTCGCGATTGATCTGGTACCAGGAACTAGACCAATATCGATGGCACCATATCGTATGTCGCCATTTGAGCTAGAGAACTTGAAAGAGCAACTTATGGAGCCGATGAAAAAGGAATTTATTAGACCTAGCGTATCACCATAGGGAGCTCCAGTTTTCTTAGTAAAGAAGAAAGATGGAACTTCTAGGTTATGCGTAGATTTATGCCAGTTAAACAAAGTGAGAATCAAGAATAGGTATCCGCTTCCGAGGATAGATGATTTAATGGATCAGTTAGTGGAGAGACTGTTTTCTCAAAAATAGACTTACAGTCAGTGTGACACCCTCTACCCCGCATGCATTCAAAAGCGATAACACATATATAAAAGAAAGAGAACACATGCAAATATATATAATTATCAAAACAGGGCAGAGACTGCTGTATTGTAACATAACGCAGAAATAACCAAAACATGTTTATAAAGAAAACATAACATAAAACAAAACCATAAACGAACCCAACCCTGATGTCACACTACAGAGCTGGTATAACCAATCCGATAAAACAACTCAGATACAACTGGAAACAACTAAACAACTTCAGAAAACGGGAAATCCTATCTACGAGTCGCAGCTCCTCAAAGTCACTCCTCAACTGGCTGCACACCGACCTCTGCATAAACGATACAAGCCACAAACAAGAAACATAAAGATAAGGGGTAAGAAACATATATATGAATATAATGGAAAGAAAGAAGTTAGCAAGACGAGCATACATCAAACAAGCATGTTATATCAAACAGCAATATCATAACAATCATCATCATATAAAGTGTATGCTATGCAATACAGTTCTGCTCCACTCCACTACTATGCACTTGGATCCAAACTAACTTAAGATGCCAACTTTGGGGTTACATTTCCACATTGTCCAATACGCACCAACACCGAGGCAATCCACCAAACCATGAGTGGACCCCTAGGACAGCCGACACATCTTATTTTCGAATGCGCCACCACGGTGTATGTGACACCCTAACCTAGGTCATCACATAGTTACCTAACTGCGGAAAATAAAATTATAATTTGCTGGTTGCTTTCGAGAAATAACCTCTATAATTTTTAATAAGTCCAAAAATGGGTAAAATTTTTCTTTCTGTCAAATACTTTAGACAAAGATATATACATCACAATAGTAAAATTACATTATACTTACATACAAACTGAATCTATTTGTAAACCAAACCATTGCAACATATAAGATTTTATGAAATTGTTTTTCATACACCTCATGAGGTGTTTCAAACCATTTATAATAATTTTCCCAAAAGTACACAACCCAAAGAAAATCCTAAGCTGGTCGGCTTACAAGACAACTACTGGAAAGACCCTGTGGTCATTCCCACACTCAAACATCTCTTCAAGTATCAGAACCCATGTTCCCGAGTGAGGCTAAGAACTTTTCTGCACCATCTACTTCCACGTATCAAGACACAAAAGCCAAACCCAAAAACATGATACATTATAAGGGTGAGATGCCAATATATGAGTTTATAACGATAATCACATGCACAACATACAACATTAGCACATAGACATATATAACCATAACAACATAAGATTCTCATAAGTAAACAAGTAGTTTATCACTGAGTCTCATACCCGATCATCGTTATTTTTTAAAAATATGCATGACACTTCAACGTTCATTGTCTAACACTCACACCTAATCTCCGGAGATCCCAACGTCTTCAAAATGAGTTGATCAAACTCGATACATCGTCTCATTGGCTAGCTAAGCACAACAATAATACATCGTCTCATTGTCCATTTAAGCATAATGATACATATACATCGTCTCATTGTCCATTTAAGCACAACGATAATACATCATCTCATTATTCATTCAAGCATAATGATACACCGTCACATGATACCTTTTCCATTAAAATCTCATGTTAAACAACGTCGGGCACGCCTGCCGTAAATGTAAATGTAAAACCTTTTATTCTCGTCATTTTCTCCGTGTTAATCTTTCCTTGCCGAAGCTCAAAAGCTTACGACCAACATAGTTTTAAACATCTTTAAAACTTTCATTAAAACACAAGACCTCAAAGTCCGAGTACTCAATCACGAAACCTCTAGTCCGATGCACCAGTCATAAGTTCGTGGTAATAGAAAACATCTTAAATGTTTAAACACAGTATACACCACGTATACAGTAGACACCAAGTCTACAGGACCTCAAAGTCCAAAGCACCCCAAGTCCATAACACAACGAACCTTAGTACGCCAACGTCTCGGTTACTAAGGTCAACACCACTTTTAACATTGTTGAGTTACACTTGATTTCGCAAAATCTTTTCAAATGAGAAATTCTTCAATAAAACCTTTAAATACCAAAACTTAGTTTTCACAAAGATGGGTCGCTTGAGGTTTAAACTTACTTAAAATACGTACTGCCGTTTCAAAACACTTGCCGTTGATACTTTTCCAAATTGTCGTCAATTATCATTTTTAAAGCCATTTAAGCCAAAAATTAGCTTTTTCCACTTAAATAATTTTCTAAACTCATAATTAAATTATTATCAACAATTAATTTCATAAAATAACTTTTTATAATATTACGGAATTTCTTACGTAAAAATTAGCTGTACAAAAATAATTTCACGGTTACGCCCTCACTGTGACTCATAGTTCACTCTTATACCGATAAATCATTAAAATAATGATATTTTCAAAAATTTCTTATTTTTACCAAATAAAAATTTCCATTAATATTATATTCCAATATTTTACCGTTAAAACATTGAATATAATTTATAAAGCTTCTTAAAGCTTTTATCCAATTAATTGAATTGGGCACTGACCACTGTCAGGCTTCTCAAACAACAACCAACAACAACATCACAGAAATATTCCCAGGCAGATCATGCATCACAATACATTATAATATAATTACAGATAAACAATTAAATGCAAATAAACCAACACAGATAAAAATAACACAGCTGAAACAAACGCCACAGATAAATAATACATTCATCAACTATATAACACATGATTATAGAAAAAACTCCTCAGGTATTCTCCCCTTACCTCTTGAAGAACTTATCTCCTGGTTTCCTTTCTCGAACGTACGTCAAACTCTGGTGTTACGACTCACTTATAACCGACACACTTAACCTTCAACAACCACAATCAACCAATTACAAACAATCAAATAAAATTACCTATTCCCTAATGATAGGTCACGACCTCAACAAGGTTTTGTGGCTAACATTTCTAAAATTGCTCAAGTCATTGGATTAATGATCCTAAGTACTTAAGACAATGGGTTAGTGATAAATCAACAAAGTTTGAATTAAAAACTTCCAAACTTCTAAAAGCCTATATTCGATCTTAATAAGTACATGAAGCTAGGGATTTTTGTTTGATAAAATAACTTGGATTCAACATGAATACATGCTAGAAGGATGAAATACATGATCATTTCTAACATTTGGACAAAAACTCCTCCACCCATTTTTTCCTAGGTTTGGCCTTGAAGAGAAATTAGGGGAGGAAATTTTGGTTTTCAACATACTCTTGGATTATGATAGAAGTGATGATAATAGGAACATAGAAATTGGTTTCACATTTGTAGGATTTTTCACTGATTTTCTATGAATTTTCAAAGTTAAGAAGATAAAGGATGAACATGATGATTTAAGCTTGGAAATGGAAAACTTAATGAAGAACATGAAGCTAAATGAAGATGAGAATCATGGTTTACCTCTTGTAATTGAAGAAAAGTGCAAGAATCTATTACTTGCTTCACAAACTCAAGGCTATGGAGTTTAGAGAGAATAAGAAGAATGGAGAAGCTTGGAGAAGAATGGAGAATAAGCAAGACTTGGAGAGAAAGTTGGCTCATCCAAGTTGATGAAACAAATCCTCATGGGCTTGGGCTTGGGCCATGCAAAAATAGGCTTGAGAAAGTCCAAGTCCATTACTTGAATTTTAAGCCTAAAATGCTTAAGTCTTAATGAATGGTATAGAAATGTTTAAGAGCACAACTTGCTTCATGGAAAATGAACTATTGACCATGGTTTTGGGCCTCAAAAACCGCAGCCCAACAAGGTTTACAAGAGCCAAAATTGATCCACGTCACTTAGTGTATCATGGAAATTAGTTTAGGGACCAAAATGTAAATTAACAAAACTTAAGGACCTAAGTGCAATTTCCTTGTAGATTGTCATCATGATACCATGTGCACCATTAATGCATTCACATGGTGACTTATCATGTGTGACTCGTTGATATTATCCATTAGCCGATCCCGGAAATCCCGTAATCTGCTCCGTTGTTTTCCCAATTCAATATGACGACCGAATAAAATATAATTTTCACTTTTTAGTGAAATATTTCAAAATAACCAAAAACGTAGGAAATTAAATAAAAACCTTAAGTTTTTCGTTCATGAGTCAAAATTAGGTTTTCTGAGCAGTATAAATATCCTGTCAGTGAAATTCACATACCGGGTTTCGCCTGACTTTTCAACCTAAATTTTTATCGTAACTCTCTACAGTAATGTAGAGTGTAAATAAGGTTTCGGTTTAATTAAAATAATTTTCTAAGTCTCGGATAAAAATATAAATGTATTTGTATAAATTTACGATATTAGAAAAAAACGAAAAGTCGGGGTGTTACAGACTACCCCTCTTAAAAAAATTTCGTCATCGAAATTTCATGACTTGAAACTCAATAAGACCTCTTAATCCTAAGATCTTACTTTCACAAGAAAGTATATAAAAGAATTTCATCAATCCGAAAAAATACAGGAATATCCAATATGTAAAAAGATTCTTTAATAGGTTCGTGAGTGTAAAAATGCATAGCTAATACATATTTACAACCATGACTCTACTTAAAGTTCCTTCTTTCACAAGAACTTCCAGTAGACTAGGAATTCAAAGATAAATAGTTCCAACCACAAAATGATTCATTCTCAATACAAAGAATATACAACACGACGATTTTAAGAAGGAAACAGTCTGGCAAAAAAAATCAGACCAGATCACATTTACCAAAAGTAAAAGTGACTAGACTAAGTTTCATTAAGAAACTTCTTTTGTCAAGAAAAGGTCCATCCCAAACAACAAGAGGACAATTCACAACTTTAAGAAAAGAAAAGATCTGACCCAAAATCTAAACTAGTCACAACAATAAAAAAGAAAAGGGATTTGGAACAAATTTCTTCAAGAAATTTTCATTCCCAAAAAGTCGTAAATGATATACATCCACCGAAAAGACTAATAACATAGGAGACCCTAGAGAGTCAAATACTCAAGGGCGTCAAAATACGATTATACTTAGAATTCCATTACAAACATATAATTATAGGTCATTAAAGTACATACTTTATATATAGAATTCCTATATTTAAAAACGTCTTTAGTTCGTGATCCGATTGCTGAAATTTCTGAAGGACTCTGCAACTGTCTTCTATAAGACCTTCAGGTTGTGAGGTTTTCAACACTACTTCAGATGCAAAAGATCATCAGATTGTGAAGCTCCAGCGCCACTTACGGTGTAGACTCTTCCCTTTGTCGTGGGTCTATCAGTCCCTGAGGTGTTAACAACTTTTTCAAACCTCGGTGATCACAATTCCTTGAGAAGTGTCCGATTTGTCCACAATTGAAACACTTCATTCCCTTAAGTGGTCAAATATCAGCCATGTGATTTGGATCTCTACACTTGTAACATCTCCTAACTTGGCCTTGACTTTGGTTCTTCTGGCCTCCATTACCTGATGTAACAACAACAAGACGGTATGATTGTTGATTCTGATTCTGATTATTTCCAGGTGGTCTAAAATATGGTTTCCTCTGCACCAGCTTTTCTTCCTGATGCTAAAATTGATCCTTGAAACGGGAGGGTCCTCCAACATTTCCCCTATCATCTTTTCCTTTCCTCATTTGCTCTATCTTCAGACTCATCTCAACTAGAGCTTGGAAATTTCTGAGTTGCAAAGGTAGAACAGATTATTTAATCTCGTACCTTAATCCTGCCTCGAACCTCTCACATTTCCAGCTTTCATTAGGTTATGCTTGAAAGCGATTCAACTCTTGCAATTCTCCCACAGATTGGTTGTACGGATCATGTGTGACTCGTTGATCTTATTCGTTAGCGGATCCCGGAAATCCAGTAATCTGCTCCGTTGTTTTCCCAATTCAATATGATGCCCGAATAAAATACAATATTTCACTTTTTAGTGAAATATTTCAAAATAACCAAAAACATAGGAAATTAAATAAAAACCTTAGTTTTTCGTTCACGAGTCAAAATTAGGTTTTCTGAGCAGTATAAATATACTGTCAGTGAAATTCACAGACCGGGTTTCACCTGACTTTTCAACCTAAATTTTTATCGTAACTTTCTACGGTAAAGAGTGTAAATAAGGTTTCGGTTTAATTAAAATAATTTTCTAAGTCTCGGATACAAATATAAACGCATTTATATAAATTCCCGGTATTAGAAAACAACGAAAAGTCAGGGTGTTACAGTGTATACTTGATTCCCTTTCGGACGAATCCCGCAGACGGCCAGATCGTCTTACTCTCAGACAACCTCCCCTACGTTGCACAACCTCCATTCAAAATCTCCGATGCGTGAATGCATGGCAAACAACACAACCACAACCACCACCTCCGCTTGGGTCCATAGGCTACCCAAGTTTTATCACCATCAACACCTCGACCACTAGGCTATCGAGGATTATTGTTTAACGTTCATCGTTAAGTCTTTTAAGCATTAACAACACTCTGGCCATTAAGCACCAAAGCTCAACACCTTACCATCAAGTATCAAGGCCCCCTTGGAGCGAACACTAGGCTATCAAGGTAAAATATCTTATCACTTGTCTTTGGTCTTCATGTTCTGTTGGTATCTTATTAAGTCTTTTAAGCGTTTGGGGTGAAAACCCCTATTTCAACATTCTGGTTTCTATTATGGTCAGGTGAACACGGACCTGCTCACCCTCAGCACGGGCGTGCTGGACCTACAGGCAAGCACGGCCGTGCTTTGGGTTTCAAACTGGAGCACGGGCGTGCTCCCTATTAAACACGACCGTGCTCAATGGGGCGTGGCCATACTGATCTGGGCAGAAAGGGTCAAAAACCCTTTCCCAAATCCTTGGGATAGTTCACAGGTTCAACCTATTGGCTTTTACTAAACCATTGAACATCAGCTTCATTAATCTTAACTGTTCTTCATTAATATTCATGTCTTATCATCATGGGGAATTAATCCTTTAATCACAGCCTCATTATTAATGTCCCTAGAACACTCACTAATCAATCCTAGGGTCTTTAACTAAGCCTTATGAACATAACCTTACCTCTCACACTATATTCATGTATTATGAACAACTGGGGAAACATCCCTTAATTATCATTATTATCATAACGTATTTTAACGTCTTAACATCATTGTTGGCATTAACGGCCTCAATAATCAAGACTCATAAAGAGTACAACGCAAACAACAGCCAATAGCATCATACTCATCATAATCATGGCATCACAACATTAACATATTCATAACAGACAACATCAATTAATAGTAAGAACATTAATACCAATATTATCATCACAACAGATAATCATCAAATAACAATTAATCATAAAAACATATAAACATGTTAACAAGGAAAGGGTCATGGATAACCCTTCGTCTTACACTACCCCCAAACCAACATACTCATACTATTTCTTCTCTCCATACCTGGTATGCGGTTCGCGATTCAAAAGAAGAAAGATGGTCCTCTAGGGTCTCATCTCACGAGCACTTATCTACGACCTCTAGAACAACAAGGAAACACCTTAATTAGACTCTTAGGCCAAGAAATCAAAAGGGAAAAAAATGAGAGGGACGAGTTGTACGAATCTTACCTTGTTTGAAGGTTTAAACAACGAATACGATGATCACGTCTTCACAGCGATGTTCTCCTATCAAAGAATGGTGAAGAACGGTGCAAGAACGGATTACCTTGAGAGAGTTTTCTAGAGACGGTAGATGGAAATTGAGATAAAAAGAGAAGGGAGGTATCTCTAAGTGTTGGGATGTGATAGACTAGGGTTTAGATCGTGTTTTAGGGGTTAAAAATGGGTTGGAACATGATTTGGGCTTAAAAAGAACCTAAAACACATTTTCTTGTTCTGCACATATTCGCGGGGTGAACTCCCATTTACGGGGCGAGCCGGAGAACCAATTTTTGTCATCTGGATTCGTGGGGCGAACCCAAAAGCGCAAAGCTGAATTTTAGATTTTCGTGGGGTGAGAAAATGCTCACGAGACGAGGCCGAAACAGTCGAATTTGGTCAAAACACCTGAAATAAGACTCGTATATAATTCTCTTAGCTTTCCAACACCATAAAGATCACCTCGATCGAACATCTATAACTCAATATATGGCCAAAATGGTGGAACAGGTTACTAGGACTTTAAAACGATTGTACCTTCCTAAGGCTAAACTTTCCCAAACATGAACTTAGGCATAAAAAACAAACATAACAAGCATACACAAACATATATATAACATATATAAAATCACTAAGCTTATTTACGAAAAACGGGGTGTTACAATTCCACCCCCCTTATAAAAATTTGGTCATCGAAATTTCTATCACGTCAACTGGTTAACTTTCACCAATTATACCCGTACCTTGAGTTAAGTCCTTGGAATCGGAGAGTCCAGCTCCACTAAGAGAGTAGACCCTCCCAGTGGTCTTCAGCCGATGGACTTGAGGCTTCTGATTCCTGCTAACATTATATGGCTCTGACTTCTCTTCTTCGCAGTCCCGACGGAAGTGGCCATACTTGCCACACTTGAAAGAGATGATTTCCGACTCCTTGCATTGATGGGTATAGTGAACTTCATCACATTTATCACATCTGATAGACCTAGAAGAATGACAGTCCTTAGGCTTACCTGATAAGAATCACTGCTCCTTTCCACTTCTCTTGAAGTCCCGACCGATCGGAGCCAGACGTTGTCTTTCTTCTTCCTTCTGATCATCATCCTTACCGCTCTGTACATCTGATCTCTTACCGCTTGCGATCCTGGACTTGTAAGAATCCTCAAAGATTCGGCACTTATTCACCAAGGTGGAAAAGACTCGAATCTCCTGGTAGTTGATAGCCTGCTTGATTTCTGGACGCAGACCGGCCTCAAACTTTATGCACTTGGAGTGTCTGTCTGCCACATACTGGTACAATGTATAGTAACGAGCGGGCTCCTCAAACTTAGCTGCATACTCTCCTACTGACATGTTGCCCTGCTTCAATGTCAGAAACTCCATCTCCTTTTTGTCCTTGATGTCCGCCGGAAAGATCTTCTCGAGAAACATGTCCTTAAATACCGTCCATGTGATCATAGTACCTTCGGACTGGATACGCTGATGACAGTTCTCCCACCAATGTTCAGCCTCCTCTGTCAGCATAAAGGTCCCAAAGATGACCTTTTGCTGTTCGTTCCATCCCGTAGCCCGGAAGATTTTCTCAGTCTCCCTCAGCCACAACTAAGCTCCCTCCGGGTCTTAAGCTCCCTTAAAAGATGGCGGGTTGTTTCGCTGGAACTTGTCCAATCCCTGAAACTCGGCTGGTCCATCGTTGTTTTTGTTCTAGTTTTGGCCTATGGCGTTGGCGAACAGTGCCAAAGCATCGGCGATAGCTTAGTCGTTCCTACCTCTTCCTGTCATTGGTTCCTGCATTTACCCGAGACAACAGTTAAACACAGAGAACCAAGCAAGAAGGTATAACGGTTCTTAATACTAGATCATCATTATCTAAAACAAGTATAGATAATTCAAACAAAACACACAGAAGACTCGCAACAGACTCATACCACGTCCGGACAGGGTCGAACTGCTCTGATACTTCTAAATGTGACACCCTCTACCCCGCATGCATTCAAAAGCGATAACACATATATAAAAGAGAGAGAACACATGCAAATATATATAATTATCAAAACCGGGCAAAGACTTCCGCATTGTAACCTAACGCGGAAATAACCAAAACAGGTTTATAAAGAAAACATAACATAAAACAAAACCATAAACGAACCCAACCCTGATGTCACACTACAGAGCTGGTATAACCAATTCGATAAAACAACTCGGGTACAACTGGAAACAACTAAACTACTGAAAACGGGAAATCATATCTACGAGTCACGGCTCCTCAGAGTCACTCCTCAACTGGCTGCACATTGACCTCTGCATAAACGATACATGCCACAAACAAGAAACATAGAGATAGGGAGTAAGAAACGTATATATGAATATAACGGTAAGGAAGCAGTTAGCAAGACGAGTATACATCAAACAAGCATGTTATATCAAACAGCAATATCATAACAATCATCATCATATAAAGTATATGCTATACAATGCAGTTCTGCTCCACTCCACTACTATGCATATGGATCCAAACTAACTCAGGATGCCAACTTTAGAGTTACATTTCCACATTGTCCAATAAGAACCAACGCTGGGGAAATCCACCAAACCATGGGTGGACCCCTAGGACAATCGACACATCTTATTCTCGGATAGGCCACCACGGTGTATACTTGATTCCCTTTCAGACGAATCCCGCAGACGGCCAGATCATCTTACTATCGGACAACCACCACTATGTTGTACAACCTCCAATCAACATCTCCGATGCGTGAATGCATGGCAAACAACACACAACCACAACCACCACCTTCTCTTGGGCCATAAGCTACCCAAGTTTTATCACCATCAACACCTTGACCACTAGGTTATCGAGGATTATCGTTTAACGTTCATCGTTAAGTCTTTTAAGCATTAACAACACTCTGGCCATTAAGCACCAGAGCTCAACACCTTGACCATCAAGCATCAAGGTCCCCCTTGGAGCGAACACTAGGCTACCAAGGTACAATATCTTATCACTTGGAGCGAACACTAGGCTACCAAGGTACAACATCTTATCACTTGTCTTTGGTCTTCATGTTCCATTGGTATCTTATTAAGTCATTTAAGTGTTTGGGGTGGAACTCCCTATTTCAACATTCTGGTTTCTGTTCTGGTCAGGTGAGCACGGGCGTGTTGGACCTGCAGGCAAGTACAACCATGCTGCCTGTTGAGCACGGGCGTGGTTAAATGCGCTCCCTGCTCTGGGTTTCAAACTGGAGCACGGGCGTGCTCCATGTTAAGCATGACCGTGCTCAATGGAGCGTGGCCGTACTGATCTAGGCAGAAAGGGTCGGAAAGCCTTTCCTAAATCCTCGGGACGGTTCATAGGTTCAACCTATTGGCCTTTACTAAACCATTGAACATCAGTTTCATTAATCTTAACCGTTCTTCATTAATATTCATGTCTTATCATCATGGGGAATTAATCCTTTAATCACAGCTTCATTATTAATGTCCCTAGAACACTCACTTATCAATCCTAGGGTCTTCAACTAAGCACTATGAACATAACCTTACCTCTCACACTAAAGAAAAGGTTGACTACTTCACCTGTGTTAGTATTACCTGATCCTAAGGAACCTTTTAAGGTTTATTGTGAAGCTTCACATCAGGGGTTAGGTTGTGTACTGATGAAAAATCGGAAAGTTGTAGCTTATGCTTGAAGACAATTGAAGATTCATGAGAGGAATTACCCTACACATGACTTGGAATTAGCAGTAGTGGTTTTTACTTTGAAATTCTGGAGACATTATTTGTATGGAGCTACATTCAATGTTTTCAGTGATCACAAAAGCTTGAAGTACATGTTCGATCAGAAGGAGTTAAACATGCAACAGAGACGCTGGTTAGAATTTTTGAAGGATTATGATTTCCGACTACAGTATCACCCTGGAAAAGCAAATGTGGTAGCAGATGCTTTAAGTAGAAAGTCAATACATGCATCTGTAATGATGGTCAGTGAGCAAGAGTTATTAGAATAGCTCCGAGATATGCGATTAACAATAAAGACGTCGCCAGGAAAGCTTTGTTTAGGTAAGATTTCTGTTTCAAATGGATTGATGAAATAGATGAGAGAGAAACAAGAAAGTCACCCATACCTACAAGGAGAAAGGGAATTAGTGCGACAAGGAGCAGTATCATAATTCAAAGAAGGAACAGATGGAATCTTAAGATTCAGTGAAAGAATTTGTGTGCCAGACGATGCCGAACTTAGAAAATTGATTATGGAAGAAGCTCACAGGAGTAAATTGAGTTTACGTCCAGGAACTACCAAGATGTATTAGGATCTCAAGCAATTGTACTGGTGGTATGGGAAGAGACGTAATGGAATATGTTGCTTCATGTTTAGTCTGTCAAAAGGCTAAGATTGAACATCAAAGGCCAGGCGGAATGCTACAATCTTTAGACATTCTAGAATGGAAATGGGATGGTATCTCAATGGATTTTGTAACAAGTTTACCAAGGACTCGGAAAGGACATGAGGCTATATGGGTAATAGTTGACCGACTGACCAAGTCAGCTCACTTTTTATCTACCAATATGAAGTATCCGATGGAAAGATTAACTCAGTTATACATTGAAGAAATTGTCAGGTTATATGGTGTACCTTCGAGTATTATTTCAAACCATGATCCGAGGTTTACGTCGAGGTTTTGGCAAAGCCTGCAAGAGTCACTAGGAACAAAACTCAAATTGAGTTTTTCTTATCATCCACAAACAGATGGACAATCAGAGGGGACAATCCAATCACTTGAAGACTTATTGAGAGCTTGTGTGTTGGAAAATACTGTGAATTGGGATGAATTTCTACCATTGATAGAATTCACTTATAACAACAGTTTCCACTCAAGCATAAGAATGACACCCTAAGAAGCTTTATATGGTCGTCGGTGTAGAACACCACTATGTTGGTACCAGGATGGTGAGAGCTTATTGATGGCACCACATATCGTGCAACACACAACAAAAAAAGATGAAGATGATTCAGGAGAAAATATGGACAACTTAGAGTCGACAGAAAATTATGCTGATAAAAGACGACGACCTCTTGAGTTCGAGGAAGGCGAACATGTATTTTTGAGAGTCATGCATACAACTGAGATTGGCAGGGTAATCAAATCCAGAAAACTCACTCCTAAATTCATTGGACCCTACCAAATTCTTCGTCGCGTAGGTCCTGTAGCCTATAAAATTTCTTTACCACCCTTTCTTTCCAATCTTCATGATGTTTTTCATGTATCACAACTGAGAAAATATATTCCTGATCCATCTCACGTAATCAAACCCGATAATGTACAATTAAAAGAAAACTTGTCATATGAGACTTCGCCTGTACGAATCGCGGATAAGATGACAAATCAACTCAGAGGTCAACAAATTTCCTTAGTTAAGGTTATTTGGAATGATGCAACCGGAGAAGCTACGTGGGAAGTTGAGGACAAAATGAAGTTACAATATCCCGATCTATTTCCAGGTGCGTAATTTCGAGAACGAAATTCTTTTTAGCAGGGTAGTAATGTAACGCCCTGATTTTTCTGTTTTTCAATAACAGTAAATATATGTTTATATATGTAGATTTTTGTTAAAATCCATAAAATGATTTTGGATAAACCAAAATCATAGTCATGCTCTACCTTACCGTAGATAGTTACGGTTAAATTTTCGGTTGAAAATTCAGACGAAAACCGGTCTGCGTTTTCACTGACAGTAAAAGTTTACTGAGCAGAGAACCTAATTTTGACCCATGAATGGAATGGTTAGTGTTTTTGTGGTGATTCCAACGACTTTAGTTTTTCTTTGAAAATTTACGTTCGGAAATAAAATATAATATTTTATCCGGGTGAAATCTTCAAAAATTACGATCGAAAACTTTAATCGAGCAAACAACGGAGCAAAATTGAGAGCTGAGGTGACTGAAGTGACTTGATGGTGTTGAAGTGACTTGATGGATTGATGTCAAGTGTCACATCCCAGGAAAGTCATGATTATGACTTTTAGAATATATAATAGTTTAATCCAAAAACCCATTAATCACTCACCTATCTACCAAACAACTCCTTAACTCAAAACTTGCCCTCCAAGTTCTTCTCCTCTCTCCTCCCACACGGCTACCTTCCCCCCTTCTATATAAACTCACCATTTTTTTCATTCTCACTTTCTTCACAGTTTCATAAACCAAGCTTTACTTACTTCAACAAGCTTCATTGATTTTTATTCAAGAGTTCATCATCTACACTCTTTTTATTCAAGCTTCAAGAGGTAAACCTCATCTCCTTACTAATCTAAGTCTTCTTCTTCATTAATTTTGTGAGTTTATGCCATGTTCATCCATTTGTGATTCTTAGATCTATAGGCTTCTAAAATCTCTAGAAATTAGTAGAAAAACCTGTTTGACTTGAAACCAATTTCTACGGACTCGTTATGATCTCTATATTCATTATCTAAGAGAATGCTTCAAGGAAAAATTTCCTCCTCTATTTTCCTAAAGAGGCCGAACCTATGTTGTTGTGAGCATGAAAGTTTTATTTCAATTTGTGAAATAGGACCATTGATTTAAAATCTTTAATACCTTTTGTTGTTAAATCTAAAAGCTTGAGAAGTTTGAAAATATCTAGCCTATTTTATGAACCTTGGTCGAAACCCTAAGCTTATGGCTTAGAGGAGTTTTTGTTCAATCCTTGTAAAATGATCATTGATTATGAATCTCTAATACTTAAGGATCATTAATCCATGAGTTAGTGAAAGTTTGACATCTCAAACCTTATTTTACCATCATGGCCGAAACCTATGCCTAGGGTGGATTAGATGCTTTTAGTTGTTTTAGCTTGTGTTATGTGTTAAATCTTTAGACTTCCGTCACGAAGCGAGTTGAGGAAGATCGTTGTATACAATAAGAAACGAGGAACTTTTCTGCTTTTGAATCATGTAAGAGGAGACTGCCAGAGGGATGTTCCAATAGCTATATGCTATTACTTGTGGTCTGTTAAGTTTGTCATGAGCTTTATTGTGTTTGTTTGAGTTTATCTATGTAGTTAAATTATTTATTTTAAAATATCTGAGTTTGATGATGTATTTGTCAATAAGTGCAATAGTTTGATATATGGCATGAACTATATTATCTGAGACGATGTTGATGTAAAAATTATACTATTGTTGATTGTTGTCTGAGAAGCCTGACATTCGTCAGTGCTCAATCAATTATTGAAATAAAAGTCTTAAAAAGCTTCATGACGACATTCAAAATGGTAATATTTATATGTTAATTTCTTTTGATAAAGAAATGAGGTTAAGAATGAAATCGGAAAAGAAGTATATTTTAGTACGTGATCATTTTCAAAAATGAGGTGTAAAATCATTTTAAGAACTATTTGTTGAAATATTTTAAAGTTAGAGGAAAAGCATTTTAACTTATAAATAATTTTAGTGTAAACATAAACAATTTAGAAATGTGTTTTATAAAGTAAAAGCCATGAGAAAAAAATGATTTGAAATATTTTAGGTCAGCAATGATTTTAGAAGGGATTTTTACAAAGTTCTAATGTTGTTTCGGAAAAAGGAAGAATTTCAAAAGAAAATGAATTTGAGAAAAAATGGATTTCTCTATAACTTAACGCTTTATAAAAGAATTTCAAATGAAAAAGGATTTTCTGTAAAATACTTTTTATCCAACAAAAATATTCCGGCAAACTTGGATAAGTTGCGGAGGTTTCATTTTTTATTTGTATTTCACTGAACGAAAAATAACAAAAACATTGAAATGTGAACCTAGTATATGAGAGGTCGGGATACTAGTGTTTTGTAATAAACACGTAGATCTTTGATCCGTGTCACGTTGTTGTGGACCTTGTGTCCTAATCACGTTGTGATGAACGTTGTTAAATGTGAATGTTGTTTTCAATGACCACAAGCCTAAGACTGGTGCATCGGTTTAAGGCGTTGTGATTGAGCACTCGGACTTTGTGTCCCGTGTTGATGTTGTAAAATCTTAAACGATAAAGATTATGAATAGTCGTTAGCCTTTGAGTTTCGACAAGGAAAGAATGAACACAAAGAAAAGTAATGAGAATAAAATGTTTTACATGCATTATTTGGCAGACGTGCCCCACGTTGTTAGGAGTGATGCCTTGATGGTCGGGGTATTCACATCACGTTGCAGCATTGTGCCTTGATGGACAATGAAATCCATAAGCGTAGATCATTGCATCCTGTACTGGACAGTGTGCTATGGAATCCATGAGCGTTGATCACTGCATCCTGTACTGGACAGTGTGCTATGGAAAAATAAACACGTTGTGCCTTATTTTTGCAATTGAGTTTGATCCACTCATAGAATGATGTTGGGATCTCCAGATATTAAGTTAGAGCCTGAATATTGAAGTGTCATGCATATAACGAATATGAAAAGTTGCCTGACTTTTGTTCTCTTTGTAAAATTATTGGCCACTCCAAATCCAATTGTAGAAAGAACCAACCCGTTGTGGATAACAATATTGCCGCGGGGGGGCTCATAAATATACCAGGAGGAAGACTTTGCATTATGCTCCAAAAACCAAAACTCCTGTTGAGTATGCTAGAAAAGTGTCTAACACTGACAAAGATCCAATATGCAGTGTTGGTGATGATAAGACCACGGCTTCTGAAGGAAACACTGTCAGAGAGCAGGTTTAAGTTTTGGAGCAGCTGCAAGATTTGCCTATCAACAATGAGGTCGAAAACAACTCCCTCTTGGTGAAGGGTAGACTTGCAAAAGGCAAAGCAATAATAATTGATGATTCCCCTCCCCTAAGGGCCAAGTAGAATTTCCATCATGCAGCGTGCCCCTCCACTCTGATCTATGTCGAAACAGTCTTCAATCCTAGAGACTTTATGGGAATTAATAACGTTCCAATGAATGATCCAGCAGCCCTCAATTCTTTTGGCCCTCTCTTAGGATTTGCCAGTGATCTTGGTAATGCCGATCTTGATATGCAATTGGTGGTGCCTAATTCACCTGTTCAGGGCGTGGTAGAGACTAGGAATTTGGAGGAGGAGTCCCCATATCAGACTGCTCATTTTGGCACAATTGTGACTGAATCTCCTTAAAGGTCCAACACTCCCTCAGGTAACCCCTCATTGGTTCCTGATGGTCCTGCTGATACTGCCACTACTGCTTTCAAGTCAGTTGCAAATGTACTTCCTACTAATGCTACCCGTAACCAGACTGTTGCCACTGATTTGCAACTCATTATCTCCCTTTGGAGTCAGGAAGAGGATAACGAATCTATGGATGTGGACAGATATCCCTCTACACCTACCTCCATTGCTGCCAGCCCGAGCAAATATTTGGTCAATTCCAGTGATGCTAATAAGGCTGATTTGACTCCAACGATGTCCAAGTCTAAAAAGAAAAAACTTAGACAGAAAGCTGCCAAGGCTGCCCATCTGGACAGGATTAAGGCCCCTAAGAGGGGTGGACCACACCAATTTTCCTAATGAAAGAAATCTATTGGAATTGTAGAGGGTTTGGAAACCACAAAACTAGGTTAGTGTTCAAAAATCTGTGTTTCTAATAAACCAGATTTTGTCTTCCTGTCAGAGCCGTGGATTAACATCTCTAATGTCCCACCATCATTCTGGAGGCAGCTTCATCTTAAAGTCTTCTTTCTTAATGATAGAGGGCACCTTCTTCCTAACTTATGGGGACTGTGCAATAGCCAGTGGAACCCTACTATAATTTCAGTCTCTAGCCAGCGTTGCTCCTTTTCAGCCACTGTGGAGGGCTGTCCATTTTTTATCTCTGCAGTCTATGCAAGCACATCATACCTCTTAAGAATATCCCTTTGGAATGAACTAATTAATCTCCAACTAAACTCCCCAGGCCCCTGGTGCATGATTGATGATTTTAACTCAGTAATGGGGTCTCACGAAGTCAGAAGCTCCTCCTTGCCTTCGAGAGTTGCCGGTGATGATTTTAAAAACTTCACAGACATTGGAAAGCAAATTCATCTGCCTACCAGAGGGGCCAGTTTCACTTGGAGCAATGGTAGGAGGGGTGCTTCCCTTACTAAAAAGAGGCTGGACAGAAACATTTGTAATGAAGCCTGGTTGGATTTCTGGAACACATCCTCTTGTTGCACATTGGTAAGAAGCCAATCTGATCACTTCCCCCTTCTGCTCAGCTGTTCAAAATCGGTGCAAACTTATCCCTCGTCCTTTAAGTTCCACAAAATGTGGATTGATCACCCAGACTTCCTCAGGCTTGTTGAGGAAGTGTGGAAAAAGACTGCTTCTGGTTGTCCTATGCAAGTGCTTTCCAGTAAATTAAAAGCTCTGAAGTTGGAGTTGAAAAGTTGGAACAAGGCTATTTTTGGGAACATTAATGTCAGGGTAAAACAAGCTCTGGAAGCTGTTGACAATATCCAACATCAAATCAACCTCTATGGTGCAATTGATGATCTGTTGGAGCAGGAAGTCCTGGCCCAAACTGAGTTACAGCAAGCCTTGCATTTCGAGGAGGAATTCTAGAGGGAAAAATCCAGAATCAAGTGGCATTGCCAGGGAGATAGAAACACTGCTTTTTTCCACAAGACCACCAAAATAAGGCACGCTGCCAAGTCCATGGCCTTGCTCAAAAAAGGAACTGAGGTCCTCAATTCTCAAGAGAGTATTGTGCAGCATGTCCTAGCCTACTTCTCAGGGCTTTATGCAGTTCCTAATGATTGTCATCCATCTGATCTTATCAGAAAGGTGGTGCTTGTTTTAGTCTCTGATGAGGATAATCGTTCTATAACCAGGATTCCATCTAAGGATGAAGTTAGACAAGCTGTATTTGGCATGAATAGTGAAGGATCTCCTGGGCCAGATGGTTTTGGAGGCTGCTTCTATCAAGCTTTCTGGGACATCATTGGTAAAGATGTGTATCATTCAGTTACACAATTCTTTGTGCATAATTGGCTTCTTCCAAACTTGAACTCTAACTTAGTTGTGCTTATTCCTAATGTTCAGCATGCTGACAAAATAGAAGACTACAGACCTATTGCTCTAGCAAATTTCCAGTTCAAGATTATCACCAAAGTGCTAGCTGAGAGGCTCTCTCTTTTAGCTCCAAAAATTGTCTCTCCTCAGCAAAGAGGCTTCATTAAGGGCAGAAACATCAAGGAATGCATCTGCATAGCCTTTGAGAATGCGAATCTCCTAGACTACAAGGCTTTTGGTGGCAACTTGGCTCTCAAATTCGACATTAGAAAGGCCTTTGACACTCTAGATTGGAACTTCCTCATCTCAGTATTGGAGGCCTTTGGCTTCAATAATACTTTCTGTAATTGGAACAAAACTATCCTCCATTCTGCCAGGCTTTCCTTTTTGATAAATGGCAAGACTGAAGGTTATTTTGCTTGCAAGGGGGGAGTTAGGCAGGGGGACCCTCTCTCCCCTTTGCAGTTTTGTTTAGCAGAAGATGTTCTTAGTAGAGGAATATCTCTCCTTGTTGACTCTGGCTTGCTATACACTATCTCAGGGCCAAAAAATTTGAAGTCCCCCAGCCATGTGTTGTATGCAGATGATGTGCTTGTTTTCTGGAAAGGGAATAAGAAAGAGCTTGAAGCTTTAATGAATCTACTTGATGAGTATGGTCTTGCTTCTGGTCAACACCTAAGCCCGGATAAGTGCAAGTTTTACTCAGGCTGCATCACACCTACAAAGTCAGCTAGAATTGCTAACAACCTTGGTTTCTCGGCCGTCACTTTCCCTTTTAACTACTTGGGAGTTCCAATTTTCAAGGGTAGGCCAAAAAGGTTTCATTTGCAGCCTATAGCAGACAATATCCTATCTAAATTGGCTTGATGGAAGGGCAGCATTGTCTCTAATGGGTAGGGTAGAGCTTGTAAAATCTGTCATCCAGAGCATTCTCCTTTATAGCTTCCACATCTATTTGTGGCCTGCTTCCCTCCTTAAGGCTTTGGAAAAGAAAATCAGAAATTTCATCTGGTCGGGTGACCCGAATGTAAAGAAGATCTGCACAGTTGCTTGGAATAAGGTCTACATGCCCACTCTGGAAGGCTGTCTTGGTATCAAGTCCCTCAAGGCCTTAAATCTGTTGCTCTCCTGATAAGCTCGCCTCAGACAAGGAATGGGCAAGCTTCCTCAGGAACAGATTTCTGCATCCCAAGAAGAATGTTTCTTATCTAAAATCCTCTATTTGACCTGGTATAAGGGTCAATTTGCAATCTGTTTATTCTAATTCCCTTTGTCAAATTGGAGATGGTAGAACAACTAACTTCTGGACGGATAGATGGTTATCTCAACCTTTAGTTGACTTATTGCAGTTGCCTACTTCCCTGCACAAGCACCTTACAGCTTCAGTGGCTGATTTCATTTATGGTAATTGCTGGCTCATCCCTTCTGCTCTGCTTGAGAAACTGCCCGCTTTAGGTCTGGAACTATCTCAGCAACCTATCCCCATGTTCCCTTCATCAGATCATCTCATTTGGCAACATTCAACATCTGGTGAGCTGTCTCTTAAGGATGCCTTGTCCTTCTTCCAAGCTGTGCAAGCTCCCTGTCCTTGGTCTAGGTGGATTTGGAGTAATGCTGTTCCACCCTCTAAGTCCTTTGTTGTGTGGAGATTAATCAATAAGAAGCTGCCTACGGATGATCACCTTCGAAAGAGAGGATGTACTATTGTATCAGTCTACAGTCTTTGCTATGCTAATGCAGAATCTCAAGACCATCTGTTCTTCCAGTGCTGTTATGCAAAACAGCTTTGGGATTGGTTCAACCACATTGCTGGAGTGCAACTCGATTTATCCTCTATCCAGTCTGCTCTTTCAATTTGCAATAGGTCCTGGGGGCTTCAACTTAAAGATGTGATGTTGGCGGTCATAACCAACATCATTTGGATCATCTGGTGTGCTAGAAACAGGCTAAAATTCGATGACAGGAAAGTTTCAGTTAGAGCTGCGATTAGTATGGCTAAGGCTTCCATCGCCCTCACAGGAAACTTAACAAACACTACAACATATTAGACTTTTAATAACGCACCTTTTATAGCATTTCCGTGTGGAAATGCTATTAAAAGTGATGGGGGACTTTTAATAGCGTTTCCTTAAGGAACCGCTATTAAAAGTCAAGCTGCAGGAAAAGATAGCGCTTCCTCTTAACTAACCACCTAAGATAGCGGTTCCGCACGAAAACGTTATCTTTTCTAATTTGTAATAAATAAAATAAAATCAACTTTTAATAACATTTGTTTAATGAAATGCTATTAAAAGGTAACCTTTAGATAGAGTTTAAAGTTAGAAACGCTATCTTAGGTGATTACCTTTGCTGATTTTAGAACTACCAGCACGCGCATATGCTTTGATCCTTCGATTCTCAGTTTCTGCGTACCCTAACATCCTCAGTTCATCACTGACCTTCGTTCATTGCAAGTCGAAATTTGGATTGGGTATTCTCTGCCAGGCGAAATTCCAAACTGGATCTTTCCAACTGACTTCGTAGAGAAATACCCGGGCATAAATATATACCTGTCTAAGATTCTCAAGTCTAGGGTTGCCGCTATTGCCTCCCTTCACTCTGACTCACTCGTCTCTCCATTGCAGATTCATCCTCTCATTGCATCCAGAGAGCTCGTCCCCTTCGTTGCTTAGTCACTCGCCAGACCTCGTCCCTATCTCTGCGTCCCCACTCGCCAGATGTCCCATTCCAGGTTCGTTTTGTAACTTGTGTTCTTCGTTATCTTCTCCCCCTCCTTCACTGTGTTGTTGTTGAATCTTCATTTTTTATCATTCATTTTTCATTTTCAGGTTCCTTTCTCTCTTGCTCGCACTCTTTCTCTCCCTCTTTCCTCGTGTTTTCTCTCACTACATGTTCACACTCTCTCTACGCACGCGACATCTCCCTTTCTCCGCCATTCTTGCTTTGCTCAAGGTATTTTCATTCGTCTTTATTTTTTAATTATAGTTGATAATGTCTCTCACTCTCTTGCCTTTGAAATTGTTTTGTGATGGCTCTTTTTAATTCTGTGATGGGGGTTAGGGTTTAAAACCTTTGAATTGTGGCTTTTTAGACTATGAGAGATTTTGAGAAATTGAGTGTGTTGTGATGGAATTAAACCCTCGATGAAACTAATATTATGTCCAATGTTGTGAAGTTGGGTTTTAAATTTCCAATTCTGAGTTAAATGTGTATTTGAGCAAAGGGTTGATTCATGGATTTTATTGGCTGGGTTCATTTGCGAACAATGTTGTCATGTGTGATTTATGTTGACTGGAGCTTTCTCTGTTTTAAAAATATGCTAGAAAACAGAGAAATTCATAGGTAGGCACTATCTAGCTATGCTTGACGTATTATCTTTGGCTTCACTTTTATGAAATTTGGAAGTAAGGTTGGTGTTGTCAAATATGATCTAAAGAGTATGGGGTTTGAAAAAAAACTGAGTCATCAATATGTTTAAGTTAATTGCTGCTACACATGATCCATTTTATGGTTACCATTCATTTTTGTGTATTAGTGGAGATCAGGTTCGGTCATATGTATTGTGATTTAATATTACACATCGTACGGTTGTTGAATTTGTTTTATATTTATAATCCTATAACTAATTGATCACCAAGATATAGTCCTATTTATAAGGTTGGCCGTGATCAATGTATTCTCCTAGTTTATATATAACATGAATTAGTTTCAATCTGTATACATTGCATGTAGACATCAACCACTCTAAACTCAAAGTAAATATATTTAATAAATATTTTTGTAGATCGGGAAAACATGGATCGGAAATGGATGTGTGCCAATCGTTTAACGAAGGAGTATGAGGATGGGGTGAAAGAGTTCATTAGGTTTGCAGTTCGGCATGCGGAAAACCCTAGTACAATCATATGTCCTTTTTTAGATTGTTGTTATGTAAGGCGAGTTAGTGCAGCCGAGTTGGAAGAACATTTAGTGTGTAATGGAATCGATCAAAGTTATACATGTTGGACAAAACATGGTGAGACAAGAGATGAGTCTAGTGAAATGAGGAATTGTGTGAGATATTCATCAAACGATACCGACACAAATACTTATGAGGGCGATCGTTTTGAAGACATTGCAAATGCTGTTGAAGATGATCTTCGGGATTGTCCTCAAATGTTTGAGAGGTTGGTAAGTGATGCAGAGCAACCATTGTATGATGGTTGTACTAAATTCACAAGATTGTCGGCGATGTTAAAGTTGTATAACTTGAAATCGGGCAACGGATGGACTAATAAGAGCTTTACGGACTTACTCACACTATTGAAAGACATGTCCAGTCGGACACATGAGGCTAAACAAATGTTACGCTCTATTGGCATGAGCTACGAGAGGATACATGCTTGTCCTAACGATTGCATTTTATTTTGGAATGAATATGCATCGTTAAAGATGTGTCCTAAATGTAATGCCTCACGATATAAGAAGATAGAATCAGATCCAGATAAGGTTGTGTGGTATTTTCCCATAATACCCAGATTTAGGCGCATGTACCGTAGTTTAGAAGATTCAAAGCACTTGACACGGCATGAGGATGAAAGGATCAAAGGTGGCAAGCTGCGGCACCCGGCAGATTCTCCTTAATGGAAGAAATTTGATCATGATTATCCTGATTTGGGTAAGAATCAAGAAACCTACGACTTGCATTGGCTACTGACGGATTTAACCCACATGGTGTTCAAAGTAGCTCTTACAGTACATGGCTTGTGATTTTGGTGATTTATAACCTATCTCCATGGCTATGCATGAAGCGCAAATTTATTATGTTATCTAGTTAATTTCTGGGCCCAAACAACCAGGAAATGATATAGACGTCTATTTGACTCCTTTGATTGAAGACTTGAAACAACTGTGGGAGACAGGTGTGGAGGTGTATAATGGGTATAAGGAAGAAAGTTTCAATTTGAGAGCTATGTTGTTTGGCACAATTAATGATTTTCCAGCCTACGGTAATCTGTCAGGATATAGCATCAAGGGTCAGTGTGCATGCCCTATATGTGAAGAGGGTACGGATTGGATGCGGTTAGAACATTGTAAGAAGAATGTCTTTCTTGGGCATCGTAGATTTTTGCATCCAAGTCATCATTACCGGTGGTGGAGAAAGGCGTTCAATGGGAACTCGGAAGAAGGTAGAGCTCCTTCACCGTTGACGGGTGATCAACTTTTTGAAAAGGTAAAGGATTTGAATATCCAATTCGGTAAACCTTTTGCGAGAGATATTGTCACAAGAGGGTGGAAGAAAAGGTCGATTTTCTTTGAGTTGCCATATTGGAAATCAATATATGTAAGACATTTCCTCGATGTGATGCACGTTGAAAAAAAATATATGTGATAGTGTCATTGGTACGGTACTCAATGTACCAGGGAAGACTAAAGATGGCATCAATGCAAGGTTGGACTTGGTTAGTATGGGAATAAGAAGAGAATTGGGACCGACAAAGAAGGGTAAAAGTACATATCTTCCTCCGGCTGCTCACACTATCTAGAGAAGAAAAAACTGTTTTTTGTAAGTTTCTTGACGGAGTTAAGGTTCCGAAAGGGTACTCTTCAAACATTAGGAACCTCGTATCGATGAAAGATCTCAAGTTAAAAGGTCTAAAGTCCCACGATTGTCATGTTCTCATGGAGCAGTTGATACCCATTGGTATACGGTCTATTTTACCTAACAAAGTGCGGGGGGCCTTAACTAAACTCTGTTTCTTCTTCAAGGCAATTTGCAGCAAAGTGATTGACCCTGGGAAGTTGCCATCATTGCAAAGAGAAATTGTTGTGACTTTATGTGAGCTTGAGATGTACTTTCCACCTTCATTCTTTGACATAATGGTTCATCTAACCATTCACCTTGTTAGAGAGATACAACTGTGTGGGCCAGCTTATATGAGATGGATGTACCCGATTGAGCGTTATATGAAGATATTAAAAGGGTATGTGAAAAATTGATCACGACCAGATGGTTGTATTGTTGAACGGTATATTGTCGAAGAAGCTGTTAAATTCTGTACCGAATACCTATCCAATGTTGATTCTATAGGGCTGCCAAAGTCTCGTCACACATGGAGAATGATGGGGCAAGGAATTACTGGAACTGAAATAGTGACTATATCAAGGACAGAATGGGAGCAAGCACACTTATATGTTCTGCACAATGCCGATGAGGTTGAGCCATATGTTGAAAAACACAAAGACATGCTTAAGAGTTTGTGTCCAAATAAGAATCAAAATTGGCTAACTAGAGAACACAATCGTTGTTTTATAATATGGCTAAGAGATCACATTTTTGCAGAGTTGACTGAAAATGCTACTTCAGTTTCAAATAGATTGAGATGGTTAGCCAAAGGTCCAAGTTTGCATGTCTTCTCTTACCACAGTTATCAAATTAACGGGTACACATTCTATACAAAAGAACAAGATGGTCAGAGTACAATGCAAAACAGTGGTGTGACTCTTGTAGCTCGGTCTATGCATATCTCAAGTGCCAAAGACAGAAACCCCATATATGCAAATATGTCATACTTCGGCATCATTGAACGCATATGGGAGTTGGATTACACAAAGTTTAAGGTTGGTGTGTTTGGTTGTAAGTGGGTTGACAATAATAACGGTGTTCAGATTGATGAGTCGGGGTTCATGCAGGTGGATCTTAACAGGGTGGGGTATAAAGATGAGCCTTTTATATTAGCATCTCAAGCTCAACAAGTATTCTATGTCACTGATCCAGATGATATGAAAAGGTCCATTGTTCTTTTGACTAACAAAATAATTACTAAGATTGATGATCAAGACCATGGAGATGTTGATATTGAAGATGATCCTTTCATTGGGACATTACAATCACTTGAGATTGATCCAACTAGGGATGATGGTATGTATATGAGAGATGATCATGATGAGGGGCTTTTGGTGAATCTACCATTTCGTAATAATAAAGGACAAACAAATCTCAATTCAATGAAGAAAAGAAAAAGGTTGACTTAAACATGTATGTAGTATTTGTGTTTAAATGAACTTTCTGATCCTTTTATATTAAAATTAGCATCTTCCGGTAATGCTAGTGTTGATTTTGTTATCCAGTGATGTTTTATATTTGCATCAATTAATATTATATTAATGTCCAATGATGGTTTACTTGTGTGTCTAATTTTTTTTTAGGTAAATGGCATCTTCCAGTAATGCTAGTGCTGCCAAAGTGACGCGACGTGGGCCAACTGTTATGAAGGCGGTCATCCACGCTAGGAGTAAAGGACAAAAATTTGAGGTAATTTACTTACTAATCTAAGGATTTCATTATGTTGTTTGATATCTAGATTTAATTACTTGATTATTTTTATTAGGTTGAATGGAATTATTTGGACCAACCAATTCGTGCCAATGGAAAAATATTGAAGAGTTACATTGGGGCCGTTGTTCGGCAGACGGTCCCAATTATCTGTTCTAATTGGAAGGATGAAGCTTTGGATGCTTTCAAAGAGAACATATGGGCTGATGTAAGGTAATTATTAAAATTTGTGAATTATATTGTAAACTATGTAAACATACTTACTTTGACACGTTGTTTATATTGTTTTGCAGATGTCTTTTAATGTTGATGAATCTCGAAAAAAAATTTGTACTTCAGGAAGCCGGTAACCTACATCGGGCATTTAGAACTAGATTGACAAGAAAATTTCTAAGAGATGCTAACGGGAGTATCAACGAGGAACCTCCATCACAATATGCACACATATCAAGGGATGAGTGGGTAGATTTTGTAGCAATACGCACAGGAGATGCACGATTCCTGGTATGTTTAATATCACGTTAGTCCTTATAATTATATATATACATATGACATTAACCATGTATTAATATTACTTATATGTGTCTGAATAGAAATTAAGCAATGAAAATCGCACGAGAGCGTTAGATCCTGCATGCCCTTACAAAGCATCACGTAAGGGGTATGCTGACATTGAGGATGAATTGGTATGTATATATATAATTAACTGCATGTGTGGTAAATATGACTTTTAAAATGTTTGGTTAATATATATTATCTCAATATACAGCTACAGGAGGCAGGGCCAGAAGTTAAAAAAAATAAACGCCATATTGTGTGGAGGAAAGCCCGCGAGAATAAGGCGGGTGTAATTGACAACAAAAATACGCAGAACGTGTGGAATAAATGTGTAAGTAGAATAACGTTTACATTTTCATTTGTTATTTTCTTATGACAAGATATAATAATGTTAACATTTGCATTTCACCAATAACTATGTGTCAGGAGGAACTGTCACAGTCTGCAACAGAGGGAGAGATACAAGATTATGGTCGCCAAGATATTCTTGCTAAAGCCCTAGGTGTGCCAGAGAACCCTGGTCGTGTTAGGGGTGTGGGTTTTGGTGTCTCTCAAAGAGACTACTTCCCACCTGAAGGTCATGCAAAACATAAATGTGAAACGCAAAGGTGGGAGACATTGGTGGTTCAACTCTCAGAAAGATTGAACAATTTGGAAGATAAGCTGAAAAAAAAGGAGGATGAGGAGAGGCAGGCAAATTTCATAGCCCCAAGGGTCAAAGATAGTTGCACTCTAGCGTTTGCCATCAAGCTTCCAGAGGTAATGCATGCTTTTTTTTACTAGTATTGCATTCACAGTTAAATACATTCAATTGGATGCCTTAATTCACAGCTTATTCATCAATCATTGGATTAGGGCGTCAACTCATGTCATCTATATTTATCAACCCCAAACCATTGTATGGTTCGTATGGGTAAAGTATATAATGAGCCGGGTGTTACACTGCACACCGGACCACTACCCCTTAACCATGTGAAAGTTGGAGTTGATGTTGCAACTGAGGGGGATGCGCCATTACCGGTACCTATTGATGATGCAGATGTAATGACAATAAGAGATGCAATAGGTACTTATGTGGCATGGCCAATTGATCTCGTGGTTGTAATTAATATGGGATGTAATTGGAATTTTCCACCTTGTCATATACGCTGTATATTTATTACATTAGTTGATCACTAACTGGCATATTGAAATGAAAAATTTCCAGGCACCTGCAAAATCTAAAGGCAAGGGCAGAGTGTCTGAACATACAAAGGAGTCGATTGCAACCCCGGAAACGAAAGGAGGCAAATCTGAGGCCAACCCTCCTACAGCTGGTTCAACTAATATTTCTCTGGAATATTTCAATTTTCTTAAAATACATGAACGAAAGAATATGAAAAATGATGACCCATTGGACATAGAGATAGAACAAAATATTTTTGGTGATCATATCATTGATAGAATTAATGCTGAAAATATCAGAGAAATTGTAAATCACGAATGGGTATCTGCCTCCATTATTTCCGTATATATCAGGTACTAAATCATGCTTAAAGTGTACAATATTTTTTAAGTCTTTCCATTTAAATATTGATGTTATTGGTGTAATCCATTTTTATATTTTAATTGAATGTATTTGTATGAGGAATTTTTGCTTCCAAAGGAAAGAACGAGGAGGTTTCTGTTCTTGTCCCCACACCAAACAGATACATACGGCTTCTTCGGGAGGGATTCACAGACAAAGTATATAGCTGACAGCTTTGTAACTACAGAAAGAGAATATCAGCCCTTGTTTCTAGCGCCGTGCAATGTTGGGTGAGTCACTTATCCTATAGGACTAAATTCACAATAATGAATTATATAAAAGTTGAGGTGCTTAGGATTTGTTATCTCAACATTTTTGTAGGAATCATTGGGTGCTGTGCGCGATAAATACTGTTGAAGAGATTATTTACTATCTGGATTCCTTGCATGTTGATCCTAGGAATTGCCCAAAATTAAAGAATCTGTTCAATAAGTAAGCATGCTTTTATTTTTCTGATTTTCTATTATTCTTTCGAATGGCTTCCATGGTAGATACGTGTTGCAAGTTGCCATGGTCCTAATGTGCTTTTGATTTTTGACATTAGAATAACTGTGTTGAATTGGCATATACTGGGTTGTGGCTGTTGTGGTTCAAAATAAAAAAAAGCAACCGGAACCTTCATTTTGTATTTAGATGTTACCATTGAGAATTTTTGTTGGAAAATCCATGCGTGTGTTTGTGATGATTGAAAATATGTTTCTTAATGAAGTCTGTTTGATTTTGTGATTAGTGCTTTGCAAGTTTATCGCGCACGTAGTGGAGCTAAGGTACCCCGTTTAAAAGCAACCAACATTAAATGGATTCGGATAGAGGTATATTTGCAAAAACTTAATGTGCAATTAGTTAACAAAAAACTATATTGATTTACTATTTTATTTTTTATAGTGCCCAAGACAACCCAACAATACAGATTGTGGGTATTATGTAATGCGTTTCATGAAGGAAATTATCTTACAGAACCAAGTTAAAATACCAATGGCGGTATGTATAGTTTCAGTGCTTGTTGTTTACTTAGCTTTGAACCGTGACTGTTCAAATGTTTTAGCAATTGTAACTTAATTTATTTAATTTTTATGTTGCAGTACTTCCCTGACTTCAAATGCTCCACATACTCCACTGCTCAACTATCTGAAGTCAAGGAAGATTGGTGTCGCTATATTGTTGAAAAGTTTATTTGATTACACTTGTTATATATATATATATGGTCTAAACTTTGTATTGTACTATATATGGATGAAACAATTCTTGGTTAAATTATATTAACTGATATGTATGCAATTGGGTCAGACTTAGTAGCTGAAGCGTATGCAATTGGGTCACTTTCATCTATAGGGACTATTGAGTTTAGCATTTGATGATTTGACGATTTTCTATATGCCTTTATTATTACGGGTTCAATATATTGATGGTGCTACACAGTTTTTTGGTGGAATACTTTCTATCAAAGTAGTTTGTTATATGCATATGGTTTGGTACAAGTAACTTAGGTGTCTGGGTTTTATTTGCTACCCATAATTTGGATTGTGCTTCATTTCTTTGTGTAAACCTTCTGTTTTTTGTAAACATGCAGGATGGAGGTAAAGTTAAGAAATAGGTAAACTAAAAAAAAATAAGGGAATAGATAGCGTTTGCTTAGAAAACGCTATCCAATGGCATGCCTTTAGATAGCGTTTACTAAAACAAACGTTATCTAAAGTCTACCTTTAGATAGCATTTGTTAAAACAAATGCTATCTAAAGTCACACATGACTGCAGAAAACACACACTAAAGATAGTGTTTTGTAAATATGCGAAAACGCTATCTAAGGTCATCTTTTGATAGCACTTCTTAAATTCTATCTTTGCTAACGACTTTTAATAGCGGTGGCATAGATAGTGCTTAAAATCGCTATTAAAAGGCATCCGGAAATTCTATCTAAAGCCTTTTCTGTTGTAGTGAAAGCACTCTATGCATTATGTTGCTGGGGAAGCTAGAATTCTCATGCTGCTCGGTATCTCCATTCACCCGAGAAAAGTCCCTTCCATAATAAAGGTGGATTGGATTCCTCCTTGCAGTGGCAGGATCAAGGTTAATACTGATGGTGCAGCTAAAGGGTTCCCGGGTCATGCTGGTGGAGGAGCGATTTTTAGAGACAAAAGTGGAGCCGTCTTAGGTTGCTTTGCTGAATACTATGGCATCACCGATTCTTTTTCTGCTGAATTGCAAGCTGCTATGACTGCTATCCAAATAGCTAAGTCAAAGGGTTGCACAAAGCTCTGGATGGAGTGTGACTCCGCATTGGTGGTTCATGCTTTCTCCAACCCCGAAGCCGTTCCTTGGAAGCTCAGAGTTTTATGGAGAAATTGCATGGTTTTGAATTCTAATTTCAGCTTTAGAATTTCCCATATTTTTAGAGAAGCTAACCATTGTGCTGACAAGTTGGCTAACTTTGGAGTCTCCTCTAAATGCTATACTTGGTGGAATTTGATACCTAGCTTTATTAGGTTTGACTTTTTCTGTAATAGATGGGGTCTGCCCAACTATAGGTTTAAATAGTTCTTTTGTTACCTTGCCTGGGTTTCGATCTTGGTCCCCCCATGCTATTTGTACTCCTTTTATCTTTCTTAATAGTATTTTGGTGTGCTGCAGATGATTGGTAGTGGTTTTGGTGCCAACCTAGCTGGGATGACTGTAACGCCCTTCATTACATTAGTAACCCAAAACAAATTGTATAAAAATCCTTTAATACATTTAATTAAAATATGTTAATCATAAAAATTTTATCGATTAAATAAGTCTGGAAAATGTCTCATATTAAATAAAATAGTAATAATGTATCAAAGTAATAAATAATAAATCCATACGTCCAAATAAAAAAAAACAAGCCTCAAAACCGGGCGTCTACTAATAAACCCAACGATAAATAAATAAAAACGTCTAGTCACGTACGGCTCCTTATTTAAGAAAACACTAACCAAGCTAGGAATAATAACTAAGAGAATTCGCTAGGTCTTCAATCCTCTCCAGTCCCAGTGATGTCGTCCTCGTGCTCTGAAAACAACACTTTTAATGAGATATAATCCCAGTGAATAAAAATAATCGTTTGATAAAAAGGTTCGTAAATAGTGTTGTTTCCAGCCGGCGTGGTAACCGGAAAAACATTCATGGTACCCGCTAATTTTTAAAATAGTAGATATAGTAAACCTCTAAAATAATAAATATATATAAATAAAATTAATGTCAAGCATTTAAAGTACGAACTCATAAGCTCAGCAACGGTCACATCTCATTGCATTTAATCACATTCACCATGCAAACTCTACACAATGCAATACGACTCCATGAACATGACTCGGTGATTCCCAGAATCACTTGACTTGACTCTTTGGTTCCCAGAACCGGTGTGAATCCCATATCCACTAAGGTCTATGAGCTCATATCCATGCAATAGCGTCCCACTGCCTTCCCCATCCCAGATGGAGGTATCTAATAATATTCCATCCCAGATGTGAATATCCCCGATGGTGATATCTCCATCCTATTCTCGGAATAGAATGTAGAACCGTCATCCCTTCCCGGAATAGAATGATAACCAACTCATATACACTATGCAATATGTCATCCCAGATGACTACCAAAATTTTATCAACTACATGGCATCAATTTCATGAACACTGTAACAGATTTATAACACAACTATCATGACAAATTAATATTGAATTTAATATGTTTATTATAATACCAATATTCTAATGTAACTGGCTTTTAAACACAAGAATCCAAGCATGCAACAGGTGTTTCACCTGTTCGCCACTACAACAACATTATTAACATAAGGTACAAAAAGTCTAGCGTGAAGTTCAAAATAATTTGCATTCAAATGGCATCCACAATTTATAAAAGTAGATTAGATAAGCCAAAAGGACTAATTTAGTACATAATAGCTTAAACAGAAGCACGTACAACATTGTCACACAAAAATATATTTTTTGATAAAAAATCAAATATCAAAAGGGGGATGTTTTAAGAATATCAAAATCAAGAACCCTAACATATTTTACTATTTCAGAAAGGACAAAGTTACATGTAGATGTCTCAAATTAATTGTACCATGAAAGTGTGAGAAAAGTTATTTTTACTCACCTCTCGAAGACCTCCAATGTGCTCTAAAAATAACGTATGATAGGGATTTGTGCTTCCCTAAAAATTCTTCTCCCGTTTGGTGGCATTCTTGGATCTATGTTATTACGGCTATACTGGCAAGAAAGGGAAATACCTTTCTCTCGCTACACTGTATGGTGATCCTCTCAAATACTCCCTGTACGGCGCTCACTGTCATTCGGCCAAGTTACTGCGCACACTCCTTAGTTTTAATACACACACACACACACACACACACACACACACACACACACACACACACATATATATGGCAGCAGGCAGCGTACTTTAAGGTTTCCTTTTAAAATTTTCTTTAGCCAAAGCTTGGCTGCTTGGGCTTAACGCCCAAGCATCCTCTTTTATATATATATATATATATATATATATATATATATATATATATATATATATATATATATATATATATATATATATATATAATTTTGCTTTCTTAATAATAATTAGTAAATTTCAATAAATCCTTATACCATCACTTCTTTACACTAAATCTCCCATTTATATTTTATTTGCTTTACACTTTTTAATAACTTAATATTATTATTATTATTTATTATTTATTTGTTTTCAAATTAATTATGTTAGAATTTTAGGATGTTACATTTTCTCCCCTCCTTAAAGAATTTTGTCCCCGAAATTCATCTCATACACACGCACTTATTTTAACATATGACATATTTGAAACTAAAAGGTTATCGTACCTTAGATAATAAAATCTGGGTATTGACAAACTATGTCCTCTTCTATCTCCCAGGTGGCTTTCTCAGGAGTCAATCCTTCCCATAACACTTTCACCAATGGAATTGTCTTGTTCTTCGGAGTCTTAGTGCTCTTATCCATGATTTGACTAGGCTTGGGCTTATAGATCAAATTATCTTTCAATTGTACAGACTCAGGAGCTATTACACGAGATTCAACAGACACATATTTTCTGAGTTGTGACACATGAAAAATATCATGAAGGTTTGTCAACTGTGGCGGAAGAGCCAATTGATAAGCAATAGGCCCGACTCTTTCAAGGATTTGGAAGGGTCCCATGAAACGAGGATTTAGCTTGTGGACTTTCATCGACCTCCCTACCCCCGTCTTAGGAGCGACTCTCAAAAACACAAGCTCACCTTCCTGGAATTCTAGAGGCTTCCTTCTCTTGTCGGCATAACTCTTTTGCCTACTCTCTGTGCAGTGCGCATCCTTTCCCTAATGAATTTAATCCTCTCTATGGTCCCGTGGACTAACTCTGGTCCTAGCAGGGTCTCCTCACCCACCTCACACCAACATAAAGGGGACCTACACTTCCTCCCATAAAGAGCTTCATAGGGTGCCATGCTGATGCTAGCGTGATAACTGTTGTTATAAGCAAACTCTATGAGAGGCAGGAACCTATCCCAACTCCCTCCTTCATCCAAGACACACGCTCTAAGCATGTCCTCAAGGGTCTGAATGGTCCGCTCTGACTGACCATCCGTTTGGGGATGATAGGCCGTGCTAAGGTTTGGCTTAGTCCCAAAGGCTTTCTGAAAAGCTCTCCGAAATCTAGAGGTAAACCTCGGGTCTCTATCCGACACTATAGATATGGGTATCCCATGAAGCTTGACTATTTCCTTGATATAGAGGTATGCCAACTTGTCTAAGCTATAGGTTGCCTTAATTGGCAAGAAGTGGGCAGACTTGGTCAACCTATCCACTATCACCCAAATGGCGTCTAAGACCAAACGTGTCTTAGGTAACCCCATCACAAAGTCCATAGAAATTCTCTCCCACTTCCATTCTGGAATCTCCAAGGGCTGCAACAACCCCGAAGGCTTCTGATGTTCTATCTTAACCTTTTGGCACACTAAACACCTAGTTACGAAGCTAGCCGCGTCCTTTTTCATTCCTGGCCACCAATACATCCTCTTAAGGTCTTGGTACATCTTAGTTATTCCAGGATGTATGGTAAACCTTCCTTTATGATCCTCCTCTAATATCTTCTCTCGAAGGCTCCCCTCCTTATGAACAATGGTCCTATTCTTAAACTTCACTAGCCCATCAACTGACAACTCATAACCCTCTTGTCCTAACCGAGACTGCAACTCTTGGTCTAAGAGTTGTCCCCGCCTAACCTCATCTCTAAAGTCAATATTAATTTCCAACCTATTCAACTTCAAACTTAAGACATTTAAGGTCACATCCAACACTTCCAAATTCATGTCCCTAAACTCTTCCATGAGGTTCAGCTCTTTCACCATCAAGCTTGACACGTGTAGGGACTTCTTACTCAGAGCATCTGCCACCACATTGACTTTTCCTGGATGGTACTTCAACTCGAAGTCATAGTCCTTAAGGAACTCCATCCACCTTCGTTGTCTCATGTTCAACTAATTCTGGTCGAACATATATTTTAGGCTTTTATGGTCACTAAAAACTCCAAACTTTGTCCCATAAAGGTAATGCCTCCAAATCTTAAGGGCAAAACAAAGCCGCTAGCTCTAGGTTGTGGGTCGGGTAATTCCCTTCATGTGGCCTAAGCTGTCTAGAGGCATATGCTACCACCTTGCTTGCCATCTTGCATTAAGACACATCCCAAGCCATTCTTAGATGCGTCGCAGTATACCACAAACTCACTAAGGGACCCGATATAGTTAAGACTGGTGATGACACCAATCTCCTCTTAAGCTCTCGAAACCCGTCCTCACACCCCTGGTCACATACAAAAGGTTTCCCTTTCCTAGTCAACTAGGTCAAAGGTAAGGCTAATCTAGAGAACCCCTCTATGAACTTCCTATAGTAACCAGCTAAGCCTAAGAAACTTCTCACTTCGGTTACTGTCTTAGGTTGTTCCCATCCCAACACCGCATCAACTTTAGAGGAATCAACCGCTACACCATCCTTTGAGGTGGTGTGTCCTAAAAACTTTACCTCTTCTAGCCAAAACTCACGCTTCTCCGGTTTGGCATAAAGGCGCTCGTCCCTCAAGATCCGCAACACCAACCTTAAGTGTTCTCCATGTTCTTATGGTGCCCTAGAGTACATTAGAATATCATCTATGAACATCACCACAAACCTGTCCAAAAAGGTCCTAAAGATCCGATTCATGTAGTCCATGAAAACAGCTGGGGCGTTGGTCACGCCAAAGGGCATCACTACATACTCATAGTGCCCATACATTGTCCTGAAGGCTGTCTTAGGGATGTCCTCGCTTCTAACTCTAATTTGATGGTATCCCGATCTTAGACCTATCTTGGAAAACACTGACGCTCCCCTTAACTGATCTAAGAGATTATCTATCCTAGGCAAGGGATATTTGTTCTTGATGGTTACCTTATTTAGTTGCCTATAATCAACACACAACCTCATACTCCCATCCTTTTTTATTCACTAAAAGCACTGGTGCTCCCCAAGGTGACACACTAGGCCTAATGAACCCCTTTTGTAACATACCTCTATCTGTTTCTTGAGCTCGCTCAACTCTAGAGGTGTTATCTTGTAAGGCACTATAGATATTAGTCTACTCTTTGACACTAGATCTATACTAAAATCAACCCCCTATTGAAACTTGCGCATCATAGAGATAGTCGCTACATCATTGTCTGCCCCTATAGTAGCAGTGAATGAGAGTATGTATCCTTGAGCTCTCTAAACCAAACACTTATCACAAGAAACGATGAATAAAATACGGGTCGACACCGAAAATCAAAAGACATCGGGTGTGAAGAGATAAGGATATTTTTGTCAGAATACTTATGGCAATGAGTCTAGATGCCAATAAGTCAACACCAAGAATAACATACAATACATAGATAACAATAAGTTTGATGTCATAAGGGGTGTCTTGATGCACAAGGAAACAATTTAAACAACCAATGGAAGAACAAGAATATCCCTATAGGAGTAGAAACCTATGAACCAAAGGACAAATGAAAGATTGGCATCTCCAAATTTTCACACATAAAGGATGTATCAAGGGATGCGTTGCTCCTGAATCAGACAATATAACAATTTTTTTTATAACGAGTAGAAGAAATTCAGCCTCCTTCGGATCTAAGCTGCCTCAGAATGATGACGGATTGTTCTTCTTGAATTCAAAAAGCCCCACGTCTTAAGGGTCCTAGGTTGCCACCACTTCATTAGTGACTGGCCTCCATTCCCCTTCAGCTGACGGCGTGTCTCCGTCTGCCCTTGCATAGCTTTGGCCATACAATCCAAAGCTGCTGCAAGTGCAACATTCGTCCCTCGCCTATTAGTCGCCATAAATCTGCTCACTACCAATGAAATACTGGGTTGATCAGGTCCAATATCCCAAAGAATAGCATGCAACATCTATAACTCTAACAAGCATCCTATGCGCCCAAGTTTTATTTTAGAAAAAGCCCAATTACCACAGTCCGATTTAGAATCGAACTGCTCTGATACCATAAATGTAACGCCCTTCGTTACATTAGTAACCCAAAACAAATTGTATAAAAATCCTTTAATACATTTAATTAAAATATGTTAATCATAAAAATGTTATCGATTAAATAAGTCTGGAAAATGTCTCATATTAAATAAAATAGTAATAATGTATCAAAGTAATAAATAATAAATCCATACGTCCAAATAAAAAAAAACCAAGCCTCAATACCGGGCGTCTACTAATAAACCCAACGATAAATAAATAAAAACGTCTAGCCACGTACGGCTCCTTATTTAAGAAAACACTAATCAAGCTAGGAATAATAACTAAGAGAATTCGCTAGGTCTTCAATCCTCTCCAGTCCCAGTGATGTCGTCCCCGTGCTCTGAAAACAACACTTTTAATGAGATATAATCCCAGTGAATAAAAATAATCATTTGATAAAAAGGTTCGCAAATAGTGTTGTTTTCAGCCGGTGCGGTAACCGGAAAAACATTCATGGTACCCGCTAATTTTTAAAATAGTAGATATAGTAAACCTCTAAAATAATAAATATATATAAATAAAATTAATGTCAAGCATTTAAAGTACGAACTCATAAGCTCAGCAACGGTCACATCTCATTGCATTTAATCACATTCACCATGCAAACTCTACACAATGCAATAAGACTCCATGAACATGACTCGGTGATTCCCAGAATCACTTGACTTGACTCTTTGGTTCCCAGAACCGGTGTGAATCCCAGATCCACTAAGGTCTATGAGCTCATATCCATGCGATGGCATCCCACTGCCTTCCCCATCCCAGATGGAGGTATCTAATAATATTCCATCCCAGATGTGAATATTTTAATCATCTGAAATCCCATCCCAGATGGTGATATCTCCATCCTATTCCCGGAATAGAATGTAGAAACCTAATCCCTTCCCGGAAGGTGATAACCAACTCATATACACTATGCAATATGTCATCCCAGATGACTACCAAAATTTTATCAACTCCATGGCATCAATTTCACGAACACTGTAACAGATTTATAACACAACTATCATGAAAAATTAATATTGAATTTAATATGTTTATTATAATACCAATATTCTAATGTAGCCGGCTTTTAAACACAAGAATCCAATCATGCAACAGGTGTTTCACCTTTTTCGTCACTACAACAACATTATTAACATAAGGTACAAAAAGTCTAGCGTGAAGTTCAAAATAATTTGCATTCAAATGGCATCCACAATTTATAAAAGTAGATTAGATAAGCCAAAAGGACTAATTTAGTACATAATAGCTTAAACAGAAGCACGTACAACATTGCCACACAAAAATATATTCTTTGATGAAAAAACAATTATCAAAAGGGGGATGTTTTAAGAATCTCAAAATCAAGAACCCTAACATATTTTACTATTTCAGAAAGGACAAAGTTACATGTAGAAGTCTCAAATTAATTGTACCATGAAAGTGTGAGAAAAGTTATTTTTACTCACCTCTCGAAGACCTCCAATGTGCTCTAAAAATCACGTATGATAGGGATTTGTGCTTCCCTAAAAATTCTTCTCCCGTTTGATTGCGTTCTTGGATCTATGTTATTACGGCTATACTGGAAAGAAAGGGAAATACCTTTCTCTCGCTACACTTTACGGTGCTCCTCTCAAATACTCCCTGTACGGCGCTCACCGTCATTCGGCCAAGTTACTACGCACACTACTTAGTTTTAATACACACACACACACACATATATGGCAGCAGGCAGCGTACTTTTTAGGTTTCCTTTTAAAATTTTCTTTAGCCAAAGCTTGGCTGCTTGGGCTTAATGCCCAAGCATCCTCTTTTATATATATATATATATATATATATATATATATAAAATTTTGCTTTCTTAATAATAATTAGTAAATTTCAATAAATCCTTATACCATCACTTCTTTATACTAAATCTCCCATTTATATTTTATTTGCATTACACTTTTTAATAACTTAATGTTATTATTATTATTATTATTTATTATTTATTTTTTTCCAAATTAATTATGTTAGAATTTTATGATGTTACAATGACTGCCACTACAGTGATGCTTTTGAATGCCATTTTGCTTTTAAAAAAAAGTGTCATGCATATTTTAAAATGACAATGATTGTTCTGGTATGAAACCCATTGATATAATACTTGTTTATTTTCAATAAATTAATGATATATGACTTTATATGCCTATATGATTTTTGAGTGTCGTGCATATAGTTATTGTGGTTAATCCATATATTGGTATCTCACTCTTGCATATTTTCTCTTCCTATATGGAAATGGATATATATATATGTATATGTATATATATATATATATATATGTATATGTATATATATATATATATGTATATGTATGTATATATATATATATATGTATATGTATATATATATATATATATGTATATGTATATGTATATGTGTATATATATATATATATATATATATATATATATATATATCTATATATATATGTCTGAGTTTAGATGGATCCCCACATTCCTTTGCCACCGGCGGGGGTGCGGGCACTGATCTTTGAGAATGCACACAATCCCGTCATGTGAGTTATTCATCTGGGAGCCCACACTTCCACATACACCGGACCCGTGAGTTTAGTAGAAGGAACCGTAGCAGAGGGGCCACGATGTAGAGTTCAGACAGTGGAGTCGGTTGAGATATCTCTACCTCCTATATGGTACTACCTTCAGCATCTGGCTGAGTAGGGGGAACTGCATATTCATCCTCCGCTTGGACAGCCACTTCAAGGAGTCGCACCAGATTCACCTATGGAGGAAGACCCAGAGGAATTTGTTGATGAGGACCCTCAATATGCTATTCTTGATGATGATGATGACGATGACTCTCCCGACGAGGGAGGGGAAGTGATGTATTCTTCACCTGACGTTCCAGCTGGGAACGGGAGCGACTATCCTGGTCTTCCTAATGGGTATCTTTAGTTAAACCAGTTGTAGGTTTAATCTTTTTGGGTAGTTTATCTTGTCCGTCTGATTCTGGCTCCTGAGAGCCACAATATTTTTGAGATGGGGATCCGAACCTTGCTACATGTTGTCTATCATTTCTTTTTCTTGCTTTTTAACTTATGATAATGGCCTGCTCTTATAAAGGGCCTAGGTGTATTTTGTAGTAAGTACTAATGCTCCAACTGCTTTATATATATATATATAAGTATGATGTTTACGTTTTGATGTGTGGGAGAAAAAGAAAAAAAAATTTATCACCATTTTGAGGTAAGTTAAATACTTAGAAAATATTATTTTTCGAAAGTAACCAGCGATTTTCTAGGGTTTTATTTTCCGCAATGGGTAACATGTGATGCCCAAGTTGGGGTGTTACACTTACCATTTAAAGATAACAAAAAGTCTAAGTAAAAAGGATATAAATAACTCTTATTTCTAAGAGTTGTCATGCATTAATGTAAAAGACATGAAATGAAAAGTAAAAGACATACTTGATATTAATCATCTATTAATTTGCTTGAGTGAGATTTATAGAGTTTTATCAAGAAACAGACCCGTTTTACATCTTACTTCCTAATATTTATACTAATTAGAAAATAATTGATACCTAACGATTGGAGACATATATGACAGTTGTGCCACTTTATTTCTACTAACCACACTCAAAATTTGAATATTCTAACTATCATTTTGTCCTGATGAAATAGAATTTCGACAAAAATCAACACTTGGATACTTTAATCGAATTGGAATTTGAAAATTCGCTCCCAACATCAATACCCTACTAGGGGTGTTCATGGGTCTGGGTCAACCCGATGAACCCGACAACCTAACCCAACCCAATGCAATTGGTTTGGACATTTTTTGAAATTCAGGTCCAACCCGTCCAAATGCGGCCTTGCTCCACCAAATGAGCGCACACGTCTCTGTCGCGCATTCTGTCGTCGTCTTTGTCGCGGGTGTAACGGCCTGATTTTAATTATGTTGTTCAATCGGTTAAAATAAAATTAATTATATTTTAATTTGAGAGTTATAAATTGTTTTTAATTAAAATAAAATCATATTCATAGTCTACTTTATGGTAGAGGGCTGCGGTAAAATTTTCGGTTGAAAATTCAGACGAAAGTCGGTCTGCGTTTTCACTGCCGGTACAAGTTTACTGAGCAGAAAACCTAATTTTGAACCGCAAACGAAACGGTTAGTGTTTTTGTGATTTTTTATTTGATATTGGAAATTTTCAAAAATTTGAGTTCGGAAATAAAATATAATATTTATTCCGGGTGAAATATGATCAGAAACTTGAACCGGATACGTAATGGAGCAAAGTAGGGAGCACAAAAGTGATGAGGTGACATGTGAGAGTAAGGAGACTTACTAGGGGATGGCCTAAGCCACATCCTAAAAAGTGGTCATGATGACACTTTTCAAATTATATCATATTATATTCTAAAAACCTATTTTTCTCTTTTTTTCTTCAACCAAACAAGTCTTAAAGACAAAACTTGCTCTCCAAGCTCATCCTCTCTCCAAAATTTCGTGCTCCCCTCTCCCTCTATATAATCATCACTCATTTTCATTCTCTCATTTTCTTACTTCATCTTCATACTTCTTCAGCTTCTTCCATTTCTTCTTCTTTTTTTCAAACACTTAAAGCTTCCATTTTTATTAGTCTTTTCTACTTAAGTTCTTCATTAAATTTCTTCCTTAAACTAAGGGTAATGCTCTCATATGAATCTTTTTGCAAGTTTCATCTTTTATTTCTTAGTTTACTTTATGTGTTCTTTATATGCTTTAAAATTCTAAAATCTCTCTAAAATGGTAGAAAACTCCTCTTGAGTTGAAACCATTTTCTGTAGTCTTGTATTAATTTATATTTTCACATACTAAGAGGTTGTGTAAAACAAAAATCTCTACCTATCTCTTCCAATGAAGGCCGAATGCTTGCATTTGTGACCTAGGAAGTTTTTGTTTCAACTTTTGGAATATGATCATGTGTTTGAGTTTCTAACTATCCATTGATCTTAAATCTATAAATCTTGGAAGTTTTGATAGCTTGTTCCTATGATGGCTGAAAATAAGAATAAGTAAGCCTAGGATACTATGTTTCAACTTTCCAAGTATGATCATGGATTTAGAACTCTTAACACCTTGTGATTCTAAACCTAAGAGTTATTGTGATCCTATGATGGCCGAAACTTAGTGTTTAGGTGCTAGGATGTTTGAGTTTTTATTTTTCCAAAATGATCATGGACTTAAGCTCCATAAGATATTTGGATGCTAAGTCTAAGAGATTAGAAAGTTTAAGGATTTCTAACTTGTTTATTCTATGTTATTAAAGCTAGGATGTATTACTTTCATTTTTCCAAGATGATAATGGACTTGAGCTCTATAAGATATTTGGATGCTAAATCTAAGAGATTGGAATTTTTAAGTTTCCATTGTTTTCCAAAATAATCATGTACTTGAGCTCCATAAGATATTTGGATGCTAAGTCTAAGAGATTGGAAAGTTTAAAGATTTCTAACCTATAAATCCTATGAAGGCCGAACCTAGAAGGTTATGGACCTAGGATACTTTGTTTTTCATTTTCCAAAATGATCATGGACTTGAGCTCCTTAATACATTTGGATGCTAAGTCTAAGATATTAGAAGGTTTAAAGATTTCTAGCCTATTTATCCTATGATGGCCGACCTATGATGGTTGTGAACCTAGGATGTTTTGTTTTCATTTTCCAATATGATCATGGACTTGAGATCTTTAATACATTTGGATGCTAAGTCTACAAGATTGGAAAGTTTGAAGATTTTTATCCTATTTTGTAATACTAGGCTGAAACCTACCCTAAGTGGTTGGATATTTTTTATTCCATATTTTCAAGTTATAGCAATTTATCTAAGTTACCTAGAATCTAAGTGATAAGTATCCAAAAGCTTATGTTGAGAAAAGAATCCTAACTCTAATTTGAATTAAATGGCCAAACCTAGCCTAAAGAGAACATAGATGAGTTTGTTTGATTTATTGGTTATTATATTGATTGGTTGAAGGTGGAGTTAGTACTTTGTGGTGTGACAACGAGGAGCTTCGAGTTCGGGAGTTCGATGATAACCCAAGTGGGGGAAAGAACCAACCTATCGCCGGAATGGATAAGTATTAGATTATATAATAATTGTGTAGGGTGACCTAAAACCTACTAGTAGTCGAGTAATTGACAAGACCAAAATCACATTGGAAACCTTTTCTGAAAAATCAATGGTGATTTGGGCATTGTAGGTTTATCGATATTAGGTTGATTTTAGATTGTTGATGGTTGATTTGATTTTATTACCTTTATTGAATTGATTTTGTGCTATATTGATGATATGGGAATATTTGGATTGATATTGTGTTATGCATGATCTGCCTTGTTTGTATTATTATGCTTAGTGGTTTTAAAGCAAAGATATATATGTTGACTAAGAGATTATTGTTTTAGGTATGAGGATAATAATGATTTAGAAGTGCCTAACCTAGATGATGTATGTTAAAGAGGTGTTATGGCATAGAATATGTGTCAAGTTCTAATGGAAGGTTAAGCACTAGGATGTTGTTAAAACGGGTTGGTGAGATTCAAGTATAGGAGTTGTTGTCCACAACCGTGTATTGGTAATATAATACACAAGGACAAAAGTGTATTGGTAATATAGTACACAAATACAAAAGTGTATTGGTAATATAATACGCAAGGACATCTGTGTATTGGTAATATAATACACAGTGTATTGGTAATATAATACACAGTGTATTGGTAATATAATACACGTAAAACACTTCTGTGCATTGGTAATATAATACACCGTGTATTGGTAAAATAATACACGTAAAATCAAGAGTTCTTACGAGACCACTTCCACCTTAGGGAATGGGGGTGTAACACCTTAACGGGAATGGAGGTGTGCACTAGGTGGAACATCCTAACGGGAATGAGGGTGTGCCCCGATGCAAATGAGGGATGGTGACAGGAGTGGTAGTGGCCACGATAACGTAAAGACATGGTGATAGGATTATAGAGGTTATGTTAAAATAAAGTGTTAGATTTCCTGAGAGTAAGGGTAGAGGATGATATATATTAACCTGAGGATGATTCGTTAGTTATGTGTGTTGATTGTTTGTGACAATTACTGTATAATTTACTATGACTCTTTTCCACTTTTTGATGATAGAACTGTTTCTTATCCCCTGTATATTTTTGTATGTTGTATTTTATCTCCTTGTGGAATCGTATGAGAAGACCTTGTCGATGAGCGTAACCAGGAGGAGTTGGATGAAACTCCCTACGAACCGGAGGCTGGAGGTCGAGCTGTGACCCATGGTGATTAGGGTCTAGTTAGTTATGGCTAGTGCGTCTCGTGAGGCGTATTTTTACTATGTTTTTCGCTGTTTCACTTTTTGTCTAAGTATATGCCTGTGAGGGATCCTACTGATAGGATATCCTCAACAGTGTTTTGTAATATGAATAATATACTTATATTGTGATATGCCATTCTATATGAAGTTGTATACTTTATAAGTTAAGTTTTCATTTTTACGTATTTTCACGTTAACCGTGCGATTAAGTAATTAAATAATGAGGTTTTAATCTAATGACACAAAGAGGCACACTGGGGTGTCTCAGCGGGTTCTGTCGTCAAGCAGCACTCACCGCGCACCGTGGTCCAGATCCGGCCGCCTCACTCAGTTTATGTTCAGATCTGGTCACCTAGCTCAGTTGCTGTCCAGATCTGGCTGCCTCGCTCAGTTGCTGCCCAGATTCGGCCGCCTCCTCCAGTCAGTCACTAGAACAGAAAAGGGATTTCACATCAGTTATTTTTGGCTTTTCACATCGGTTTTCAAACTGATGTTAAAACCGATGTCTAAAGCACACTTTTAACAGCGGTTTTCTAAATAACCGGTGTGGAAAGTTCATTTTTCACATGGGTTATCACAAAATCGATGTGGAAATATCACTTTCCACATCGGTTTTAAATATAATCGATGTGAAAAGTGAACTTTCCACATCGGTTTTAACCAAAACCGATGTGAAAACTCTCATTTTTTTAAAACTCTTTTTACATTTCTATCATTCATTTCCCCTGTTTCAGTAATCCAGATCAATACCAGTATTACATATTCTAGATATTCTCAACACAATCACTTTTGTACAACAAAAACACACTAAATTAATATATACTGAATTTATTACGAACAATACATATGTTCAATTACATTCAGACAACAAAGATAATTAGAAACCAAAAAGATACATGATATATTATAGATTTCATATCAAAATATATATCAGTCAAAAGTACACTATAGCTAGTACATGATAAGTTTTTAAACTAACTACATACAAACTATGGTTGGTACACTTCAAGAAAGAAAGTTACCCAACGCATCCTTATGTTATTAATGTCGGCATTAGATAATGGAGTCATATTATTGAATATCTACAAGTTTAATTGGACAAAAGATTATATCTTTTAAGTAATAAACTAACATAAAACATATAACGAATCTATAATTGTTACTTCTAATTGTTACCAATTAACATTTACCTCGTGCCATTTTTCAGTGATCCTGGAGGAGATAATTTCGATCATCCACTTCATCACATAGTATCCACATTCTCATGATCCACGTTGTATACGAGACTACGTACAAATGAAACCCAATTAGAATATGAGGAATTAAATAGAAATCAATAATTATACCCACTGCATTTGAAGCATTTGAACTAATAAATATCTTACGTTAGGAATAATCCATCTAATAGCCCGACGCCTTTCACCAAGCAACATGTGGTTTGCATTAATAGAACTATCATGACAAAATAAACATTAATTAAATTATATCTAACATATTTCAGATAATTAAAACAACTGAATTACTGATTATAAAGTATTTTAATGCTTACGTTTCCATGATCATCTTCAGTTCATTCGCCGGCTTATTTCCCATTGAGCAGAAGAAGACCACGACATTCATCCTAGGGTACAAGATCAACAGTTGCCAATGCTTACTGTATTTGCGGAACAATTAGTGACTAAGTCATATATAGTTATAATTAAATAATTGGTACTTACTTATTGAGATAAGGCGCAAGGTAGAATTGATGATCGTCTCGGGCAAGTATATCATGTATGGTGGTGACCGGGTCTTCTGATGCTAGGAGAACATCACCCTGAATGAACATGGGGTCAATGAACCCATAAAGGGTGAGGTTACCCTGATCAACTAACATATGATGCAGATATCTAATATATTGAAAAAACATGTTAATTATCATAGTATTTAAAATTTAATTACTTAACTTATAAATAAAATGTACTTATGTGCACCATAATGATAGGTGTGCAGAACTAGCCATTTCTTTATCGAGTACAATCTCCATAAGTTCCTTCTTTGGGATATACAGTTCGTCACATGGACTGGCATCATGTTCCAACCTTACCAAAACTGCGTCATTCTCCATGGTCACAACCTGTATAGCCAGAAATTTAAAAACATCACCAGGTGCCCCTTTGTCGATCCCCTAAACAACAAAGATATATATTAGTAATCACAGATAAGTTATTTCATTCGTAATTAATTAAATGGTCAAATGAATACCTTGACAGGAGCAGACATCTCTGGTCTTCCTGGATCCAACCTTTTAGGCAGAATATCATTTCCAACATCCTAAAACAAATAAAAATAAAGCATTATCTTTAAACAATAATAAATAATTTCAACTATGAATATAGAAAAACACAACTAACTGAATACCTCAGATGCAACAAGAAAGCTGACCAGTCTTCTTGGCCAGGGGATGAAGTTATCGGGGCTTCGACCCACTTTTTTGAACCTCCTCAGTGGGCACAGGGACTCGAGCATCAGCATCTCGAATAATCTCAACAACGACCCTCACCTGATCATCCGGTAATAAACGATGGTGTATAGTATTACCGAAGTTATTATGTGCCCTCCCCAATGCCACTAAGCGGCGATCATGATGATCATCAACATACAGCTCACACCTATCAGGGGCGTCGTCATCATCATCATCATCATCACCATCATCATCATTTTCAGGCTGATGAGGAGGATGACATGAGCCCTTAGTGCTCACATGGACAGAGGGTTGGACACCTGCCATCTGCTAGGACATAGAAGTCAATATAGCCAGCTGCTGGCCAAACAGCTCGACCATCTCCTGTCTAAGATCAGTTGTAATCTCCTGATTTAGCCGTGCTCTATCTGGATCAACATCCCTGTGGCATTGGCGTGAAGATGAACCATGGTATTGGCAAATGTCGATGCCCCATCCAACACCAATGACACGGCCTGGGTGGTCTGGTTTACCGATGGCAGCAGCTAAGATATCATCGCGTCCTCCAGGAACAAACGTTCCTTGGGTTACCTACTCGTCCAAGCCATCCTATAACATATAAAATATCAGGTCACATTACAATTCGGTAACAATGTTAAAATGACAATTACAAATCAAACTATACTTACAATCTTCTCAGCTACTTGGCGGGCCTCCTCAGATGTATATTGTCCCGTTTTTCTTTGTCGACCCCTCTTCCATTTACGATGGCATGGGGGTGGAGGTGGATCAACAACTTCTGGATAATTTTCAGCGTTAGGATCCGTCTGAGGTGCTGCTTCCTGAAATGCTTTCTTTTCCTCTTCCACCATTATCTGACCAAGTTTTTTATATCCCCCACGAGACAGTACATGGGGATAGACATTCTTGCTTTGGTTTTCCTTCCCCTTTTTCCTCTTCTCCTGTTATAAATAGAAGACAATTAAATTATATAAATAAATAAAATTAATGAAATTACATAAATTTAGAGACAAATCAAATAAGTTAACCTGAAAGCTGGGATCATGTCGGCTCTGAACAAAGCGATCCCACGTCACCTGGTCAAGAAACGTGTACACCTCAAGTGGGTTCTTTTCACATGTTGTATTGAATACATAGTATCTTCCCAGGTCAACCTTAAAAGCCCTCCAACGCTCACCAGCATACTTTATCAAACACTTCTTCATATCTGTCGTATCCGGTATGTCAAAGGTGAGCTACATTAACACCAAAAGAATCAACGATTACTGTATGATATTAATAAGATTTAAATAAAGTAGATACAGACAAACACAGGACGTAAAAGTATAGATACCAGAATACTCTCCCATATCTGATCCTTCATGTCCGTCGATACATCTTTCCAATTATCAATAAGTATACTAGGCCTGCTTCTAGCAAGGGTCGCTACAAAACTGTTAAACTACTCTACCATTGGCCCAATAGTAACGTAAAACACAACTCAAACTAAACTTACATTGTGGTCAATTAGTAAAGTTCTCCCATAACCCTTCTTGGTGATCATTACGAGTAGCATGTACATCATCCACTTCATTTTCCTCATTGAAATTAGGCACCCGTGTTGAGAAAGAAGAAGTATCAAAAATATCAAGAGTTGAATCTTGATTTCCCTCACTACCATTATACGTGTTTTTTCCCTAGAGAACCACTAACCACCTTTTGTTAGAAGGATCACGGATATAAAACACTTGTTTTGCTTGGGATGCCATGATGAAAGGCTCTTCTTTATTACCTACCTTATTAAGGTCCACCAATTTGAATCCTAACTCATCGGTTTGCACACCATTGTTACTGTCGACCCACTGACATTTAAAAACGGGTACTCTAAACTTCGTGTAACAAACCTCCCATATCTCTTCAATGATTCCAAAGTATGAAACGGATGCCATAACAGGGTTTTTATCTTTCGAACTAGAGAAATGCATGGACTCAGCGACGACCATAACCCCACTGTTTTGTATAGTACTTTTGTCATCCTGGGACTTTGTATAGAAGGAAAACTTATTGATATCGTACCCACTCCAGCATATGACATCAAAGTTAGGCCCCTGTGCTAGCCATTTTAATGTATCAGAAGCAATATCATCCTTTGCAATTTTTTCTTTAAATCAGTTCAAGAAAGTCTTGTTATGCTTGTTCAAACACCATTTTTCATTCATTCTAGGGTAAGTTTCATTGATGATGCTTTTGTGCTCACATAAGTATGGTTCAACCTCATCAGTGTTATTCAATATATACAAATGTGCTTTGTAACACCCTGTATTTCACTGTTTGAAATAACAGTAATACATATAAATATGTTTATAAATTTATTTGAGTTTTAGAAAATTATTTTAAATAAACGGATTTTACTACTCAATCCTACTTGAATGTAGGAAGCTACGATTAAAAGTTAGGTTGGAAAGTCAAGCGAAACCCGGCCCGCAAATTCCATTGACAGTATAATAATGCTGCTCAAAAGACCTAATTTTAATTCGTGAATGAAAGACTTAAGTTTAGTATTTCATTTCCTACAATTCTGTATTTTTAGAATTATTTTGGAAAAAAAAAATTATGTTTTTCGGGTGAAACACGTAATCGGGTAGACGACGGAAGATATTTCGGAGTTTCTAAGAACTGATAGAGGGTTTATCTTAGGATTTTGAGATGATTCAAGGGGATGAATCATATTTTTAAGTCTAGAAGGTTTTTCAGGGTTAAATAGAAAATTTATGAATTTTACGCTTAAGCCCCTGAACTTTCTGTAAATTACCATTTTATCCCTAAGTTAGTTTCTAAGTTTTTTTTCAAGTGAATTGGGCTAGAATCCTTGTTCCCAATCTCTTAATGGACGTGTCTATGAAGCCCAAATTGTCTAGTTCATGAATTGATTCCATAAAGCCCATTTGAAACTATACAAGTTTCCTAAGTCAAGCTTAATGCTTAAATCTTTAAGTGGGCCCCACAAAAATGAATTCAAGCCCAAAGTTACTAAGCCCATGAGAAATCCCATGAGGGATTGAAGGCTGCCCACATTTATTTTTGTATGAGCCAAGATTTTCTAGAATGTTCTCCATTCTTCTACTTTGTTCTTCAACATTCTTCAACCTTCTTGATTTTTCTTCAACCTTCATGATTTTTCTTAAAATATATATGACACAAAAATCAGCCCAAAATAGTCAAGATAAGCTTGCATTAAATGTGGCAACAAGTCATCATGACAATTTATTGACAATTTTCAAACTAGTCCTTAAACTTTTGGAATCTTTGCAAATTGGTCCCTAGGAAGTAATTTCATTTTAATCCTTTTAGCAAGACAACTTGTCACTTATATATCCTTCCCAAGACGGCGCCACTATCTCTATAAATACCATACTCTCACTTTTCACTTAGTTTCTAATGCCTTTTTGTTCAAAACCCTAAGTTCATAAGTTCTTTAGTGATAAGTTTGTGAAGCAAGTTTCTTGGATTTCCTTTGTCATTGATCTTCAAGAGGTAAATCCTAATCTTCATTCTTAATCATGCCTATGTTCTTTAGCAAGTTTATTGATTCAAGGTTTATATTATGGTTGTTCATCACTTTAAAGTTTCTAACCCTAGAACTTTGAAAAGTCATAATAAATTCTAGAAAAATCTAATGATGATGAAACTACTTTCTATCTTCTTGATATCATGCATATTATCTAAATCTAAGAGCATGATGTAATCAAAAATTTCTTTCCTAAAAACCTAGCCTTGGCCGAATCGATCAAAGTAGGTTTGGTAGAGTTTTTGTTCATGGTTTTCATTAATGATCTTGTTAATCAAGCTATTAGTATGTATGCTTAATAAATCCAAGTTGGTTTATTAAACTAAGAACCCTAACCCTATGAACATGTTGAGGCCGAATCCTTGTATAAAAGAGATAGGAAGTTTTGAGTTTCAACTTTAGTTGTTTAGTCACTAATCCATGATTTAGGTTAATCAAGGATCATTAATCTATGACTTAATCATGATTAGAAATTTTAAGGATTTTGAACCCTAAAAGTCAGCCCTTGACCCAAACCCTAACCCTAAAGGTTAGAGGATTTTGTTTCAAATTTTAGTCTTGTAATAAGTAATCTATGTTAGTTAAGACTCTAGTAACTAGGATCCAAAAGATGGCATTAAGAAGATAATCCTAAACCTATTTTCTAAGTCTTGACCGAACCTAGCCCTAAAGTGTCATAGATGGGTGTTAGTTGATTAATTATAATTATGTTGTTTGGTTGAAGGTGGTTGTGTTAACTCGTGGCGGGATAACGAGGATCATCGTGTACGTATTTCCGGTGCTATCTCAGGTGGGGAAAAGAATCAACCTATCGTCGAAATCGATAAGTAGTAGATTTTATGATAATTGTGTAGGGCGACCTAAACCCTACTAGTAGTCGAGTAATCAACAAGACCAAAATCCCATTGGAAATCTTTTCTGTAAAACCAATGGTGATTCGGGGATTGTAGGTTTATCGACATTAAGTTGATTTTAAGTATTTGAGGATGTTTGATTTTATGTTATCAAATTTACTGTGATACGCTGGTTGAGGTATTTCATCTGCATGTGACGTATTGTTTCGGTGTTTGAATAATTATGATAGTGAGGATGTTTGCTGTCTGTCACGGCCGTGATGGTTGTCATGGCCAGGCCGTGACAGGTTCTGTGTTGTAGGATTCTTGTCTTTGTTGTCTGTCACGACCGTGATGGCTATCACGGCCAGACCGTGACCGAGTCTGACTTTGTTATTTATTTGGTTGGACTATTATGAGTTGGTTGTGATAAATTGCCTTATATGATATTGAGATATTTAAATATTCTGTTGATTAATGTGTTATGCATGATCTTCCTGGGTTTAATATTGTGCTTAGTTGATTTTTAAGTAAGGATATGTGTTGTTCGGGAGATAATTGTTTGGGTGAGAGAATAAATGTGATTTAGAGGTGCCTAGCCTAATTAAGTGGTTTTATCTATGAGGAAAAAGGTGTTGAGACTTTGATGGAAGGTTGAGGCACTAGGTTGTTATTGATGTAATTTAGGGAGATTCATTTATAGATGTATTGTTATTCACAGCCGTGTGAGTGGAACACACGAGGTCAGGATATCCTATTTTGGGGATATCGGATATTGCGGGTGAGTGCCAAACGGATGTGGATGCCGAGGTAGACTACCGTAATACTCTTTAGTTCTTGACGAGTTCGCATGTTCTTGGCACTGGACCGTTATGGAATGATATTCCTTGACGAGTTCGTATGTTCCTGGCACTGGACCGTCTGGATTGATACTCCTTGACGAGTTCTTATGTTCTTGGCACTGGGCCGTTATGGAATGATATTCCTTGACGAGTTCGTATGTTCTTGGCACTGGGCCGTTATGGAATGATATTCCTTGACGAGTTCGTATATTTTTGGCACTGGACCATTTTAGACTAATAATTGTTTAGTCTTTGATGTGTTCGAAAGTTATTGGTACTGGACCGTTCTGGACTACTGACTACTGTGACAAGAGTGAAGATGGCCACATTGGTATAAAGTTTTAGTTGCATGGGCTGAGGGTAGAGGATGATATAGTGAATTGAGGATGATTGTTGATTTTGAGTGATGCGTGTCTGTGATAATTACTGTATAGTTTACTATTATTCTTTTCCACTTTTTGATGATAGAACTGTTTCTTATTCCCTATATCTTTCTGTGTGTGGTGTTTTATTTCTGATGTGATCGTACGAGAAGACCCGATGGAGGAACCAATTGCTGAGGAGTTAGATGGAACTCCTTACGAACCAGATGCTGGAGGTCGATCTGTGATTCATGGCGATTAGAGTATAGACATTATGGCCAGTGTGTCTAAGGAGTATTTATATTTTCGCTAAGTATGTCTGTAGTGCAGTTTATACCTGTGAGGGATCCTACTGAGATGGTACCCTCAACAGTGTTTTGGTAATGTAGTAAATAAACATGTGTGTAAATATATATATTACAACTTTGGTGTGTTTTATATTTGTAGAAGTTATATGATTAATTAAGTTTTAAATTTTTACGTATTTTCAATAGTAAGTGCACGATTAAGTAAATAAATATTAAGGTTTTAATGTAATAATACTATGGGGCACATCGGGGTTTCTCATGCTTGAAGCACTTCCTCCCGATACATGCTCTTAATAGTGATACCTCGTTTACCCTTACCATCATATCTTCCTTCGTGACGAGACTTCGGAAGCTCTACAGGTTCCGCTTCTGACATGTAGTCTGTACAAAACTCAATAGCTTCTTCTGCAACATACCTTTCAACAATATATGTTTCGAGACTGTGTGGATTCTTCATATATCCTTTCAAGATCTTCATGTATCGCTCAACCGGGTACATCCACCTTAAATAAACGGGGTCGCACAATCTAATCTCCCTCACTAGATGAACAATCAAATGAACCATGATGTCAAAAAATGAAGGTGGAAAATACATCTCCAATTGGCACAAGATAATGGCTGCCTCATTTTCCAAGTTATCCAACTTTTTAGTATCAATGACCTTGCTACATATAGCATTGAAGAATAAGCATAACCTAGTAATGGCATGTCTAACTTTTTTAGGCTAGATGTCACGAATGGCCACCGGTAGTAGTTATTGCATCAAGACATGACAATCATGAGACTTTAAGCCAACTAATTTGAGATCTTTCATTGAGACAAGTCTTTTGATATTTGAAGAGTAACCCTATGGCACTTTGACTCCCCGCAGACATTCACAGAAACTTTTCTCTTTTTTTGATAAAGTATGACATGCTGGGGGCAAATAAGTCTTCTTATCCCCCACTTTATGTGGAGCTAACTGCTCTCGTATACCCATCGCAACTAGATCCAGATGAGCATTCACACTATCCTTTGTCTTGACTTGAATGTTGAGAAGTGTTCCGATTAAACTGTCACATACATTTTTCTCCACATGCATCACATCCATACAATGTCTTACATCAAGCTTGCACCAGTATGGAAGATCAAAGAAGATCGACCTCTTCTTCCATATTTTCTTCTAGATAGCCTTCTTCTAGGTCTTCCCATAGATAACATTAGTGTTGTTCACCCTTTCATAAACTTGCTCTCCAGTCAAGGCCACCGGAGCAATTTCATTCTCTGGAAGTCCATTGAAAGTTTTTCTCAATCTACGATAAGGATGATTACGTCGGAGAAATCTCTGATGCCCAAGGTAAACTGTCTTCCTTCCATGTTACAGTTGATGGTAACATGTGCCTTCTTCACATATTGGACATGCTTTATGCCCCTTAACACTATACCCAGACAGGTTCTCGTATGCTGGAAAGTCATTGATGGTGCAAAATAACATGGCACGCAATCTGAATGTCTCACGGCAGTACCCGTCGATCACATCAATGCCTTCATCCCACAACATTCTTAAGTCTTCAATCAAGGGACTCAGATAAACATCAATATCATTTCCTGGCTGTTTAGGACCCGAAATCATCATACTTAACATAATGTATTTGCGGTTCATGCACAACCAATGAGACACGTTGTAAATTACCAGGAGAATAGGCCATGAACTATGAATACTACTTAAGTTTCCATATGGATTCATTCCATCGCTAGCAAGTCCAAGCCTAAGGTTTCTGGGCTCATTGCCGAAATCCGGAAACAAACTATCAATTCTCTTCCATTGCAAAGAATCGGCCGGATGGCGAAGCTGTCCATCACACTTCCTCTCATCTGCATGCCATCTAATATTCTTCGCGTCATTTACATTAGCAAACAATCGCTTGAACCGCGGAATCATGGGAAGATACCATAACACCTTCGCAGGAGGACCTTTGCTGACTACATCACAACTAGAATCACCATCCTTCACTTTGTAGCGTGATACCCCACACCTGGGGCACTCGTGAATCTCTTCACACTCTTTCCTGTACAATACACAATCATTGGGGTAAGTGTGAATTTTCTTATACTCCATACCAACCGGACACAATATCTTCTTTGCCTCATAGTTTCGAGATGGCAATGTGTTACCTTCTGGAAGCATGTCTTTCAACAACTCAAGCAATTCGGTAAAGCTTTTATTGCTCCACCCATTTCTTGCCTTTACATTGAACAATCTTAACACGGCTGACAACCGTGTGAAATCAGTGCAGCCTGGATACAAAGCCACTTCCGCATCTGCACAAAGTATCATACACATGTGCGCGCCGAAAAGACTCTTGCCCAACATCACGGATCATGTCCTCTAGTCCATCGTCAATATCCACGTCATCAACTTCCTCTCTATTCGACACCCTCAGCCTGTCTAACTATTCACCATGACATATCCATGTTGTATAACTCTTGCAAATCCCCTTACAAATAAGATGATCACGTATCTCCTCAGCTTCTAGTCGTCTCTCATTCAAACAGTTAACACAAGGACAATAAAACCTTCCGTTACCACTATCAGGAGCATTTGTTTTTGCAAACTGTAGAAAATCTTCCACTCCATTCTCATACTCATCACTTGTCCGTCTAGCATTCATCCAGTCGCGATCCATGACTAAAACCAATAACTTCATACTTAGTCCAACATATTCATCAACCACTTCTTATGATAGGGTATGGCCCTATCCCATTCGAGAAGAAACTTTTTCAATATTCGGTTAACAGTTAGTCCTTAAATCTCATGCTCATACTCGACGAAATTTCGACAGCATTTCCCTTCGGTCTCCGACGTACAGGACTTGAACGCGATGACATCCACCACGATAAAGTATGCACCCGGAGAACGAAAGGAAATGTATCATTCCGAACTTTCATCAAGTATATAACATTAGAATCAATGAATAACTATTTTAACTGAATGAAGAAAAAGTTTTTTCCCAAACTGTCCAACTTTGGACAATTCAAGATCCAATACAATGAGCGGTACATTAAGAACGTACACGTGTGCTCATTAGTATTGCATCTCAAACGGGAAACTAAGGCTTTACTGATTATTGAGGGCATATTCTCGGATCAAATAAATTTTCAAGCAAATACATTAAAACTCCAATGAAAGCTTTTCAGCCAAAACGATGGAAATCAAACCTTACTTTGTAATTTTCCAATGCAAAGCGGCTATCTGCTGGTATAACTCCTTTCTTGTATTTTCCTGTCAGCACACCACATGCAAGTGGACTCCAAGTTGTCGAACCCAACCCAAGCCAAATGACTTGACAAAACCCGTGAAAGTATAATCTTAAATGCTTCTCTCCATGAATCCCAACTCTCAATTTCCCAGCATCCATACACAAGATGATATAAAATACAAAATTGGTAAAACTACTATGGGCAAGAAGCTCTTACCTTTTGTATCCAAGGATTGTGCCCCTCACATAGAGTCTAAAATCAAAGCATGAAAAATACAGTGTTAGCTTATTTAAGACCAAAAGATCATATAAGAAAATGAGTAGCGAAAAGCTATGGCTATTCAGGCAGGAAGCAAAGAACATGAAGAAAAAAACTAAATCCATCAGGCCATCATATATATTCAATCAAAAACTATATATATCCTTTATTCTCCTTAAGAAAACACAAAGTTTCCCTTCCTGCCATGTATTTTTGGTGCATATTGCAATTGAAACACAGCTTCTAAAAAGGGAAGCGAAACGTAAATGACCAACTTCTACAATAGACCAGAAACTCTTAAGAGCTACCAAATTATAAAATAATCTCTTTGAACACTCAAAGTCTCTAGTGCTTAAGAGATCGCCACACAGAGACTAATATCTTGCTACAACAAAGTATCGTAGCATCTGAATAACAAGCAAACAAAACATTACCAGTAAAATAAAATTAAAACCAAAACAGAAAGCAAGAAATATTACCAGTAATAATGTTAAGACAGAAATACAAAATATAAGAAGAAAACATAACTTTCACATTGAGCAATGAATAATTTAAATAACAAATAAAATGTTTGCTCATACATTATGTCTAACATTTTTTTAGTATATCAGTAAAATTTTATGATAAGGATACTAGGGATACACCAGCCCAAAACACTACACAGAGAGACAAGAATTAAATGGTTGCAGCCAAATACAAGAAATCAACGCCTAATAAGCAACAAACAACAGCAAACCAAAGTGAAATGTTCCACAAAACCTATTACAAAGTAAACCCACATCACACAAAATGCACCATGACAAGTGGAAACCACTAGGTAATATATCAACAAAATAGAGGATGTATTCACAGTAATAAGCCTAAAAAGCAAAGTGGATTCAAACACCAGCTGGACTAATTAATTAATTGAAGCCCACACAACCTTAGCACCAGACACTTTAAGCCTAACTAAATAATTGAACCAATTTATTTGTTTTTCTTAAAATATAACCTTACATCTATCAACTGCTAACATTATAAATCATGACAGTTTAGTTGATATAGCAACAGAATAATGTACCGGTCAGTTCCGGTTTCATAAAAAATAAAAAATAAAAAAGCAATAAGAAAATAGAAAGATTTCAATCTTATTCTGACAACCATGCCGAAGATTATTCACTAAATCTCAAGTCCTTATAAGATTAGCCACATGAATGTATCTTATTTACCAACAAAACAAGTAAATAAGCATGCACTCTCACCAGAAGCAGAAGCAGCGGAGACCGGTGAGCAGTAGGGAGAGATAGATGGGAGGCGGCGGCGAAGCAGTGAGGGACGGCGAGCACAAAGCAGTGAGAGAGATGGGGACGAAATGACGAGCACAAAACGATGGAGGGAATGAAAAACAGAATGGAAGAGCAGAGCAAAAACAAAGGTTAAGGGCGCGTGACAGCTGGAGGGAATGAAAATAGAAACAAAAAGTAGGATTTTATCAAATATTACCCATCGGTTGTCCTAAAACCGATGTGGTTAGTAATATTTCACATCGGTTCAATAGTAACCGATGTAAAAACTTATGATTTAATTTAATTTTTTTTTTTAATTTATGACATCGGTTAAATTTAAACCTATGTGGTTAATATATATTAGACATTGGTTCACTAGGAACCGATGTGGAAAGATAAAAATTTTAAATTTGAATTTTTTTTAAATTTTATACATCGGTTATAATACAACTGATGTGGTTAATCTATATATTAGACATCGGTTCTAAAAGAACCGATGTGGAAAGATAAAATTTTTAAATTTTTTTGTTTTAATTTTAGACATCGATTAAAATACAACCGATGTGGAAAATATCCACACATCGGTTATTTATGAAACCGATGTGGAATCCTTTGCTTTTAATTTCAAAAATGTCACCGTCTCGTTTTACATATCGGTTTTTGTGAAATCGATGTGGAATCTCCGATGTTAGAAGCATATTTTACACTATTGAGTGGCCACCCATAGTGAGCAACTAGGGTATTTTTTTTGGATGAGCAGCTTTGACACAATTTAGTTCTATTATTGGGTTGGGTTGTATTTGATTGTTGGGCTAGGCCGTGATGTGCTTCTGCCTGGAAATGCAATTTTCCCTTGTTTCTTTATTTTAATATCACATGACCTTATTGACCCGACTCAAACCAACCAGTTTTTGGTTGGGTTGGTTTGGTTCGGGTTTGACAGGCATGGATCAATCCAACCCAACCCGAATGAATTTGATTAGTTCGATTAACGGGTTTAGTCAAAACCGACCAAACCCAACCTATGTACACCTCTATACCCTACCTATTCACCGAGAAACTTGACCACCAATTAATGCAACAACAGCCCAAGGGATGCATAGTTGTTATGACACCTAATCAGGCACCATAACTTCAACATATTACCATAACTTCCACTTATTAATATGTTCTCTCCATCATATTCTAGGCACAGAAGCTGCTACGCTAGAAGATCATCAACCTTTGGACGCATTAGAACCTGTGATTTAGCGTATAACCCTTTATCCTTGACGGATATAGCTGGCTGATAGCCTTCCCCATTCTTCTCACTCTCCTCCATATGACATATTAACTTAAACGAGAGTCCAGGCTTCACAACGGTGACGGGGGTTTCAACTTCCATTTCTCAAAAGAAAAAAATATTGGTATTTAGAAAATAACGAGTTGTTGATTAATACAAAAACTTCTATAAAAAAAATAAAAATATAATATATAAAAACATTTTACACCTATATTAAAGAAAATTGTACCAACCAACAAAAATATCAAATCCTATATTTCTTTCCTTTGCAATGCATCCCATCGGCAACATAAACTAAGAGAAATGTTTTTTGAACACAAAATCAAGATACGGTGTTCGTTTTGTTTTTGGATATATTTTCGAAATATGTGTATGCAAAGATAATCAAAAGTAATTGAAAGATATAAATAAATACATATAATATCACATATTGTATCTAAAATTTGTATTCAGATAACATAATTTTAAACTAATTAACCAAAGTGGGCAGATCCTTCCTCCATATTTCCACTTCCAATCATTGTTTTTACGCATGCACCTCCATCGGATTCCTTGGTACAACCTCTATAATACACAATGTATTTTATGTAAATGAAAACATTGAAAGAGAGAAAAAGCATCTCCGACCTACCAATCCAAACGAGCACACTCCCCCATAGTTATGAACATAGTTTTAACATTTATATTTTATGTATTAATATTTAACTTAATTATTTTATTTTATTCTTCATACCTACCAATATTATATAATCTACTTCAATAACACATCCATCTACTTAACATGTTTCAGTCCAAATATGAAATAATTAAATCCATATCTCACGTATGACTAAGAATTGACACCCAATCAATCTACCTGTGCTATACTGTTATATGCTCTGTCAACAATATCTTAAAAGTCTTCGAGTAGCAAACTCTTTTGCATACCCACCACAATAAAATTACAGAAATACTCTTCAGATACTAAAATAAAGAAACCTTTTTTTCGTTGGATAAATTAAATACAAAGATTTCACAAATTGAGTTTAATTTTAATGTACTTATATTATAAAGTTTTTTTTATAATATCAATTGATTATATATTATCTATGTGTGATTTTTAATGTAATTATGATAAGAATAAAATATTTTTAATAATATAATAATTTATAATTAGTTGATAATATAAAAAATTAATAATTTTTTAATTGATTTTTTATATAATTAATTATTTTTAAGGTAGTTAAAATAAGAATCAAACATCATTTTTTTTTATAATGTTCAAATAATCAACATCTACACGAGCCCATTAAGACTTGAATATTATTAAAGCATTGGACTCATTTAATCAACATCTACACGAGCCCATTAAGACCCAATAACAATCTCCAAGCCCATTTAGGTTCAGCTGATTCTGCACCGGCTAAATTTCCTCAACTAAACCTAACGCATCTACTGGTCATCGGCTACTTATCTCAGCTCCGCAGTCGTATTCAGCTTATCCTGATTCAATCGACCTTGGTTCAGCCGTTCTTCTCAGCTAAATAAACAACTCGGCTAATTACCGTAATCGGTTATCAGCTAAATTATTTTTTTGGTGATAACATATGCCCCCGTGCATCTTTTAGCTGACAATGATAAGAGGAAAGTGAAAGATACATCATATCAGCCGAATCAACTTGTCGATTTTGATACTCTACCTATCGACTATGCTAGTTATCAGATGATGTGATTCATCTACTTGTAGGATCTTCTTTCTACTGCACTTACTCTCGACTAACATGACTCTGCTGCACGTAGAAACTTGAATCTCCTGGAACTACTAGGTTTGCAGATAGTAGACATGATGTCAAAATCCCCCCCCCCCCCTATTATAAATTATTTCTAAATGCCCCCCCCCCCCCCCCAGTTTTAACTGATTTAGCTAATCCAAGAAACTCCAACCTTCTAAAGAGACTGGGTTTACATATAGTAGCCACATCTTGTCTTGTTGACGTGTCCCCCCATTCTATCTTATTCGGATGATCTTGGGTTTATGTTGGTAGTTAGTAGACTTATGTTGCCAATTTGACACATAGCTAATTATCCTTCCACTTTGTCTCGTTCAGTTGGTATCCCCTTCTATTTCCACTGCTTCGTTATGCCTCGGCTATTTCCATCAACCTTTTAATGTAGGAAATGGTGAGTCGTACACTGTGCGCCAGCTATTTCCACTTACCTATTGATATAGGAAATGGTAAGTCGTACACTGAAACCATGTTAGTGAATGCAGCTGAGAATGAGTCTTTATCGGTTATCTTAGCTACATACTTCTCAGCTAATTTGGACTTTTCACCCTTCAAATTCTTTTAGGGACAACATTCCCTCAGGATATCGACTGCCATGACATTAGCTGCCTAATCACTGTAATAATCGACTGCTTCTTCAGACTCATCATAATCTTCAACCGATGTCAAGTGTTGCATATCTAGAATGAATCGTTCAACCGTAGAAGCTTTGGTTGCCAGTTGACTCAAGTTTGATAATTCTTGGACTAGCAACTTTTCTCTCAACTTAGAGTGCATGTTACCTACAGCTATTACAGCATATTCTGCTTCTAGAAGTTGTCTTGTACATCTTCCACTCAACTTCCTGAATCTTTCTATGAAGTCAGCAGCCGTCTCATCCTCTTGTTGTTTCAAATCCATCAAGTCAGCTGATGTAACTTCGGGCTGAGGTCTATGGAACTTATCATCGAAACACCTTTCCATGTCTACCCAATTTTGCACAGAATTAGAAGGTAGAGACAAATACCACGTGAATGTTATACCTGTCAATGACAAAGTGAATACCTGCAGCTTATAGTACTCATTCTAGTTTGTCTCTCCACACTGGGCAGTAAATCTGCCAATATGCTCAATGGTAGACTTGCCATCTTCTCTTGAGAAAGTTGAGAATTTTGGGTCTTAAACCCTTCTGGCAATGGTATCATTCTGTCCACCCATTCAGGATATGGCTTTCGATATTCAAGCATATTTAATGGCCTTAATTGCACGCCGAAGTGCCTTTGCATAACCTCAGCTACCATGTTGGGATCAATTAGCCGAGGGACAGTCGGACTACTCTCAGTCGTTGTCGACTGGGCACAGTTTAGCACTGGAGTTGGAGCAAGACCTTATTGTCTGACTGGCATTTGGTACATTGGCTCCGGCATGTTTGGAATCACTGTTTGATTAGCCGCAGTAGGTGGAACTTGTTGGAACCAAAGTGGTTTTGGATTTAATAATCTCTAAGTTTTGATGCTAACAAAAGGATTAAATTTACTTGGCAAAGTGTTAGTTGAGATCTAACGTGTGCTTTCAGTTATGCAAGAATATTTACATATAAGTAAAAGAAACATGGGATAAGTTCTAATTGAAAAATACACATCCACCCCTGTAGACGGGCTGCTCAAATACTTTGGTAAAGTTATTTAGTTATTTAATTAAGTAGACGAGGCTCTAAGTATTTGCTAGATGAATACCAAAATAACTTGTTAGATACAACAAGTCCAAAGACTTGATAATAAGCTCGTCCATCTTACCACGTAAGTAGACAGAAGTAATTAGTAGATTTAAATGAACTGAAAAATAAAAGTAATTTAGTAGACGAGTTATAACCGCCACATCACCAGACGGAGATCTTTATAACTCATTGAGAAATAGCAAGTCCAAAGACTTGATATTCAAAAGGATATGCCACGTCATTAGACGAGCAAAATAAAATTTTGAACAGACTTAGTCTCTCATATAACTAAGTAGACGGAGTTTCTTTTTAGACGAGCTCCATCTTAGAATGAATTAAATGCAATCCGAATCTCTTGAATTTATTTCAAATGATTGATATTTATTTCAATAGAATATTTGTTCTTCACATTTGTTTTATCTGCTTTAATGTTTCGCCTTGTTGTAAAAGAAACATAGTACCATCAAGAATTGCAAAAAGCAGAATCGTACAATAAAATACTGCAAAACGATCTGTACGATGACAACTTTATGGCTGAAAAAGTTGGGTCATACACAAAGGAGGAACAACAAGTGCTCAAGCTGCAATACTCAGAGGAGTGAACCTCCAATTTCATGCTACCTCGATAACCAAGAGTATTATTCAGCATTGCCACAAACGGATATCATGCATTAAATGCTATCTCTAAATGGGATTATTCAAAGTAACCGTTGAAGAAATACAAGTGAAGAAGGTCACTATAAATTGAAGACCTCAAGTTCTGAAGAATAACTTTTGCCAATCGATAATCACTCATTCTAATATTCTTTCAAAGGCAAGAGTCTGTATTCTTTAGTTTGAATATTGTTGTAATATTCAACTGATCTTAAACTGTCATATCCTCACACATAGTGAGTTAAGAAGATCAAACATTCAATCTTTTTGTTAGAGTTAGAGTCTGAAGAGGCTTGGTAAGAAAGAAATACTTGTAGCCTGGAGAGGTTTTGAATACTTAGTTGTAATCTATTTGGAGAAATAGTGGATAAATCCTTCAATTCGAAGGGACTGAACTTAGCTCTTGGTTAGAAGAGAGTGAACCAGGACAAAATCTCTTGTGTGAATCTTCTATCCATAAACTCTTTAGTTTCGAAAATTATTAACAAACACAATTCAACCCCCACCCCCCTTCTTGTGTTTGCCTGTGTCAACTTCAATTGGTATCAGAGATCAGCCTCGAAAGGGTTGAGCATCTAACAAGTGCTGAGGGAGTACGATCCAACAACCATGGATGCAGAAGGACAAGCTATCAACAGACCTCCTCTCTTTGATGGTTCTGATTATGTCTACTGGAAGAAGATGATGATGGCCTTTTTGGATGCACAAAGTCTAGACATCTGGGAGCTCATAGAAACTGGTTATACCGAACCCAGAAATGAAAATGGAGCTGTTGTTGCTAGAGCAGACTGGACAGCAGATCAAAAGGTAAAGCATCAACTCAACCTTAAAGCTAAGCATTATTTAATGTGTGCCATCACCAGATCTGAACATGACAAAGTTCATAGCTGCAATACTGCTAAATAAATCTGGGATACTCTTGCCCTAGCTCATGAGGGTTCCTCACAAGTTAAGGAATCAAAAATCAGCATGCTGGTTCATCACTATGAGCTGTTCAATATGGGTGAACATGAAACAATAGACCAAATGTTTGGAAGATTCCACACCATAACCAACAGTCTCAGATCTCTTGGAAAAATTTATGAAAATAGAGATCATGTCAGAAAAATCCTGAGAAGTCTATCCAAGCAATGAAGACCCAAAGTAACTGCTATTCAGGAAGCCAAAAACCTGAACACACTCTCTCTGGAAGAGCTTCTTGGATCTCTTAAAGTTCGTGAACTTGAACTCAATGAAGAAGAAAATTGCATAAAAGGAAAATTTATTGCCCTAAAGGCAAAGAAAGCAAGTTCATCAAAGGTTCTCAAAGCTGCTGAGTCATCTGATGAGTCTGAATCTTCTGATGATAATGAAGAATCAGATGAGGATGAATTATCCTTTATCTCCAGGAAGATTCAACATATGTGGAGAAAGAAAGGTGGTTTCAGAAGGAAGAAACTCAATAAAAAGTTTTCCACGGAGAAATCGGACTCCAAGGAAAAAGGTCCACCTTTGTGCTTTAAATGCAAGAAACCTGGTCATTTCAAAGCTGACTGTCTTGAGCTAAAGGATAAAAAGAGATTCTTCAAAAAGAAGAAAGGCTTAATGGCTACATGGGAGGATCTTGATCTATCTTCTTCAGATGAAGAAAATGAAGCAGAACAAGAAGCAAATATCTATCTCATGGCAGACACTGCATCAGAAAGTGAATACATTGATGCTGAGGTAATGGACTCTGACCCGTCCATTCTTCAAAATGCTTTTGATGAATTGTTGCATGAGTCATCTATACTATCACGAGAATATAAGAGTTCAAAAAGAAGTTTTCTAAAATAACTAGAGAATATGATAGGGTCTGCACTGAGAAACAAAACCTCAAAATGAAAGTGACATACTAAAATCATTGAATGTCAGTCTAACTGACAAAGTGGTGTGTGAACCTGATGTCTCTTGTGAAGTTGCAAAACTGAAACAAGATGTAACATATCTAACTGATTCTCTGTCAAAGCTTGTAGGTGGCTCAGATAAGCTTAGTCTCATTTTAAGGTACTCTAGGTCACCTTATGATAAATCTGGTATTGGTTATGACAAAGAGAAGCAAGACGCATCTCACAAAAAGTCAAAACCACTTCAACAGCATAAAGCTTCAAAAGTCCCAAATAAATATACCAAAGCTAAGTCTAGCTCGTCCAACACCTTTTGTAAAGTATGTAGAAAAAGTGGGCATATTACATCTAGATGCATACACAATAAATATCCTAAGCATACTCGTCCAGTGACAGCTAACAAGAAAGGACCCAAGTCAGTTTTGGTACCTAAAGATAAGATAATACCTGTTACAGATTTGCTTAACAACAGGAAGAAAACAGATGACTTGGTACTTGGACAGTGGCTGTTCACGACACATGAGGGGAGAAAGGTCTATGTTCCAAAACCTTAAGCCCAAAGATGGTGGCTGGGTCACATTTGGAGGAAATCAGAAAGGGAAAATCATTGGTATAGGTAAAATTGGTCAACATCATTTTCCCTCCATTGATAATGTTCTTTTAGTAAATGGCTTGAAGCACAATCTAGTGAGCATAAGTCAATTATGTGACAGTGGATATGCAGTATCTTTTGATAAGAACATATGTACTGCCAAGAAAGATGATGGATCACTTTTACTCACTGCAAAAAGGTAAAACAATCTCTATAAGATTGACTTGGAGGACCTCTCAAATCAAAGTGTCTCATGTCTAGTGTCCATTGAAGATGAGCGATGGATTTAGCACAAAAGGCTAGGACATGCAAGCTTGAAATTAATTTCAAAGCTAATCAAGCATAACCTCGTGAAAGGATTACCAAACCTTAAGTTCAAATCTAATGCTCTCTGTGATGCATGTCAAAAGGGAAAACAAGTCAAAGGTTCTTTTGAATCTAAGAATGTTGTTAGTACCAATAGAACACTAGAGTTGCTACATCTTGATCTTTTTGGTCCAACAAGGACTGCCTCTGTCAGTGGTAAGAAATATGGTCTTGTCATAGTAGACGATTACACTAGATGGACATGGGTTATGTTCCTAACTCATAAGGATGAGTCTTTTAGGGTATTTTCTGTATTCTGTAAACGTGTACAGAATGAAAAAGGCATGTGTATCACTTCAATCAGAAGTGACCATGGGGGAGAGTTTGAAAATGAGCTATTTCATAAGTTTTGTGAAGAAAGTGGTATTTTTCACAACTTCTCAATATCTAGAACACCACAGCAAAATGGTGTGGTAGAGAGAAAGAACATATCTATTCAAGAGATGGCTAGGACTGTGCTCAATGACAACTCTATCCCTAGACACTTCTAGGCTGAAGCTGTTAATACTGCCTGTTACATTCAGAACAGAATATACATTAGACCTATCTTGAGTAAGACTCCTTATGAACTGTGGAAATGACGAAAACCCAACATATCTTACTTTCACCCTTTTGGTTGTAAATGCTATATACTGAATACTAAAAATCAACTTGGTAAGTTTGAAGCTAAAACAGATAGTGGAATACTATTAGGATATTCTGAAACATCTAAAGGCTTTAGAGTTTATAATTCTAGGACTCTGATAGTAGAGGAAAGTATTCATGTCAAGTTTGATGACAAATAGCCTGATAAGAAATTATCAGAGCTAGATGAAGCTTTTGCAGATCTTGATCTAAGCTTTCTAGGAGACTCACCTGAGATAAAAGTTGATGATCAAGAAGATGACCCCACTCAACAACCAGAAACTTCCACTTCTCAACATGGTACAGTTCAAAAATCTTGGTACTTCAAAAATTATCATCCACAAGATCAGATCATGGGAAACCCCAATGACAAGCTAAGAACCAGATCAACCTTCAGAGAACAAGACAATTCTGCACTAGTCTCTGAGTTGGAACCAAAGACAGTAGACGAGGCTCTGCTGGACGATGGTTGGATTCTAGCTATGCAAGAAGAACTCCATCAGTTTGAAAGAAGTGATGTTTGGACTTTGGTTCCACTGCCCAAAGACAAATCAGTGATTGGAACAAAGTGGGTTTACAGAAACAAACTTGATGAAACTGGTAAGGTAATCAGAAACAAAGCAAGACTTGTTGCTCAAGGTTTCTCTTAAGAAGAAGGTATAGATTATACTGAAACTTTTGCACCTTTTGCTAGATTAGAAGCTATTAGAATTCTACTTTCATTCGTTGCACATCATAGTATTATGCTTTTTCAGATGGATGTTAAAAGTGCTTTTCTAAATGGCTTTATTAATGAAGAAGTCTATGTTATGCAACCTCCGGGTTTTGAGTGTGAAACCCATCTTGAACACGTATATAAGCTTAAGAAAGCTTTGTACGCTCTCAAGCAAGCTCCTAGAGCTTGGTATGACAGACTAAGTTCCTTTCTTATGGAAAATGGATTCAATAGAGGAAAGGTTGACACAACCTTATTTAGAAAATCCATTAAGTCTAATTTCATAGTTTTACAGATTGTTAGATTCAATGACTTAAAGATTTTGATATATGACAAATACAACTTAATGTGTATGCAAGTGTTTAGTGTCAAATTGTAAAGACAGGTATCAAGCAATATTCAACAAGTTCAGTGAGCAATCAAAGGAGAATATTCAAGGAAGAACTTGGAGGAATCAAAGAGCAAGGACGAAGATCAAGGAATCATCAAGACAAGAGCTTAAACGAAGAAATTAATGTTAAGTCTTAGATGATTTGTAAGAGACGGAATCTCTTATTCACAAATAGCTCAATTAAGAAAGATGCATGAAGAAAATCATTTTTCATAAACTACATTAAAAGGAATAAGTTTTCGTTAATGAAAATGATTTTTGGAAATAATAATAGAAGCGCTCGTCCAACACTGGAATAATATAAGCGCTCGTCCAACACTGGGAATAATAGAAGCGCTCCTCCAACAGTGGTAAAAGCTGGCATCCAAGAAAGTGGCAGAAGCTCACTTCTACTAAAATGACAGAAGCTTACGTCTACTAAAGTGACAGAAGCACACGTCTATTAAAATAACACAAGCGCACGTCTACTAAAGTGACAGAAGTGCTCGTCCACTAAAGTGATACAAGCACTCGTCTACTAAAGTAATACAAGCGCTCGTCTACTAGTTGGAGCACGTCCAATTACTTTGTGTTAGTACTCCCGTATGCTGACGTGGCAAATGAACGCGGCTATTTTTTTTTTAAAGATGGATGCGGCTATTTTTCCAAATGGACTCGTTATTTTATGGACGCGAATTCTATAAGAACTATCAGAATCTTATCCAAAGAACGAGAGTCAAGAAAACAGATTCTGTTAAATCAAATCCCGAGAACACAAATCCACAACTCTGATTTATAAAGCTTTGTGAAAAAGTTTTAAGAGGGAAATATTTTCTTTGAAAACTCAATTCACCCCTCCTCTTGAGTCGTTGAAGCCAAAACAACAATTGGCATCAGAGCTAAACTCTTAAGTTTGGCTTAACAGCTATAAGAGCATGGCTTACAATGACTGTTTAACTGAAGGGGCTTCCCTTGCACGCCCGCCTGCCTTCAATGCATCTGAGTATATCTATTGGAAGGAAAGAATGGTAATTGTTAGAATTAGTTGGACGGTGTGGACGGTGCGGACGGTGTGGACGGTGCGGACGGTGTTCCTAGGATTTAGCTTATCATTCATTAATTATCTTGTAAACATGAATTGTAATTACTCCTAAGTGTATATAAATATCAAATCTGTTGAGTGCAAATTACTCAAGCATTTCACAAATCCCTTAGTCTAAAATTACTTTCAAGTCTTTCAACATGGTATCAAGAGCAGGTTCATTTGTCATTTGAAGGTGTTTGCTTCTGGTCCAGCAAAACCCTCAAAATCCCGACTTTTGTCCTCTGTTTTGACCCAAACAGCCACTGTCCAAGTTCAAAACTCACGGTCGCCGGTCACCCACTGTCCACCGTCACCGGAGAACACTTCAGAAATCGCCGACCATCTAGATCCAGAAGTTTTGCCACCGGAATCTTCTCGACGCGCCGTCACGTGCCGCTTCAAGCGCCTCCACGTGCGCCGTAACCTCCTCTGTCTGTCTAGCCCGTCAAAATCCACTTTTTGGGTTGTTTGGAAAGTGGGTCTCTTGCCTTTAGTCTCCTCTATTTTTTTGGTTCCTGTTTCTGGTTGTTGCTTGCCGCCGCTGGTCTCTTTACAATCTCAGGTGTTATGGCAGCCTCTCTGTCTGTTTTGGCTCAAATGGGTCGTCCTCAATGCACATATTGCAAGCGAATGGGTCACACTCATAATACTTGTTACTCTCTTCATGGGTTTCCTCAAAAATCGGTCAATGCTGAAATGTTCAAGAAAAAATTTTCCGAAGCCGAGTACCGAGAGTATCTTCAATTGAAAGCTGCCCAACAATCTCATGGGTCTACTGCCACTGGTGTTCATGACTCCACAGCCTTCATATCTCAATCCGGTAACAATCAAAATCTTTGGATAATTGATTCAGGTGCCTCTGATCATATTGCTGGTAATCGTTCTTTATTCTCCTCCATATCTTCTCCTAAATTTCCTCACTTCATTACTCTTGCGGATGGTTCTAAGGTCAGCGCCAAAGGAATCGGTCATGTTTCAGTCACTCCTTCTATAACTTTAAAATCTGTTTTGTTTATACCTGGTTGCCCTTTTAATTTGATCTTCCTTAGTCAACTTACTCGCTCTCTAAACTGCTCAGTAACTTTTGATGTTGGTTCTTTTACTATACAGGAACGTGGTACGGGTCGGATGATTGGCGTAGGACATGAATCACATGGTCTTTATTACCTCCAATCAGCTCCTTCTGTAAATTGTACTGCAGTCGAGTCTCCAAATCTTCTTCATGAACGATTGGGCCATCCAAGTTTGTCAAAATTGAAGCAAATGGTTCCGAATCTTGCAAAAATGTCATCATTGAACTATGAGTCGTGTCAACTAGGAAAGCATGTTCGCTCTTCCTTTCCCAGCAAAGTTGAAAGTCGAGTTGATTCTCCCTTTTCAGTTATCCATTCAGATATATGGGGACCGAGTCGTGTGTCTTCTAATGGTTTCCGATATTTCGTTACCTTTATTGATGAGTTCTCTCGGTGCACTTGGGTTTTCTTAATGAAAGAACGATCTGAACTTTCGTCTATTCTCACCACTTTCGTTAATGAGGTCAAAACCCAATTTGGTAAAACAATCAAAATCCTTAGAAGTGATAATGCAAAGGAATACTTTTCTTCTGCTCTTTCTTCCTTTTTGTCATCACAGGGCATTCTCCATCAATCCAGTTGTCTTCATACCCCTCAACAGAATGGCATAGCTGAAAGGAAGAATAGACATCTTGTTGAAACTGCTCGGACCTTGTTACTCCATGCGAATGTACTTGTCCGACATTGGGGTGATGCAGTTTTGACAGCATGTTATTTAATTAATCGGATGCCTACATCCTCTCTTGATCATAAAATACCACATTCTGTTTTATTCCCTAAAGATCCACTATTTCATGTCGCTCCACGGATATTTGGATGCACTTGTTTTATTCATGACTTGTCTCCAGGTCTTGATAAGCTTGTTGCACGAGCCATCAAATGTGTCTTTTTGGGATATTCCAAGTTACAGAAGGGTTACAAGTGTTACTCCCCTGTGCAGAATCGTTATTTCATGTGTGCAGATGTAACGTTCTTCGAAGAAAAGTTTTACTTCTCACCATCCACAGTTGAGTCTCAGACTATTCAAGAAGTCTTTCCGATTCCGTATCTTGGTCCATCACCTTTGTCGGAATCAGTTTCGACTACAGAAATTCCTAATGATCCCCCACTCGAGCAATCTCAAAGGTCACCCATCATATATCATCGTCGTCCACGAGTTCTTAATACAGAATTGGAAGGCACTGAAAGACCAGCTGAATCATGTCCTACTCTAGCAGATGACCCTACTACGGACCTACCTGAAGGAAACCTTGACTTGCCCATTGCTCTTAGAAAAGGTACTCGGTCTACTCAAAATCCTCATCCTATTTATAACTTCTTAAGTTACCATCGTCTCTCTCCTTCTTATTATTCTTTTGTGTCATCTATATCTTCCATTTCTATTCCTAAAAATGTTTGTGAGGCACTTGATCATCCAGGATGGCGACAAGCCATGATTGATGAAATGCAAGCTTTGGAGCATAATGGTACTTGGGACTTGACTCCTCTTCCTCCGGGAAAGAAACCCGTTGGCTGTCGATGGGTATATGCTATTAAAGTTGGGGCCAATGGACAGATCGATCGGCTCAAAGCCCAGCTTGTAGCCAAAGGTTACTCTCAGATTTATAGACTTGATTATGGAGATACTTTCTCCCCTGTGGCCAAAATCACTTCTGTTCAAATATTTCTTGCCATGGCTGCCATCTGTCGTTGGCCATTATATCAGTTGGATATTAAAAATGCATTTCTTCATGGAGAATTAGAAAAGGAGATTTATATGGAGCAACCTCCTGGATTTGTTGCTCAGGGGGAGTCCGGTTTGGTTTGCAGGCTACGACGATCTCTCTATGGGCTGAAACAGTCTCCACGAGATTGGTTTGGAAAATTCAGTTCAATTATTCAAGCTTTTGGAATGAAACATAGTGAAGCAGATCATTCAGTCTTTTATTGCTATACCTCTCCAAATAGATGTGTTTACTTGGTGGCCTATGTAGATGATATAGTCATCACAGGAAATGATCAGGAGAAAATTTCTCAGCTGAAGGAACATTTATGTAGTCATTTTTAGACCAAGGACTTGGGGAAATTGAAATATTTTCTTGGAATTGAAGTTGCTCAGTCAAAGAATGGGATTATCATCTCACAGAGGAAGTATGCATTAGACTTACTTGAAGAAACTGGTATGTTAGATTGTCGACCAGTTGATAGTCCCATGGATCCGAATCAAAAATTGCTACCCAACCAGGGGGAGCCTTATTCTGATCCTGAAAGGTATCGGAGATTGGTTGGGAAGCTCATCTATCTCACTATTACAAGGCCAGATATTTTCTTTGCAGTGGGAGTGGTGAGTCAATTCATGCAGTCTCCTCATAATGATCATTGGGATGCAGTAATTCGAATTCTGAGATATATTAAAAAGACTCCGGGACAAGGACTACTTTATGAAGACAAAGGAAGCACTCAAATAGTTGGATTTTGCGATGCAGATTGGGCAGGATCACCCATTGATAGGCGTTCCACTTCAGGGTATTGTGTGTCTATTGGAGGAAATCTTGTCTCATGGAAGAGTAAGAAACAACATGTTGTTGCAAGGTCTAGAGCAGAGGCTGAATATAGAGCTATGGCTGTAGCCACGTGTGAGCTCATTTGGATTAAACAACTTCTTAAAGAATTGAAGTTTGGAGATACTCAACAAATGAAGTTATGTTGTGATAACCAGGCAGCTCTCCATATAGCTTCCAATCCAGTATTCCATGAGAGAACTAAACATATTGAGATCGATTGTCATTTTATCCGAGAAAAAGTCCTTTCTAAAGAAGTCGTCACCGAATCTGTTAGCTCTAATGATCAACTGGCAGACGTCTTTACAAAATCTCTAAGAGGACCGAGAATTCAGAATATTTGTTCCAAGCTTGGAGCATTTGATTTGTATGCTCCAGCTTGAGGGGGAGTGTTAGAATTAGTTGGACGGTGTGCACGGTGTGGACGGTGCGGACGGTGTGGACGGTGCGGACGGTGTTCCTAGGATTTAGCTTATCATTCATTAATTATCTTGTAAACATGAATTGTAATTACTCCTAAGTGTATATAAATATCAAATCTGCTGAGTGCTAATTACTCAAGCATTTCACAAATCCCTTAGTCTAAAATTACTTTCAAGTCTTTCAACAGTAATCTTTCTTGAGGCAGCAGGTGTTGACATATGGGATGCAGTGGAAAATGGACCGTTTGTCCCCTCTACTGTAGATGCTAATGGTGCTCCAAGAAATAAGCCTAAAACTGAATAGAATGAGGATGATAAGAAAAGAATTCAATATAATGCACGTGCTAAGAATATTATAACATCTGCTTTAAGCCATGATGAGTTTTTCAGGGTTTCAAATTGCAAATCGGAAAAGGAGATATGGGATATATTGCAAGTAACACATGAAGGAACCTAGATGTCAAAAGAGCAAGAATGAACACCCTCACACATGAGTATGAGCTGTTCAGAATGAATCGAGGAGAACCTATGACTGAAATGCAAAAGAGATTCACACACATCGTAACTCAATTGGCTGGTCTTGGAAAGACAATCTCAAATGAGGATCAAATTAACAAAGTCATGAGATGCTTGAGCAGGGAATGGCAACCTAAAGTCACTGCAATCTCAGAATCCAGAGATCTCTCATCAATGACCATTGCCACACTGTTTGGAAAATTGCAAGAATATGAATTGGAGTTGAACAGACTAAATGAGAGTGAAGAAACTGATAAAAGAAAGAAGGGATTGGCTCTGAAATCACAAGTCAAAGAAGTGGAAGACAGTGATGATGATGATTCAGAATAAGAGGCTGAATCTGAAGATGAGATGGGAATGCTAGTTAGAAAATTCAAGAACTTCCTAAAGAAGAAAGGAAACTTCAAAAGAAAGCCATCCACCTTTCAAAGGAGAAATTTCAGCAAATGTGACAACTCTTCCAACAACATCACATGCTATGAATGTGGAAAGATTGGCCACATGAAGCTTGACTATTCAAAACTGCAAAAGAAGGACAAAACAGAAAAGTTTGACTCAAAGGACAAGAAGTGGAGAAAGCCAAGAAAGTCCTACATTGCTTGGGATGATAATGATCTAGATTCCACTGAAGAATCTGAATCTGAGGAGGCAAACTTGTGCTTGACAGCCAGCAATAACAGTGATTCAGAAAGTGAAGTAAGTTCTAATTATCAACCTTCTTATGATGAATTGCAAAATGCTTTTGAAGAACTTCATAGAGAATCCATTAGACTTTCTAGATTGCTAACTAAGTCTAAGAAAACCATCACATACTTAGAGGAGAAAACTTATGTTTTAAACAAAGAGGTAGATCAATTAAAAATAGAAAATTGTGCTTTAAAAGAAAAACTAGCTACTGTCTTAGATGCACCTATATGTGATAAATGTCCTAAGTTTGAGAAACATGTAAATCATTTGAATGGTGATCTATCTAGAGTTACTAGTGATAAAGAAATCTGGAATGTATCTAGTTGTACATTGACTAAAGAAGTTGAAAAACTGAAAAATGACTTAGTCAAGTTCACAAATGGTAGAGATAATTTGGATGCATTGTTAGGACAGCAAAAATGTGTTTATGATATGGCTGGAATAGGCTATAAACCTAAGATACATGAGAAATCTTTCAAGAAATTTTTTGCTGCACCGATGACATCAAACACACCATTTGTTAAATGCTATTTCTGTGCTAGAAAAGGTCACACAGCTTCTACATGTCATTACAGAAAATTTTCTTATAATGAATCTAAATATATATAGGTTCCTAAAGGAACTAATGCTCCAACTAACTCAAAAGGACCCAAACAGATTTGGGTACCTAAAGCAAAAACATGATTCTATTTTGTAGGTGTGTTGGAAAGCCAAGAATGTGAAATGGTATCTTGACAGTGGCTGTTCCAAGCACATGACTGGAGACAAAAGCAAGTTCATTTCCTTTACCCCTAAGTCTAGTGGTAGTGTTACCTATGGAGACAATAATAAAGGAAGAATACTTGGCATTGGCAACATTGGAAGTGACTCAACAACAATCATTGAGGATGTACTATATGTTGAGGAAATGAAACATAACCTGCTAAGTATCAGTCAACTATGTGACAAAGGCTTCAAGGTAAAATTCAATTCCAATAGTTGCTTAATAGAAAATCGGCATGATGAAAATTTGAAATTAATTGGACATAGGACAGATAACATCTATATACTTTATTTAGATAATATCTCTTCAAATACTGCATGCTGTCTTATTTCAAAAGAAGAAGAGAATTGACTTTGGCATAGAAGAATTGCACGCATTCACATGAACCACTTGAATAAACTGATTCGTAAAGATCTTGTAGTTGGCTTGCCTAAACTGAAATTTGTGAAAGATGGACTATGTGATGCACGTCAAAAAGTAAAGCAAGTTAAGGTGTCTTTCCAAAGAACATTGTTTCAACAACTAGACCCTTGCAACTTTTAGAAAGGGGGTAATTACTAGACAATCTCTTAGAAATGTTTGTAATCATATGGCATTTGTGTCTCAAGTAGAACCTAAGAACATAGATGATGCTATAATTGATGAACATTGGATGATGGCTATGCAAGATGAGTTAAACCATTTTGAAAGAAACCAAGTTTGGGAACTAGTGCCTAAACCCAAGAACTGTCAAGTAATAGGTACAAAATGGGTTTTTAGGAATAAACTAGATGAAAATGGTATAATTATAAGAAACCAGGCTAGATTGGTAGCCAAAGGGTATAACCAAGAAGAAGGCATAGATTATGATGAAACATATGCACCAGTAGCAAGATTAAAAGCTATAAGATTGCTACTTGCTTATGCTTGCATAATGGGATTTAAATTGTATCAAATGGATGTTAAGAGTGCTTTCTTAAATGGATTTATACAAGAGGAAGTGTATGTTGGTCAACCACCTGGTTTTGAGAATAATGAATTGCCTAACCATGTTTATAAACTGTCTAAAGCACTATATGGCTTAAAGCAAGCTCCTAGAGCTTGGTATGAAAGGTTAAGTAATTTTATTATTGAAAAAGGATTTAAAAGAGGTAAAGTTGACACAACTTTGTTCACTAAGAAAAAGGCACACAACACTTTACTTGTACAAATATATGTGAATGATATAATTTTTGGTGCTACTAATAAGCAGTTGTGCAATGAGTTTGCAAGTCTTATGCAGAGTGAGTTTGAAATGTCAATGATGGGTGAGCTAAACTTTTTCCTTGGACTGCAAATAAAGCAAACTAAAAATGGAATCTTTGTTAGCCAAACCAAGTACTGCAATGAGTTGATCAAGAAGTTTGGCATGGAAAAAGCTAAGGAGATGGCTACTCCAATAAGTACCTCCTGTTATCTGGACAAGGATGAGCAAGGTAAACCTGTTGATGTTTCTAAATTCAGAGGTATGATAGTCACTACTTTATCTTACTGCTAGTAGGCCAGATATCATGTTTAGTGTATGCATGTGTGCTAGGTATCAAGAAAATCCAAAAGAATCACACTTAACAACACTTAAAAGGATCATCAAGTATCTGTTAGGAACAAAAGACATGGGATTATGGTATCCCAAGGGAGCTACATGTACGTTAATTAGCTATTCAGGCTCTGATTTTGCTGGTTGTAAACTAGACAAAAAGAGTACTAGTGGAACTTGCCATTTACTAGGAAACTCATCAGTATCATGGTTCAGTAAGAAACAATCTAGTGTGGCTTTATCCACTGCAGAGGCTGAATATGTAGCAGCTGGTAGCTATTGTTCACAGGTTTTATGGATGAAACAACAATTAGTTGATTATGGTGTGCAACTAAACCAAGTTCCTATTAGATGTGACAGTACAAGTGCAATTAACCTAACTAAGAATCCCATAATGCACTCTAGAACTAAACACATAGAAATCAGACATCATTTCATTAGAGATCAGATACAAAGTAGAGAAATTGAGATTGAATATGTTGATACAACTTGCTGATATCTTTACCAAGCCCTTGAACAAGGAAAGCTTCTTCTTCATTTGAAGAGAATTGGGCATAATCGATCAATCCTATATCTAATCTCTAAAGAAACAGGAGAAAATCTAAAAGGGGATGAAAATTAATGGACGCACTTATTCTTTGATTTGTCCCTGCACCTATCCCTCTATCATGAACAATTTTATATGCTATGTTCGAATGTTTAAAATGCTTACCTTCTCTATTGTTTTGAATGTTTCTTTTATTTACCTTTTTTATGATGCCAAAAAGGGGAGGAAAAAGTAAGATATATAGATATTTTTTTTGCTCTAATATACTACTGCTCTGACTGCTTTGATACCATGATATAAATCTATCAAAACACTTAGCATCTGTTACACTTATACACTGATCTTATAATTTGTTAAAAGGTTTGTCATAATCAAAAAGGGGGAGATTGTTAGATTCAATGACTTAAAGATTTTGATATATGACAAATACAACTTAATGTGTATGCAAGTGTTTAGTGTCAAATTATAAAGACAGGTATCAAGCAATATTCAACAAGTTCAGTGAGCAATCAAAGGAGAATATTCAAGGAAGAACTTGGAGGAATCAAAGAGCAAGGACGAAGATCAAGGAATCATCAAGACAAGAGCTTAAACGAAGAAATTAGTGTTAAGTCTTAGATGATTTGTAAGAGATGAAATCTCTTATTCACAAATAGCTCAATTAAGAAAGATGCATGAAGAAAATCATTTTTCATAACCTGCATTGAAAGGAATAAGTTTTCGTTAATGAAAATGATTTTTGGAAATAATAATAGAAGCGCTCGTCCAACACTGGAATAATATAAGCGCTCGTCCAACACTGGGAATAATAGAAGCGCTCCTCCAACAGTGGTAAAAGCTGGAGTCGAAGAAAGTGGCAGAAGCTCACGTCTACTAAAATGACCGAAGCTCACGTCTACTAAAGTGACAGAAGCACACGTCTACTAAAATGACACAAGCGCACGTCTACTAAAGTGACAGAAGTGCTCGTCCACTAAAGTGATACAAGTGCTCTCTACTAGAGTAATACAAGCTCTCGTCTACTAGTTGGAGCACGTTCAATTACTTTGTGTTAGTACTCCATCTGCTGACGTGGCAAATGGACGCGGCTATTTTTTTTAAGATGGATGCGGATATTTTTCCAAATGGACTCGTTATTTTATGGACGCGAATTCTATAAGAACTATCAGAATCTTATCTCAAGAACGAGAATCAAGAAAACAGATTCTGTTAAATCAGATCCTGAGAACACAAATCCCCAACTATGATTTATAAAGCTTTGTGAAAAAGTTTTAAGAGGGAAATATTTTCTTTGAAAACTCAATTCACCCCCACCCCCCACCCCCACCCCCACCCCCACCCCTCGAGTCGTTGAAGCCAAAACAACACAGATATATGTTGATGATATTATTTTTGGTGGTACTAATGAGTCTCTATGCAAAGAATTCTCTAAGTTAATGCAGAAAGAGTTTGAAATGAGTATGATGGGAGAACTCAAATTCTTCCTTGGACTTCAAGTAAAACAAACCATGGACGAGGTGCTCATCCACCAAACTAAGTATACAAAAGAACTTCTGAAGAAGTTTAAGATGGATGACTGTAAACCAATGAATACTCCTGTGCACCCCACTTCCATACTGAACAAAATGATAAAGAGAAAAAGGTAGACCAAAAGGTATACAGAGGTATAATAGAATCTCTCTTATATCTTACTGCGTATAGGCCTGATATTATGTTCAGCGTATGTTTATGTGCTCGATTTCAATCTGATCCTAGAGAATCTCACTTATCAGCAGTTAAGAGAATTTTTAGATATTTAAAAGGTACTAATAATCTTGGTTTGTGCTTTAAGAAAAATGAAGATTATAGATTAGTTGGTTTCTGTGATGCTGACTATGCTGGAGATAGAATTGAAAGAAAAAACACTAGTGGAGGATGTCACTTCATTGGAGCTAATCTTGTCTCATGGTCAAGCAAAAGACAAAGTACCATTGCTTTATCAACTGCTGAAGTTGAGTATATATCAGCTGCAAGTTGCTGCTCACAACTTCTCTGGATCAAACATCAATTGGAGGACTACAATGTATTTGTAAGTAGTATTCCGCTTATGTGTGATAATACTGCTACAATAAATCTATCTAAGAATCCAATTTTGTATTCTAGAGCTAAGCACATAAAGATTAAACATCATTTTATTAGGGATTATGTACAAAAAGGATTGATTGATATCCAATTTGTAGATACTGACCATCAATGGGCAGATATCTTTACTAAACCTCTTGCAGAGGACAGATTTATCTTTATTAGGAAGCATCTTAATATGATATGTGTGGATTAATTTAGGCATCCAGCCTCGAGAAAAATTTTGTTTTGTTAATCCTGCGTCTATTACCTATGCTCGACTAATACCTATTTGAAGTTGTGCGTCTATTGCATATTGTATTGCACATCCATATGACACGTCCGCTGATACTAGTTATCGCGTCTATTGTATAGTTTAGACGAGTTCGTATCTGCCTATGCTTAAGTATATTTTCCTTGTGTGTTAATAAATGCATTTATTTTGTCTCAAGGCAAATTTATCCTTTATTCTCTTTGCTGAGTCAGTACTTCCATCAATCCCATCAAGACCTTTTTATAGTTCCAAGTTACCAACGCCGTTTTATCATAATGATATGTCATGTCAAAAGTTTTTTTTAAACCTTTGATATTCAAAATTCCTTTAAAAGTAATCTTTTCCCTCTGAGAAAAACGTTACGCCTCCATAAGCTCTCGAGCTATCTCTCTCTCTACTTCTCTCTGCTTTCAAACCCTAAGCTCTTTGATCACCTAAAATGGCTTCTTCTTCAACCTTCAATGTGGACAAGCTCAACTTGGCAATAGAGCATCATTTCAATCTTGGAGTGCTACAAAACTACAATCTAGATATTAGCAAATATGTTAATGCAGCCGGGTGGGGAGGACTCTTCACATAGAAGGTCTTTGTCTTTCTCAACCTGATCAGGGATTTCTGGAGAAATGTCCAAGTGACTGACACTGACTTCTTCTCAACGGTGTTAAGAAAGAAAATTGTAGTCTCGGAGAAGACTATTGTTGATGCAATTTTCTGTGCTCAGGAGGGCTTAGTTTTTACTGAGTCATGGGAAGATGACTTAGGTGGCTCTGAGACTATTGAAGTCAGTCTCATGAAGGAAGATACTGTCAGAACTCACACCTGGAAGGCTGTTGAAATGAAGGATATTGTTCGCATCCCGCATCAGCTTATCAACAAGGTGGTTCGTCACAAGGTTGGATCCAAAGACAATCTCTCATCTCTGCTCAAATTCTGCCTCTGCCATCTTCTCATAGAAACAAAGATCAATCTTCCAAGAATTATGTACGGAAGATTCAGAGACGCTGTGATGAATAAGAAAAGACTCTCTGCACTTCCTTTTTGCCATCTTCTTTCCAAGATTTTCAAGGCTCAAGGAATTCATAAGATTCTTGCTGCAAAGACTACCGAGGAGCAAGCTAGGATATTGATGTGACGTTCGTCGACGCGCGACGACGCTCGTGCGATTCCGGCAAGTGTACCGGATTGCCGTCAAGTAATAAAAGATATCGAACCCACAGAGACTGTGTTCCCGAATCGCAATTAAATTCTAATTGAGTGAATCTGGACTTTTTAGAGGGTTTTGAAAAATGTTTGAATTGAGAGATAAACAAACAGAATCAATTAAAACAGAAAACAAATGTTTTTGGGGTTTTGATCTAAACGGATTCCTAGGGATTAGGGTTACCTTTGAGGCTGTTTATGTTGCTAATCCGATTTACCTTTGTTGATTACCGAAATTGCCTTGAAGGCGAGTTTATCCTCTGATAGCTTAAGCTCCCTGTCGGGTTAAAAAAGCCGTGCCCAATTGACCCGACCCCTACTCTCGTGGTAGTCGATCCCAGATTAGACCCTTTGCGCTTCGTGACAACTCGTTGCTCCTCGAGGGACGGCTTCTAACTCTCGTGATTTCAGTCCCAAGTCTGACTTCTATAGGTCCGACACCTAAGTTCACCGCTAGGTTCCTCCTTATAATGTCTAAGTCATGCAAATAACCTAAGTTCACCGCTAGGTTCCTCCTTAGATCATCCACATCTCACAAACCAGTGGCCGCCGGGCTTTACGAGTGAAACACCCTAGAAATCCTAAGTTCTCCGCTAGGTTCCTCCTTAGAACGTCTACGTCACGCAAATAAGCGATTGCCGAAATTTATGAGTGATTAACACACTAGAAATCAGATCTAAAACAATAATGAAATCAACAACGATTTTACATCAAATCAACAACATTTACAAAACTCGGGCAGAGCCCCAATCCCTAGAAACTAAGCTACTACTCCAGTCTTGCCATGGAGATGACAAGCTGGGTTGACAACATAATAGAAAATACAAAAATCAGAGAAGAGAGGAGAAGAGGAGAAAGATCTATGCCTAAGTCCTTGTGTACAAGTCTAGATATGATCCTTCATCAATGTGTCCGATGTGATCTGCCTGGTCCTTATTTATAGATGTGGGAAGTTAGAGTCCCAATCTAACTCAAATTCTGATCCAAATTCGGTTTCTTCAGGTCCAAGTAATGCGCGTCACGGCCGTGATGGCCATCACGGCCAGGCCGTGACGGTCTCTGCCTCTGCCAATTCTGGAAAATTCAATTTCTCGCGACGCGAGCCCTCCCGCCTTCATGGCCCGTGATGAATTTCACGGCCGGGCCGTGATGTGCTCGACTTGTGGTGGTTTTGGGTCATGGCCGTGGTGGCTATCACGGCCAGGCCGTGACGCACTCGACTTGACCTTTGTTCTTTTTCAGTTTTGCTCGATCATGGCCGTGATGGGTATCACGGCTAGGCCGTGATGGGTATCACGGCTAGGCCGTGATGGGCTCTGTTTGGCTCATTTTCTTCACTTTTAAAGCCCTATCTTCATCCAAACTTCATCATGGTTGATCTTGAGCATTTTACCCTTGATATCTGCAAAACAACACACACGAAAACCGCCTTACCCATTCCAAAGGAAAATTAACCTAAAATCTAATAAAAATATGCCTAAACTACATGAAAATGCATGCAAAATGATGGACAAAGATGAGGTGAAATCACACTCATCAAATCACCCCAAGCTTAAAACTTTGCTTGTCCTCAAGCAATTACTCAGGCCATAAGATAAATCAATCAAAGCGTGGATAGTGAACCAAAAACCCTAGAAGCTAATCCAAGTAATAGGCATTTTTAATAAGCACTCAAGAGATAATCAAGTTCAAGTCCAATTAGAAGCTTAGGTTCTTCAAGTTCATGTTCTCACTGATTTGGGCACTCGTCTCACCTCACTCAAGTGTTTTAGGGTTTATGACAATTCACTCCATTTCCTCAAGGAAAGTATTTTACCATAGGCTTGACTATTAACCAAATCTCCACTTTATTAATGAAAACACTTAAGAATCAAGAGGTCTTTTCCTTTGGTTGTAATGTGGCCATGGGATTTATTATTAGGTGGGAAAATCAAGGAAAGGGAATTTCAAGAAGGCTAGACAGATTATCAAACATTACAAAGTATGACACCTTCTAAAATACCTTTTAAGGGCTTTGATTTACTTTTTCCACCTTTCTTTCTTCTTCCTCTTTTTTTTTTTCATTTCTCACTTTCTTTCGTCATCCCCTTCTCCATTTTTTTCCTTTGTGTTTATTTCATTTTTATTTGTTTGGAGAAGGGGAGATTTATAGCTCAAGAGAAATTACTTTCTAGCTTTTTAATCCCATACTTTTTCCAACTACCAAATACCCTTTTTGTAATACTTTAAAAGGTGCCATACTTAGCATTATTTATCAAAGTAATTCAAGGTACCAAGAAAAGTATTTTATTTTATATTTAGGCTCAAAATTGGGCAACTAAGGGGTAGCATTTATCATTCAAAGCTCGGGAGGCCGGAAAAATACCTAGTGCCTCAATCATTTCCAAAAATGTTTTCAGAAAATTTTAAGTTTCAAAATGGTTTCAAGTCAAGTTCTAGAAAATACAGTCCAAGAGGAATTACAACACTTTATCACAAGAAATGGGGTAGATTTAGTGAATACCCCTATTTGGCTCAAAATCTTACATTTAGTAGTTCAAAAATCAGTGAGGTATACAAACTTAAGGAACCACATGCTAATTATCAACTATCAAATGACTATCTCAAGAATTTTTATTTTTAGCCATATCACAAGAATAATGAAAAATTGGGTTCGAAAATTCACTATCTCAATTCATTTGGCTCCAAGTTCTCACAATTGGATGCATGTTCTAAGTGAGGGATAATCTAGAGAATGTGATCATACCAATCTATGCCTATGTGAATGCAATATGAATGCAACAATGCAAATGCAAAAATAAATACCCCTACCCCAAGCTTGATTACTTACATTGTCTCCAATATAAATAATCAAGTCAGAGAGAGGAGAAAAATGGAACAACTTACCGAATCGGTAGCGAGTGTTGGCTCACATTCCAGTCAAAACTTGGGTAGAAATTTCATCACGGCCGTGAGGCTCATCACGGGCATGCCGTGATCGTTTCAGGTCCTCAGGAGTTGCCCTGTCACGGCCGTGATCTACATCACGGCTAAGCCGTGATACTCTCTGATCTTGGCATCCTACTCATTACGCCCGTGATGGTTGTCACGGCTAGGCCGTGATCCTTTCTGTGCTCTTGTTTAGTTCATCACGGCCGTGACCACTGTCACGGCCAGGGCGTGATGGCCTCTGACTTTATTTTTCTCTATTCTTCTTCCCTTTCTCAACCTGAAAACACTAGACAAACCTATTAATGATATTTTTGCCCCTTGATCTTCTCAAATTATTCAAGAGGTTAATTCAAAAACAAAAGGAAAAGGGGAAAGAAAAACTTGGGTTGCCTCCCAAGAAGCGCTTGTTTACGGTCCTAAGCTTGACCAAACTTCCTTCAATCAACCGGGGTCGGCTGGGCGTAGAAGTGCAAGAACACTTCTTTTCCAAGGAACTCTTTCAAAAAGCCGTTTCTGCTCATACGGCCAATAACGCTTCCGCTTCGCTCTTTTCTCTTGGAGCTTCCTTGCCTTCCTTCCTCCCGGCGGAAGTTTTGTTTCCGCATGGACAGCAACTCCAACTTCGTCACCTCTGGGTGCATCATCAGCCATGCATATCTTCGGAGTTGCTTCCATGTTGAGTTTCTCTTTTACCACTGGAGACGTTACATCAATTCTGCACACATGGCTCTCAAAAGGAAGGTTGTTACAAGAGTTAGTCAACTGAAAATTTACCCTACCTTCCTCTACATTTAGAGAGAGTTTACCATTCCTTACGTCTATTACTGCTCCAGCGGTTGCCAAGAATGGCCTTCCTAAAATGATGGGGAATTTAGAATTCCCTTTCATATCCAATACCAGGAAGTCGGTAGGGATGAAGAATTTCCCTACCTTTACAGGAACATTCTCTAGTATGCCTAGAGGAGTCCTAGTTGAGCCATCCGCAAATTGTAAGGGGAATTTGAATGGTCTCAACTTTTTGCTTCCCAACCTTTCCATGATAGTGAGGGACATCAAGCTCGTGCTAGCCCCTAAGTCACATAAGGCTGGGTCTATTTGCACCTGTTCAATCGAGCAAGAGATGGAGAAACTACCTGGGTCTTTCAGTTTAGTAGGCATTTTAATCTCTACATCTACTTGCTTTTTCCTGACCAACCTTTGTGGGAAAGGTATCGGGGGTTGGTACGGTGGTGGAGGGACATACTTCGGTTCTTGCTCTTCTTTTTCGCTCGTGTCATCCTCCGGTTCCACCTCCATTTCAGCTACCCCCACCCCAAGCTTATCATCCCTCAAGTGTATGACATTGCAATGCTCATTGGGATTTGCTTCGGGTTGCCCCGGGAATGCACCCTTAGGTCTCGAGTACGTACTGGCTTGTTGGGCAATCTGGGTTTCTAGCATCTTGTTATGAGTTGCTAAGTTGTCTACCTTAGACGCTAGTTCCTTTATTGCCTCACTTACTGCCCTTCCTTGTTGTCTAAACTCCTCATTCTGTTTTGTCTGAGTTTCAACAAAACTTTCAAATAAAGTCTCGAGTTTAGATCTTTGTACCTGAGGATACCCCGGTGCTGCTCTCTTATTACCTTGACCCTCTTGGAACTCATGGTTGAGCGTGTTGCTGTAGTTGCCGTAGGAGAGGTAAGGGTTGTTCCTCCTTTGGTTGTAGGGATTTGGGGGAGCATAGTTGGGCAGCTTCGGGTTCGTATCGTAGAAGTTGTTACAAGAGTTCACTTGCTCACCCGAAGCGCCGGATCCATGTGGGCATTCCATCATGTCATGTCCCTGCATTCCACAAATCTCACAAACAAGGTTAGTAGCACCTATTGCACTCACATTAGCTCTTTCTAGCCGATCAAAACGTTTATTAAGTGAGTCTATCTTTGACATAATAAGATCTGTGCTATTTACCTCAAACTTACCCCCCGAAATCTTGTTCGGGTTATTACCTCTTTCGGAACCCCATTGGTGGTAGTTGGTGGCGACATTCTCGATGATGTTGAATGCCTCAGTGAGAGGCCTATTCATAAACGCTCCACCGGCTGCAGAATCTAGTGACACCTTCGAAGAGTAATCCAATCCGTTATAGAAGGTGTGCACTATTAACCACCTCTCGAGTCCGTGATGTGGGCAAGACTCCAGCAGTCCCTTGTATCGATCCCAAGCTTCCGATAATGATTCTCCGTCTTTCTGGAAGAAGTCGGTGATCTGGGTTCTTATGTAGGCCGTCTTGGATGGAGGGAAGAATTTTTCCAAGAACGCCTGCTCCAGTTGGTCCCAAGTAGTCAAAGTGTTAGCGGGAATTTGCTTAAGCCAGGCCTTCGCCTTTCCAGTGAGAGATGAGGGGAACAGTCTCAAACGCACAACATCGACTGAGGCTCCATTAATCCTGATTGCATCAGTGAACTCTAAGAATGTTTCTATATGATCGATCGGGTCCTCCGAAGGCAATCCTCCGAATTGATGTTGCCTAATCATGTTGATTAGCATGGGCGGTATAGTGTAGTTCTCCGCCTCAATCTCTGGCCTTGCAATCCCAGTTCGCAAGCCTCTCGCATTTGGGGCTGCGTAGTCCTTCAAAGGTTTTGTATCCGGTTGATTCGCCATGAGTGGAACGGGACTCAACCTTTCTCCCTCTCTTTGTAGTCTTCTACGTCTGTGGAAGGTCCTCTCGATCTCCGGATCAATCTCACTAAGGCTCCCGAGACTTAGGGATCTTTGCATATAACACACAGAGAGATGGATACAATAGAAGGAAAAGAAATTTTTGATTTTTTTTTTTTAAATTTCAGAAATAAAAATCAAATATAAAGAAAAGGGTCCAGAAAAATCAATTTAAAAACTAATTGAAATTCGAAAAGGCACACTCCCCGGCAACGGCGCCAAAAACTTGATGTGACGTTCGTCGACGCGCGACGACGCTCGTGCGATTCCGGCAAGTGTACCGGATTGCCATTCCGGCAAGTGTACCGGATTGCCGTCAAGTAATAAAAGATATCGAACCCACAGAGACTGTGTTCCCGAATCGCAATTAAATTCTAATTGAGTGAATCTGGACTTTTTAGAGGGTTTTGAAAAATGTTTGAATTGAGAGATAAACAAACAGAATCAATTAAAACAGAAAACAAATGTTTTTGGGGTTTTGATCTAAATGGATTCCTAGGGATTTGGGTTACCTTTGAGGCTGTTTATGTTGCTAATCTGATTTACCTTTGTTGATTACCGAAATTGCCTTGAAGGCGAGTTTATCCTCTGATAGCTTAAGCTCCCTCTCGGGTTACAAAAGCCGTGCCCAATTGACCCGACCCCTACTCTCGTGGTAGTCGATCCCAGATTAGACCCTTTGCGCTTCGTGACAACTCGTTGCTCCTCGAGGGACGGCTTCTAACTCTCGTGATTTCAGTCCCAAGTCTGACTTCTATAGGTCCGACACCTAAGTTCACCGCTAGGTTCCTCCTTATAATGTCTAAGTCATGCAAATAACCTAAGTTCACCGCTAGGTTCCTCCTTAGATCATCCACATCTCACAAACCAGTGGCCGCCGGGCTTTACGAGTGAAACACCCTAGAAATCCTAAGTTCTCCGCTAGGTTCCTTCTTAGAACGTTTACGTCACGCAAATAAGCGGTTGCCGAAATTTATGAGTGATTAACACACTAGAAATCAGATCTAAAACAATAATGAAATCAACAACGATTTTACATCAAATCAACAACATTTACAAAACTCGGGCAGAGCCCCAATCCCTAGAAACTAAGCTACTACTCCAGTCTTGCCATGGAGATGACAAGCTGGGTTGACAACATAATAGAAAATACAAAAATCAGAGAAGAGAGGAGAAGAGGAGAAAGATCTATGCCTAAGTCCTTGTGTACAAGTCTAGATATGATCCTTCATCAATGTGTCCGATGTGATCTGCCTGGTCCTTATTTATAGATGTGGGAAGTTAGAGTCCCAATCTAACTCAAATTCTGATCCAAATTCGGTTTCTTCAGGTCCAAGTAATGCGCGTCATGGCCGTGATGGCCATCACGGCCAGGCCGTGACGGTCTCTACCTCTGCCAATTCTGGAAAATTCAATTTCTCACAATGCGAGATATGTCTCGCGACGCGAGCCCTCAGCTTCATGGCCCGTGATGAATTTCACGGCTGGGCCGTGATGTGCTCTGACTTGTGGTGGTTTTGGGTCACAGCCGTGATGGCTATCACGGCCAGGCCGTGACAGACTCTGACTTCAGCCTTTGTTCTTTTTCAGTTTTGCTCGATCATGGCCGTGATGGGTATCACGGCTAGGCCGTGATGGGCTCTGTTTGGCTCATTTTCTTCACTTTTAAAGCCCTATCTTCATCCAAACTTCATCATGGTTGATCTTGAGCATTTTACCCTTGATATCTGCAAAACAACACACGAAAACCGCCTTACCCATTCCAAAGGAAAATTAACCTAAAATCTAATAAAAATATGCCTAAACTAGATGAAAATGCATGCAAAATGATGGACAAAGATGAAGTGAAATCACACTCGTCAGATATTGACTGAAAAACCAATGTCGGCTGCAGACTTTGGTAAAATGAACATAGCCAACATGAACCTCAGTACCTATGATGCTGCTGCAATGGCCAAGACCGAGGAGTTAATGAAGGCTAAAGAAGAGATGGTGGAACAAAACAATGCTGAAGTCCTAGGAGTTAAAAGGGTAACTAGGAAAAAGACCACAGCTACAAGGAAGCCTGCCCCCAAGAGACCTGCAAGTGGCATTGTTAACAGGGAGCTTTCTGATGCCCCTGCTGCAAAGAAGCGTTATCGTCTCTCACAATGAAGATGAGAAAAGCATTCCTATCAGTTCAATTCTAAAGAAGCAGAAGACCTCTGTTGCTGCTGCTGAGGCCGTTGTGCCTGTTCCAACAATTATTCCAACTAAACCTAGAAGGCAACCAGCAAGAAAATCCAGATCAACTAAGACTTCTAAGGCAACCATCTCTACTAATGATCCTGTTCAAATAGCAGTAGATGCCCTAGTGTCTAGTTTAGAAACTAGGGTTGATAATGTGCCTGTCTCCACTCCAAATGATGTGTACATTCCCACACCCGTTTCACCCCAACCAACACAAATAGCCACTTCACGATTTCAACCTATTATCCATGCCGGTGATCCCTGGTTAAATCAACCAGATGATGGCATTTCCCCTGGTGCTCCTTTCCCCAAACCCTTGAGAACCTTATTTCCCTTCACCCCAACTTGTCCTTTATAATGGTAAATCTGAGGATTGGGCCTAGGTAAAAAGGGAATGGAAAATTCTATTTCATTCTCACCAACCTGAACCAGAAAGCATTCCAACAAGATGGTATCCTCTACTTGAGTATGAAGAAGAAATCAGCCCATCTGTTGAACCCCTTTACCTACCTCGTCCTAAATATAAATTAATCAAAAATGTGCCTTCTCAAATGCATAATAACTTAGGGCCATTAGTCACTCACCTACCCCTAAAAAAATCCCCCTAGAAAAATTTACCCCAACCTTGTCAAAACTCCTCCTTTCATACCACTCATTGATGGAGTTGAGAGACATATCATACCCGCCTGGGAGACTGACCCCAATAGGAAAAATCTTCCTACCATTCCTGAAAGAAAAGCAAGATCTTCAAAGCATGTTCCCATGATCATGCCAAGGGACACAAAATGGGTGTCTTTTGAGCATCCCAGAGTCTATGGGAAGGCCTCTGACTTCTTTCTGGATCAGCTCTTCTATGAAATGCTGAAGTTGGAATTCAATCATTTAAGAATTGATAAAGCCGCTCATTTTGTCCCTCCATCCTAGCTGAGGCATAATGAAGCAACCAGAATTGGAATCATGCCTTACAGGATCTGTCCAAGGCTGCCTATGTTAGATCTAAATAAGGACAAGGACATGAAAAACAGAAGATTCAAGGGAGTGATGCCTGAAGCTGAATTAGCAATACTTGATATTGATGAAGAAACCTTTGACTACTCAATGCTGGATTTCCTTTTGCACACTGAATCCATTGAGTTGATCAATGAACATAGAGCTGCTCAATTCTGGAAATCTCATATTATCCACTGCACCAGAGAAGCATCTTCCTCTAGTCTGTCTGAAGAAGAGAAGAAGGATATTCCCAAGGTCAGAGGGAAATGTGGTTTTTCACACTTTAGATATATGATCTATAAAGACCTCTAGGGACTTCCTATAAACAGTAGGAATGTGGAATTCATCTACCCCATTAGATGGGCAAAGGAAATCTCAGTGAAACCCCCACCTACTTCAAAGCCTATCACAGATGAACCTATTGCTGAAGAACATGGTCAAATTGCCACTGCTGTTAGTTAAGAAGATATAGATGAATCCATTCACCAGCAGAGCTCATCAGAAAGACAATCTTCTCAACCTTTAGCTCTAGTTCTGATGCACCCTGAAGATCATTCAAGAACACTAAGCACAGTTCAAGAGTCTGCTGAAAGCTCAAGGCAACGGGCTCTGCCATCTAATATTGAAGAGGTTCTTGGAAAACTAGTTGATGAGAAGGTTGAAAAGATAACTGAGAAGATTAAGGAGGATGTCCATCAGCAAGTTCAAACCTCAATGGCTCCAACCTTAGAGGTTGTAAATAAAATGCTTGAATTCCTCATGGACTTCAAGAAAAGTCAAGCTCATAACCCTCCTCCCCCACCACGTCCTCCTGCTTAACCTTTACCTTTATTTTTTTGCTTATACTGACAATGATGGTCCTCTCCTTTTACCTTTTTGGCTGATGACAAAAAGGAGAAGAAAGGAAAGAAAAGAGATATATATATATATATATATATATATATATATATATATATATATATATATATATATATATATATAAAAGTCAGTTTTTGAAAAGCTCTAAATTGTTTGCATTTGCATATTCTCTTCTACATGCCAAACTGCTCTGATATTTATGTTTGCTTTGATATCTACTGCTATGATACTTATGTTTATTCCCTTATATATATTTTAAGTATGATAAGTTGTTGCACTTAATTGTTAGCTTACATGCAGTTGTTTTTCATATTCTTTTTCTGCTTAATCTTTTGAATGCTTTGTCTTAGGGGGAGCCCTGCAAGCTCTCTTAGACTTTGCTTTTCAAATTTAATTAGTTTTGTCATCATCAAAAAGGGGGAGATTGTTGGAACCAAAGTGGTTTTGGATTTAATAATCTCTAAGTTTTGATGATAACAAAAGGATTAGATTTGCTTGGCAAACTGTTAGTTGAGATCTAACATGTGCTTTCAATTATGTAGGAATATTTACATATAAGTAAAAGAAACATGGGATAAGTTCTAATTGAAAAATACGCGTCCACCCCTCTAGACGGGCTGCTCAAATACTTTGGTAAACTTACTTAGTTATTTAATTAAGTAGACGAGGCTCTAAGTGTTTGCTAGATGAATACCAAAATAACTTGTTAGATACAGCAAGTCCAAAGACTTGATAATAAGCATGTCCAACTTGCCACATAAGCAGACGGAAGTAATTAGTAGATTTAAATGAACTGAAAAATAAAAGTAATTTAGTAGACGAGTTCTAACCGCCACATCACCAGACGGAGATCTTTATAACTCATTGAGAAATAGCAAGTTCGAAGACTTGATATTCAAAAGGATATGCCACGTCATCAGACGAGCAAACTAAAATTTTGAACAGACTTAGTCTCTCATATAACTAAGTAGACGGAGTTTCTTTTTAGACGAGCTCCATCTTAGAATGAATTAAATGCAATCCGAATCTCTTGAATTTATTTCAAATGATTGATATTTATTTCAATAGAATATTTGCTCTTCACATTTGTTTTATCTGCTTTAATGTTTCGCCTTGTTGTAAAAGAAACATAGTACCATCAAGTATTGCAAAAAGCAGAATCGTACAATAAGATACTGCAAAACGATTTGTACGATGACAACTTTATGGCTGAAAAAGCTGGGTTATACACAAAGGAGGAACAACAGGTGCTCAAGCTACAATACTCAAAGGAGTGAACCTCCAATTTCATGCTACCTCGATAACCAAAAATACTTTTCAGCATTGCCACAATCAAGCTATCAGTCACAACGGATATATGCATTAAATGCTATCTCTAAACGGGATTATTCAAAGTAACCGTTGAAGAAATACTAGTGAAGAAGAAGGTCACTATAAATAGAAGATCTCAAGTTCTGAAGAATAACTTTTGCCAATCGATAATCACTCATTCTAATATTCTTTCAAAAGCAAGAGTCTGTATTCTTTAGTTTGAACATTGTTGTAATATTGAACTGATCTTAATCTGTCATATCCTCACACATAGTGAGTTAAGAAGATCAAACATTAAATCTCTTTGTTAGAGTTAGAGCCTGAAGAGGCTTGGTAAGAAAGAAATACTTGTAGCCTGGAGAGGTGTTGAATACTTGGTTGTAATCTATTTGGAGAAGTAGTGTATAAATCCTTCAAGTCAAAGGGACTAGACATAGCTTTTGGTTGGAAGAGAGTGAACCAGGATAAAATCTCTTGCATGAATCTTCTATCCCTAAACTCTTCAGTTTTATTTGCTTATACTAACTGTGGGGTTTTGATATTGTTTTTGTTAAAGTTTTTTAAAAAGGATCTTTGTCTTTGTGCTTGCTTCTGTTTCTAATATCCTTGAGTGCAAAAATTATTTTAAAGGTTGTTTTCGAAAATTATTATCAAACTCAATTCAACCCTGAGACACCCCGATGTGCCCCATCGTATTATTACATTAAAACCTTAATATTTATTTACTTAATCGCATGCTTATCTTTGAAAATACGTAAAAATTAAAACTTAATTAATAATCATATAACTTCTACAAATATAAAACACACCAAACTAAATTACATAAATACACACATGTTTATTTATTACAAAACCAAAACACTGTTAAGGGTACCCTCTCAGTAAGATCCCTCACAGATATAAACTTCTCTACAGACTTACTTAGCGGAAATATAAATACTACTTAGACACACTGGCCATCATGTCTATACTCTAATCGCCATGGATCATAGCTCGACCTCCAGCATCCGGTTCATACGGAGTTCCATCTAACTCTTCAGCAACTGGTTCCTCCATCGGGTCTTCTTGTACGATCACATCAGAAATAAAATACAACACACAGAAAGATATAGGGAATAAGAAACAGTTCTATCATCAAAAAGCGGAAAAGAGTAATAGTAAATTATACCGTAATTGTCACAGACACGCATCACTCAAAATCAACAATCATCCTCAATTCACTATATCATCCTCTACCCTCAGTCCATGCAACTAAAACTTAATACTGATGTGGCCATCTTCACTCCTGTCACATTAGTCAGTAGTCCAGAACTCTTTAGGGTCAAAACTCAGTGCGCCCCTATTCCTGTATCTCTCACAGGAGATAGTGCATAAGCACAGTATGCGTCACTATTTCCCCCATTGGAAATAGCACATAAGCACATAATAAATGATAACTCGGTGCGCCCCTATTCCCTTTCCTCTCAAAGGAAATAGTGCATAAGCACGATATGCGTCACTATTTCCCCCATTTGAAATAGCACATAAGCATATAATAAATAATAACTCGATGCGCCCCTATTCCCTTGCCTCTCATAGGAAATAGTGCACCAGCACAATATGCGTCACTATTTCCCCCATTTGAAATAGCACATAAGCATAAAAGACCTTATAATTCGGTGCGTCACTATCCCCTATTCTCTAATAGGAAATAGTGCATCAGCACGGTATGATTCTCACTGACTTTTATCAATAGCAACCTACTGCCTCAAGCTCCCATCATAATCTCAAATCGCATTCTATGTCACATCTCATCCATTAGATAACTTAATTAATCTAAGCACCTATAAGTCAATTCATTCTCTCACCCAAACAATCATCTCCCGAACAACATACATCCTTACTTAAAATTAGCTAAGCACAATATTAAAACCAGACAGATCATGCATAACACATTAATCAACAGAATATTCAAATATCTCAATATCATATAAAGCAATTTATCACAACCAACTCATAATAATCAAACCAAATAAATAACAAAGTCAGACTCTGTCACGGCCTGGCCGTGATAGCCATCACGGTCGTGCCAGACATCAAAGGCAAGAATTCTACAAAACAGAACCTATCACGGCCTGGCCATGACAACCATCACGGCCGTGACAGACAACAACCATCATAAATATTCAAACACCGAAATAATACGTCACATGCAGATGGAATACCTCAACCAGCGTATCACAAACAGTCAAAAGTAAATAATTCAAACATCCTCAAATATTTAAAATCAACTTAATGTCGATAAACCTACAATTCCCGAATCACCATTGGTTTTACAGAAAAGGTTTCCAATGGGATTTTGGTCTTGTCGATTACTCGACTACTAGTAGGGTTTAGGTCGCCCTACACAATTATCATATAATCTACTACTTATCGATTCCGACGATAGGTTGATTCTTTTCCCCACCTGAGTTATCACCAGAAACACGTACACGACGATCCTCGTTATCCCGCCACAAGTTAACACAACCACCTTCATCCAAACAACATAACTATAATTAATCAACTAACAACCATCTATGACACTTTAGGGCTAGGTTCGGCCAAGACTTAGAAAATAGGTTTAGGGTTATCTTCTTAATGCCATCTTTTGGATCCTAGTTACTAGAGTCTTAACGAACATAGATTACTTATTACAAGACTAAAATTTGAAACAAAATCCTATAACCTTTAGGGTTAGGGTTTCGGCTAAGGGCTGACTTTTAGGGTTCAAAATCCTTAAAATTCCTAATCATGATTAAGTCATAGATTAATGATCCTTGATTAACCTAAATCATGGATTAGTGACTAAACAACTAAAGTTGAAACTCAAAACTTCCTATCTATTTTATACAAGGATTCGGCCTCAACATGTTCATAGGGTTAGGGTTCTTAGTTTAATAAACCAACTTAGATTTATTAAGCATACATACTAATATGTTGATTAACAAGATCATTAAGGAAAACTTAAACAAAACTCAACAAATCTAACCCACCTAGGGTTTCGGCCAACACAAAGATTTTTGAGAAAAATATTCATTTTAAGAAACTAACATGGATTAGAGTGTATAGTCATACATGCCATATAGAATACATGATCATACATGACAACATATGAACAAAACTCTACCAACCCTAATGTGATAGATTCGGCCAAGGCTAGATTTTTAGGAAAGAAATTTTTTATTACATCATGCTCTTGGATTTAGATAATATGCATGATATCAAGAAGATAGAAAGTAGTTTCATCATCATTAGATTTTTCTAGAATTTATTATGACTTTTCAAAGTTCTAGGGTTAGAAACTTTAAAGTGATGAACAACTATGATCTAAGCCTTGAATCAAGAAAATTTCTAAAGAACATAGGCATGATTAAGAATGAAGATTTGAATTTACCTCTTGAAGATCAATGAAAAAGGAAATCCAAGAACTTGTTTTACAAACTTAGCACTAAAAGACTTATGAACTTTAGGGTTTTGGAAACAAATGGCAAAAGAAACTAAGTGAAAAGTGAGAGTATGGTATTTATAGAGATAGTGGCGCCATCTTAGGAAGGATCTAGATGATGATGAGTTGTCTTGCTAAAGGATTCAAATGCAATTAAGTTCTAAGGACCAAGTTGCAAAGATTCCATAAAGTTGAAGGACTAGTTTGCAAATTGTCAATAAAGTGTCATGATGATGATTTTGCCACATTTAATGCAAGCTTATCTTGACTTTGTTGGCTGAATTTATGTGTCAAAGATATTTTAGGATAATTCATGAAGATTTGAGAAGAATCAAGAATGTTGAAGAATAATCAAGGATGATGTAGAAAAGTGTGGAAAATTGTGGAACACTCTAGAAAATCTTGATTCAACAACAAATGAGGCAGCCATCAATCCTCTTGGGCTTGCGCATGGGCTGGGTTAGTTTGGGCTTGGGTTCATTCTTGTGGGTCCCACTTGAAAATTTAAGCATTAAGCTTAAGATAGGAAACTTGTATAGTTTCAAATAGGTTTTATGGAATCAATCCATGAACTAGAAAATTTTGGGCTTCTAAGCCACGATCATTTGAGATTGGTAACAAGAATTCTAGCCCAATTCACTTGAAAAAAACTTAGAAACTAATTTAGGGACAAAAGGGTAATTTACAGAAAGTTCAGGGACTTAAGCGTAAAATTCCTAAATTTTCACTCTAACCCTGTAGAACCTTCTAGACTTAAAAATATGATTCATCCCCTTGAATCATCTCAAAATCCTAAGATAAACCCTCTATCGGCTCTTAGAAACTCCAAAATCCCTTCCGTCGTCTAGCCGATTACGCGTTTCGCTCGAAAAACGTAAATTTATTTATTTTTTTCCAAAATAAATCTAAAAATACAGAATTGTAGAAAATAAAATAATAAACTTAAGTCTTTCTTTCACGAATTAAAATTAGGTCTTTTGAGCAGTATACTTATACTGTCAATGGAATTCGCGAGCCGGGTTTTGCCTGACTTTCCAACCTAAATTTTAATCGTAGATTCCTACGTTCAAGTAGGATTGAGTAGTAAACTCCATTTATTTAAAATAATTTTCTAAAACTCCAATAAATTTATAAACATATTTATAAGTATTACTGTTATTGAAAACAGTGGAAATCAGGGTGTTACAAACCCCCCTTCTTGTGTTTGCCTGTGTCAACTTCAGAATTGATATCCATGACTGCTCTGCTGCACAATCACCAAGATTCATATATTGAGCCCTGCTAACAGCTAATTAATTAGCCGAGGTAGGTGGAATTAGACTCCATTGCTGCTCCCCAACATAATCATCAGGCACCCTATACAAAATTCCTCGAGGAGGAATTGAACCCATCTGAACATAAGGCGGCTGTTCCGGGTCTAGCTGATAGTCTGGTATATTAGTCGAGGTAGGTGGGAAAATATTTCATGGATGCTACCCAGCATAATTTCCAGGAAACTTTGTTAGAATTGCCCCGTAGCCCGTGGTAGGATACGTCATAACCCCAAGCATAGTCACCTGTGAGTTTGCGCCAATAGCCGTTGCATTTGATACAAAACACGGCATACCAAGCTGGCCTAATGTATTTGATGGCATTTTAGCCGAGTGAACCTGCCCGTACTATAATACTGGTTGAGATACAACATCATTCGCAACCACTTGCCCCCCAAGGTTAGCAGCATTAAGACTAGTAAGTGCTTGTGTGATGGGACTCGGTTAAGGGGTCTGCTGAATCATGCTCAGCTGGCCCAGCTGAAATGGTCCTGCCTGAACATATTGATTTGGACTCGGCTGCATTTGTTGTGCATTACCAGCTGATATCAGTTGTGTAGGATTCAGCCGTCTTGATTGCCCAAAAATAGAAGAAGTCACCAAATTTTCTCCAAAGTTCAATTCTTCTTGTTCTTGCTCCCTCACCCGAAGCACTTCGTTATGCACCATTGGTTTAACAATGTCTGACATCTGGTTAGAAATATGGTACATAATGTCATGTACTCCCATATTTATTTGCTGGCGGATAACCGAAGCGGTCATCACTAGCGGCTGATTTTGATCAGTCGTATAAGCTGCGATTGTTGAATGTCCACCGACAGTCGATACCGATGCAGTAGACATTGATGCTTGCTTTAGTTGAGTAGACATAGTTGTTGATGATGGTTGAGTAGATGGCATGTCTAAGGCAATTAAAGTTGAAGGTTCAACTGCTATACGACTGTCAATCTTCTTAGAAGTTGATTGAGATGGTTCCAGGCTGAAATAATGTAACTGTGACCCGAAAGGGTAAACTTCCCAATGAGTTCACCTTCTGGCTAGGTCCCACTGGGCGTGCCAATTGTTATCTTCATGCGAGAATTTTTGTTGCTCAGTCGTTTGAACGTCTAATTCACACATTTGACAATGATTCTCATTTTGTGTTCAGATGATTACGCTGAGAAAGGGACTCTGTTTCTCAACTATGGGTTCCTAGACTACTAAAGAAAGATTCTAGTGTAGAAGATGAAATATGAAGCTGTCTAGAGTTGCATGAAAGCAAGAAAAAGTGATAAAAGAAAGCAATAAAGGAAAGTAAAGTAAATATAAGTTGTGTATTTGATTGGATGTGTGTACAAATGTCATGTACAACTTGTATTTATAGGCAAAATTGTAAGCTATGCTAAAGCCACTCCTATTAGCCACTAACTCCTATTTTCTAGCAACAATACACATCATGGCTGACAAAAACGACTACGCATAATGTCCCCTAAAACCACTATTTTGAAGGGAATAGGTCCTCCATCACGTTCTTGACTTGCCCGACTAATATAATTCACATATCTGCTCAAACGACTAAGTTATGGGCCAAATGACTAACTGTCCATCGGCTGACTATGTTCTCCATATCCCTATTTTTAAAGGAGTGGGTGTTCATGCACGTTTTTGACTTGGTCAACTCATAAACTGCCATTGATTGCAACTGATCAACCTTTTATCTTCATTTTCTCTCTCCAAAACCACCCCTAACTTCATCCGAAAAATCTAGGAAAGTTGTTATTTTTTATTTCTTCCTTTTTTGAATATTATTAAAGCATTGGACTCATTTAATCAACATCTACACGAGCCCTAAGACCCAATAACAGTCCCGAAGCCCATTTACGTTCAGTTGATTCTGCAACGGCTAATTCTGAAAACGACTGATTCTGCACCGGCTAAATTTCCTTAGCTAAAGCAAACGCAGCTACTGGTCATTGGCTACTTATCTCAGCTCCGCAGTCGCATTCAGTTTATCCTGATTCAATCGACCTTGGTTCAGCCGTTCTTCTCAGCTAAATAAACAACTCGTCTAATTATCGTAATGAGCTCTCAGCTAAATTTTTTTTTTTTTGTGATAAGACAAGCATTATCATTACTAGGGTAACTGACCCGTGCTGAACACACAGGTACAGTTTGGTTATCCTACAACAAATAAGTCATACAATATTAACATATAATATAAATAATTATATTAATTTTATACAATTTTTTTGTTAAGTTTAATTTTAAGAGTTTTATCATAAGTTAGTCAAGTCCAGTGAACCTTCTTATTGTACGGCAATCCAATTTCAATGGCCCAAACCAAAGACTTGAAAATAAGTGCGTCCATCTTGCCACATCAGCAGACGAGGATTATTCTTGTAACTCAAGTATACATCCATAATGTCTAACTAAAATTCAGTAGACGTCCACAGTGCCACGTCACTGGACGGATTTTCTCTTAAGGGCTTAGCAAGTCCAAAGACTTGTGAGGAAGAGTGCTTCTGTCACTTGTGTGGACAAGCGCTTCTGTCACTTGTGTGGACGAGCGCTTCTGTCACTTTAGTGGACGAGCGCTTCTACCACATTAGTGGACGAGTAGAATAAAATCTTGTATAGATGCGTTCTTAAAACTAAGCAGACGGCTATATATCTTTACTACCTTGAATATGATTTAATGCAATCTGGTCCACGATGAATTTATTTCAAATGATTGATATTTATTTCACACTCTTGCTATGGTGGCTACACTCTTGCTTATTTTCATATTTTTGATTATATTGCCCAATATATAGCTGACATTATTGTTATTCAAATGAAATAAGTTTATTTTGGTAAAATAAAAAATAAAAACTTATTTGTCTACCTTTATTAATATTGTTATATAACCTTTATTCCCTGATATAGTCAACATCAAAATTTTAGAACTGAATTAACTATATTAGCTGCATTATACTCCCTCTGATCCACAATATAAGAAACAAAAGACTAAAATACACATATCAATGAAATACATTGGAAAGAGTTAATTGTAATTAATACTCATATAAATTTTCAAAAACACCCCTTCTAATTATAATAAATATTCAGGTAGCCTATAATTAATTACAGTAATTTAAGGATGACATTGGAAATTAACATTTAATAAGTGTGAAAATTGTTGTATGTTTCTTATATTTTGGACTAAAAAATAAACCCATTTGTTTCTTATATTGTGGACTGGAGGGAGTATTTATTTTCTTGATTTTTTTCCATACTCATCATAAATATTTCAAAACTTGTTTAATTAATTGTAACAAAGTTATTTTTTTAAAAAAATTACTGCTATTTATTTCAGATGTTGTGGCATAAAAATATTTCCTAGCCCTACAACTCATTTTAATCGCTCACTAACCAAACAAAGCAGGGAAAAGAAAAGTTATGCACGTATGATGACGTGTGGGCGGTGCTAACCATGAAGCCCATCACCCTTTCAGTAGGTAGCCTGTAATTTGTTACCCTTGCCAAGCGGTTTCTGTCTCTCAAATCTATACCATTCAATAAATTTATTATTATATCAATGGTTGTTATTCATGGAGTACCGCTCCTCCGAGTTTCTAATGGAGCATCTTAGATGTTTATTTTCTTGAAATATATTATAATAAAATATAGTCATCCATTGCTTTTGAATCTGCAGCGTTCCTATAAGTAAGAAAGTTCAGTTTTGAATGTGAGATGCATTAAAAATTCGACTACAAAGTTATAAGCATATTGATAACAGATGGTTTGTTTAAAAAGTGTCAATTTTAAAATACAATTAGCAAACATGTTCAACTACAGTCTTGTAACCGGACAAAATTAGAATTTTGGGTTTCAGATCTGAAAAAGAAATACCGAGTGATTAGTTGTAAATAACTTAATCAACTTGTGCATTAATTCATCTGCCAACTCACTCATGGGAGAGTGGGAACGGTCGACTCGATGGAAAAAAAACAATACATTTGATAGACAATATTAGAAGAAGGAGAAAGCAATCAATTCAATGGGTCAAAAGTGAAGAACATGGGAAGCATAAAAACACAGATATGATCAGTAAAACTATATATTACAATATCAATGTAATAAGAAAGCAACAATATTGAAGCTTAGTGACCATCCAAATTGAATTCAAAATATATGGACTATCCAAGGAACCAAAAATTTAGTTAACTTTAAGGTGGAAAGCAGTTACAATTTTATAATAAGCAAACACAACTATCTAAATTAACATCTAAATTATCTTACAAAAGTTGGTCTCCCGGTTGCAAGGGGAAGAAAATCCATTGACAGGAAACAATAGACACACAACTCAGATACGTGATTCTAACTGAGTACTATATAGATTTCAAATACATCACAATTAGTTTATTTTTTTGGCAACCGATAAAAAAGAAAATGAGTTGCAGGTAATCATAATTTAAATGGTATGAGGCTAAAAAAGCGGAAACAAAATTATAAATTTGCAAGAACAAAACAATTACAACCAAACATAAAACAATAATTATACATGAATGACCAGCAAACTATTTTAATCGAGGATGAATCCAAAAGATCCCACAACTGCAAGCTATTGAGATACCTTAAACGTCGGGACACTGAATACAGTATTGGTGGACATAGCTGGTATAAATTCTACAATGAAAGTGGAATAAAGAAAGGAGATGCGATGCAATTTACCATAGCCGAGGATTCAAGAAAGATAATGGTGAAGATAATCCGGGGTTAATAATACAGCAAAAAAAAGCAAAGCCTAGAGTAGTGTATTAGTTGGAGTGTATGTTATTTAATTCCAGGCTTTCATTAGAACCAGTAATATGATGATAATGTTTATGTGTTGCTTATATTCCTTGACATATTTTATGTTGCATGCGTATAATTATAAATAATTACAATATTAGAACAAAGTTTGATTTCCCATTTCCTAAGTGTGTATAATGATTACTTACTGCCATATATGGACGTGAGATTATTCACAAGCAACGATTTATAAAAATTTATTGATAAAGTTCAATTGAGTTATAAAAATTGCAATCCAACTATCTATTAAAGTTTTATATCTCAGTAAAGGTAAATTATTTTCATAGTGCATTTCGTAAATAACAAATAAGGAAGATTTCTTTACAAATAAAAAACCACTCGAAAGGTAAATGGATAAATTCAACATTATATGTTCATATATGATTAATAGTAAATGTGTGTTTTGAAAGTACTCTTCATCAAGAGTTAAACATTCATAGCACACACAAATTTAAAATACATATCTACAATATTGTATTGGTTCAATAATTTCATATAGCATCTGCTAAACCAAAAACTCTACAAACATTATAGAAAACATTTTAAATCAAACATGCTCAAAAATTTCTTTGTAGACGACATTCTTTACCAATCTGCATGCCACGCCATGATCATCACAACTTAAAATCTTCAGACCACTCTTACATTTAACCCTAGAAATAGAAACATATAATTGGCCATGAGAAAAAACAGGAGCAGGTAAATATAGTCCAACATGAGATAATGTTTTTCCTTGACTTTTATTTATAGTCATCGCAAAGCTAAGAACCAATGGAAACTAGCGCCTTTGAAATTTAAATGGCATGTGTGATCTGATGGTTCTAGATTAAATCTAGGAATATAAAATTTATCACCAACATGATTTCCAGTAGCAACTCTAGCACCAATGACATTCACACCCAACTCAGTAACAACCAACCTCGTACCGTTGTATAACCCAGCATATTGATCAATATTTCTCAACAACATAACAGGAACACCGACCTTCAATAGTAGCTTATGATTAGGAAGTCCAGAACACCTAATTTGATTAACAAATTCAGGAGTCAACCACTCAGAATTAATGCTGTTTGTTTCCTCCATCCTAGTAATAGAATCAGAGCTAAGATATTCTTTTCCTTCACCAGGAAACAACGATAACATGTAATTGTTTGCCTGTTCCACAAACTGCAATTTTGGTACCAATATCGCCCTTTCTTTATAATATTTGAAATCATTCATATGACTAACCAAATTAGGATATATATATATATATATATATATATATATATATATATATATATATATAAACAATTCTTCAGGGGGGATAAATATCAAAATCACAATCATTGTCAACACTCAACTTCCCATCACCAATATCAAGAATCCACTGTGTAAATTCCTTATTCGATTGATTATCAAGAACACTTGAATCCATCTGAACTCTCATATTTTCTGTAAGCCTCACCACCTTACAATGCTTCCATAATATAGATGAGTTAATGGTGGCCATAACAATATCTGCCCTACTTCCCTTTAGAACAACAGTTAATATCTGCCTAAAATCACCACCCAGGACAATAACCTTCCCACCAAATGGTTTATGAGAATATTCTACCATAACAATTCCCATAATATCCTTTAATGTCCTATCCAATGCCTCAAATGCCCATCTATTAACCATAGGAGCCTCATCCCATATTATCAAAGTAGTCTCACGAAGTAAATCTGCTCTAAAACTATTTTGTCTAATATTACAAATTGAGTCTTCATTTAATATCAAAGGAATAACAAACTGTGAATGTGCAGCTCGACCTCCAGGAAGCAAAAGTGAAGCAATTCCACTCGAAGCAACATTTAAAACAATCTTACTCTCAGCACGAAATCTATAAGACAAAGTCTTCCATAAAAAAGTCTTCCCCGTGCCACCATAACCATCCACACAAAAAAAAAACCACCATTTTTTGCTAAGACAGCATCAACAATTTCATCATATACAAATCTTTGTCCAACATTGAGTTGTCCCAAGAATTCAAGATGTTTAACAGCCATTTCATGTGTGTCATATGAAAGTTCTCTAAGGACAAAAATTTTATTCAAATAAGATAAGTCTTCAGTATGAGGAAATGGCATGGTATCAAAATGCTTCAATGACTTCCCACTCAAACGCAATAATTTCTCCATCTCAACCAAACAAATAACCTTCAACTGATCATCACTCAAACATAAATCTGCACATTGAAATAAATTTACAATCATAAATATAAAAATAAAAGTAGCTATTACCTATTACCTATATTTTATACATAAGGAATATGATGAATATAGATTCCAATAATAAATAATGTATAATCATATAAATTATTGGTAAAATAATAAATAGAACAATTTAATAAAACTAATAAATAAAATAATAAAATCATGAATCAGTCAATTATAAAAAATGAAATTCGACCAAACCTACTATTATAAATCTACAAAAATATTACACCTGGTTAATGTAATTGTTTACATCTTTCCTATAATAAACCATCTACTAAGACTTCCCAAGTCTCATCCCATACATGGCGAGGGTTGCTCATACTATTTGACAGCAATAAAGTGATAAAAAGCCTCCTCAAGTATGCCCCAGAAGCCAGTACTGCAACCTCACGAAGTCCATCAATATATTCTTTATCATCAGATAACAAACCCATAGCTGCACATGCTTCTTGAAAAGACTGATAGCTACTATTATTTGTTCTCAAACATTCATAACTCATACAACCCCTTTGAATATTAAGCAATACCCTCATGTAATATGCCTCGCCACTACCAGGCGGCACAAAATTCAAACGACCAATCATTTAACCTCTTTTCTTGGGTTTCCATTCCCTTTGCTGTTGAAGAAACACAAAACTTGAGGGAAACTCCGCATAAGTTAGATGTCTACCTTCAACATATTTAAGGTTGGCATTCATCCATGCCTGAAACATTGTCACCTTGTTTTTATTCTTCTCAACAACATGATCAATTTTTTCAGTATCATTAAACAATACAAACTGCTCTCTAGGAAGATGGAACGTCAAACATTGTACAGGAGGCCATCTTTCATGAATATCAAATGCAAAAAGTCTCCAAGCAGATTCACATGGTGATAAATAGCGACAATCGTAATAATGCTTTATCTCATTAACAGCATGCATTTCATTTAATTGACTTTGACCATCGGTGACAACAGCTGTAACACGATCCGGCCCCTTATTAACATATTTAAACAAATACTTGATGCAATCAGACTTGTTGCAATATCCAATATTAATATGGGCTTGAAAACGCATCAACAATTTAGGATTGTAAGGGACAACATACTGATTGTCCAAATGTACACCACCCTTAACAAAGGCAACACCATTATCTCTTCTCCTATAAATTGGATATCCATCATCATCAAATGTAGTATGATCAACAAATTTCTTCGAAAAATATTTCGAACATTTACCACCCTTCATGCAAGGAGAACTACAATTTACACTACCACAAGGTCCATGAAGCATAAAATTGGTAACAATGTTGTATAAATTAGGGAACCTGGTCTTGCCAGGTAGCTCGGCAGAAATGACTGAATCAATAAAATCAACCGACTGCAGATTATCCTTCTCTTCTAGCCACAACAATATATGTGCATGTGGCAAGCCACGTTTCTGGAATTCAATTGTATACATACCTAATTAATAAAAGAAAAATAATCAATTAACTATCAAATATAAAGAACATCATGTAATATATCATCTAAAATCATATACAATAAATAAAAGCTTAATAATAATACATGCTATAACCTTGCCAAAGAATGAACCCTTCTTCAAATCAAACATCATTTGATTTAATTTCATATGAAACACTCTACACAAAATGTCTGGACGATCGGAAGTAGTCAGTCCAACGGAAGATACCAAATGACGAATCTCATCCCACTTTGGATTACAAGTAAAGGTTAAAAACAAATATGGATATCCAAATCTTCTACAAATTGCCATAGCATCCTGACAATTATTGAACATGTATCTAGGACCACCCGTGAATGAAGATGGAAGAATAACTCTTTTGCCAATAGTTACTGCTTCTACATCACCTTGATCCATAGCTTCCTTAACATTTTGGTGTCTTTTTATAAACAAAATTCTTTGACTTCAAGCATTGAATAACAATCAACAACAAATTGCTGAAACAATCTTTTACTCTTCTATATAGTAGTTTCCTCAAAGTCTCTATCCATTAACCCAAATGCCAAAAACTCCCTCAATGATACATGACCTCTTTGAGTTTCTGCAATAGAGTTTTTAGCAGGCACAATAGGCAAATCTTCTTAAAAACCATCTTCCCCATACGGAAATAATAATGGATATTGCAAAGGCATGAACCAAGCATCGGTCTCAGCAATCCTTTGCAAATACCCTTCTCTAGAATGGACAATCACATCTCAACCTCGATCACGATTGTCAAAATCTCCAACAATAAGAGCAGCAACTTCATCTACAGTTGGTAAATTATACATTCGCGCTTCAACTACCCGGCTACGAATTAATCTTAGTGATACATTTAAACCACTGTCCTACTGAAAAATATCTCTAACACGTCTAAAACTCTTTGCACGAGGATTAAAAGTATCATCCATTTCCAACAACTCTTTCACCAAAGTCTGGTCTAACTTTTTTTTGTCTTTGTCACTCCTGTACCATAAAAATTACATATAATATCCGTAAAAGAAAGCATCAAATTGTTGGTAATCAAAGGATGTTATACACACATTATAATATCCGTAAAGTGACAAATTTAATTTAAACAAAAAATGGGTTAAAAGCTACAACTATTTACAACAGGGTCACAAGAAATTACATATACAAAACATTTAAAATAGGAAACGTCAGATATGACATTGAACAATACATAGAATAACATCAAAATTATATGCAAAATTAAATGTTATATATAGTTTATAAATAAGCACTAAAAATTTGTAAATACCTGAAATGAGATATCCGATTCGACATCCCATTTTGAGTATCATATATATACAATTGTGCCAACTTTGGCTTCTCTCCTTCGAGGGGCAACAAGCTCCCTATTCGATGATAATTTTGACCACCAATAATAAACCGAGGAGGACCATGACTTGAAATAACATTAGTTTGAACTTTACCTCCCATTGATGTAAAAGCAAACATGCTATCAAAGGATGTTATACACACATTATAATATACGTAAAGTGACAAATTTAATTTAAACAAAAAATGGGTTAAAAGCTACAACTATTTATAACAGGGTCACAAGAAATTACATATACAAAACATTTAAAATAGGAAACGTCAGATATGACATTGAACAATACATAGAATAACATCAAAATTATATGCAAAATTAAATGTTATATATAGTTTATAAATAAGCACTAAAAATTTGTAAATACCTGAAATGAGATATCTGATTCGACACCTCATTTTGAGTATCATATATATACAATTGTGCCAACTTTGGCTTCTCTCCTTCGAGGGGCAACAAACTCCCTATTCGATGATAATTTTGACCACCAATAATAAATCGAGGAGGACCATGACTTGAAATAACATTAGTTTGAACTTTACCTCCCATTGATGTAAAAGCAAACATGCTATTATAAGAACATATATTTTCAAGGAAATGAGCACTCTTTAGGTCTTGCCCATGAATCAGATTCCAAAGCAAATCAGGGGGCTTCTCTAAATATTCCAAAACAATTCTTCCCTTCATACAACATATAGAGAACTCAACACCAATGTTTTTCTTACTTTTATCAGCACGTTCCTCAAACCAAACGTTTGCTCCACAATTTTGACAAACATACCTCATAGCTCCAAAATCAACATAATCTAAAATTCATAAATTTTTTTAGAAAAAGATTATTATATATATAGTTAACATCTTCAAAATAAATGATTTTGAGTTAGATAATTCCTAATTTGAATATACCTTCATTTTTCTGCTTTTTAAAACAACAAATTTGCATCATCCTGATCAACAGGAACTTCATCTACACCTTTGAATATATTTGGGCAAAAAAATAAAATATTTAAGGGAAAACTCAAATAGTTCAAACTTAAATTAAAATAATGGAATAATAACAAAGAACAAAATAAAAAAGATACCTGAATATATACTATTTGCATCAGATTGCATGTTTTCATCGGAGAATAGTATATATGGAGGAACAGTTGAATGACATTGCATGTTATTTATACTCCAAGCTTAAACAGTGAAATTATCAAATATTCAGCAAAAAAAAAATGTTATCTCATAAAATATATAAACATTCAAAATCATATAAACTACAAACCTTCATTTTCCTTATTGCAACCCCTCTTATTGTTCCTTAACAAAGACATCCTCTTTTGTCTAGCCTTTTTACCATTGGAAACACGAGAACTATCCACTCGAACACGATCAGAACCACTCATTTTTTTAATAAACTGCACTACCATCAAAAAAATATATGAAAAAATTGAATAAAAAAAATTAAAGATGTTTATGAAATCTTAATAATTCTACAATTTTAATAAAATTAACAATAAAATTACGTCTTTATAAAGCTAGGTAACCAATCCTTTATTTTATCTTAGGGCATGCCCTCCTGTGCTTATTTTCCTGTTTCATTTCATGACTCCTCCGTTTGTTCTCAGATAGGCTTTAGGTAGTTTGTTGCTTTTTGCAGGACTTTAGCTACTTTGAGTCATTAAAAAAAGAATAATTAAATGCAAACAACTATGATATTACTGTAATAAGCAATATATACGAAAGACTTTAATCATTAAAACAACATTGAGAAACACCACTTAAATAATGACATGTGAGGAATACCCTAACACCATCAATAATATAATTTCTATATGAGGATTGACTATAATCACAATCTTAAGCACACTCCTTCTAACACAGCCTCTATTATTGGGTTGATTTCATGTGGGACCATATGTTTTGCTAGGTCTCACATGAAATCCATCCAATAATAAAGATTGTGTTGAGGAAGAGTGTGATAAAGATTGTGATGTTAGTATTTTTCTTTCTATATTCCATATGTCTGTGAGGAATACCCTAAACGTAAGTAGACCATTAATTTATTAATTTATTATTATTAAACATCATAAATATGACTAATATTTTATTATATGATAGAGAGTAGCACCAACTAAAATGCAGACGACATATAACCAACAAAAACTTCTCCCAAACATTCAAATGATAATAATAACAGGAACATAAAAAAAACCATATCAGAGAAAAAAATATCCAAGTAGAAATACCTGGCCTATTGAGATAACTTTGATATTGGATGAGGGAACTTGGTTGCTTACGAACACAAACCAACAAACCTGCAATACCTGGTGTGGCGCAACAAATAGAAATGAAAAGAGAGGAATAAACAAAGGTTATATATATAAGTTCATTGGGAGATAACACACCAAACAATAAAAAAATAAATATAAAACAACAACCTTTTATGATAATTAATAAATAAATATTAATATTAACAAATATATATAAACACCTCTCTTCAAAGTATTCTTTACAGAAGCGTCAGGCCATCTAGCCTATGACATCCCATCAACTTTTATTATACTTGAAAGTAATTCTTTAGGTGTCTTAGAGAGTTCTTAACATGGACAAAAAAATATCAGACTACAAATAGAAAACATACTTCACAAAAAAATTCTTCATTATTTAATATATAACTTGTATTTTAATATGTATATTTTAAAAAATAAACGTGGAAAAGGTTTATACGGCTGGTGTTAATTAAATTGAAAAATTAAGAACAATTATAAACTTGGGTAGCAATACAAATAGTCCCAATATTAGTATTAAGTATACATATACAAAACTATATAAAATATATATATATATATATATATATATATATATATATATATATATATATTAATAAATACTAATAACCAAACATAATGATGTTTCCATTTTGAGAAAATCAACCTACAGGTTTGTATAAATTAATATCTACGAATGAAAATCGTGAAAATATAAACATGATATTAGTAAACATCAATTGCAAATCATAAGATAGATAAATAAGACCTTCTCTGGAATCAATAAATTCATTATCAATCATCAATAAAATACTTCATTAGTTGATTATTTGATGATTATTTTTTCATTATAATTTGAACCAACATTATGATAGCAATCGAGGGTTATTCTTGTAACTCAAGTATACATCCATAATGCCTAACTAAAATTCAGTAGACGTCCACAGTGCCACCACTACAAGAATTTAAGCTATTTCCCAAGGCATATTACCCAGGGCAAAAATCCCTTGGAAATTTTGACGTTTCCCACAGTTAAAGCCTTGGGAAAGTTCTCGCTATGGTTCCCACGGGTTGGGCCTTGGGTAACAGAGGCGCCAACTGCTCCCGCTTGTTTTCCCATGGATTGGGCTGTGGGTATCTGATTTAGCTGTATCCCACGGGTTAGACCCTGGGAAAAGATTTCCATTTCACACGGTTTGGGCCGCAAGAAAATAACGTGGCCTGAGGCGCCGTTTCCCAGGGCTATGGCTGTGGGAAATATGTTACATGAGGCACCGTTTCCCAGGGTTGTGGCCGTGGGAAATATGTTACATGAGGCGCCGTTTCCCAGGGCTGTGGCCGTGGGAAATATGGAATTAGAAACCCCCGCCTTCCTTCACTCCTTGTACGTGTGATCCTCCATCTCCTTCAGTCCCTGTACGCGAACGGCGCCGCCCCAACCTCCTTCGGTTCGTCATCCTCCTCCTGGTCCATCGCCATGCCTCCACGACCTTCACTCTAGCTCGCTGTTCCGTCCATGACCTTTATTCTGCCGCCGTTCCACGAGCTTTTGTCTCTCCGCACCAACCTCATCGTGAAGACCTCCGATTTTCTCTTCACCACCATTGACTTCTTCTCCCTCTTCAGGTATTTTACTGTCTCCAAAGATTTCATTTCATTCTGAATCTACATTTTTTGGGTTTCTATCTTCTCCTATTTCTCTCTTTCCCTCTTTCTATATTTTCCCTCTCTCATGACCATCTCCGGCCACCATGCAGAGCCACTGCCAGCGGCTGCAGGACCTATTCCCACCGGCCACGCACCTCAGGTTAGAACTTCTATTGAGTTTCCCTTTGAACCCTATGATACTATCAGTGTCCCTTTGAACCCTATGCTAAAATTTTGATTCTAGGGAGTGAATTTGATTCTTATAATGTGTTGAGTATTTTGCATTGATTCTGATAGTGTTACTCCTCTGAGCTGAGATTTCTTATTGCTATTTTATTTTATTTTTTATTTTTTATTTTGAAAATTAGAGTTTGCTTAATTGAGGTTGGAGAAGAAAGCTTGAATGATTCTGTTATTTAATTAACTTTCATGATTGCTTGAGATTTTGTAGTTGAGGATGCAGATAAAAATCTCTTGCTATTTTTCAATATTTTTGCGGGATTAAGCAATTTGTGGAAGATTTATATACACAATTGTCTTGATTGTAGTCTTTGTTGCGAATCAGGGATGGGTTTCATTAAGGATTGTGTTGGTGTTGGGATCATATGTGTTGAATGGATTGAGTCTCTTTGGTTAACTATGTTTCAATAATAAGCATTTGCTTTGCTTTGCTTTTATCACAAAATATAATTTAGATTCATCACAAAACAAATTTTGAGATGGATCTAAAAGAAACCAAGTAAAACTTACCTTGTTTATGGTTAACTTTCATTTTCGTTCAGAGTCAAGACACAATTCATGGAAACGATGTTACATTTGTCAACAAATTAAAAATAGGCAATAAGGTACAGTAGACTTGAATAGTCTTTTTTGATTTTTTTTTTCTTCCGGGTAATGTCTAGCTAGGCTAGCTAGCTTGTGATATTCCTCACAACATGACTTCAATTAATAGATTCACTCAAAGATGCTAACTAATTTAAGATGCCATGATTTAATTTAGATTCACTCAAAGATGCCATACAACACCATGAATTGAAGATGCCATGATTTAAATCATGGTGTTGTGTTCTGTACTCGAAATAAGAAGTGTGGAAGATCACAAGTTAGGATTTGGTGGGTTAATATGAAGATGTGCCTCAATATTTTGTTTTTTGTTTTTTTAATTTGATATTTGAAGGTTGTGTGAGTGACCATGCCAGAGCCATGATTTAATCTAAATGATTGTGGCATGAATTGAAGATGCCATGATTTAATCACTTTTTGTATGATGAAAATGATTGAGAATAGGAAGGGCCTTCTTCACTCTTGTTTTGTGATGATTCTAAATTATATTTTGAGATGAATCTAAATTAAATCACAGCAAATTTTGTTTTACAACACCATGAATTGAAGATGCCATGATTTAATATGGTGGGTTAAGATGTGCCTCAATATTCTACACGTTTGTTATTGTATTCTACTCACATACTACCTTTTTTATACTGGTCTACTTTTGCTGCTGATGTGAGTAGTGATTTAGCCCTCAATTCTCTCTTTTGCATGGCTGATTTATGATCAGGGGGCTGCTATGCTTTGTTGTGTGGGCATTGGTGTAATTACTTAATTGGCTTGAATTATGATGTTAATTTCTTTGTTGATGCATTCATATAAAAAAATAAATTTTTATTTATCTAGTCTAATAATAATTAATTGACTTATTAAGCTATAAATTAAAGTTTTTTAATTAAAAAAATACATAGGTTTCCCACGGTTAAAACCCTGGGAAATGTTTCCCAGGGAAAACTCCGTGGGAAACGTTTCCCAGGGATTTGTGGGAAACTTTTCCCAGGGAGTAGTCCGTGAGAAATTTCCCAAGGGTGTGACCGCGGGGTATTTCCCACGGCATACCCGTGGGAAACGTTTCCGACCAGCTGAAAACCGAGGGATCTGAATCCGTGGGTCATCCCTGGGAAATGTGTATTTTCCCACGGATTTTATGGATTTCCCAGGGCCATAGGCCCTGGGAAACAGCGAAAATTCTTGTATCACTGGACGAATTTTCTCTTAAGGGCTTAGCAAGTCCAAAGACTTGTATGGACGAGCGCTTCTGTCACTTGTGTGGACGAGCGCTTCTGTCACTTTAGTGGACGAGTGCTTCTACCACATCAGTGGACGAGCGAATAAAATCTTGTATAGATGCATTCTTAATTTAATACGGTTATACAACCTTTATTCCCTGATATAGTCAACATCAAAATTGTAGAACTGAATTAACTATATTGGCTGCATTATACTCCCTCTGATCCACAATATAAGAAACAAAAGACTAAAATACACATACCAATGAAATACACTGGAAAGAGTTAATTGTAAATAATACTCATATAAATTTCCAAAAATACCCCTTCTAATTATAATGAATATTAAGATAGCCTATAATTAATTATTGTAATTAATAAGGGTAATATTGGAAATTAACATTTAATAAGTGTGAAAATTGTTGTATGTTTCTTATATTTTAGACTAAAAAATAAACCAATTTGTTTCTTATATTGTGGACTGGAGAGAGTATTTTTTTTCTTTATTTTTTTTCCAGACTCATCGTAAATATTTCAAAACTTGTTTAATTAATTGTAACAAAGTTATTTTTAAAAAAAAATACGGTTATTTATTCCAAAATGAATGTTTCATGACAAAAAGACAATGTTTCATTAAGGTAATAAAAGTAATTACATATGACATACAACAAAGACTGGGACAATCTAAAACCACCATGTTTAGATTATAATTACATAAATGACCAACAAAAAGTGCCCCAATCAAGCAGAAACTACTGGACATACATGAACATGGGAAATACAGACCAGACTTACATTTTTTAAAAACCATAAAGATAGGTTGTAGGCAAATTGTGTTTGAATTTGGAAGTTGACACTGCCAATATCCAAACTCAAACACATTGCACAACAAAATACATAAACCTATAACCACAGACGACTTACACCTTACAATAAAACAAACTACTTATATAAGGATCTCCACCAATGACTATACAACAGCAGCAGGATGAAGAAGATCCACCAAAAAAAGGTGATGCATACACAATCTGAGTCGGGGCTTCTCAAGCTTGACAGAAACCATGGCATAATGTGGAACCTCATAATTCTCCACATCAATAACAGTGTTCTTAGTGACACTAACAACGCATTCATTCTGAGTTGCATCAAACTCAGCATCTAATTTTCTCTTTGCAGGAGTGACCCTATTTGTAGAAGTCCACTGATTATCAAAATCAACCCGAGTATCTCTCAATGAAACACATTTGCCAATAATATCAGCACTTGATTGCTAAGGTAACAAAGACAAAAACATATAATCAGTAACAAAGGTAAAAATAGTCCGGACAAAGAACATTACAAAAAAAAACTGGTTACCGAAATATCATCCTTGAAATCCACAATTTCAGTGTCCACCTTTGAAAAGGGAGGCACGAATACAGTCTTCATATAAGAAATTAATAACATATGAAAAATGTTAACAATTGAATAATAATAAGATTTGGAAATAAGGAAACCATAAATAATGTTACTACCAAATCATTATTTATTGGGGATCAAACCATACCTTTAGAGGTGTTGTTTCTGCACCCACAAGATCAAACATCGAAATAATAGGTTCATCATAACAAAGCCTCCTAACTGGGAAAGTGCCTTCGAATTGAAAAGCCTGCTTAAGCTTTGTCTCCACCTTAAACAACATCCTCTTGCCAATAAGATCGTGAAGCACCTGCGGGTAACCAATTCCAGAATCATCCTAAATTAACAAAATTTATTAGAATGAATACATGAATATATGATTGAATGTGTAATTTGAATATGTCAATATGTCAATAGCATAGTATATAATTCCAAAAAATAAACTATACATATATATAATACCTCAAAATGCTGACCAAGAAGATCCTCACAACTCTTTTGAATCAATATATTCACAACACGATCAAACAGGATGAGAACACATGTCCCACTTGCATCAGCAACTTCCACCTTCGCCTTATACCTATATTTAAGTAGTGTGTGTGATCAGTCTAAGCAGCAAAAAGAAAGACAATAATAGATAAATTTTTAGAATCAAACAAATGAAATAAGTATTTATACCTTGGGTAAACATGGAGAACAGGAATATGACAAGCCTCACAATAATTAACTCCAGCCCGAGAAGTCACAGACCTGTTACATCTATTACAAGCCAAATAGAACCAAGACCCATCATTGACAAGGTCAACAATCTCCCCAAGAACAACAAACAAACTGTCCTGAAATAACAGGATAACAATAATCATATCATCAACATTCCATTAATCATCAAATCATCAAATAAGTTTTAAAAAGACAATTTAATCACTAAAATCATATCATATAAATAAATAAAATACAAATACAAATACAAATAAAACGCCAACAACCTCATTAATACTTGTCAGCTGTGAAACAGTCTTCTTAGGATTATTTTTCATGAAATCAGTCTCAAGTCCCTGTCTTGAACTGTCAAGGACCACAGCCAGAGGCTCAACATCTATAGCCCCGTGTTCAGCAATACTTCAGGGAAAGGAAAGCAACTTAATATATTAAAACATTAATTAAATATATAAGATATAAGTTATTAACAACGAACGGAAAAATAAATACAAATAAATACATTCATACCTATTCCTAAATGCAATTGCCTCTTCAATATCTGGATTAAGTAAGAGTCGGGTAGCATTCATGCTATTCTGAATCACAAGCTTGCCTAAATAAAAAAAAATAAAAAACAAAAAGAAATGAGTCAAGGAAGTATCACAACATATTAAATTTTTTTCCCAAAAAAAATAAAATAAAACAACTACAACTTACAAACTAAAATAGCAAAAGAAACAATACATGCCTCAAAAAACCTTCACCCTTGCAAGCTGGAGAACCACTACGACCTGTACATTTTCACCCCCAGCAAGTGAATCCATGAGCAAGTATACATAATCCCCAAACAAAGCACACTCCAGAGGGCCACTGTAACAACCAGATAGACAAATCAACGCAATAACATTCACATAAATAAATCATAACAAACATTGTTTACCAAGTTACCAACAAATATATTATCTAAGTAAGAAGACCTTGGGTCAGTCAGCTCAATTACAACCATGCTAGTTGTCTTCCCATCCTTGGTATATTGTCTCTCAGGATAAACACAAGTCAAAAGACCCATCACATCTGCAAATATTGAAGAGTATTAAAACAACAAAAAAGGGAATCCTTAATATCCTTAATAAGAAACAAACAAACGATAAGATAAGGTTGACAACAGTTATTGAAATTACCAATAAGGTACTCATAATTGTCACCATAGTTGACAATCTCATTAAAAGGCACACATCTAGGTCCATATCTCGGAATAGAGGGGCAACCTCTTTTCTGTACAGTAGTTTTGAGCAGAAAAATCAGTTTAAATTCATGTAAAGACGCCTTGTAACCACCACTATTTGCCACAACATTGAAATAAGCAATCTTGTAACAACATCCCTCTTCAAGTAAAGAGTTGAACTTGTTTAATAGGGGTTTCCTAACAGTGGCTTAGATCTTACCACCCTTTAAAATAAAAGGAAATAAAACATCGACAATCAGTTCCATATTAGAAAAGTAAAATCTACCATAGAACAGAATAGAATATAGAATATATAGAATATAGAATAGAATTATAAAGACACAACAAAGAAGGAAATATAGATGACTACATTTTCATCAACCAACAACATCTCCAAAGAGCTGATCTGCGAAGGGTTGTTAAAAATAGGGATAGTCCAGAGACGGACAACCCTAATAACCAACCGAATTGCTTCCCTGTTGGAAACAACAGAGTCAATTCGATCATAATGCAAAGCCATAAGAACAAAGATTGATAGTTGTTGTGGTTTGAACACTGAATGAAACACACCAAGAACAAGATCACAGCAATGATGCAACAATGCAAATGAAAATGCAATTTGACAGAAAAGAATTGCGAGAAATGAGAAGATTATATGGCGTAACGTAAATGAAAATGTAAAGCAGAAAGAAAGAAAGATCAACACCAAGAAATAACGTGGTTCAGCCGATGTGGCCTACATCCACGGGAAGAGAGCAAAGTCTTCACTATGATTGAAAAGAGTTACAAGATCAAGCTTCAAACTTCACAAGAATCTACACTAGCCCTTGCTTTTCCTGCTGAGACACAGCCACAAGCTTCCTAGTTCTTCCACTTTGTTCTCACCAAAACTCCTTGATCTAGGCCTAACTCTCTATGATTTTAGAAAAGGAAAGATTACACAGTTGATATACAATCACACACACACACCTAATCCTACCATACACATGTATATATATAGATAAGAAAAGGAGACTTCAGCTGCCAAGTTTTTCTCCAATCCAAAACAGAATTCTGTTTGTGCACCAACAGAAAAAACTGATTTTGCTGCCAAAGGAAAAATGCTTGTAACTGACTTTTGCTTGTAACTGAATCTGTTTTTGAGACATTATCAACAAATCTCCACCTTGTCTCTAAAACCCTTCAATCATGGTTCCAGCTTTGCTCTCTTGCCTGACCTTATGCTTCTGAAAAACTGATCAAGTCCAAGCTATGCTTGAACTTGGTTAGAGGTAGGGATTTGGTTAAGGCATCAGCAGGATTTTCTTCTTCATTGAAACCTTCTCAACAAAGAATCTCCTTTGCCTCAATTGCATCCCTTATGAAATGTAATTTAATGTCAATGTGTTTGGATTTGTCATGGTAAACTTGATGTTTGGATAAGTGAATGGCACTTTGGTCATCACTATAAATTGTAACACGGTTTTGTTGAACTCCAAGTTCACCAATAATCCCCTTCAGCCACATTGCTTCTTTGACTCCTTCAGTAAGGGCTATGAACTCTGCTTGTGTTGTTGATAAGGCTACCACTGACTGCAGGACTGATTTCCAACATATAGCAGTTCCAAACATGGTGAAAACATAGCCAGATAGTGACTTTCGGGTATCAACATTTCCAGCATAATCTGAATCCACATACCCTATGATGGCATCTTGAACATGATGGTGTCTTTTAAACAGAAGACCAGATTTCTGAGAGCCATTAAGGTATCTTAGTATCCACTTCATTGCTTGCCAATGAGGTAAACCAGGATCAGCCATAAATCTGCTCATCACATTCACTGCATAAGCTAAGTCTGGCCTGCAACACACCATTCCATACATGATACTTCCAACAGCATTCGCATATGGAATTAATGCCATTTTCTGCTTTTCTTCTTCTGAGGTTGGCCTTTGCTTTGCTGAGAGTTTGTCAAGTTGACCTAGAGGTGTACCAACTGGTTTTGATTCATGCATTCTGAACCTTCTTACTACCTTCTGTATGTAGCCTTGCTGAGACAGAAACAGCTCTCCAGTTTTCCTGTTTCTGCATATATCCATTCCAAGGATCCTCTTGGCTTCTCCAAGCTCCTTCATATCAAATTCTGATTTCAGCTCAGCCTTGATCCTTTGAATTTCAGACTTCTTAGATCCTGCAAGAAGAATGTCATCAACATATAACAAGAGATATATAATCACTTCTGCATTTTCCTTTAGGAAATACACACAACTGTCATAGTTGCATCTTTGGAAACCAATCTGCATCATGAAACTGTCAAATCTTTTATTCCATTGCCTAGGACTTTGCTTAAGACCATATAAGGACTTCTTTAACAAGCGAACCTTGTTTTTGTCTTTAACAAAGCCCTCGGGTTGATGCATATAGATGGTTTCTTCTAAATTTCCATGAAGGAAAGCAGTCTTGACATCTAACTGTTCTAGTTCAAGATCAAATTGAGTGGTTAAAGCAAGAAGAATCCTTATTGAGCAATGTTTGACTACTGGTGAGAAGATCTCATTGTAGTCTATGCCCTCAACTTGAGAAAACCCTTTTGCCACAACCCTTGCTTTGAATCTAATATCGTTGTTGCTTTGAGCATCTTCCTTTCTCTTGAAGATCCACTTGCAACCTACAATCCTTTGTCCTTTAGGTGGATCAACTAGAGTCCAGGTGTTGTTTTGTTCAAGAGATTTCATTTCCTCTTCCATTGCTTTCATCCATTCCTTCTTGTATCTGTCCTGACTGCCTTGAAAGTTGTTGGGCTCACAGCCTTGACCTTCTTCCCCTATGCTCAAGGCATAGCATATGAGGTCTGCTTGTGCATATCTCTTTGGAGGGACTATATTTCTCCTTGCTCTGTCTCTCACAAGGTTGTAGTCACTTGTAGCTGGTTGGGATTGTTGTTGATCCTCGGGGTTCTGTTTCATCTTGTCTTCTTTGCATCTGCATTCTCCTTTCTTGTTGTTGACAGCTCCACCTCAAATTGAGAGGTCTCTGGAGCATTTGTTTGAGTGTCTGGCCTTTCTTTTGACAAAGATGCCCATTCTAGTCTCATCAAAGACTACATCTCTGCTGATTATACATTTTGGTTCTCCGGATCTAGTCTCCACAGTTTGTAGCCTTTGACACCAGTGGGATAACCAATGAACACACATCTTGTTGCTCTGGCAAAGCAAGCTTGTCTTGCTTAACATGTGCAAAGGCCAAAGCACCAAATATCCTTAGTTTGGAGTAGTCTGCGGGTTTACCTCTCCACATTTCTATTGGAGTCTTGAAGCCTCGTAGCAGATGATGGACATCTATTGATGAGATACACTTCTGTATTCTGCAAAGATCTCCCCGTAAACTCTTTGGCATCAAAGACTCAATATCATGCATCTTACTCTTTCCAAAATTGTTCTATTCATTCTTTCGGCCAAGCCATTCTCTGTGGGAGTACCTGAATGTTTTCTATGCCTTCTAATTCCTAACTTCCTGCAAAAGTTGTTAAACTGCTCTGAAAGATATTCCAGGCCATTGTCAGTCCTTAAACACTTAAGTTTGGTTCCAGTTTTTGTTTCTATTTCAAAGATACCAAATTCCTTGAATTTTTCAAAGGTTTCACCCTTGTTCTTAAGTATATAAATCCATACTCTCCTAGAATAATCATCAATGATAGTTAGAAAGTAATAACCCCCTCCATGAGTCATGGTTCTAGCTGGCCCCCATAAATCTGAGTGAGCATATTCAAATATGGATTTAGTGGTGTGTTTGTCGGCAAGATTGAAACTAACCCTATGAGCCTTGCCTAGAATGCAGTGATCACAGAAGTCTAAGTTACCTATTTCATCATGGTTTAAGAGATTCTGTTTGCATAATTCTTTTAGACCTTTCTCACTAACATGGCCAAGCCTCATGTGCCATAATCTGGTTTTATCTAAAGGGATCTGACTAGCTACTGAGGCTTGGGCTATTACAGTAGATCCATCTAAGATATAGAGACCATTCCTCTTGATGCCTTTAATTATTACTTTGTTGTTCACAAAACTTTAAGCATACCATGTTCAATGTTAGTTATGTGACCTAAGTTGTCAAACATGCTTATGGAAAGTAAATTTCTCTTCAATTCTGGTACATACCTGACCCTTGTGATTATGGTCTCTTGTCCATTATACATCTTCAACTGGATTGTGCCTTCTCCCCGAACCTTGCAGGGCTTGTTGTTTCCAAAGAAGACAACTCCACCATCTTGAAGATTTAAAGACTCGAAATAGTCTTTTCTTGGACACATATGATAGGTGCACCTAATCCAATCAGCACCCAATCCTTTTCTCGATGCTGAATTTGACAAAGACTAAAGCTTCTGCAGATTCATACCCCGAGGACTCATAGCCCGATGAGACAATTGCTTTGCATCACCAGTTTTTGGCCTGTCTTAAAACCTTTATTCTTCCTCTCAGGGCACTCCCTTTTGAAATGACCCTTCTTGTGGCGGTGGAAGCATTTGTACTTGGACTTATCTTGATTCCTAGACTTTGATCTGTGCTTTCCTGGTTTTGCACTTCTCTTTTCATGTCTTCCTCTCATGACACTCGGGCCTTCGCATTGCCTTCTCGCTCTTGCTTCTCGTTTCTTTTGGAATTCTTTTGTCCTTATGGATGATTGTACCTCATCAAGAGTGATTGTTTGATCTCTTCCAAACAAAATCGCATCCTTGAAGTGTTCATAGGAACTTGGCAATGCACTCAGCAGGGATCGATGCCTTATCCTCATCATCCATCTCAACTTCAAGATTCTCAAGATCATCAAGAATCTTGTTGTAATCTGTAACTGCTCAAAGAATCGACTTGTCTTCACTCATCTTGAATGAGAAGAGTTGTTGCTTCAAGAATAATCTGTTTGCCACAGATTTGGTCATATACAAAGATTCCAGTTTCAGCCATAGAGCAGCTGCAGTAGGTTCTCTAGCAACTTCTCTTAAAGGTTTGTCTCCAAGGCACAGAATGATGATGCTTCTTGCCTTGTTTATGAGCTCCCTTTTCTCAGCAGTTGTGAGAGTGTTTGATAGAGCTGCCTCACCCTTGAGAGTGTCCCCAAGACCTTGTTGAACAAGCACTGCTTGCATCTTGACTCGCCATAATCCAAAGTCGTTTGTGCCAGAGAACTTTTCGATGTCAAACTTTGTTGAACTCATGCTGAGATGCTTCTTCTTTCAGTTTTCAGTTTCTTTCTTTCTTCCCACAGACGGCGCCACTTGTTGTGGTTTGAACACTGAATGAAACACACCAAGAACAAGATCACAGCAATGATGCAACAATGCAACAGAAACAGAATTTGACAGAAAACAGAATTGCAGAAACAGAAGATTATATGGCAGAACAGAAATGAAAATGTAAAGCAGAAAGAAAGAAAGATCAACACCAAGAAATAACGTGGTTCAGCCGATGTGGCCTACATCCACGGGAAGAGAGCAAAGTCTTCACTATGATTGAAAAGAGTTACAAGATCAAGCTTCAAACTTCACAAGAGTCTACACTAGCCCTTGCTTTTCCTGCTGAGACACAGCCACAAGCTTCCTAGTTCTTCCACTCTTGTTCTCACCAAAACTCCTTGATCTAGGCCTAACTCTCTATGATTTTAGAAAAGGAAAGATTACACAGTTGATATACAATCACACACACACCTAATCCTACCATACACATGTATATATATAGATAAGAAAAGGAGACTTCAGCTGCCAAGTTTTTCTCCAATCCAAAACAGAATTCTGTTTGTGCACCAACAGAAAAAATTGATTTTGCTGCCAAAGGAAAAATGCTTGTAACTGACTTTTGCTTGTAACTGAATCTGTTTTTGAGACATTATCAACAATAGTATTGGATGATTGATAATTGAGACAAAGAAAAGGAAGGAGATAAGTATCTGTTGAGGTGATGTACCAACAAAATGAGGATCCAATTTATAGGCAGCAAGAAGCATGAATCTATAAACAAATGTGGGAGGGAAAAATCAAATTTGAAATCTAAACTACAAAAAAATAAAAAAATAAAAATTGGGAGGGAAAAATCGATGAACACCTATTTTAAGTTGTAATGTCTGCTAAATCAAATCAGAAATCAGATTAGATCAGATAAGATGCACCAATAGATACACATACACAAATATCACCAAATATAAATCAAATTCAAAGTCTATAAAAGGCTAATCAAATCAGCAGTTCAAAAAGAACAAATAAAAATCATCATTATAACCTTAACTTCGAGACCCCAAACTACCTAATCTACCTAGTAACCTAAAAGGAGTGAATTCAGATCAGATCCAACAAAACAGAAAACAACTATGAACCTCAAATAAACAACGAATATAATATAAATTAAACTATAAATATAGAATATATAGAATAAAATAAAATAGATTATTCCTATGGCTAATCTAGGGAAAACAAAGCAATAGGTAATCTAACGAAAAGATATGAAAAGATATATAGCAATATAGCAATCAAAACCACCGCTCAAAATAGCCCAGTAGGGTTAACACCAGCGCTCCATGAATCGACCGGCTACACTGCACAATCGGCAGAGAAGACGGAAAGATGGGGTGGGATGAGAAATAGCAACAAAATGGGAGACATTATCGCAGAAGGGAGTGAGAGGAGAAGAACACTGTAGAAACGAAGAAAGAGAAAGAAGACCGAATATAGGGAAAGAACTTTTAGAATTTGAGATGAATGGAAGAAGATAATGAATAAGAAATATAAGAAATAATATAATAAATAATAAATAAAAAGTAGATACGCCATCCCTCTATTGAACATGTCTAATTGCCATAAATGCTCTCTTCTGATTGAAGAGTGGGAACGATCGACTCGGTGGACGAGCGCTTCTGTCAGTTGTGTGGACGAGCGCTTCTGTCAATTGTGTGGACGAACGCTTCTGTCAGTTGTGTGGACGAGCGCTTCTGTCAATTGTGTGGACGAACGCTTCTGTCAGTTGTGTGGACGAGCGCTTCTGTCAATTGTGTGGACGAGCGCTTCTGTCACTTTAGTGGACGAGCGCTTCTACCACATCAGTGGACGAGCAGAATAAAATCTTGTATAGATGCGTTCTTAATTTAATATTGTTATATAACCTTTATTCCTTGATATAGTCAACATCAAAATTTTAGAACTGAATTAACTATATTGGCTGCATTATACTCCCTCTGATCCACAATATAAGAAACAAAAGACTAAAATATACATACCAATGAAATACATTGGAAAGAGTTAATTGTAATTAATACTCATATAAATTTCCAAAAATACCCCTTCTAATTATAATGAATATTCAGGTAGCCTATAATTAATTACAGTAATTAATAAGGATAACATTGAAAATTAATATTTAATAAGTGTGAAAATTGTTGTATGTTTATTATATTTTGGATTAAAAAATAAACTCATTTGTTTCTTATATTGTGGACTGGAATGAATATTTATTTTTTTTATTTTTTTCAGGCTCATCGTAAATATTTCAAAACTTGTTTAATTAATTGTAACAAAGTTATTTTAATTGTAACAAAGTTGATTAAGTTATTTACAACTAATCACTCGATATTTCTTTTTCAGATCTGAAACCCGAATAAAAAATAGATTTCTTCCCTAAAACACGATTAAGCTATCAGGCAAGCAAACAGTAAAGACAGCACCTAACCGCCATTATTATAAAGTTATGATTCAAGGACTTACATCATAAATGATAAATAATAGAATCCCAGTTGTATGATCAATGTTTTTTTTATATAAAATGGGGACATCATAAGATGTTCTCTTTATATTTTATATGTATTTTGAGAGACGTGTATATAAATAAAAGATAAAAAATAAAAAAAAATAACAATAAATATATACGATGATAACTCCAGCTGTCCAGTGGGCGCTGACGGTGTCGGTGATGAACTTGAGCAGTGGATGTGAATGATTGGTTTGGTACCGTTACACTATATATTACATTAGATTAGAGACCCGGTGCTTTATCAGCTGCAACTGAAACCCTATTTTGCTACTTTACACTCACAAAAAGAAAAACGAAAGCAAAACAACTGTAGTTATAGCATAAGCATAGCGTGTGAAGTGAATCGAGGTTCTGATATGTCCGATTCCGACCCAATCAAGCTTGATTCCACCGGCAACGGCGAAGAGAGGTCAAACTCTCTCTTAGCCAACACTCGCTGCAGTTTCTGCTTCCCCTGCTGCTTCGGTTCCCGTCGCTCAGCATCCGTTGGCTCCGCATGGTGGGAGCGCGTGCGAACTGGGTCTTGGTCTCAGTCTCACTCCGAGGATCATCCGATAACCGGAAGCGCAGGTGACCGGTGGTGGTCTCGTGGGTTCATGAAAGTTCGCGAGTGGTCAGAGATCGTAGCCGGTCCACGCTGGAAGACGTTCATCCGGCGGTTCAACCGGAACCGGAGCGGCGGTTTAAGGAATAATGGGAAATACCAATACGACCCCTTGAGTTACGCCTTGAACTTCGACGAGGGCCCGGGGCAAAACGGGGATTTCGAAGTTGACGATTATGTCGGGTTACGGAATTTCTCCACCCGTTACGCTGCTGCTACTCCCTTGAAGTCTGTTTCGACGGATGCTGGTCAAGACGTCGCCGTTTTCAGCTGAGAAAGAGAAGGGAATAGAGGGTTCGTGCGCCGTATACGCTAATCTGCGCCAGTGGGGTACTGCGCTGATTACGGGAGGTAAGCGTGAGTGGGGCTTCTTTTGTTTTTTGTGTTTTTATCTATCCCAATTTCCAGTATTTTTTTTTTTTTGACAAATCCAGTATTTCTTTTTTAGTGGATATTATATTATTGTATATAATTTTTTCATTATAATATATATATATATATATTTTGTTATTATCGAAAATATCATGCTTTGTTTCAATGGTTGGTGACGTGTATACGGCGGCGTGGTGTTGTGTTGATAATGATTGGAGTTGACTAGGAAAGGATGAAACTTGGCTTGTAATTCACAATTTTCTCTTTTGTCCGTTTATTATTAGGATACTTCTATGTGACGCCGTTTTGATTTCAGCCAATAAATGAAGGGTAGCATTTAATGATTTAGTATTCAAAAATGATATTTTGACACAAAATATCGACATAATATGACGACATTATACGGTGATGCATTGTAGCAGTGATGTAGCAGGCCTTTTTTAAAAAAAATATTTAGTTTTTTCTTAAAGAAAATTGTTCTTTTTCTTTTTAATATTTAGTTTTTTTGGAGAAATAAATTTTTTGATTAAATATATGTAAATATTTGGTTAATCAAATACAAATATGTGGTTAGTTCAGTTCATTATCTGGTTAATGGGTTTTTTGGTTAAGTATGTGTAAATATATGGTTAATTAGGTATAAATATCTGGTTAACTCAGTTCATTATCTGGTTAATGGGTTTTTTGGTTAAGTATGTATAAATATATGATTAATTAAATATAAATATCTGATTAATTTAGTCCATTATCTGATTAATGAGTTTTTTTGAGAAATAAAATTTTTGATCAATTATGAACAAATATCTTATCTAGTTAGTTCAAAAACAGTGCTACAGTAGCATAGGTGTAGTAAATCTGTGTCAAATTATCACTGCTATTTAATATTTTATCATTTATTATTCAATATACTACTCATTTACAATACTGTACTTGGGTCAAACTAAATACGCCACCCAAGGTCCCACTGCATTCACGCGCCCTCTATGTCAAGTGTCTCAGACCATGCGAAAATCATAAATCTGGAATCCAAAATGAAGGGTAGCATTTAACGATTTAGTATTAAAAAAAAAATGATATCTTGACACAAAATATTGACATAATATGATGATATTATACGGTGTTGTAACAGGCCTTTTTTAAAAAAATATCTAGTTTTTTTTTTAAAATTTGTTCTTTTTTTTTAATATTTAGTTTTTTTTAGAAATAAATTTTTTAGTTAATTACGTGCAAATATCTGGTTAATCATGTACAAATATCTGATTAATTCAGTTCATTATTTGATTAATGAGTTTTTTGGTTAAGTATGTACAAATATCTGGTTAATTAGATAAAAATATGTGATTAATTTAATTCATTATTTGATTAATGAGTTTTTTTGTTAAGTATGTATAAATATCTTATTAATCAGGTATAAATATCTGATTAATTTAATTTATTATCTGATTAATGAGTTTTTTTAGAAATAAAATTTTGATCAATTATTTACAAATATCTGATCTGGTTAGTTCAAAAACGACGCTACAGTAGTATAGGTGTCGCAAATCTGTATTAAATTATCCCAGCTCTTTAGTATTTTGTCATTTATTATTCAATATACTATTCATTTACAATACTGTCCTTGGGTCAAACTCCACCCAAGGTCCCACTGCATTCACGCGCCCTCTATGTCAAGTGTCTCAGACCATGCGAAAATCATAAATCTGTAATCCAAAATGGGGTGCAGCTCAACGGGACTCGAGCTCGTGTGCTACACATCGTAATAAAACCAATAAGCTAGCACTTTAACCTGTGATAAATCTTACAAATTTTTAATATATATTCATGTTAATCATAATGAACTTCGTATATACATATTCATCCGGTTCAACAAATAACTCACTGATTCGACCATTAACTGAATGCCTTGACCAAGTCAATGACTGATTCAGTTTTAATAACATAGCTTTTATTAATTTAGTCTAATAACTTAAAAAGTTTGACGTCTCTCACTGGTACAAGGCTAGACCTTCACCTTTTGCAACTTCAATTTTTTTTCCTTTTCCTTTTAAATAAACAAAACGTATGGTGTGTTCTAAGAAAAATAGACAGAAGCCTCACTGGAAATAGAACACGCAATCTTTCAACTTAAATGAGAACAAAGGGTCATTATCCTAAACATTGATGTTTGTTAATGACCATCTTCTTTATATTAATAACTTATTGTTATTTGTTACATTTATGATTTAAAAATTATATCATGGATGGTGTTAGTCACACTTAAGGAAAACAATTTTTATGTTATAATTTTTTTTTCAATTGTCCATTAATTTTAATATTATTTTTAACCAATTAAATGTTTATAACACTACTGTTTTCATGACATAACATTATTTTATTCTAAGAAAAGATTTAAATAATTTTAAAAAATTATAATGAACTTCCAAATATCCTAACTCAACCTTGATAACCTTTAACCCTTCATTTGGAGTGAAAAATAAAAAAAAATCATCTTGGTGTACACAAGACTTAGTTCACATTCCACTATATTACACATTTCGTGACATAACCACATTGTCTTCTAAAAAATTCATTTAAAAATATATATATAATGATCCAAATACCCTAAATCAACCCTAATAACCTTTAACATTAACTTTGGAGAGAAAAATAAAAAATAAAAAAATTATCTTGGAGCATCTTGGCCTAAGAAGGATATAATTGAGTCATCCACTATAATACTGCTTTCGTGACATAACTATATCGTCCTCTAAAAAAATTATTATTTTTAAAAAAAATAGAATGAGCTTCCAAATATCCTAACTCAACCATAATAACCTTTAACCCTAGTTTTGGAGAGGAAAAAAAATTAAAAATCATCTTGGCCTACCAAAGACTTATTTGGGTCGTCCACTATACTATTGCATTCATGACATAACCATATTGTCTTCTAAAATAATTTAATTTTAAAAAAATAGAATTAGCTTCCAAATACCCTAACTCAACCTTAAAAACCTTTAACCCTAGCTTTGAAGTAAAATATAAAAACTAAAAAATCATCTTGGCCTACGAAGTATTTAGTTTGGTCATTCACTAAACTATTGTTTTCGTGACATAATCATATGGTCTTATAATTTTTTTAATTTTTTTTAGAAAAAAATAGAATAAGCTTCCAAATACCCTAACTCAACCCTAATAACATTTAACCTGGATTTGGAGTATAAAATAAAAAATAAAAAAAACATCGCGGGAGCTCATTGCTACGAAAGCAATATGGTTATGTTATGAAAGCAAAAGTAAGATGGATTACACTCAACCATGTCCTCCATGGGTCAAGATGTCCCAATATTTTCCACTCCAAAGCTAGGGTTAAAGGTTATTAGGGTTGAGTTAGGGTATTTGGAAGGTCATTCTATTTTTTCAAAAAAAAAATTTAAAAAAATTTAGAATACCATATGGTTATGTCACAAAAAACAATGGTATAGTGAATGACCAAAGTAAATCCTTCGTAGGCCAAGATGATTATTTAATTTTTATATTTTTCTCCATAGTTAGGGTTAAAGGTTTTTAATTACGGTTGAGTTAGGATATTTAGAAGCTCATTCTATTTTTTTTTCTTTTGAAAATTAAATTATTTTATAAGACAATATTGTTATGTCACGAAAGCAATAATATAGTAGATGAGACACCCAACTAAGTCCTCTGTAGGCCAAGATGATTTTTAATTTTTTTTTTCACTCCAAAGCTAGGGTTAAAGGTTATTATGGTTGAGTTAGATATTTGGAATCTCATTCTATTTTTTTTAAAAAATTAAATTATTTAGAAGACGGTATGGTTATGTCACGAAAACAGTATTATAGTGGATGGCTCAATTATACCCTCCTTTGACCAAGATGTTCCAAGATAATTTTTTTATTTTTGATTTTTCTCTCCAAAGTTAAGGTTAAAGGTTATTAGGGTTGATTTAGGGTATTTGAAAGATCATTCTATTTTTTTTAATAAAAAAATTTGAATTTTTTTTAGAAGACAATGTGGTTATGTCACGAAAGGTGTAGTACAATGGAATGTGGATGACCCAACTAAGTCTTCTGTACGGAAAGATGAGTTTTTTTTTGTTTTTTTTTCACTCCAAATGTAGGGTTAAAGGTTATTAAGGTTGGGTTAGGATATTTGGAAGTTCATTCTAATTTTTTTTAATTATTTAAAACTTTTCTTAGAAGACAATATGGTTATGTAATGAAAACAATAGTGTTATAAACATTTAATTAGTTAATAATAATATTAAAACTAATGGGAAATTGAAAATAATTTTATAATATGAAAATTATTTTCCTTAAGTGTGATTAACATCATCCATGATATAAATTTTAGATCATAAATTTAACAAATAAAAATAGGTTATTAATATAAAGAAGATGGTCATTAACAAAACATCAATGTTTAGGCTGTTGACCATCTGTTCTCATTTAAGTCGATAGGTTGCATGTTCTATTCCCACGGAAGCTTCTGTTGATTTTTCCTCTAACACACCATATGTTTTGTTTATTTAAAAGGAAAAGGGAAAAAAATTGAAGTTGTAAAAGTTGAGAATTGAACCTTGTACCAGTGAGAGAAGTCAAATTTTTTAAGTTATTAGATTTTTAAAAAAAATAGTGTTATTAAAATCGGATCGATCATCGACTCGATCGAGATACTGGATTATTGGTCGAACGAGTTATTGGTTGAACAGGATGGATCAATATATATAAAATTCATGGGTTTTACTATCAACATTAATATATTAAAAATTCGTAAGAGTAATCATAATTTCAAGTTATAGCCTAGTGGTTGGAGCCCCACAAGCTGCATTTTGGCACTTCCAATTTTATCAATTTCGCTTGGTCTGTGTGGACCAACGGAGAGCGCGTGGATGAAGCAGCCAGCAAGACCTTGGGTGTGGTGTTAAGTTTGATCTTGAAGGACATAATTATAAATAATGAAGATTGGTATATTAAATAATAAATGATAAAGTATTAAACTATTAAATACTCTTTATCAATTGGCTTAATCAAAATTATATCAAAACAGTTAAATTAGCTCACATACCATAGAAATATCCTTATTATTATATTATTTGTTTATTTTATATTACAAATTAGATTCGTAGATAGATGGGCTTGCTGTGCCAATCGGGTGAGCAAGCCGAAGAAAATTCTCTACGTGCAATGTATGCGGATCATTTTTTACGAAATTAATTAATTAATCGCCAGTGAAAATTATAGGGTAAATGTCTTTGGATCCGTTTTGTTTAGATTTTGATAAAATTGATTTTAAAAAAATTAATTTTAAAAAATGGAGTTTGAAAAAATTGGTTTGTGTTTGATAATAATATTTTAAAAGTGAGTTTAGAAGAATTGATTTTGTTTGGATGATAAAGTAAAATCACTCTTGAGATGTAAATATCTAGAATTTTGTGGGTCCTACATCTAGAATCAATTATTTTCAACGGAAAAGCTAGAAATTTTTGCTTCCACAAAACTCAGTTTAGACCCACCAGGAATCAATTATTTCCAAATGAGTTTTGTATCCAAACGCATGAACAGTACTCCAATGGTGTTTCAATTTTCTGGGACGGGAAAAAGTGTCGTTTGCGTTTGGAAAAATCCTAACCAAACGGGTACTTTATTGCTTTTCATCTAATATATCATTTAATTTTATTTATTGGATTGAGATTTTAAAAATTGTTTGACTTTAAAAAGTTTGGTGGATTTGAAAAGACTAGATAAGAATGTATTTACTTTTGAGACTTTTTTTTTCCTTTTAAGATTGTTTTTTTTTACTAAAAAAGATATCCATTCATTTAAATTTGTAAAATACATCGAAAACCATACAAATTCAACATCACTAAAACCGAAAAGGATGAATCTGTGAACAAACTCACAGCACCCAGGTTAATAGCATAACACATCAAAATGCCTACAAATGTGACAAAATCAAAGTGACCGAAAATACTCACATGCCTCTGGATCTGTAACGTTGACGCCCAAGTTTTGATTGAATATGTAATGGATCGAAGCTGATCTGTCAATCTGAACCAAACGAACACCGCAACAAGACGGGAAACCAAACGACGCCGCAACAAGATGACAAACAAAACACCGCCGCACGTAGGCGACGAAAACACAGAAAAACACGAAAGAAAAACCAGATCTATATGAAAAAACCACTTATTTAGATAAAAGGAGAGAAAAAAAATGTAGAGGGGTGATTCCAGGCCAAAAAATGGCCCAAAACCACCCCCTTCCGGTGGATGAGGAAGAAGGAAAAGAGGAGTAGAGGGAAGGTTGAGAGAGAGAGGCGACTCTAGGTTTTTACAACTGTTCCTTAATATTGTTATAATCTGGATTCTCATGTTTGAATTTTAAAGGATTTTTATTATAAGACTTTATAAGATTTAAATGGACTATATGGATTTATAAGATTTGTAAGGAACACATGTGTTTTTTTTTTTTTTACAAAAGGAATACATGGTTTTCTAGCAAACATTCAAAGTTACAAAAGTCAATAAAAAAATAACAAAGAGATGAATAATTTTTAATTAAAAAAAATTAAAATTCAATACAAATTTTCTAATCTTTTAATTAATAGCCAATTCGATATAGTTTCATGTCCTCATAAGTAGCATTTGTCCACATATCCAAAGTTATACTAGCCCTCCATACATTAGCATATTCTCGATCTTGCTTTTGGGTTTAAACAATAGGTTCCAAATTATTGTCTTCATTAGCTAGTAATGTTGAAGATGAAGATTCGTCTATTGATTTAATTGGAAATTCATCACAATGACATTTTTTGTGAAGGAAGTTACGTGATGCCACACATGCTCTGCTTATGTCTTAAATAGAAATAGAGGCGTACACTTAAAAATTTAAAAGTCTCAAATATCATCTCGATCACATTTCTTATTGTGAAACTCTCAATTGAATTACTATTGTAACATTTATAAGAAACTTATTAGTTATTTCTGAAGAATACTCAACCAAATTACAATTTGGAATGAGTGTAAAAAAAAAAAACATTAATTCAACTATAGTTTTTTTTTTTAAAAGTGGCGCCTTCAACAATTCAACCTACTATGCAAGCTAATCATGTGATACTTTTTTTTTTTTTTACAAACAAAGAATATGATATATTACCTATTAATATGATATATATGCAAGCAGATAATGGTGGATATTGTACCGCACCATGGTATAATCGTTTCAACAAATATTGAAAATTGATATGCAAGCACCGACGCATAGCTAGAGCAACAAATGAAAGAAAAGAGATACACCGCGAGAGCAAAAATTGCAAGAAAAGAGTCGTACGTATCGTCAAAGTAGGACAGAAAACGACCGAGAAGAAAACCAAGAGAAGATCGTGGGAATAAAAAATCTGATGTGTTTGGGTGGAATACCCTTCTGAATTAGAAGCTTTTGAATATCAGAAGATTTTATATAAATGAAATTTTTTTTTGATTTATATTACTAGATTTAGATTCTTAATTATTCGACCTGATTGAATATCAGAAGATTTATTTATATTATTTAGAAGTCTTGAGATCATTAAAAAAAAATCTTGATTGAATATCATACGATTTTTTATTATTATAAATAAATTCTTTAAAATCCAATTCAAAAAAAAATGTTTTATAAAAATTTTTAAAATCCTAATCTAATACACTCTTTAGACTATCTTTACATTTTGCACTATGTCATTTTCATGAATTAAAAATTGTTAGGCGATCAACCAAGTTAACATGTTTTTTGTGATGACTTTTGGGCAAATGGATAACCTTTTCTTAAGAGCGTGTTCGAGCGACTTGTTAGATTGCTTTCTTGAATGAGTGCGATATTGACACGTAGAAAAATGTTTGATTGTTTTCTTGAATCAGTGGGATATTGACATGAACAAAAAAATGTCCTTATCTATTGATTTTCAAACAAACAAAGGAACACACGTCCATAAATTTCTCGTTTTAAATTGAAGTGAGACATCACGTATCTCTTCATTTGCTGCGGCAATTTAATCAAGAAATTTTAATCCACCTAGAAATCAGTGAGAAAGAAAATGGCTAATGCTAAATGAACACAACTTTCCGATACTTACAGTATAAAACTATTACAAAAAGTATTATTTTAATAATGAATAGAATTTTAACAATAAAACAAAACATTTATGAATTAAGAAAATATTTAAAAATATTAGAAAAATTAGAACAAAATAACCATGTTATTTATCAGCAATATTTGGTTAGAAAAAGAATAAAAAGACTAAAACAAAAATTAGAAAAATACATAGGATAATGAGACTATCCGAAGAGATAGAATAATGATTCAAAGAATTAGAAAGACTTATGAAAGAAATAAACAAAAATATTATGCAACTAATAGAAACCACAGATAAAATTGCAAATTACACCTGTAATAAAATACAAAAAGGACAAAATGAAATAAAAGATATTAAAGAAACATTATATAATATAAGCAGAGGAGAAGAAATAGATGAAAATGAAGATATTATTAAAATAAAAATTATTCTAGAACAACCAGAAAACCTTTTAGATTATGAAGAAAATAATAGATGTATAACAAAAAAGGAATTAGATGAAATTTTGAAAATAAGAAATTTAGATAAAATAATAATTAAACAAGAACTAGATCAAAAATCATCAAAAATACATACACCAGTATCCGCATGGAGAGGATAAAAGATGAATATATGGAAACATTAAGAAAATCAAACGACATAGAAGAAATTCAACAATTATTAGAACAACTTAAAATAGTTGAAGAGGAAAATAATCAATCACACAAAATTGAAAAGATCGATAAAAATGATATAGAAAATAATGAGAATGAAGAAATAATTTTAAATTATAGTTCATCTTCAGAATCTAAAGAAAACCATATAAGAATGGAAAAAGGAGAATATAGCGGAAAAAACCCTAAAAGAAAATGGGAAGAATATAAATATACACCCCAAGGAGCTTGGGATAAATATGAAGAAGAGACTATGTATAATAAAGGATATGCAAGAAAAAATAATAATCAATGGACAAAAATTCAAGAAGAATTTAAACCTCGATATAATAATATAGGAAATATTTTAGACCTTGATTGTATAAGAAATAAAGAAGAAGTCTTATTAAGATGGACTAATGAGATAATATTAATGATCTTAACTGACGAAAGATTTAAACAGTTAAACTTTATAGAAACCAAAAATTTTGTAACATTTAAAACGACAAGAAATGTACAAAAGTTTTTAATAGGAATTAATGATGAAGACTGGATTAAATATGGAAGAATGGTGGATAATAGCTCAGATTATGTTAAATTAATAATGACACTGATACATCAAGAACTCTTAGGATATAATCTGATGGAACAAAGAGAAAAAACAAACAAAACTCTAATTGAAAATGCCAAATCACATTTAAATAGAATGCAGATTTGTGATATGTGCCAGATTGAAAGTTTCATCTGCGAATATCAAAAATACTATTATCAATTGGATGAAGAAACTAAAGAAATATATAAATATATCTTTATAGATAAACTACCGTATCCACTTAATTCAAAGATTAATAGATTATGGGAATTAAGACCAGAAGAAACCGCAAATACTTTAGGAGGAGTTATTAAACTTTTATACCAAGAATTAAGAGAGCAATGTTTGAATAGAGAAACAATTAGACAATTAAATAGAGGAAGTACTGTCATTTGTTGTGACATCCCAGAAATAGAAAAACCAGAGAAATATGGTTGTGATAAAACAATAAGAAGAAAAAGAAAATATTATAAGAAATCAAACTTACGAAAGACTTATCCTAGAAAGAAGAATTATTATAAAAATAACAAAAAGAAATATTTTAGAAGAAAAAGATCAACACCAAAAAAATACTGCCCGAAGGGAAAAAAGAAATGTGTTTGTTGGATATGTAATGTCGAAGGACATTATGCCAATGAATGCCCTCAAAGAAAGGAAAAAGATTTTAAAGAAAAATCAAAATTAATAAAACAAGTTTTCCAGATATATGAACTTGAACCACTAGAAGAAGAATTAAGTAATTCAGATATAAGTATATAGGAATATTCCGAAGATGAATTATCTTCAGAAGAAAGAGAATCCGAATAATACATATATAAAAATACTGATAGAAAAAGGTAATAAAGAAACAGAAGCCTATATAGATACTGGAGCAAGTCTTTGCCTCGCAATAGAAGCCCTTATAGACAATTGGGAAAAACTAGAAAAGCCACTAAAAATACAAATTGCAGATGGAACAATACATCCACTGTATTGGATAGCAAAAAGAATTACTTTGGTAATACAAGAAAAGATATTTATTGTACCAACAATATATAAACAAGAAACTGGAATAGATATAATTATTGGAAATAATTTCTTAAGATTATATGGACCATTTTGCCAGCATCTGAAATATATTACTCTGAAAACACCATATATTTATCAGAAGCAAAAACGGGAAATTATCAAAATACCAATTATTCATTTTTCTGCATGTACATATTCATCAAAGTTTCAACAGTTGAAACGTGGTGAGATTATTAGCTTAATTTGCACAAAAATTCGCCATGCACTAATAAATTTAGAACCAAATAGAATAATTCCAGCTCATATAAAAGAACTTTTGGACAAGGTTTGTAGTGAAAACCCTTTAGATATAAAAATAAACAAAAATACTGAATTAGTCGAACTAAAATTAAAAGACCCTACAAAAGAAGTAAAATGTAAACCAATGATTTATACAAAAATATATCATGATGAATTTGCAAAAGACATTGAAGAAATGTGCCAAAAAGGACTAATTAGACCATCTAATTAAGCATTATGCACCAGCCTTTTATGTAGAAAACCATAATGAAATAAAAAGAGGGAAAAGAATAATGGTAATTAATTATAAACAAATTAATGATGTCATGGAAGGAGATGCCTATTTTCTCCCAAGAAAAGATTTAATTATTGAAAGAATTAGAAATATGGATTGGTTTAGTACCTTTGATTGTAAATCAGGATTTTATCAGATTAGATTGACTGAAGAATCGACAACATTAACAACATTTAGTTGTCCTCAAGGATAATATGAATGGAATGTACTACCAATGGGATTGAAACAATCACCAGGAATCTTCCAGCGAAGGATAGATTCAATTCTCAAAGAATTCAAAGACTTTTGTCTTATTTATATTGATGACATATTAATTTTTTCTAACAAAGGATTAAATGATCATTTTGAAAAAATAGAATTAGTTCTCAATAAATGTCATGAACATGGAATAGTTTTAAGTAAAAAGAAAGTTGTTTTAGCCCAAAATAGAATTAATTACTTAGGATTGGAAATTGAGAAAGGAAAAACAATAATGCAGCGACACGTATTAGAAAAACTTCATAATTTTCCAACAAATCTAAAGGATAAAAAGGATTTACAAAGATTTCTTGGACTATTAACATATATTTCAAATGAAGGTTTCATCAGGAATCTTGCAGCAGAAAGAAGAATACTCCAACAAAAGCTGAAGAAAGATGTCCCTTGGACATGGACTGATGAAGACGATAGACTTATTATAAAAATGAAAGACTTATGCCAGGATCTTCCTGAGCTTTATCATCCATTGGATGATGATATAATAATTATTGAGACTAGTGCCTCAAATGACTGTTGGGGAGGTGTTATGAAAGCAAAACCCCCTGGATACAAAAATGAATTACTATGTCGATACATGTCTGGAACTTTTTCAGACAGTGAAATTAATTATCCTACTCATGAAAAGGAAACACTGGCTTTGATCCGTACGTTAGAAAAACATCGGATTTATATACTGGATAAGGACTTTATTGTCCGAACCGATTCTACTTATGTTGCAGGTTTTAAGAACTTAAATCATAAAGGCACTTACAAACAAGGACGATTGATTAGATGGCAAATGAAGCTTGCCGACTACAATTATTCAATCTCTCATATTAAGGGAGATAAAAATGTTCTTGCAGATATATTATCAAGAGAATGGAGCAACAAACAACTGAAGATATAAAGAAGCAGATTCAATATCAAAGAATGCTCGAGAAGCAGAAAATAATGGAGCTAGACTTGATCAAGGCCAACATTGAAGTATTGGAGTTCCAATTACAAGAAAAAGGAGAATCTATCAAAGAAGATCCTATGAAGAATATAAAGCAACAAATACAGGAAAGTACTAAAGACAAGTGGTACGCCATTTTTAATGGACCACACCAGCTCAAAAAACTTCATTAAGGATACTCGGAAGAGTTCCTTCCTCCATTAATGATTACCAAATTACTTCAAGAAAAGACCATGAATTACAGGTCCAATTTTCTAAAGAAAAGTTTCATGAAAACTTAAAAAGACTGACCAACTGGTCTGAGAAAGAGAAAATTAATTGTTTTTACATGGTTAACCGAAACATTTTCGGAGTTAAAGCCATAATTACTCCCAGAGCATCATCGATTCTTACATTTAATATGTTCCAATTTGGACTTATTGAATGTCTTTATTTAAGCCAAGACTTGGAAGAGATCAAATTGTTCCCATATAGCCTGAAAGAAGCCATCCAAAGCTACAAAAGAAATGTTGCAAAGGATAGAACTATCTTCTTGAAGTTCTATTCGACTTATCCAGACTTTGCCACCAAACAATCCACAAAGAATTTAATCTTCATTGGAGTAAGCAATAACAACTTTTCCATGAGAGATGAACCTACTGGAGAAGATTACAATGAAGAAAAGATTGTTACAATCCTAGCAAATCAACTAGCGAGTATTTTTACTCAGTGTCAAATTATTGGTAAAGATTCCTTCATAAAAGCCATGTACAAAGGACCACATACTTTGCTTCTCAGCAAGACTAGTGGAAAATTGATTAGAGAAAGGGACTTGGCACTACTGACGAACTTTGAACTACCTTTCTACACACTCCAAGGACTTTCAATGAATTATCAGCCAGCTGTCCTCGATTTGCTGTGCTCAATGATTAAGGAAAATGGCAACCACGCATGTGAAAGATGCGTAAAGAAAGAAGACTGTCGGCAAGAAGATAAAGATTCAGATGAAGCCATTATTGAAGAATGACGTAAGCATTGACGTCATCAAGCAATAATAGGAGAATGACGTAGGCAATGACGTCATTATGAATTATTGAGAAGTCTGATAGATTGTAATTATTCAGGGACTTTCTTGTAAAATTACTTAGCCTGTTACGCATATAATAAGACCTCTTATGCTGAGGCAAAGGGAGGTTTTTAGAATTTCAATTCTCACCTTACCTCTCTTCTCTCTGAGAAGTTCTAGCTTTGCTAGCGAATCCTTGAGAGTGGATTCAAACAAGTTCTATGTACTTCATTACTGATCATAAATAAACACCACTTTCATATATTCCTCTACTTCTTACTACTTCTCTTACTTTCATTACTTTCAACTACTATAACTCCAATTCGATTGAAACGGAAGCAGCGGTGGACCAAAGAATCCAAAGATAATTTCAAAGAACACCAAATCAGGTATGACTCATCACCTATTTCATTCGGTTCTTACTAGAAAATAATTATGTCAGAAATAGAAAGAGAAAAGATTGATAATACTGATATCGAACATTTACAAATTACTGAAGAGGATGGAAATATGAAGGAAGTATTTTAATAGATCCAAAATTATTTCAGAAAATTCAAAAAGAAGACTTAAATCTAGCTAAAGATGCAAATATGAAGAAATTAGGAGGAATAATGAAACGATTTAACCAGAAAGAAAATATAATATACTATGGAAAAATCATTAATGAAACCCCCATAGACATATCAGAAACAAATGGAAATACTTGCATACAATTATTAAATAAAAAGAAATTAGTAGATCTAAAAAGATGTTTAAAGAAAGAAGCACATAGAAGGAAGATTGGATATATTCATATAGGAGCTATACAAGTTTTAATTAAAGTAACTTTCCAGGAAGGAATAAATTCACCTATAGAACTAGTTTTAAAAGATGATAGAATAACAGACCCGAAAGACAAAATATTAGGAGTAATTGAAGGAAACTTAGCTTATGTTAAGCTAAAATTTGAAATACATCCAAACATTGGAATACCGTTAGATACTCAAATATTAGATCAATCTTTAACTATAGAACATAGATTTTTAAGAAATAATTTAATGAGACCATGAGACAAAATCTTCTCAATTACTTATTGTGTTAATTATGCACTAACAAATTCTCATCATAGTATTACTTTCAGAAATAATGATAGAATAGATATACCAAGACTTTTTAAAGAAATAGGAAAAATTTACTATCCTAAAAGAAATGAATTAACTGAACTAGGAATTTCTATAAGGAATCCAAAATCTCTAAGTTTTAGACAGATCCCGAAACCAATTACTTTTCTTGAAACAGAAAATAATAAGGAAGACGAAAATATAAATAAATTGTCAAACCAAGTAAGAGATTTAGCACAATATTTGAGAAATAGAATATGAATAAAGGAAAGGAATTAAGAGATATTTATGAAAAATCTTATAATAAAATAAATCAAGATAAATGGAATATAAAAGAAGTTATGAATATTTATGATCATCATCTTAAAAGAAATAAAGAGAACAAAAATCGAAAACAGATGGAAAAATATATTATAGAAAAAGAAAAAGAACTCATTAATATAAGGAATAAAAGAGAAGAACATAAAAGACAAATAATAGAAAAATAGAAAAAATGATATCAACAAGAACTTATCAACCATCATCTGGTTATTTTAAAATAACAGTGCCATCTTTTGAAGATATCGAATAAAATAATGGAAATATACTCCGAGTTTGATAATCAAACAGAAAATGAAATAATGAGTGTATTAGTTATGAATTTACCTACTGATTGCAAACAATTAATAATTGAAAAAATAAAAGTCCAAGTTAGACAAGAAGATTATTATCTAGCAGTTATTTCGTTAGATATAGAATGGAACTATATGGAAGAACTAGGATTGGCTTTTGAATATGATAGATTATCTGATTCCGACATATATGAAGATTGAGATTTGTTAGATGATTAAATGGATCAAGAAATATTAAGTATTCTAGTTATGAAAATACCTAAAGATTGTAAGCAGATAATAATTGATAAATTAAAACACCAATATTGGCAAGAAAAACTTTATCTAAAACAAATTCAACAAAGAATACAATTAGCATTTTGTGAAGAAAAAAGAAATCTGATAATTCAGGAATTAATAGAAATAGATGAATCCATAATGGATTATGGGTATGAATTATTAGTAACACAAATTATGCATGAAAATTACCCAAATTATGTCTAATTACTACCACTACCTGGGAAAGAATGTGGTATCAAACTGGTATCAAAGCTAAGTACTAGTGAATGAGTTCTCGAAACATAGAAAAATTTGTTCACCATTTAAGTATGATAGACTTAACAAATCAAGACAAACGAAAAGAATTAATACAAGAATTAAAAGATGAAGCAACTGATTCTTGCAATAAACACATGGAATACCACTGTGAATATTGTAATTGTAAAGAATATGACAGAAGAATAGATTTAATAAAAATCATAATTAATAAATTAAATTTATGGATAGATCAAGAGGAATCATAGATTCAACGGCTCACAACACGTATGCACTGTAGAAGTGTCAACACGGTGTCATAAAAAGTGTGTCCGAATAGCAAAACTCAAAGAAAATTTAGTTGTAAATTCAAATTACCTTATTGAAGCTCTGGGCATCTCGGAAGCAGGAAGTATATATCCTATGGAAGAAAAATTGGTAATCAAAAGCTGGAGTTACCAAAGAAAAGGTACTAAAGGAATTATGTCATGATATCAAGGAACCAATCAAAGCCTCCTCATTGAATGGACTGGGAATATTATTGCACTGCAGTGTATACATGAATTTGGATTCTCTCTAGTCGGCTAGTGGTGACTCTGAACATGATTTAGTAGTACGATCGGACAAGATTCCATTTTGTAGGGGCAGCAAATTAATTTTTTTTTACTTAGTGTGTGTGTGTATATATATATATATATATATATATATAAATAAAAAATCTATATAGTTAAATTTTTTACTTGATGGCCCAATTGTTTTTTAAAATTCAGGTCCAAAACTTGACAAGCATTGTAAGTGGGAGTGAGAATATGTCGGCATGTTTACAATTAATATTATATTTTAATTAAATGTATAATATACAATATAAAAAATATTATTTTTATTAGAAAATCAATATATTATTACTGAATTCTAAAAAAAATTGAAACTATGTGTGTGATCACTCTCATTCTCTTTTCTTTCATTCGAATTAGAAAGTAGAAATCCTTTGTTTTGTCCCTCCCCTCCGTGTGACTGATTGACAGCATCTCTTCATAGACACTTGTCGTCATCATATTACATTTGTTATTGTTCTAATGGAGAAGAACAATATATGAGTTTGCTTGTTTATTCAAAAGAAATTGATTGAGTTTTTTATTTCGTTTTTTTGTTTTTGTTGTAAGTTATTTGGTACAAGTCATAGAACAAACCACTTAGCCAATGAAGGTTTTAATAAATGGAATCAAACCACTAATTTTGCTATGATTAGATTGTAGTTGCTACTGTAATCTTTTCCTTTTCTTCGGTAATATTTTGTTTCACTTGAGGTTGTATTAAAACAATTAATGACTATCCAGTAAAAAAACAATTAATGACTAGTTTTTTCGCACCTCTTTGTGAGCTTTTAATAATCAGTATGTGTGTGTGTGTGTGTGTGTGTGTATGTATGTATATATATATATATATATATATATATATATATATATATATATATATATATATATATATATTCAACTTATAAAAAAAAGACACAAATTTCTCAATTCGCACAGGGCGCCCAAAATCTCAGGGACGGCCCTGCCGCCAGCTCTCTCCAGCCCTTCTCCTGCGGGTTAATCTGGATCGTCCGTCCAGATCTAACAGTCCAGATTAAATGACAATTAATCAAACTAAAAAAATTAAAAATTAAAATTAAAAACCCATTTATCAGAGATTTCAGAATCCCTTCTCGCGTGTCTTTTCCTCCCTCTACGTCGCACCCCCTCACAGTGAACCCGAAACCCTCTTTGTCGCCGCCCATACCGCCTCGGCCAACCACATTCGTGCCGCCAATCTGTTGTAATAACTAGCAGAGAAAGAAAGAGAACGCGCTCTATACATTCCATTCCTTCACCCCAAAACCTTCTCGCTGCTTGTTGTGATTACTCATTATCCATACCTTCAAGCCAAAGTAAGTCCTTGTGAGGTTCATCATTTGCTTTATGTGGATAATCACTTTTGTTTGAAAACACATGGCACTACAAAAAAAAGCATTTTAGCGACCGAATAACTAGGTCGCTAATTCACTATTTTCGGTCGCTATTCGTATTAGTGACCGAATTAGAGATTTAGCAATGTTTGTCGCTAAAAGCCTGGTCGCAAAAGCTATTAGTGACCGAACTAGGCCATCGCAAAATACTAGAATTGTGGTCGCTAAATGTGGTCTCAAATACTATTTTGGTACCGTTTTTGCGACCGATTAAACTCGATCACTAAATTTTTTTATTTGGCATTTTATATTTTACAACCGTATATTAGCGATTGAATAAATTCGGTCGCAAAATTGATTATACTTTGTTGTAAATTAAAACTTTTTATACGCTATAATAACCTGTAACAGATTCAATAAGCCAATAAGGTGCTTAAAATTCAAATAATATATATATAATAAAAAATCCGGTCCAAAATTTTTAAATACAAATTATCAAATAAAAAAACTACAAGTAACTGGGGATGGGGTGCTGAGGGGGACCAATGAGCATAAGCATTTTGTTGCTGGCTGAGACATCAGGAACGGTAGGGGCATCGGCACGAGTACCCGAAGCAGCAGTGTCGTCCTCAGGGACGGAACCAGAATCACCGGGTCTAAATCCCATGTGATGGAACAACAGCTCCCTCTCCCTCTCCAGTGTAGCTAACCTCTCCACAAGCTGTCCCATGAGCCCAACTTTGAGGTTGGTGACGAGCTCTCGGAATTCCAATGTAGGGCCAGGGACCGACTGAGAAGATGGCGTGGAAGAGGCCACGTACTCATCTCCCGTGGCCCCCAAACCATATACATGGTCCTTCTTGTTCCTAATGCCAACCACCTCCAGGAAAATGGCATTGTCAGAGGCAGCAGAAGACTCTTGCCCCTGACTAATGGTCTCATCTCGGCGGCGGTGGAACCGAACATGCATTATAAGTCAAAATAAGTCATCATTTGGGGGGAAGAGAACTAAATATAATTAAATAATATAATGAGATAAAAATAATTCTTTTAACTTACAATCTCGCCTGCAATCCCGACCCACTCCCCATCCTTAGTCTTCTTTGCAACCTCCAATACCTCATATGCAGCGGGGAGCCTCTGTTTCTCGTTCGTCTGCATATATATTCAATAATAACAATTAAAATTTTTAATAACAACGAATGCAAAATAATTAGGAAGGATAAATAAATTGAAATATAAGTTTACTTAATTACTAGCCTCTCATGATGAACCGAGATGGACATTGACCCACCTGTGTATAGAGGAGCACCAATATACGCAGCTCGGTTTTGCTTGCCGATCGCACTCCTCTTCAAGAAGTCCTCCTTAGTGGCCCAATACCGAAGCAAGCCCTCCAAAACCTCAAGTGTGTGACACCCTCTACCCCTCATGTATTTATAAAGCATAAAAGAGCATATACAAGAAATTAATTAAAATAAAAACATGCATATTCATTTATTGAAAATAATAAAGATCCATGGGTAGAAAGGTACCACATGAACAAGGTCTCATTAAAGCAGAAATAAACAAGTTTATAAAAGAAAACATAATAGTAAACAACATAAAGAAACCCAACCCCGATGTCACATACAGAGCTGGTATAACCAATCCTGAAAAACATCACAGATACATAAACTAAATCTGAAACTGAAAATGGAAAATCCTAACTAAGAGTTACGACTCCTCAGAGTCACTCCTCAACTGGCTATTCGTCGTCCTCTGCATAAAAGATACATGCCAAAACAACAATAGAGAAACGGGGAGTAAGAAACATATATGAAACATAACGGCATGGAGATAGGAAGCAAGATGAGCATGCATCATATAAACATAGCATATAACAACATACAACATACATTTATAACATATTCATATCATCATGATAATTCAACCAATTTATGCTATGCGGTGCAACGGTACCCTACTACTCCATTATGCATGTGGATCCAATCTATCTCAGGAAGTCAACTTCGGAGTTACATATCCACATTGGCCAATAAGCACCAACACCGGCAGTTCACCAAACCATGGGTGAGCCCCTTGGATAGTCGACGCACCGTATGTTGGAACCAAAGTGGTTATGGTTTATTTAATCTCTAGGTTTTGATGTTAACAAAATGATTAAATTTGCTTGGCAAAGTGTTAGTTGAGATCTAACTAGTGGTTTCAGTTATGCAGGAACGCTTTTATAAGTAAAATAAACTTGGAATAAGTTCCAATTGAAAAATACGCGTCCACCCCTGTAGACGGGCTGCTCAAGAACTGTGGTAAAGTTACCTTGTTGTTTAATTAAGTAGACTGGCTTTCTTTAGTAGACGAGGCTATAAATGAATACCTAAATAACTTGTTAGGTACAGCAAGTCCAAAGACTTGAAAATAAGCACGTCTATCTTGCCACGTCAGCAGACGAGTGCTATCCTTGAAACTCAAGTATACATCCAGAGTGCCTAACTAAAATTCAGTAGACGTCCATAGTGCCACATCATTGGATAGAGTTTCTCTAAGGACTTAGAAAGTCCAAAGACTTGTGTGGACGAGCGCTTCTACCACACCGGTGGACGAGCAGAATAAAATCTTATGTAGATGCATTCTTAAACTAAGTGTCTGTAAACGGTTCTATATGTTCTATATCTTTACTACCTTGAATATGATTTAATGCAATCTGGTCCACGATGAATTTATTTCAAATGATTGATATTTATTTCAAATGAATATTTGTTCTTCCCATTTGTTTTTATCCGATTAATGTCTTGTTTCCTTTTAGAAAATTCATAGTGCTATCAAGGAAATACAAAAAGCAAATAGTACAATTGTAATTGCAAAACGATCTGTACGATGACATCTTTATTGCTGGACAAAAACTGGGTTATACACAAAGGAGGAAAGAAAGTTTTAAAGGTACAGTTGCTCAAAACAGTGAGCCTCCATTTTGTGATTTTCTGATAACCAAGGATGCTTTTCAACACGACCAAAATCAAGCTATCAGTCTCAACAGATATCATGCATTTAATGCTATCTCTATAACGGGACTATTCAAATAACCGTTGAAGATTTACAAGAGAAGTTGAAGACCAGTATATATAGAAGGTCTCAAGCTCTGAAGAATAACTTTTGCCATTTGAACATTTGCAAGATATTCAAAGCTCATATTCTCGTTGTAAACCAAAAGTCTGTAATTCTTAAGGTTGAATATTTGTAAAAATATTCAGTAGATCTTAATCCTTCATACCCTCACATATTGTGAGTTAGAAAGATCTTAGAAATATCTCTGTGATTTGTGATAGAGTTAGAGCCTGAAGAGGCTTGGCAAGAAAGCAATACTTGTAGCCTGGAGAGGTGAAAAATACTTGTTGTAGAAATTATTTGGAAATAGTGGAGAAAATCCTTCAAGTAGAAGGGACTGGACGTAGCTCTTGGTTGGAAGAGAGTGAACCAGGATAAAATACCCGAGTGAATTTTCTATCCCTTATCTTTTACAGTCTTATTTATTTATACTAACTGTGGTATTTGATTTTGGTTTTGTTAATCTTTTAAAAAGGATTTCTTGTGTGCTTAATCTATTGATCTTCTGCATGTGAAAAGGGTTTTTGAAAAAATAATTAACAAACACAATTCAACCCCCCTTCTTGTGTTTGCCTGTGCCAACTTCACCGTACTCTAGGATGTGCCACCACGTGGGGCCACGATCCACCAAACCATGGGTGAATCACCATGGATGGCCAGATCACCGTACTCTAGGACGACCTCCCCTATATTGAACTTCCCCCACAAACAACTCCAATGCGTGAATGCATGAGCACAACAACAAACAATGAGTATCCACCACCTCCGCTTGGGCCAATAAGCACCCAAGTTTCATCACCATCAACCACTTGACCCATAAGAGGTTCAACTTTAACAACACTTCGACCAATAAGCATCAAGGCTACTTTGGCCAATAAGCACCAAAGCATAACGTGCGGTAACCAATTGGGTACCGGCTTAACTAAATTGTTATTAATAATTATCTTGTTAAGTATTTTAATTAAGTTATCTAACTTGTCTTTGTTCGATTGGTGTCTTATTTCATCATTGGGGACAATTGTAGTGAACCACCCCTTTATTCCATTAATTCACGTTTGTTCTGTTGGGAGGAGCACGGGCGTGCTTACCCCCAGTATGGGCGTGCTGCCACTTAAGTGAAGCACGGGCGTGCTTCTTGTTATGCACGACCGTGCTGATGTAGCGCGGCTAATTCAAATTTGAACTGGGAGCATCGGCGTGCTCCCTTTTAAGCACGACCGTGCTTACTGGAGCGTGGTTGCACTGTCTGGGTAGATTTGGTTAAGGATCTTAGCCAAAAATGAGACGCCCCGACGTCCCATTAAAGAAAACCCATAATATTTAGAACCTAAATGTGTTATTATCGTTAAGCGTATATGTTAAAAACGGCGGAAAAACTAAAAACTTAAAATATAAACAACATATATACATACATGTATAACAAAAACAGATCATAACCTGATACAGTACAGTAGAGGGAATCCCATCAGTAGGATCCCAAATATGTACAAACCAAAACAAACTGAATTACGCAACGGAAGATACATCATCTCAAAAGGACGAACTGGCCATAAACACTAATCTCTACCGCTAGAATCCACGGCTCGTCCTTCAGCATCTGGCTCATCAGGAGTCCCATCCAATTCCTCCATTACTGGTTCTTCCGCAGGGTCTTCTCATGTCGATCACATAACCAAGCATACACCATAGAGAAAATAAGGGATAAGAAACATACTATTATAAAAAACGGAAGAGGATTCATAACATAATACCCAATAATAGTACACCAATATCCATCACACAATAACTACGTATATAAGCATTCATCCTCCAATCACTGTATCATCCTCTACCCTATACACTCATGCAGCTATACCTTTATGCTGACATGGTCATCTCAAATACTATCATATTTTAGTCATTTGTCCAATAAATCTCTATGCACCCACCAGTTCCCGCTAGAGGGCTCATTCATAGAATGAAACTACTTCCCCATCCCCGAAGGAGAATAGTCGCACACCCTGATCTCAAATACTATCATATTTTAGTCATTTATCCAATAAATCTCGATGCACCCACCAGTTCTCGCTAGAGGGATCATTCAGAGAATGAAACTATTTCCCCATCCCCGGTGGAGAATAGTCGCACACCCTGATCTCAAATACTATCACATTTTAGTCATTTGTCCAATAAATCTCGGTGCACCCACCAGTTCCCGCTAGAGGGCTCATTCAAAGAATGAAACTATTTCCCCACCCCCGGTGAAGAATAGTCGCACAACCTGGACTATAATAGATCACAGTAGTCTTCCTCGAGCCTCATCGCCCACAGGGCACTCACCCGTGACTCCGCCATGGTAGTCTTCCCCGAGCCTCATTGCCCGCAGGGCACTCACCCTGACCTCGTGTGTTCCCCTCACACGACTGTGATTAATCCCACACATCTATATACGCCTCATCGACTCGTATAGGTTCATAGTACCTCAACCTTTCGTCACCATCTCCTAGACAACCTCAACAATAATAATATCACATTGGTCTCATCACCGTATCACAATAATCATCTCGGTTAGGCACTTCTGAACTTCATGTATCATGAACCCCCATATACATCACTATACTCATCATGTATCAACTCTCAGATAATCTCTATGCACAATAATCACAATCATCATCCATCAAATCAACATGTCTTACAGTCATCTCCACATATAATAAAATAATGCATATAATATAAATATCTATACTCCAATCAACATAGATAATCAGACAACTCATCATATATCAAACATGTATCCCTAACAGTCAAATCAGTCAATTCAATCAACCTCAATAATAATATAATATATATTATACGTAGCGGTGATAAACGTACAATTCCACTATCATCGTTGGTACCACTAAATAGTCCCCAATGTGATTTTGACATTGTCCGTTACTCGCGCTCTAGTAGGGTTTAGGTCGCCCTACACCATTATTGCATGAAATGTTACTTGGCCAATTCCGACAATAGAAAGCTTCTTTCCCCCACCCTAAAGTCGTTCGACCACCGGAAGGAGACGAAACGAATTAAAACGAAACGTCCTCGAAACTCCTCGATTCTGCCTCGGCTAGAAACAGGGCCTCCGAGCCTCCAAAATTCCACCTAAGGATCACATTGTGAAGGCACATTGTAAGGAACTTAGAATTTGTAGCAAACACCACAAAATCCTCCACTGTTTTGGCCCTATATCTCACAATCCAGACCTTTGTTTATAAGAGTGAACAGTGAGATTAAAGAGCTACATTTCCTTTACCTTCTCCAAAAATTTCAGCTCGATCCAACGGTGGATGAGCCTAGGATGAATCTTCCAAGGTGACTGGTCTGGAGCTACCCGAGTTGAGCTTATCTCCTTCTTCTGAGTCAGATAACTCACACTCTGGGGATTTGTACGAAATTTCAACCTGTTGGATATGAAATAATATCAACCCAGAACCTCCCTATGAAATTTAAACAAGATCCAACGGTGGGAAAAGGTGTGGTGAGAGATTTATAGAAGCTGTTCCACCAAGCTTCAAGCTTTTAGCAATGGGGGGTTTGGGTTCTTGGTAGTTTTCTTCCTCTACTCTCTATCTATCTCTCTAGCTTTCTCTCTTCCTCTCTCTAACCTTCCTTTTCTGGTGTTTCTCTGTTCTCAACCTTCTATTTGTTGGGGTTCAAATGAGATAAATCACCTCTTTGAACTCTTTTATTTTTTTCAAAATCTGCACCTGGGCGCTCAGCGCCGTTTTACAGTGCTCAGCGCTGGTGCCTCCCCGAGGGCGCCTGCATGCATGCCATGTCAGCACACATGCGTCGTTGCATGTCTGTCTCCTGGGCGCTCAGCGCTAGTTACCAGCGCTCAGCGCTGGCTTTCTGGCACCAGCGCTGCTCTTGGGCGTTCTGAGCTTGTTCGAAGTTCGATTTATCCCAAATTTGAGAGATAGGCTCAATAAGACCTTCTGAACAACCTCAAGACATTAAAAATTCCTAATCTCAATCCTAACTTCAATTTTCTTATTTCACATTCAAACGTTCTAACGACGATAATCGGGAAAACTCCAAGTTTTGCTTACTTTTAAACTCATTCCCAATGATTGCTTACTTTCTATGCAAAAATTCCTAGACTTTAACTAACATTTTAACCACATAATTCAAGTCTTAAACATGTTCCTCTTACGTAAAACAAAACCCTAAAAACCAGGATGTTACATTACTACCCCCCTTAAAAGAAATTTCATACTCAAAATTTTGCAGGGGTAACATGCAACATCAACTCCGCTGTGCACTCTGATACAATTATCAATCACATTATTCTTACTCATACATATACATTTATTTATCAAGACTTAACATACACCCACTTGTCACTTCATATTTCACACATATTTTTACATACTATGCCATCCGAATATATATACATTATCATCCTAAACTCAAAATCCTCGGGCACAAATATCCAATCTCTAAACCTCTTGATTTAACCGTAAAATACTCAAAATCCTACCTAGTACTAATTAGAATAATAAATCTTTCACCAAATCCAAATTTACTACTATTTTCATAAGTCAAATATCTTAATAACATCCAATAACCTCAAAATTCTATTCTTAACATAAGGACTTAAATACTATTATGGACAAGCCACACTCAAATCAACTTCTCTTCTAAACACCACATATACCTAAACTTCCTTTTCTTTAAACCAACTTATCATCATTAGAAAATATGTCCATCTTCGCATCAAAGCATTAGTCCCATAAACTTAAGTTTACTCTCAAACACTATCTTATCATACAACTCTCTAAAATCTATCAATCTTACCTTCAACATTTCTAGTTCATTATAAATTCGAAAATCAACATGTATATAATATGTAATACAAGTCTTATCTTCAAATTCTCCAAACTCAATCATAACTAAATCAATTAACACAAGGTAAACGTCAAAGATGCATTTGAACTTAATCTTTATTCATCAAAGCTTCCAATCAAATCTCAACTTACAAACCCCATTGGAACAGTACACTAAGCTAATCCAATCATAGCTTCAAGTGAAGTTCTAAAATCACCTTTTTAACAAGAACAACATGCCCAATTACATTCTTTATCCTCCAATCCCAATTTCATATAACCAAGAACTACTCCACCTCAGCCTAAACTTGATATGATCATCCTTTTTCTCACTCACAAGCTAACAACACATACGATCCTTATATCTTACAAATTCCAATTTAAAAACCTAAATCTCAAATCAAATCCACAACTCTAACCACCAACTCAAAAATAAAAAGGCTACAAGGTTTTAGCCAAATCAATTCCCTATTAATTACATGTCCTAAGAACTAAACTTCCTCCATCTGTAATTCACGACTGTAAACGATCCACACACTCATGCGAGATAACTGAATGTGCAGCGTCTAATTCAAACAACATTGACGAGAATCTACCAAATATCATGCACATACCTTGGATAAGGTCGGGAGGTTGAGAGGATTCAGCTCCCCTCACAGCAAACACCCTCCCTGTAGTTTGAGGTCTAGCACTATGCTGTCCTGATACTGGGACTCTTATACTAACTCCACCTCTGCCAGCTCCGACTCCTCATCCAGCAGCTACCGGCTGCTGCTTAGCTCTCTGTCTGCAGTCACGAGCCATATGACCGAGTTTACCACAAACAAAACAGCCATGACTCTCCCGACAATATCGAATAAAATGCAGTCCCCCGCATCCAAGACAAACTGGGCCTGGCTGCTGCTGACCCACTCCATCAATTGATGTAGAAACTGGTATGGGTGCAGATGTCTGTACTGTTTGAACTTGTCTGGTATAGGGTCCTCGCCTCCCTTGAGAACCACTGTCGCTTCTCCTTTGATCACTAGATCTGTTCGGGCCTCCATTGCGTTGCTGTCTCAGCTCTATCTCTCGCCTGTGATCAATACTCTCAATGGCATCACACCTCTCCACTAACTCTGGGAAGCTCAAAATGTCTAAGGGCACAATAGCCTTCATCAACTCGTGCCGTTAGCCTCCCTCAAACCTCCGGCACATCCAATCCTCGTCTGGAAACCTCTGATAGAACTCAAAACTGTATCAGGGCCTCAAATCTGGCAGCATTGTCACCAACAGACATGTCTCCCTGTTGGAGACTCATGAACTCTCTCTCATTCTCGAGTCTAACCAATTGCGGAAAGTACTTCTCGAAGAAGCAGTCTCTGAGCAAATCCCAACAGATAAACCTACCCTCTGCCTTTAGCAGCCTCCTCTCGCCTCTCCACCATGACTCTGGTCCTCATGTCAGCATGAAGGCAGCATAAGTCACCTTCCTGTCATCGCTGCATCTCAGGGTGTCAAAGATCTTCTCCAACTCCCGTATCCACCACTCAGCTTGCTCTGGATCATAATCTCCTCCAAAATGTGGTGGCTTGCCTTTCAAAAAGGTAGCCAATCCTGCATCCTTTGCCTTGGTAGCTCTCCTCTTGTCCTGCTACTCTTGTAACTCTGCATCTCGCTGCATCCTCTGAGCATTTTGTTGCGCCTGCTTTAACAGAACGGATGCTAACTCGTGGATAGTTTGAAGAGTCTCAGTGGACTATCCTCCACCTCCAATCCCAACCTCAGGCTGATGCTGCTCATCCCCGACACCCTCTAAAGCTCTACCACCCCGTCTACCACGTCCTCGACATCTTCCTTGAGTCATGATCCTGTTAAAAGAAATCACTAGCCCACATCAATATGACATATAATACTAAATAAAACTGGAATGTAAATACTATATGTCATATAAATGTCGCGTTCAGACTCACAACCCAACTTCTAAGCATAGTCGTTATCCGATGTGGATTCCACTAAATGGCCAGTTCACCTTAATCACAGTCCTCACAGTCCGTTTCAGAACCGAACTGCTCTGATACCACCAAATGAGACTCCCCGACGTCCCATTAAAGAAAATCGATAATATTTAGAACCTAAACATGTTATTATCATTAAACGTATATGTTAAAAAGGAAGGAAAAATTAAAAACTTAAAATATAAACAACATATATACATACATGCATAACAAAAACACATCATAACCTGATACAGTACAGTAGAGGGAATCCCATCAGTAGGATCCCAAATATGTACAAACCAAAACAAACTGAATTACGCAATGGAAGATACAACATCTCAAAAAGACGCACTGGCCATAAACACTAAACTCTATCGCTAGATTCCACGACTCCTCCTTCAACATCTGGCTCATAAGGAGTCCCATCCAATTCCTCCATAGTTGGTTCCTCCGCAGGGTCTTCTCATGATAATCACATAACCAAACATACACCATAAAGAAAATAGGGGATAAGAAACATACTATTATAAAAAACGGAAGATGATTCATAACATAATACCCAATAATAGTACACCAATATCCATCACACAATAACCACGTATATAAGCATTCATCCTCCAATAACTGTATCATCCTCTACCCTATACACTCATACATCTATACCTCTATGCAGACATGGTCATCTCAAATACTATCACATTTTAGTCATTTGCCCAATAAATCTCGGTGCACCCACCGGTTCTCGCTAGAGGGCTCATTCAGAGAATGAAACTATTTCCCCATCCCCGGTGGATAATAGTCGCACACCCTGATCTGAAATACTATCAAATTTTAGTCATTTGTCCAATAAATCTCGGTGCACCCACCAGTTCCTGCTAGAGGGCTCATTCAGAGAATGAAACTATTTCCCCATCCCCGGTGGAGAATAGTCGCACAACCTGATCTCAAATACTATCACATTTTAGTCATTTGTCGAATAGATCTTGGTGCACCCACCAGTTCCTGCTAGAGGGCTCATTCAGAGAATGAAACTATTTCCACATCGCTGGTGGAGAATAGTCGCACAACCTGGACAATAATAGATAACGGTAGTTTTCCTCGACCCTCATCGCCCGCAGGGCACTCACTCGTGACTCACCCTGATCTCGTGTGTTCCCTTCACACAGCTGCGATTAATCCCACACATTTATATACGCCTCACCGACTTGTATAGGTTCATAGTGCCTCAACCTTTCGTCACCATCTCCTAGATAACCTCAACAATAATAATATCTCATTGGTCTGATCACCGTATCACAGTAATCATCTCGGTTAGGCACTTCTGAACTTCATGTATCATGAACCCCCACATACATCACTATACTCATCAGGTATCAACTCTCAGATAATCTCTATGTACAATAATCACAATCATCATCCATCAAATCAACATGTCATCATTACAATCATCTCCACATATAATAAAATAATGCATATAATATAAATATCTATACTCCAATCAACATAGATAATCAGACAACTCATCATATATCAAACATGTATCCCTAACAGTCAAATTAGTCAATTCAATCAACCTTAATAATAAATAATATATATTATACGTAACGGCGATAAACGTACAATTCCACTATCATCGTTGGTACCACTAAATAGTCCCCAATGTGATTTTGACTTTGTCCGTAACTCGCGCTCTAGTAGAGTTTAGGTCGCCCTACACCATTATTGCATGAAATGTTACTTGGCCAATTCCGACAATAGAAAGCTTCTTTCCCCCACCTGAAAGTCGTTCGACCACCGGAACGAGACGAAACGAACTAAAACGAAACATCTTCGAAACTTCTCGATTCTGACTCGGCTAGAAAAAAGGCCTTCGAGCCTCCAAAATTCCACCTAAGGATCACATTGTGAAAGGCACATTGTAAGGAACTTAGAATTTGTAGCAAACTATACAAAATCCTCCACTGTTTTGGCCCTATATCTCACAATCCAGACCTTTGTTTATAAGAGTGAACGGTGAGATTAAAGAGCTACCTTTCCTTTACCTTCTCTAAAAATTTCAGCTCGATCCAACGGTGGATGAGCCTAGGATGAACCTTCCAAGGTGATTGGTATGGAGCTACCTGAGTTGAGCTTATCTCCTTCTTCTGAGTCAGATAACTCATACTCTAGGGATTTCTATGAAATTTTAACCGTTGGGTATGAAATAATATAAACCTAGAACCTCCCTATGAAATTTAAACAAGATCCAACGGTGGAAATTGGTGTGGTGAGAGATTTACAGAAGCTGTTCCACCAAGCTTCAAGCTTTCAGCAATGGGGGGTTTGGGTTCTTGGTAGTTTTCTTCGTCTACTGTCCATCTCTCTCTCTAGCTTCCTCTCTTGCTCTCTCTAATCTTCATTTTCTGGTGTTTCTCTGTTCTCAACCTTCTGTTTGTTGGGGTTCAAGTGAGGTAAATCCCCTCTTTGAACTCTTTTATTTTTTTCAAAATCTGTCCTTGGGTGCTCGGTGCCTTTTCCAGCGCTCAGTGTTGGTGCTTCCCCGAGGGTGCCTTCATGCACTCCACGTCAGCACACACGCATCGTTGCATGTCTGTCTCCTGGTCGCTCAACGCTAGATACCAGCGCTCAGCGCTGGCTTTCTGGCACCAACGCTGCTCTTGCCCTTTTCGTTGCATTCTGAGCTCGTTCGAAGTCCGATTGATCGCAAATTTGAGATATAGGCTCATTAAGACCTTATGAACAACCTCAAGCCATTAAAAATGCCTAATCTAAATCCCAACTTCAATTTTCTTATTTCACATTCAAACGTCCTAAAGACGATAATCGGGAAAACTCCAAGTTTTGCTTACTTTTAAACAAATTCCCAATGATTGCTTACTTTCTATGTAAAAATTCCTAGACTTTAACTAACATTTTAACCACATGATCCAAGTCTTAAACGTGTTCCTCTTACATAAAACAAAACCCTAAAAAACAGGATGTTACATTACTACCCCCCTTAAAAGAAATTTCGTCCTCGAAATATTATAGGGGTTACATGCAACATCAACTCCGCTACGCACTTTGATACAATTATCAATCACATGATTCTTACTCATACATATACATTTATTGATCAAGTCTTAACATACACCCACTTGTCACTTCATATTTCACACATATTTTTACATACTATGTGTAACACCCCCACTAGGTATTACTACGTAACACATGCGGAATTTAAATAAAAGGTATATAATTTGCTGGTTGCTTTTGGAAAATAATTTATATAAGTGCATAAGCGTCTGAATTTGGGTATAAAAATTTGTCACGACTCCAAACCTAAACCATGATTGGCACACCAGCTTACAATCCTAGCCTGGCAAGCCTATTTAATTCAGAGATATACTTGAATAAAAGTTAGTATTTTTACAAAAATTTCGACAGAGTCTCCTCTGTAATTCGAACATCCCAGGTAAAAAAACACCTGCTAAAATAATTACATTTTAATTTCAGAATTCCATTTACACCAAATACCACTAGGAAGTAATATACTAAAAATAGTTACATCAATAAGTTATACCTGACCAAAAGGAAAAACGTAGGTTTTCATTCAAAAGAGATGCTCTCCGAGCCATAAACATTCCATTTTAAAATAAAGACTCTCTGAGCCATACTCATACATACTTATAAAAAATCTAAGTCTCAAACCCTAAGTTGGTCGTTCTAAAAGTTATTCCTGAGGAAAACTCACGAGGTCATTCCACAATCAAATACTTCATCAAACAACTAGATCTAAGTCTCCGAGTGACTTAGGAAGACTCCTCTGCACCATCTGTACTAAAGTACCCAGGGTACGATAGTGAACCAGAAGAAACCTGATATATCTGTAAGGGTGAGTGATGAGTGTGATTACTCCTCATATTTCATTGTCATTTTGCATGCATTTTCATATAGTTTAGGCATATTTAATTTGATTTTTGTTAGTTTTTACCTTGGAACTGGTAAGGCGGTTTTGTGGTGTTGTTTTGCAGAAATTAAGGGTTAAAAGCTCAGGATCAACCATGATGGAGCTTGGATGAAGATGGGGCTTGAAAAGTGAAGAAAATGAGCCAAGCAGAGCCCATCACGGCCTAGCCGTGATGACCGTGACGACCATCACGACCATGATCGAGCAAAAACTGAAAAGAAAGAAGGCAAAAGTCAGAACTGGTCACGGCCTGCCCGTGATAAGCATCACGGCCGTGACATGTCAGCTGAACCAGACCCTCACAGGCAGAACTGATCACGGCCTAGCCGTGATGAGCGATGAGCATCACAGCCGTGACAGACCAATCACTAAAGAAGCACCCAAGGCAGAAGCCATCACGGCCTGGCCATGATGGCCATCACGGCCGTGACGCGCATTACTTGGATCCGAAGCAACTGATTTGGATCTGAATTTGTGTTAGATTGGGATTCAAACTTCCCAAATCTATAAATAAGGCATCTAAGCAGAGACTAAAGAAGACCTTTGGGCTGCTACTCTTAGGCTATAATTTAGGATTTCTCTTCTTCTTCTTCTTCCCTTCTCTTAGTTTTATTTCATGTTGTTGTTAACCAAGCTTGTCATCACCATGACAAGGCTTGAGTAATAGTTTAATTTTTAGGGATTGGGGCTATGCCCAAGGTTTGTTTATGGTATGAATTGATGTTATATCTTTGTTAATTGCGATTTTGCTTTAGATCTGATTTGTAGTATTTTAATAACTCGTAAATTTGACGGCCACTTATTTACGTGACGTAGATATTCTAAGGAGGAACCTAGCGGTGAACTTAGGTGTCAGATCTATAGAATCAAACTTAGGACTTAAATCACGAGAGTTAGAAGCGGTCCTTCGAGGATTAACGAATTGTCACAAAGCGTAAAGGGTCCAATCTAAATTCGGCTACCACGAGAGTAGGGGTTGGTTTAATTGGGCACGGTTTTTGTAACCCGAGAGGGAGCATTAACTATTTGAGGATAAATTCGCCTTCAAGGCAATTTCAATAATTAACAAAAGGGGTAATCGATTTAGTAACATAAACAACCTTGTTGGTAACCCAAATTCCTAGGAATCCATTTAGATCTGAAAAACCATAATTTGATTTATTTTCTGTTTTACTTGATTGCATTCGTTATCTGATTTTCTAAGTTTTCTCTTATTTTAAATATCAAAAACCTTTTCAAAATCCCTTTCTAAAGTCCAGTTTAGTCAATTTGATAATTAGTTACGATTTGAGATCACGGTCTCTGTGGGATCGATATCTTTTTATTACTTGGCGACAATCCGGTACACTTGCCGGATCGCACGACGTGCATCGCACGACATCAAGTTTTTGGCGCCGTTGCCTGGGACTGTGCTTTCTCGAATCTAAATTTAATTTTTAAATTGATTTTTCTGGACTTTTTCTTTTTATTTAATTTTTATATTTGAAAAAAAAAATTTCTTTGTGTATCTATCTCTCTGTGTTGTTTTCTCTTTTATGCAAAGATCACTAAGTCTTGGAAACCTTAGTGAGGTCGACCCCGAAGTCGAAAGGACCTTTCACATACGAAGGAGACTACAAAGAGAGAGAGAGAGGTTGATTCCCATTCCACTCATGGCGAATCTCCCGGATACGAAACCGTTGAAGGACTACGTAGCCCCAAATGCTAGGGGTTTGCGATCTGGGATTGCTAGGCCAGAGATTGAGGCGGAGAACTACACTATACAATCAACATGATTAGGCAACATCAATTTGGAGGACTGCCCTCAGAGGACCCGACTGATCATGTGGAGACATTCTTGGAGTTCACCGATGCAGTTAGAATTCAAGGCGCCCCGGTTGATGCTAATCGTTTGAGGTTGTTCCCCTCCTCTCTTACTGGAAAAGCAAAAGCTTGGCTGAAGCAAGTGCTCGCTAATACCTTGTCGACTTGGGACCAACTGGAGCAGGCATTCTTGGAGAAATTCTTCCCTCCCTCCAAGACGGCTTACCTACGAGCCCAGATCACCGGCTTCTTCCGAAAGGATGGAGAATGCTTATCAGAAGCTTGGGATCGCTACAAGGGATTGCTGGAGTCTTGCCCACATCATGGACTCGAGATGTGGTTGTTAGTGCACACCTTCTACAAAGTATTGGATTACTCTTCGAAGGTGTCACTTGATTCCGCCGCTGGTGGAGCCTTTATGAATAGGCCTCTGACTGAGGCATTTAACATCATTGAAAACGTGGCCACCAACTACCACCAATGGGGTTCAGAAAGAGGTAATAACCCGAAAAAGTTTTCGGGGGGTAAGTTTGAAATGAATAGCACTGATCTTATTATGTCTAAAATAGATTCACTGAATAAACGCTTTGATCAGCTCGAAAGGGCTAATGTGAGTTCAATAGGTGCTACTAACATTGTTTGTGAGATTTGTGGAATGCAGGGACATGACATAATGGAGTGCCCACCGACACGCTATCGCACACGGGTCAAAAACGAGTGGTTTACAACTGTAGTTAGGGCGCGACAACTCGAGTATCGTCTCCCAAGGACTCTTAGATTGTTATTAACAGAAAAATCAGTTTTGTTTTTTTTGGGGGGGGGGGGGGGGGGGGGTGGATTTTAAATTAAATTTAGAAAACAGTTAAGAAAAACAGTGCAAACTAAGTGATTATCAATAAGTTGAAACGATTAATATGCTGTTTCGGTTTTCCACTATCATTGATTCACATAATTACCATGCCCTAAGCGGATTCTAATCTCTTTTCGATTGTAGCAGCAATTAGACAAGCGCAATTGACACTACGAGATATATGTTCCTAATTTCCGAATTAAGCAAACAGGGTGAAGCTCTCGTGAATTAAGTAAACACAACAAACGCACGCGAATTAAGCAAACGCGATCAAGGTATAGGAACATACAATCATCAAAATTAATCAACACTTATTCTATATAACTTGAATTAAGCAAACAAGGAATACAGAATAATATTGAAAGAGATGAGCAATTCGATTGGGAAATTATGGAACCTCAAGTGTCGGCGGGAATCGATTACAGCAGACTAATCCCTGGCGATTAGTTCTCCATCAAATACATAATAAAAATCCTAGAAATAACTTGTAAATGGTGAAAAACTGGATCCCTTCTGTGTCTGCTGCGCTCCTATTTTATAGAGTGGCCGCGCGTCACGACCGTGATGGCCGTCACGGCCAGGTCGTGACCAATTCTGCCAAGGGCGCGCATTCAAATTCTGGTCCGTCACGGCCGTGATGCCTATCACGACCAGGCCGTGATCGCTTCTGTCCATGGGTGCTGATCTGTCACGGCCGTGACCTTCATCACGGCTAGGCCGTGATCAATTCTGACTTCCTGGGTCTCCTCATCACGCCCGTGATGAGTGTCACGACTGGGCCGTGATGCTTTATGACTTTCATGGGTAGCTCATCACGGCCGTGACCAGTGTCACGGCCTGGGCGTGATGGCTTCTGCTTCAGGTGTCCTTCCCTTTTTGCTCTTTTTATTAACCTGAAAACATGAAATAGCAGTAAATGCTTTATTTGACTCAAAATCAACTAAAATACCCTAAAACTACTTAAGAGACTCAAAATGTTGCTTGAGGACAATTAAATCCAAATTTGGGCGAAAACGAGGTTAAAATCGAATAAAACCATGGTCTTACTAGTTATAAAACTAGTCGAGCCAGAGGCTTATCAAAATACCCCAAACTTAAACCTTGCTTGTCCCCAAGCAAACTAAAACTCAAAAGGACTCAAACTTGGCAAGCTTAAAGGATTCAACCAATTTCGCACAAACTTCATGCAATTTTATCAAAGCAATTTCTCTTCAATGTTTCCCCCCTTTTCAACAATGTAATCCCCACATTCATTTACTTTAAACAATCGAGAATTCCATCATTCATGCAATCAGTAATCTGAGTTGAGGATCCAAGTTACACACAAAAAAGGGAGATCACCAATTTCAAACAATTGCCTTCCTCACAAGGGCATTTGATATTTCACTCATTCGCTTAATTTGTATAGGCTATCAACTTTTCAGTCAATTTCACATTTCAAGAGCACTTCCCATGAATTTGATTTTCATCTCAAACAAGGTTCCCACGAAAACATGCATGCAACATCAAAAGGTCTTTTAAAGGTTGTAATGGGGCCTGGCTAAAGGTAGGATATTCAAAGGTACTAGGCTTAAGTCCCTAGGAACTAAGAGAGCATGAGCATTTTGATACATTGAACTTCCACTCAAATTCCTTTTTTCATTTCTCTTTTTTTGCTTTGGGTGACTACAACCTTTTTCTTCTAATACCCTTTTTTTGACATTTTTGTGTTTTTCTCTTTTCTCTTTTTTTTTTCCTTTACCTTTGGATCCAACCTTTATTTTTATTTTTCTCAACCCAGAATGACATATCAAACCTTGTAGCCACCCCAAACTTACTTTCTTGCAACCCTTGTCTTGCTAAGCTTCCATGCTCTCCTTAATCCTAAGATTGGGTTAACATGGTTTTTTCCAGATTTTTGGCTCATAGCATAAGGTCATCAAGAAACAATAGGCTTATTAGGCTCAATGTGGCTAACTAGGGAACATGCATTAGGGATGGTTCTTTTAGGCCAAGTAGTTATTTCAAAAAAAATTGCCTAAATCATTTGATGCAACCACATAAGCATGCAAACCATGAAGAGATTCAAGCAAATCCGGGAAAGTACAACTTAAAAGCGATTCACACGATTAAAAACATGTTGGAGGTTCAAATCCTCACCTAGACATTTTTCTCAAATTGTTTGACCGAGATTCGATCCCTAGTGTGTGCATCCCTTCACCCCAAACTTATCATAAATCATGCAATCACGATAGAATATCTCAAACTTCAATTTTCAATTTTTCACATGGGGATCAATTTTTTTCAAAACCTAGGGGGAAATCATTAACAGTCAACAAATATCATGCAGTCCATCTATGCAAAATTTGATTAGAATCCAACAAGCTTACCGATGCAAGACTCACACACAAACGACTCAAAGCAACACAAACAAACAAAACAATTGGTTCCCTCCCCCACACTTAAGACATACATTGTCCTCAATGAAAGAACATAAATATAAAATAAGAGTGAGGGAAAGGAGAAGGTACTCCCTGATCAAGTTGTAGTGTAGGTGGGCTATCCCAAGGAGAGCTCTTCAACAGTTGCATCTTCAGGCACTGAGCTCTGATGGAATAGCTTCAAGCGCTGCCCATTAACCTTAAAAATCTTGTTGCTACCTGCATTTTTTATTTCTACTGCACCATGAGGGAAAACATTAGTGACAACAAATGGGCCAATCCACTTGGATCGAAGTTTCCCAACCATCACTTTCAGGCGGGAGTTAAACAATAAAACCTGTTGGCCCACAGAGAACTCCTTCCTAGAAATCATCTTATCATGGAAGTACTTAGTTTTCTCTTTGTACATTCGAGAGCTTTCATAGGCTTCTAACCTAAGCTCTTCAAGCTGCTGTAATTGGAGTTTCCTTTCAATGCCTGCTTTTTGCATTTCCAAATTACAGCTTCTGACCGCCCAATAAGCTCGGTGCTCAATCTCTACAGGAAGATAGCATGCCTTACCGAACACAAGTCTATAGGGAGACATCCCTATTGGTGTCTTGAAAGCTGTTCTTTGAGCCCAAAGTGCGTCTTCTAGACAGCGGCTCCAGTCCTTCCTATTTGGTTGCACCACTTTCTCTAAGATCTATTTGATTTCTCTGTTTGAGATCTCAGCTTGCCCATTAGTTTGGGGATGATATGCAGTGGAGACCCTGTGCACAACTCCATACTTCTGGAGTAAAGCTTCCATGGTGCGGTTACAGAAATGAGTGCCTTGGTCACTTGTGATAGCCCGAGGTATTCCGAACCTGCAGAAAATATTGGACCTGACAAAATTTGCAACAACTCTAGAATCATTAGTCCTAGTGGGGACAACTTCCACCCACTTTGAAACATAATTAACAGCAAGTAGAATATAGAGAAAACCAAAAGATGCAGGGAAAGGACCCATAAAGTCAATTCCCCACACATCAAACACCTCATAGAAAAGCATAGGTTGCTGAGGCATTTCACTCTTACGAGTGATGGCTGTACCTGCTGTCTGACACTCTTTACAAGTGCGGTAAACCTCATAAGCATCCTTAAAAATGGCGGGCCAATAAAAACCTGAATCTAAGATTTTTCTTGCAGTCCTCTGTCGACCAAAGTGTCCCCCTACTTGAGAAGCATGAGAAAAGTGCAGAATAGACTCAATCTCATAGTCGGGGACACATCTCCTAATTACCTGATCACTGCCAAATTTCCAAAGATATGGATCATCCCAAACATAGTATTTGGCATCACTCTTGAGTTTGTGAATTTGTGACCTAGTTTCACCGGTTGGAAAAACACCAGCAACAAGATAATTAACAATATCAGCAAACCAAGGAGTTACCCCATGTAACTGTAAAAGCTGCTCATCAGGAAAATCATCCTGAATGGGGGAAGGATCTTTATCCCTCTCTATTCTGCTCAAGTGATCAGCCACTAAATTCTCAGCTCCACTCTTGTCTTTAATCTCCACAGTAAACTCTTGGAGCAACAACATCCACCGAATCAATCTCGGTTTTGCCTCTGGTTTCTTCAGCAAGTACTTTAAAGCTGCATGGTCAGTGAAAACAACAACCTTGGAACCTAGCAAATATGATTTGAATTTATCGAGAGAAAAAACAATAGCTAGAAGTTCCTTTTCAGTAGTGGTGTAATTAGCCTGTGCAGCATCTAAAGTCCTAGAAGCATAATAAATCACATGGACAGCCTTGCCCACCCTTTGTGCAAGGACCGCCCCCACGGCATAGTTAGAAGCATCACACATGATCTCAAAAGGGAGGGTCCAATCAGGAGGCTGGATGATGGGAGTAGAGGTCAATGCTTTCTTCAAGAAATCAAACGCCTTTTTGTAGTTGTCATCAAAATTGAAAATGGCATCATTCTTCAACAAGTTTGACAGAGGAAGAGCTATCTTGCTGAAATCCTTTATGAAGCGTCTGTAAAAACCTGCATGACCAAGAAAAGAGCGAATCTCGCGAAAGCAAGATGGGTAAGGCAGTGTAGAAATCACCTCAATCTTAGCATGATCTACTGAAATACCCTTTTCAGAAATAATATGCCCCAAAAAAATTCCCTGTTCAACCATGAAATGGCATTTTTCATAATTTAAAACAAGGTCAGTTTCAATGCATCTTTCCAAAACCAAATTCAAACTATGCAAGCATGCATCAAATGAGGAACCATAAACAGTAAAGTCGTCCATGAACACTTCCATGCAATTCTCAATATACTCAGTGAAAATACTAATCATGCATCTCTGGAATGTTCCAGGAGCATTGTAAATACCAAATGGCATCCTCCTGTAAGCAAAAGTGCCGAAAGGGCACGTGAAGGTTGTCTTTTCTTGATCCTCTGGTGCAATGTGGATCTGGAAGTAACCTGAAAAACCAAGAAAGCAGTAGTGTGATTTACCAGCTAGCCGTTCAAGCATCTGATCGAAGAATGGCAAAGGAGAGTGATCCTTTCTAGTAGCCTGGTTCAATCTCCTGTAATCAATGCAAACTCTCCAGCTGTTCTGAACTCTAGTGGGGACAAGTTCATTGTTCTCGTTTTTTACTACTGTGAGTCCAGATTTCTTAGGTACAACTTGTACTGGACTCACCCAATTGCTGTCAGAGATAGGGTATATGATACCCGCATGCAAGAGTTTTTTTACCTCCTTCTTCACAACATCAAGAATCAAGGGGTTGAGCCGTCTTTGGGGCTGCCTAACTGTTTTAGCCCCATCCTCCAACAGAATCCTATGCATACACCTGGATGGGCTAATACCTGGTATGTCGGCTAAGGTCCACCCTATCGCCTTCTTGTGCTTCTTCAAAACCTGCAAGAGCTTAGTTTCCTGGTCAAAATCAAGGTTAGAGGAAATTATAAACGGAAGTTTTTCATTCCTCTCCAAATAAGCATATTTCAGATTTTCAGGAAGTGGCTTAAGCTCTAGGGAGGGTGGCTGCTCAATGGATGGTATGTTTGGGACAGCTGTGCTGTCAAGAACTTCAGCTGAACAAACAGCTTCACTTACACTGTCACCCTACAAGGCAGCATCAATCTCAGCACAAACAGCACAAGGGTCAGTGTTAGTACAATCAGCACATGAATAAACATCATCAAAAGCAGAAATAGATGGAAAATCAGCAACCAAATCATCATAAGTGTCATCAACAATTTCAGAGAGAAACTCTATTTGAAAAACAGAATGCACTTCCAAGGGATGCTTCATAGCATCGAAAATGTTGATTTTTGCAACGATGTCACCAAACTCCATGGTCATGGTTCCATCGTCAACATCAATCTTTGTCTTCGCCATTTTCATGAACGGTCTGCCCAGAATGATTGGTGATCTGCTTGAATTTGTTTCCCCTGCCATGTCCAGTATGTAAAAATCAGCAGGGAAAATCAGGTCATTGACTTGAACAAGTACATCTTCTATTACTCCAATGGGGCGAGCATTGGTCCTGTTTGACAACTGAATAGTAAGACTTGTGTGCTCCAAAGGACCAAGATCAAGATTGTTGAAAACAGAAGTAGGCATGACATTAATAGAAGCCCCTAAATCCAACATGCAATTGTCGAATTTAGTATCCCCAATGGTGCATGGAATAGCAAAAGTTCCCGGATCCTTGCATTTCTGTGGCATTGCCTGAGTGAGGGCCGAAACAGTAACCTTTTCAGGTGCAGGCTTAGGTTGAATGAGGGCTGAAACATTTCGCCCCAAATTGACTCTCTCATTACCTTTCAACCTCCTCTTGTGTGTGCACAAATCCTTCAGAAACTTTGCATATTTTGGAACCTGCTTAATCGCATCAAGGAGCGGAATGTTCACTGCTACTTTTCTGAATACATCCAGGATCTCTCTCTCCTTGTCTTCCCCATCAATCTTTTTATTTTTCAGCACTCTTTGTGGGAAGGGGATTGGTGGCACATACTCCTTTTCAGCCTCAACAACAGCAGAGGGTTCCGGTGTTACCTCAGCAACTTTCTTATTTTCAGGGGCTGGTTCTGCAACTTTTCCGGATCTCAAAGTAATTGCACTCACATTAGGATTAGGGACATTAGGATTCACCACTGGTTGTTCAAGGTAGTTGGTTCGATCCTTGAGCTTGCTGCATGGCATTCATCAAAGTGGCAAGCTGTCCAATCTGTGTCTGCAAGGCTTGAATACTAGAATCCGTTCACTGCTGAAACTGGAGATTGTTTGCACCCATTTGCTTGAAAAGGTCCTCTAGTGAAGGTCCAGAAGGTGCAGAGGTGGTCACTTGGGGAGAATTATGTGGTGGTGCCAGTGGTAACATCATTTGTTGCTGTTGTGCAGATGAGTTTCCATACCGAAGGTTCGGATGGTTTCTCCAGTTGGGGTGGTACTTATTAGTGGAAAGGTCAGGAATGCTGTACCGGTTCTGATTGTTGCCTTGATTGTAAAGATTGGCTGCATATGCTTGAGGCAAATCAGTGACTGACTCATCCTTCAGAATGGGGCATGCATCGGTCAGGTGTTCAGGAGAAGTACAGATACCACACAACCTTGTTGTTTGAACTTTATCCACTGCCAACTGTTTCACTAAAGAAGTAAGCTCATCAAGTCTGGTTTCAAGAGCTTTGTTGGAAGGAGAAACATGAACCTCATTCACACCCCTTGTCTCGACAGAATTGTTTCTGGTTGTGAACTGCTGGGAGTTCAGTGACATGTTCTCAATCAGTGACTTGACAGCGACTGGAGTCTTATCAACAAGTGCTCCCCCGCTAGCAGCATCCAAAATGTTTCTGTCCATCGGTAGCAATCCCTCATAAAAGTACTGAATGAGAAGCTGCTCGAAAATTTGGTGCTGAGGACAACTGGACACTAACTTCTTGAATCTCTCCCAGTACTCGGCCAATGATTCATTGCCTTGTCTAATACCACATATTTCCTTCCTGATTGATGCAACTCTGGAGGCAGGGAAGTATCTCTCTAAGAAGACCTTCTTCAAATCATTCTAGGTTGTAACAGAATTCGGTTCAAGGTAATACAACCAATCCTTCGCATCACCTTGAAGTGAGAATGGGAAGGCTCTCAGCTTGATATGGTCTTCTGTTATCCCTTCCGGTCTCAAGGGTGTAGAGAAAACAACCTGGAATTCTTTCAGATGCTTATGCGGATCCTCACCTGCAAGACCACTAAACCTTGGCAACAAGTGTATTAAACCAGATTTCAATTCAAAAGGAGCAACGACATCGGCATATTCAATACACAAACCATTATAATTAACATCAGGAGCAGCAAGCTGTCTCAATATTCTTTGATCAGCCATGTTATCACAAATGGTGGGTGGACTAGTGCTAGCCTGAATTGCTCTACGGCGTGTGTGCAAAGTTCTCTCAATTTCAGGATCAAATTCAAACAATTCAGAACAACCAGATCTAGTAACCAGAACTGATTCAGCAGAAAACTAAAAAGAAAATGCGAAAATAACAACAAGAGTCCTCGACAACGGCGCCAATTTTGACACGCTCTCGCACAAGGGTAAAAAACGAGTGGTTTACAAAAACTGTAGTTAGGGTGCGACAACTCGAGTATCGTCTCTCAAGGACTCTTAGATTGTTATTAACAGAAAAATCAGTTTTTGGAGGGGGGGGGGGGGGTGCGGGGTTTGGATTTGAAATTCAATTTAGAAAACAGTTAAGAAAAACAGTGCAAACTAAGTGATTATCAATAAGTTGAAATGATTAATCTGCTGTTTCGGTTTTCCATTATCATTGATTCACATAATTACCATGCCCTAAGCGGATTCTAATCTCTTTTCGATTGTAGCAGCAATTAGACAAGCGCAATTGACACTACGAGATGTATGTTCCTAATTCCCGAATTAAGCAAACGGGGTGAAGCTCTCGTGAATTAAGCAAACACGACAAACACACGCGAATTAAGCAAACACGATCAAGGTATAGGAACATACAATCATCAAAATTAATCAACACTTATTCTATATAACTTGAATTAAGCAAACAAGGAATACATAATAATATTGAAAGAGATGAGCAATTCGATTGGGAAATTACGGAACCTCAAGTGTCGGCGGGAACCGATTACAGCAGACTAATCCCTGGCGATTAGTTCTCCATCAAATACATAATAAAAATTCTAGAAATAACTTGTAAATGGTGAAAAACTGGATCCCTTCTGTGTCTGTTGCGCTCCTATTTTATAGAGTGGCCGCGCGTCACGACCGTGATGGCCGTCACGGCCAGGTCGTGACCAATTCTGCCAAGGGCGCGCATTCAAATTCTGGTCTGTCACGGCCGTGATGCCTATCACGGCCAGGTCGTGATCGCTTCTGTCCATGGGTGCTGATCTGTCACGGCCGTGACCTTCATCACGGCTAGGCTGTGATCAATTCTGACTTCCCGGGTTTCCTCATCACGCCCGTGATGAGTGTCACGGCTGGGCCGTGATGCTTTCCGACTTTCATGGGTAGCTCATCACGGCCGTGACCAGTGTCACGGCCTGGGCGTGATGGCTTCTGCTTCAGGTGTCCTTCCCTTTTTGCTCTTTTTATTAACCTGAAAACATGAAATAGCAGTAAATGCTTTATTTGACTCAAAATCAACTAAAATACCCTAAAACTACTTAAGAGACTCAAAATGTTGCTTGAGGACAATTAAATCCAAATTTGGGCGAAAATGAGATTAAACTCGAATAAAACCATGGTCTTACTAGTTATAAAACTAGTCGAGCTAGAGGCTTATCACCCACGTGGTATTGCTCATGGATCCAGCGCTTCGGGGGAACAAGTGAACTCTTGTCACAACTTCTACGACACGAACCCGAAGTTGCCAAACTATGTTCCCCCAAATTCTTACAACCAAGGAAGAAAGAACAACCCTTACCTCTCCTACGGGAGCTAAAACAACACACTGAACCACGAGTTCCAAGAAGGCCAAGGTAATAGGAAACCCGCAGCGGGGTATCCTCAGGTACAAAAATCTAAACTCGAGTCTTTATTGGAAAGTTTTGTTGAAACTCAAACAAAACAAAATGAAGAGTTTAGATAACAAGGTAGGGCAGTAAACGAGGCAATAAAAGAGCTAGCATCTAAGATAGATAACTTAGCCATCCATAACAAGATGCTAGAAACTCAGATTGCCCAACAAGCCAGCACATACTCTAGACCTAAGGGTACGTTCCCGGGGCAACCCGAAGCTAATCCCAATGAGAATTGCAATGCCATATACTTGAGGGATGATAAGCTTGGGGTAGCTGAAAAAGATGTGGAGTGTTAGGAGGACATGAACGAAGATGAAGAGACGGAACCAAAGTATGTCCCTCCACCACCGTACCAACCCCCGATACCTTTCCCACAAAGGTTGGTCAAGAGAAAGCAAGTGGATATAGAAGCTAATATGCCTCCTAAACTGAAAGATCCAGGTAGTTTCTCTATTGCTTGCTCAATTGGAGAAGTGAAAATAGACCAAGCCTTATGTGACTTAGGGGCTAGTGCGAGCTTGATGTCGCTCACTATCTTGGAAAGGTTGGGAACCAAAGAGTTGAGTCCATTCAAATTCTTTTTACAATTTGCGGATGGCTCAACTAGAACTCCTCTAGGCATACTAGAGAATGTTCCTGTAAAGGTAGGGAAATTTTTCATCCGTACCGATTTCCTGGTATTAGATATGAAAGGGAATTCTGAATTCCCAATCATTTTAGGAAGGCCATTCTTGGCCACCGCTGGAGCAATAATAGACGTAAGGAATTTCAAACTCTCTCTGAATGTAGAGGAAGGTAGGGTAGATTTTTATTTGACTAACTCATATAACAACCCTCCTTTTGAGAGCCATGTGTGCAGGATCGATATAACATCTCCAGTGGTAAAGGAGGAGCTCAACATGGAAGCAACTCCGAAGATTTGCATGGCAAATGATGCACCCAGTAGTGATGAAGTTGGAGTTGCTCATCATGCGGTAACAAAACTTCCACCGGGAGGGAGTAAGGCCATGAAGCTTAGAGTGAAAAGAGCGAAGTGGAAGCGCAATTGGCCATATGAGCAGACCGTAAATAAGCGCTTCTTGGGAGGCAGCCCAAGTTTTCTTTCCCTTTTCCATTTGTTTTTGAATTTAGCTCTTGAATAATTTGAGAAGATCAAGAGGAAAAAAAAATCATAAATTAATAGATTTGTCAAGTGTTTTCAGGCTAAGAAGGAAGGAAGAGCAAAAAGGGCAGGGACAAACAAAGTCAGAAGTCATCACGCCTAGGCCGTGACAGTGGTCACGACCGTGATGAGCTAACCAAGAAGACCAGAAAGGATCACGGCCCAGCCGTGATAAGCATCACGGGCGTGATGAGTAGGACCCTAAAGAACAGAGTATATCACGGCCTAGCCGTGATGGAAGTCACGGCCATGACAGGCCAGCTCATGAAGACCAGAATTGATCACGGCCTGCCTGTGATGAGCCTCACGGCCGTGATACACCTTCCAAAAAGTTTTTGACTGGGCAATAGAGCTAGCACCCGCTACCACCTCGGTGAGTTGTTCCATTTTTTTTCCTCTCTCTGACTTGATTATTTACATTGGGGACAATGTAAGTTTTTAAGCTTGGGGTAGGGGTATTTGTGCATTTTTTCATTTTTCATGTTGCACTCATATAGGCATAATTTTGCATGATCACATGGTTAGATTGCCCTTTGCTTAGAGTATGCATCCAATTGTGAGAACTTGGTGCCAAATAAATTGAGATAGTGAATTTTTTTGAACCCAATTTTTTATATTCTTGTGATAAGGCTAAAAATAAAAATTCTTGAGATAATCTTTTGATAGTTGATAATTATCATGTGGTTCCTTAAATTTGTGTTTCTCACTGATTTTTGAACTACTAAATGTGAGATTTTGAGCCAAAAAGGGGTACTCACTAAATCTACCCCATCCTTTGTGATAGAGTGTTTTATTCCTCTTGGATTGTATTCTCTATAACTTGACTTGAAATCGTTTTGAAACTTAGAAATTTTTGAAAATATTTTTGAAAATGATTGAGGCGCTAGGTATTTTTTCGGCCTTCTGAGCTTTGATTGATTAAATGCTACCCCTTAGTTGCCCAATTTTGAGCCTAAAAGAATAAAATACTTTTCTTGGTACCTTGAATTACTTTGATGAATAATGCTTGGTATGACACCTTCTAAAGTATTGCAAAAAGGGTAAAAAGGTAGTTGAAAAAGTATGGGATGAGAAAGTTAGAAAATATTTCTCTTGAATTGAAAATCTCCCCTTCTCCAAATAAATAAAATAAAATAAACAAAAAAAAAATGGAGAAGGGGATGACAAAAAGAAAGCGAGAAATAAAATTTTAAAAAAATAAAGAAAGGTGGAAAAGTGAACAAAAGCCCAAAAAAGGTATTTTAGAAGGTTGTCATGCTTTGCAATGTTGTTAAAAAAAGAAAGAAAGGTGGAAAAGTGAACAAAAGCCCAAAAAAGGTATTTTAGAAGGTTGTCATGCTTTGCAATGTTGATATTTTGTTTAACCCTTTTGAAATTTCCTTTTCTTGATTTCCCCACCCAACGATTAATCCCATGGCCTCGTTACAACCAGAATAAATGACCTCCTGATTCTTATGTGTTTTCATTAATAAAGTAGAGATTTGGTTAATAGTCAAGCTTATGGTAGAGTACCTTCCTTGAGGAAATTGAGCGAATTGTCATATACCCTTAAACACTTGAGTGAGGTGAGAAGAGTGCCCGAATCAATGAGAATATGAATTTAGGAAACCTAAGCTTCTAATTGGACTTGAAATGGACTATCTCTTAGGTACTTATTGAATATGCCTGTTACTTGGATTAGTTACTCGGGTTCTTGGTTCACTATCCATGCTCTGATTATTTATATCGTCTGGCCTTGGTGATTGCTTGAGGACAAGCAAAATCTTAAGCTTGGGGTGATTTGATGAGTGTGATTACTCCTCATATTTCATTATCATTTTGCATGCATTTTCATATAGTTTAGGCATATTTAATTTGATTTTTGTTAGTTTTTACCTTGGAACGGGTAAGGCGGTTTTGTGGTGTTGTTTTGCAGAAATTAAGGGTTAAAAGATCAGGATCAACCATGATGGAGCTTGGATGAAGATGGGGCTTGAAAAGTGAATAAAATGAGCCAAGAAGAGCCCATCACGGCCATGATCGAGCAAAAACTAAAAAGAAAGAAGGCAAAAGTCAGAACTGGTCACGGCCTTCCTGTGATGAGCATCACGGTCGTGACATGTCAGCTGAACCAGACCCTCACAGGCAGAACTGATCACGGCCTAGCCGTGATGAGCATCACGGCCGTGACAGACCAATCACTGAAGAAGCGCCCAAGGCAGAAGCCGTCATGACCTGGCCGTGATGGCCATCACGACCGTGATGCGCATTACTTGGATCTGAAGCAACTGATTTGGATCTGAATTTATGTTAGATTGGGATTCAAACTTCCCAAATCTATAAATAAGGCATCTGAGCAGAGACTAAAGAAGACTTTTGGGCTGCTACTCTTAGGCTATAATTTAGGATTTCTCTTCTTCTTCTTCTTCCCTTCTCTTAGTTTTATTTCATGTTGTTGTTAACCAAGCTTGTCATCACCATGACAAGGCTTGAGTAGTAGTTTAATTTCTAGGGATTGGGGCTATGCCCAAGGTTTGTTTATGGTATGAATTGATGTTATATCTTTGTTAATTGTGATTTTGCTTTAGATCTGATTTGTAGTATTTTAATTACTCGTAAATTCGGCGGCCGCTTATTTGCGTGACGTAGATATTCTAAGGAGGAACCTAGCGGTGAACTTAGGTGTCGGATCTATAGAATCAGACTTAGGACTTAAATCACGAGAGTTATAAGCGGTCCTTCAAGGATTAACGAATTGTCACAAAGCGTAAAGGGTCCAATCTAAATTCGGCTTCCACGAGAGTAGGGGTTGGTTTAATTGGGCACGGTTTTTGTAACCCGAGAGGGAGCATTAACTATTTGAGGATAAATTCACCTTTAAGGCAATTTCAATAATTAACAAAAGGGGTAATCGATTTAGTAACATAATAAACCTTGTTGGTAACCCAAATTCCTAGGAATCCATTTAGATCTGAAAAACCATAAATTGATTTATTTTCTGTTTTAATTAATTTCATTCCTTATATGATTTTCTAAGTTATCTCTTATTTCAAATATCAAAAACCTTTTCAAAATCCCTTTCTAAAGTCTAGTTTAGTCAATTTGATAATTAGTTGCGATTTGAGATCACGGTCTCTGTGGGATCGATATCTTTTTATTACTTGGCGACAATCCGTACACTTGCCGGATCGCACGACATCAGTGAGATACCGACAATGGATATATCACACAACAACTATATACATGATACATTCAACACATTGGCGTATTAGCATTTAAGCATTATTCATAGATAAAACAACAAGTGTTATATCAATGGGTCTCATACCCGAATCAATCAGTTTTATAAAGAGAATGCATGACACTTCAATCATCAGGCTCTAAACTTAATCTCATGAGCTATCATCACCGTTTTATCATTAAGAAATAAAGAGTTGATCAGGCTCATACACCACGTTTGGCAAGTTGTCTCCGTCACCTCATGTACCCGGATCAACACCATCACGAATCCCTTATAACGGTCATTCGGATGTATACATCATCAAATACCGCATCTTAAGCGGGTATTCGGTAACTCAAGCATGTCTACCCAGGGAAAATGCATATGAATAAAAGACTTTTCATTATCGAGATTTTTCTTTGTGTTCACTCTTTTTCGTTGTCGAAGCCCAAGGCTAACGACTATTCACAATTTTCATCACTTGAAAATCAATAACACAGGACACGTTGTCCGAGTGCTCAATCACAACACCTTAGACCGATGCCACAGTCCAAGGTTGTGGTCGTAGAAATAATTATAATTTTATCCATGTTCTATTTCAACAAGATAAAGACTCCTAGCCCATAACAGCGAAATTAGGGCACATAGTCCTCAATTCCAAAATTAGGACTCCTAACCCATAATATCACGATTAGGACCCTTGGTCCATAATTCTTGACACGGATCCCAGATCACGTGCATAAACTGAATGCAAGAGGCGACGTCTCGCGAACTAGTATTCTCTTTCACATGTGCTTACTTTTCGCTCAGTGAAAATCAAAAACCAAAATAAAACCTCGGTTACTTATCCAAGTAACCGGAACGTTTCTAAATCATTTAGGAGAAAATATTTTCCATTACAAATTCTTTTATAAAACATTTAGGAAATTCGTTTGCTTTTGAAATCTTTGATGGAATAAAGTCAAATATTTTCAAAGGGTCTTTCCTTCATAAAACACACCGTTCGAAAAGGTTTTCTCTCGTACAAAACTTTTGATCATAAAAAGGTAGTTTCCTTCAACTCAAAATCACTTCAACATTTTTCTAAAAACAAAGATCTTATCCTTCGAAAGTAAGCACTTCAAACAAGGAACTTTTATAAGTGAACCCAAAACTTTCAAAGTTCTATTCAAGGCTTATTAAGGCTTTTAATCCTTATAGTCATTGGGAACAGACTCAAGTCCGGCTTCTCAAACTTCAATCAACAGTAATATATTCACAACAATAATAATATCGCAGTTAATGACAGTTCATCACATATATATAATTCATAACACTTTAAAGCAAGAAATGTTCAACTTTAAGTAATAACCACAATAGTTCAAGTAAACAAGTTATTCAAGTATTGGCTCAATATCACAATAATATTCACAACACGTAATTACACACATACACACATGCATATAGTTATTGAATATCCCTAAGCTCCCCTTACCTTTGAAGACAAGTAAAGGATCCTTGTCTTAATGCTCACGTTAGCTCCAAGAGTGTAACTATCTACTCCATCAAGCAAGCATAGCCGTGCCAAACGTCTCAGAGAGGGAATCCAACAACGCGCAACAACCAGAAATCAAGAAATCAATTACACATGATCAAACACACATTCTAATTTGATCTAAACACTTAATATTATTACCAAACAAGGTCATTTTCAAGGAAAATCTTGTTTGGAGCTTAAGCTTCACAATACCCTTTGAGGAAACTTTGTTTTGATTAAAGGATCATGAAAATGAACTTAGGAACCATCAACTAAAAGTCCTAATTTCATAAATGCATACTTAATTTTACCAAACATAACCAATTTCAATAAAAAATTGAATTGGGGTTTTAGGGTTCAAAGAGCATTTTGGGGAAATTTGATTTAAATAGAGAATCGTAAAATTAACCTTAGAAACCATTAATTACAAGTCCCAAATGCACTAAAACTGAACCAATTTCAATAAAATCAGATTTGGACTTTAGGGTTCCAAAATCAATTTGGGGAAAACTCATTTTAAATTAAAGAACAATGAAATTGGTTTAAGATAACTCTAATTCATAGTCCCAATTGCATAAAAATAAGTTTTAATTTCAAATTTCAGTATGAAATCAAAGAGCTAGGGTTAGGGTTTGAAAATTAATTTGGGGCTTTTTACAAGTAGAAGAGAACAGGGTTAAACACTTACCCAAGGTGAAGGAAGAGAGGACATGGTGGCTGGGAAGCCAACCGGTGTGGCGGCTGGTGACGGAGGACAGTGAAACAGTGAAGAACGAAACCGACAAAACATGTAGGATGATGGTCTAAAACACAAGGGAAGCCTCTTCTCTCCAAACAGTGGTTGGACGACGGCTGGGGGTCTTGGACAGCGCCATAAAAACCATCGAAGACGTGCTGGAAAACTGAAACGTGGTGGTGACGGAGCGCCGGCCGTGCAGGTGCATCGCGGTTGGTGGTGTGCCGACGAGCAATAAGCATAGGGCAGATGATGCAAGCGGAGTGAGTGTGATGAGGGGAGAAGAGGAAATTTGATTTGAAGGGAGGAAAGGCTTGGTTCCAACGGAGAAGAAGGAAGAATAGCAAGAGGGAGAAATAGAAATAAAAGAGAAGGAGAGGGTGCCGTGCGCTGATAAGGAAAGAAGAGAGAGGAAAGTTTTTGTTTTTCATTTACTAAATGGTTAAGTATAAAATGAGTGGTTAAGATTGAGTCTAGAAAAAAGGAAATAATATTACTCATTAGATTTAAAAATAATGAGTGATAAACATATACTTTCAAAATTTAAATTAGAGTAAAGAATGATAGTTGAATTGATCAACTAAGAAAATCCCCAGTCCAAAATTAATCTCCGATTAATTCCAAACCAGATTATTTTTAACTCGAAAATTAAATAGAGTAAAATCTGAACATAATTTTCTTTCAATTCTATTATTTAAAATATTTTCTATACAAATACTAATAGTGACAATAACAGAAGATTATTGTCTAGCAAGCGTGCTTACACTGAAATAAGAAAGTGCTAACGCACCCAATAAAATAAATTTAAAAGAGTAAATAAAATTACTCAAGATCAAGCATCATAAAATAAACAAAAATAAATTTCCAAATAATTATTATTACAACAAAAATAATATAAACAGATATATTTTACCGATATTGAAAAACCGTAAAATCTGGGGTGTTACACTATGCCATCCGAATATATATATACATTATCATCCTAAACTCAAAATTCTCGAGCACAAATATCCAATCCCTAAACCTCTTGATTTAACCGTAAAATACTCAAAATCCCACCTAGTACTATTTAGAATAATAAATCTTTCACCAAATCCAAATTTACTACTATTTTCATAAGTCAAATATCTTAATAACATCCAATGGCCTCAAAATTCTATTCTTAACATAAGGACTTAAATCCTATTATGGACAAGCCACACTCAAATCAACTTCTCTTCTAAACACCATATACCTAAACTTCCTTTTCTTTAAACCAACTTATCATCATTAGAAAATATGTCCATCTTCGCATCAAAGCATTAATCCCATAAACTTAAGTTTACTCTCAAACACTATCTTATCATACAACTCTCTAAAATCTATCAATCTTACCTTCAACATTTCTAGTTCATCATAAATTCGAAAATCAACATGTATATAATATGTAATACAAGTCTTATCTTCAAATTCTCCAAACCCAATCATAACTAAATCAATTAACACAAGCTAAACATCAAAGATTCATTTGAACTTAATCTTTATTCATCAAAGCTTCCAATCAAATCTCAACTTACAAACCCCATTGGAATAGTACACTAAGCTAATCCAATCATAGCTTCAAGTGAAGTTCTAAAATCACCTTTTTAACAAGAACGACATGCCCAATTATATTTTTTATCCTCAAATCCCAATTTCATATACCCAAGAACTACTCCACCCCAACCTAAACTTGATATGATCATCATTTTTTCTCACTCACAAGCTAACAACACATACGATCCTTATATCTTACAAATTTCAATTTATAAACCTAAATCTCAAATCAAATCCACAACTCTAACCATCAACTCAACAATAAAAAGGCTACAAGGTTTTAGCCAAATCAATTCCCTATTAATTACATGTCCTAAGAACTAAACTTCCTCCATCCATAATTCACGACAGTAAACGATCCACACACTCATGCGAGATAACAAAATGTGCAACGTCTAATTCAAACAACACTGACGAGAATCTACCAAATATCAAGCACATACCTTGGATAAGGTCGGCAGGTTGAGAGGATTCAGCTCCCCTCACAGCAAACACCCTCCTTGTAGTCTGAGGTCTAGCACTATGCTGTCCTGATACAGGGGCTCTTATACTAACTCCACCTCCGCCAGCTCCGGCTCCTTGTCCAGCAGCTACCGGCTGCTTCTTAGCTCTCTGTCTACAGTCACGAGCCAGATGACCTGGTTTACCACAGACAAAACAGCCATGACTCTCCCGACAATCTCGAATATAATGCGGTCCCCCGAATCCAAAACAAAATGGGCCTGGCTGCATATGACCCACTCCATTAATTGATGTAGAAACTGGTACGGGTGTAGATGTCTATACTGTCTGCACTGGTATAGTATAGGGTCCTCACCTCCCCTGAGAACCACTGTCGCTCCTCCTCTGATCACTAGATCTGTTCGGGCCTCCACTGCGTTGCTGTCTCAGCTCTATCTCTCGCCTGTGATCAATACTCTCAATGGCACCACACCTCTCCACTAACTCTGGGAAGCTCAAAATGTCTATGGGCACAATAGCCTTCTTCAACTCGTGCCGTAAACCTCCCTCAAACCTCTGGCACATCCAATCCTTGTCTGGAAACCTCTCATAGAACTCAAAACTATATCAGGGCCTCAAATTTGGCCGCATAGTCACCAACAGACATGTCTCCCTGTTGGAGACTCATGAACTCTCTCTCCTTCTCGAGTCTAACCAATTGCGGAAAATACTTCTCGAAGAAGCAGTCTCTGAACAAATCCCAACAGATAAACCTACCCTTTGCCTTTAGCAGCCTCCTCTTGCCTCTCCACCATGACTCTGCTCCTCATGTCAGCATGAAGGCAACATAAGTCACCTTCCTGTCATCGCTGCATCTCATGGTGTCAAAGATCTTCTCCAACTCCTGTATCCACCACTCAGCTAGCTCTGGATCATAATCTCCTCCAAACTGTGGTGGCTTACCTTTCAGAAAGGTAGCCAATCCTACATCCTCTGCCTCGGCAGCTCTCCTCTTGTCTTGCTACTCCTGTAACTCTGCATCTCACTGCATCCTCTGAGTATTATGTTGCGCCTGTTGTAACAGAACGGATGCTAACTCGCGGATAGTCCGAAGAGTCTCGGTGGACTCTCCTCCACCTCCAATCCCTACCTTAGGTTGATGCTGCTCATCCACGGCATTCTTTAAAGCTCTACCACCCCGTCTACCACGTCCTCGACCTCTGCCTCGAGTCATGATCCTATTAAAAGAAATCACTACCCCACATCAATATGACATATAATACTACATAAAACTGGAATGTAAATACTATATGTCATATAAATGTCGCGTTCAGACTCACTACCCAACTTCTAAGCAAAGTTGTTATCCGATGTGGATTCAAGTAAATGGTCAGTTCACCCTAATCACAGTCCGTTTCAAAACCGAACTGCTCTGATACCACCAAATGAGACGCGCCGACGTCCCATTAAAGAAAACCCATAATATTTAGAACCTGAACGTGTTATTATCGTTAAGCGTATATGTTAAAAATGGCGGATAAATTAAAAACTTAAAATAGAAATAACATATATACTTACATGCATAACAAAAACACATCATAACCTGATACAGTATAATAGAGGGAATCCCTTTAGTAGGATCCCAAATATGTACAAACCAAAACAAACTGAATTAAGCAACGGAAGATACAACGTCTCAAAAAGACGCACTGGCCATAAACACTAAACTCTACCGCTAGATTCCACGGCTCGTCCTTCAACATCTGGCTCCTAAGGAGTCCCATCCAATTCCTCCATAGCTGGTTCCTCCGCAGGGTCTTCTCATGACGATCACATAACCAAACATACACCATAGAGAAAATAGGGGATAAGAAACTTACCAATATAAAAAATGGAAGAGGATTCATAACATATTACCCAATAATAGTACACCAATATCCATCACACAATAACCACGTATATAAGCATTCATCCTCCAATCACTGTATCATCCTCTACCCTATACACTTATGCATCTATACCTCTATGCTGACATGGTTTTCTCAAATACTATCACATTTTAGTCATTTGTCCAATAAATCTCGGTGCACCCACCAGTTCCCGCTAGAGGGCTCATTCGGAGAATGAAACTATTCCCCATCCCAGGTGGAGAATAGTCGCACACCCTGATCTCAAATACTATCACATTATAGTTATTTGTCCAATAAATCTCGGTGCACCCACCAGTTCCCGCTAGAGGGCTCATTCAGAGAATGAAACTCTTTCCCCATTGCTGGTGGAGAATAGTCGCACAACCTGGACTATAATAGATAACAATAGTCTTCTTCGAGCCTCATCACCCGCAGGGCACTCACTCGTGACTCACCCTAACCTCGTGTGTTCCCCTCACACGGCTGTGATTAATCCCAAACATCTATATACGCCTCACCGACTTGTATAGGTTCGTAGTGCCTCAACCTTTTGTCACCATCTCCTAGATAACCTCAACAATAATAATATCTCATTGGTCTCATCAGCATATCACAATAATCATCTCGGTTAGGCACTTCTGAACTTCATTTATCATGAACCCCCACATGCATCACTATACTCATCATGTATCAACTCTCAGATAATCTCTATGCACAATAATCACAATCATCATCCATCAAATCAACATGTCATCATTACAGTCATCTCCACATATAATAAAACAATGCATATAATATAAATATCTATACTCCAATCAACATAGATAATCAGACAACTCATCATATATCAAACATGTATCCCTAACAGTCAAATCAGTCAATTCAATCAACCTCAATAATAATATAATATATATTATACGTAACGGCGATAAACGTACAATTCCACTATCATCATTGGTACCACTAAATAGTCCCCAATGTGATTTTGACATTGTCCGTTACTCGCGCTCTAGTAGGGTTTAGGTCACCCTACACCATTATTGCATGAAATGTTACTCGACCAATTCCGACAATAGAAAGCTTCTTTGCCCCACCTGAAAGTCGTACGACCATCGGAACGAGACGAAACGAACGAAAACGAAACATCCTTGAAACTCCTTGATTCTAGCTCGGCTAGAAACAGGGCCTCCGAGCCTCCAAAATTTCACCTAAGGATTACATTGTGAAAGGCTCATTGTAAGGAACTTAGAATTTGTAGCAGACACCACAAAATCCGCCACCATTTTGGCCCTATATCTCCCAATCCAGACCTTTATTTAAAAACGTGAACGGTTAAATTAAATAGCTACCTTTGTTTTACCTTCTCCAAAAATTGTAGCTCGATCCAACGGTGGGATAGCCTAGGATGAACCTTCCAAGGCGACTGGTCTGGAGCTACCCGAGTTGAGCTTATCTCCTTCTTCTGAGTTAGATAACTCACACACTGGGGATCTCTATGAAATTTCAACTGTTGGATATGAAATACTATCAACCCAGAACCTCCCTATGAAATTTAAACAAGATCCAACTGTGGGAAAAGGTGTGGTGAGAGATTTACAGAAGCTGTTCCACCAAGCTTCAAGCTTTTAGCAATGGGGGGTTTGGGTTCTTGGTAGTTTTCTTCCTCTACTCTCCATCTCTCTCTATAGATTTCTCTCTTCCTCTCTCTAATCTTCATTTTCTGGTGTTTCTCTGTTCTCAACCTTCTGTTTGTTGAAGTTCAAGTGAGGTAAATCACTTATTTGAACTCTTTTATTTTTTTATCAAAATCTGCCCCTCGGAGCTCAGTGCCATTTTCCAGCGCTCAGCGCTGGTGCCTCCCCGAGGGCACCATGCGTGTCACGTCAGCGCACACCCGTCGTTGCAAGTCTGTCTCCTGGGTGCCCAGTGCTAGATACCAGCGCTCAGTGCCGGCCTTTTGGCAGCAACGCTGCTCTTGCGCGTTTTGTCGCGTTATGAGCTCGTTCGAAGTCCGATTGATCCCAAATTTGAGATATAGGCTCATTAAGACCTTATGAACAACCTCAAGCCATTAAAAATTCCTAATCTCTATCCTAACTTCAAAATTCTTATTTCACATTCATACATCCTAAAGACGATAATCGGGAAAACTCCATGTTTTGCTTACTTTTCAACTCATTCCCGATGATTGCTTACTTTCTATGAAAAAATTCCTAGACTTTAACTAACATTTTAACCACATGAACCAAGTCTTAAACATGTTCTTCTTACGTAAAACAAAACCCCAAAAACCGGGATGTTACAAAAAACTCCCTAAAACACTCATAATCAACCCTAAGGTCCTTTACTAAACCATTTGGTTTATACCTGACCTCTCAATAATAAATCCATGTTTTATGAAACAATTGGTGAATTAACCCATTAATTTCAAGGATTATTAACAAGCCCTATTTTAACCAATTAGAGTCTTATTAATATTAACAACGTTAAACTCCTCATGTGTTTGTCCATGGCACAAATCGCTTCATACAATCAGACAACATTCATACCATATCATTATCAACCAAGTAGTTTATTCATGGCATATCAATCAAGCGTTTATTCATGGCATAAACAATTATCAAATCAAACAATTAATCCTGGCATAACATTATTAAGAGCATTCATGAGTAAACATGCCAATAAGAAACAAACATAGATTCAAACATGTGACAAACATCAATTTAGCATTTAACAAATAATAGGGTCATGGGTAATCCTTCATCTTATGCTTCCCCCATTGCCTACATGTTCATACTATCCTTCTCCCCATACATGGTATGAAGATCTAATCCCTTTGACAAGTGTAAGCACACTATCTGAAATGACACAAAACAACACTCGAAGGGGGGTTGAATAGTATTTTCGAAAATCAGAGTTTAAGAAGCACAAAACAAAATCGGTGAATGAAAGTGTCTCTTAGGACAGATGCCTTCTACAACCCACTGATTTGCAACTATATAACACACCCGAGTTAGTTACTTAAAACAGTTAAAACAACTGAATAATAAAGTAAAAGATAAGGAAAGAGTATACTCAGATTTATCTTGGTTCACCCACAACCTTGGGCTACATCCAGTCCTTGGCTTAACTAAGTTTTAACACTATAACTGATCAAGGTTACAGACGAGTATTATTTGCACACCTAGCCTCTCCAGGCTCAACCACAAGTATTGTTTGCACACCAATCCTCTTCAGGCTCAACAAGTATTATTGAAACAAGCCTCTTGAGGCTCAGAAGATTTGAGAGAGTTTTGAAGAGCAGCTTCAAGGTTACAAAGCTATTCAACCAATCTTTAAAACACTACAAAGAGTGAATATGAACTTGGAGCTTGGTGAGTTGCAGATGAGTTCTTCTTCGAATGATATTCAGAATATGAAGAAGATGAGTGAGTGATGAGAGCTTTCCGCTATCGATATATAAGATGAGTTCTTCTTTGAGTAAAATAGATTTTTCAGTAGATGAGAGATTTTTATGGTTGCACTGTATCACATCACTTGTATATGTTGTCTCTTCTTTCTTGGTCTTCTACTTCTTCTATTTATACTTAATCACAAAGATCCGTTGAGATGCATTTGAAGGTCTTCAGCTTTGTTCTTTGAGAAATAGTCGTTCTGACTTGATAATAAATGCTTTGAAGACGTTGGAGATTCCTTGTTGACATCTGAGTATAGCAGATATGCTTTTCTTGCTTTAGGCAGCCTATTTTCCCTATTTGTGTAACGCTTATAAAGCCTTAGATAAAGTAGCTTTTCCTTTTGTTTTCACAAGGAAATCCTTGCTCTGCTGTATTCACCTTTTGTCTTTTCTTTTTTTCTAATCTCAATTGAAGACAAGGGAATATAATTAATTTAAACTCATTTCAGGTTTAAATAAATTTCATTTCAAATTTCCGTTTTCACAGGAGAGATAAATATTCTTTCCTTGGAGCGCTTTCCTGACTGGTTTGAAGACACCACATAATCTTAATCTTGGTCATTTCTTTGTCTAAGGTTGAGATAGTAGTTGTCACGTGAGTCTTGGTAGATTTGATCTGACAAAATGAAGATTCTGACCTTGTCAGGGATTCAGACACATATTTGAATTTTCCTTGATCAGATTTTGGTCTGTAAACTTGATCGAAATATTCTTTCAACTTTACTTCAGAAGATATTGTAGATAGACTTTGAGCTTTTGGTTATTCAGATGATAGTGTAAAGCTTCAATCTTCATTTGTTGTCTTGGTTGAAGGTTATCATTCTCTATACAAAATGTTGCTTTTCTTCCTTTATTTTATAATGAATGAATAAGTCATTTTGATTCCAGTAAGTTGTAATGGATGCTTTAGATAACTTGCACGGATATGTTGTTTAAGGGTTGTAAACATGCTTCTTTGGTCTTCAGCATAGTCAGTCAAGTAATAAAGAGAAATCTTCCATAAGAGTATATTCTACTCTTTTGTTTACTCACGATCGAGTAAGTCCTTTTCCTTTAGCTTTCAGTGAAGATGACAAACATTAATTGCTTTGCTTTTATTTGATACTGCTTCAATACTTCTTTGATACTTGTTCTTCTTCAGAGAATGATGAGACTGTAAGTCGTAGGCTTCAGTTATTCAGACTTCAGACGCATTATACTTCAGACACTTGTATGCAACCATTTGATTCTTTCATAATATTTTGTTGACTTGTCCTGCTATGATACAAAGATTTGGCAACACAACTCAAGTAGATGATTAGCAATGTTCATATGGTTCAATGTAAAATCAATTACTTAATGTTTGAGTTCATCAAAACACACAAGGGACACAGGAGTGTGAGTCAGACGCATGACGAGTCAGACGCATTATGACTTAACATTCTCCCCCTTTTTGATGATGACAAACATTCCATAAGATTTTATATTGAACAAGCAAATATAAGTAAAGCAAATAAGACATTATCAAAACAATTTGTTTCCAAGAAAGTTTAGAGACTCTCCCTAAACTTATGCTATATTTAAAACAACGAAGAGCATTATTCTAACATGCATTCTTACTCTTTTCAAACTTGTTTTCTTTAAATCACTATAAAGCTTTATGTTATTTGCTATGTTGCTTCATATTATGTTATTTCTCCAAGCTCTTATGTTATTTCTCCCAGCTCTTATATTATTTCTCCCCCTTTTGGCATTATCAAAAAGGAAAGTACTTTGGTATTTTTGTGGAGGCATTTAGCCAGAAAGCAAACAAGTAAAAATTAAGCAATCACACATAGATAAGATAAGCATAAAAAAGATAGATAAAAGTGAGTCCAACAGGAGGCTCAATTAAACTTTGTCCAAAAAATAAACTGACAATCATACCAAAAACAAATGAGTCCTCAAGGATGGCTCAAAAACATAGATAGAATCATAAATTCAGAAAAAGATTAGGTAAAAAGATCATCATTGAAAGACAAATTAGTTCATTTTATCAACCAATTTGTGTAGGAGAGTTACGACTTGCTTCATTTCCTTGCGTATTCCTCGCAGTTCAGCTCTTGCTATAGGGCCACTGACCACTGCAGGAATCTGTTCATTTCTTAGCTCATGCTGCTGCAGGACTTCTTCTGGTAGTTGCACTGATTCTTCTTGAAAAGGGATATCTTCAACCATTTCCTCATCAGAAATCATTGCCTCATAGTATTTTTCGTACCATGGCAGAAGTTTGAATGCAGGAGGTTGAGCTTCATTTTCAGACACATTTCCAGAGAGAGATACCAGGCTTGTTTTAGTGACTTCAGCAGTTATAGTTCCGTCAGAAGGTGCATTCAACAAATTTCTTGATTCTTCTCAGATTAATCACATATGAGGTTGTTGCAGAGAAGTTGATCAGGGGTGGGACAGAAACAGATTCATAATCAGGAGCATAATCTTCATCATCAATGTCATATAAGTTTGGTTCAGACGAGATGACCAAACTTGAAACATGATTTTCAGAAATAGCAGTGACATAATTTCTTAACATATGAAAAGTGTTAGAAACGGAGCAAATGCAATGATGCAAATTTTTCAGACACATAAATTGATTCAGGTTAGAGAGGTTTTTAGAAACAGATTCTTCAAACATAGGGGTTCTGCACCACAGACTCAATCTATTAATCAAGGAATGAGTCACTATGGTATAGAAGAAACTTTATGTTGACCTTTGAATAGGCAGAGGATCTTTTTCATCCTCATAGACTATGGAATCTACTAGCCAATTGATCAAATATCTTGGCCCAGCACAACACAAAAAAGGTGTTCATGAACAATCAGAAAAAGATAACTTTTGTACCAAGGATACAGAGGCAGGGGTTTTGTGGGTCCGATATACCTATAGTGTTGCAATGTAACAAAGCCAATCTTTCCATTCAGAGTTGGAGTCTTCCACTTATGATATTCTGTCGGCCCTGATCTAGATGACTTTGCATCCCATTGACCCTTTTCATCCTCTAGATACACAGCCACATCCCTTGGAGTGCAAATCCTCTTGTCAATTTTTCTCTTTAGATCCTTTCTCTGAGAGTCATCCAGCAGAAATCTTGGAATGAGGACATGAGTATCGTTTGCAATGAACTTCCTTGATTTTACAGGTTTTTTCAAAGCTTCAAGAGCTTGTAGGGCTTCTAAATCCTTTTCAGACAATTCAGCAATTGTCTTCATTGGTTTTGGTGTAGTATATTGAGTAGGTCTGTATCTCATACACCAGTCAGTCTTGTACTTTTCCCAGTTTTGTTCAAACTTAAAAAGCCTTCTTTTTCTATCTTCCTCGGATTCTTCAACTAATTCTTGTTCCAGTTCTTCTTGTTGTACTTCTTCCTCTTCTTGTTCTTGTTCAGAAATTCTTGCTTCCTTATTTATAGATTCACAAATCCTTATCCCTTTATTTAACCTTCCTTCCTCCTTTCCTTTTTCTTGACAATCTTTTGTTTTTGTTAAAACAAGCAGACACATCACTAGTTTAGATACAACTTTAGTTGCTAATCCTTTTCCAGACCTTGGTTTCTTCACTTTTCTTTCTTTCTTGCTTAATAGTTTATCATCATCTGAGTCATCAGAGACTCTTTTAGGGGTTATTTGCTCAACAGGGTTTTCAGCAACAACAAAATCATTTCCAGAATTAGTTTTCATTTCCAATTCTATAAGGGTTCCTACTGAAATAACAGGTATCTGATTCATAGCTTCAGAAGTTAAAACAGTTCCCTTATTTCTTATCAGTCTTGTCAAAAGCATGGCATATGGATAGCATGTCTTATTTCCAACTACTCTGAGCATGTGATTGAAAATAAGATCATTTATATCAACTTTTCTAAAATTGAGATGTCAAAATAAAGCATATTTGTCAGCCTTAGAAACAATATTCAGAGAGCCTTTCCTAGGGGTTACACACCTAGTCAAGATGACATGTAAAAGCCTGGCCTTTGGAAGAAGATAACGAACATAGTTACTTTCTACGAGCTTGTCTCCAAATAGGGTGAGATTAACTTCTTCTTTGTTCTCAAAGAGTTCCCAATCATAAGATATTCCTGTTCCTTCCTGAGCATAGCCAGTTACTCGAACGATGTCACGGATGTCAGACCGATGCCTTACTGCATTCACGTTTCCCGCTACACTAAAAAGTTGTGCATGTCTTGATGTGGCAGAGTTTTTCCAAAACTCTTTAACGACGTGGGGATAAACATTTTCCCTTATAGTGAAGAAGTTCATCCAGCCCGCGAACTCAAGTTCTGGCAAAACGTCTAAGCCAGCCGCTTTAATTTCTTCAAACTCGACAATGTGTTCAATGAGTATCCTTCTGGCTTCTGTTTCATCCATATTAGGGAAAGCAGAGAAGGTTGTTGATCTTCCTGAAGCCATTAGGGTAGTCGGTAGAAGGTGAAGAAAGAATAGGGCAGAAGAAGAACGAAAGGTTGAAACTTTTGAGAGAGAGAGAGGGAGAGAGAGAGAGAAGAGACGAGTCTGAAGGTGAATGGTTTTGTTAGTGATGAAGAGGTTTACAAAAAGAACTTCGCATTTATTGTGCTGATGTACGAAAAGAGAAACCAACCGAAGGGAATGAAACGTTTCCTCGTTAATCCCACTTAATCATTCGAGAATTTTGAAATTAATATGTCTTTCTCAGTCTTTAAAGAGGGTCCACGTCATATTAGACGGGTTTTAAACTAACAGACACATTAAATCAAAAATTCATACAATCACACATAAGATTCTTCAAATAGAATTTCTTAGATACTTACTTGTGAGTGATTTGTCTCAAAAATCACCGACCTCGTGTCTTGTCTCTCATTTTATTTTGAGATGTTCTTACTCAAATTGGAGGCTTTGGAATGTATACTCTTTTTTAGTCGTGAGCAATAAGAATCTATTTTCCAATCTCTATCAAAGGTGTCTTCTTTGATCTACTCAATAGATCTACAAGAGGGATTATAAGGTGTTTTGGTACCCAGACCTTTTTGGGTCCTCTTTTGTTAGTTATTCTAGTCTGTGAAGACTTGCCTTTTCTTTTGTGAAAGCATTTGGACATAATATTTTCAGATTTACCACAAAAAGTACATGATATATTAAAAAAAAGGTTTAATAGGAGTTTTTACATTATATGAGAGTTTCTCATATACTTTATCATGATTCTCTTTAATGTAACCAATACCAGTTTTGTCAATGTAACACCCCGATTTTCGTATAAGGGATTATGTTACTATGGATGCCTAGTTGTTGTTGTTGTTATTATCGTTGTTGTTGTTGTTGTTGTTGTTGTTGTTGTTGTTGTTGTTGTTGTTGTTGTTGTTGTTATTATTATTATTATTATTATTATTAATGAAGTTAGTATTGTTATTTATATAATTGATAATGTAATTGTGATTAGTGTTGTAGTATTTTTATGCTTATACATATATATGTATGTATATATTATTACATATGGTAATATGTATATTAATATATGATTATTTGCAATAATATGAGATTGTGTCTCTTAATGTGTGATCTTATATGAATATATGATTTTTTTTGTGATTTTATATGTTAATATATGATATGTGATTTTATTAATAATAAGTAGTTAAGAATGATATGATGAGATATCGTGTGATTTAGTCTTTAAATAGAGATAGTGTAATTCTTATATTTTAGCTCCTCAACCAATCAGATTTGAGTCCTTATTAATAAAGGATAATCCTCTTTTTGGTTACTGATGAGCCTTTGTTTGACTGGTTTTATAACTAGTAAAGACCTTGGCTTTGTGCTAATTTTATATCATTTTCACTCAAATTAGACTTGATTGTCCTTAAGTAGTATTTTGAGTCTGTAAAGTGTTTTTATGTTAATTTAGTTGATTTGGAGTTAAATAAAGTACTTACTGTTATTTTCTTATTTTCGTGAATAAAAAATAAAATAAATCTGGAGCCACTCGCCCCGCGAAGGATATCTCGCCCCGCGAGTCACCAAGCCCAGAAAGTTAGAGACGTTTACCCGTGTTGAAGATCACGGCTGTGGCAGTTTTGAAGTTGAAGCGTTCGCCTCGCGAGCATCCATTCGCCACGCGAGACTTGGAAGACCAGAAGCCATCACGGTTTGTGCATGTTGAAGGTCACGGGCGTTACAGTTTGGGATCTGAAGAGATTCGCCTCGCGAAGGATATACTCGCCCCGCGAGAAGATCAAAAGTCGCAGACTGTTCACAATTTCTGCGTCGCGAGAGAGGCTTCGCCTCGCGAGTCCTCTGATTCCAGAAACGTGTATATAAGACAGTCTTAGGCAGAACTGAAGAGTAGTCAGAGTTAGCCAGTTTTGGCTAGTCTTTGATAGATAGTAGTAGTAGTTTCCAGTAGTTTATTTTATTTTCTTTCGTGCTTATGTTTGTAATGGAGAACTAGTCTCCTAGATTAATCTACTGGGATTGGTTTCAATTACACTTGAGGTTCTGGATTTCCTATTTGAATTGCTATTCCTTTTCAGTATTGTTCTATATGTTTCTGTTTGCTTAATTCAGATATGTATAGGATTAGTATTGATTTATTTCGATGATTGTATGTTCCTATATATAATCGCATTTGCTTAATTCGCGTGTGTTCAATCATGTTCGCTTAGTTCATGAGTGCCTCACCCCGTTTGCTTAATTCGGGAATAGGAATATATGTCTCGTAGTATTGATTTCGCTTGTAAATTGATGCTACAATCGGAAAGGGTTTAGAATCTGCTTAGGGCTTGGATTTACATGAACCAATGATAGTGGGAAACTGAGAACAGTAGGTTAATCGTCTTTAGTTTATTTGCTATTCTCTTTAACTGCTTTGTTTTCTTTGTTTTGTTTTCTTTATTTTATTTCAATCCAAAACCCCCAAAACTAACTTTTGATTTTCTGTTAATAATGACAACGCCTAAGAGTCCTTGAGAGACGATATCCGAGTTGTCGCTCTATACTACATTATTTTAATAATCGCTCGTTCTTTTTGGCGCGTGGCGACAGCGCGTTCATAAAATTGGCGCCGTTGCCGGGGACTCTGGTTTGTTGTTATTAGCAGAAAATAAAATTTAAAAAAAAAAAATTCTCTTTGCTAATTAGTTTTGTCTGTTTGTCTGGTTGTGAATTTTAGCACCCCCCATGGATAATTATATGCGAAATTACATGCCTAATGCTTACTATGAGCAACCACCATGCATATATTTTCCTGATTTTCTTGGTTTATCACACTGGTTGCCAAGGTTTAGTGGTTTTGCAGGTGAAAATCCGCAGGAGCATCTGAGGGAATTCCAGATTGCCTGTTCTATAATGCTGAGACCTGCAGGAATAACAGAAGATCACATTCAGATGGAAGCTTTCCAATTCTCACTTGAAGGTGCTGCAAGAGATTGGTTGTATTGTCTTTATGAGAATTCCATCTCAAGCTGGTTTGATTTGAAGGAAGCCTTCCTGTTTAGATACTATCCTGCCTTCAGAGCTGCACCTTCCGAACCTTCACTAGAGGACATGCTCAAACAAATAAATGCACAAATGGAAGCATACAATCTCGAATTCCAACAGAGGATGGCACAACAAAATCTTGAATTTCAACGGATGATGGAGGCGAGCAATCTTGAATTTCAACAGAAGATGGAGGCTGAATACCAGAGGAGCCAAGCTGAATCTCAGAAGTTGTCCGCTCTAATTGATCAAGTTACCGCCAACTCGGCTGCAATGCTAACTCCACAGCCCATTGAAGAACATACAGAGTCACAAGTTATTCCTGAAAATATTTCTGATGATGATTCTGATAATGTTTCTATTGATGAAATGTGTGTTGAATCCCCTGATTCTAATGCATGTGATGAGTGTTATTGTGATGGCACTGCTTTGTGTGTAGAATGTTATTTTGAAAGGTATGTTAAGCAAAGCATCCATATGGAACAGGAGACAGATGAGGTTGAGGGCCATGTTCATATAGGAAATGAGCATCAGGAGGATCAGGAGAACATTTGCTCCACCGTGCTTAAGGATAAAGAAGAATCTTTGGTCTTAGATGCAGGTGTTGAAAGTGATGGGGTGGATGAACCGTGTGCAGAAAGTCCAGACAATCAGACCTTTACTAACTCAGTTTCTTTTACTACATGTACTGACTGTACTGACACCTAACCCGTGTGCTGTTTGTGGCCAGTTTCTTGATTCTATTTTGCAGGATGATAGTGAGAATGATGCTGTTTGTTCAGCCGAAGTTCCAGCTATACCATCCATTGAGCAGCCACCCTCCTCAGTTTCTTGTAATATATCTATTGACTGTACTAACTCTAACCTTTCTGTGGTGTGTCCTAAAATTTCTGCAGGTTTAACAAGTGATGAATCCGGTAGTGCAGTGGATGAAGACCTTGCAGAAGTTGAAGCAGCACCAGTAACCCCAGCTAACTGTTTGCCACTTCCCCCTGTGGAACCAAAAGCTCTGGATTTTGCACCCTTGGATTCTGCACCATGGCCAGTCCAAGAGGTCGAGCCCCACTTCTATTGGGGAGACTTTGTAGATAAAGAGGTCAGCTGTGACCCGAAGGGGAGTGAGAAGTCCGCCGCACTCGGCGAAGTCATCATAATTGTCAAGTGCCCACCCCCACATCAAGGCTGCAAATCATGGAAGCATGGAATGAACTTCTACTCTTTGTCCATCACGTGGGCCTTATGCTACAAGCAATGGGATCCTGGTGGAACCGCCCTTAATGAGTTTTCTTAACCCTCTCTTTTTTAATTTTCTTTTCCTTGCTTTATTTCTGTTTTGTTTTCAATAAAGCTCCTGAATAATTTGAGAAGCTCAGGAGTATTTGTGTGTTGAGTCTGGTGTTGGCAAGTTTATTGGATTTTATTGAATTTGTATAGATTGATTGCATGTTATGTATTGACTGTTTTCCCCCTAGGATATGAAATTTTTTTGAAAAATGATCCCCATGTGATTGAAAACTGAACTTTGAGATTTTGTTATGATGACATGATTTATGATAAGTTTGGGGTGATGGGAAGCACACACTAGGGATAGAATCTCTTTCAAGCAATTTGCAAAAATGTCCAGGTGAGGTTTTGAGCCTCCAACATGTTTTTGACTGTGTGAAAATCACTTTTTAAGTTGCACTTTCCCAAATTTGCTTGAATCTCTTTTTGGTTTGCATGATTATGTGTTTGCTTCATATGATTTAGGCATTTTCTTTGTAAATAACTACTTAGCCTGAAAATGACCATCCCTAATGCATGTTCCCTAGTTAGCCCCATTGAGCCTATTAGCTTGTTAATTCTTGATAACCTAATGTTATAAGCCCATAAATCTGGAAAACCATGTTAACCCGATCTTAGGATTAGGAGAGCATGGAATCTTAGAATGGGTACAAGAAACTAAGTTTGGGGTGGCTACCCGGTGCAATGTGTTGTTTGGGATTGGGAAAAAGAAAAAAAAAAGAAAGAAAAGTGTAAAAATGAAAAAAAAAAAGAAAAAAAAAGAAAGAAAAGAAAAAAACAATAAAATAAAAGTATTAGAAAAATAAAAGAGGCTGTAGCCACCCAGAAGCATAAAGAAAAAAAAATTAAGAAAGGAACTTGATTGAATTTCAAAGTGTAAATAATGTTCATGCTCTCTTAGTTCCTAGGGTCTTCAGCCTAGTTCCTTTGTATATCCTACCCTTAGCCAGACCCCATTACAACCCATAAAAGACCTTCTGATGTTGCTTGCATGTTTTCTGTGGGAACCATTTTGAGATGAAAATCAAATTTATGGGAAGTGTTTCTTAAAAGTGAAATTGAGTGAAAGCCTAGACACAAACTGAGCAATTGAGTGAACATAAATTTCCCTTGTGAGGAAGGCAGTTGTTTGAATTTGGTGATCTCCCTTGTATGTGTAACTTAGACCCCCTGCTTAGATTAATGATTGTTTGAATGATTAATTTCTCAACTGTTTAGAATAAATGCATGTGGGGGTTGCTTTGTTTGTAAAGGGGGGAACATTGAAAAAAAAAATATTTTGATAATTTGCTTGAAATCTGTGTGAAAGTTGATTGACTCTTTTGAGCTTGCCAGGTCTTGAGTCTTTTTAAGTTTTTAAGTTTTATTTTGCTTGGGGACAAGCAAAGTTTAAGTTTGGGGTATTTTGATGAGCCTCTGTTTGATTGGTTTTATAACTAGTAAAGACCTTGGCTTTGTGCTAATTTTATATCATTTTCACTCAAATTATACTTGATTGTCCTTAAGTAGTATTTTGAGTCTGTAAAGTGTTTTTATGTTAATTTAGTTGATTTGGAGTTAAATAAAGTACTTACTGTTATTTTCTTATTTTCAGGTAATAAAAAAATAAAATAAATCTGGAGCCACTCGCCCCGCGAAGGATATCTCACCCCGCGAGTCACCAAGCCCAGAAAGTTAGAGACGTTTACCTGTGTTGAAGATCACGGCTGTGGCAGTTTTGAAGTTGAAGCGTTCGCCTCGCGAGCATCCATTCACCACGCGAGACTTGGAAGACCAGAAGCCATCACGGTTTGCGCATGTTGAAGGTCACGGGCGTTACAGTTTGGGATCTGAAGAGATTCGCCTCGCGAAGGATATACTCGCCCCGCGAGAAGATCAAAAGTCGCAGACTGTTCACAATTTCCGCGTCGCGAGAGAGGCTTCGCCTCGCGAGTCCTCTGATTCCAGAAACGTGTATATAAGACAGTCTTAGGCAGAACTGAAGAGTAGTCAGAGTTAGCCAGTTTTGGCTAGTCTTTGATAGATAGTAGTAGTAGTTTCCAGTAGTTTATTTTATTTTCTTTCGTGCTTATGTTTGTAATGGAGAACTAGTCTCCTAGATTAATCTACTGGGATTGGTTTCAATTACACTTGAGGTTCTGGATTTCCTATTTGAATTGCTATTCCTTTTCGATCTGTTTCTATATGTTTCTGTTTGCTTAATTCAGATATGTATAGGATTAGTATTGATTTATTTCGATGATTGTATGTTCCTATATATAATCGCGTTTGCTTAATTCGCGTGTGTTCAATCATGTTCGCTTAGTTCATGAGTACCTCACCCCGTTTGCTTAATTCGGGAATAGGAATATATGTCTCGTAGTATTGATTTCGCTTGTAAATTGATGCTACAATCGGAAAGGGTTTAGAATCTGCTTAGGGCTTGGATTTGCATGAACCAATGATAGTGGGAAACCGAGAACAGTAGGTTAATCGTCTTTAGTTTATTTGCTATTCTCTTTAACTGCTTTGTTTTCTTTGTTTTGTTTTCTTTATTTTATTTCAATCCAAAACCCCCAAAACTAACTTTTGATTTTCTGTTAATAATGACAACGCCTAAGAGTCCTTGAGAGACGATATCCGAGTTGTCGCTCTATACTACATTATTTTAATAATCGCTTGTTCTTTTTGGCGCGTGGCGACATCGCGGTCAGTTACCTCTTAAGATCTTATCATAATCTCCTAAGGATCCTATCTAGGAATAACTATCAAATCTGTTGATAAACTTCCATTGAACTTTTGACCATCTTAGAGTACGAGTTAGGATTCGGTCATTAGATATTAATTTTTATATATTTTTCTGAGATATCTAACGACACCAAGAACGCCTCAATCGGAAACTTGTATCTCAAGTTATGGTCAAAATACTGATCTGTATACAGTTTGGGCTGAAATATGAGCCCGTTATGCCCCAGCTTGTATTTATACCATAAAACTCGGCCTAAACCCTATTTATCACATTTTTAAACTCAGAATAGCTGCCTCACTTCATCTTTCTTAGTTTTCCCTTCAACCCCTTGAAGTTCTTGGAGTTTGTGAGTCCGTTTGGGAGAGAAGTTACGCGTGTTAGCATCGTTTAAGGTAACGTAGTTATCCATCCTTAATATCCTTTTCCCTTTCTTTTGAATTGGGGATTAATTTGTTATTCTCTTCCCTTCCTGTTTGACCAAGGCTTGAGGAACTTGTCGAGCCGCTCGAGGGAATGTGTCTAGTTTGCCAAGGTTATCGTTTTAGGAATCTTCATTCCAGGTTTGGGGAGAAGGATAGTGTATACATTAGGAAATGGGGTAGCGTAAGATGAGGGATGCCCAAAACCCCGTTAATGTTGTTAATTTCTATGAATGCCTATTCGTTATATGTTGTTATTAATTGTTATTGATATTGCTACGTTTAGTATGACTATGCCTAAACTGTTGTTGATGCCATGATCTGCTTGGTTGTATGAGTTAATTGTTATAATTGCTAATTGGTTGATGGTATGCTCAATGTTTATGATTATCATGTTGTTCGTCAATGATGTATAATAGTTGAATCTATTCATGATCTGATTATGATCGTTATGTTGTTGTTGCTATACATTGACTGGCTGGATGTTGATTGGATGAGGCTGTGTTGTTGTTATGATGAACACGTTAATAAGACCCTAATCAGTTTTAAATATGACTCTTAGTTAACATAGGATTTAAGGGGTCAATTCCCCAAAGCTTCATAAGACATGAACTGTTAGTGAGATATGAGATTTTATGCCAACTGGATTAATCAAAGGACCCTAGGATATGATTTGAGAGTGTTAGGGAGTTTTGACTTTAAGAATACATATGAATCTGCTCAGAACAGTACGACTGGCCAGGGAGCACGTCTGCGCTCCCAGTTACATTCTGGAAGGCAGGCCGCGCATTGAGCACGACTGTGCAGGACAGATAGCATGACCACGCTCCACTTAAGTGGCAGTATGACCATGCTGGGGTGAGCGCGCCCGTGCTCCCCTTGCTGGTCAGAATCCGAGACTAAGGGAATAAAGGGGTGTTTCACCCTAGTTGTCCCCAATAATGCAATAATACATCAATCGAATGAAGAAGAGTTAGATAACTTAATTAAAGGATTAATTAAGATAGAGAAGAATAATAGGTTGGTTAAGTCGGTACCATTGGGTTACCGCACGTTGATACACTTTGGTTCTTTTTGGCCAAAGTGCCCTCAATGCTTTTTGGTCGAGGCGTTGATGAGTTGAACCTTGGTGCTTTTTGGCCAAGGCGTTGATGTTGATGTTGTTGATGATGGTGATAAGTCTTGGGTGCTTATCGGCCCGAGCAAAGGAGGTGGTTGCTTTGTATGTCGTTTGCTCATGCATTCATACGTACGTTGAAGTTGATTAGGGGGATGTTCAACATAGGGGAGGTCATCGAAGTTATGATGACCTGGCCTAAGTCTCGTGTGGTTCACCCAAGGTTTGGTGAACCATGTACCTTCGAGGTGGCGTATCCAGGTATGATACGTCGGCTATCCAAGAGGTTCACCCATGGTTTGGTGAACTGCCGGTGTTGGTGCTTTTATGGCCAATGTGGACATGTAACTCCGAAGTTGACTTCCTGAGATAGTTGGATCCACATGCATAACGGAGTAGCGGAGTAGTGTTGCACCGTGTAGCATATGTTGATTGAGATGATATGTTGTTATGTTATTTAATATTGATGTTATGTTGTATTGCTATGCCATGCTATGATGTATGTTCATCTTGATTAACTACTTCCATGCCGATGTGTTTACATGATTTCTTACTCCCTGTTTTTCCTGTTTCTGTTGTTGCATGTAATCTCTTATGCAGAGGACGGTGAGCAGCCAGTGGAAGAGTGACTCCGAGGGGCCGCGACTCTAGTTAGGATGCTTAGTTATAGTTTTTAGTTTTGTTTAGTTGTTTCAGTTGTATTTCGAGGATTTTATCTCGGAACGGTTATACCAGCTCTGTATGTGACATCGGGGTTCGTTATATGTTTCCTTTTATGTTCCTTTTAAACAATGTGTTTGTTTTTTCGCGTTGAAGTTATGTTACAATGCGACAGTCTCTTCCTGTTTTTTTATTTTTATGATATAATATGCATGTGTTCTCTTCCTTTTATGTCTTTTACCTTTTATGAATACATGCGGGGTAGAGGGTGTCACATTTAGTGGTATCAAAGCAGGTCTGTCCTATCAGGCTGTGGTATGAGTCTGTTATGAGTCTTCTATGTGCTCTTGTTTGAATTGTGTATATTTATATAGACAATGTTACGTGGTACTAAGTACCTATAGCTTCGTTTTGGTTTGACTTACTGTATTTGGTGGTTTGTCTTGAACGATCCAAGAAGCCTGCGAGTGCTTCTTGTGTTTAGGGAGGTTGTTCTATTATCTTTTGACAATAAGAACTCTACAGCTGATCTTGTGCGCTTACCTTTTAAAAACAGTTCGATGTTATTCTTGGAATGAACTGGTTATCTTCCAACCATGTTCTCTTAATCTGCTTCGATAAAACCAAAGTACTAGGAACTTATGAGAAATCTAGGAATCCGACCTTTCTCTCTGCCAACCAAGTTAAGGATTCGATGAAAGACGAGGCCCAAGTGTACATGATACTGTCTTCCCTGGAATTAGAGAGCCCTCCTGATGTTGGAAGTGTGCCTGTTGTGCGGGAATTTCCTAAAGTATTCCTGGGGGATGTTTATAACTTGCCCCCTGAGAGAGATGTTGAGTTCACCATAGACTTAGTGCCTGGCACCGGGCTAATATCCATAGCGCCCTATAGAATGTCTCCTCTAGAGCTAGCTGACTTGAAGGAACAGGTAGAGGATCTTATCCGGAAGCAGTTTATTAGGCCTAGCATGTCCCCCTGGGGTGCGCCAGTTTTACTAGTGAAGAAGAAGGACTGCAGTATGATGTTGTGTGTCGACTATCGACAGCTCAACAAGGTGACCATTAAGATTCGGTATCCCCTCCCTAGGATTGATGATCTTATGGACCAGTTGATAGACGCTTACGTATTCTCGAAGATAGATTTGAGGTCAGGGTACCATCAGATTTGGGTTAAGTCTGAGGACATCCCGAAGACAACTTTCACGACGTGTTACGGTCACTACGAGTACTTGGTTATGCCCTTTGGTGTGACCAATGCTCCTGCTGTGTTTATGGACTACATGAACAAGACCTTTCACCCTTACTTGGATGAGTCTGTGGTGGTTTTCATAGATGACATCTTAGTGTACGCCAAGACCAAGAAGGAACATGAGGAACACTTGAGGGTTGTCTTGCAGACCCATAAGGAAAAGAAGTTGTATGCTAAGTTGTCTAAGTGTGGGTTCTGGCTAGAATAGGTGAGATTCTTAGGGCATGTCATCTCTAAAGGTGGCATAGCCGTGGATCCGGCTAAGGTCGAGGCGGTGCTCCAGTGGGAAGCGCCAAAGTCGGTAACCGAGATTAGGGGCTTCTTGGGTTTAGCTGGGTACTATAGGAGGTTTATAGAAGGTTTCTCTAAGTTAGCTTTACCCTCAATCCGTCTCACCAAGAAGGGACAGTTGTTTGTGTGGGATTCTAAGTGTGAAGAGAGTTTCCAAACCCTTAAGGATAGGTTGACATCAGCACCAGTGTTAGTTTTTCCAGATCCTAGTACACCTTTTATAGTGTACTGTGATGCATCGAAGCAAGGTTTAGGTGGAGTGTTGATGCAAGATGGGAATGTAGTGACTTATGCTTCTAGGTAGTTGAAAACCCACGAGAAGAATGATGAGTGTGATTTCACCTCATATTTCCATGACATTTTGCATGCATTTTCATATAGTTTAGCCGTATTTTATTTGATTATTTGTTAGTTTTTACCTTGGAACGGGTAAGCTGGTTTTGTGGTGCTTGTGTGCAGGAATCGAAGATTAAATTGCTCAGGATCAGTTGTGTTGAAGCTGGCATGAAGTTGGAGCTTGGAAGGCAAGAAAATGAGGTAAGCAGAGCTGATCACGGCCTAGCCATGATGGCCATCACGGCCATGATCAAGAGGAGCTGAAAAGAAAGAATGGAAAAGTCAGAGTTGATCACGGCCGTGACATGTCAACTGAGCCAGACCCTCACAGGCAGAATTGATCACGGCCAGGCCGTGATGGTGGTCACGGCCGTGACAGACCAATCAGTGAGGCAACCTCCAAGGCAGAATCTATCATGGCCAGGCCGTGATGGCCATCACGACCGTGACGCGCAATCTATGGATCTTTAGAAACTGATTTGATCTGGTTTTTGTATTGGCTTGGGATTCAAGTTACCCCAGATTATAAAATAGCCCTCTAGGGCTCAAATCTGGGCACTTTTGGGACTGCTAACCTTAGGCAAAATTAGGATTCTTCTTCTTCTCAATCTCTTCTCTCCTCTAGGATTTTCTCTTTTTGTTATTTTTAATCAGGCTTGCTACAATTATTGCAATGCTTGAGTAGTAGTCTTGTTTCTAGGAATTGGGGCTATGCCCAAGACTTGTTTGTGGTGATGAATTGATGTATGATTTCTTGTTAATTCCGATTTTGTTTTCGATTTGATCCCTATTGTTTTAATTACTCGTAAATTCGGTGGCCACTTATTTGCGTGTCGTAGATACACTAAGGACGAACTTAGCGGTGAACTTAGGTATCGGATCTATAGGAATCAAACTTAGGACTTAAATCACGAGAGTTAGCGATCCTTCGATGGTTCATGAATTGTCACAAAACTTAAAGGGTACGATTTAAATTCAATTGCCACGAGAGTAGGGATTGGTTTAATTGGGCACGGTTTTTGTAACCTGAGAGGGAGCATTAACTAATTTAGGATAAATCCGCCTTCAAAGCAAATTTTGGTAATTAACAAGGAGAGTAGTTGATTCAGTAACATAAATAGTTTTGTGGTATCCTAATTCCTGGGAATCCCTTTTGAATTTGAAAAACCCCTATTTGAATTGCTTTCTTATTTTGTTTAATTGTAATATTAAATTTGATTGTTACTTGATTCCGGTTTCAAAAACCAAACCTTATTTCAGTTCAGTGAAATCAATTTAATAACTAATTGTTATTTAAGATCACGGTCTCTGTGGTTCGATCTCTTTTTATTACTTGACGACGAATCCGGTACACTTGCCGGACCTCCATCAAAGAACTACCCTACCCACGACCTAGAATTAGGAGCTGTGGTATATGCCTTAAAGATCTGGAGGCATTACCTTTATGGAGCGAAGTTTGAGGTCTTTAGTGATCATAAGAGTTTGAAGTACCTCTTTGATCAGAAGGAGTTGAATATGATGCAGTGTAGGTGGATGGAATTTCTAAAGGATTATGAGTTTGATCTAACCTACCACCCAGGAAAAGCCAATGTAGTAGCCGATGCCTTAAGTAGAAAAACCTTGCACGTCTCCGCTTTGATGGTTAGGGAGATGGATCTGATTGAGGAGTTTAGAGACCCGAGTTTAGATTGGGAAGTTACCCCTAAGAGCATTAGGCTTGGAACCTTGAAGGTTACCAATAATTTGATGGATCAGGTTAGAGAGGGTCAGAAGTTAGACTGGTATCTCTTAGACCAACGTGAGTTGCTTGCGCAGGGTAGAGACCTTAGTTTTAAGGAAGGAAGCGATGGAGTATTGAGTTCAAGGATAGAGTCTGTATACCAGACGTCCCGGAGCTTAGAAAGTTGATCTTTGAAGAAGAACATGGGAGTGGACTGAGTGTGCACCCGGGTGCCACTAAGATGTATCAGGACTTAAAGCACATGTTTTGTTGGCCTAGGATGAAGAAAGATGTGGCTGAGTTTGTGTATGCCTGTTTACTGTGCCAAAAGGCTAAGATAAAACACTAGAAGCCATCAGGAAAGATTTAACCTTTGAGTATCCCAGAATGGAAATGGGATAGTATTTATATGGATTTGTGTCTGGACTCCCTAGGACTCCAGCTGGTTTTGAGGCTATATGGGTTGTTGTGGATAGACTGACTAAGTCCTCCCATTTTATCCCTATGAACATGGAATACCCTTTGGAAAAGTTGGCTAAGCTATATATCAGAGAGATAGTCTGGCTACATGGTGTACCTTCTAGCATAGTATCAGATAGAGACCTGAGATTTACCTCCAGGTTTTGGAATAGTTTGCAAGAAGCCTTAGGTACCAAGCTTAGGCTTAGTTCTGCTTATCACCCACAGACTGATGGTCAGTCTGAGAGAACCATCCAGTCCTTAGGACTAGCTTAGAGCTTGTGTACTAGAGCAGTCGGGCAATTGGAACAAGTTTTTGCCCCTGATAAAGTTTACCTATAACAATAGTTTCCATTCCAGCATTGGGATGATGCCTTGTGAAGCTCTTTACGGGAGGAGATGTAGGACACCCTTGTGTTGGAGCGAACCTGGTGACAGTATTGTACTAGGACCTGAAGTGGTGCAAGAAACCACGAAGAAAGTAAGGATGATTCAGGAAAAGATAAAAGTGGCACAAAGTAGGCAGAAGAGATACCATGACAAAAGGAGGAGGGCGCTCGAATTCCAGGAAGGTGACCGCATGTTCTTGAGAGTTACCCCGACAACTGGGGTTGGTAGAGTAATGAAGGCGAAGAAACTTACTCCGAGATTCATTGGTCCTTACCAAATTCTAAAAAGAGTCGGCGAAGTCGCCTACCAAATAGCCTTGCCACCGTTTTTGTCCAATCATCATAGTGTTTTTCATGTGTCTCAACTCAGAAAGTACATTCACGACCCTAGTCACGTGATAGTCCCCGATGCCATACAGTTAAAAGAGAACTTGACTTTTGAGGTGTTACCCCTTCGAGTTGAGGATAGGAGGGTGAAGCAGCTAAGAGGCAAAGAGACCCCTTTGGTCAAAGTCGTTTGGAGTGGGGCTATTGAGGAAAGTGTTACATGGGAGCTAGAAAGCAAGATGATGGAACTGTACCCGCATCTTTTCAATCGAGGTGAGTAGAAATGTCGAGGATGAAATTTTTATAAGGGGGTGGAATTGTAACACCTCGATTTTCGTATAAGGGGATATGTTACTATGGATGCCTAGTTGTTGTTGTTATCATCATCATCATCATCATCATCATCATCATCATCATCATCATCATCATCATCATCATCATCATCATCATCATTATTATTATTAATGAAGTTACTATTGTTATTTATATAATTGATAATGTAATTGTGATTAGTGTTGTAGTATTTTTATGCTTATACATATATATGTATGTATATATTATTACATATGATAATATGTATATTAATATATGATTATTTGCAATAATATGAGATTGTGTCTCTTAATGTGTGATCTTATATGAATATATGATTTTTTTTTTGTGATTTTATATGTTAATATATGATATGTGATTTTATTAATAATAAGTGATTAAGAATGATATGATGAGATATCGTGTGATTTAGTATTTAAATAGAGATAGTGTAATTCTTAGATTTTAGCCCCTCCACCAATCAGATTTGAGTCCTTATTAATAAAGGATAATCCTCTTTTTCGTTACCTCTTAAGATCTTATCATAATCTCCTAAGGATCCTATCTAGGAATAACAACCAAATCTATCGATAAACGTCCATTGAACTTTTCACCATATTAGAGCACGGTTTCGGATTCGGTCATTACATATTAATTTGTAGATATTTCTCTGAGCTTTCTAACGACGCCAAGAATGCCTCAATCGGAAACTTGTAGCTCAAGAAATGGTCAAAATATCGATCTGTATACAGTTTGGGCTGAAATAGAAGCCCGTTATGCCCCTACTTGTATTTATACCATAAAACTCTACCTAAACCTTATTTCTAACATTTTTAAACTCAGAATAGTTGCCTCTCTTCATCTTTCTTAGTTTTCCCTTGAACCCCTTGAAGTTCTTGGAGTTTTTGAGTCCGTTTGGGAGAGAAGTTACGTGTGTTAGCATCGTTTAAGGTAACGTAGTTATCCCTCCTTAATCTCCTATTCCCTTTCTTTTGAATTGGGGATTAATCGATTATTCTCTTCCCTTCTTGTTTGACCAAGGCTTGAGGAACTCATCGAGCTGCTTGAGGGAATGTGTCTAGTTTGCCAACGTTATCGTTTTGGGAATCTTCATTCCAGGTATGGGGAGAAGGATAGTGTATACATTAGGCAAGGGGGTAGCGTAATATGAGGGGTCCCCATAACCCCGTTATTGTTGTTAATTGCTATGAATGCCTATTCGTTATATGTTGTTATTAATTGTTATTGATATTGCTACGTTTAGTATGACTATGCCTAAACTGTTGTTGATGCCATGATCTTCCTGGTTGTATGAGTTAATTGTTATAATTGCTAATTGGTTGATGGTATGCTCAATGTTTATGATTATCATGTTGTTCGTCACTGATGTATAATAGTTGAATCTGTTCATGATCTGATTATGATCGTTATGTTGTTGTTGCTATGCATTGACTGGCTGAATGTTGATTGGATGAGGCTGTGTTGTTGTTATGATGAACACGTTAATAAAACCCTAATCAGTTTTAAATAGGACTCTTAGTTAACATAGGATTTAAGGGGTTAATTCCCCAATGCTTCATAAGACATGAAATGTTAGTGAGAGGTGAGGCATTATGCCAATTGGATTAGTCAAAGGACCCTAGGATCTGATTTGAGAGTGTTAGGGAGTTTTAACTCTAAGAATACTATGAATCTGCCCAGAACAGTACGACTGGTCCAGGAGCACGGCCGTGCTGAACATGGAGCACGCTCGTGCTCACAATTGCATTCTAGAAGGCAGGCCGCACATTGAGCACCGCCATGCAGGACAGTGAGCATGACCGCGCTCCACTTAAGTGGCAGCACGCCCGTGCTCCCCTTGCTGGTCAGAATCTGAGACTAAAGGAATAAAGGGGTGTTTCACCTCAGTTGTCCCCAATAATGCAATAATACATCAATCGAATGAAGAAGTGTTAGATAACTTAATTAAAGGATTAATTAAGATAACGAAGAATAATAAGTTGTTAAGTCGGTACCATTGGGTTACCATACGTTGATACACTTTGGTTCTTTTTGGCCAAAGTGCCCTCGATGCTTTTTGATCGAGGCGCTGATGAGTTGAACCTTGGTGCTTGGCGTTGATGTTGATGTTGTTGATGATGGTGATAAGTCTCGGGTGCTTATCGGCCCGAGCAAAGGAGGTGGTTGCTTTGTATGTCGTTTGCTTATGCATTCATACGTACGTTGAAATTGATTAGTGGGGGATGTTCAACATAGGGGAGGTCGTCCAAGTTATGGTGATCTGGCCTTAGTTTCGGGTGGTCCACCCAAGGTTTGGTGAACCTTGCACCTCCGAGGTGGCGTATCCAGTTATGATACGTCGGCTATCCAAGGGGTTCACCCATGGTTTGGTGAACTGCCGGCGTTGGTTCTTTTATGGCCAATGTGGATATGAAACTCCGAAGTTGACTTCCTGAGATAGTTGGATCTACATGCATAACGGAGTAGCGGAGTAGTGTTGCACCGCATAGCATATGTTGATTGAGATGATATATTGTTATGTTATTTAATATTGATGTTATGTTATATTGCTATGCCATGCTATGATGTATGTTCATCTTGCTTAACTACTTCCATGTCGATGTGTTTACATGATTTCTTACTCCCTGTTTTTCCTGTTTCTGTTGTTGCATGTAATCTCTTATGCAGAGGCGGTGAGCAGCCAGTGGAGGAGTGACTCTGAGGAGCTGCGACTCTAGTTAGGATGCTTAGTTATAGTTGTTATTTTTTTTAGTTGTTTCAATTGTATTTCGAGGATTTTATCTCGGAACGATTATACCAGCTCTGTACGTGACATCGGGGTTGGGTTATGTTTATGATGTACGTTGTTTATGTTTTATTGTTTTAAAACTATGTTCTTTCCGCGTTAAGTGTTACAATGTGGTATCTTTCTATCAAGTTTCAAACAAATGCATGTTTTTTATATTACCTCTTTTAAGTAAATGTTTTATATTAACGTGCGGGGTGGAAGGCTGTCACAGTCAAAACTAGACCTTTGACTTTCGAGAAGTTTCATTAGGTTGTTCTTGCCATTGACAAATCTTGCAAGATCATTAGTGAGCTCGTCAACCTTCTGTTGAAGTTTGACAACTTCTTCAGATGATAGTGTTTCAGTAATGATCTCGACTTTAAGCATTTCTGCTTTGAGCTTTCTGTTTTCTAAGACTAGTTCATCAATCTTAAGAATTTTCTGTTCATGCTCCTTAGTGAGCTTCACATACTTTTTCTTAAGTTCTTTGAACTTATCAAGAATACAGTTGGATTCACTGAGAAGTTCATGACAGGCATCTTGTAAATCCTCAAATTCAGAATTTACCTTATAATCTGAGTCAGTGTCTCCAAGTAGACATTTGAATTCATCTTCAGAGTCTTTGTCCAAATCTTCCCAAGTGATCATCTTTTTGAGAGGTGGCATTCTATCACCAGCTGTTCTAAAAGCTGCTTTCTTTGCTCTTATTTTGTTCCAAAACTTCCCCGTCTTTCTGGTTGCCTCAGAAACTTCTTCATCCTCATCATCATTGTGAGAGAGTTGCTCCTTTGGGATGCTAGTTGATGGAAGTTTATCAATGTTGTTGACAGATGTTTCTTTGACAATAGCATCTTCATCATACAGTTCCTCAAGTTTGATCCAGATATCTTTTGCAGTTTCACAGCTGCTTACTTTGTCATACTCTGATCTTCTAAGAGAACATACAAGAAGATATTTGGCTTTTGCATTAAGTTGCACCATATTTTTGTGATCTGATGTCCATCTGCTTCTTGGAATAGTATTTCCACCTTCATCAGTTGGACTGTAAGGACCTTGTGATATGATTTCCCATAGATCTAGATCAGTTGACTCTTTGGACATTCTCATCTTAATCCTCTAGTACTTATAATCTTTTCCACTGAACATAGGTGGTATACTGAGATATGTATCCTGATTGTACATACTGTTGCTTGAGGCTCCTTCTCTTGCCATTCTTCAGAATCTTTTCCTCTACACTGTGAGGTGCTCAACCCAGAGGCTAAACTCTGATACCAACTGAAATGGCACAAAACATCACTAGAAGGGGGGTTGAATACTGTTTTCGAAAATCAGAGTTTAAGAAGCACAAAACAAAATCAGTGAATGAAAGTGGCTCTTAGGACAGGCGCCTTTTACAACCCACTAATTTGCAACTATATAACACACTCGAGTTAGTTACTTAAAACAGTTAAACAAACTGAATAATAAAGTAAAAGATAAGGATAGAGTATACTCAGATTTATCCTGGTTCACCTACAACCTTGGGCTACATCCAGTCCTTGGCTTAACCAAGTTTTAACACTATAACTGATCAAGGTTATAGACGAGTATTATTTGCACACCTAGCCCTTCAGGCTCAACCACAAGTATTGTTTGCACACATGGCCTCTTCAGGCTCAACAAGTATTCTTGAAACAAGCCTCTTCAGGCTCAGAAGGTTTGAGATAGTTTTGGAGCACAACTTCAAGGTTACAAAGCAATTCAACCAATCTTTAAAACACTACAGAGAGTGAATATGAACTTGGAGCTTGGTGAATTGCAGATGAGTTCTTCATTGAATGATATTCAGAGTGTGAAGAAGATGAGTGAGTGATGAGAGCTTTCAGCTATCGATATATAAGATGAGTTCTTCTTTGAGTAAAATAACTTTTTCAGTTGATGAGAGATTTTTCTAGTTGCACTGTATCACATAATTTGTATATGTTTTCTCTTCTTTCTTGGTCTTCTACTTCTTCTATTTATACTTGTTCACAAAGATCCGTTGAGATGCATTTGAAGGTCTTCAGCTTTGTTCTTTGAGAAATAGCCGTTCTGACTTGATAATAAATGCTTTGAGATAATAAATGCTTTGAAGACGTTGGAGATTCCTTGGTGACATTTGAGTATAGCAGATATGCTTTTCTTGCTTTGGGCAGCGTACTTTCCTTATTTGTGTAACGCTTATAAAGTCTCAGATAAAGTAGCTTTTCCTTTTGTTTTCATAAGGAAATCCTTACTCTGCTGTATTTACCTTTTGTCTTTTCTTCTTTTCTAATCACGATTGAAGACAAGGGAATATAATTAATTTAAACTCATGTCAGGTTTAAATAAATTTCATTTCAAATTTCCTTTTTCATAGGAGAGATAAATATTCTTTCCTTGGAGCGCTTTCCTGACTGGTTTGAAGACGCCACATAATCTTAATCTTGATCATTTCTTTGTCTAAGGTTGAGAAAGTGGTTGTCATGTGAGTCTTGGTAGATTTGATCTGACAAAATGAAGATTCTGACCTTGTCAGGGATTCAGACGCATATTTGAATTTTCCTTAGTGACTTTTTCGACAAGATAGCCCTCAGCCTCCATGGGTATCCTGTCACATGATTTGAGCACTTGACATAATAATTGGTTGATTTAGATTCAACTACTTTGAAATCCTGATGAACATTCATGGAATAATGTTTAACAACCATTTGAACAGCGTGTTTACTATCGAATCGCAAGCCAACATACAATTACTGACCATTTTCCACGATCCTGGAAAATCTACGCCTTCAAGTTCTATCTCCTGATCAGGATGGTCCCAGTTTATATAATTATAATGGGGGGATGAGTTGAAGAACGCACCATGTGATTGACCTATAAGTGAGTAAAAATGAATAAATTGCTAGTTATAATAAAAATATAAAATATAAAAAATTAAAATTAAAATTAATAATAATAATAATAATAATAATAATTCAACTTAAAATTATTAATTGCTAGAGGAAACCAACCAGCTTAATGCGGAACGAAACCACCATGAACCATCGATGAAACCGGAGCTACAACAATTCTAGGTGACGCCAATGCGGACAGAACTATGTTGGAACCCTGTACAACCTCCTCCTCGGTGTCCGATGAACCACTAGTTGGTATATCATCTTCCTCATCCTCCATCTCGCTCGCCCAATCTTAATCTTCGTCATCTACATATGACCTAAGATTTACCGGTACATTTCGTTGCTCGAAATTACTACCCAATGACGGTACATGGAATATGGAAGTGCCTGCAACATTAACATGAACGTACAACCTAAGTGTTGACATCCACGGATTTTGGTTTAAACCATTCAACATGCATTCCACATCTCGATCATCAGCAATTTCCACAAGAATATATTTCGTCGGGTTGGCATATATCATATATCTTGTCACAATTTTTGAAACTGATTGATTTGGTTGCAACATTAACTTCTAGTGAATCTTTGCCCCCAAACGCTAGTACCCGATTCCATGTTTTATTTGTACAGTTACTTGGTCCCATTCAATTATAATTCCTTCTGGTCCATCAAAGACTCTCCCATTCTAGTACACAAATATTGCAAGTTGGCTCATGACATATGCTCTACAATGATATCAAATAAATAACAATAACCCATAAATTTATAATTTCCAATAATAACAATATTAAAAATGATTAACACTTACTAATACTAATAATGATACTTACAAAATAAAAAAATTCACAACAATAAATACAAATAATGATATTAATAGTATTAGCATGATATTTTATATTAAATATGTAAACTTAATAAAAAAAATAATATAACAACATTATTACCGCAAAATTGAAATATTAACAATAACCCATAAATTTACAATTTCTAATGATAATATTAAAAATTAAAAATAATTAACAATTACTAATACTAATAATAATAATAATAAATAATAATAATAATAATAATAATATTAGCATGATATTATAATAAAAAAATATACTTAATGAAGAAAAATAATATAACAACATTATTACCGCAAATTATAGAAAAATGTGTAGTAGAAATTATATGAAAATTAAGAGATGGGAGTGGCATGTATTTTATGAATGATTATGCTATTTATAGGGTTGGGGAGGGGAATATGATGAGTGAGGGGATTAGTGGGGGTAATAAAGGGGGGTCGATTGGGGGTGTAACACCCCGATTTTTCTGTTTTCTAAAATCGGTATAAATATAAATAAACATTTGTATTTTTATCTGAAATTCATAAAATGATTTTGAAAGAAACCAAAGCCATATTCATATTATACTTATTTTTATAAGTACACGGTTAAATTTTGGTTGAAAATTCAGACGGAACTCGGTATGCGTTTTCACTGACAGTAAGATTTTACCGATCAGAAAACCTAATTTTGATCCGAGAACGAAATGAATAGATTTTATATCTCATTTCCAACAATATAGGTTATTTTAAAAATTTCCAAAATAAATAGGTTATTATACTCGATTCGGACGTAAAAACCTAAATCGGGTAATCGGCGGAGTCGAGAACGGACGTATAGAGACAAAATCTGACATTCAATGGATGAAGACAAGTGATGGCTCATAAGGGTGAGTCATATAGATGACTCACATTAATCATGATGAATTTTTAGAGATTTTACAATTATGTCCTTCATGTTGGTTTTAATCACAAGTTTGTCATTGTACAAGATTACAGTTTTGTCCCTAGAAAATTAAGCCCCGGACCCTTTTAACCCTTAAACCCCACGGCCCAAGCCTCCTCCATGAGCCACTCCATTTCTATAAAAGTCAATGTTCATCATCTTCACCAAGTTTCACCATTTTCTCTTAAAAAGCTTAAGTTACATAGTCTTAATTTGTGAAGGAAGTGCTTGATTCCTTGCTCATTTTTCATTTCCAATAGGTATATCATACTCTTATCACTTGATTATCATCATGGTCTTCAATTATTTTCATGGTTCAATGCCTTGTTCATCATTTTTAATTTCTAGATCTAGAAACTTTGAAATTCTCTAGAAAATCATAGAAAAATCCTAAAAATATGAAATCAATTTCTATGAGTTAGTTATCATCTCTATTATCATAATCCAAGAGTTTGTGGCAAACAAAGTTTTCCTCCCTATTTTTCTCTCCAAGGCCTAAACCCTATAAATGTGGGTGGAGGAACTTTTGTTCAATTCATTTGAAAATAATCATGGATTCCATCTTTCTATTGAATATGTATGATGAATCCAAGTTGTTGTGTTCAATTAAAATCCCTAGCTCATATTTTCATTGATGACTGAAATTGAGTATTGGGTGGATTGGAATATTTGATTTCAATTCTTTGTGATTAATCATCAATCCTATGTCTTAAGTACTTAAGGATCACTAATCCAAAGACTTAAGAATTTTAGAAATTTTTAGCCACAAAAACTCATCATGGCCGTGACTTATCCTTAGTGTATAGGTGATTGTATTTGTTTGATTTTGATTTGTTGATTGTGTTTTGTTGAAGGATAAAAGTCTTGTACCTTGTACGTGCGTTGACGGTTTCCGGATTCGCGACAAAGTTTTTCATCGGAAGCTAATTCTTCGAGAGCTAAGAGGGGATTACCCGAGGGATTTTTCCGATGGCTACATGCTATCAAGTTGTTGGTCTGTATGATTTATCAGTGGTTGTGGTGTTTGGTTTATGGTTGTGGTGCTTGATTAAAGTTGTGTTATTTATCTGTGTTTGTTTATCTGCATTTAATTATTTATTTGCAATAGTATATGATAGTGTTTTGATGCATGATCTGCCTGGGTTAATTTCTATAGAATTGTTGTTGATTATTGTTTGAGAAGACTGACAGTGGTCAGTGCCCAATCAATTAACCAGATAAAAGCTTTAAGAAGCTTTATAAATTATATGAAATGTTTAACGGTGAAATATTGGAATATAATATTGATGAAAAACTTTATTTGGGAAAAATAAGGAATGTTGGAAATATAATTTTTTTAAGGATTTATTAGTGTAAAAGTAAACTATGAGTCACAGTGAGGACGTAACCATGAAATTATTTTTGTACTGCTAATTTTTTACGTAAAAAATTCCGTAATATTATAAAAAGTTATTTTATGAAAATAATCTTCGAAAATAACTTAATTATGATTTTAGAAAATTATTTAAGTGGAAAAAGCTAAGAATTGGCTTAAATGACATTAAAAAGGCTAAACGACGGTAATTTGGAAAAGTGTCAATAACAAGTATTTCTAAAGCGGCAGTACGTATTTTAAATAAGTTTGAGCCTCAAGTGACTATCTTTTCTGAAACCTAAATTTTTTTTAGTAACCGATGATTTTATGAAAGAATTTCCCATTTGAAATGATCTTCCGAAATCAAGTTTTCTCAACTGTGTTAAAAGTGATATGGAACTTAGTAACAGAGACGTCGGGGTACTGAGGTTCTTACAGTGTTATGGACGTGGGGTCCTTTGGACTTTAAGGTCCTGTAGACGTGGTGTCTACTGTATTAAAACATTTGAGATGTTTTCTATTACCACGAACCTACGACTGGTGCATCGGTCTAGGGGTTTCATGATGCACTCGGACTTTGAGGTCCTATGTTATTAATGAAAGTTTTGAGATGTTTAAAACTACGTTTGGTCGTAAGCTTTTGAGCTTCGGCAAGGGAATATTGAACACAAATAAAAGTGTCAAGAACAAAGTGTTTTTACATGCATTCATTCGGCAGACGTGCCTACGACATTAATCTGGATATCTTGGTGGACAAGATGTTCAAGATGGTGCCAATTCAAATCTGGATATATTAATAAGATAAGGTATTCAGGATGGTGAATCTGGATATATTAATGGCAAGGTATTCAAGATGTGTGCCTTATTTGGTAATCAAGCTTGTGAAGTTGGCACAAGCAAACACAAGAAGGGGGGGGGGGGGGGTTGAATTGTGTTTGTTAATTATTTTTGCAAAAACCCTTTTTAAGAAACTTTTTCACAAGCAGTAGATAAAAAGATTAAGCACACAAGAAATCCTTTTTTTAAAAGATTAACAAAACCAAAATCAAATCCCACGGTTAGTAAAAATAAATAAAACTGTAAAAGATAAGGGATAGAGAATTCACTCAGGTATTTTATCCTGGTTCACTCTTTTCCAACCAAGAGCTACGTCCAATCCCTTCTACTTGAAGGATTTTCTCCACTATTTCCAAATAGTTTCTACAACAAGTATTCTTCACCTCTCCGGGCTACAAGTATTGCTTTCTTGCCAAGCCTCTTCAGGCTCTAACTCAACCACAAAGATTTTTCTAAGATCTTTCTAACTCATTATATGTGAGGGTATGAAGGTTTAAGATCTACTGAATATTTTCACAAATATTCAAACCTTAAGAATTACAGACTTTTGCTTTACAGTGAGAATATGAGCTTTTAATATCTTGTAACTGATCAAATGGCAAATGTTATTCTTTAGAGCTTGAGACCTTCTATATATAGTGGTCTTCAACTTCTCTTGTAAATATTCAACGGTAATTTGAATAGTCCCGTTATAGAGATAACATTAAATGCATGATATCCGTTGAGACTGATAGCTTGATTTTGGTCGTATTGAAAAACATCCTTGGTTATTAGAAAATCACAAAATAGAGGCTCACTGTTCTGAGCAATTGTACCTTAAAAACTTTCTTTCCTCCTTTGTGTATAACCCAGCTTTTGTTCAGCAATAAAGATGTCATCGTACAGATCGTTTTGCAATTCCAATTGTACTATCTGCTTTTTGTATTTCCTTGATAGTACGATGAATTTTCTCAAATGAAACAAGACATTAATCGGATAAAAACAAATGGGAAGAACAAATAATCATTTGAAACAAATTCAATCATTTGAAATAAATTCATCGTGGACCAGATTGCATTAAATCATATTCAAGGTAGTAAAGATATAGAACATATAAAACCGTCTACTTAGTTTTAAGAACGCATCTACACAATGTTTAATTCTGCTCGTCCACTGATATGGCAGAAGCGCTCGTCCACACAAGTCTTTGGACTTGCTAAGTCCTTAGAGAAACTCCATCCAATGACGTGGCACTATGGACTTCTATGGAATTTTAGTTAGGCACTATGGATGTATACTTGAGTTTCAAGGATAGCACTCATCTGCTGACGTGGCAAGATGGACGTGCTTATTTTCAAGTCTTTGGACTTGCTGTAACTAACAAGTTATTTGGGTATTCATTTATAGCCTCGTCTACTAAGGAAAGCCAGTATACTTATTGATTAAAATATAAATAGTTTAAATAACCTTTGGATGGGTAATTCTTTGCAAGAGTCCAAGCATTGTATACCTTATATTATTTTGGGTATTCCTGCATAAACTGAATTCACTTGTTAGATCTCAACTAACACTTTGCCAAACAAATTTAATCCTTTTGTTAACATCAAAACCTATAGATTATTAAATCCAAAACCACTTTGGTTCCAACAATCTCCCCCTTCTTGATGATGACAAAAACTGATTAAATTTAAATAGCAAAGTCTAAGAGAGTTTGCAAGGCTCCCCCTAAGACATAGCATTCAATAAATCAAGGCAGTTTAAGGCATAAAATACCTAAGGTAATACAAGTCATCAGACTAAGATAGAAGCCTATCAAACATATGTGAATAACCAGATCAATCCAGTATTAGAGCATACTTTACTTTATTGACAAAATTTAGGCATAAGAAATCAAGGCAATGTAAAAAGATGAAAAATGAACTTATGCAGACAAAAAAAATGTTCCTTTTCAAACAAAAACTCTGTATATAAAATTTAATCTCTTTCCTTTCTCCCCCTTTTTTGTCACCAGACAAAAAGATAAAAGGAGTGGACCATCATTGTTAGCAAAACAAATAAGATAAGACAAAAAATTTAGGTAGAAGGAGGTGGTGGAGGGGGTTGGTTTGGATTTTGGCTCTTCTGAAAATCCATTAATAAGGCCAGCAATTGAGTCACCATAGAATTTGTAGGGGCCAAGGTATCTTGAACTTGCTTTTAAGCCCTTTCTTCAATCTGTTGTGCCATCTGCTCTGTCTTCTCTTCAACTATCTTACCAACCTTATCATCAACAATTCTTCCAATGATGTCCTCAAGGTTTGGTGGCAAGGATAATTGTCTTGAGCTCTCAACAGAGTCTGAGATAGTGTCTTGAGCTTGGGCTGGTGGATGAACCATAGCAAGAGCTAATGGTTGAGAAGATGTCTTAGCAGACTCATCACCTTGCTTAGAAGCACAGAACTCGTCAGACTGCTCTGTCAGAGTTGGCTCAACAGTAGCAACATCAACGGCATCAGCTAAGGGAGTTGAAGGTTCAGAAGCAGGTTTTGAGAAGATTTCAACATTCAGCTCAGGGCCTTCTACAATTAATTCTTTAGTTGTATGCTTAGAGGATGAGGTTGAAGCTGTGGCAAAAGCATATTGTAGAATTGGCTCAGGGATATCCTTTGCCCAGTGAATTGGATTAGGAATTTCCACATCACGGCTAGTTATTGGTAGACCCCACAGATCCTTGAAGATCAGATATCTGACACTAGAGAGTCCACATCTTCCTCTGAATTTTGGAGTTTCCTTCTTCTCTTCAGTAGTCAGGCCAGAAGTGGAGGCTTCTCTGGTGCAATGAATTAGGTGGGATTTCCAGAAAGCTCCTGCATAGTTAGCCTCAGTGACCATCTCAATTGGCAAAGACTGAATGTAATCCATCTGAGAGTGGTCAAAGGGTTCAGAACTAAGATCAAGCATAATGTTTTCAACTAATGGCATCTTTCCTTTGTGCCTTGGATGCTTCTTGTCCTTGTCCTTGTTTAGATCGATCATTGATAGTCTAGGATAGATCTTGTTGGGCTTGACTCCAACATTTGTAGAAGTGGAGTGTCTTAACCAGGTTTGAGGGACAAATCGTGCAGCTCTGTCTGCTCTGAAGTGGCTCAACCATTTTGTAGTCTTGTCCATGACAAAAGGAATTTGCCTGAAGGATCTGGTTCTTCTCTCGAGAATACTCCCAAGATCCTTCTTGATGGGATTAGTATGCCAATCAGATGTGATAACTCTCTCTACTCCATTAGTGAATGGTTTAAGGGGTGGAAGTTTCACTAGGTTGGGGTAGATTTTTCTGGCAGGGAAACTTTGTTGGGGAAGGTGGGTGAGTAGAGGTCCATGTTCATTGAACATTTGGGAAGGGAATGGGCTAGTTGGAGTGTGGGGTTCAGGATTGACCCATTATGGATAGATGTTGAGGGGTTCATCCTCATACTCAGCCAGGGGATACCATTTAGTTAGAATGAGTTCAGGTTCTTATGGAATGGTGTGGAAAAGTATTTTCCATTCTCTCTGTACTTTGGCCCAATTTTCAGATTTACCAGTATAGAGAGTGGAAGAGGGAATTATGGGTGGAAACAAGGTTTTCAAGGGTTTTGGAAAGGGAGCTCTAATGGTAATGCTATTGTCTAGATGTGGTAGAGGTGAGGGTGGTGATTGTGGCATGGTAGGAACATAAACATCATTCCCATCATGTGAAGTAGAGATATTATCATCCCGAGTTCTTAAATTTGACACTAATTCATCTACTGCTAACCTAACAGGGTCATTAGCAGAGATTACTACCTCAGAAGCTAAGGCTGTTCTAACCCTCTTTGTTGGTTGCCTCTTCTTCTTGGCAATTGGACCAGCAACAGCAGCAACTTGTTTTTCTAGAATAGCAGCAATATGAAGTTCATCATCATCTTATTCTTCAGACGTGATGACTTTCCTTGACCTTTTTGGTGGAGGTGGAAGAGTACCACCTGAAGATACAGAGGGGACAGATCCTCTAGTAGTCCTCTTGGGAATGGGTTGCCTTACAGCCATAGTTTTCCTCTTGGTTCCTTTCTTTAAACCAAGAATTGCAGCATCGTTGGCTTCAAGTGATTCTTCCTTAATCTTCATTTTCTCCTCAAGCTTTGCCAACTCTACTTGCTTGTAAGTGCTGAGTTGCATGCCACTGAGATTAACTCGGCCAAAGTCAACAGCTTGCAATCCTTTCTCACGAAGGAGTCTTTCTTGTTCATCCTTAGGCTTTGCACTTAGAATATCGTACACGCCTTGCTGCTTGAGACTTTTTGACAGAAGATGAGTGAAGGTAATGTGAGAAGCAGATTCTCTGTTGGTAATGGCATCCTTGAAAGGATGAAATAGGATCCAGGGTAAGTTAATCTTGGTTTCAAAAACCAGATGGCAAAGACAGAACTTGTGAAGAGCTGATAAATTGTCCTTAGAGCCAATATTATGCAGCACCACTTTGTTCAGGATTTGGTGAAGGATCCTGATGTGATCTTTCATCTCAGAGGATTTCCAAGAATGATTTCTCACACTGTCTTGCCTCATAAGGGTAACAACAATTGTCTCTGGACCACCTAAGTCTTCTTCCAAGTTCTCTGTGAAGATCAATCCTTCTTGAGAACAAGCAATCACATCAGAGATGGTTTTCTCTGATACTATCACTTTCCTTCCTAGCACAAACCTAACAACTTCTGTTTCAGAGATCTTTGGTCTTCTCCAGAATTCCCTTATCAAATCGGGATACATTGAGACCTTTTCCAAAAATATTTCATCCCAACCAGCAGCGTTAATGAACTTACTCACATCCAGATTGTATTCTTGTAGAATTCCAAAATTGAAGTGATGTTCCACAGATATGGACATTGTAACACCCTGCATTTTACTGTTTTAAATAACAGTAATACATATAAATATGTTTATAAATTTATTCGAGTTTTAGAAAATTATTTTAAGTAAACGGAGTTTACCATTCAATCCTACTTGACCGTAGGAAGCTACGATTAAAATTTAGGTTGGAAAGTCAGGCGAAACCCGGCCAGCGAATTCCATTGACAGTATAAGAATACTGCTCAAAAGACCTAATTTTAATTCGTGAACGAAATACCTAAGTTTAGTATTTTATTTTCTACAATTCTGTATTTTTAGAATTATTTTCAGAAAAGATAAAATAATTTACGTTTTCAGGGCGAAAAGCGTAATCGGGTAGACGACGGAAGGGATATTAGAGTTTCTAAGAGCCGATAGAGGGTTTGTCTTAGGATTTTGATATGATTCAAGGGAATGAATCATATTTTTAAGTCTAGAAGGTTTTTCAGGGTTAAAGTGAAAATTTAGAAATTTTATGCTTAAGTCCCTGAACTTTCTGTAAATTACCCTTTGTCCCTAAATTAGTTTTTAAGTTTTTTTTCTTTCAAGTGAATTGGGCTAGAATTCTTGTTTCCAATCTCAAATGGACGTGGCTTTGAAGCCCAAAATTTCCTAGTTCATGAATTGATTCCATAAAGCCTATTTGAAACTACACAAGTTTCCTATGTCAAGATTAATGCTTAAATCTTTAAGTGGGCCCCATAAAAATGAACCCAAGCCCAAACTAACCCAGCCCATGCGCAAGCCCATAAGGATTGATGGCTGCCCTCATTTGTTGTTGGATGAGTCAAGAAAACTCTAGAATGTTCTACATCCTTCCACTTTGTTCTTCAAGCTTCTATAATCTTCTCAAATATTCTTGAATTGTCTTAAAATATCTTTGACTCAAAAAAAATCAGCCAACTTTGGTCAAGATAAGCTTGCATTAAATGTGGCAAAATCATCATCATGACACTTTATTGACAATTTGCAAACTAGTCCTTCAACTTTTGGAATCTTTACAAATTGGTCCTTAGAACTTAATTTCATTTGAATCCTTTTAGCAAGACAACTCATCAATTCTAGATCCTTCCCAAGATTGCACCACTATCTCTATAAATACCATACTCTCACTTTTCACTTAGTTTCTTTTGCTATTTGTTCAAAAACCCTAGAGGCCGTGACTATGTATTAGGGTTTAGAATGTTTTAGTTTCTTGATTTGTAACTATTTGGTTGTAATGGTTGAAGGTTAAGTGAGTACGACGTTAAGCGGTATCCTCGAAAATCGGAAATCAGTAAGTTCACAAGAAATTCTTCAAGAGGTAAGAGGGGAACACCGAAGGATTTATTCAATGGCTATATGCTATCCCGTGGTTGTTTGTAATTATTTGTTTGTTAGTATTTATTTATGTTGTTTATTGTCGTGTTATTTGTATCTGTGTGGTTTTAATTGCGTTAATTGTTTATTTGCAATTATATTATGCTACTTTGATGCATGATCTGCCTGAGAAATATCTGTGATATAACTGTTGGTTGATGTGTGAGAAGCCCTGGCGATGGGTCGTGTGCAATTAAGTTAATCGGATAAAAGCTTTAAGAAGCTTCGCAAATTATATTCAAGGTTTTAACGGCAAAATATTGATATATAATATTAAATGGAATTTATTTTGAGAAAAATAAGGAGCTTTGGAAAATATTATTATTTTCATAATTTATTTCTGAAAAAGTGAATTATGAGTCACAATGAGCGCGAAACCGTGAAAATATTTTAGCACTGCTAATTTTTACGTAAGAAATTCCGGAATATTACAAAATATTCTTTTATGAAATTAATTGGTGAAAATAAGTTAATCATGATTTTAGAAAATTAATTAAGTGGAAAAAGTTAAGTTTTTGGCTTAAAAGCCTTAAAAATAATATTTGACGGCAAGTTTGGAAAAGTGTAGACGGCAAGTATTTTCGAAATGGCAGTGCATATTTTGAGGAAATTAAACCTCAAGTGACTCATTGGTTTGTGAAAAACTAAGTTTTTATTATTTAAGGATTTTATAATGAATTTCTACCTTGGGAAAGAATTTCTGAAAATCAAAAGTTGATTCAACCGTGTTGAAAGTACAGTTGGACTTAGTAACTGAGACGTCGGGGTACTAATGTTCTGTGTTGTGAAGGACTCAGTCATTTGGACTTTGAGGGCCTATACCGTATACGTGAGGTATACCGTGTTGAAACATTGAAGATGTTTTCTAGTACCACGAACCTAAGACTGGTGCATCGGTCGAGAGATGTCGTGATTGAGCACTCGGACAGTGAGGTCCTGTGTTGTAATAAAAGTTTTAACAAGTGTTTTAAAACTATGTGAGTCGTAAGCCATTTTGAGCTTCAACAAAGAAAGATTGAACACAAATAAAAGAACAAAACAAAAGTATTTTACATGCATTTGGCAGACGTGCCTGCGGTTTGTGGTTTGATGCATTAATTACCAGCGGCGAAAGGTAATTCCGATATGCATTTATCTTATGTGCCTAGTGAGGACATGGAGACCCCATCTTACTTGCTATTGGTGCCCTGAGTGTGGACATTAGCAATGTGAATGACCTTGTGTGCCTGGCCTTGTGTGCCTGTGTGGATGGGAAGAGGTTGCGCACCTATTGGTAGAGTGCCAAGTTAGCCAGTGTGGCTATGGAGTCTGATCAACTCATTATATGTTGGGATATCTCATGAGATTAGGACGAAAATTAGATGATGAATATGAAGTGTCATGCATAATTTTCAAAGTGATGATGTTTGGGGTGTTGAACCCACTGATAAACTGTTTGCTCATAAATGTTTGTACTTGGTAAATGCTGATGTGTTATATGGTGGCTAGTATGTAGTTATTGAGTAAGATCCATGTATTGGTTTCTCACTCTTACACATTCAGATGAACCCGGATATACCTTTGGTGCAAATGAGGGTTCGAACGATCATATTTGATCGTGCACAGTATGGTGGTGCCTGGGAGATTAATCTTGGGGCACTCAACGCCACCTACCATGGCCCGAGTAGAGAAGTTATCGGAACAATAGAGGAAGGACCACAACAGAGAATTCATGTAGTGGAGACAGTCGAGGTATCTCTACCTCCAGTTTGGCTTTACCTACAGTACTTGGAAGAGCATGGATTGATGGATCCGCCTCAACCACATCCTCTTCAGATATTAGGACCTGAGGAACCTCCTGCTGAAGTGGAGTTAGATGAGGGGGAGGAAGATCCGGAGGAATACATTGAGGATGATCCTGAGTTTCAACCTCCTGCGGTTGATGATGAAGATTCTTCGGATGACGCAACGGAAGCGGAGGCATCATCGTCAAATTCGTCAGTTGTAGGCGGGATTGATCATCATGATCTTCCCAATGGGTTTTAGTAGCTTGACCAGCTTTAGGTAGAGTTTTTGGGGTAGTGAGTCTTGACAGTTTTTGATCTGGCTTCTGAGAGCCATAAGTTTTTGAATATGGTTCTGAACTACCTGTTGCTGTTATGTATATATGTCTTTATTTTCTTTGTCTAGTTTGATGGAGAATAGCCTATACTTGTGAGGGCTCTTTTGTTATCTCCTATTATAGGTTTCATGTATGTAAAAAGGTGATGTGTGTGTGTGTGTGTGTGTGTATATATATATATATATATATTTATTGTGTATGTTTGCAATGGTATTATGTTTAAAAAAAAATTTCAGCACTATTTTTGTAAAGAAAAAGTCTCTTATAAGTATATTTTACGAAAGTAACCAGCGTTTAATAATTTAAATTACATTCTTGGGTAATAGTGTGATGACCCTAGATTAGGGTGTCGCAATTTGTGGTATCAGAGCTGGTCGAGTCTTTCGGGAATGTCGGGAAATAGGTCTGTTATGTCTATGTTGTGTGATCTCTGACTTAGACTTGTTTTAATTACTTATTAGAAGTAATGTGTGGTAGTGAGTAAGTTTGCGTTTCAGTTTATGGTTTTGGTTTAACTGATTTTGAATTGTAGGTCAGTTATGGAACCAGAAGCTGGACGTGGACGTGGACGTGGTCGTGGACGTGGCAATATGAATGAGGAGTATGAAGAAGGAGTGGACTATGAGACTCAAGCAATGGAGAATATGGCAACGACAATTGCAAATCAATCTGCAGCGATGAATGTCCAGAATCTGCAAGCTGCGGAAGGCAAGGCTTTGAATGCATTTCGAAGTCAAAACCCTTCACAGTTTGGTCTGGATGCTGATCCTGAGAAGGCTGATCTGTGGATCCAGGAGTTGGAGAAAATCTTTGAATTGGTTGTTACGCTGGCAGATGTTCGGGTTACTTATGCTGCTTTCCTATTGGCGGGAGATGCGGAGTATTGGTGGAAAGGTGCTAGGCTGCTGTTGGAGGCTGAGCATCATGATATTACTTGGGATGTTTTTCGAACTACGTTCATGGACAAAAATTTTCCAGAGATCATAAGGATCGAGAAGGAATGACAATTTCTGGTATTACAACAGAGAGAGTTATCTGTAGGGGAGTATGCGGCGAAGTTTGAATCGCTGGCTAAATACTTCCGTTTCTTTCAAGCTCAACCAAATGAAAGCTGGAAGTGTGAAAGATTTGAAGCAGGACTGCGATTTGAGATTAAGGAGTCCGTTTTACCTTTGCAACTTCGTAATTTTCAAGCTCTAGTGGAAATGAGACGAAAGATCGAGCAAATGAGGAAGGGAAAGGATAATAGAGGGAATGTTGGTGGACCTTCTCACTTCGAGAACCAGAATCAGAGTTGGAGAGGAAAACATAATCAGAGGAAGCCTTATTTCCGTCAACAAGGAAATAATCAGAATCGACAACAAAACCGTTCGAATTTTACTTTTAAAGATTTCTAAAAACCAACAGTTTAAAAAAAATTAATGACAAGACATGTCATTAAGTGTAAAACGACATTGGTAACTTGGGATCGTAAAAAGTTACGATGGGATTGATGAAGGTAGCTGACTCAGCAAGGAAAGAGAAGCGTTTTATATAAATGTATTTAAGAACAAATTAATATAAGCAATAAGTGTGTGCATAGAAGAGTCCACACAAAACTAAGAGTGGACGCGTAAAGACATACGTTGTGGACGTGTAAATTTTAATTGCTCTGGACGTCACGACTAGTGGACGTGCAGAGAGAACATGCAATGGACGACCAAATTAACAATAAATATACTAGCTCAATCCTCATACAAAATATTCAAATGCTTTCTTATAAAGATAAATCTATCCTCAACAAGAGGTTTAGTGAAGATATCTACCCATTGGTGGTCAGTATCTACAAATTGAACATCAAACACACCTTTTTGCACATAATCCCTAATAAAATGACGTTTGATTTCTATATGCTTAGCTCTAGAATGCAATATTGGATTCTTAGATAAATTGATTGCAGCTGTATTATCACATATAAGTGGAATACTACTTATAAATACATTGTAGTCCTCCAATTGATGTTTGATTCATAGAAGTTGTGAGCAGCAGCTTGCAACTGATATGTACTCTGCTTCAGCAGTTGATAGAGCAATGGTACTTTGCCTTTTCCTTGACCATGATACTAGGTTAGCACTAATGAAGTGACATCCTCCACTGGTGCTCTTTCTTTCAATTCTATCTCCAGCATAGTCAGCATCACAAAAACCAACTAATCTGTAATCATCATTTTTCTTAAAGCACAAACCCAGATTAGTAGTACCTTTTAAATATCTAAATATTCTTTTAACTGCTGAGAGATGAGACTCTCTAGGATCATATTGAAAACGAGTACACAAGCAAACACTGAATATTATATCAGGCCTAGACGCAGTCAGATATAAAAGAGATCCTATCATACCTCTATATACCTTTTGATCTACCTTTTTCTCTTTATCATCTTTGTTCAATATTGAGGTGGGATGCATAGGAGTATTCATTGGTTTGCAATCATCCATCTTAAACCTCTTTAGAAGTTCCTTTCTATACTTAGTCTGATGGATGTACACCTCGTCTGTAGACTGTTTAACTTGAAGTCCAAGGAAGAATTTGAGTTCTCCCATCATGCTCATTTCAAATTCTTTCCGCATTAACTTAGAGAATTCCTTGCACAGAGATTCATTAGTAGCACCGAAAATGATATCATCAACATAAATCTATACTATAATGAAATATGACTTAATAGACTTTCTAAATAGAGTTATGTCTACTTTTCCTCTGTTAAAACCACTTTTCATTAGAAACGAACTTAACCTATCGTACCAAGCTCTAGGAGCTTGTTTAAGTCCATACAGTGCTTTCTTAAGCTTATAAATATGTTCAGGGTGATTTGTAATTTCAAATCCTGGAGGTTTCATGACATATACTTCTTCATTAATAAAGCCATTTAATAAGGCACTTTTAACATCCATTTGAAAAAGTATAAAGCTATGATGTGCAGCAAACGATATTAAAATTCTTATAGCTTCTAGTCTAGCAACCGGTGCAAAAGTTTCAGTGTAGTCTATACCTTCTTCTTGCGAGTAGCCTTGAGCAACAAGTCTTGCCTTGTTTCTCACAACCTTACCATCTTCATCAAGCTTGTTCTGTGGACCCACTTTGTTTCAATGACTGACTTGTCTTCAGGTAGGGGTACAAGAGTCCATACTTCACTTCTCTCAAACTGATTAAGCTTTTCTTACATAGCTAGAATCCATCCTTCGTCCAATAGAGCTTCATCCACTGTCTTCGGTTCACATTCAGAGACAAGAGAAGAATCACTTTGTTCTCTGAAGGTTGACCTAGTTCTTAGCCTGTCATTGGGGTCACCAATGATTTGATCTTGAGGATGGTAGTTTCTGAAATACCAAGATTTCTGAGCATTTTCCTGTTGAGAGATAGATGTTTCTGGTTGTTGTTGAGAAATGTCGTCTACTTGGATATCAGACTTGATCTTTGGTTTCTCTCCTGAAATATTTAGATCAAGACATGCAAAAGCTTCATCTAGCTCTGATAGTCTCTTATTAGGCTGTTTGTCATCAAATTTTACATGAATACATTCTTCTACAACTAAAGTTCTAGAATTATAAACTCTAAAGCCTTTTGAAGTTTTAGAAAATCCTAGAAGGATTCCATTATCTACTTTAGCATCAAATTTACCAAGTTGATCTTTTGTATTCAAAATATAACATTTACATCCGAAAGGGTGAAAGTATGAAATGTTGGGTTTTCTACCTTTCCACAATTCATAAGGAGTCTTATTCAGAATAGGTCTAATGTATATTCTGTTCTGAATGTAGCAAGCAGAGTTCACAGCTTCAGCCCATAAGTGCTTAGGGACAGAATTGTCATTGAGCATAGTCCTAGCCATCTCTTGAAGAGATCTGTTCTTTCTCTCTACCAAACCATTTTGATGTGGTGTTCTTGGTATTGAGAAGTTGTGTTGAATACCACTTTCTTCACAAAACTCATGGAATAGCTCATTGCCAAACTCTCTCCCATGATCACTTCTAATTGAAGCTATACACATGCCTTTTTCATTCTGTATACGTTTGCAGAATGCAGAAAAGACCTTGAATGACTCATCCTTGTGAGCAAGGAACATAACCTATGTCCATCTAGTGTAGTCGTCTACTATGATAAGACTTACCACTGACAGAGGCAGTCCTTGTTGGACCAAAGAGATCAAGGTGTAGCAATTCTAGTGGTCTGTTGGTACTAACAACATTCTTCGATTCAAAGGAACCTTTGACTTGTTTTCCCTTCTGACATGCATCACAGAGAGCATCAGATTTGAAACTAAGGTTTGGTAGACCTCTTACAAGGTTATTCTTTTTCAGTTTGGAGATTAATCTCAAACTTGCATGACCCAACCTTTTGTGCCAAATCCATCGTTCATCCTCAATGGACACTAGACATGAGACACTTTGATTTGAGAGGTCCTCTAAGTCAATCTTATGCAGATTGTTTTGCCTCTTGGCGGTGAATAAGAGTGATCCATCAGCTTTCTTGACAAAACACATATTCTTATTAAATGAAATGACAAACCCACTATCACATAATTGACTAATGCTAAGCAGATTGTGTTTAAGACCATTTACTAATAGAACATTATCAATGGAGGGAAAAGGATGTTTACCAATTTTACTTATACCAATGATCTTCCTTTTTTGGTTTCCTCCAAAAGTGAGCCAGCCACCATCTTTGGGTCTAAGGTCTTAGAACATATACCTTTCTCCTGTCATGTGTCGTGAGCACCCACTGTCCAAGTACCAAGACTTCTGTTTCTTTCCTGTTGTTAAGCAGATCCACAACATGGATTATCTTATCTTTAGGTACCCAAATTGACTTGGGTCCTTTCTTGTTAGTGATCATAGGTCGTGAATGCTTTGCATGCTTGTTATGTATGCATTTAGATGACACATGCCCACTTTTTCCACATACTTTGCAGTAAATATTGGTAGGGCTTGGTTTTGACTTAATATTCTGTGGACGGACTTTAAAAGCCTTATATTGTGTATGAACTTTTGGTTTATTCAGAGATGCATCTTGCTTCTCGTTATCATAACCAATGCCAGATTTGTCATGTGGTGATCTAGAATATCTTAATATAAGGTTTAATTTATCTGAGCTACCAACCAGTTTTGACAGAGAGTCTGTCAAGTATGTCACGTCTTGTTTCAGTTGTTCAACTTCACAAGAGCTATTAGACTTACACTTAGTCTTGTCAGCCAGACTAACATTGTTTGATTTTAATGTTTCATTATCATCCTTAAGGTTTTGATTTACTGTGCAGACCTTATCATAATCTCTAGAAAGTTTAATAAACTTCTTTTTGAGACTCTTATACTCTTTAGACAGTATGCATGATTCATGCAGCAATTCATCAAAAACAGTTTGAAGAGTAGATGGGTCAGATTCTATTACCTCAGCATCAGTGAATTCACTTTCTGATGCAGTGTCAGCCATGAAGCAAATGTTTGCTTCTTCTCCCGCTTCATCTTATTCATCTGAAGAAGACAGGTCAAGATCCTCCCATGTAGCCATCAAGCCTATCTTCTTTTTGAAGAATTTCTTTTTCTCCTTTAGCTCTGGGCAGTCAGCTTTGAAATGTCCTGGTTTCTTACATTCAAAGCACAGGGGTGGACCTTTCTCCTTGGAATCTGACTTCTCCTTGGAGAATTTTTTGTTGAACTGCTTCCTTCTGAATCCACCTTTCTTTCTCCACATGTGTTGGATTTTTCTGGAGATGAAAGATAGTTCATCCTCATCTGAGTCATCTTCATTATTTGATGAATCAGCTTCATCTGAGGACTCAACAACTTTAAGCACCTTTGAGGAACTAGCTTTCTTGGCCTTTAAGGCAACAAACTTTCCTTTTCTGGAGTTTTCCTCTTCATTAAGTTCAAGTTCATGAACTTTGAATGAACCCAGAAGTTCTTCCAGAGAAAGAGTATTCAGATTCTTTGCTTCCTGGATAGCAGTTACCTTAGGTCTCCACTACTTTGACAGACTTCTCAAAATTTTTCTCACATGATCTCTGTTCTCATAGACCTTTCCAAGAGACCTGAGACTGTTGGTGATTGTTTGGAATCTTCCAAACATCTGATCTATAGTTTCTTTATCTGCCATCTTGAATAGCTCATATTGGTGAATCAGCATGCTTATCTTTGATTCCTTCACTTGTGAGGAACCTTCATGAGCTAGTGCAAGAGTATCCCACATTTCTTTAGCTGTGTTGCAACTATGAACCTTGTCATGCTCAGATCTGGTGATAGCACACATGATATAGTGCTTAGCTTTCAAGTTTAGTTGATGTTGGCTTTTCTGCTCTTGAAGTCCATTTAGCTCTAGGCACTGCAGCTCCAGCTTCACTCCTTGACTCAGTGTAGCCATTATCTATTAGTTCCCAGATGTCATCATTCTGTGCATCCAAGAATGCCATCATCCTCTTTTTCCAATAATCATAATCAGTTCCATCAAAGAGAGGGGGTCTATTGATAGCTTGTCCTTCTGCATCCATGATTGTAGGATCGTATTGCCTAAGCACTTGTTAGATGCTCAACCCTGTCAAGGCTGAGCTTTGATACCAACTGAAGTTGGCACAGGCAAGCACAAGAAGGGGGGTTGAATTGTGTTTGTTAATTATTTTCGCAAAAACCCTTTTTGAGAAACTTTTTCACAAGAAGAAGATAAAAAGATTAAGCACACAAGAAATCCTTTTTTTAAAAGAATAACAAAACCAAAATCAAATCCCACAGTTAGTAAAAATAAATAAAACTGTAAACGATAAGGGATAGAGAATTCACTCAGGTATTTTATCATGGTTCACTCTTTTCCAACCAAGAGCTACGTCCAATCCCTTCTACTTGAAGGATTTTCTCCACTATTTCCAAATACTTTCTACAACAAGTATTCTTCACCACTCCAGGCTACAAGTATTGCTTTCTTGCCAAGCCTCTTCAGGCTCTAACTCAACCACAAAGATTTTTCTAAGATCTTTCTAACTCATTATATGTGAGGGTATGAAGGTTTAAGATCTACTGAATATTTTCATAAATATTCAAACCTTAAGAATTACAGACTTTTGCTTTACAATGAGAATATGAGCTTTTAATATCTTGTAACTAATCAAATGGCAAAAGTTATTCTTCAGAGCTTGAGACCTTCTATATATAGTGGTCTTCAACTTCTCTTGTAAATCTTCAACGGTAATTTGAATAGCCCCGTTATATAGACAGCATTAAATGCATGATATCCGTTGAGACTGATAGCTTGATTTTGGCCGTGTTGAAAAGCATCCTTGGTTATCAGAAAATCACAAAATGGACGCTCACTGTTCTGAGCAATTGTACCTTAAAAACTTTCTTTCCTCCTTTGTGTATAACCAAGCTTTTGTTCAGCAATAAAGATGTCATCGTACAGATCGTTTTGCAATTCCAATTGTACTATCTGCTTTTTGTATTTCCTTGATAGTACTATGAATTTTCTCAAAGGAAACAAGACATTAATCGGATAAAAACAAATGGGAAGGACAAATATTCATTTGAAACAAATTCAATCATTTGAAATAAATTCATCGTGGACCAGGTTGCATTAAATCATATTCAAGGTAGTAAAGATATAGAACATATAGAACCGTCTACTTAGTTTTAAGAACGCATCTACACAAGGTTTAATTATGCTCGTCCACTGATGTGGTAGAAGCGCTCGTCCACACAAGTCTTTGGACTTGCTAAGTCCTTAGAGAAACTCCGTCCAATGACGTGCCACTATGGACTTCTACTGAATTTTCATAGGGTCTGTTTCTTTATCAGGCAACCTGTCAAAAGGAATCTCCTGCTCTGCCATGGAGGAGCTATCTATTCTCAATTCTTTTAAAGTGATTGGCCATTCAGGTAAAGCTCCAAAAATAATTGAGGTATTTTAGAATCCTCCTTTGGTTTCTTGGACTAAATGCAACACAGATGGTGCTTCAAAAGGTTCTCCTGGAGTAGCTGCTGGTGGGGGGATTTTTAGAGATTATAGAGGACGTCTCATTGGTTGTTTTGCTACTTATTTGGGTATCTCTTCTCCTCTTCATGCAGAATTAGAAGCTGCTATGCAAGCTATTGAGATTGCTTTTAGGATTGGCTGGCATAGGCTTTGGTTGGAATGTGAATCAATGTTAGTAGTCTTAGCATTTAAATCTATACATATTGTTCCTTGGACATTGAGGAATAGATGGAGGAATTGTCTTCAAATCTCCAAGAATATGTTATTCATGGTCACTCATATTTATAGAGAGGGCAACTGTTGTGCTGATAAATTGGCCAATTATGGAATTGCTTCTCTATGTAACTCTTGGTGGAGCTATATTCCTAGTTTTATTCAGGAGGACTTTAATCATGATAGATTAGGTCTTCCAAGCTATAGATTTACTTGATTCTTTGATTTTCATGGGTATTGGTTCATGTCCGCCCATGATTTTGTATTCTTTATTTTTTCTTTTTGGAATAAATTTCTGGGGTGCTGCAAGTGATAGGTAGAGTTGGAGGTGCCAACCTAGTTGGGATGTCCCTCTATATGGTGATGCCTTTGCACTCCTAGTCTTATTTTAAAAAAAAAGTATACTTGAGTTTCAAGGATAGCACTCATCCACTGACGTGGCAAGATGGACGCGCTTATTTTCAAGTCTTTGGACTTGCTGTACCTAACAAGTTATTTAGGTATTCATTTATAGCATCGTCTACTAAGGAAAGCCAATCTACTTATTGATTAAAATATAAACAGTTTAAATAACCTTTGGACGGGTAATTCTTTGCAAGAGTCCAAGCATTGTATACCTTATATTATTTTGGATATTCCTGCATAAACTGAATTCACTTGTTAGATCTCAACTAACACTTTGCCAAACAAATTTAATCCTTTTGTTAACATCAAAACCTAGAGATTATAAATCCAAAACCACTTTGGTTCCAACAGCTTGATCAACTCATTTTTTTATATGGTGTTGGGGGTCTTCATAGATTAGGTATGAATTTAGATGATGTATATGAAGTGTTCATGCATAGTTTTCAAATGATGATGTTTGGGGGTGTGAAACCCATTGATAAACTATTTGCCTTATTATGAATGCTTATGTTGTTATAAACATGTATATGTGTATATGTTTTCTTTTATGTTGCGCATGTAGTTATCGTGTTAAATCCATATATTGGTTTCTCATTCTTGCATGTTTTATTGCCGGCTTCTCTACTTGTGCATATATTTATATCCGAGACCAGATGAACCACTCAGGGGATTTGACGACTACAGGAGGAGGTCGGAACATGATGATGTTCTCTTCTTCTGCTATGACTATCTTTAGTTATGACCAACTTAGGTTTTTATTTAAATTATGTTTTGTTCTAAATGGACCTATACTTATTAAGGTCTAGTTGTATAAACAATTAAGATGCAGTATAGTTGTATAATGTTATATATATATATATATATATATATATATATATATATATATATATATATGTATGTATATATATATATATACGGTTATATTTACGATGTTGTTGTGGTTGTCGAAAAGAAAAAGAAAAGGAAAAAATTTTATCACCATTTTGAGAAATGATTACAACTTAAGAAAATATTATTTTCCGAAAGCAACCAGCGAATTACTTTTAATTTATTTCAGCACGTGTTTACGAAGTAATACCCAAGGGGGGTGTTACAGGGGGGTTTTGTGGGGTTGGGGGGGGGGGGGGGGGGACTGCGTGCGCCACGTGGCGCTACAGGGCAAGGGAGCAGGCTTCTTGTTTTTTTTAAATAGTAGGTGCCAGTCAGAGTGGTGCCTTTGAAGGAGCCACTCTGATTGACGCCTTTGACCTGTTAGTGCAAAAAAAAAACTGTCACAGAGTCAAAAACGACCCCATTGGTAAATAGTTTCAAAATGACCCTAAACTGGTAATAAGTTTCTAAAAGGACCCTATTTTGATCAAAAAGCCGCGGAAACGAGGCCGTGATTATTGGGATGTGGCAACTGTCAGGAACCTCCAGAAGCGTCTTTTTCTTGCCTTTATTTTATTATGGTTTAATCATTAAGTTGGTCCCAGAACTATTTGGGAATTTTAAATTAGGTCTCTAAACTAAAAAAATTTCTAATTAGGTCACTGAACTTATATAAAATTTTCAATTGGATCCATGAACTAAAAATTTTCTAATTCGGTCCTTTAACTTATATAAAATTTTCAATTAGGTCCGTAAAGCAAAAATGTGAATATATAAAATAAAAATAATAAAATGATAAATGATGAAATTAAAAAAAAATAATATTGTTTGACATAATAATAAAATGACAAAATATGAATATGAGAGAAAAAAATCACTATTTAAAATAAAATAAAAAAACATAGTGAGAAAACTATTGTTTAGCATAATAATTAAATAAAATAAATAAATTTGAGAGACAAAATTTAGTTCTTGAAATGATAATAACAAAATAATGAAATATGAAATTGTGTTATAAAATTCATGTTTAAAATAAAATATTAAGTTATTAAACTGTGTCAAATATTTAATATTTGAAATAACATTAAAATAATAACAATAGACATAGAAAGCAAAAATATTATTTAATAAATATTAAATAATTTAAAAACCTCAATTAAAATATAAAATAACATAATAAATAATAAAATAAAATATATAACTCAAAATAAAATTGAAAATCAAACTAAGATATGATATTTACTTAGATTCTTTATTTTATTTGTTATTTCAAACAATAACTTTGTTGTTAATTGAGATTTATTTTATTTTATTTATATTTTTAATTGAAACTTGTCAGTTTAATCTTGTAATATTTTGTTCTAAAACATGGATTTTCTATCACAATTTCATATTTCAATAGTTGGTTATTATCATTTTAAGAACTAAAATTTGTCTCTCAAATTTATATATGTTTATTTAATTATTATGCTCAACAATAAATTTTCTCACTATGTTTTATTTTTCATTTTATTATTTTAATGTATTAAATAGTGAGTTTTTTCCCTATCATATTCATTTTTTGTCATTATATTATTATGTCAAACAATTTTTCTTTCCCCTAAATTTCAACATTTATCATTTTATTACTTTTTATTTTATATAGTCACCTTTTTTACTTTAAGGACCTAATTGAAAATTTTATATAAGTTCAGGGACCAGTAACGCCCCGATTTCTGTGTCCTTCTGTAGCAGTAAATACATGTGTATATGTGTTTATTTTTGATAAAATCCACAGAGTGATTTTAAATAAACTAAAATCATTTTCTTATGATTTTTTATCGTATAAAGTCGCGGTTAAATTTTCGATTGAAAATTCAGACAAAAGCCGGTCTGCGTTTTCACTGCCAGTACAAGTCTACTGAGCAGAAAACATAATTTTGAACCGCGAACGAAACGGTTAGTGCTTTTGTGATGTTTTGTGTGATATTGAAAATTTTCGAAAATTTGAGTTCGGAAATAAAATATAATATTTATTCCGGGGGAAATACGATCGGAAACTTGAACCGGATACACAATGGATCAGAGTAGGGAGCACAAAAGTGATGAGGTGACATGTGAGAGCGAGGTGACTTACTAGGGGGATGGCCTAAGTTACATCCTAAAAAGTGGTCATGATGACACTTTTTGAATTATAACATATTATATGCTAAAAGCCCATTTTTCTCTCTTTTCTTCAACCAAACAAGGCATAAGCCAAAACTTGGCCATCAATGTAACACCCTGTATTTCACTGTTTTAAATAACAGTAATACATATAAATATGTTTATAAATTTATTTGAGTTTTAGAAAATTATTTTAAATAAACGGAGTTTACTACTCAATCCTACTTGAATGTAGGAAGCTACGATTAAAATTTAGGTTGGAAAGTCAGGCGAAACCTGGCCCGCGAATTCCATTGACAGTATAATAATACTGCTCAAAAGCCCTAAATTTAATTCGTGAACGAAAGACTTAAGTTTAGTATTTGATTTTCTACAATTCTGTATTTTTAGAATTTTTTCAGAAAAAAAATAAAATGATTTACGTATTGCGAGCGGAACACGTAATCAGGTAGACGACGAAGGGGATTTTGGAGTTTCTAAGAGCCGATAGAGGTTTTATCTTAGGATTTTGAGATTATTCAAGGGGATGAATCATAATTTTATGTCTAGAAGGTTTTTCAGGGTTAAAGTGAAAATTTAGTAATTTTATGCTTAAGTCCCTGAACTTTCTGTTAATTACCCTTTTGTCCCTAAATTAGTTTCTAAGTTTTTTCAAGTGAATTGGGATAGAATCCTTGTTCCCAATCTCTAATGGTCGTGGCTTTGAAGCCCAAAATTTTCTAGTTCATGGGTTGATTTCATAAAGCCTATTTGAAACTATACAAGTTTCCTATGTCAAGCTAAATGCTTAAATCTTTAAGTGGGCCCCACAAAAATGAATCCAAGCCCAAATTTACCAAGCCCATGAGGGATTGAAGGATGCCCTCATTTGTTGTTGGATGAGTCAAGACTTTCTAGAATGTTCTACATTCTTCCACTTTGTTCTTCAACATTCTTGATTTTTCTTCAACCTTCATGATTTTTCTTAAAAATATCTATGACATAAATTCTGCCCAAATAGTCAAGATAAGCTCACATTAAATGTGGTAAAAAGGTCATCATGACAATTTATTGGCAAATTGCAAACTAGTCCTTAAACTTTTGGAATCTTTGCAAAATGGTCCATAGGAAGTATTTGCATTTCAATCCTTTTAGCAAGACAACTCATCATCTCTAGATACTTCTAAAAGTGGCGCAAGCAAGCTCTATAAATACCTTATCTCACTTTTCACTTAGTTTCTATTGTCATTTGTTCAAAAACCCTAAAGTTGTAAGTCTTCTAGTGATAGATTTGTGAAGCAAGTTTCTTGGATTTCCTTTGTCATTGATTTTCAAGAGGTAAATCCTAGTCTTCTTCCTTAATCATGCCTATGTTCTTTAGCAAGTTTCTTGATTCAAGTCTTATATCATAGTTGTTCATCACTTTAAAGTTTCTAACCCTAGAACTTTGAAAAGTCCTAATAAATTCTATAAAAATCTCATGATGATGAAACTACTTTCTATTTTCTTGATATCATGCATAATATCTAAATCTAAGAGCATGATGTAATCAAAAATTTCTTTCCTAAAAACCTAGCCTTGGCCGAATCTATCAAAGTAGGTTTGGTAGAGTTTTGTTCATGTGTTGTCATGTATGACCATGTATTCTATATGGCATGTAGGTCTACACACTCTAATTCATGTTAGTTTCTTAAAAGGAAAATCTTTACTCAAAAATCTCTATGTTGGCCAAACCCTAGATGGGTGAGATTTGATGAGTTTTTGTTCATAGTTTTCATTAATAACCTTGTTAATCAAGCTATTAGTATGTATGCTTAATAAATCCAAGTTGGTTTATTAAACTAAGAACCCTAACCCTATGAACATGTTGAGGCCGAATCCTTGTATAAAAGAGTTAGGAAGTTTTGAGTTTCAACTTTAGTTGTTTAGTCACTAATCCATGATTTAGGTTATTTAAGGACCATTAATCTATGACTTAATCATGATTAGAAATTTTAAGGATTTTGAACCCTAAAAGTCAGCCCTTGGTCAAAACCCTAACCCTAAAGGTTAGAGGATTTTGTTTCAAATTTTAGTCTTGTAATAAGTAATCTATGTTAGTTAAGACTCTAGTAACTAGGATCCAAAAGATGGCATTAAGAAGATAATCCTGAACCTATTTTCTAAGTCTTGGCCGAACCTAGCCCTAAAGTGTCATAGATGGTTGTTAGTTGATTAATTATAGTTATGTTGTTTGGTTGAAGGTGGTTGTGTTAACTCGTGGCGGGATAACAAGGATCGTTGTGTACGTGTTTCCGGTGATAACTCAGGTGGGGAAAAGAATCAACCTATCGTCGGAATCGATAAGTAGTAGATTATATGATAATTGTGTAGGGCGGCCTAAACCCTACTAGTAGTCGAGTAATCGACAAGACCAAAATCCCATTGGAAACCTTTTCTGTAAAACCAATGGCGATTCGGGGATTGTAGGTTTATCGACATTAAGTTGATTTTAAGTATTTGAGGATGTTTGATTTTATGTTATCAAATTTATTGTGATACGCTGGTTGAGGTATTCCATCTGCATGTGACGTATTGTTTCGGTGTTTGAATAATTATGACAGTGAAGATGTTTAGTGTCTGTCACGGCTGTGATGGCTATCACGGCCAGGCCGTGACAGGTTCTGTTTTGTAGAATCCTTGCCTTTGATGTCTGTCACGGCCGTGATGTCTGTCACGGCCAGGCCATGACAGAATCTGACTTGCCTTTGTTGTCTGTCACGGCCGTGATGGCTATCACGGCCAGGCCGTGACAGAGTCTGACTTGGTTATTTATTTGGTTTGATTATTATGAGTTGGTTGTGATAAATTGCCTTATATGATATTGAGATATTTGAATTATTTTATGATATTGTTTTATGAATGACCTGCCTGGTTTTTAATCCTATGCTTAGATGATTTTAAGCAAAGATATATGTTGTTCGGGAGATAAGTTTTGGGTGAGAGTTTTGATTATGAATTAGAGGTGACTCGCTATTATTTTATAGAAGTGATGTGATATAGAATGTAAGTGGAGGTTGTGAGGAAAAGCTTGAGGTACTAGGTTGCTATTGATAAAAGTTAGTGAGAATCATACCGTGCTTATGCACTATTTCCTATGAGAGATTAGGGAATAGTGGCGCACCGAATTATAAGGTCTTTTATGCTTATGTGCTATTTCAAATGGGGGAAATAGTGACGCATATCGTGCTGATGCACTATTTCCTATGAGAGATTAGGGAATAGGGGCGCACCGAGTTATTATTTATTATGTGCTTATGTGCTATTTCCAATGGGGGCAATAGTGACGTATATCGTGCTTATGCACTATTTCCTATGAGAGATTAGGGAATAGGGGCGCACCGAGTTATTATTTATTATGTGCTTATGTGCTATTTCCAATGGGGGCAATAGTGACGCATATTGTGCTGATGCACTATTTCCTATGAGAGATTAGGGAATAGTGGCGCACTGAGTTTTGACCCTAAATAGTTCTGGACTACTGACTAATGTGACAGGAGTGAAGACGGCCACATCAGTATTAAGTTTTAGTTGCATGGGCTGAGGGTAGAGGATGATATAGTGAATTGAGGATGATTGTTGATTTTGAGTGATGTGTGTCTGTGACAATTACTGTATAATTTACTATTACTCTTTTCTACTTTTTGATGATAGAACTGTTTCTTATTCCCTATATCTTTCTGTGTGTTGTATTTTATTTCTGATGTGATCGTACGAGAAGACCCGATGGAGGAACCAATTGCTGAGGAGTTAGATGGAACTCCGTATGAACCGGATGCTGGAGGTCGAGCTGTGATCCAGGGCGATTAGAGTATAGACATGATGGCCAGTGTGTCTAAGGAGTATTTATATTTTCGTTAAGTATGTCTGTAGTGAAGTTTATGCCTGTGAGGGATCCTACTGAGAGGATACCCTCAACAATGTTTTGGTAATGTAATAAATAAACATGTGTGTAATTATATAGCTTTGGTGTGTTTTGTATTTGTAGAAGTTATATGATTATTATTTAAGTTTTAATTTTTACGTATTTTCAACGATAAGTGCGCGATTAAGTAAATAAATATTAAGGTTTTAATTTAATAATACAATGGGGCACAACGGGGTGTCTCAATCAAGACTTGCGTCTCCCTCTCTCTTTCATGCCACTCTCACCTCTCCTTTTATAAATCCACACTTCATTTCATCTCTTCCATTTTTCTTCTTCTTCTCCATTCTTACTTCAAAACTTCCAACACTTAAAGTTTTCATTTTTACTTAGTTTCAAGCTTCAAGTTCTTCATACATTTTCTTTCTAGTTTCAAGGGTAACACTCTCATACTCTTCTATTTCAAGTTTTACACTTATTTCATGAGTTTACTTTATGTCTTCTTAAAATGTTCTTAAAGCTCTTTTAACTTCTAAAATCTCTAGAAAAAGGTAGAAAATTCCTTTTGAGTTGAAACCAATTTCTATGGAATTATATTAATCTCTATTTTCATATTCTAAGAGCTTGTATCAAACAAACATCTCTAATCTATTTTTTCAAGGATGACCGAAACTATGTATTAGTGGCCTAGGAAGTTTTGTTTCAAATTTTTGAAAGATGATCATGTATTTGAGCTTCTAGATACCTCTTGATCTTAAATCTAAAGTCTTGGAAAGTTTGAAAATTCCAAGCTTGTTGATCCCATGATGGCTGAACCTAGTAGGTTGTGGACCTAGGATGTTTTGTTTTCATTTTCCAATATGATCATGGACTTGAGCTCCTTAATACATTTGGATGCTAAGTCTAAGAGATTGGAAAGTTTAAAGATTTCTAGCTTATTTATCCTATGATGGTTGTGAACCTAGGATGTTTTGTTGTCATGTTCCAATATGATCATGGACTTGAGCTCCTTAATACATTTGGATGCTAAGTCTAAAGATATTGGAAAGTTTAAAGATTTCTAGCCTATTTATCCTATGATGGATGTGAACCTAGGATGTTTAGTTTTCATTTTCCAATATAACCATGAATTTAGATTTCTTGGTATCTTTTAACGCTAAATCTAAGAGCTTAGAATGGTTGGAAATTTCTAGCCTACTTATACTAAAGAGGTCGAAACCCTAAGCATGGATTTAGTGGGATTTTGTTCTACCTTTGTAAAGTGAACCTTGGTTATGAACTCCTAACACTTAAGGATCATTAATCCATGAGTTGTATTCTCTTTTGAAAACCTTTAACCCTATTTTATGCCATGGCCGAATCTATACCTTCTTGTTTTAGTGTTCTTGGTTAACTTTTAACTTGTGATTTTGTGTTCATAAACCTAAACTTTCGTCGCGGAGTAGACGAGGACATTCGTAGTACACTTCCTCAAGCATCACGTACCTTTACCTTCACAAAAGGTAAGAGGGGACAGCCTGAGGGATATTCAATTGCTATGTACATGTGTGTATGTGGTTTGCTCGATTTATTTGAATATTGTTATTAGATTGAATCAAAGTTTGAATGATTTGTATACTTGAATTGTTGTGATAACTATTTGAAGTTGATCCTTACTTGATTTAAAGTGTTGTGAATCATATATGTTATGAACTGTCATTAACTGTTATATTGTTGACTGAGATTATGATGATATTTATTGATGTCTGAAAAGCCTGACGTTAGTCGGTGATCAACTAATTATATGATTAAAACCCTAAATAAGCTTCAAAGAAAACTTTGAAAGTAATGATGTTCATTTTAAAATGTTCTTTAGAAAAGTATGTGTTTTGGAAAGTGTTATAGGTTTGACAAGTGTATCAAATCGCGACAAGTAATAATAGTGAAAGTAAAGTATCGTTCCCAACGAGGATTGTGATCAAGTATCAACGTAGCCTAGGCAATAGCTATTTGAATGAATGAATGTCATGGTTTCAAAAGATTTATGAATTTTTGTATTTAGAGTTGTCACAACAATGAATGAAATAAAAGCAATTAAAGAATGAATTCAATATAGGCAAAAGAGGTTAGGTATCGGAATCCTCCAATTATTCACTCGATGTAACTTTATTCAATCCAAATTCCAATTCATTCCATTCAATTGACATTCGAATCACTAACCTAGATTTATCCCTAATTCCTTAGGTGATAATCCTTTTGTTACAAATCAAGAACCCTAATTCCTTAGGTGATGCAAGATTAGAACAAACTTTAAGCATTGGATTCACAAGAATGTATTGCAATATAGTTCTATTCCTAGAATCAACATCACAATATTAATCAACTTCATTTCCTATTTAATCACCAATTTTCCAATTATGAAATTGAATCCAAAATCAATTCTAGGTTGATCAATCCAAGAAAAGCATTAAGCATGGAAGAGATTAACTAAACTGAATGAAATAGAATTGAAATCAGAGATAGAAGTCAATTACATCAAGCTTCAAATTGAAATCATCCTAACATAACCTAAATGATCTAGCAACTCATATTAGAAAGGGAAGAGAAAAAGAAACTTGAGTGGATGTGAGTGGAGGAAGCCATGGAAGCTCCAAATCTTGTTCCCAAGCTTGAATCTCCAATGCATGCAGAGAGAAATGATGAACCAAGGTGAGAAAATGTGAAAAATGAGTCAAAAGATCCATTTCCAACAGCTTAAGCATGTATTTATAGGTTCTCTGCTCGTAACCCAGTGCTGAGCTTCCTGATCTCAGTGCTGGGCGCTGGCCTCTGCACCAAAACGGTGCTTGATGTCTTCATGGGCGCTGAAGCTGGGCGCTGGCTGTTGCCTTTCTGCCCACGCTGGGCGCTCACTATACTGCTGCAACTTCTGTTTCTGTCCAGGCTGAGAGCCAGGTTCTCGAGCTGAGTGCCAGGACTTCAATCCTACATATTGTCAACATATTTATGATTATATTTCTCATAAAAAAGATTAAAACCATAATCAAATGAATCCAAAATTTATTCATATCAAAGTATGTATTTTCCTATCACTTTTCCTATGATTGCTAGGATTATTTACAAAATCTTTCCTAATTACACTTCCAAACTAACATATTTTGCACATTCATCAGAAAGTACGTAAGTGATCTTACTTCTATTTATTCAGGAAGGATCAAACTTTGGAACTTGTTTTAAATAATTTCAAGTTAAAGGAAATTATTTTCTTACCAACTAACTTTTTGTACAAGAGAAAATCATTTAGAAAATATGTGTTTTTATGGAAGGAAAAGGCTTTGGAAAATATTTGACCTTAAGTAGAGACGACTTTAAGAAAATAATTTCAAGAGAAAATGGATTTCTTATAATAGTTTACAAATGATTTTCCAATGAAAAGATTTCCTGTAAAGAAATACTTTCAAAAATATACCGATAATTTGGATGGGTTATCGAGGTTTTATTTTGGTATTTGATTTTCACTGAACGAAAAGTAAGAACAAGTGAAATCGAATCTAGTATACGAGACGTCGGAATACTAGTGCTCTGTAATTTATACGTAGATCTTTGATCCGTATCACGTTGTTGTGGACTGTGTGTCCTACTCACATGGTTGTGGACTGTGTGTCCTAATCACGTTGTGATAAACGTTATTAAAGGTGAATGTTGTTTTCTATGACCACAAGTCTTGACTGGTGCATCGGTCTAAGGTGTTTTGATTGAGCACTGGGACTGCGTGTCCTGTGTTGATGTTGAGTAATTTCAAGTCATGAAAATTATGAATGGTCGTTAGCTTTGAGCTTCGACAACGAATGAGATTGAACACAAAGAAAACATCTTGAACGAATGTTTTTCTTCATGCATTTAGGCAGACGTGCCCCACAGGTTAGTCACTTCGGTGATGCCCAAGCAGGGGCCATTAGTCACTTCGGTGATGTCCAAACAGGGACTTTTAGTCACTTCGGTGATGCCCAAGCAGGACTGTTATATAAGTCACGACGGTGATGTCCAAACAGGGACTTTAGTCACGACGATGATGCCCAAGTGGGGGACTTTGAGTTTGATAAACTCTTAGAAAGATGAAGGGATCTCATGAGATTAAGTTTATAGATCCGGAATATTGAAGTGTCATGCATAATCTTTATAAAAACTGATTGTACGGGTATGACACGCATTGATATGATACTTGTTGTTTTATCTATTAATATTTGGTAAATGTTAATATGTTGATGTGATGCATGTATCATGCATATGGTTATTGTAATCTATCCTTATATTTGTATCTCACTCTTGCATATCTTCTTGTTATTTCTCTTTGATTTTTGGCATCGTTGTATATCTATGAGTTTAGACATATCCGAATATCCCATTGGTACCGTCAGAATCGAAGACCGAAATCTTCGATGATGCGGGGAATGTGGGGGCGTGGCAAATTCACCCTGGATCTGCATCGGCTACCTATCATGGACCGATAACCACGCTGGAGAAGAATGCTGAGGGCGAACCATGTCGCATAGTTCAAACAGTTGAAACGAGGAGGATTGCTCTCCCACCACCTTGGTACTACTTACACGAGCTACAGATGAATGGACAGCTACATGAGCATCCGCCTCTAGGGGTACCATTACCTGGAGTCAAGCCGGCTTCACCGATTGAGGAGGACACGGAGGAGGACCACGAGGAGTACCTGGAGGATGAGCCCGTGTACCACGTCTTGCATCACGACGATGATCGTGATGTGGTGCCGGAGTACGTGCTTGATGATGATCCGGATTTTTATGATTCCGACTCTCCTGATGAGGGCGGAGACGTCGTGGACCAATCACCTAGGGTCTCTTCTTGTGGGAGTGTTCGTGGTGAGTCTTTCTTTTAGTCGTTAGTAGTGGCCAGCTTAGGGGTGTATATTTTGTGGTTAGTCTGTCTCGGTCCGACTGTATTTGGCTTCTTAGAGCCACCCTTTTGATGTGTGGTTCTGGACTTAGTTTACAGCTGTTAACTTTATGTCTGTAACTATTACTAATGGCCATCCTGATCAGGCCCTAGTTTCTGTACGAAACTCTGAATCCCACTGGGATAGATTATATATATATATATATATATATGATGTTTACATTTCGTGTTAAGTGTTCATCACTTACTCTCTTTTTTTTAAAAAAAATATCACCATTTTGAGAATACTCACTTATTAAGAAAATGTCATTTACCGGAAGCAACCACCAACTTAATTATTTTATTTTCCGCAACGGGTAACAAAGTGACCCCCCAGTTTAGGGTGTTACAATTAGTCAGAGCTGGTCGAGTCTTTCAGGAATCTTTGGGTTTAGGTCTGTTAGGTTGATGTTGTGTGTTATCTGATTAAGACTTGATTGAATTACTTCTTAGGAGTAATGTGTAATAACCGTCGGGTTAGATTTTCCTTTTCTGGTTACCATCTAACTGATTATGTCTTACAGGTCAGTATGGAACAAGGAGGTGCGCGCGGGAGTGGTGGTCGTGGCAGACGCAATGGCGGGATGGACTTTGCCGCCTAGGAAATGACTGATGTGGCTACGGTAATTACTTTTGAGACTGCAACGATGGCTGCCCAGAACCAACAAGAGCAGCTGAGTGCTGAACAAGCTGCTGAGGGAAAGCATCTGAATGCTTTCAGACGTCAGAATCCGTCATAGTTTGATGGAGACGTGGATCCTACGAGAGCTGATCTGTGGATCCAGGAGTTGGAAAAGATCTTTGAGCTAGTTCATACACCTGAGGAAGCAAAGGTGCCCTATGCAATTTGCCAATTGGTAGGAGATTCGGAGTACTGGTGGAAAGGCACCAGACAACTGTTAGAGGCTAAGCACCAAGCAATCACTTGGGAAGTATTTCGTAACAAGTTTCTGGATAAATACTTTCCTCAGAGTGCTCGGACTGAGAAGGAACAAGAGTTTCTTTGTTTACGTCAACGAGACCTGACTATAGGGGAATATGCGGCAAGATTTGAATCAGTTGCCAAATATTTCTGTTTCTTTCAGAACAACCCAAGCGAAGAATGAAAGTGTGAAAAGTTCGAAGGCGGACTGCGCTTCGAAATCAAGGAGTCGGTGCTACCGCTGGAAGTCAAGAACTTCCAGGCCTTAGTGGAAAAGTACATAAAGGTGGAGATAATGCGGAAAGGATGAGACACCAAAGGGAATGCTAGAGGACCCTCTCGTCCTAAGAGCCAATTTCAAGGGCAGAACTAGAAATGGAAGCAGAACCAGAGGAAACCATACTACCAATCACCCAACAACAATAAAAAACAACAGCAACATCATTCCGGTACATCTGGAGCTGGAACTGGAGGCTAGAGGAACCAAAATCAAGGCCAAGAGAGGAAGTGTTTTAAGTGTGGAGATCCTAACCACCTGGCTGACACTTGCCTGATGAGAGGGGCACGATTTTTCAACTGTGATCGTTTGGGTCACTTAGCTAAAGACTGCAGAGCCCAAAAGCGTGAGCCAGCTGTCAACCACACCAGAGCCAACAAGCCAACTGCAAAATGAAGGGTGTATACGATGAGTGGAGCTGAGACATCAAACTTCGACGATCTCGTGCAGGGTAAGTGTGACATAGCTGGTAATCTTTTAACTGTACTTTTCGATTCAGGTGCAACACATTCTTTCATTTCAATGGATCGTGTGAAACTTCTAAGTTTGCCTATTTCTTCCTTGCCATATAACTTGATTGTTTCAACCCCAACTGCTGAGCCAGTTACTGTAAATTCTGTGTGTTTGAACTGTTATATCATTGTCCAAGGTAGACATTTTCTTGTTGACCTGATCTATTTGCCTTTAATTCAGTTAGATGTAATTTTAGGCATGAATTGGCTAACATCCAACCATATCTTAATAGATTGTGCTCTAAAAACCTTAGTTTTTAGGGATGAGATTTCTGGATTGTTATCTGCTAGTCAGGTAAGGTCTTCTTTGAAAGAGGGAGCACAAGGATACTTGTTGCTGTTTTCCTTAGACGTTAAGAACAAGTTATACTTAGAGTCCATCCCTGTCGTCAATAAGTTTCCGGAAGGTTTTCCTGAAGATGTACCTAGACTACCACCTTTTCGAGATATCGAGTTCGTGATTGATCTGGTTCCAGGCACTGTTCCAATCTCAATGGCACTATACCATATGTTGCCATCAGAGCTAGAAACCTTGAAGGAACAACTTGAGGAGCTGATGAGAAAGAAATTCATTAGACCCAGTGTGTCACCATGGGGAGCCCCATCCTTGTTAGTGAAAAGGAAGGATGGAACCTCTCGATTATGTGTGGATTTCCGTCAGTTGAACAAGGTAACGTTCAATAACAAGTATCCACTTCCAAGGACAGATTATCTAACGGATCAGTTACATGGAGCAAACGTTTTCTCAAAGATAGATTTAGGGTCAGGCTACTATCAAATCCGTGTGAAGGCAGAGGATATTCCTAAGACAGCGTTTCTAACACGTTATGAGCATTATGAGTATCTGGTGATGCCGTTTGGAGTGACGAATGCTCCTGCAATATTCATGGATTACATGAATAGGATCTTTCGTCCTTACTTAGATCAGTTTGTCGTTGTCTTCATCGATGACATTCTAATCTATTCGCCAAACAAGGAAAAACATGCTGAACATCTCAGCATCGTTCTTCAAACCTTGAGAGAGAAGCAACTTCACGCGAAACCGAAAAAGTGTGAATTTTGGTTGGACCAAGTTCAATTCTTGGGTCATGTCATATCGCGTGAAGGAATTGCAGTGGACCCGTCGAAAGTGGAAGCTGTTTTGGAATGGGAAAGACCAACAATGGCAACAGAGATCCGTAGTTTTGTGGGTTTAGCTGGATACTACAGGCGATTCGTTGAAGGATTTTCCAAGATAGTAGGACCCCTTACCCAGTTAACTCGGAAGGATCAAGCGTTTACCTGGACGGAAGCATGTGAAGAAAGTTTCCAAGAGCTGGAAAAAAGGTTGACTCAGTTGTACATCGATGAGATTGTCAGATTGCACGGTATACCTTCGAGTATCATTTCGAATCGTGATCCAAGATTTACGTCAGAGTTCTGGAAAGGTCTACAAAACTCATTGGGAACGAAACTCAAACTGAGTTCTGCCTATCATCCACAAACCGATGGACAATCAGAAAGGACGATTCAGTCACTAGAAGATTTGCTGAGAGCGTGTGTGATGGAAGACACTGGGAACTGGGATGAATTTCTACCACTGATCGAGTTCACTTACAACAACAGTTTCCATTCAAGCATAGGAATGGCACCTTACGAAGCTCTATTTGGTAGACGGTGCAGAACGTCTCTATGTTGGTACCAGGATGGAGAAAGTTTGTTGTTAGGACCAGAGATTGTGCAGCAGACAACAGAAAAGGTGAAGATGATTCAGGAGAAAATGAGAACAACTCAAAGTCGACAGAAGAGTTATGCTGAAAAGAGACGACGACCTCTTGACTTTGAGGAAGGAGAGCATGTGTTTTTGAGTGTCACGCCTACGAATGGGATTGACAAAGTAATTAAATCCAGAAAACTCACACCCAAATTTATTGGACCCTACCAAATCCTTTGTCGTGTAGGTCCAGTAGCCTATAAAATTTCCTTGCCACCTTTTCTTTCCAATATTCATGATGTTTTCCATGTTTCACAACTGAGAAAATATGTTTACGATCCATCTCATATAATTGAGCCCGATAATGTACAATTAAAAGAGAACTTGTCATTTGAGACTTCGCCTGTACGAATCGTGGATAAGATGACGAAGCAGCTCAGAGGTAAACAAATTCTGTTAGTCAAGGTCATCTGGAATGATGCAAACGGAGAAGCTACATTGGAAATTGAGGACAAGATGAAATTGAAATACCCAGAGTTATTTCAACGTACGTAATTTCGAGGACGAAATTCTTTTTAGAGGGGTAGTATTGTAACGCCCCGATTTTTGTGTCCTTCTGTAGCAGTAAATACATGTGTATATGTGTTTATTTTTTATAAAATACAGAGAGTGATTTTAAATAAACTAAAATCATTTTCTTATGTTGTTTTATCGTATGAAGTCACGGTTAAATTTTGGTTGAAAATTCATACGAAAGCCGGTTTGTGTTTTCACTATCAGTACAAGTTTACTTAGCATAAAACCTAATTTTGAACCGTGAATGAAACAATTAGAGTTTTTGTTATGTTTTGTGTGATATTAGAAATTTTTGAAAATTTGAGTTCGGAAATAAAATATAATATTTATTCGGGGCGAAATACAATCGGAAACTTGAAACGGATACGCAATAGAGTAGAGTAGGGAGCACAAAAGTGATGAGGTGACATGTGAGAATGAGGTGACTTACTAGGGGGATGGCATAAGTCAAATCCTAAAAAGTGGTCATGAAGACACTTTTTGAATTATAACATATTATATGCTAAAACCCCATTTTCTCTCTCTTCTTCAACCAAACAAGGCATAAGCCAAAACTTGGCCATCAAGACTTGCTTCTCCCTCTCTCTTTCATGCCATTCTCACATCTTCTTCTATAAATACCCACTTCATTTAATCTCTTCCATTTTTCTTCTTCTTCTCCATTCTTACTTCAAAACTTCCAACACTTAAAGTTTTCATTTTTACTTAGTTTCCAGCTTCAGTTTCTTCATACGTTTTCTTTCTAATTTCAAGGGTAACACTCTCATACTCTTCTATTTCAAGTTTTACACTTATTTCATGAGTTTACTTTATGTCTTCTTAAAATGTTCTTAAAGCTGTTTTAACTTCTAAAATCTCTAGAAAATGGTAGAAAACACCGTTTGAGTTGAAACCAATTTCTATGGACTTCTATTAATCTCTACTTTCATATTCTAAGAGCTTGTATCAAACAAACATCTCTAACCTATTTTTCCAAGGGTGGCCGAAACTATGTATTAGTGGCCTAGGAAGTTTTGTTTCAAATTTTTGAAAGATGATCATATATTTGAGCTTCTAGATACATCTTGATCCTAAATCTATAGTCTTGGAAAGTTTGAAAATTCCTAGATTGTTGATCCCATGATGGCCGAACCTAGTAGGTTGTGGACCTCGGATGTTTTGTTTTCATTTTCCAATATGATCATGGACTTGAGCTCCGTAATACATTTGGATGCTAAGTCTAAGAGGGGACTGCTTGAGGGATATTCAATAGCTATGTGTATGTGTGTATGTGGTTTACTCGATTTATTTGAATATTGTTATTAGATTGAATCAAAGTTTGAATGATTTGTATTCATGAACCATTGTGATAACTGTTTGAAGTTGATCCTTACTTGATTTAAAGTGTTGTGAATCATATATGTTATAAACTGTCATTAACTGTTATATTGTTGACTGAGATTATGATGATATTGATTGATGTCTGAAAAGCCTGACGTTAGTCGGTGCTCAACTAATTATATGATTAAAAGCCTAAATAAGCTTCAAATAAAACTTTGAAAGTAATGGTGTTCATTTTAAAATGTTCTTTAGAAAAGTATGTGTTTTAGTAAGTGATCTTACTTGTATTTATTGTGGAAGGATCAAACTTTGGAACTTGTGTTAAATAATTTCAAGTTAAAGGAAATTATTTTCTTACGAATTAAGTTTTTGTACAAGATAAAATCATTTAGAAAATATGTGTTTTTACGGAAGGAAAAGCATTTGGAAAATATTTGACTTTAAATATAGATGATTTTAAGAAAAGGATTTCAAGAGAAAATTGATTTCTTATAATAGTTTACAAATGATTTTCCAATGAAAAAATTCCCTGTAAAGAAATACTTTCGAAAATATTCCGATAACTTGGATGGGTTACCGAGGTTTTATTTTGGTATTTGATTTTCACTGAACGAAAAGTAAGAACAGGTGAAATCAAATCTAGTATACGAGACGTCGGAATACTAGTGTTCTGTAATTTACACGTAGATCTTTGATCCGTGTCACGTTGTTGTGGACTGTGTGTCCTAATTATGTTGTTGTGGACTGCGTCCTATTCACGTTGTTGTGGACTGTGTGTCCTAATCACGTTGTGATAAACGTTATTAAAGGTGAATGATGTTTTCTATGACCACAAATCTTGACTGGTTCATCGGTATAAGGTGTTGTGATTGAGCACTCGGACTGCGTGTTCAGTGTTGATGTTGAGTAATTTCAAGTGATGAAAATTATGAATGGTCGTTAGCTTTGAGCTTCGGCAACGAATGAGAATGAACACAAAGAAAACATCTTGAACGAATGTTTTTCTTCATTCATTTAGGCAGACGTTCCGCATAGGTTAGTCACTTCGATGATGCTTAAGCAAGGACTATTAATCACTTTAGTGATATCCAAAGAGGGACTTCTAGTCACTTCGTTGATGCCCAAGCAGGGGCTTTTATATAACTCACGACGGTGATGTCCAAACAGGGACTTTAGTCACGACGGTGATGCCCAAGTGGGGGCTTTGAGTTTGATCAACTCTTAGAAAGATGAAGGGATCTCATGAGATAAAGTATATAGAGCCGGAATATTGAAGTGTCATGCATAATCTTTATAAAAATTGATTGCACGGGTATGACACCCATTGATATGATACTTTGTTGTTTTATCTATTAATATTTGGTAAATGTTAATATGTTGATGTGATTCATGTATCATGCATATGGTTATTGTAATCTATCCATATATTGGTATCTCACTCTTGCATATCTTCTTGTTATTTCTCTTTGCTTTTAGGCATCGCTATATATCTATGAGTTTAGATGGATCCGAACATCCCATTGGTACCATCAGAATCAAAGACTGAGATTTTCGATGATGCGGGTGTTAGCCCAAGTGGCCTCTAACAAGTGTTGGAATCCTAGAGGAGGGTGAATAGGATTCAAAAGATTTACGCAAACTTTTCAAAAACTTTTGTTGTATGAAGGTATATCGTATTTAACAAGAGCGCATAGTGAATCTTTAGATGACGTGAACGTAATTGAAATGATGATTCAACAATATTGTTTCGAATGCAATTCAATTCTTTATCAATTAAATCCTAATATGTAATCCAAGATTGAAATTAAAGAGAGAAGGGTAAAGGAGAATTGCAAACCGATATTTTTACTGGTTCAATCACAATTTCTTGTGATCTACATCCAGTCTCACACCCACCGGTATGAGAGTTCCTTGACTAATCAGGATCTTGAGTACAATGTTCAAGAAATTTTACACCAGAGATACCCCACTCTGCAACCTACACACAACCATGGATTCCACACCCTGAATCCAACCCAGAAGAAGATACCTCACTTCTTCCGAACCAAGGATGTCAAAAACAAGAGAGTAGAAGAGGTTTGAATCACTCTTGAAAGTGAGAAATTACAACTTGAAGCTCTAATGATCACAATGAAAGATTAAGAGAATGAGACGCAAGAATCTTGTGATATTTCGTGTTATTTTTAGTTTCTAAAATGATAGCTAACGATCTTGAACGAAAGAGATGAATAGATCTATTTATTAGGGGTGTTTGTTACGTTTAAAAACCAGATCTGATAGCTATGAATCGATTCACAGACCCCATGAATCGATTCACAGAGAGCTGCGACACATGAATCTATTCATGAATCTATTCACAGAGACTGATACATCGTGAATATATTCACAGAGACTGAAACACATGAATCTACTCATGAATCTATTCACATAGATTGAAACATCTTGAATCCATTCAAGAATCTATTCACAGAGAGTAAAATGCTTTGAATCTATTCACACCAATCAATGAATCTATTCACAACATATTTACACTAAGGTTTCAATCATCTTATTTGTAAATCTATTCATTTAAACTTAGATTTTCAACATGAACTCATCTAATGATCAAGTATTATATATTCATGCATTAAGTAAAGATTTAAAACATTTTAACATGATGAATGCATGAATTCAACTTGATTATGTTAACCTATGTTGATTTTAATTTCATTTTATTTGCATCTCATTCAAACATCTTATATGATCTTACAAAGGTACTAATAAAAACATAAACCTTTAAGAACTACCCTTTGTAGATCTAAGTCTTCAAAACTTTATATAGTTGACATTTGTCCTTTGTCATCTTCAAAACTTTGTACTTCAAATATCCAAGTCATACTTGGGGAATGTGTTCATTCACATTCTCCCCCTTTTTGATGATGACAAACTCATGAAGACTTTGCATTATCTTTTTGCAATCTCCCCCTAAATATTAGCATCCTTGTTTTGATAAAAGGTGGGAGTATAACCTGAAAATACAAATGGGAACCTTTCTCCCCCTTTTGGCATTATAAAAAAAAATCAAATATGATTGGAATACGTTCATTGCATAAAAATATCCAAAGATAACATAGCATCGCAATAAACACAATAACAAGGAAGTTCATACACATATCAGAACATATAGGGTAAATAAGCTAGCACACAACATATCCAAAAAGGAATCCATCATCTCCCAAGTGCGGAAGAGAGAATCTATCTCAGAGTGCAGCGATTTAAGTGACAAAATTAACGTGTTTAGTGATTTTTCACACTGTGAATTAATTCAAATATGAGTGTGAATCGATTCACAGAGGGTGAAATCCGTGCATTTGAAAAATTCATGCTGTGAATCGATTCAAACAGCATGTGAATCGATTCACAGAGGCCAAAATGCAGAAAAACACCAGAAACAGAACATGTTTGCTGTCATTTATGCCTTAAAAGCTCACTTTCACATATGAATTTTTGATTAATGCTTGAATTGCCTATTCTAATGCATGGAGAAATTTTGAATACACATTTTACACATGCTCACAACAAGCTAAGCATCAAATACAATCAAATCAACAAAATCACATATTGAGTTGTCAAAGTTCAATTTTTGAAAGAAGATAGGTCATGCCTTGAGTAATTTTGGTACTTTTTGTGTATGCATACCTATTTAAGAACTTACACACATATTCAATCTATACATGATATATCAAGTGTGCCTAATTCACTTCTTATGCGGAAAAAGCTTTCTTTGGGCAAAGGTTTTGTAAAAATGTCCGCTAATTGATTTGTTGTTTCAACAAACTCAAAAACACAATCTCCTTTCTCAACATGGTCTCTTAGAAAATGATGTCGAATATCTATATGCTTTGTTCTTGAATGTTGGATGGGATTTTTGGTTAAGCTTATGGCACTAGTATTGTCACATCTTATAGGAATTTTGTTAAGTTTTAAGCCATAGTCAAGGAGTTGTTGTTTCATCCATAAAATTTGTGCACAACAACTTCCTGCAGCTATGTACTCAGCTTCAGCTGTTGACAAAGCTACACTAACTTGCTTTTTACTATTCCAATAAATTAAAGAATTCCCAAAGATATGGCAAGTACCACTAGTACTCTTTCTATCCAACTTGCATCCTGCAAAGTCAGAATCTGAGTATCCAACTAAACCAGAAATTCCACCCTTAGGATACCATAGACCTATATTAGGTGTTCCTATTAGATATCTTAATATGCGTTTAACAGCAATGAAATGTGATTCCTTGGGATTACTTTGAAATCTAGCACACATACACACGCTAAACATAATATCGGGTCTACTAGCTGTCAAGTATAGTAAAGAACCTATAATACCTCTATATTTTGAAGGGTCAATATACTTACCACCTTCATCTTTGTCCAAATAGCAGCCGGTACCCATTGGTGTGCTAATTTCTTTGGCATTCTCCATTCCAAACTTCTTGATGAGCTCCTTGCAATATTTAGCTTGATTTATGAAGGTGCCATTCCTTGTTTGCTTTATTTGAAGTCCAAGAAAGTAATTTAGTTCTCCCATTAAGGACATCTCAAATTCACTCTACATCAACTTTGAGAACTCTCTACACATAAACTCATTAGTTGAACCAAAGATAATATCATCTTCATATATTTGAACAAGCAATATATCCTTTCCTTTATCCTTTATGAAAAGTGTAGTATCAACCATTCCCCTTTTATAACCTTTTTCTAAAAGAAATTTACTCAACCTTTCATACCAAGCTCTTGGAGCTTGCTTAAGCCCATAAAGAGCCTTTTTCAATTTAAAAACATGGTTGGGAAATTCAAAATTTTCAAAACCGGGGGGTTGATCTACATATACTTCTTCTTGTATGAAACCATTTAAGAAAGCGCTTTTCACATCCATTTGGTATAGTTTAAAATCCATGATGCATGCAAATGCAAGAAGTAATCTAATAGCTTCTAATCTAGCTACCGGGGCATATGTCTCATCATAATCAATACCCTCTTCTTGATTATAACCCTTTTCTATAAGTCTAGCTTTATTTCTAGTTATAATTCCGGTTTCATCAAGTTTATTTCTAAAAACCCACTTAGTGCCAATTACTTGATGATTTCTTGGTCTAGGCACAAGCTCCCAAACATTATTTATTTCAAATTGGTTTAATTCATCATGCATGGCCATTAACCAATTTTCATCAATAATTGCATCACTAATGGTTTTGGGTTCGATTTGAGAGACAAATGCTGAATAATTGCATATATTTCTAAGATTCGACCTAGTAGTTACCCTTTTTGATATGTCTCCTATCACATGGTCGATAGGATGATCCTTCAATGTTCTCCACTCATGGGGTAGGTCTACATGCTCAAATTCTTCTTTCTTTGGAGGAGTTACATCTTCATTTCTTTCATCCATCTTTTCTTTGTTGACTTCCTCATTGGACTTTTGTGACATATCTACAACATTATCAAATGAAATATCCTTTCCCACCAATTTGGGGTTAGATTCATCAAATGCAATATGTATTGACTCTTTAATAGTCATAGTTCTCTTTTTGAAAAACACGAAAAGCTTTACTAAAAGATGAATAACCTACAAATATACCTTCATCCGCCTTTGCATCAAACTTGCCTAAATTTTCTTTGCCATTATTTAAAATAAAGCATTTGCATCCAAAAACTCTAAGATGTGAAATATTTGGTTTTCTACCCTTGTAGAATTTATAGGGGGTCTTTTTCAAAATTGGTCTTATCAAGACCCTATTTAAAACATAACAAGCGATATTAACCGCATCCGCCCAAAAGTACTTAGGTAGGTTTGTTTCATTAATCATAGTTCTTGCTAACTCCTCTAGAGATTGATTCTTTCTCTCAACTACTCCATTTTGTTGTGGAGTTCTAGGAGCTGAAAAATTATTGTTAATTCCATTTTCTTCACAAAAGCTCTCAAAGAGATGGTTCTCAAACTCACCTCCGTGATCACTTCTAATGGATGCAATTTTTAAGTCTTTTTCATTTTGAATACGTTTAGCAAGCTTGATGAAAACATGAAAGGCTTTGTTCTTATGAGGAATGAAAATGGTCCATGTATATCTAGAGAAGTCATCTACTATTACTAGGGCATAGTAATTGCCACCAAGACTCATAGTTCTAGAAGGGCCAAACAAGTCCATGTGCAATAGTTGCAAAGGCTTATTGGTTGAAACTATATTTTTTGCTTTAAAAGATGCCGTGACTTGTTTTCCCTTTTGACAAGCATCACATAACTTGTCTTTTTGAAATTCTATTTTTGGTAGGCCAATTACTAGGTCCTTAGAGATAAGCTTGTTTAAGTGCTCCATATGTATATGAGCTATTCTCCTATGCCATAACCATGCATCCTCATGTTTTGTCAATAAGCATTGATCATCATTTGAGGGTATATTTTCTAGGTTAATCATGTAGATATTTCCTACTCTATGACCAATGAACTTAATTTGCTTATCACTTTAATTTTCAATTATGCATCAATTTGAGTTGAAAAGAATTCTATAGCCTTTGTCACATAATTGACTAATGCTAAGCAAATTATGTTTCAAGCCTTCTACATACAACACATTTTCAATGATAGTAGAGGAAGAGTTACCAACATTACCAACTCCGAGAATATTTCCTTTGTTGTTATCTCCATAGGTTACATGACCTCCATTTCTAGGGGTTAGACTTTTGAACTTTGTCTTGTCACCGGTCATATGCTTGGAGCATCCACTATCAAGATACCAATCTTTTCTAGTGGGCTTCAAGCAAACCTACAACACAATCAAGGATAAGATTTAGGTACCCAAATTTGTTTGGGTCCTTAAATGTTAGTTTTGGGCACCAATCCTTTTGGAACCCAAATTTTTCTATCACTTCGAAACTTATTATTTCTAATGTTACAAGTAGTTGCCGTATGTCCCTTTTTGCAACAATAATACCATGTAGTAAAGGGGGTACTTGTCTTGCTTGGATTAGCAAATCAATATTTTAAAATCTTTCTTTGTGCAAAAGGATCATACCCCAAACCGGCTTTGCTAAGTGTACGCTTTTGACTTCCAAGCAACATATTCAAGTTTTCTCTACCCATTGTGAATTTGGCTAGAATGTTTTTCATATCATCAATTTGTTTTCTCAATCTAGCACAATCTCCACAACTAAAGGGTTTACATGAATTATTTTTGCAACATACATTTAATGAAGATTTCTCACGAGCAATCTTTAAAAATTCATATTCATTTGTGACTTTTTCAAAATCCTTTTTGCACAAAGTGAGTTGTTCTTTTAAGTCATAAATGATTTTCTTAAAAGATGAGTTTTGTTTAATGAGTCTTATAGATTCTTCATGAAGTTCATCATAGACATTTTGTAAATCATCATTGGAAGAAAAAGAATCAAATTCATCATCGGTTACCTCATCTTCCTCATGGTGGCTTGCCATTAGACATAGGTTGGCAACTTCATCATCATCGGAGCTATTGGATGAGTTGAGGTCGTTATCGTCCCAAGCTATATATGCCTTTTTGCCCTTCTTGTCCTTTTTAGTCCTCTTCTCATATTTGTCCCCTTTCTTTTGCAATTGAGGACATTCCATTTTCATGTGCCCTTTCTTTCCACATTCATAGAAATTTATTGTTGAAGTGTCATTCTCCCTTTTGAAGTTCTTCTTATTTTGGTTGAATGGCCTTCTACCTCCACCTTTTTTCTTGAGGAATCTACTAAACTTTTTCACAAAGAGGCTAAGGTCATCAACGCTCGAATCCGAGTCTTCCGATGCATCACTTTTATCACTTTCTTCTTTCCTTGCTTTTGAAGATGTGGAGATTAGGGCTAAGCTCTTCTTCTTCTTGTCTCCTTCTTCATGCTCAGTGAGACGATTTAGTTCCAATTTGTGTTCTTGGAGCTTTCCAAATAAGGTAGCTAGAGTCATTGTAGCCAAATTCCTTGATTCTGTAATAGCGGTAACCTTTGGATGCCAATTCCTCTTCAAACATCTCAAAACTTTGTTAACCAAGTCTTCATTTGGAAAAGTTTTTCCTAATGTTTCTAGATGGTTAACTATGTGCGTGAAGCGTTTTTGCATATCTTGTATTGATTCTCCTGGAATCATACGAAAAAGCTCATATTCATGGGTCAAGGTGTTAACCCGAGCTCGCTTCACTTCACTAGTACCCTCATGGGTAACTTGCAGGTTATCCCACATTTCTTGTGCAGATCTACAATTACATACTCTAAAGAATTCATCTTGTCCTATAGCAGAAGATATGATATTTTTACCTCTCCAATCTAGTTGTACTCTCTTTTTCTCATCATCAGACCAACTATCTCTAGGTTTTGATGTTTCCTTTCCATTAACTAGATGTGTGGGAACATAAGGACCATTTTCTATGGTGTTCCATACATCTAGATCATGGGAACATATAAAGATTCTTATACGTTCTTTCCAATACGAATAACCTTCACCATTAAAAACCGGGGCCTTATTGTATGACCCATCCGTTTGATAAAAACCATTAGAGGCCATGGATCCTCTTTAAAGCCAATTAAGCTTGTCCTAAAGAGTTCAAGCTCTGGTACCACTTGTTAGCCCAAGTGGCCACTAACAAGTGTTGGAATCCTTGGGGGGGGTGAATAGGATTCAAAAGATTTACGCAAACTTTTCAAAATCTTTTGTTGTATGAAGGTATAACGTATTTAACAAAAGCGCGTAGTGAATCTTTAGATGACGTGAACGTAATTGAAATGATGATTCAACAAGATTGTTTCAAATGCAATTCAATTCTTTATCAATTAAATCCTAATATGTAATGCAAGATTGAAATTAAAGAGAGAAGGGTTAAGGAGAATTGCAAACCGATATTTTTATTGGTTCAATCACAATTTCTTGTGATCTACATCCAGTCTCACACCCACCGGTATGAGAGTTCCTTGACTAATCAGGATCTTGAGTACAACGCTCAAGAAATTTTACACTAGAGATACCCCACTCTACAACCTACACACAACCAGGGATTCCACACCCTGAATCCAACCTAGAAGAAGTACCTCACTTCTTCCAAACCAAGGACGTCAAAAACAAGAGAGTAGAAGAGGTTTGAATCACTCTTGAAAGTGAGAAATTACAACTTGAAGCTCTAATGATCACAATGAAAGATTGAGAGAATGAGATGCAAAAATCTTGTGAGATTTCGTGTTATTTTTAGTTTATGAAATGATAGCTAACGATCTTGAACGAAAGAGATGAATAGATCTATTTATTAGGGGTGTTTGTTACGTTTAAAAACCAGATCTGATAGCTGTGAATCGATTCACAGACCCCATGAATCGATTCACAGAGAGCTGCGACACATGAATCTATTCAGAGACTGATACATCGTGAATCTATTCATGAATCTATTCACAAAGACTGAAACACATGAATCTATTCATGAATCTATTTACAGAGACTGAAACACATGAATCTATTCATGAATCTATTCACAGAGATTGAAACATCTTGAATCCATTCATGAATCTATTCACAGAGAGTAAAATGCTTTGAATCTATTCACACCAATCAATGAATCTATTCACAACATATTTACACTAAGGTTTCAATCATCTTATTTGTAAATATATTCATTTAAACTTAGATTTTCAACATGAAACTCATCTAATGATCAAGTATTATATATTCATGCATTAAGTAAAGATTTAAAACTCAACATGATGAATGCATGAAATCAACTTGATTATGTTAACCTATGTTGATTTTAATATCATTTTATTTGCGTCTCACTCAAACATCTTATATAATCTTACAAAGGTACTAATAAAAACATAAACCTTTAAGAACTACCCTTTGTAGATATAAGTCTTCAAAACTTTATGTAGTTGACATGTTGTCCTTTGTCATCTTGAAAACTTTGTACTTCAAATATCCAAGTCATACTTGGGGAATGCATTCATTCACAGCGGGGAATGCGGGGGCGTGGCAGATTCACCCCGGATCATGGACTGATAACCACGTTGGAGAAGAATGCTGAGGGAGAACCATGTCGCAAAGTTCAGACAGTTGAGACGAGGAGGATTGCTCTCCCACCACCTTGGTACTACTTACCCGTGCTACAGATGAATGGACAGCTACATGAGCATCCGCCTCTAGTGGTACCATTACCTGGAGTCGAGCCGGCTTCACCGATTGAGGAGGACCCTGAGGAGTACCTGGAGGATGAGCCCATGTACCACATCTTGGATCACGACGATGATCTTGATGAGGTACCGGAGTACGTACTTGATTACGATCCAGATTTTTATGATTCCGACTCTCCTGATGAGGGCAGAGACTTCTTGGACCCATCACCCGGGGTCTCTTCTTGTGGGAGTGTTCATGGAGAGTCTTCCTTTTAGTCGTTAGTAGTGGCCAGCTTAGGGGTGTATATTTTGTGGTTTGTCTGTCTCGGTCCGACTGTATTTGGCTTCTTAGAGCCACCCTTTTGATGTGTGGTTCCGGACCCTCCCCCTATTTTGCTTTACTTAGTTTACAACTGTTAACTTTATGTTCTATAACTCTGTTACTAATGGCCATCCTGATCAGGCCCTAGTTTCTGTACTAAACTCTGAATCCCACTGGGATAGATTATATATATATATATATATATATATATATATATATATATATATATATATATATATATATATGATGTTTGCATTTCATGTTCTGAGTATTCATCACTTACCCTTGTTTTTATAAAAAAAATATCACCATTTTGAGAATACTTACTTATTAAGAAAATGTAATTTACCGGAAGCAACCACCAATTTAATTATTTTATTTTCCGCAACGGGTAACAAAGGGAGGCCCCGGTTTAGGGCGTTACAATTAGTGGTATCAGAGCAGGTCGAGTCTTTCAGGAATCTTTGGGTTTAGGTCTGTTAGGTTGTTGTTGTGTGTTCTCTGATTAAGACGTGATTGAATTAATTCTTAGGAGTAATGTGTAATAACCGCCGGGTTAGATTTTCCTTTTCTGGTTACCATCTCACTGATTGTATCTTACCGGTCAGTATGGAACCAGGAGGTGCGCGCGGGCACAGTGGTCGTGGTAGAGGCAATGGCGGGATGGACTTAGCCGCCTAGGCAATGGCTGATGTGGCTGCGGCAATTGTTTTTCAGACTGCTACGATGGCTGCCCAAAACCAACAAGAGCAGCTGAGGGCTGAACAAGATGGTGAGGGAAAGCATCTGAATGCTTTCAGACGACAGAATCCGTCACAGTTTGATGGAGACGTGGATCCTACGAAAGCTGATTTGAGGATCCAGAAGTTGAAAAATATCTTTGAGCTAGTTCATACACCTGAGGAAGCAAAGGTGCCCTATGCAATTTTCCAACTGGTAGGAGATGCTGAGTACTGGTGGAAAGGCACCAGACAACTATTAGAGGCTGTGCACCAGGCAATCACCTGGGAAGTATTTCGTAACAAGTTTCTGGATAAATACTTTCCTCAGATTGCACGGACTGTGAAGGAACAAGAGTTCCTGAGTTTACGTCAGCGAGACCTGATTGTAGGGGAATAGCGGCAAGATTTAAATCACTTGCCAAATATTTCCGCTTCTTTCAGAACAACCCAAGCGAAGAATAGAAGTGTGAAAAGCTCGAACGCGGACTGCGCTTCGAAATCAAGGAGTCAATGCTACCACTGGAAGTCAAGAACTTCCAGGCCTTAGTGGAAAAGTGCAGAAAGTTGGAGATAATGCGGAAAGAACGAGACACCAAAGGGAATGCTAGAGGACCCTCTCGTCCTAAGAGCCAATTTCAAGGGTAGAACCAGAAATGGAAGCAGAACCAGAGGAAACCATACTACCAATCACCCAACAACAATCAAAGACAACATCAACATTATTCTGGTACATCTGGAGCTGGAACTGGATGCCAGAGGAACCAAAATCAATACCAAGAGAGGAAAGGTTTAAAGTGTGGAGATCCTAACCACCTGGCTGACACTTGCCCGATGAGAGGGGCACGATGTTTCAACTGGGATCGTTTGGGTCACTTAGCTAAAGACTACAGAGCACAAAAGCGTGAGCCAGCTGTAAACCACACCAGAACCAACAAGCCAACTGCAAAATGAAGGGTGTATACGATGAGTGGAGCTGAGGCATCAAACTCCGGTGATCTCGTGCAGGGTAAGTGTGACATAGCTGGTAATCTTTTAACTGTACTTTTCGATTCGGGTGCAACACATTCTTTCATTTCAATGGATCGTGTGAAACTTCTAAGTTTGCCTATTTCTTCCTTGTCATATAAACTGATTGTTTCAACCCCAACGACTGAGCTAGTGACTGTAAATTATGTGTGCATGAACTGTTATATCATTGTCCAAGATAGACATTTTCTTGTTGACCCGATCTGTTTGCCTTTAATCCAGTTAGATGTAATTTTAGGCATGGATTGGCTAACATCCAACCATATCTTAATAGATTGTGCTCAGAAAACCTTAGTTTTCAGGGATGAGATTTATGGATTGTTATCTGCTAGTCAGGTAAGGTCTTCTTTGAAAGAGGGAGCACAAGGATACATGTTGTTGTTTTCCTTAGACGTTAAGAACGAGTTAGACTTAGAGTCCATCCCTGTCGTCAATAAGTTTCCGGAAGTTTTTCCTGAAGATGTACCTGGACTACCTCCTGTTCGAGATATCGAGTTCGCGATTAATCTAGTTCCAGGCACCGGGCCAATCTCTATGGCACCATACCATATGTGGCCATCGGAGCTAGAAACCTTGAAGGAACAACTTGAGGAGCTGATGAGAAAGAAATTCATTAGACCCAGTGTGTCACCATGGGGAGCCCCGGTCATGTTAGTGAAAAATAAGAATGGAACCTCTCGATTATGTGTGGATTTCCGTCAGTTGAACAAGGTAACGATCAAGAACAAGTATCCGCTTCCAAGGATAGATGATCTAATGGATCAGTTATGTGTAGCAACCGTTTTCTCAAATATAGATTTACGGCCAGGCTACTATCAAATCCGTGTGAAGGCAGAGGATATTCCTAAGACAGTGTTTCTAACACGCTATGGGCTTTATGAGTATCTGGTGATGCCGTTTGGAGTGATGAATGCTCCTGCAATATTCATGGATTACATGAATAGGATCTTTCGTCCTTACTTAGATCAGTTTGTCGTTGTCTTCATCGATGACATTCTAATCTATTCCCCAAACAAGGAAAAACATGTTGAACATCTCAACATCATTCTTAAAACCTTGAGAGAGAAGCAACTTTACGCGAAACCGGAAAAGTGTGAATTTTGGTTGGACCAAGTTCAATTCTTAGGTCATGTCATATCGCGTGAAGGAATTGCAGTGGACCCGTCGAAAGTGGAAGCTATTTTGGAATGGGAAAGACCAACAACGGCAACACAGATCCGTAGTTTTGTGGGTTTAGCTAGATACTACATGAGATTCATTGAAGGATTTTCCAAGATAGTAGGACCCCTTACCTAGTTAACTCGGAAGGGTCAAGCGTTTACCTAGACAGAATCATGTGAAGAAAGTTTCCAAGAGCTGGAAAAAAGGTTGACTCATTTGTACATCGATGAGATTGTCAGATTGTACGGTATACCTTCGAGTATCATTTCGGATCGTGATCTAATGTTTACGTCAGAGTTCTGGAAAGGACTACAAAACTCTTTAGGAACGAAACTCAAACTGAGTTCTGCCTATCATCCACAAACCGATGGACAATCAGAAAGGACGATAGTCACTGGAAGATTTGCTGAGAGCGTGTGTGATGGAAGACACTATGAACTGGGATGAATTTCTACCACTGATAGAGTTCACTTACAACAACAGTTTCCATTCAAGCATAGGAATGGCACCTTACGAAGCTCTATATGGTAGACGATGCAGAACACCTCTATGTTGGTACCAGGATGGAGAAAGTTTGATGTTAGGACCAGAGATTGTGCAGCAGACAACAGAAAAGGTGAAGATGATTCATGAGAAAATGCAGACAACTCAAAGTCGACAGAAGAGTTATGCTGACAAGAGACGATGACCTCTTGGGTTTGAGGAAGGCGAGCATGTGTTTTTGAGAGTCACGCCTACGACTGGGATTGACAGGGTAATTAAATCCAGAAAGCTCAATCCCAAATTTATTGGACCCTACCAAATCCTTTGTCGTGTAGGTCCAGTAGCCTATAAAATTTCCTTGCCACATTTTCTTTCCAAAATCCACGATGTTTTCCATGTTTCACAACTAAGAAAATATGTTTATGATCCATCTCATATAATTGAGTCCGATAATGTACAATTAAAAGAGAACTTGTCTTTTGAGACTTCGCCTGTACGAATCGCAGATAAGATGACGAGGCAGCTCAGAGGTAAACAAATTCCGTTAGTCAAGGTCTTCTGGAATGATGCAACCGGAGAAGCTACATGGGAAATCGAGGACAAGATGAAGTTGCAATACCCTGAGTTATTTCAAGGTAAGTAATTTCGAGGACGAAATTATTTTTAGAGGGGTAGTATTGTAACGCCCCGATTTCTGTGTCCTTTTGTAGCTGCAAATACATGTGTATATGTCTTTTTTTTTTATAAAATCCATAGAGTGATTTTAAATAAACTAAAATCATTTTCTTATGTTGTTTTATCGTATGAAGTCATGGTTAAATTTTCGATAGAAAATTCAGACGAAAGCCTATCTGCGTTTTTACTGCCAGTACAAGTTTACAGAGCATAAAACCTAATTTTGAACCGTGAACGAAACGGTTAGTGTTTTTGTGATGTTTCGTGTGATATTGGAAAATTTCGAAAATTTGAGTTCGGAAATAAAATAAAATATTTATTCCAGGCGAAATACGATCGAAAACTTGAACATGATACAGAGTAGGAACCACAAAAGTGATGAGGTGACCTCTGAGAATGAGGTGACTTACTAAGGGAATGGCCTAAGTCACATCCTAAAAAGTGGTCATGATGACACTTTTTGAATTATAACATATTATATGCAAAAAAAAAAACCCCATTTTCTCCCTCTTCTTCAACCAAACAAGGCATAAGCCAAAACTTAGTCATCAAGACTTGCTTCTCCCTCTCTCTTTCATGCCACTCTCACCTCTCCTTCTATAAATACCCACTTCATTTCATCTCTTCCATTTTCTTCTTCTTCTCCATTCTTACTTCAAAACTTCCAACACTTAAAGTTTTCATTTTTACTTAGTTTCAAGCTTCAAGTTCTCCATACTTTTTTTTTTCTAGTTTCAAGGGTAACACTCTCATAATCTTCTATTTCAAGTTTTACACTTATTTCATGAGTTTACTTTATGTCTTCTTAAAATGTTCTTAAAGCTCTTTTAACTTCTAAAATCTCTAGAAAATGGTAGAAAACTCTGTTTGAGTTGAAACCAATTTCTATGGACTTCTATTAATCTCTACTTTCACATTCTAAGAGTTTTTATGAAACAAACATCTCTAACATATTTTTCCAAGGATGGCCGAAACTATGTATTAGTGGCCTAGGAAGTTTTGTTTCAACTTTTTGAAAGATGATCATGTTTTTGAGCTTCTAGATACCTCTTGATCTTAAATCTAAAGTCTTGGAAAGTTTGAAAATTCCTTGCTTGTTGATCCCATGATGGCCGAACCTAGTAGATTGTGGACCTAGGATGTTTTGTTTTCATTTTCCAATATGATCATGGACTTGAGCTCCTTAATACATTTGGATCCAAAGTCTAATAGATTGGAAAGTATAAAGATTTCTAGCCTATTTATCCTATGATGGTTGTGAACCTAGGATGTTTTGTTTTCATTTTCCAATATGGTCATGGACTTGAGCTCGTTAATACATTTGGATGCTAAGTCTAAGAGATTGGAAAGTTAAAAGATTTCTAGCCTATTTATTCTATGATGGTTGTGAATCTAGGATGTTTTGTTTTCATTTTCCAATATGATCATGGACTTGAGCTCCTTAATACATTTGGATGCTAAGTCTAAAGAGATTGGAAAGTTTAAATATTTCTAGCCTATTTATCCTATGATGGTTGTGAACCTAGGATGTTTTGTTTTCATTTTTCAATATAATCATGAATTTAGACTTCTTGGTATCTTTTAACGCTAAATCTAAAAGCTTAGAAGGGTTGGAAATTTCTAGCCTACTTATACTAAAGAGGCCGAAACCCTAAGCATGGATTTAGCGGGATTTTGTTCTACCTTTGTAAAGTGAACCTTGGTTATGAACTCCTAACACTTAATGATCATTAATCCATGAGTTGTATTCTCTTTTGAAAACCTTTAACCCTATTTTATGCCATGGCCGAACCTATACCTTCTTGGTTTAGTGTTCTTGGTTAACTTTTAACTTGTGGTTTTGTGTTCATAAACCTGGACTTTCGTCACGGAGTAGACGAGGACATTCGCAGTACACTTCCTCAAGCATCACGTACCTTTACCTTCACAAAAGGTAAGAGGGGACAGCTTGAGGGACATTCAATAGCTATGTGCATGTGTGTATGTGGTTTGCTCGATTTATTTGAATATTGTTATTAGATTGAATCAAAGTTTGAATGATTTGTATACTTGAACCGTTGTGATAACTATTTGAAGTTGATCCTTACTTGATTTAAAGTGTTGTGAATCATATATGTTATGAACTGTCATTAACTGTTATATTGTTGACTGAGATTATGATGATATTGATTGATGTCTGAAAAGCCTGACGTTAGTCGATGCTCAACTAATTATATAATTAAAAGCCTAAATAAGTTTCGAAGAAAACTTTGAAAGTAATGGTGTTCATTTTAAAATGTTCTTTAGAAAAGTATGTGTTTTGGAAAGTAAGTGATCTTACTTGTATTTATTCCGGAAGGATCAAACTTTGGAACTTGTGTTAAATAATTTCAAGTTAAAGGAAATTATTTTCTTACGAACTAAGTTTTTGTACAAGATAAAATCATTTAGAAAATATGTGTTTTTACGGAAGGAAAAGCCTTTGAAAAATATTTGACCTTAAATAGAGATGATTTTAAGAAAAGGATTTCAAGAGAAAATGGATTTCTTATAATAGTTTACAAATGATTTTACAATGAAAAGATTTCATGCAAAGAAATACTTTCGAAAATATTTCGATAACTTGGATGGGTTACCGAGGTTTTATTTTGGTATTTGATTTTCACTGAATGAAAAGTAAGAACAGGTGAAATCGAATCTAGTATAGGAGACGTCGGAATATTAGTGTTCTATAATTTACACGTAGATCTTTGATCCGTGTCACGTTGTTGTGGACCGTGTTTCCTAATTACATTGTTGTGGACTGTGTGTCCTATTCACGTTGTTGTGGACTGTGTGTCCTAATCACGTTGTGATAAATGTTATCAAAGGTGAATGTTGTTTTCTATGACCACAAATCTTGACTGGTGCATCGGTATAAGGTGTTGTGATTTAGCACTCGGACTGCGTGTCCAGTGTTGATGTTGAGTAATTTCAAGTGATGAAAATTATGAATGGTGGTTAGCTTTGAGCTTCGACAACGAATGAGATTGAACACAAAGAAAACATCTTGAACGAATGTTTTTCTTCATGCATTTAGGTAGACATGCCTCACAGGTTAGTCACTTCGGTGATGCCCAAGCAGGGACTATTAGTCACTTCGGTGATGTCCAAATAGGGACTTTTAGTCACTTCAGTGATGCCCAAGCCGGGGCTTTTATATAAGTCACGATGGTGATGTCCAAACAAGGACTTTAGTCACGACGGTGATGCCCAAGTGGAGGCTTTGAGTTTGATCAACTCTTAGAAAGATGAAGGGATCTCATGAGATTAAGTTTATAGAGCAGGAATATTGAAGGTTCATGCATATTCTTTATAAAAACGGATTGCACGGGTATGACACCCTTTGATATGATACTTGTTTTATCTATTAATATTTGGTAAATGTTAATATGTTGATGTGATGCATGTATCATGCATATGGTTATTGTAATCTATCCATATATTGGTATCTCACTCTTGAATATCTTCTTGTTATTTCTCTTTGCTTTTCGTCATCGTTGTATATCTATGAGTTTAGATGGATCCGAACATCCCATTGGTACCGTCGGAATCGAAGACTGAGATCTCCGATGATGCGGGGAATGCGGGGGCGTGGCATATTCACCCCGGATCTACATCGGCAACCTATCTTGGACCAATAACCACGCTGGAGAAGAATGCTGAGGGCGAACCATGTCGCAGAGTTCAGACAGTTGGGACGAGGAGGATTGCTCTCCCACCACCTTGGTACTACTTACACGTGCTACAGATGAATGGACAGCTACATGAGCATCCGCCTCTAGGGGTACCATTACCTGGAGTCAAGCCGGCTTCATCGATTGAGGAGGATCGGGAGGAGTACCTGGAGGATGAGCCCGTGTACCACGTCTTGGATCACAACGATGATCTTGATGAGGTGCCGGAGTACGTGCTTGAAAATGATCCAGATTTTTATGATTCCGACTCTCCTGATGAGGGCAGAGACGTCTTGGACCCATCACCTGGGGTCTCTTCTTGTGGCAGTGTTCATGGTGAGTCTTCCTTTTAGTCGTTAGTAGTGGCCAACGTATGGGTGTATGTTAGACTCAACGACTTAGAGATTTTGATATATGACAAATACAACTTAATGTGTATGCAAGTGTTTTAGTGTCAAATTGTAAAGACAGGTATCAAGCAGTAATCCACAAGTTCAGTGAGCAAAGACAAGGAAAATATTCAAGGAAGAACTTGAAGGAATCGAAAGAGCTACATGGAGGAGTCAAAGAGCGAAGACAGAGATCAAAGGAATCATCAAGACAAAAGCTTGATGGAGAAATTAGATTTAAGTCTTAGATGATTTGTAAGAGAAAGAAATCTTATTCACAAAGAAGCTCAATTAAAAAGATGCATGATGAAAATCAATTTTCATAACATGCATCAAAAGGAATAAGTTTTCATTAATGAAAATGATTTTTTGAAATAAGAAGTGCTCGTCCAAAGCGCTCGTCCAACACTGATGTGGTATAAGTGCTCGTCCAACACAAGTGACAGAAGCGCTTGTCCACTAGAGTGATACAAGTGCTCGTCCACTAAAGTTATACAAGTGCACGTCCACTAAAGTGACAGAAGTGCTCTCCACTAAAGTGACACAAGCGCTCATCCACTAAAGTGACAGAAGTGCTCGTCCACTAAGGTGATAGAAGCGCTCGTCCACACAAGTCTTTGGACTTTCTAAGATCTTAATGAGAAGATTCGTCCAATGACGTGGCATATGGAGCTCGTCTACTAGCCCTTCCGAATGTAAAATCTAAATGGATAGATGGATGCGGTTATTTCCAAGATGGACACGAATTCTATAAGAACTATCAGAATCTTATATCAAGAACCAGAATCAAGAAAATAGATTCTGTTAATCAGATCCAAATCTGTTTTGATTGATCCCAACGACTATAACTTGTTTTCTATATAAAGAGGGATCAAAGGAACACTTTAACAATTGAATAAAAATCACAACCAGATCAAAAATTTTATATGAAATCAATTGTGAAAATTATTCATCTTCTTGCTTGAGCTTATTGTGAAAAAGAGTGTTTCAATACTCATAAGTGCTTCAATTTGTTTATCTGACTATTGAGAGTTAGGAATCAACTTTTGTTTTACTTTTAGATTGTACAGAGAGAGGGAGTCTCTCTGAGTGATTAGGGTGAGGTATCCCTAAGGAAGAACATTGAGTCTCTACACAAGAGTGTGGTATCTCGAGGTGAAGGAGTGCTCTGTGGTGTAAAGGTTTTTCAAGCTACCTGGCAAAGCTTGTGTGTTAGTGTGTGAAATCCCACAGGTGAAGTGGGGACTGGATGTAGGTCACAGTGGAGGTGACTGAACCAGGATAAATCTGGTTGTTTGGTATCGCTAAACTCAAACTCCTTTACTTTCTGTTTATGATCAAGAACCTATGATTTTGATGTTTAAAGTTCAATATAATTTCTGTTCTTGACATGTATAAACTATAATGAAACCTGAGTTCGATTGTAATCAAGATTGTGTTATCTGCATTTAAAACTGAGTTGATCAAAACCATTCTTGATTGGTGAAACTGAACTAATCACTGAAACTGAAACCTGCAAGTTTGTTCTTGATTGTTAATACTTGTATCTGAAACTTGCATAACTTGTCCTTAATCTTTAAAGGTTTAATCAATTTCTGTATTTTGTTATCATTGAGTTTTGAACCCGAGCATATTCTGAATTAATCTTTCTTATCTTCATCACCTTCCAATTCAAGATTTTATATAAACCCTTCATTGATTTTGTAAAAGATCCTGAGGCCCCAAATCCGCAACTCATATAGTTTATGAAAAAGTTTTTAAGAGGGAAAGATTTTAAGAAAACTCAATTCACCTCCCTCTTGAGACGTTGAAGCCAAAACAACAATTGCCATCAGAGCTAAACTCTTAAGTTTGGCTTAACAGCTATAAGAGTATGGCTTCCAATGACTGTTTAAATGAAGGGGCTTCCCTTGCACCCCCGCCTGCCTACAATCGATCTGAGTATATCTATTGGAAGGAAAGAATGGTAATCTTTCTTGAGGCAGCAGGTGTTGACATATGGGATGCAGGAGAAAATGGACCATTTGTCCCCTCTACTGTAGATGCTAATGGTGCTCCAAGAAATAAACCTAAAACTGAATGGAATGAGGATGATAAGAAAAGAGTTCAATATAATGCACGTGCTAAGAATATTATAACATCTGCTTTAAGCCGTGATGAGTTTTTCAGGGTTTCAAATTGCAAATCAGCAAAGAATATGTGGGATACATTGCAAGTAACACATGAAGAATCCACTGACGAATCTAAATATGAGGAGGAAAACTTGTGTTTTATGGCCAGCAATAACAGTGATTCATAAAGTGAAGTAAGTTCTAATTATCAACCTTCTTATGATGAATTGCAAAATTCTTTTGAAGAACTTCATAAAGAATCTGTTAGACTTGCTAGATTGCTAACTAAGTCTAAGAAAACCATCACATGCTTAGAGGAGAAAACTTCTGTTTTAAACAAAGAGGTAGATCAATTAAAAACATAAAATTGTGCTTTAAAAGAAAAACTAGCTACTATTTTATATGCATCTATATGTGATAAATGTCGTAAGTTGGAGAAACATAAATATCATTTGAATGGTAATCTATCTAGAATTACTTGTGATAAAGAAAACTTGAATGCATCTAGCTGTACATTGACTAAAGAGGTTGAAAAACTGAAAAATGACCTAGCAAGATTCACAAATGGTAGAGATAACTTGGATGCATTGTTAGGACAACAAAAATGTGTTTATGATAAGGCTGGAATAGGCTATAAACCCAAGATACATGAGAAATCTTTCAAGAAATTTTTTGCTGCACCTAAGACATCAAACACACCATTTGTTAAATGCAATTTTTGTACTAGAAAAGGTCACACAGCTTCTACATGTCATTACAGAAAATCTGCTTATAATGAGTTTAAGTATATATGGGTTCCTAAAGGAACTATTGCTGCAACTAACTCAAAAGGACCCAAATAGATTTGGGTACCTAAAGCAAAAACATGATTCTATTTTGTAGGTGTGTTGGAAAGCCAAGAATGTGAAATGGTATCTTGATAGTGGCTGTTCCAAGCACATGACTGGAGACAAACGCAAGTTCATTTCCTTTACCCCTAAGCCAAGTGGTAGTGTTACCTATGGAGACAACAATGAAGGGAGAATACTTGGCATTGGCAACATTGGAAGTGACTCAACAACAATCATTGAGGATGTACTATATATTGAGGGACTGAAACACAACCTATCAAGTATCAGTCAACTATGTGACAAAGGCTTCAAGGTAAAATTCAATTCCAATAGTTACTTAATAGAAAATCAGCATGATGAAAATTTGAAATTAATTGGACATAGGACAGATAACATCTATATGCTTGATTTAGATAATATCTCTTCAAATACTGCATGCTGTCTTATTTCAAAAGAAGAAGAGAATTGGCTTTGGCATAGAAGAATTGCACACATTCAATGAACCACTTGAATAAACTGATTCATAAAGATCTTGTAGTTGGCTTGCCTAAACTGAAATTTGTGAAAGATGGACTATGTGATGCATGTCAAAAAGGAAAGCAAGTTAAGGTCTCTTTTAAACCAAAGAACATTGTTTCAACAACTAGACCCTTGCAACTTTTACACATGGATTTATTTGGTCCATCCAGAACAAAAAACTTTGGTGGTAACTCGTATGCATTGGTAATAGTAGATGATTACTCTAGATATAAATGGACATATTTTCTATCTCATAAGAGTGATTCGTTTGCTACATTTAAGAAAATGGCAAAAATTGTGCAAAATGAAAAGGACGTAAAAATTGTTTTTATAAGAAGTGATCATGGGGGAGAATTTCAAAATGAAGTGTTTGAAAACTTTTGTGATGAACACGACATTCAACATAATTTTTCTGCTCCTAGAACTCCACAACAAAATGGAGTAGTAGAAAGAAAGAATAGATCATCAGAGGAGATGGCAAGAACTATGTTGAACGACTCTAGCTTGCCAAAACATTTTTGGGCAGATGCTGTCAATACAGCTTGCTATGTACTAAATAGAGTCTTGATAAGACCAATCTTAAAGAAAACCCCTTATGAGCTTTACAAAGGAAGAAAACCAAATATAGTACATTTACATGTTTTTGGTTGCAAATGCTTTGTTCTTAACAATGGAAAGAATAATTTTGGAAAATTTGATGCAAAGGCTGATGAAGGAATTTTCCTAGGTTACTCTCTATCTAGTAAAGCATTTAGAATATATAATAAGAGAACACAAACTATTGAGGAATCTGTGCATGTGACATTTGATGAGTCTAACCCCAAAAGGTTGGGAAAGGATTCTGTTATTGATGATCTTGCAGATTCAATTGAGAAAAATCTCCTAGAAGAAAAACAGGACAACGAAGAAGATGAAAGCTTAAAGAATGAATTGCTACAGCAGGAGCAAACAGAACAACAGCCTGACCTACCAAAGGAATGGAGGACTGTCAGAAATCATCCAATTGATAACATCATTGGTGAAATTACAAAGGGGTAACTACTAGACAATATCTTAGAAATGTTTGTAATCATATGGCATTTGTGTCTCAAGTAGAACCTAAGAACTTAAATGATGCTATAATTGATGAACATTGGATGATGGCTATGCAAGATGAGTTAAACCAGTTTGAAAGAAACCAAGTTTGGAAACTAGTGCCTAAACCCAAGAACTGTCAAGTAATAGGTACAAAATGGGTTTTTAGGAATAAACGAGATGAAAATGGTATAATTGTAAGAAAAAAGGTTAGATTGGTAGCCAAAGGGTATAACCAAGAAGAAGGCATACGTTATGATAAAACATATGCACCAGTAGCAAGATTAGAAGCTATAAGAATGCTACTTCCTTATGCTTGCATAATTGAATTTAAATTGTATCAAATGGATGTTAAGAGTGCTTTCTTAAATGGATTTATACAAGAGGAAGTGTATGCTGGTCAACCACCTAGTTTTGAGAATAATGAATTGCCTAACCATGTTTATAAACTGTCTAAAGCACTATATGGCTTAAAGCAAGCTCCTAGGGCTTGGTATGAAAGGTTAAGTAATTTTCTCATTGAAAAAGGATTTAAAAGAGTTAAAGTTGACACAACTTTGTTCACTAAAAAAAAGGCACACAACATTTTACTTGTACAAATATATGTGGATGATATAATTTTTGGTGCCACTAATGAACATTTGTGCAATGAGTTTGCAAGTCTTATGCAGAATAAGTTTGAAATGTCAATGATGGGTGAGCTGAATTTTTCCTTGGACTTCAAAGAAAGCAAACTAAAAATGGAATCTTTGCTAGCCAAACCAAGTACTGCAATGAGTTGATCAAGAAGTTTGGCATGGAAAATGCTAAGGAGATGGCTACTCCAATGAGTACTGCCTATTATCTGGACAAGGATGAACAAGGTAAACATGTTGATGTTTCTAAATTCAGAGGTATGATAGGCTCGCTACTTTATCTTACTGCTAGTAGGCCAGATATCATGTTTAGTGTATGCATGTGTGCTAGGTATCAAGCAAATCCAAAAGAATCACACTTAACAGCAGTTAAAAGGATAATTAAGTATCTGTTAGGAACAAAAGACATGGGATTATGGTATCCCAAGGGAGATACATGTACTTTAATTAGCTATTCAGACTCTGATTTTGCTGGTTGTAAACTAGATAGAATATGTTGACACAACTAAACAACTTACATATATTTTTACCAAGCCCTTGAACAAGGAAAACTTCTTTTTCATTAGTAGACAATTGGGCATAATTGATCAATCCTATATTTAATCTCTAAAGAAACAGAAGAAAATCAAAAACAGAAGGGCTTTTACAAAATCTTGAATAGAAGGTGATGAAGATAAGAAATATTGATTTAGAATAGGTTCGGGTTCAATAACTCGGTAATAACGAAATACAGAAACTGATTAAGTCTTCAAAGATTGAGAACAAGCTATGCAAGTTTTAGATACAAGCATTAATAATCAAGAACAAACTTGCAGGTTTCAGTTTCAGTCTATTTCAGTTTCAGTAATCAAGAATGGTTTTGTCCACTACAAAGGCTGAATATGTAGCAGCTGGTAGCTGTTGTGCACAGGTTTTATGGACGAAACAACAATTAGTTGATTATTGTGTGCAAATAAACCAAGTTTCTATTAGATGTTACAATATGAGTGCAATTAACTTAACTAAGAATCCCATAATGCACTCTAGAACTAAACACATAGAAATCAGACACCATTTCATCAGAGACCATATACAAAGTAGAGAAATTAAGATTGAATATGTTGACACAACTAAACAACTTCCATATATTTTTACCAAGCCCTTGAACAAGGAAAGCTTCTTTTTCATTAGAAGATAATTGGGCATAATTGATCAATCATATATCTAATCTCTAAAGAAACAGAAGAAAATCAGGGGAGGAAAATTAGATGGACGCACCTATTTTTTGATTTGTCCCTGCACCTATCCCTCTATCATGAATAATTTTTTATGCTATGTTTGAATGTTTAAATGCTTACCTTCTCTATCGCTTTGAATGTTTCTTTTCTTTTCCTTTTTGATAATGCCAAAAGGGGAGGAAAAAGTATGATATAGAGAAAGGGGATAATAACAAATTATACATGCATATGTTGAGGGGGAGCTTAAAATCTTACATGATTAACAGGGAATAAGTCAAATTCTGCCCTGTTAATATTTTTTTGCTCTGACTGCTCTGATACCATGTATAAATCTGTCAAAAACACTTAGCGTATGCTACACTTATACTCTGATCTTATAATTTGTTACAAGGTTTGTCATAATCAAAAAGGGGGAGATTGTTAGACTCAATGACTTAGAGATTTTGATATATGACAAATACAACTTAATGTGTATGCAAGTGTTTTAGTGTCAAATTGTAAAGACATGTATCAAGCAGTAATCCACAAGTTCAGTGAGCAAAGACAAGGAAAGTATTCAAGGAAGAACTTGAAGGAATCGAAAGAGCTACATGGAGGAGTCAAAGAGCAAAGACAGAGATCAAAGGAATCATCAAGGAAAAAGCTTAACGGAGAAATTAGATTTAAGTCTTAGCTGATTTGAAAGAGAAAGAAATCTCTTAGTCACAAAGAAGCTCAATTAAAAAGATGCATGAAGAAAATCAATTTTCATAACCTGCATCAAAAGGAATAAGTTTTCATTAATGAAAATGATTTTTTGAAATAAGAAGTGCTCGTCCAAAGCGCTCGTCCAACACAAGTGACAGAAGCGCTCGTCCACTAGAGTGATACAAGTGCTCGTCCACTAAAGTGATACAAGCGCACGTCCACTAAAGTGACAGAAGTGCTCATCCACTAAAGTGACATAAGCACTCATTCACTAAAGTGACACAAGCGATTTGAGACACCCAGTTGTGCCCCGGTGTTTTATTAGCTTAAAACTTTATTACTTTATTCTTTAATCGCTCGCTTAACGAGAAAAGACGTAAAAATTAAAACTTATTTAATTATCATATAACGTCTGCACATTTAAAACACACCAACGTTAATATATATAAATACACACCTGTTTATTTATTACAATACCAAAACACTGTTAAGGGTACCCTCTCAGTAGGATCCCTCACAGGCATAAACTTAACTACAGACATAGCGGAAATATAAATATTCCTTAGACACACTAGCCATAATGTCCATACTCTAATCGCCAAGGATCACAGCTCGACCTCCCGCGTCTGGTTCGTAAGGAGTTCCATCCAACTCCTCAGCAACATAACCCTCCATCAGGTCTTCTAACGTAAACCAAAGAACCCCAAAAAAAATACAGAAACATAGGGGATAAGAAGTAGTTCTATCATCAAAAAGCGGAAAAGAGTGATAGTAAATTATACAGTAATTGTCACAGACATAACATTATTCAACACCTAACTAACAAAACATCCTCAAACTCAAATATCATCCTCTACCCTCAATCTCATGCTACTCAAAGACACCATTGCTGCACACCTATTTCTAAGGTGGAAGTGGTCTTGCGAGAACTCTTGATTTTACGTGTATTATATTACCAATACACGGTGTATTATATTACCAATACACAGATGTCCTTTTACGTGTATTATATTTCCAATACACGGTGTATTATATTACCAATACACAGATGTCCTTGTGTATTATATTACCAATACACTTTTTTCCTTGTGTATTATATTACCAATACACGGTTGTGGATAACGACACCTATACTTGAATCTCACCAACCCGTTTTAACAACTTCCTAGTGCCTTAACCTTCCACTAGAACTCAACACATATTCTAGGTCACCATACTTCATTAAAATACATAATCTAGGTTAGGCACCTCTAAGTCACCATTATTCTCACACCCAAAATAAACAACTATCTCTCGAACAACATGTATATCTTTGCTTTAAATTCACTAAATACAATATTAAAAACCAGGCAGATCATGCATAACACAATATCAACAAAATATTCAAACATCATAAAATATCACATAAAGCAAATTATCACAACCAGCATATCACTATCAAATCAAATAAGTAATAAAGCCAAACATCCTCAACATCATAAAATCAACCTTAATGTCAATAAACCTACAATCCCCGAATCACCATTGGTTTTACAGAAAAGGTTTCCAATGTGATTTTGGTCTTATCAATTACTCAACTACTAGTAGGGTTTAGGTCGCCCTACACAATTATCATATAATCTACTACTTATCGATTCCGACGATAGGTTGATTCTTTCCCCCACCCGAGTTAGCACCGAATTCCCGAACTCGACGTTCCTCACTATCACACCACAGCTTTATAGTTTTACCTTGAACCAAACAACATAACTATAATTAATCAAACAACAACCATCTATGAAACTTTAGGGCTAGGTTCGGCCAAGACTAAAAAAAAAGGTTTAGTGTTATCTTCTTAATGCCATCTTTTGGATCCAAGTTACGAGAGTCTTAACTAACATAGATTACTTATTACAAGACTAAAATTTGAAACAAAATCCTCTAACCTTTAGGGTTAGGGTTTCGGTCATGTATAGTAAAATAGGCAAGGAAATTCTTTTTGATTTGAATTCTTGGATTTAGATTACTTAGATACTTAAGAGTATTAAACAATCATTAGAATTCATTAATTTAACAAAATCAATAAACTCCTAAATTCTAGATTTTCGGCCAACACAATAAAATTAGGATAGAAATCTTTGTTGAAGTTAAGCTCTTAGATCATAACCATATAGGTATTAGAGAGCTTAACCCAAGCATTAGATATCCTAAAAGAAGCAAAAAACACGAAACCCATTTTCTATCCTAGGTTCGGCCAGATCAAGATCATATAGGTAGAAAATGTTTTTTCTCACACACTCTTAGATAATGAAAGTAGATGACATAACAAGATCATAGAAATTGGTTTCACATTTTTATGATTTTTCTACAATTTTCTAGAATTATTCAAAGTTCTAGATCTAAGAAATGAAAAACTATGAAATAGGAAGATTAAGATCTTGAGATGAGATGAGATGATCATGGATGGTCATATTACCTCAATTGTATGAAGAATATGAAGAAAAGATGATGATCTTGACAAGTTCTTCAATGGAAGCACTTGGAGCTCTTGAAGAAGATAATGGAGTTTTGGTGATTTGTGAAGAAATGAAGAAAAAAATGAAGAAGATGAGTGAAAGGGGACGGAGGCCACGGTTTAGGGGGTGTATATAGGAGCATATGCCTTGTTTGGTTTGTTAAGCTTAGATTAATATCTTTTATGAATATTTAATTAATATAAGCTTAACCATATCTAATAATTAACTTAACTAAGGTTACCTTTACTAACTAAGGTTAATTAATATGTGGCTCACATTTAGTGGAGGGTGTGGCTGATTTTAGACCACACAAACTAACCATGGTTCCTTAACCATGGTTAAAATCTAACTTAACTTTGGTTAGGTTAAGCTAAAAGGGCATTTTGGTCATTTCACATAAATTTACATTTAGTGCTTCATAAATGCTTGGTGAGTCATGGTGGTGACACCCCATGACTCAGCTCCTCCGGTGTCCGGTTTTGTCTCTGCACCTCCCTTCACGACTCTGTCGTTTCCCCAATTAGGGTTTTACGTCCGTATAAAAGCATAATATTTCGTTTTCGACTGAAAATTTTCAAACTAACCAAACTCGTTGGAAATATGATTTAAATATAAACAATTTCGTTCGCGAGTCAAAATTAGGTTTTCTGATCATTAAAATCTTACTGTCAGTGAAAATACCGACTGTTTTACGTTCGAATTTTCGCCAAAATTCGCCCGAATAAACATAATATTTTATTTCTGATCTGAATTTTAAAGAGTAGACTTCCTCAAGGACAAAATAAAAAAATTCTACAAATTTCAGTTTTCGGGTCAAATTAAGGTTTTCTGCCAGTATAAAATGATACTGTCAGTTAAAAACGCAGATCGGTTTCCGTCTGAGTTTTAAACCCAAATTTTAACCAGGGCTTCCTACCATAGAGTAGGTTCTATATATGATTTTTTTCTCAAAAATCATTTCATAAATCTCAGATTAAAAGATAAACAAATATATTTTTACCCGGTTAAACAGCGTAATAAAAAATCAGGCTGTTACATTACTACCCCTCTTAGAAGAAAATTCCATCCTCGGAATTTCTTGACTCAAAACTGGGTATAATCTTGTAATCGTATCTTAATTTCAAGATCCTACATCCATATAAGGATTACATCATTTTCTTTATTATCCTTCGAATTGTGGGTGCTAAACTAAGCTTAGCTTATGTGTTTGCCCAAACAAACCTGTATTCCAATTTATATCCATAAGAGCTTAGGGTGAAGTCCTAAACTCACCATATAAACAAGAACGACATGCCTAATTATAACCACTATCCTCAAATCCGATTTTAACTTGTCGAATAACTATTCCACATCACTTTAAACTTAACATGATCATTCCTTAATTCTATTTCTCACCTCAAAACAACTTTGCAAAAATTTATCAACCTTACTTAAAGTATGAGGATCTTACTAAATTCAACTTGTGAGCATAAGTTTCCAATCGAATCCTCAACTATAACTATCATTTCAACAACTAATTGCTCGCTACAACTTATCTACAAAAACTAATTACTCCCATAAACTTCTTGTCCATCACGCTATGCGGACAAACAGACAAAAATATACCCGTCATCAAGTACATACCTTCTATGAGATCTGTAGATTGAGGGAGTTCAGCTCCCCTCATGATAAACACTCTCCCAGTGGCCTGAGGTCTGGCCACTTGTGGTCTAGCTGCCGGAACTTCTCTTCCAGTTCCACCTCTATTGTTTCCCGCTCCTCTTTCCACAGATGCCGGTTGTTGCACAAACCGCTGTATGCAGTCTCGTGCCATATGACCTGGTTTCCCACAGTTGAAACAACTAGGCCTATTCATACAGTCTCTAGCATAATGCGATCCTCCACATCTGAAACAAACTAAGTCTTGCGGTTGCTGACCCGCTTTAGCCATTGGTGCTGGTGCAGGGTTCTGTCCTGGTCTAGCATATGGTTCCCGTCTCCACTAAGGACCACTATCTACTCTCCTCTGAACATCTGATCGATAAGGACCTCCAGTCCTCGGTTGCTTCTGTTCAGCAGCCATCCTCAGATCTATACTTTCAATGGCACTGCATCTCTCGACTAGCTCAGGGAAATACTGAATGACAAGAGACACTACCGCCCTCTGTAGTTCATTTCTAAGTCCTTCCTCGAATCTTCTACATTGCCAGTCCTCACTTGAAAATCTCTGATAGAATTCCGAAAACTTAATCAGCACCTCAAAACGGGATGCATAATCACCTACCGACATATTGCCTTGTTTGAGATTTGTAAATTCTTTTTCCTTCTCACGTCGAACTTGACACGGAAAATACATTTCAAAAAAGCAATCAGTGAATAAATTCCAGTTAATGTTTCTGTCCTCGGCTTCCAACAATCTTTTCTTTCCTTTCCACTAGAATTCTACTCCTTCAGTTAACATGAAGGCAGCGTAGGCTACTTTCTTCTCCTAGCTGCAACGCATAGTAGCAAATATCTTCTCAATCTCTTGTATCCACCATTCTGCCTTCTCTGGGTCATACGCTCCTCGGAATTGAGGTGGCTTTCCGATCATAAAATTAGTCAATCCGGCATCTTCAACTGCTACCGCTCTTCTCTGATTCTTTATTTCTAGCTGCTCTTTGTTCATCTGCAGCATCTCAGCATTATGCTGGGTTTGCAATAGCATAGCAGCAGCTATGGTTTCCATTGTATTTGGAGTCGAAGATGATCCTCCTCCATTATCAGTATTGTCAGCATTACCATTGACAGCTCCAATAATCCTTTCTAGAGTTCTGTCACCGCTGTTAGTTGGACGTCCTCTTCCGCGAGCCATGGTTCTGTAAAAGAAATCATTCGCTCTTATTAGTATGACAAATAATACTACATAGGCAAGTATATATAAACCATATGCCATACCAATATTAATTTTCGCAGTAAAATCAGACACACTACCCAACTTCTAAACATAGTCTAAATCCGAGGTGGATTTAACTAGACACGGCCAGTAACAACATTCTAGACCTCGCAGTCCTTGAGTCTGATCCGACATAAACCCACAGTACGTTTTAGAACCAAACTGTTTTGATACCAAATGAGACACCTCGTTGTGCCCCGATGTTTTATTAGCTTAAAACTTTATTACTTTATTCCTCAATCGCTCGCTTAACGGGAAAAGACGTAAAAATTAAAACTTATTTAATTATCATATAACTTCTGCACATTTAAAACAAACCAACGTTAATATATATAAATACACACCTGTTTATTTATTACAATACCAAAACACTGTTAAGGGTACCTTCTCATTAGGATCCCTCACAGGCATAAACTTCACTACATACATACTTAGCGGAAATATAAATACTTCTTAGACACAGTGGCCATAATGTCTATACTCTAATCGCCATGGATCACAGCTACGATGGCTGCCCAGAACCAACAAGAGCAGCTGAGGGCTAAACAAGCTGCTGAGGGAAAGCATCTGAATACTTTCAGACGTCAGAATCCATCACAGATTGATGGAGACGTGGATCCTACGAAAGCTGATCTGTGAATCCAGGAGTTGAAAAATATCTTTGAGCTAGTTCATACACCCGAGGAAGCAAAGGTGCCCTATGCAATTTTCCAACTGGTAGGAGATGCTGAGTACTGGTGGAAAGGCACCAGACAACTGTTAGAGGCTGTTCATCAAGCAATCACCTGAGAAGTATTTCGTAACAAGTTTCTGGATAAATACTTTCCTCGGAGTGCTCGGACTGAGAAGGAACAAGAGTTCCTGAGTTTACGTCAGCGAGACCTGACTGTAGGGGAATATGCGGCAAGATTTGAATCACTTACCAAATATTTTTGCTTCTTTCAGAACAACCCAAGTGAAGAATGGAAGTGTGAAAAGTTCGAAAGCGGACTGCGCTTCGAAATCAAGGAGTCAGTGCTACAGTGGAAATCAAGAACTTCCAGGCCTTGGTGGAAAAGTACAGAAAGGTGGAGATAATGCGGAAAGGACGAGACACCAAAGGGAATGCTGGAGGACCCTCTCATCCTAAGAGCCAATTTCAAGAGCAGAACCAGAAATGGAAGCAGAACCAGAGGAAACCATACTACCAATCACCCAACAACAATCAAAAACAACAGCAACATCATTCTGGTACATCTAAAGATGGAACTGGAGGCCAGAGGAACCAAAATCAAGGCCAAGAGAGGAAGTGTTTTAAGTGTGGAGATCCTGACCACCTGGCTGACACTTGCCCGATGAGAGGGGCACGGTGTTTCAACTGTGATCGTTTGGGTCACTTAGCTAAAGACTGCAGAGCACAAAAGCATGAGCCAACTGTCAACCACACCAAAGCCAACAAGCCAACAAGCCAACTACAAAATGAAGGGTGTATACGATGAGTGGAGCTGAGGCATCAAACTCCGGCAATCTCGTGCAGGGTAAGTGTGACATAGCTAGTAATATTTTAACTGTACTTTTCGATTCGGGTGCAACACATTCTTTCATTTCAATGGATCATGTGAAACTTCTAATTTTGCCTATTTCTTCCTTGCCATATAACCTGATTGTTTCAACCCCAACTGTTGAGCCGGTTACTGTAAATTTTGTGTGTTTGAACTATTATATCATTGTCCAAGATAGACATTTTCTTGTTGACCTGATCTGTTTGCCTTTAATTTAGTTAGATGTAATTTTAGGCATGGATTGGCTAACATCCAACCATATCTTAATAGATTGTGCTCAGAAAACCTTAGTTTTTAGGGATGAGATTTCTGGATTGTTATCTGCTAGTCAGGTAAGGTCTTCTTTGAAAGAGGGAGCACAAGGATACATACTGCTATTTTCCTTAGACGTTAAGAACGAGTTAGACTTAGAGTCCATCCCTGTCGTCAATAAGTTTCCGGAAGTTTTTCCTGAAGATGTACCTGGACTACCGCTTGTTCGAGATATCGAGTTCACGATTGATCTGGTTCCAGGAACTGGGCCAATCTCTATGGCACCATATCATATGTCGCCATCGGAGCTAGAAACCTTGAAGGAACAACTTGAGGAGATGATGAGAAAGAAATTCATTAGACCCAATGTGTCACCATGGGGAGCCCCAGTCTTGTTTGTGAAAAAAAAGGATGGAACCTCTCGATTATGTGTGGATTTCCATCAGTTGAACAAGGTAACAATCAAGAACAAGTATCTGCTTCCAAGGATAGATGATCTAATGGATCAGTTACGTGGAGCAACCGTTTTCTCAAAGATAGATTTAGGGTCAGGCTACCATCAAATCCGTGTGAAGGCAGAGGATATTCCTAAGACAACGTTTCTCACACGCTATGGGCATTATGAGTATCCGGTGATTCCATTTGGAGTGACGAATGCTCCTGCAATATTCATGGATAACATGAATAGGAGCTTTCGTCCTTACTTAGATCAGTTTGTCGTTGTCTTCATCGTTGACATTGTGATCTATTCCCCAAACAAGGAAAAACATGTTGAACATCTCAGCATCGTTCTTCAAACCTTGAGAGAGAAGCAACTTTACGTGAAACCGGAAAAGTGTGAATTTTGGTTGGAGCAAGTTCAATTCTTGGGTCATGTCATATCGCGTGAAGGAATTGCAGTGGACCCGTCGAAAGTGGAAGCTGTTTTGGAATGGGAAAGACCAACAACGGCAACAGAGATCTGTAGTTTTGTGGGTTTAGCTGGATACTACAGGAGATTCATTGAAGGATTTTCCAAGATAGTAGGACCCCTTACCCAGTTAACTCGGAAGGATCAAGCGTTTACCTGGACGGAAGCATGTGAAGAAAGTTTCCAAGAGCTGGAAAAAAGGTTGACTCAGTTGTACATCGATGAGATTGTCAGATTGCACGGTATACCTTCGAGTATCATTTCGGATCGTGATCCAAGGTTTACGTCAGAGTTCTGGAAAGGACTACACAACTCATTAGGAATGAAACTCAAACTGAGTTCTGCCTATCATCCACAAACCGATGGACAATTAGAAAGGACGATTCAGTCACTGGAAGATTTGATGAGAGCGTGTGTGATGGAAGACACTGGGAACTGGGATGAATTTCTACCATTGATAGAGTTCACTTACAACAACAGTTTCCATTCAAGCATAGGAATGGCACCTTACGAAGCTCTATATGGTAGACGGTGCAGAACACCTCTATGTTGGTACCAAGATGGAGAAATTTTGTTGTTAGGACCAAAGATTGTGCAGTAGACAACAGAAAAGGTGAAGATGATTCACGAGAAAATGCGAACAACTCAAAGTCGAAAAAAGAGTTATGCTGACAAGAGACGACGACCTCTTGAGTTTGAGGAAGGCGAGCATGTGTTTTTGAGAGTCACGCCTACGACTGGGATTGAAAGAGTAATTCAATCCAGAAAGCTCACTCCCAAATTTATTGGACCCTACCAAATCCTTTGTCTTGTAGGTTCAGTAGCCTATAAAATTTCCTTGCCACCTTTTCTTTCCAATATTCACGATGTTTTCCACGTTTCACAAATGAGAAAATATGTTCATGATCCATCTCATATAATTGAGCCCGATAATGTACAATTAAAAGAGAACTTGTCTTTTGATACTTTGCCTGTAGGAATCATGGATAAGATGACGAAACAACTCAGAGGTAAACAAATTCCGTTAGTCAAGGTCATTGGGATGATGCAACCGGAGAAGCTACATGGGAAATCGAGGACAAGATGAAATTGAAATACCCTGAGTTATTTCAAGGTACGTAATTTCAAGGACGAAATTCTTTTTAGAGGGGTAGTATTGTAACGCCCCGATTTCTGTATCCTTTTTATAGCAGTAAATACATGTGTATATGTCTTTATTTTTTATAAAATCCACAGAGTGATTTTAAATAAACTAAAATCATTTTCTTATGTTGTTTATCGTATGAAGTCACGGTTAAATTTTCGGTTGAAAATTCAGACGAAAGTCGGACTGCGTTTTCATTTCCAGTACAAGTTTACTGAGCAGAAAACCTAATTTTGGACCATGAACGAAACAGTTAGTGTTTTTGTGATGTTTTGTATGATATTGAAAATTTTCTAAAATTTGAGTTCGAAAATAAAATATAATATTTATTCCGGGCGAAATACGATAGGAAACTTGAACCGGATATGCAATGGAGCAGAGTAGGGAGCACAAAAGTGATGAGGTGACATGTGAGAGTGAGGTGACTTACTAGGGGGATGACTCAAGTCACATCCTAAAAAGTGGTTATGATGACACTTTTTGAATTATAACATATTATATACTAAAAACCTATTTTTCTCTCTCTTCTTCAACCAAACAAGGCATAAGCCAAAACTTGGCCATCAAGAATTGTTTCTCCCTCTCTCTTTCATGCCACTCTCACCTCTCCTTCTATAAATACCTACTTCATTTCAATTCTTCCATTTTTTTTCTTCTTCTTCTCCATTCTTACTTCAAAACTTCTGACTCTTAAAGTTTTCATTTTTACTTAGTTTCAAGATTCAAGTTCTTTATAATTTTTCTTTCTAGTTTCAAGGGTAACACTCTCATACTCTTCTATTTCAAGTTTTACAATTATTTCATGAGTTTACTTTATGTTTTCTTAAAATGCTCTTAAAGCTGTTTTAACTTCTAAAATATCTAGAAAATGGTAGAAAACTATGTTTGAGATGAAACCAATTTCTATGGACTTCTACTAATCTCTACTTTCATATTCTAAGAGCTTGTATCAAGCAAACATATCTAACCTATTTTTCCAAGGATGACCGAAACTATGTATTAGTGGCCTAGGAAGTTTTGTTTCAACTTTTTGAAAGATGATCATGTATTTGAGCTTCTAGATACCTCTTGATCTTAAATCTAAAGTCCTGGAAAGTTTGAAAATTCCTAGCTTGTTGATCCTATGATGGCCGAACCTAGTAGGTTGTGGATCTAGGATGTTTTGTTTTCATTTTCTAATATGATCATGGACTTGAGCTCCTTAATACATTTGAATGCTAAGTATAAGAGATTGGAAAGTTTAAATATTTCTAGCCTATTTATCCTATGATGGTTGTGAACCTAGGATGTTTTGTTTTCATTTTCCAATATGATCATGGACCTGAGCTCCTTAATACATTTGGATGCTATGTCTAAAGAGATTGGAAAGTTTAAAGATTTCTAGCTATTTATCTTATGATGGTTATGAACCTAGGATGTTTTGTTTTCATTTTCCAATATAATCATGAATTTAGACTTCTTGGTATCTTTTAACTCTAAACCTAAGAGCTTAGAAGGGTTGGAAATTTCTAGTCTACTTATACTAAAGAGGCCGAAACCTAAGCATGGATTTAGTGAGATTTTGTTCTACCTTTGTAAAGTGAACCTTGGTTATGAACTCTGAACACTTAATGATCATTAATCCATGAGTTGTATTCTCTTTTGAAAACCTTTAACCCTATTTTATGCCATGGCCGAACCTATACCTTCTTGGTTTAGTGTTCTTGGTTAACTTTTAACTTGTGGTTTTGTGTTCATAAACCTAGACTTTCATCGCGGAGTAGATGAGGACATTCTGTAGTACACTTCCTCAAGCATCATGTACCTTTACCTTCACAAAAGGTATGAGGGGACAGCCTGAGGGATATTCAATAGCTATGTGCAAGAGAAAATCATTTAGAAAATATGCCTTTTTACGGAAGGAAACGCCTTTGGAAAATATTTGACCTTAAATACAAATGATTTTAAGAAAAGGATTTCAAGAGAAAATGGATTTCTTATAATAGTTTACAAATGATTTTCCAATGAAAATATTTCCCGTAAAGAAATACTTTCGAAAATATTCCGATAACTTGGATGCGTTACCGAGGTTTTATTTTGGTATTTGATTTTTACTGAACGAAAAGTAAGAACAGGTGAAATCGAATCTAGTATACGAGACGTCGGAATACTAGTGTTCTGTAATTTACATGTAGATCTTTGATCTGTATCACGTTGTTGTGGACTGTGTGTCCTAATTACGTTGTTGTGGACTGTGTGTCCTATTCACGTTGTTGTGTACTGTGTGTCCTAATCATGTTGTGATAAACGTTATTAAAGGTGAATGTTGTTTTCTATGGCCACAAATCTTGACTGGTGCATCGGTCTAAGGTGTTGTGATTGAGCACTCGGACTGCGTGTCCAGTGTTGATGTTGAGTAATTTCAAGTGATGAAAATTATGAATGGTCGTTAGCTTTGAGATTCGACAACGAATGAGATTGAACACAAAGAAAACATCTTGAACGAATGTTTTTCTTCATGCATTTAGGCATACGTGCCTCACAGGTTTGTCACTTCGGTGATGCCCAAGAAGGGACTATTAGTCACTTCGGTGATGTCCAAATAGGGACTTTTAGTCACTTCGATGATGCCCAAGCAGGGGCTTTTACATAAGTCACGACGGTGATGTCCAAACAGGGACTTTAGTCACGACGGTGATGCCCAAGTGGGGGGCTTTGAGTTTGATCAACTCTTAGAAAGATGAAGGGATCTCATGAGATTAAGTTTATAGAGTCGGCATATTGAAGTGTCATGCATAATCTTTATAAAAACTGATTGCACGGGTATGACACCTATTGATATGATACTTGTTATTTTATCTATTAATATTTGGTAAATGTTAATATGTTGATGTGATGCATGTATCATGCATATGGTTATTGTAATCTATCCATATATTGGTATCTCACTCTTGCATATCTTCTGGTTATTTCTCTTTGCTTTTCGGCATCGTTGTATATCTATGAGTTTAGATGGATCCGAACATCCCATTGGTACCTTCAGAATCGAAGACTGAGATCTTCGATGATTCGGGGAATGCGGGGGCGTGGTAGATTCATCCCGGATCTACATCGGCTACCTATCATGGACCGTTGTCGCAGAGTTTGGACAGTTGAGACGAGGAGGATTGCTCTCCCACCACCTTGGTACTACTTACACGTGCTACAGATGAATGGACAGCTACATGAGCATCCACCTCTAGGGGTACCAATACCTGGAGTCGAGCCGGCTTCACCGATTGAGGAGGACCCGGAGGAGTGTAACAGCCTGATTTTTAATTACGATGTTTAACCGATTAAAATATCATTAATTATATTTTAATCTGAGAGTTAGAAAGTGATTTTAATTAAAATAAAATCATATTCATATTCTAGTTGAATCCACATCGGATTTTAACTATGGTTAGAAGTTGGGTAGTGCGTCCCGACGCAATAGTTAACAGTTATATGGCATATATATACCAGTTTTATGTAGCATTATATGTTGTATACCAGTGTTCAGAGAGATGGAGCTGGAAAAGGAGTTCCGGCAGCAAGACAGCAAATGGTCAGACCTCAGGTCACTGAAAGAGTGTTTACCGTGAGGGGGGCTGAATTCTCAATCCGGGATCATATACAAGGTATGTATTTGATATCTGGTAGACTTTGTTTGTTTGTCTAAGAAGTATGATAACCAAGAAAGTGATGAGAGTTTTGTTGAGGTATAGTTGTGACTGGTGGGATGTGAACCCTTAAGATCAATATCAGTGAGTAAGACAATTACTATAAGTCAAATGTTGATCGAGGCATAGTATAATTATGGAACCTAGGGCAATGATGAAGGATCGTAGTTAAGATGGATTGTATGAGTTTGGGAAGAGTAAACGAAAGTGTATATAGTAATTTCAGCTAAGTTGAATATGAGCTTTCACCTAAGTTGAATATGAGCAGAAAAGATGATTTCTGATGTAAATTGAGGTTACTAGAGACATTCAAATTTGTTAAGTTAGATAATCCTAACAGGTGTTGTTCTTTTGATTGCAATTTATCTTACGGAGTGTTGAGATGTTTATTTGGAGACTTGAAAGGTGTGATTTTGATATAATCTAGAATAGTGAAATACATTCTAAGGAACTAAGACTGTGATAGGATACATGAAGTAGGTAGTTAGGGTAGTTTTGATTGTGGGGTTAATTACGGGTGTTAGATATTGAAATAAGGTTCTCTAGTGGATCAGTAGTAAGAAGAGGAAGGGATTAAGTTTTGATTATGTCCTTTAAGAATGTTAGATCAAGTTGGAAAGGTTAAGAACAATGAATAGAATATAACGATGGGTAAGTTCGAGGATAAATAGAATGATCTAAGAATAAATTCTGTTATGAAGTTACTATTGTCACCTAGGGGGAAAACAACGATGAGAAATATAATGTTGGATCTTTAGATTAAGATACGTGATGAATGTGTAAAATATGTTAGTTTGGAAGTGTAATTAGGAAAGAGTTTGTACATAATCTTAGAAATCATAGGAAAAGTGATAGGAAAATACATACTTTGATATGAATAAAGTTTGGATTCATTGGATTAGAGTTTTCATCCTTTTATGTGAAAAATTATACTCAAAATATGTTGAAAATATGTAGGATGGAAGGCCGAGCGCTCAGCTCTGGAACCGGGCACTCAGCCTGGACAGAAACGGAAGAAAACAACAGAAGCGGGGCATGAACCAGCGCTCGACACTGGTGTTGGGGCACTCAACGCCAGGATGCACACAGCAAGGTAGCGCTCAGCGCCAGCTGAGACAGAGAGCAGCTTTTCGTGTTCAGAAGCCAACGCCCAGCGCTGGCCAGGGGCGCTCAGCGCTGGGCAACGCAAGGAAACTCTATAAATGCAATCTTTGACAGATTGAAGGGGATCTTTGGCTCATTTTCACATTTTCTCACCTTGGTTCATCACTTCCCCTCCACTTGCTTGAAGATTCAAGCTTGGGAACAAGATTGGGAGCTTCCATGGAGTCTTCCACACTCTTCCACTCATGTTCTTCTCTCTTTTCCCTTTCTAATATGAGTAGATAGATCACTTGGGTTAGGTTTAGGATGATTCTAATTGGATTCTTGATGTAATTGACCTCTATCTTTGATTTCAATTCAAGTTTATTCAATTTGAGTGATTTGCTTCTATGGTCAATGCTTCTATTGATTGATCTACTCTAGATTGATGTTAGATTCAATTTCACAATTGGAAAATTGGTTATTGAATTGGAATTGAAGTAGATTACCATTGGAATCTTGATTCTAGGAATAGAACTATGTTTCAATGCATTCTTATAAATCTCATGTTTAATGTTTGTGCTAATGCTTGAATGACCTAAGGAATTAGGCTTCTTAATTAGTTCAAAAGGATTATCACCTAAGGAATTAGGGATAAATCTAAGTTAGTGATTTGAATGTTAATTGAGTGGAATGAATTGAAATTAGAGTTGAATAAAGTTACATTAAGTGAGAATTGGAGGATTCCGATACCTGACCACTGTACCTATATTGAATTCATTCTTTACTTGCATTACATTCATTCATTCTTGTGACAACTTGTAATAAAAAATTCATAAAAACTCTTTTACATACATGACATTCATTGGTTCAAATAGCTATTGCCTAAGCTACATTGATACTTGACAACAATCCTCGTTGGGAACGATACTTTACTTTCACTTTATTACTTGTACGATTTGGTACACTTGCCAATTCCTCAACAAGTTTTTGGCGCCGTTGCCGGGGATTGTTGATTTCAATATCTACGAAGCAAAGGCATTGCTAATTTGGACATTACTTTTGTTTTGTTTTAATTCTCATTTTAGAAATTGGTTTTCATTGTTATAATTCCTTACTTTGGATTTTTGTTTTGTGAGGAAAGTATCCACTATAGCTCATGGACATCTTTGAAACTACTCTTCTTGCTCAAAGAAAACTTATTGCACAACAATTGGAGTTGATGTCTAAACAACTTCAAGTCATGAAAGTGAAGACAATGAAACCATTGCAACCTACATGTGATTTTTGTGGTGCACACCATAAATTTGAAGATTGTGAGGCGAAATTCCATGCACAAGAGGAGGTTTATTATATGGAGAACCTTATGTGGGAGCAAGATGCACCACCTCACCATCAATCCAATGAGTCACTAGATAGAGTGTCCAACCTTGAAAATGTTTTCATTCAATTTATTGGAGCTACTCAAACGAAATTCAAGGACGTACAAGCTTCAATCAAGAATGTTAAGATTCAAGTTGAGACATTATCTGAGCAATTGGGTTGTTTTGTGCAGAAAAAGATAGATTTAGTAAGAGAGCAAGAGTCACATGTTTGGGAAATGGGTGAGCAAGAAGAAATGCTTATAGAAATGAAAAGTGACCATGACTCAAGAGAGGTGGTGGATGAAAAACAAAAAGAAAGTGCATTTTTAGAAGTAGATAAAAAACATAAAAACAAAAATAGTGATATCGAAGAGATGCCAAGGGTGATACAAGAAGAGATCCATATTACTAAGACTCAACCCTTGGTGATTTAAGAGAAGAGTCCTATGCGAGATGAGTTTTACATGCTTCAAAAATGGGGGAACACATATCCCAAATGCTTAATTGTTGGAGCATGGGAACATTCTTGTCCCTGTGCCAAATACATGGGATTGTTACCTAAAAGAAGAAAGCGGAAGGATGAAATTTTCTTTTTATCATATTATCCACCCTAATGGGTGACAAGATGTCAAGCTAGTGACGCTAAAGGAGCGCTACTTGGGAGGCAACCCAAGCATTTTGTTCTTGAATTTTTTTCATTTTTTGTTTCGTTATCATGAAATAATAAGTAGTTCATTGAGTTGTTGAGTGGTTCCTTGATGTGTAGGCCATCTAATGTGGTGTAATTGCTTTGAATTGTTGTGCAGGCACATCTAAGGAAAGTGGAGCAAAGGAAGGGGAGAAATGACACAAAAGAAGGGTGAAAATGGCCCTGTGTGGGCGCTGGGCGCTACTGTAAGCGCTGAGCGCAAATAGAAAGCAGTTTCAGCAAAAAATACTACACCTTGGGCGCTGAGCATGGATTCCTAGTGCTGAGCACTATCCAGTGCAAAAAAAAAAAATTTGCACATGCTCATACATTGTGCAGAAGAAAGGGGGTGCTCCAAACTCTTTACTTTTTAAACCTCCTTAATTTTTAGTTAGTTTTTGTTGAATAAATTGTCCAAACTTGCATATTTTGCACAACTTGTGTTGAATGGATTTTTGTGTAGATTCTCTAGTAAGCATTGAACTTTTTCTTGGCTGAAATTTCTAACATGATGCAATTTATACTAGCGAGCACATGATTTCATTGAAACCATTGATCCTTGTGAATTGTTTGTGCCAATTTTTCATGCTATGACTGATGCAATGTTGGATGTACGGATTTCTCTTGCACAAAATCCTAAACTGTGAGCTTTTGAGCCCAAACACATCATATCACTTGATTTCTTTCATGTGTGCTTGTCCATCACTTGCATATTCTCACTTTTCCTTGCCTTGATGCTTGTTACTATCACTTGGTTCTTGCATATGCATAAATGATTGAGGCAATAATTCTTTGCTTAAACTCAGTGCCATAATTGTTATCCTATCATATTGCCATTGCTATGCCCAATTGAGCCTTGGCCTATTTTTCTTGGAATGATAGCACATTACAAGCCAAAAAGCGAAAAAACCATTTTGTCCCACTACTTTAACTTAGAGGAATGTTTGGACTTAAGTTTGGGGTTGTTCTCTTGCTTAGAGACAAGCAAGCAAATTAAGTTTGGGGTGTGAGTAGGCCACTAAAGATGCCTACTATGAAAAAAAAATTTGAAAAGAAAAGAAAAAAAAACAAAGTGTGTAAGAAAGACAAAGAAAAAGAAAAATAGAAAAAGCCAAAAGAGGAAAGGGAAAGAGAAAGTATAAAAAAGTAAAGAAAAAGGCAAAAATAGAAGCGATGAAAAAGAAAAGAATGAAAAGAGAATGAAATAAGAAGAAACAAAACAAAAGAAAAAGAAAAGTAGAAAAATAGAGTTGTAAATAAATAACAGGGGAAACAACACAAATTGGGTGCTCATGTGCTTGTGAACTAGCTAAGCAAGGGAAGAAGCCCCAAAAGAGTCCACATTCCTTGAAGCCAAACTAGTCTAGCCTATATACTTGATTTTATCCACCCCCACCTTAGCCCCATTACAACCAAATAAAAGACCTCATGATATGTGTTGCATTAACATTTGTGATATGTGTTCTTAGCATCTTGTCAAGATTAGGATTGGGGAGTGCATGATGATTGGAATTGAGAACAATTATCACCAAGGGAGGATGTGTGAACACTAAATAGAGAGGTTGCAAGAGAATATTTTGTGCATTCAATGGAGCTAATTTTGTAGTATGTTTGATTGTTTTAAAGCATGAAGCATGTGATCAATTGGAATTTATGAATGATTGTGTGATGCTTGTCCATTCGGCAAAAGTGTTAAGGGATTGAAGCCTTGCATGAGTAATGTGCTTCACAAGAGAATTGAACATGAAAATCCATTTCTCAAACCCTTATTTGAATTTAATTGTTTGCTTGAGGACAAGCAAAATCTCTAAGTTTGGGGTTGTGATGAATGTGTAAAATATGTTAGTTTGGAAGTGTAATTAGGAAAGAGTTTGTACATAATCTTAGAAATCATAGGAAAAGTGATAGGAAAATACATACTTTGATATGAATAAAGTTTGGATTCATTGGATTAGAGTTTTGATCCTTTTATGTGAAAATTATACTCAAAATATGTTGAAAATATGTAGGATTGAAGGCCGAGCGCTCAGCTCTGGAACCGGGCGCTCAGCCCGGACAGAAACGGAAGAAAACAGCAGAAGCAGGGCATGAACCAGCGCTCAGCGCTGGTGTTGGGGCGCTCAGCGCTAGGATACACACAACAAGGTAGCGCTCAGTGCCAGCTGAGACAGAAAGCAGCTTTTCGCGTTCAGAAGCCAGCGCTGGGCGACGCAAGGAAACTCTATAAATGCAATCTTTGACAGATTGAAGGGGATCTTTGGCTCATTTTCACATTTTCTCACCTTGGTTCATCACTTCCTCTCCACTTGCTTGAAGATTCAAGCTTGGGAACAAGATTTGGAGCTTCCATGGAGTCTTCCACACTATTCCACTCATGTTCGTCTCTCTTTTCCCTTTCTAATATGAGTAGATAGATCACTTAGGTTAGGTTTAGGATGATTCTAATTGGATTCTTGATGTAATTGACCTCTATCTTTGATTTCAATTCAAGTTTATTCGATTTGAGTGATTTGCTTCTATGCTCAATGCTTCTATTGATTGATCTACTCTAGATTGATGTTAGATTCAATTTCACAATTGGAAAATTGGTTATTGAATTGGAATTGAAGTAGATTACCATTGGAATCTTGATTCTAGGAATAGAACTATGTTTCAATGCATTCTTATAAATCTCATGCTTAATGTTTGTGCTAATGCTTGAATGACCTAAGGAATTAGGCTTCTTAATTAGTTCAAAAGGATTATCACCTAAGGAATTAGGGATAAATCTAAGTTAGTGATTTGAATGTTAATTGAGTGGAATGAATTGAAATTAGAGTTGAATAAAGTTACATTAAGTGAGAATTGGAGGATTCCGATACCTGACCGCTTTACCTATATTGAATTCATTCTTTACTTGCATTACATTCATTCATTCTTGTGACAACTTGTAATCAAAAATTCATAAAAACTCTTTTACATACATGACATTCATTGGTTCAAATAGTTATTACCTAAGCTACATTGATACTTGACAATAATCCTCGTTGGGAACGATACTTTACTTTCACTTTATTACTTGTACGATTTGGTACACTTGTCAATTCCTCAACAATACGATTACAAGATGATGTCTAGTTTTGAGTTAAGAAATTCCGAGGACGGAATTTTTTTTCTAAGAGTGGTAGTAATGTAACAGCCTGATTTTTAATTACGATGTTTAACCGATTAAAATATAATTAATTATATTTTAATCTGAGAGTTGGAAAGTGATTTTAAATAAAATATAATCATATTCATAGTCTCTCTTATTGTAGAAGGCTATGGTGAAATTTTGGGTTGAAAATTTAGACGGAGCCCGGTCTGCGTTTTTTTTAACTGACAGTATAATTTTATGGTGACAGAAAACCCTAATTTGACCCGAAAACTGAAATTTGTAGATTTTTTTTGTATTTTGTCCGTGAGGAAGTCTACTTTCCAAATTTCTGATCATAAATAAAATATTATGTTTATTCGGACGAATTTTGGTAAAAGTTCGAACGGAAAACAGTTGGTGTTTTCACTAACAGTAAGATTTTAATGATCAGAAAACCTAATTTTGACTCGTGAACAAAATGGTTTATATTTAAATCATATTTCTAATGATTTTGATTGTTTTGAAAATTTTCAACCGAAAATGAAATTTTACGCTTTTACGCAGGCGTAAAACCCTAATCGGGACCGACATAGTCGAAAACAGAACTGCAGAGACACGTCAAGAGATCGGGACAACGAGTCATACATGATGACTCATGGAGGATGAGTCGCCAAGCATTTATGAGCATTAAATGCTAGTAATCATGACTCTTAGGTAGAAAGACCAAAATACCCCCAAGCTTTCGCGGGTATTAACATGACACATCTACGCACTCTTAACCACTCCTTTTACATGGTTGTAAACCTCCCACATCTCTTCAATTTAGTGCATCCACCTCCAATAAACCATACCTATTTCATTTTGCTTTCGTTTCATTATTTTCCTCTCAAAAACCGAAATCGGGTAAACGACGGAGCTGCGTACGAAATTTCCGGGAACCGCTAACGGATAGGATCGGTGACTCATTGGCGAGTCACTATGTGTGGTCTAAAATTAGCCACACCTCCATCAAATGTGAGCCACATATTATTAACCATGGTTAGCCAAAATAACCTTAGTTAAGTTAATTATAACCTTAGTTAAGTTAATTATTAACTATGGTTAAGCTTATATTAATTAAATTATCACAAAAGCTATTAATCCAACATATAATAAACCAAACAAGGCCTAAGATATAGCCTATATATACCACAAAACCGCAGCCCCTTCACTCACACCCTCATTCTCTTCATCTTCCTCACCAACTAAGTTACAAAACTCATAAGGACACCGAATCCTCACCAAAAATATGACCCTCTTCCTTTCTGAAACTCGGAAAACTATCGACATAAAAGTTGTTCCTCTTTCTCGCTTATTTCCAACAAGAAAAATATCATCAAAAACGGATAAGTGGATTGGGAGAAAGGCTCAAAATACTGAAACTGCCCAGAATTCTCAGCAACCCACGAAACAGCAGAAATAAGTCCATTTTCACCCCTGTTATGATCCGAAACCAAATGAGACCTTCAACACAAAAGTTGTTCCTTTTCTTCTTATATTTCTAACAAGCCAAAGTTTGTGATTTTTGGATGAGTATATTGTGAGATACACTCATAATACCATCACACCCTCAAGCTGTCCAGTTTTCAACTTTGTGAAGGTTGATCATTTTCTTCATTTCTTCAATCTTCAAGAGCTAAAAGCTCATCTCCTTGATCATCTAAGCTTTCATATTCATTTATTTCTCATGTTTATGCCATGAATCATATTTTTCCATTTCTAGATCTAAAACTTTGAAAATTCATAGAAAATCATAGAAAAATCCTTTTAATGTGAAACCAATTGATATGATCTTTTTATGTCTTCTACTTCCATTATCCAAGAGCATGTAATCAAAAACATTTTCCTTCCCTATTTTATTTAACTGGCCGAATCTCACCCAAAGAAGGACTTGATGATTTTGTTTTCATTTTTGAAATCTAATGCTTGATTTGAGCTCTCTAGTACCTATATGATCTAAATCCAAGAGCTTGAATGCAACTAAATTTCCTAGCCTATTTTTCTAATACGGGCCGAAACCCTAACCTTTGGTGTTAGAGGATTTTGTTTCAATTCTTTTAGTTATGATAATTGGTTTTATCATTATAAATGCTTAAAGATCATTGATCTAAGAGTTTGTGAAGTTTTGAAATCCCTAGCCTTATTTTGGGTTGTCATAGCCGAACCTAGCCTTTTGTGGTTAAGGATGAATTTTGTTTGATTATTTCATTCTTATGATTGGTTGAAGGTTGATTTAATAACCGTAGTGTCGTGACGAGGAGCTGAAAGTTCGTGTTTCCGGAGATAAGCTCGGGTGGGGGAAAGAATCATCCTATCGTCGGAATTGATAAGTAGTATATTCTATAATAATTGTGTAGGGCGACCTAAACCCTACTAGTAGTTCAGTAATCGACAAGACCAAAATCACATTGGAAACCTTTTCTGTAAAACCAATGGATTCGGGGATTGTAGGTTTATCGACATTAGGTTGATTTTAAGTATTTGATGATGTTTGATTTTATGTTATCGAATTTATTGTGATACGCTGGTTGAGGTATTCCACTGCATGTGACGTATTATTTTTGGTGTTTGAATATTCTTGATATTGTGTTATTTTGGTGATATTGGAATATGTTGTTGATATTGTGTTATGCATGATCTGCCTGGTTTTAATATTGTGCTTAGCGGATTTTAAGCAAAGATATATATTGTTCGGGAGATAATTCTTTAGGTGTGAGGATAATGGTGACTTAGAGGTGCCTAACCTAAATGAGTTATTTTAAAGAGGAAGGGTGACATAGAATATGTGTTAAGGCTTTGATGGAAGGTTAAGGCACTAGGATGTTATTAATACGGGTTAGTGATATTCATGTGTTTACGTTGTTGTTCACAACCGTATATGAGAGAACCAGGGTGTGCACCGCGGTACTGTGCTGCTATAGTGTCATTACTTTGCATGAGAATTCTCACCATGGATGAGAATGTGCACCGGCGTTGGGAACGCTTCACCTGGATGACTGACTGACATTCCTAATGAGGAATGTGTGACAGGATTAGTGGTGGCCACGTCAGTATAAAAGTGTAATTGTGTGAGATTGGGGTAGAGGATGGTAAACTAATTCGAGGATGATTTGTTAGTTATGTATGTTGATTGTCTATGACATTTATTGTATGATATTCTATGAATCTTTTCCGCTTTTGAGGATAGAAATGTTTCTTATCCCCTATATCTTTCTGTGTGGTGTATTTTATTTCTGATGCGATCGTACGAGAAGACCCGATGGAGGAACCAGTTGCTGAGGAGTTGATGTAACTCCGTATGAACCAGAGGCGGGAGGACGAGCTGTGGATTCCAGCAATGTAGTTTAGCGTCTAGGGCCAGTGAGTCTTATAAGATGTTTTATTTTCCACTGATTATAAGCAGTTTGTATAACTAAATACCTGTGCGGGATCCTACTGATAGGATACCCTAAACAATATTGTGGTAATGTAATGAACAAACATGTGTGTGTGTGTGTGTGTGTGTGTGTGTGTGTGTGTGTATTATAACTTTGGTGTGTTTTAATTTGCAGAAGTTATATGGTTAGTAAATAAGTTTTTAATTTTTACGTATTTTCAACGATAAGCACGTGATTAAGTAAATAAATAATAAGGTTCTAATTTAATGATACAATGGGGCACAACGGGGTGTCTCAAGGAGGACCCCGAGGAGTACCTGGAGGATGATCCCGTGTACCACGTCTTGGACCATGATGATGATCTTGATGAGGTGCCGGAGTACGTGCTTGATGACGATCCGGAATTTTATGATTCTGACTCTCTTGATGATGCCGGAGACGTCGTGGACCCATCACCTGGGGTCTCTTCTTATGGGAGTGTTCGTGGCGAGTCTTCCTTTTAGTCGTTAGTAGTGGCCAACTTAAGGGTGTATATTTTATGGTTAGTCTGTCTCGGTTCGACTGTATTTGGCTTCTTAGAGCCACCCTTTTGATGTGTGGTTCCGAACCCTCCCCTATTTTGCTTTACTTAGTTTATAGCTGTTAATTTTATGTTCTGTAACTCTGTTACTAATGGCCATCCTGATCAAGCCCTAGTTTCTGTACTAAACTCTAAATCCCACTGGGGTAGATTATATATATATGATGTTTACATTTCATGTTCTGAGTGCTCATCACTTACCCTTGTTTAAAAAAAAAAATCACCATTTTAAGAATACTCACTTATTAAGAAAATGTCAGTTACCGGAAGCAACCAGCAATTTAATTATTTTATTTTCCGCAACGGGTAACAAAGTGACGCCCCAGTTTAGGGCATTACAGGACCCAATTAGAAACTTTTTAGTTTAGGGATCCAATTGAAAATTTTATATAAGTTCTGGGAGCTAATTGAAAATTCCTAAATTGCAACATCCCAGTTTTCACCTATATGTTTAAATTATTTATTGAAGTAATTAATTATCTGGATGTTTATTTTTGTTTATTTTTATGTGGTTTAGTTTGAGTAATTATATTTACTCACTTAAAATTATTTTATTGGATGTGTTAACACTGCGTTACTGCAGTGTATACACGCTTGCAGGACAATAATGTTACGCTATTGTCACTAATATTATTTTTTTAGAAAAATATTTTAAATAATGTGATTGAAAGGAATTTATTTTCAAATGTTACTCTATTTAATTTTAGATTTGAAAATAAATTAGTTTAGTGTTAACTGGAGATTAATCTTGGTTGATAAATTCAATCATCAATCTTTACTCTAATTTGAATTTTGAAAATATATATTTGTCATTCATTATTTTTAAATCCAAGGGTCAATATTATTATTCTTTTTGTAAAATTAATTTCAACCACACATTCTACCTTTTTTTTGTTTATAAACAAATGGGGCATGCAAATGCATCACAATTACAACTGGCATCCCAACTAGGTTGGCACCCCAGAAGCCACCCATCATCTACAGAACGCCCAAAATAATTCAAAATAAATTAAAGGAAAGAATACAGAGATGCCATGGGGGGACATAGACCAAAACCCATGTAAGAAAATTATTTGAACCTTTAATTAGGGAGACCAAACCTATCATGATAGAGGTCTTCACTAATTATTCTAGGAAAAGAATCCCACCAATAAAAATTTTGCAAAGTGCAACTATGAGAAGCAATTTTATCTGCGCAGTTATTGCCCTCCCGAAAAATATGAGATAACATAAAGCTCATCCTAGAAGCTAAGTTAATACAATTGTTCCACCTATTTCTAATCCTCCAAGGCACAATGCTAGGAGATTTGAAAGCTTGAATTACAAGCTGAGAATCACATTCTATCCAAAGATTAAGCCATCCTTTTCTAAAAGCCATCTCAATTACAAACATGAAACCATTAAGCTCGGCAAAGAAGGCATTATTGCAACCAAGAGAAACACCAAAACATCCTAAAAATTCAGCCTTGTAATTCCTAAAAATACCACCACAACCCGCATTGCAAGGAGTACCTCTTGCAGCACCATCAGTATTGCATTTGACCCAACCATAAGCTGGGGGATGCCACAACACAACTTTAATCGAGGGAGCTTTACCAATTTTTGCATTGATTCTAAAATATTGAAGAATATCTCTGCTTATGCTCGAGCAGTAACCATTGCTTAAGTTGCCAGGCATTGAGACACTTGCAGCAATCATATTATGGATCGTCCTGATAAAAGTTCTTTTATCCTCAAATCTCAGTATGTTTCTATAGAACCAAATCCTTTAATTGACAAGACCAGGACTTGTTGCACACTGACAGAATTGTATCCATTGAAGACAAGTCAATGGAGATATTAAGGATTGAACCAAGCCAAGACCATAACTCCCTAGCAAAGCTACAGTCAAAGAACAAATGTCGAGTTGTCTCTTCACTGTTTTCACACAGGCTGCACATGGAGACTTTAACATAGCCCTTGCCCCATAAATTCTCATCTGTAGGCATTCTATTTTGAGTAATTCTCCAAACAAGAAAAGACTTGCACCAATTAAGAACTTGGCCTGGAGGTTTGTGGAAAAGGTAAGCATCTCTAAAGGACTGCTCCCCCGAATCAGTTGATTCCAAATCATGTTATCCTCACAGTTAATTGTTGGAATTGATATTTTCTGTAATTCTGGACCAAGACATTCAATATGAAGTCTTTTACTTTAGCACTCAGTTGAGATTGCAGTTGCACAGGAATGTTGGTAAGATTAACTAGAGACTGAGAAGTCCATGTATCTGTCCAGAATTTGATAGTATGGCTATTTCCAAACTGCCAGCCCAAGTGCTGCATAACTGTAGGGAGCCTATTTCTAAGCCCTTCCCAAATAGAAGAAGAAATATGATACGAGACAAAATTTGATTTACCTCTGAAAACTCTAGCTTTAAGAAGTCTAGCCCATTCCAAATCAGAAGTTAGCAATTCCCAACACATTTTGAGAGAAGTTGCATCATTTATATCTCTGATGGCTCTCAAACCCAAACCACCCTAAAAGAAAAGGAAAATTAATAAAAACACAAAAGCTCTCTTTTTTTCTTCCACCAGGCTCGACACCCTTTCCCCCACAAGTATTCTTTCTATTTTTTACCCCTTCTCCTTCTTCACATGAAACCAGACTCACCTCTCTTCCTCCCCACATCATCTTCCTCCTCCTCTCAACAACCAGTTGTGTGTGCCGCTCTAGGGGTACCATTCGCCGCCGCTCGCCGCTGGACAGGAGAAGATGCCGCACCGCACGTTCTGTTCTCGTCCTCCACTATACGTTCACGTCCCCGTCGTGGTTGCGCCATGACCCACCGCTCGCATCCAGTCGCCACCCTGACCCCACTGTCTGCAAGGGTATAACACACCTGCGACCTCCACCAGTTCGGACCACTAGTGTGCAGCCTCCGTGAACCAGCAGCAGGTGCTCCTCCGTTCGCCGCCGTGGGACCGTCTCTGCCGTGCTCCGCCGTGTCAGACCACCTCCAGCCACCATGTCCTCTTCCTCTTCTTCCTTGGGTGAGTGAAAACACTCTATTTTGCACAGATTCAAGAAAATCCCCAAATTGATTTTGAAACCCTAACCATTGCCTTTTGAATTAAGAGTTTAGTCTTGAAATTGAACCTTGTTTTATGCAATTGGGACTATGAATTAGAGTTATCCTAAACTAATTTCATCATTCTTTAAGTAGATTGATTTTCCACTAATTGCTATATGAACCCTAAATCCCCAATTTTGTTTCTCTTGAAATTAGTTTATAATTATGAAATTAATTATGTCTTTATGCAATTGGGACTGTTAATTAATGATTTCTAAGGTTAATTTCATGTTCCTATGATCAAAGCTTATTTTCCCCAATTTTGAGGATGAATCTTAATTTTTCCAAATTTGAATTTTATTGAAATTGGTTCTATTTTGAGAAATTAAGTATTTAAAACAACTTAGAGTGAGCGTTTGATGATGAGTAGCAAATTATTTGAATTGTGTAGTTGTTAAAAATGCTTGAACTCCCTCTCTGGGATGTTAAAATGGTTGTGTTTGCTTGGGGAATCAGGTTTTACATGTTTCGGGAGCTGACAGGAATTGCCTGCACCTATCGCAAGGTATCAGAGGAAACTAGAGCGTCAGGTTATTAGTTGGAGTTTAGCATTATGCAACTTCGATCTGAGGGAATCTGACTGTTGAAAACCAAGGAAACGATCCTCTCTTGTCTACAAGAGGTAAGGGGGGAGTGAACCACATCATCCCATATTGGTGGATGTGAAGATGGCTTTATTTATCCGGTTGTCGGAAAATCCTAAATTAAGGATTTTCCACTTTGTTTAATTAGTCTCTTATGGGGACATGATTGTAGTGGTTAATTGTTGTTTGATTTATGTTTATTGGTGTGATTGCTTGGTTGGAAAATGATTTTTAGCATGTTGAAAACCATCACTTTGATCATTGGATCAAAGTAAGGATTTTAATACTTGGGTATTAAAAATAAATTAATTATCGTGATTATTTGATATAACATGATATATTGTTGATTATACATAATTGTGAGATTGTTTGGAGAAGTGTAACCTTCACTTTGGTTGTGATTGGCTTTTCGCCAAGTGTCAATGGAAATGAGAGTTTAACTCCAATCTTTGAAACTTAATCGATTTTAACATCCTTATGTGAGAAAATAAATATTCCGATCTATAAAGGAAAATGAATTAGTTTTGAACATTTATTTTGGAACTTTGATTTTTGATTAAGGTTTTAGAAAGGACGTGAGAAATATTTTAATCGTACGTTATATTTTGAATTACCCAAATGATACCTTAGAATTAAAGAAATAAGTGTTTTAAGGATCAATGAAAATAAGAAGAAAGTGTTGTTTTCCAAAACTGTTTTTACAGTGTTTAGACCGGTATGGATATGTTCAAATGATTATATTATCTGGCTTTCTCTTCCTAGAACTTGTGTAGAAATCAATTAGAAGTTCCCTGATTATACCATCATCATCTTTTTAAGATGTTTTCCTGACCAAATTATCAACCATCTCACCCTTAGGAGACTTTGATAATTATTTAGATCATATAGAAATAAAATCATGTTTCAAGAAGTGATGAAATTGAGTTTCAAAGAGTTTATAAAAAGGAATTTCCCAATTTTCAAACTTAGAAGCTTTCGGTCAAGTTTTAGGACATTTGAGTGAAATGTTATTCAAGACCCTAACTTGGTATTTTAATACCTTAAAATGAGTATTAGGACCTAGATAATTGATGATTTCGAGTAAAGGAAGCTTAATTTGAATGTTTAGGGGTTTCGACCCTAGATCAAGTAAAAAGGGGGAAATTGTCTTTCAATAATTTTTACTGGATTTGAAATACTATTTTGAGGGATTTAGTATCAATATACCTATGAGTCAATCTTACTTCCAAAATGATTTGGTTTTAGACAAAGGGTTTTGATTTTGGATAAAAGTGGTTTCGGTCTTCAAGACTGGTATTTCAAGTTAAATGGAAAACCTAAGTCAAGGATGGCATAGTGAAAACAAACACTTAATGATTATTTCTCATGGTGGAGCAAGACCATATGTCATAAAGTAAGGACAATTCACTTATCCTTACCTCCATAATACTTAATGACAACGAGTATTTTAAGGTTACTTGCTTGACAAGTAGTCCTGTTCGGGAATGAACTTAAAGAGGCATAATTGAGTTAGTGACGAATGACCAGCCTTCATAATGTACTAAAGCGTTGAAACATGGATAGTCCAATGAGGGGTGATTCCCAACAGGTTGGTACTGTCTACCTTACCTCTAGAATGACTTTTGGTTTCGGTAAGGAACCCCGAAATTTATCTGGTAGATAAATATGAACAAAATGACTTTTGATTTCCGTAAGGAATCCCGAAATTTATTCGGTGGATAAATATGAATGCACACGCCATTAGCAAAATTATTGCCTAAACACATAGTTGATACTATATTCCGTAAGGCCTTTGTGTCTAGGAAGTTGAGCCGATATGCATGTGCGCATGAGGACGTGCTAGTGACGATCTTAAATGGTCTTGGGGGTGATCAGGGTAGGAGGGTCACGATTGGCCAGTTGGTGATTCTTCTTGGTCGTGGCGCTCCATGCAATACATTGACATCAACGACTAGATGCTAGCCGGTCAAGGTTATCGAGAATGTTTCACAATCGATTATAGTACCACTATATGGCTGTTACTATTGAACACATAAGATGCCTAATATTGGCAGTTGTGAAACATGTGCTCTAATCACTCCTTCCGAATGTTCTCTTAGCTCCGGAGTTAAGGTCAAATCTTCCTTGAGGCTGTGTAGGTATGGGATTATGCAGTTTCAATCATTTACCTCTATTCTCGGGTCTTTGTGAACTAATAGTGTCTAGTCATGCTTGATGAGATTATGGTCACATTGATTTGTGTACTATTGACTATATGTGCACGTGTTATCTATTACTTGTATATACTGGACTATTTGATTGAGATATATGTTTAAATGGATATGAATATATGTTATGTGGTGTCGAGCTATTTTCATATCTGCCATATGCTATGATGTTTGGGAATCTCACCTCCTTATTTTATATTGCCTATGTCGTCTGGCTATGTGCCTTCTGTGTTTATTTAAGAAGGATGAGATGCCAAGATGTCACTTGGCTGATTCACCGTAGAGGTTGAGGTTCGAGCTTGTGGATGTTGGAGTTCTAGTGGACGTCTTCCAGCTTTCAGATGGTTCAAGTTGATGGTCTTTGTGTTTTCTGTCATGCCTGATCTTTCTTTTCTTGAGACAGGCATGATTGTCGTTGGTCTGTAGGCTATGACTTTCTCCTTGGTAAAGGAAATCCTTGGTAAAGGAAATGGTTTAGTCTGAGAGCTACTTTTGTAATGGCTCTAGTGATGTATTTTATGACGACGTCAGTAGTGGACTCAAATAGAGTTTCCGCTAGATTTCGTCAATTGGGTTTATTCTTCTCACGATGTACTAGAGAGGATGGTCTTTTATATTTTGGTTTGGCCAGCTTGGGATGTCTGGGAGTTAATGTTACTGTTTATGGAGCTGCGACTCCAAGTATCTTATATTTTAGGAGCTGCGTCTCCCTAGCTTTATGTTGGGTCTGTGTATCTTTATGTTTTCAGTTTATGAGTCGGGTTGGGTTTATGTAAATAATTTTCGAACTTATAACCTTAATTATGATTATGAAATATTTTACTGCACATTGACTTGATTCCAAGTATTTATAGTTATGCCTTGTGAAAAAGGAAAAAAAATTAATTATCCCATTTTATTGCAGAGAATTTAATTAAACTACTTTTCGGCCTTAAAATGTCATAGAAAATGTAGCATCCGAGAAGGGTGTTACATAAATAGTTCAGGGATCAACTCAATAATTAAACCTTATTTTAAATTTCCCTCTAATCCAACGAAAATCCCTCTTATTTTATTTTTTTCCTTTCAGTTTCCCTCTAATTAATTAACTTTACCACTTCATCCCCTAGGGTAAATTTTTTTTCACTCAGTTTCCCTCTTGCTGCGGCGCTGTTCATCACCCTTGGAGGCACTTCTTCTCATCGTTGTTCGTCACGGAGGTAACCATCTTACCTCACCTCTCACTTGAGATTTGTGAAGAAGAAGCCAAGCCAGAAATGCTAAGCAACACGCAAAGGAATCTCCTAGCTCTGTATAGCTTGTGGGCATTCCTCTGCTAATTTTCTTTTTCTCTCTTTGTATGAACCTAAATTGGATGTGTTAAAAAATTTTATTTTTGAGTTAGTAGGCATCCAATATGGATATGGCATAAGTATTGTCATGTTGTGCATTCTCATGGTTGATGGTTTCCCGAGATCCTTTGATTCATTGCCATGATTCCTATGTGTAATCACATGTTCTTTAGACCTACCATGTGTTTGAAAACAAATCTGAATTGGAATTTGCTTTGATATTGATATATTGGTTGTTCTAAAGCCATGATGTTTAAATTGTTTTAAATTTTTACATTCTTTGTTCTTGTAACACCCGGGTACCGACGAGGGCGGGGAGTGGTCGCCGGTGCAAGAAGGCACGGACAAGGAGCGGCTCTTGGCAGGCTTCTAGGCGGAGGGACACAAGAATGAACCGATTACACACCCGAATGAGAGGGATCCTGAGACTGTGTAGGCATGGGACTATACAGTTGAGGAAGGCTTATATGAATTGATTGGTACTACCTATACTAACAAGATGCATCTTCTTTTCGGGAGCCCATCACTTAAGAACTCCACAGTTAAGCGTGCTTGACTTGGAGCAATTCTGGGATGGGTGACCTCCTGGGAAGTTTTCCCATGAAGCGTGTGAGTGAGGACAAAGCACGCTGAAAAGACCCGTGTTGGTCTATGGGGACAGTCATCAATCCATAGAGCGGTCAGGGATGTTATAAATGGTATATATATAGTCTTATGATACAACTTTATTTTTTTTTATAATTTTAAATTATTTATAACATTATATATCAAGTGTGTAATGCTTATCTTGTGGATTTATTTTACTGGGTTCTAAGAACACCACTATGTTATGTGATTTATCTTATAATGATGAGTATATTGAATGATCATGTGGTTAGTAAATGTATGAGAAACACATGTTGATTCTATGGCTAACGATCCATTTGATTGTGATGGATTCAAACGACATGATTATATTATGTGAAATGTTTTGTTTTTGTGATGGAGAGCACATTGAGTAAGACTTGGTGCATCCGACCGGTCAATGGACTCGACCGGTATATAAATGTGACCGTCGGAGAAGGGGACTCTAGTGAAAGAACCCCCAGAGTTTGGAGGGTAGTTACGCAGTGACCAAGGTCACTTGCCGGTCAACGAATCCGACCGGGGTATAAATGTCGTCGTCGGAGTGGGAGACTTTAGTGAACAACTCCAAACGGAAACAAGCATCCAAACGGAAACAAGCATCTTACTCAATGGTTAAATGATTGTAATGCAACTTAAGAGTTGCAATGATGATATGGTTTGAGTATGTCATAAAGTATGACATGACATATATATTTATTCATATATTGATTTTATCTGATTGTGTTTGTACACCCTCACTGAGTTCTGGGACTCACCCCCGCCTTTTTGTTTCAGCTTCAGGTATGATAATCCGTTGGCTTATCATGTTTTATCTATTATTTTAAAATGGATTTCATCAATTAAATTGAGTTGAATGCTTGATTTAGCCCCAATTAGACTTTGTTTTCATATTTTGGTTATTTTAGAGTAAATGTGTGCATTTAATTATTTTTTAATTAGATTTTAGTTGTTTTTCTCATGATTTTCTTATTTTGATTTTTGGAAGGTATTAAAGACAAAGGAGAAGCATGAATTAAGGGATTCAATAAGAAAAGAATTGAGAGAATTGAATTGCACTTGATTTGAAGTTGGCCCACGATCAATTAGTATGAGATTTGCAATTTATAAGTCATGAATGAAATCAAGATTCCAATTGAATTTGGAATGTAATTTGGCATTTAAAAAAATAATAAAGAGAAAAATGCTCCAGGAGCCACGTGAATGGTAATACTTCAGCATATTTGTAATTTAGACGTGGGGACCACATTCAATATGAAGGTTGAATCAGAGAACAACTATTGGAGAAAAAAATTTGAATTAAAATGCATATGGCCCATCTACAAGTTGCAATAAAGAGGCATGATAGAAGATTGAAGTATTGGTCCCACGTGATTAAATTTGAATTGGGGTAAAGGATTGAAACATAATTTGATAGGGAGATAACGTCAGCAAGAATTAGGGGATCAATACATGATTTGGTTTTGATTGAAACATATCTAATAGATATTTGATTTGGGATTAAAAAAGAGTCCGACGGCCGCATTATAAAGAGGAGCTTCAGGGGGCGCACAAGAGAGGACTTCTTACCCTAGGAGCACTTTTACCCTAGGGAGACTCTTGGGATACAAAAAAGGGGGGTATTCTCTCTGCTCTTGGACTGGAAGAAGAATGGAGGATTCTTCATGGAGTTTTCTTCACCTCTTCTCTCTTTCTCTTTTGTAGTTTCCTTTATCATGAGTATCTAAATCCCTTTTTGTTGGGATTAGATGTAGCTAAACTGAATATCATGTAATTGCCTTGATTGATTAATCTGTGTTTATGTTTCTCTATTAGTGTTTAATTCCTTTGCTTAATGCTTTTTGTGGTCTGATCATCCATGAATTGATTTTGAGATTTGATTTACAACGGGGACGTTCTTATCAATTCTTGATCTGGAATTAATCACCTAGTAAACCTTGCATCTAGGAATGGATTTTGGTTTATTAGTAATCGTGTAATCCCTACTCTTAATGCAAACTCACTAATTAGGCCACCTAAGGAATTAGGGTTTAATTAGGGGATTTAGGCTCTTGTCATCTAAGGGATTAGGGCTTGAGTAATCTTGTGGGTTGATATTAATATTTGAAGCATGAACTGGATTGATGGTTTTAGTATTGCATGAGGCAATGGTTTAGTGAAGTATAATCCCAACATCTTTTATCATATTTAAAGAACCATTGTTTTGCATTCCAAGTGTTTGATAAAAATACAAAAAGAATTTTTTCCTTTTATTTTGTTTATCTTAATTGTTAAATATCCGCTTAGATAGTAGTTGATTTGTTACGTGGTACTACTTGTCACAGTCCTCGTGGGAACGATATCGGTCTCATCACCGTATTACTTGTACGACTAGGTATACTTGCCTAGATTTCGTTTCAACAAGGTACTCCACGAGGGGATCCATCTCAGGAGCCCATACACGGGAGTAGTGTGGGCAGTTGCTGCAGCTTGGTTATTCCTTTGGATTTTGTTTAGTCATATGAGGTACCACTTCTTTTGTTTAAAAATTGGAACTATTTCCTTTTTGGTTGTAAAATATTTCTTTTCATTTAAACTCTGGATGCAGACTCAGGGCCACATTGACTTATTATTTTGGAATGATCATTTACTCTGATATTTATGTTGGTACTATATAATTACCCATGTTGTGATGTGACTTATACGTGCTTGATAGGCCTTGGGAATGGGACATCGGGGTCTCATTCTGGCCGGTTAGGAACGCCTAAGTTGGGTCCTGACAGTTCTGCTTTCCATCTGTTTGGGTGAAATACATAGTGTTTTTTGTGTGTGCTGATATTAATATGATTAAATGCTCTTATTGAAAACGTTTTTGTTCTGGTTGCATCAATGCTAAAACCCTTTGCTTGATAAACGTCGCAGCTGCTGTTATTGATGTTTCAAATAGAAAATTCTGGTTTATAATTGGAGCCTATATCCTTATGTTTTGCACAATAAAAACATTTGAATTAAGTCCTCCAAATTCCATGACTTAGCTTACGAGGAAACCTCAACTCTTCGTATGTCTGAGAGACTGATCAAGTTGTCCGTGATCGTACCCGATTCAGATTGACCATACTAAGCGTGTCTGGAAAGACCTATGTGCTTGTTCGAACCAAGGCAAATCGGTTTGATTCTTCAACCTTGGATGAGTGTCTCATGTTTAAGAAGAACACTTCACTGTACTATTTAATTCTTTATGAACTTGTAAGTTGACATTTGTTCCTCGAGTCCCTATGGTTGTATTAAACATTCAAAGTGACCAAGTTTGTACGTGTCAGACAAACTTCTCTGATGTTGATTTGAAATCTATCAGGACTCATACATTGGTTATGATGTCCTGTAATCTCATTATACTCTAACGAATTTCCTTGCATGTGAGAATTAGTACTCATGCTTATAAAATACCCGTCAGTGTATTAGACATTTGAACAGATTGATTTAATAGTATCCATTGGTCTGGATATTTTCACATTTCGTTGAAAATTTTGCTATGACTATTTATTGAGTTATAACACAAATGACTTCTTGATAATAGAATTTTCTTGATGAAACTTAGTCTAGTCACATTTACTTTTGGTAGATGTGATCCAGTATGATTTTTAGCCAAACTGTTTTCTTTTTAAATCGTCGTTTTGTAAATTCCCTGTATTAAGAATGAATACTCTTAGGGTTAGGAACATTTCATCTTTTGATTTCCTAATCCACTGGACGTGTGAAAGAAGGATCTTTAGTAGAGTCATGTTTATAAGAATGTACCGGGCATTTTTACACGTACGATCCTATTGAAGAATCTTTTTACATACTGGATGTTCCTGTATCTTTCTGATTGATGAAATTTTGTGTCAGATTTTTGTGAAGATAAGATCAAGAAATTTCCTCTTCAAAATTTCTTTCCATGATTTTCAAAGCCATGTTTTATTGCAGTTTGATAGAACTTAACACTCTTTGATCAATGTTATCCTATATCTTTTCCAAACGTCATTGACGTGTGAATCTATCCCATGAATCATGAAAAAGTTTACCTAATCCATATCAGTATGTCAGAGTTAGTCGAGTATAGTGAAAAAGAGATAATTTGACGATTGATACCTCACTTGTTAAGATGTTGGTGTCGCCATGAATTTTTGTTATGAATTTACTGAAGACCTCTAAGAGTCTTGTTTAAGTTCGAGTGATCATGGATTGACTGACGAATTTAACAACCTTATTACATGTTAAGAGCAACAATGCAGTGGAGAAGCAAACCGAAGTATGTATCAGAGGACTGAACAGGCTTCATGGAGTATTTCCAGCATCGTTCCAAATGAAGACCCGAAGTTTACCACCGTTTGTCGGTAAAGTCTGCTGTAAGTGTTAAGGATCAAGTTGAGGCTAACTCCAACCAATCACCTTCAACTCGAATAGGCAAGTAAGGAATGATCTAATCCTTATAAGGTGGATAAGGAGTAAGTGTAGTACCTAAGTACGATCATCCCTATAGTTGGATAGACAATAGGTGATAGGAATTTGTTGAGGTGTAGATGTGACTGGTAAGATAAGAGCCCTAAGCTCAGCGTCATTAAGTAAGACAATTACAATAGATCTTATCAAGATTTAAGACAGGATGTTACTAAGGGAATCTAGAGATCAGATGCTTGTAGTTAAGATTGATTGTATGAGTTTGGAAGTTTAAAAGGAAAGTGTCTATAGTAATTTTACCTAAGTTGATTCGAATCAAAAGAGATAAAATCGTATGTTGTCTAAATTTATTAGGGAAATTCAAAGTTGATGAGTTAGATAATCCTACCTGGCGTGTTGTATTTTGATTTCAGTTTACCTTAAGAGGTATTACGATGTTTTGATTGAAGACTTGAAATATGTGATTTTGATATAACCTGGAAAAATATAGATTATGTTCAGAGGGGCTAAGGCTACAATGGGATACCTTGAGTAGGAAATTGATGCATGTTGCGGTAAAGTTAGTTTTGATCTTGGTGATAACTATGAGTTAGATGTGTGGAAAATAGTTTTTCTAGTGGCCAGAAATTGAGAATAGAAGTGATTAAGTTTTGATTTTACTCTTCATGTGGACTCTAACTAAGATAAAATGTCATGGAGAGTGGATATATGTGGTGGTAGAGAATTTCGAGGATGAAAGAGAACGACGTAAGAATTGATTATGTTATGGAGTTAGCAATAAGAGGAATAAAACAACTGGAAATACAACATAGAATCTTGGATAAGAACTGATGTGTGACATATTAAGGTAAAATTGTTAAGGACAGGAAGCATGGATTGAGGATAAGGGATTAAATTTAGAGGGCCGGTGTAATGAAGAATAAGTATGAAATGTGTTATTAGTTACAAAAGTCATCAAAGGAAAAGTAAATACGGGAAGTACAATGTAGGATCTTGGGATTAAGAAGTGATTACAAGAAATCCTGTCTAGTTTTGGGTCACAAAATTTCGAGGACGAATTTTTTTTAAGTGGGGTAGTAATGTAACACCCCGCAGTAAAAAATATCTGTTTATATTATTTTAATTATGATAATTATTTGGACATTAATTTTTGTTTATATTATGATATGCTTAATCTTGAGTAATTTTATCTACTCTTTTAAAAATTATTTATCAGGTGCGTTAAGACTGCATTACTGCAGTGTATACATACTTGCAGGGCAATAATATTATGCTATTGTCATTATTATAATTTATTTAGAAAAATATTTTAAATAGTATAATTGAAAGAAAATTATTTTCATAATTTACTCCGTTTAATTTTAGATTTGAAAATATGTTGGTTTAAAATTAACTGGAGATTAATTTTGGATCATAGATTTCCTTGGTTGATAAATTCAACCATCAATCTCTATCTTATTTCAAATTTTGAAATTTTATCTTTTTCCCTCATTACTTTTAGATGCAAATGTTAAAAATGAATATCTTTTTCTAAACTCAATTTCAAACACTCTTTATTTTTATCTACAACTTATTAAGAAAAAAAAAAAGAAAGAATCTCCTTCCTCACCCTCTCTTATTCACGTACGGTACCCTTCCCTTCTTTTATTTCTCAGGGGGTGCTTGTTTCAAGATTTAGAATTATATTCCTGAGAATCACATGTCCGGGAATGTTATTGCTGGGTATTTTACAAAACATGTTTGGTTATCATTTAAAGTTTATGGGAATCTTTCATGAAATTCTCGGGAATAATTCGAAAGTTTGTTTTATTAGGTGTATATTTCAAAATTATCAACATGCCCCTGCTATATAAAATGATTAAATATCAAATTTTTAATGTAATTAATAGAAAATGTAATTAATAGAAATGAAATAAAATATAAAATAAATACTTTTTATATCATAATTCTCAGAATAACTCTAATTTATAAAATATTATTTAAATATCATCTTTAATACAATTAATAAAAATAGCATAAATAATTTGATTATTATAACTATATTAGTAAATAAATATATTTTAGTATTTATTTTTAAAAATTATTATATTTTTCTTACATATATTATAAATAATATATAATATAAGTATTCAATCACATTTAATAAAATAAATATTAAAATTTATATGTTGCAAAACAAGCTTCATGCAGTGTTGAGAAAAAAACTGCCGTGTGAATAGTAGTGGGGGATGGGAGAGTGGGGGAGTTAGAGGGTATTTTTGTATTTTTGTTACAATATTACCATGGGAATGAAGTATTCCAACACTTTTTTAAGGGAATAAAAAACTACATAAACACGTGAATAATTTTTACCTGAGAATATTTTAAACCCAGGAATATTTTTTCCAACTCATAGCAAACATAGGAATAAACATTCCCACCTATTTATTCCCGGGAATAAAATTTCATAGCTTGAAACAAACACACCCTCAGCTTTCTTCTTCTTCCAGTAACCAAAAACTTCCTCCTTCTTCTCTCCATCAAAACCAGTCGCGCGTCGCCACGACCAGTCGCCGTCGTCCCTCCTCTGACCACCGTCATGGTCGTGTCTAGAGTGAGGAAGACGACCCAGCAATGGTGCTCTTCATCCAATGCGTTTTTCTCCGTTTGGCTTCTCCGTTTGGACGCCGCCGCCACCATGGTAAACTTCCAGTCGCCATCCATCGCTTCTTTTTTTCTCATTTGTTGGTTGTTTAAAACTCTTTATCTTTTCTATGAAGCTTGTCCTCATTTTTGGGTCATGGGTGCTTCTGAAAAGTCATCGTCGTCGTCCCGCGCCTCTGTCTTAGTCGCTGCCGCCGCTCGGACCACCTCCAACCACCACCACCTCTTCTTCCTTCCTTGTGGGTGAGTGATTCCTCACCCCATCATGTTAAATTTCAAAAAGCCTCAAAACTGAATTTGCCCCAACTTTGATTTCAGTTTTTAAGTGTGAAATTAATTATGTTTTAGAACAATTGGGACTGTTAATTGATGAATTCCGATGCCAATTTTATATTCCTATGATCCAATCTCATTCTCCCAATTTCACTCAAAACCCTAACTTTTTATTTTACTTTAATCATGAAATTGGTTCAGTTTTAGTGTTATTAGGACTTGCAATTGATAATTTCTAAGTTCAATTTCATGATCCTCTAAGCAAATCAAAGTTTCCCCAATTTTTGTGATGAACCTCTTTTGCCCAAATTTATTTTATTGGAAAATCAAATTTTTTTTGGTAAATCAAATATATGTTTTCCTTTGATTTTATGTCTTGATGGTAATTAATTTGTGGTTATACTGTTTGATTGTTGTATGTGCTTGGATGTTCTCCCTATGTAGACGTTTGTGATTGTACTTGCTTGGGAGAACGACCTTTTCTTTTGGAGCTGTCGCAGAATTGACTGCGTTGTGTTGTGAAACGTCAAAGGGACCCAGGACATCATTGAGAAGGAAATCCATTGTTGGAGCATTAAGAAAAAAATCATTCTCTTGTCTTCAAAGGTAAAGGGAGTTTGCCTGAGGAGTTTTTCCTAGTCATGTACCTTGTTTGTGTGAATTGATATATGTTTGATTTAAAATGTGTTTTGACGTTATTTGGAATTTTTGAACATGTATATGTTGTTGTTGGATTATGTATTGTATTGCTTGATGGTGATTGGCTGAGGGCATGACACTGTCATTGCTTGTTAATTAAAGATCAAGATATTAAAATACCTTAACTCGGAACAATGGGAAAAGTGAGGTTTTGTTTTCTTTGGAAAGTGAGATGAAAACTTTAAGAATGAAAGTGTTGAGATAGAATAAAGTTTAGGAAAAAGGAAGAAAATGGAAAACTTCAAAATTCTATGAAAATGTTTTTAAAAGTGTTCTGATAGAGAAGTCTTTTGAAAAATAAAGGTTCTTTTAAGTTTTACAAATAGTTGTTCAAAAATGGAAAGGTTTAGAGAAAATGCTGTCTTTGATAAATTTAAATGCAAGAGTTTTATATTTGGTTTAAAGTTGAGAAAAAGATTTCAGTGGTTTTCTAAGTTTTCACAAAATGGATTTTAGAGGACAAAATTTTCTTTGAAAGTGTATTTACAAGAACGAAAAATATTTATGACACAAAGTTGAGGCACTTTTGAACCATTGTTTTTCGATTTAGTTTTCTCTGAACGAAAAACCAAGTGGAAAAGAGGAAAGTGGAAAGGACCTAGATTACCAAAACGATGGGCTAGATCTGGATTGCCAAAATTACGGGCTAGTTCTGGATTGCCGAAGTACGGGCTAGAGTTCCTGTTTGAGTTTTTGAGGAAAGGAGAGGACCTAGATTGCCGATACTGAGAATTGGGCGGGGTCTGAATTGCCGAGATATCGGGCTGGATTCGGATTGCCGAGAAGCCGGGCTAGTGTTCCTACCGAGAAGAACCTAGATTTCTGAGATGTCGGGCTAGTGTTCGATTGAGAAGGTGATTTTGAACCATTGATTTATGTTTGAAATCCTAAGTTAATATTAAAGTTTATTTAATAGTTGAATAAAAGTAGTCGGGAGCTTTAGGCCTCGACGAGGAAAGAAAGAAGTGAAAAAGAGAAACAAAACGAAAAACCATTGTTTTACATGCATAGTGAGGCAGACGTGCCGTTGTGTATCGAGCTACAGTTTCACACAGGGTGAACTGACAAATTGGATAGTTACAGAGCAAAGACATATTCTTTAGTTTTTGGGTCTTTAGGGACATTCGGGCTTGAAAACCCACGGAAGGCTCAGGCATTTACAACCTCGGACCGTGGAAATCGGTTACCCAGCACATAATGTACTAAATTAGGAACTATTCAATATTATTTAGGTGAGATGTGATACCCTAGAACAATTGGGGATCAGACCCAAGAGAGGCCGACCCAATGTGAAATAATTGTGTTATAGACATTATCGTGATCCTATTGAACGCGCTGTCGCCACGCGCCAAAAAGAACGAGCGGTTATGAAAATAATGTAGTATAGAGCGACAACTCGGATCGTCTCTCAAGGACTCTTAGGTGTTGTTATTATTAACAGAAAAAGTTAGAAATGGGGGTTTTGGATTGAAACTAAAATAAAGAAAACAAAACAGAACAAAGAAAGAAAACAGAGCAAGAAATGCAGTTAACAAATAAACTAAAGCGATTAACCCTCGCTTTTGGTTTCCCAACTATCATCGGTTCATGCAAATTCCTAGCCCTAAGCAGATTCTAATCCCCTCCCGGTTGTAGCAATAATTCACAAGCGGAACCACTACTACAGATATATGTCCCTATTCCCGAATTAAGCAAACGGGGTTAAGCACTTCGTGAACTAAGCGAACACGAAACGTACACACACGAATTAAGCAAACGCGATTATATATAGGAACATGATATCACCGAGATAAACCAACACAACACAATATACTCCTGAATTAAGCAAACAGAAATATAAAGCATGGCATTGAAAAGAGAAAAGGAAATGAAAACAGGAAATACAAGAACCTCAAGTATGGATAGAAACCAATTACAGTAGATTAATCTAGGAGACTAGTTCTCCATATCAAACATAAGCAGAAAAAGAAACAAAACAAACTACAACTACTGACTAGCTAAGACTAGCCAAAACTGACTAGCTCTGATCAGCCCCTTTTCATTCTGCCATAGAGCAGTTTATATACAATTTCTGGAATCCAAGGCCTCGCGAGGCGAAGCACTTCTCGCGAGGCGAATAACACGAAAGGTCTGCATCTCTTGGTCTTTTCGCGAGGCGAGCATATCTTCGCGAGGCGAACTCTTCAAATTCCCAACTGTAACGCCCGTGACCTTCAACATGCCCAAACCGTGATGGCTTCTGGTCTTCCAAGACTCGCGAGGCGAAGGGATGCTCGCGAGGCGAACGATTCAACTTCAAAACTGCCACGGCCGTGATCTTCAACACGGGTAAACCGTGATCGTCTCTGACTTTTCAGGCTTGCGTGACTCGCGGGGCGAGAGATCCTTCGCGGGGCGAGTGGCTCCAGATTTATTTTATTTTATTTTATTAACCTGAAAAACAGAAAATAACATAAGTACTTTATTTATCTCTAAATCAACTAAATTAACCTAAAAACACTTTACAGACTCAAAATACTACTTAAGGACAATCAAGTCTAATTTGGGTGAAAATGATATAAAATGAGCACAAAGCCAAGGTCTTGACTAGTTATAAAACCAGTCAAACAGAGGCTCATCACTATCATGCTCGACGAAGGGAAGTTAGGGTCTCCGGAGATTTATGAAATAGATAGTGAATATTGAAGTGACATGAAATGTTTTACAAAATGCATTTGGTTGTCGGGTATGAATCCCTATTGAAATAATCATGATGCCATGTTATGTTTTGTTGTCGTCATATGCTATTGTTTTGTGAGTCGTGTATGTGACTACTATGATAAAACTCATATTGGTATCTCACCTTTGCATTATTTCTGTTTGGTTTTTTTTTTTTTGGTATTCTGTTTTTGTGTATAGATGAGGCAGAGGAGTTTCTAGCTTCACTCAGGTTATCAGTCCCTATTTGGAAGGGGCTGTTGAATGTGGTAATGACCATGGGAATTCTCTAGTGGATAACTTTTAGGGCGACCAACTTAGGATTTCTTTTTGGGTCTTTTGGTTTTGGGAAGGTCTACATATGTTTTCTTTGTGAATTTCCTGTTGAGATTCAGTTTTGTATGTTAAAAATAGTTTCCGGAAAATTTGAACAAGGTGATGGTCTTGTTTGTTTTATGACCAGGAATTGTATGTGGATGTGAGAGACGTGGTTTTACTGTTTTAACGCATGGCTTAATTTTTTTCAGTATTTTGTAAGAAAATTTTTATACCCATTTTCATGACTCAGAGACTCACATGAGTTATTTTCCTAAAGCAACCAACATTTATTATTTTATGAAATAAGTTTTTACAAAAATTGATTTAGTCATGTAATGCCCAAGGACCGTGTTACAAGTTTCATTATAGATTGGGTTTTGTTCTTGTGATTTAGTTATTTGTGTGAGCAGGTAAATCTTGCATCCTACGTTACATGGAAGTTTATGATAGGAGGCTGAATTATTTTTTCTAATTTGAAGCTTGTTGGCTTAATAGTTGCAGGGATCTTGTTTTGATTATGTCAATGTGGTTTTCCCTTTTCTTGACAAGAAATCCTAACTGAAATTTTTGATGAAAATCAACAATGAATGCATTTTGTGGGAAATTATCAGAAACCTTTCAAACTGTGTTGTCTTTACCATATGCTTGCATTTACAACGTGGTACCATATTTGTGCTGCTTTTCTTTGTAACTATGCTTGTGTACCACCGTACGTGTAATAGGTGTTAGCTCTTCTTTCTTGAGTGGATAAATTTCTTTATTTTTTATTTAATACAGGTCAGATTTTCTTTTAACGGGGTATTGGTGCTAGCTAGGGGTGGCAAAATGATCCATTTGTCCACCATCCATCCAGTCCATCCATGAAAAAATTCATCCAATCCATCCATTTATAAAAATATAATATAAATGGATTGGATGGTTTTTTTAGTGGATGGTTTATGATCCATCCAATATTTTTTAAAATCCATTGGACCAACAATAAAAAATGTAATGGATAACTTTTATCCATTCCAAAACCAATTTATTTTTTTCATATTATTTTTCATCAAATAAAAAAAACCTCCATTTATAAATAAAAAAAACACTCCATGTAGATCACATGCAATTGGTTCGAAGTGTAGATTCAAAAACCCTATCGGTTTCAAATTGCACTGCAAGGCACAGATTCAAAAGCTAGGGTATAGATTGCAAGATCTACACTGCAAATTTCCTCCTCTTCACAAATCAGGTTCGATTAATTTCCTCAGCTGGATTATGAAATTTGAATTCTCTTTTCGGAATTCTCTGGATTATTTTTATAAAAAATATTCTTGTAAATTGTTTTCTTTATGTTATGTTCATACTTGTTAGTTTGGACAATAAAAAGTAGAAAAAGACTATGTTTTGGAACGTGTAATTTTTTTTAATACTTAAAATTAAAATAGCATAAAAGAGTAAAAATTAAGTACAAATATTATTATTTAGAAAATGCTCATCAGCGCCCCAAATTTGAAAAAGTTTTTATTGGTATTTGATATATTTTGTATTTTGAAGTATGATGAACTTAGTTTTCTAATAATATTTTGATGAAAAATGCTAACGAGTATATAGTGTCCTTAAGACACTCGTTAATGAAAAAAAAAAGTATACAAAAAATTGATATATTTAATATTTGAAATTTAAAAAAGTGAAATGTTTATTTTTAATAAAAATTTATTTTTCTGAATTCTTAAAAGTCCTGAAGATCCTTTTTTGATTTAGGACCCATTTTTTTAATTTCTTTTCTTTTATTTCCTTCTTAACCAATGTCCCAGAACCATCGTCATCATCAACATCCTAAAATTATGCAGTGAGAGTGTCAAATGAACTTGGGGCACGCCACCCAAGAACTGCAAGATTTTCACTGGTGGTTGCTGTGATCACTTCGACTTTTATTGGTGTCTTGCTCTCGTTGGTGCTGATCATATTCCGGAAGGAATACCCTTCCCTGTTTTCAACCGATGCAGAAGTGAAAGGACTGGTGATGAAGCTCACACAGATGAATTATATATTTTAGTGGTTAACTCATTTTATACTGAGTTAAATGGAAATAATTTCGCAAGTAAGAGAGACGGTAGAGATGGGAAAGAGAGAGACAGAGGAGAGAGAGGGGAAAGAGAGAGGAGGAGAGGATATTTTAAAACCAATAAAATTATTTAATTGTACAAAAAAATTTATTAGGAGAGGATATTTTAAATTTTAAATAATACAAAAAAAATTATTAGGAGAGGATATTTTAAAACTAATACAATTATTTAATTGTAAAAAAAAATTTATTCTTTAAAATAATTTTTATGGATGGATTGGATATCCATCCATAAAAAAGTTGTTAATGGATGGATTAGATGGATTTTATTAAATGGATATGGATGGATTGGATTTTTTTTAATGAATTTTTAATGGATCATAATGGATTAATGGATCGTTTTCAATCCATCCATTACAATCCGCATAAAAACTTATCCAATCCATCCATTTGCCTCCCCTAGTGCTAGCATTCTTGTGGATTTTGAAGGCTTTTCTTGAGGTATTATTTTTATTCATCTAAGCTTTGCATCATTAATGAATGCCATTTTACCTTCCCTTAATATGAACTCTCAAATTGTTTAGAGATAGCGTTAAATTTCAAACTTTCTAACATTCTAGCTCTAGGTGCTTGTACAGTTAGCAGGCATCACACTAGCAAATATAACTAGCAAATTGATATCAACTTTTAATAGTGTCCCCCCACCCCACCACACACACACACACAGTTTTTATTGATAATAATCGTTTAGAGCATATAAGATAACAAGACAAATACGGCTCTTATAGTTTTTCATATGCAATAATATGTGGTTAAGACATCTATTGGATTCCCTCCTACTCCACCAGAGTTGCATCGTCGCACGCACCAGTGTAAGGATAAGACATTGGTGGATAGGAGATCATAACATGTAAATTTAATGAACTCTAACCTTTTATTGCTATTTTGTTTTGGTGTTGGTTTGTTCTATTTTGGTTTGTTCTGACGTATTAATTAGCCTTATATTGGTGTTGACAGGATGAATTTACACACAAATTTGAGGAGTTGACCCAAAGAGCGTATGCATAAGGAACTCCTCCACCAAGTGAGTTAGATGTGTGGCATGATGTAGCTGGAATGAAGAAAGGGAGAATATATGGCCTTGGAATGGAATCAACTGTACTGTCAGGGAGGCCTTACTATGATGACTCATGTTCTTCATCAGCTGATTCGGTACAAAGGCAGGAGTTTGAAGAATTGAGAAAAGAGATGGAAGAAGTTAGATCTGAAAGAGATGAGCTGCAAAATAGAATTTCAAAAACTAAGAGCACACTTGAAAAAAACAACTGGATGCAAGCACTAATTGATAACATGAATCGTCAGTCCAGGCCATATAGTATATCAGAAACTGAGGAGGAGGATGAGACACAACCACCTAGTGCAGAAGAGTGAAAAATTTAATGTTTTACTGTTTTTAATGAGCAACAAACCTTTCGTACTTAGCATATTATTTAGGATAATTTAAAGTATTCAATTTATTGGTCAAATTCAAATATTATGCACATTGACGTTTTTAATGAATTAAATTGTATACATAATGTATTTGATATTAATTGATATTAATGGTATATTAGGTTTAAGAAAATATTTAATATATTTATAATTTATTTATTTGTTTATTTTATCAGCGCACAAAATGGTGATCGAATGAGTTACTGATTTAATGAGAAAATTTAATAGAATCGGTCACTAAATTTGTAACACCCTAACCCGGGTCATTACATGATTGCCGCGTTGCGGAAAATAAAACTTTATTTTGCTGGTTGCTTTCGGAAAATTTATTTATTTGAGGTAAAAAAAAAAACTCAGGTGTAAAAATTTTCTTTCGCGAATAACTTTAGAACACCTTAATACATACAATAAGTAGTAAAGTCATATTCTTAAAGAAGTCACCACAGCATACCGTTTTTATTTTCAAAAGGTCTCAATTTTCAATAAGAGAAACTTAAAACAAAGATAATATTACAACATCACAGTTACTGACTTTTTCAACATAAAACCCAAAACAAGACTCCTAAGTTGGTCGCTCTACAAGACATTATTGGAAAGACCCCCGTGGTCTTTCCCACAAACAGATACTTCTTCAAGCATCTAGAATCTAAGCCCGCAAGTGACTTAAAGAACTCATCCACTTCATATGTACTAGTATCCCAAGATACAACGATAATTACCAGAAGAACCTGATATATTTGTAAGGGTGAGACGCCAATATATGGATTTAACACAATAACTACATGCGAGACATAAAAGAAGACATATACACATATACATGTTTATAACAGCATAAGCATTCATAATAAGGCAAATAGTTTATCACTGGGTTTCATACCCCAAACATCATCATTTGAAAAACTATGCATGAACACTTCATATTCGTAATCTAAATTCATACATAATCTCATGAGATATCCCAACATCGAGGTGAGTTGATCAAGCTCAATAGCCACACAGGCAAAGGCATGAAGCCAAATCCATAGCACACTGTCCAACACAAGGCACAGTGATCACCGAATATGGATACGATAGCACACTGTCCAATTTAAGGAGCAGTGATCACCGAATATGGATTTTCATTGTCCAACCAGGGCACAATGATACGTCGATTCATGAATATCACCATGATATTATGATTTACAAATAGGCACGTTTGCCTAAAAATGCAAGTAAAACATTTTGTTCTCGTCATTTTTCTTCATGTTCAATATTTCCTTGCCGAAGCTCAAAAGCTTTCGACCATTCACCGTTTTCAGTATCTTAAGATTTTCATTATTAACACAGGACTCAAAGTCCGGATGCTCAATCACGAAACCCTAGACCGATGCATCAGGCTTAGGTTCACGGTAATAGAAAACAATATTCACTTTGAATAACATTATTTACTCCGAATTCAGGACACAGAGTCCATAGGACACACAGTCCAAAATACACCAAAATCAGGACACAGTCCATAGGACACACAATCCAAAATACACCAAAATCGGGACACAAAGTCCAAAACACCACAAGAACACTAGTACTCCGACGTCTCGGTTACTAAGTTCAAAATCATCGCCTACACTGTTTGCGTAAAACTTGATTTTGGAAATTCATTTCAAATGGGAAATTCTTTCATAAAATCATCAGTTACTAAAGTCTTTTCTAAAAATGTAACACCCCGATTTTTTCACTGCTTTCTAATATCGGAAATTTATATAAATACGTTTATATATTTATCTGAGACTTAGAAAATTCTTTTAATTAAACCAAAACCTTATTCATACTCTACTTGCTAGTAGAAAGCTACAATTAAAATTTAGGTTGAAAAGTTAGGTGAAACCCGGTCTGCGAATTTCATTGACAGTATAATTATACTGATCAGAAGACCTAATTTTAACTCGTGAATGAGAAACTTAAGGTTTTTATTTAATTTCCTACGATTGTGCATTTTTAGAATTATTTCACTAAAAAGTGAAATATTATATTTTATCCGGGTGATACCTTAATCGGGTAAGCGACGGAGTTGAATACGGGATTTTCGGGAGCCGCTAAGGGATAATGCCAATGAGTCATCCAAGATGACTCACCCATGTGAAGCATTTATGATGCACATGGCATCATCATTAACAACTATAAGGAAATTGCACTTAGGTCCTAAACTTTTTCTTAATTTCTTTTTGGTCCCTAAATTAGTTTCATGATACACTAAGTGAAGTGGATCAATTTTGACTCTTCCAAACCAAGTTTGGGCTGCGGTTTTGAGCCCAATTCCATGTCCAAGAGTTTATTTTTCATGAAGCCAAATTACATCATAAATATTCCTATTTCATTCTTTAAGACCTGAGTGTTTTATGTTGAAAATTCAAGTAATGGACTTGGACTTTCCTTGCTAAATTTCGCATGGCCCAAGCCCAAGGCCCATGAAATTTTGCTTCATCCATTTAGGTTATGTAAACTTTCTCTCCAAGCTCATTTCTTCTTCTACTATCTTCTCTCATCTTCTACATTCTTCATTTTCTCTCTAACTCAAAAGCTTGAGTTTGTGAAGAAAGTGTGTGATTCCTTGCCATTTTTCAAGATCCAAGAGTTGATTCATGTTCTTCATCATCTTTTAGTTGTTGTTTCTTCAAATCATTTCTTCTTTTGAAGCTTATTTCATTGTGCTCATCTTAGTGTTCTTGACTTTGTAAATTCATATAAAATCATAGAAAAATCCCATGAGGTTGAAATCAATTTCTATGTTCTTGTCATCATACATATGTTCATAATCCAAGAGTATGTTGAAATCCAAAATTTTCTCCCCATTTAACTTGCTAAGGCCGAACCCTATGTGGTTAGTTGGAGGAAGATTTTGTTCATTCCTTTGATAAATAATCTTGTATATTGTCTTATTGGTATGTGAGATGTTGAATCCAAGTTAGTTCATCAAACTAAAATCTCTAACCTCATGTACACACCATGGTCGAACCTAGGTCTTTGGAGGTTTAGAAGTTTTTGATTCAAACTTTGTTGATTAATCACTAATCCATTGTCTTAAGTACTTAGGATCATTAATCCAATGACTTAAGCAATTTTAGAAATTTTTAACCATCAATCCATGTTGAGGCCATGACCTATATGTAGAGTATAGGTGATTTATTTTGTTTGATTGGTAATTGATTGATTTTGGTTGTTGAAGGTTAAGTGTATCGAATATACGTGAGTCTTGAACCGGAGTTTGACGTACGTTCGAGGAAGGAGATCGGAAGATAAATTCTACGAGAGGTAAGAGGGGATTGTCTGAGGGATTTTTTTGATGGCTACATGCTATCTGTGTTGGTCTGTATGATTTATCTGTGGTTGTGGTGTTTGATTTGTGGTTGTGGTATTCGATTAAAGTTGTGTTATTTATTTGTGTATGGTTATCTGCATTTAATTATTTATTTGTAGTTATATATTATGATGTTGTGATGCATGGTCTGCCTGGGAAAAATTGTTATGATGTTGTTGATTGTTGTTTGAGAAGCCTGACAGTGGTCAGTGCCCAATCAATTAACCAGATAAAAGCTTTAAAAAGCTTTATAAATTATATTCAATGTTTTTTAGAGAAATGTTGGAATATAATATTGATGAAACATTTTATTTGGAAAAATAAGGAATATTTGAAAATATTATTATTTTAATGATTTATTAGTGTAAAAGTAATTTATGAGTCACTGTGAGGGCGTAACCGTAAAATTATTTTGGTACTGCTAATTTTTACGTAAGAAATTATGTAATATTATAAAAATATATTTTATGAAATTAATCTTCGAAAATAACTTAATTATGATTTTAGAAAATTATTTAAGTGAAAAAGGCTAAGATTTGGCTTAAATGACTTTAAAAATGTTTAACGACGGCAATTTGGAAAAGTATCGACGGTAACTGTTTCTAAAATGGCAATACGTATTTTAAACTAAGTTTGAGCCTCAAGTGACTCTCTTTTTGAAACATGAAGTTTTCAGAAAAGATTTTAGTAACTGTTGGTTTTACGAAAGAATTTCCCAGTTGAAATGATTTTCCAAAATCAAGTTTTACGCAAATAGTGAAGGCGGTGATTTTGAACTTAGTAACAGAGACATCGGAGTACTAGTGTTATTGCGGTGTTTTGGACTGTGTGTCCTATGGACTTTGTGTCCTGATTTCGGTGTAAATAATGTTATCCAAAGTGAATATTGTTTTCTATTACTACAAACCTAAGCCTGATGCATCGGTCTAAGGTTTCGTGATTGAGCACTCGGACTTGAGGTCCTGTGTTTGTAATGAAGGTTTTAAGATGTTTAAAACTATGGCTGGTCGTAAGCTTTTGAGCTTTGGCAAGGAAAGATTGAACACAAAGAAAAATGACTAGAACAAAATGTTTTACATGCATGTTAGGCAGACGTGCCTATTTGTAAATCATAATATCATGGCGATATTCATGAATCGACATATCATTGTGCCCTGGTTGGACAATGAAAATCCATATTCGGTGATCACTACTCCTTAAATTGGATAGTGTGCTATGGTATCCATATTTGGTGATCACTGTGCCTTGTGTTGGACAGTGTGCTATGGGTTTGGCTTTGTGCCTTTGCCTGCATGGCTAATGAGCTTGAACAACTCACCTCGACGTTGGGATATCTCATGAGATTAAGTATGAAATTAGATGACGAATATGAAGTGTTCATGCATAGTTTTTCAAATGATGATGTTTGGGATATGAAACCCATTGAGAAACTACTTGTCTTATTATGATTGTTTAGGTTGTTATTAACATGTATATGCATGTATGTTTTCTTTGGTGTCGTGCATGTAGTTATCGTGTTAAATCCATATATTGGTTTCTCACTCTTGAATTATTTCTGTTGGAATATTCTTGTTGTGCTCTATATTGGGGAAATCCAGATGAACCGCTCAAGGGATATGATGTATACAAGAAGAAGGTTCCTTAGTTCGGGACATGCCAATGTTATTTTGCTAATATTATGTCTGTCTTTTAGGTACGAGCAGCTTAGGTTTTGAATTATATTATGTTTTGGAAGAACCAATACTTAGTAAGGTCTTGCTGTGTAAACAATTATGATGCAGTATAGTTACATGAGGATATATATACGTATCTATCCATATATGGTCATGTTTGCGTTGTTGTGGTAGCCGTCAAAAAGAAAAAGAAAAGGGAAAAATTTTATCACCATTTTGAGGAATGTTAATAACTTAAGAAAATATTATTTTCCGAAAGCAATCAACGAAATAAAGTTTTATTTTCCGCAACGAGTTAACGAGCAACCATGTGATGACCCAGGTTAGGGTGTCACAGAAAACTTCAAGTTTCAAAAAGAGAGTCACTTGAGGCTCAAACTTAGTTTAAAATACATACTGCCATCTTAGAAGCGCTTGCCGTCGATACTTTTCAAAATTGACGTCGTTAAACATTCTTAAAGTCATTTAAGCCAAATCTTAGCTTTTTCCACTTAAATAATTTTCTAATATCATAATTAAGTTATTTTCGAAGATTAATTTCATAAAATATAATTTTATAATATTACGGAATTTCTTACGTAAAAACTAGCAGTTCAAAAATAATTTTACTGTTACACCCTCACCGTGACTCATAAATTGCTTTTACACTAATAAATCATTAAAATAATTCCTTATTTTCTCAAATAATTATTTAAATCATAATATCTTCCAATATTTCTCAATTAACTATTGAATATTCCTCGTAAAGTCTTCTTAAAGCTTTTATCTGATTAATTGATTGGGCACTGACCACTGTCAGGCTTCTCAAACAACAACCAACAACATCATAACAATATTCCCAGACAGATCATGCATCACAATATCATAATATATAACTGCAAATTAATTATTAAATATAAATAACCAAACACAAATAAATAACACAACTTTGATCAAATACCACAACCACAACCAAACACTACAACCACAGATAAATCATACAGACCACATACTAATATCAAATAGTTATTGGGAAAAATCCCTCTGGTAAGCTCCCCTTACCTCTCGAAGATGTTTCCTTACGATACAAGTTCGCCGACACTCCGGTTTCTTGACAGCACACGTACATGATTCATACACAATCTCCTTCAACAAACCACACAACATAATTATCAATCAAACAATTAATATCACCTATTCCTACTTGAAGGTTTCGGCTATGACTAGCTAAATTAGCTAGAGATCTCAAAGTTTAACAAACTCTTGAATCAGTGATCCTTAAGTATAAAAGATACATGATAAATTGTCACTCGACAAAGATTGGATCAAAAACTCCTCTAACTCAAATAGTTAGGGTTTCGACCATCATGGTTAAATCAGGCTAGACATGCTAAAATTTTGTAAGCTTTTGGATTAAGGATCCTAAGCATTAAGGATACATGATTAAGGATTTAAAACACAACAAATGAAACAAAATCTTCCAACTCTAAAAAGAGTCAGATTCGGCCAACACATAAAAATTTGGCTAGAGAATTTATTTGGATTCAACAACATAGATTCATGATACATATGAACTATAAGATTGAAATCAAGCTTAACTTCTTGAAAAGAATTAATAAAAGTTCCTTCACCCATACTTGTGAGTTTCAGTCATTAATAGAAAAGGGAGAAGGAAATATTTGTTTGATTCATGCTCTTGGATTATAAACATAGAGATGATTATAAGATCATAGAAATGGGTTTAATATTTTTAGGTTTCTTCTATGATTTTCTAGAAAATTTCAAAGTTTCTAGATCTAGGAATTTGAAGTGATGATCATGGCATGAGCAAGACATTGAATCATGAAAATACTTGAAGAACATGAAGATGATTAGGTAAGGAGAATAAGATTTACCTATTGAAGATCAAAAACAAGTGAAGGATCAAGAACTTGCTTCACAAAATGATGGATGAGCTTATGGTTTTCTTTGAGTTTTTGTAACAAGTTGAAATAGGAAGAAATGAAGTAATGGAGAGGGTATTTATAGGGTTGTGGGATGCGCAAATGAGGGACCAAGAAGCAAGGGAATTTTGTTACTTAAGGACCAAAGTGCAAATTCAATTAAGGATCAAATTGCAAAATAGAAAAGTCTAAGGATCTATTTGCAATTTCCACTAACCTTGTATCATGACAAGTGACCTCCACCATGACATCATCCATGTGCATCCTATCTTGTATGACTCATTAGTATTATCCGTTAGCGACTCCCGGAAATCCCGTATTCAGCTTTGTCGCTTACCCGATTCAATATGACACCTGGATAAAATATAATATTTCACTTTTTAAATACTTCAAAATAACCTAAAACGTTGGAAATTAAATAAAAACCTTAAGTTTTTCGTTCACGAGTCAAAATTAGGTCTTCAGATCAGTATAAATATACTATCGGTGAAATTCACAGACCGGGTTTCACATGACTTTTCAACCTAAATTTTAACTGTAACTTTCTACCGTTAAGTAAAGTATAAATAAGGTTTCGGTTTAATTAAATAAATTTTCTAAGTCTCGGATAAAAATATAAATATAATTATATAAATTTCAGATATTAGAAAACGGAAAAACTCGGGGTGTTACAAAATTGGTCATTAAAATCAGTTACCAAATGAGTAACTAAAAGTAGTCTCAAAATTCGTCACTAACTCATACAACAAATCATTAACTAAATCGATCACTAATATTGGTCTCTAATTCGGTGTCTAAAATCGTCACTAAATCACTATACAAAATCGGTCCCTAAATTGGTGGCTATAATCGGTCTCTAAAATAGTGTCCAAAATCAGTCACTTAATTGGTCACCATAATCGGTCTCTAAATCAGTCTCTAAAATTGGTCTCTAAATCAGATTCTAAAATCGGTCACTAAATCGGTCTTTAAAAAATCGGTCACTAAATTGGTCTCTGTGTATTAGCCACCAATGGTTTCGAGACTGAAAAAAATCGGCCTCTAATTCGGTCACTAAATCATTTAGTGACCGATTTTTCGTTCTCTATGGACTGGATTTCTAGTAGTGATCGAGCGGCAGGCTCCAGTATATAAATGTCACCGTCGGTGATGAGGGGACCCCATTAGATACCCCGGACGTTGAGGATGGATGATGATGTTTGCCGGAGGGTGCAGTATCTCCGGGGTATGAAATTAAAACCGTCGGGGTGGGGGACCTTGAGAGAACAACCCCAAGTAGACCCAAAGATATGATATATATGATATGATATGATATGATATGATATGATATGATATGATATGATATGATATGATATGTACCCCCTTATGAGCGGGATATGAATTAGGAGAAAAGTAAGTAGTGGAAGTCATTCAACAAGTACTCTCCTGGGGGACAAGATGTCCATACAGTATTTTGTTAGTTTATGAGATCATTTACATATGTAAAGATGTTTGTGTTGTGCAGATTGAAAATTATTATCTATTTGTTTGATCTAGTACGTGTCTGAGTGTGTGACTTTATTTCATCCTGGACTTTATATGATTGTATGTGCTTCGGGGAAACTCCTTCACTGAGTCAGTGGACTCACCCCACGTTTAAAATTTCAGCTGTAGGTATCTGCGAAGCCACTAGAAGTCTTGGATGCTATGTGGATAGCTTGAGGGGTTGTACCCTTAGTTTTTATTTATTTATTTAAGAAGGACTTTGTAGTTCTTTGTATTGTTAGTCACTCTGATGTATTCTATTCCTTGTGTAAGTAATGAATATAATATTTTACTTTGGATGAGATGAATTTGTGTATGCTTGTGAGGCTACGGAGGCGAAAGAGGAAACTTTCCCTTTCCGCCGGTCATGGCTACAAAATTCAGGTCATGACACTAACCCATCAACTCTATCAGAAACTCCTCCTCCTCCACCGCCAGTAGTGGTATCGAAACCCTATTTGCATCTCACCCTTTCTTGCGGGACTGTTGTTCTTTCGCAAAGAATGAAGGGACCCTTCACCAACATTGATGTCGTTGTAAAGCTCGTCATCTTCATAGCTTCGTTACGGTGGAACTGACCCATGGGATCCCCGCTCTCACCTTCATCCATTTTTGGGTTTTTTTGTCCCACCTTCCCTTTCTTCTTTTGTAGATAAAGAAAAAAAAACAAAGATTTCTCTCTCTCACTCTCTCTTTAGGGTTTGCAGTGAATCAAGAATGAACTAGAATGATGAGACGTTGAGAACGCAACGTCGAGAAGGGGATAGATAGTAAGATTTATGGACTAACCTAATCTAATCAAATTCTCTATAATGCTAAGATTTAGGAAATTGCTCTTGTAGATGGTGAATGGAGAAGACGAAGCAGATCGAGGGGACAATGGGGCATAAATCAGGAAAGAGGAATAAAGTAAAATAATTAAACAATATAACAAATATTAAAAGAATATTGATTATTTATTTTAATTTCATATATTTTAGTTATCCACCTCGCATCCTACATCCTACATGGAATATCAAATTAATATTTTTGTACACCTAGCATGGATGACGTGGCAATCTGTTAGTCATGTTATCTATTAACGGAGGCATGTGACGATAGGGATCATTTACAAAATTTTAAAACATTAAGGAACATATCATAAGAAAAATAATTGGAGAGACCAAAATGTTCATTAAATCTAAAAGTTAAAAACAAACTCCATTCTTCCTAGAATTTAAGATAGACTAAGTTAAGGCTTGTTTTCGTTTCTGATAATGTTTCAAGTACTACTTTTAATCCTTGAAAAAAAAATACTCATTGAATAGCCATTGAGAATGACAAAAGAAGGCATGTTAGTCCATCCATTTGTCTCTATCATGAATATACCTTTAGTGTGCTAATGTGCATCGTTAGAGCTCCCAGATGTGTGTTACTCGTCCATCTGATCAATGTTGGTGCATCTGATGCATGTGGAATGTTGCTTGTAACATGTAGGGACTACTTTGTCCCACGATAAAAATTGGCAGGGACTAAATTGAGTTGTTTAAATAAGAGTTGGGGACTTTATTGGGCCAAAGCATAGTTGTTCTCATTGCTTATTCTTTAAGCTGCAGGGACTATTTTTTGGGCACCTAGCACTCTAACGGTACACATCAGCACTCTAACGGCGTGTTCAAGACAATGACAAACAGATGGACAAAAGTGTCACTTTTTAATCATTCCCAAGGACTATTCGATGGGTTTTTTTCCTCAGAGACGAAAGATGGTACAACAAGAATTGTCAGGGACTTAAATGAGATTTTAATCTTGAAGATATTTTGTAATTTTGTTTTTTTTTTAATTTGAATTTAGTTTAAAAAAAATTTAAAGACAAACATAAAGAAAAATAAATGAAAGGTAAAATGTTTTTTTTTGTGATTTTTTTTTTTGGATTGTTCTAAAAGTAAAAAAATTAAAAGGGGTCCGATCAAAATGAGGGGAACACATTCCTGATGGAGGATTTTAACTAAACATCTCGACTATTTACAATATTCTTTTAGAGTTTAATTTTTATACATTGTCAGTGTAAAGAGGTTTTACACTGACATCCAATAATATTTTACATTAACAATATATACTACTTTAATCCATTCTTTTAATGTTGAGATCCATTTATTTTTATTTTTTTAAGCAAAAAAGCATGCAAAAGCATCACTGTAGAGAATGGCCATCCCAACTAGGTTGGCACCACCACCTCCACCCATTATTTGCAACACACCAGAAATTTATTAAGAAAAATAAAAGAATACAAGGGGGGACATTAAGCCAATAACCATGAAAGAATAATTAAGAGAATCTAAAACTAAGAAGACCATATCTATTACGGTTAGTCTTCTAAAATAAAACTAGGGATGGTATCCCACCAAGTAAAACATTTGGAGGATACCCCAAAAGAGGCTAACTTATCCGCACAAGAATTTCCTTCCCTATAGATGTGAGAGACTCCAAAGATCATGCTCCATGTAAGATTGATACAATTCCTCCATCCAGTCCTTAAATTCCAAGGAACCAACCCATGAGACGAAAAAGCAGTAACGACAAGGGTAGAGTCACACTCTAACCAAAGCCTATTCCAACATCTTTCAACAGCAAACTCAATAGACAAAATGACAGCCATAAGCTCTGCAAAGAAAGCATTTGTAGTACCCAAAAATAGCTCCACTAGCTGCTGGACCAGGGCAGCCTCTTACAGATCCATCTGTGTTGCATTTAATCCTCCCACACTTAGGAGGAAACTAGCTGACTTGCTTTATCACAAGAGTTTGGGGGCACGGCCAGTGACTTTAAAGCTCATCAGAATGGCAAATTCATCAATAGAGGAAGACATTAAGCCTTTAGACAGGTTGCCTGAAAGAGAGATAGAAGCTGCTGCTATGCTTATAGCTGACCTGAAAGGAACCTGCTTGTTATCATATCTAAGCTTATTCCCGCAGTACCAAATGATCCAAAACACATTCACTATGCTAGCCAGGATGACATCCTTCAGCTAAGAACTGTTCCAGTTTCTGTTTAAAACAAAAAACTGAACCAAAAGATGAGGAGTCAATCGGATAGTTGATGATGGAGCTAAGCCAAGACCACAGTTGATTGGCAAGAGGGCAATTTAGAAATAAATGCTCAATAATTTACTTTTAATTTTGGATTTTCATGTATGATTTAATAATTAATTTAGATTTACTCCTCCAACCTCTCACCTAAATTCAACACTCTCATTAAATACTCCCTTTATATATACACCTAATGTAAACGAAGAAAATTAACCATTAGTGAGCTAGCAAAGTAAAGCCTTTCCTTTTTCAGCTAGCAATGAAAACCACAACCCACTTTATCATTTTGATGCATGTTTACACAATTTTTTTTAGTTACAAGCAAAAGCAATACCTTGATGTTTCCCAAATTTTTATCCATTCTAGTCTTTGGGGATTTGATGGTGGATCCAGACAACAACAACAACTACATCATAACATTAGGTAAGGGAAATCATGTTCCTTATAGCAGGGATTTCCCAAGTCATGTGCCCATTGGTAGATTCTCTAATGGAAAATTGATTCCCGACCTCTTTACATTTCGATTGAACATCAAAATTTGCAATTGGTATTTTACCCATAGGGTACCCGCAAAAACTACCCATAATGGGTATGATAATTACTTGCATAATGGGTACAAGTATGGGGGCGGGTAATTACCTACAAAATTTAATGAGTATAGGTGCGAGTATGGGTACTTTGATACCCACCACACCTCATACCTGCATACACACACACACACACACACATATATATATATATTCTTATTTACTTAATTATTATATATATATATATATATATATATTATATTAAATTAAAAAAATTAATATTCAACATTGAATTTTTTTCCATAACATATTCAACACTGATTTCTTCAGCTAAGTATTTGATGTATCACATGTTTTATTTTATATATATATATATATATATATATATATATATATATATATATAATATCAAATTTAAACAAGTAATATATATTCAACATGGATTTCTTTAGCTAAGTATGTGATGTATCACATGTTTTTTTATTAAAGAAATATCAAATTTTAAAGTTCCAAAACCGTTGCCATAAAAAATAAAAGGATAATCTCATTTAGGTTATTTCTTTCTTATTTTTCTTATTATTTCTTAAAAATATCGGGATTAACTTCAGTTATGGATACTTGAAAGCATGTTGTTTTTTACCCAAATTTATATAAATATTTTTTTTCTATCAATAGTTAGACTTGTGAGAGCATATTTAAGTAAAATAAACATACATGTATAAATTTGATGCTCCTCAGTATATTAAGTGTTTCATATTTTTATATCATTTGTTCATTCTAATTTCTTTTTTTTATATATATGTTCATTCAAATTTTTAAAATCTTGTACTATAATTAATACTTATGCGTGATCTGTATTTTTGTTGTAACAATTTTTACTAGGTTCGCTAATCATAGATAGAAAATCAATGTGAAACTCATTCATGATATTTCAGACTTGTTATATATATATATGTGTGTGTGTGTATTCTTCACGTGTTATATAATTTTAATAATATCTTTTTTATTAATTAATATTCAAAAGTTAATTAAAGTGCTGGTAATGGATACGGGTGTGAGTACTTAAGTTGCTAACCACGCGAGTATGGGTCCGGTATGAGTATTTTTTTAAAAAAACATGTATGGGGATGAGTACTATAGTAACTACCCATACCCTACCCATTATCATCCCTACATCAAAGACATTGTCACTCCTTACCTGAACTCAAAGCTATCACCTGAACAACTTCTAACAAGTGTTAGCTTTGCATCTGGTGGATCAGGCTAAGATGATATGTATGTGGCTGCAATAGGTGGCGGTGCCATAACAATGTCCAAGTGAATTGATTTCTACAAAACTTGTATAGAAACTCTAGGGAATTGTAGGGGAAGATAAAAAAAATAATTGAAGACGCTCTAGTTATTATTAGTGCATGAAGCAATGACCTCTTTTTCAATTTTTATGACCTCCCCACTAGAAGGGTGATGTTCAACATGGATTAGTACCAAGATTATCTGCAGGCAGGGATGGATCTACATGCATTTTAGGAGGGGCCTTGACCCCTGCATTAAAAAAAACTAATTGTTAGGACGACAGTCTCGAAAAGAGCTTTTCGCACATATATAATAGTCCAAAAATTCCATCTGGATCAAAGTTATGGTTGTTCAAAGATTTGTCGACCGTTTGGAATTTCGATTACCTGTCATGTCCAAAAAGTCATCAACATTATTCACCCAATATGTGTTGGATGCGTGCTCAACCAACCCCTAGTGTTGGGTGCAAGTGCTGAGGAATGATGGTCTACTTTGGGTGAGTAGATTATCATGTATATTAATAGTTACTAACGTAATTAATGTTGTTGAATAAATAATTATGAATATTTTAGATGAAATTCGGTATATATATATGTGTGTGTGTGTGTGTGTGTGTGTGTGTGTGTGTGTGTGTGTGTGTGTGTGTGTGTGTGTGTGTGTGTGTGTGTGTGTGTGTGTGTGTGTGTGTGTGTGTGTGTGTGTGTGTGTGTGTGTGTGTGTTGAATGAATTTTAATTTTTATAGTTGGTCCCTCCTATCATTTAAATCACTACAAGAATTTTTAAAATTAGCTACCAATAAAATTAGGAGATAATCTCAAATTAGTTATTGATACTTCTAGTAAACATTACTTATACTGTTATTTTGCAACATTTTTAAAAATAAAAATGATTTGTTTAAAACTATTTTTTGGCCTCTATTTCTATCGGCCTCTTTTACTCTCGTTTTCTCTCTGATTTCTGTCTCATTTTCTCTCTAACTTTCCCAACATCTCCCCATAGGAAACACGTTTCTTTCATGCTCTCACTCTCTCGCATATCGCTCTTCTTCTTTCCCCAGATATTCGAGCTCAATGCGATGCGAATGCAGAAACAGAGATCCAATTCCAGATTTGATGATGAAGGTTTTGCTTTTAAACCCTAAATTTACATAATATTTTGATTTCTTGCTTTCGCAACTGAATGAAATTCTTTTTACAATTCAACAATAAGCTAAATTTCACTAACAGATGATAGAAGAACCTAGAAATTGATGACAATCAGAAGTTGTAATCTCTTCACCTCTTTGATTTTAATACTAAATTGATGACAGCTAGTACTAATTATGAAGAGACAATTCAAGAAAATAATCACCATGCTTAATGTATAGCAAACAAAATCAGCTTATCAATAGCATAATGTTTGTTGTAAATATTAAATGAATTCCCTCTTATTAAGATAGCAACAAAGGAAAGATATATAATATCAAGATTTGAAAAAAGGGGAAATTTTCTTGATGTGAAAGGTAAAAAATAAAAATCAAAATAAAAATCATGGGATCCTATAACTTCCAAATAAAGTATGATTACAATAGTGAAACACAAGCAAGAGTTTCTCTCATTTTCAACCAAAATGTCTAACACAACTCTAGCCAAATACGATCGATAGAAATCTAAAATTGTGATTCTCCCTCTCACTCTTGAGGGGAATTACAAAGACTCTCAAATAAAGCTCTCTCACAAGCAATTGTAATCTAAAATTGCTTGTGTTTATATGTGTTTTCCCCTAATCTCTTGTTCCATGCTTATTTTTAAGTTTCATTCTTGCATGAGCATGAACTCCTTTTGTTTGGTAACTTTCCTGTTTGCTTCTGTGGTATTGTGAAGCTTGAGAGATTGATTGAAATTCATGTTATTTATTGATAAATCATATGGTGTTGTGTCTGAGAATGCTATTGTGTTTTGATAATTAAGAAGTTCCTGGAATTGTAGTTTATTTTTCTCCATGACTGAAAAAAATTCAAGACAGTAACCTCATCTTATATCAAAATATATATTCACCTCAATATGCAGTGTAAAAACTTTGATTTATATATTCTCCATAAAATATTTATGTTGAGCCAAGTGATAATTAAGTATATACAAAATTTAGATTTTAAAATAAAATGGTCAGTTTTAGATTGGTGCAATGATTGTGTCTGATGTAAAAGATTTTACTAATTCGAGTAATTGCTATCTTATTAACTTGGACTTGAAACAGATGACCATTTGGATCATTGGTACAAAACCTACCAATGGCAAATTCATGGTTGGCACCCTCATTTATATAGAAGGAAAACCAAAACAGTTTATATAGCATCTCAGTTGCAAGTAAACTTCTTTATCATTTTAATTTTAATCTTATTTCAGTACAAGAATTTTTGTCATTTGCTATTAACTTCACATACAAATAAAATTAGTAAGTATTTTGAAGTTAAGGAGGAAAAGAGTTCTGGCATTAGCACAAGAATATCCTAATGTTGAGCATTTTTTAAGGGTGTTGAAACATGGAAAAAGGAAACCTTAATGAAAAAGGTCTCATTTAATTTATCACATACAATATTTTCACATATATATCTACTACAAAAGAACAGTTTATACCATGCAATTTATTGAATTTGAGACTAATGTTCTCCTTTTGACAGCAAAACTATGCAGCTACTTGTTCAACAACATATTGGGTGTAACACCACGTTTTTCGTTAAGTGCTTTTGTGTATGTCTTGTTTGTTAGGAAGGTTTATAATGGGCTAAGTGGGGTTTTAGGTGGAAAATCCCTTTCTTAGACTTGAGTCTTGTGATTGTCTGAGTCACAGGCACGACCGTGCTTAATGGAGAGCACGACCGTGCTAGTTGCGAAAGCGCGTCTCGCTGACACTAAGTCGAGCACGCCCGTGCTCAATAATGAGCACGTTCGTGCTCAATAGCAGACCGCGCCTCGTAAGCTCTAAGTTGAGCACGACCGTGCTAAACGATGAGCACGAATGTGCTCGAGTCTGAAGCTTTATAAATAGAACAGTAACTGAGGGTTTTAGTTGTAAACCCTATTTTGGCACGTCAGTCACCCTAGTGCGGCTACACCTTGTTTCTTCCCTACTTTCTCTAAATTCATCGCTTTCTTGGAGTTTTGAAGGTTCCTTGGGAAGCTTAGTTGGTCTGTGTCAATCTTAGAAGGTAACAGTTCCTCCTCTTTTGGTTCCCTTTCTGTTGTTTAAGTTTGGGAACTAATTGGTTAACTTTCCTTGTTTGACCAAGACTTTGAAGCTGATCGAGCCGCTTAGAGGATTGTGTTGGTTGTCGTTTGGTCTACAGTTTGAATTATCGCTACCCGATTCTTCATACCAGGTATGGGGAGAAGGATAGTGTAGACATTAGGCAAAGGGTAGCATAAGATGAGGGGTTCCCATAGCCCCGTTGTATATTGTTAACTGTTATGCTTATTTATGAGTATGTCATGTTCTGTTTGATTATATGGTTAATTGCTATATTTATTGGTTAGTTATTTGGTATGCCTATTTGTTATAATTGTTAAATTGTTCATGATGTGGTATGCTCTATTAATCTGTTTTATGCCATGAGTTTGGTTGAATTTGTATGAATACCTATGTTGAGAATATTGCTGTTGTGTTATGGATTATGTTGACTGCATTGATTGACTGGGTGTTGGTTGATGTTGAAACAGTTAATAAGACCCTAATTGAGTAAATAGGACTCTTAATTAACATGACGATTAAAGGACTTAATTACCAAAAAATGTTTATAAGATATGGATTGATAGCAATGAGAGGTGAGTTACTGTTTGATGGTCCTTGACTAGACCCAAGGATCTGATTTGAGAGTGTTAGAGAGTTTTGGCTCCAAGAACATAAGTTGAATCTGCCATGAATAGTACTGCTGGCCCATGAGCACGACCATGCTGAACAGGAGCACGACCATGCTGAACAGGAGCACGCCCGTGCTCCCAGTTGAATTCTGGAAGATGGCCGCGCATTGAGCACGACCGTGCAGGACAGTGAGCACGATCGTGCTCCATTTAAGTGGCAGCACGACCGTGCTGGGGTGAGCATGCCCGTGCTCCCCTTACTGGTCAGAATTTGAAATTAAGAGAACTAAGGGGCGTTTCACCCCAAATGTCCCCAATTATGTAATAACACACCAATCGAATGAAGGAGAGTTAGATAACTTAATTAAAGACTAATTAAGATGAAACAAGGATAATAAGTTGGCTAAGCCGGTACCCATTGGGTTGCCGCACGTTGATAAGCTTTGGTGCTTTTTGGCCAAAGTGGCCTCGATGCTTTTTGGTCTAGGTGTTGATGAGTTGAACCTTGGTGCTTTTTGGCCAAGGGGGCCTTGACTCGTAAGAGTCAGGGTGTTGATGTTGTTGATAATGGTGATAAGTCTTGGGTGCTTATTGGCCCAAGTAAATGAGGTGGTTGTGTAACACCCCGGTTTTTACTGTTTTTCAATATCAGTAAAACATATCTGTTTATATTATTTTTATTGGAATCATAATTATTTGGACATTAATTTTTGTTTATTTTATGATGCTTAATCTTGAGTAATTTTATTTACTCTTTTAAAAATTATTTATCGGGTGCGTTAACATTGCGTTACTACAGTGTATACACACTTACATGACAATAATATTACGCTACTGTCATTATTATTATTTGTTTAGAAAAATATTTTAAATAATATGATTGAAAGAAAATTATTTTCCTATTTGACTCTATTTAATTTTAGATTTAAAAATATGTTGGTTTAAAATTTATTGGAGATTCATTTTAGATTGTTGATTTTCTTAGTTGATCAGTTCAACTATCAATCTTTACTCTAGTTCAAAATTTGAAAATATATATTTGTCACTCTTTATATTTAGATCCAAAAGCCAAAAACGTGTTTATTTTTAGGCTTAATATTTACCACACATTTTTGTACATACCACTAAACACTAATGAAAGAAAAAGAAATTGAAAAACTTTATTTTTCCTCTCCCCATTTTAGTCATTGCACGACCACCCCCCACCCCCCCCCCCCCCCCCCTCCCCTTGCCCCCACACCCCCACTCCCACTCCCACTATTTTCTTTCCTTATTTCTGCTACTTCATTCTACTTCTTCCTCTACAACCCAAAACTTCCTTCTTCCCTCTTGCTCTAAAAATCGCCGGCCAACCACCTTCCAGCCACCTTCCCCATGTCAATTCTCAAATTTCCTTTCAATTTCGGATTCCCCCAATTCCATTCAAAAACCCTAATTTTTATCTTAATCCAATCATGAAATTGATTATGTTTTAATGCAATTGGAGTGATAATTTGATGATTCCCTAAGTTAATTTCATGTTTTGGTGATCAAATCTCTTTTTCCCCAAATTATGATATGAACCTTAAAGCCCCAATTTGATTTTAATTGAAATTGGTTATGTTTTATAAAATTAACTATGTATCTATGTAATTGGGACTGTTAATTTACGTCCTGATAAAACTATTTCGTATTTCTATAATTAATTCAATTTTCCCCAATTGTGTTAATGAATCTTTTTTAATCAAAATCAAACCCTTCATAAAATGATTCTATTTTGTTAAAATAAATATATGGTTACTTTTGATTGTATGTTTTGGGGATGAAGATTGATTTGGTAAAATTGTTTGCTTGTTATCATGTTTGGTTTGTGTTTATGGGACGTTGAACACGGCTATGCTTGCTTGGTGGAGTAGAGTTTGCACTCTTGGAACTAATTGGAGCATCAAGACGAGGATCTTTCCCTTATCTTCGAAGGTAAGGGGAGTTTACCTGAGGGGTTTTCGGTAGCTACATGCTATCTGTGTGTCATATGTGATTTAATTTGTTCTGATGTGTGGTGTTAGGATTAAGTTGTTATATGATTGTTATGTGGTTGTAATGTTTTCTGTGAAAGCATGATTATATCTGTGATGGATGGATATCTGCTATGTATGGATTTTCTATTGGTTGGTTGATTGACTGAGAAGCCTGACAGTTGTCAGTGCTCAACTAAGTTAAAGATAAAAGCTTTGAAAAAGCCTGAGGAGAAATTTAATAGATTTGATTTATGGAAGTGGAAGAAAAATATTGAAAATATTTATATTTGATGATGTTTCGGGGAAAATAGTGATTAATGAGTAATAGCGATGACGAAATCTTGTAAATATTTCAATTATGTTATCTTTTCAAAATAAATTCAAATATAAGATGAAATGTTGTTACAAGAAGTTTAAGCGACAAGAATTTTTTAACCTTTGATGGTGAAGAGCTTTTTTGTAAAAGAGAAAATCATTTGATTTATAAATGCCTTTATTTCCAACGAAAAATACTTTATAAAAGTATTTTACGACAAAATCTATGAGGACCAATTTTATTATTTCGGATAGAAATGGGTTGGAAATGATTTTACGAGGATTTGACGTTATTACGGAAAAAGGAGTTTCAAAAAGAAAATGGATTTGAGAAAAAATGGATTCCTCTATGATTTGACGGTTTTATAAATGAATTTGAAAACAGAAAAATATTTTCTATAAAAGAGTTTTACTCAGTGGAGTTATTTCCAACAACTTGGATGAGTTGTGGAGGTTTTGTTTTGGATTTGTGTTTCACATAACGAAAATAATTTTAAAGTTGAAACACGGACCTAGTGGCCGAGACGTCGGGACTCTAGTATTCTATGGTGTGGACTGTGTCCTAAAGGTGAAATTGTGGACTGTGTGTCCTAAAGGTGAAGTTGTGGACTCTGTGTCCTATAAACGTTATGTTGATTTTTGTGCACTAAAATCTACGAATCTAAGACTGGTGCATCGGTCTAGACTTTCGGGATTTGCACATTCGGACTTGGAGTCCTATTGTTGAAATTGAAAAATGAACTTAAATGTTTAAAAGTTGAGATGGTCGTGAGCCTTTGAGCTTCGACAAGGAAAGAATGAATAAAAAGAAAAGTGACGAGAAACAAAATGTTTTACATGCATTTTTTTGGCAAACGTGCCTATGAGGTTAATCTGGATATCTTGATGGCAAGGTATGCAAGAAGTTGTATCATTGTGCCTTGATGGACAATGAAACCATAGACAGTAACCACTGTGCCTAGTTTTGGACAGTGCTATGGTTAAATCCGGTGTGCCTTGGTTAAATCCGGTGTCCCTTATTTGGAAAAGAGAGCTTGATCAACTCATTTATAAGGTGTTGGGATCTCCGGAGATTAAGTACAAAATTTTAGACAGTGATTATTGAAGTATCATGCATTTGTTTTAAAAATGACGATGACTGTCGGGTATGAAACCCTTTGATAAACTATTTGTTTATTTTTGAACATCTATGTTGTTATAACTATACAGGTTATATGATGTTTGTGTGTCGTGCATGTAGTTATCGTGTTTAAATCCATATATTGGTATCTCACCCTTGCATATATCTGTTTTTCTAGTTTTGCAGTTGTTCCTTGGTACACGAGTACATATGGTGCAGAGGAGTTCCTAGCTTCACTTGATGATATTACTCCCGATCCTTGGAGAAGTTAGTAATAATGGTGAGAATTATGGGGGGTCTTTCCAGTAGATGTCTATTAGAGTGACCAGCTTAGGATTTTCTTTGGGTGATGTGTTTATGAGAAAGTAGGTGTTTATGGTTTGAAGCCTTTATATGGTTTAAAATTCTGTTGTGAATATTGAACTATTTTCAGGAGAAATCTGTACGTTGTAAAAGATTTTGTTTTTGAATAAAATCAGTCTATGTATGTTGGTGAGTATAATATAGTTTTACTATTGTGATGTGCGCACCACTTTTCGAAGAATTAAATAGAAAAATTTTTACACCCAGATTTTTTTGACTTAAGTTAAATAGATTTTCTGAAAGCAACCAGCAAATTTCTTTTTAATTTATTTCCTCACGTGTTCATGAGGTAATGCCCAAGAGGGGTGTATCAGAGTGGTATCAGAGCTGGTCGAGTCTTTCGGGAACCTTGGGGAATAAGTCTGTTGTGTTTTTGTTTCACTTTCAGTTGTATTCCAAGGATTTTATTCTGGAACGGTGATACCAGCTCTGAATGTGACATCGGGGTTGGGTTATGTTTTATGCTTTGGATGTTCATGTTTACGTTTTATCTTTTTACAACTTGTTATGTTTTTCCGTGTTGAGACGTTACAATGTGGTGCTTTCTATCCGGTTTTTATTTTATGAAATAAATGCATTTTTACTTTTATATATTTATATTTAAATGCTTTTTATAACATGCGGGGTAGAGGGTGTCACATTTAGTGGTATCAGAGCAGGTCTGTCCTATCAAGCCGTGGTATGAGTCTGTTGTGAGTCTGTTGTGTGCTCCTTTTTGAATTGTCTATACTTGTTATAGACAGTGATGCTTAAAGTTGTGAGCCTATCACTTTTTCCTGCTTAAAGTTCTTTGTATTTAATGACTGTGTTGGACATGAACAGGAACTCATGGCAAGAAGAGGCAGAACGATTAGGCAATCGATGACGCGTTGGCACTCCTTGCCAATGCAATCGGACAAGTTCAGAACAACAACAACGGAGGACCGGCTGAGTTTCAGGGTCTTGACAAGTTCTAGCGGAACAATCTACCGTTTTTCAAAGGAGCTTATGATCCTGAGGGAGCTTTGTTGTGGATGAGGGAGATCGAGAAGATCTTCAGAGCTATGGACTACAATGATCAGCAGCGAGTTATCTTCACCACCTTTATGCTCACTGAGGAGGATGAACACTGGTGGGAGAACTGTCGTTAGAGGATGGTGGCTGAGGGTACAACAATCACCTGGGCTGTGTTCAGAGATTGGTTTCTGGAGAAGTATTTTTCTGTGGATGTACGTGACAAGTAGGCAATGGAATTCTTGGCGCTGAAGTAGGGAAATATGTCAGTGGGCGAATATGCGGCAAAGTTCGAGGAGCTGGCTAGGTATTACACACCTTATCAGGTCATGGTTGATGATCGGTCAAAGTCTGTAAAGTTCGAGGATGGCCTTCGACCGGAGATCAAGCAGGCGATCTGTTATCAAGAGATCAGAGTCTTCCCAACCTTGGTGAACAAGTGCAGGATCTTTGAGGATACCTACAAGTCCAGGGTTGCTAGTTTCAGAAATTCAGATAGTCAGGGTAACAAGAAGATCGAGCAGAAGGGCAAGGGCAAGCAGCATTACGCTCCAGCCGGCCGGGATTTCAAACAGAGCGGCAGAAAGCCACAGTTTTCGTATGATAGGTCCAGAGGTGGTAACTCCAATTCCTCTAGGCCCATGAAGTGCGGCAAGTTCGGTGCACCAGATCACTTCACTACCCAGTGCAAGGAATCGGACGTCATCTGCTTTAGGTGTGGCAAGCCTGGCCACATCGGCCGGAATTGTGAAGGAGCAAAGCCAGAGCCTCCAAGTGCTAGCAAGAGTCAGCAGTCTCAGACTAATCGACTGAAGACCACTGGGAGAGTCTTTACTCTTAGTGGAGCTGAGGCCTCCGAGTCTGATGATTTGATTCAAGGTATGTGCTTAATTGATGGAACTCATTTAACTGTATTGTATGATTCGGGTACTACACACTTGTTTATATCGCATGATAGGGTCAACAGTCTAAATTTGCCAGTTACTTTTCTTGAGTATGATTTGGTTGTTTCTACACCTACAAACAAGCCTGTTCTTACTTCTCATGCATGCAAGAACTGTCATATCACCATTAATGGTAGAAATTTTATTGTAAATCTTGTATGCTTACCTTTAAAGGACCTTGATGTCATTCTTGGCATGGACTAGTTATCTTCCAACCATGTCCTTTTGAACTGTTTCGATAAAACCATAGTTTTTGGAACTCTTGTGGAGTCTAAGGATCCAGTCTTTCCATCTGCCAACCAAGTTAAAGCTTCGATGAAAGACGAGGCCCAAGTGTACATGATGTTGTCTTCCCTAGAAGTAGAGAGCCCTCCTGATGTCGGAAGTGTGCCTGTTGTGTGGGAATTTCCTGAAGTGTTTCTGGGGGATGTTTATAACTTGCCCCCTGAGAGAGATGTCGAGTTCATCATAGACTTAGTGCCTGGCACCGGGCCAATATCCATAGCACCCTATAGAATGTCTCCTCTAGAGCTAGCTGAGTTGAAGAAATAAACAGAGCATATGACCCAAAAGCAGATTATTAGGCCTAGCGTATCCCCCTGGGGTGCACCAGTGTTGCTAGTAAAGAAGAAGGATGGCAGTATGAGGTTGTGTGTTCGACTATCGACAACTCAACAAGGTGACCATTAAGAATTAGTATCCCCTCCCTAGGATTGATGATCTTATGATAGATTTGAGATCAGGGTACCATCAGATTCAAGTTAAGCCCGAGGACATCCCGAAGACAGCGTTTAGGATGCGTTATGGTCACTATGAGAACCTGGTTATGCCCTTTGGTGTGACCAATGCCCCTGCTGTGTTCATCGACTACATGAACAAGACCTTTCACCCTTACTTGGATAAGTTTGTGGTGGTTTTTATAGATGACATCTTAGTGTACTCCAAGACCAAGGAGGAACATGAGGAACACTTGAGGGTTGTCTTGCAGACCCTTAAGGAAAAGCAGTTGTATGCTAAGTTGTCTAAGTGTGAGTTCTGGCTAGGAGAGGTGAGTTTCTCAGGACACGTTATCTCTAAAGGTGGCATAGCCGTGGATCCGGCTAAGGTTGAGACGGTGCTCCAGCGGGAAGCGTCAAAGTCAGTGACCGAGATTAGGAGTTTCTTGGGTTTAGTAGGGTATTATAGGAGGTTTAAAGAAGGTTTCTCTAAGTTAGATTTACCCTTAACCCGCCTCACCAAGAAGGGACAACTGTTTGTGTAGGACTCTAAGTGTGAGGAAAGTTTCCAAACCCTTAACGATAGGTTAACATCAGCATCAGTGTTAGTTTTTCCAGATCATAGTAAACCTTTCGTAGTGTATTGTGATGCATGAATCAAGGTTTAGGTGGAGTGTTGATACAAGATGGTAAGGTAGTAGCTTATGCCTCTAGGCAGTTGAAAACCCATGAGAAGAACTACCCTACCCATGACCTAGAGTTAGGAGCTGTGGTGTTTGCCATAAAGATCTGGAAGCATTACCTTTATAGAGCAAAGTTTGAGGCCTTTAGTGATCATAAGAGCTTGAAGTATCTCTTTGATCAGAAGGAGTTGAATATGATGCAGCGTAGGTGGATGGAGTTTTTAAAGGATTATGAGTTTGATCTAACCTACCACCCAGGAAAAGCCAATGTAGTGGCAAATGCTTTGAGTAGGAAAACCTTGCACATCTCTGCTTTGATGGTTAGGGAGATGGATCTGATTGAGGAGTTTAGAGACCTGAGTTTAGCTTGGGAAGTTACCCCTAAGAGCATTAGGCTTGGAACCTTGAAGGTTACCAACAGTTTGATGGATTAAGTTAGAGAGGGTCATAAGATAGACCAGTTTCTCTTAGACCAGAGAGAGTTACTCGCTCAGGGCAGAAACCTTAGCTTTAAGGAAAGAAGTGATGGAGTTTTGAGGTTCAAAGATAGAGTCTGTATATCGGATGTTCCTGAGCTTAGGAAGTTGATCCTCGAAGAAGGACATAGGAGTGGTCTGAGTATGCACCCAGGTGCCACCAAGATGTATCAGGATCTTAAGCCCATGTTTTGGTGGCATAGGATGATGAAAGATGTGACTGAGTTTGTGTACGCTTGTTTGCCAAGTTGTACATCAAAGAGATAGTTAGGCTACATGGTGTACCATCTAGCATAATATCTGATAGAGACCCAAGGTTTACCTCTAGGTTTTGGAAAAGTTTGCAAAAGGCCTTAGGAACAAAGCTTAGGCTTAGTTCAGCTTATCACCCACAGACTAATGGTCAGTCTGAGCGAACCATCAAGTCCCTAGAGGATTTGCTTAGAGCTTGTGTGCTAGAACAGTCGGGCAGTTGGGACAAGTTCTTGCCCCAGATAGAGTTTACCTACAACAATAGTTTTCATTCCAGTATTAGGATGGCACCTTATGAAGCTCTTTATGGGAGGAGATGTAGGAAACCCTTGTGTTGGAGTGAACCTGGTGATTGTGTTGTGTTAGGACCTGAAGTGGTGCAAGAAACCACATATAAAGTGAGGATGATTCAGGAAAAGATGACAGTGGCACAAAGTAGGCAAAAGCGCTATCATGACAAAAGAAGGAAGGCGTTCGAATTCCAGGAAGGTGACCATGTGTTCTTGAGAGTTACCCCGACAACTGGGGTTGGTAGAGTGATGAAGGCGAGAAAACTTACTCCTAGATTCAATGGTCCTTACCAAATTCTAAAAAGAGTCGGCGAAGTCGCCTACCAAATAGCTTTACCACCGTTCTTGTCCAATCTTCACAGTGTCTTTCATGTGTCTCAACTCAGAAAGTACATTCATGACCCTAGTCACGTGATGGTACTCGATACCATACGGTTAAAAGAGAACTTGAATTTTGAGGTATTACCCCTTCGAGTCGAGGATAGGAGGGTGAAGCGGTTAAAAGGCGAGGAGATTCCCATGGTCAAAGTCGTTTGGAGTGGGGCTACTAAGGAAAGTGCTACGTGGGAGCTGGAAAGCAAGATGATGGAGTCGTATCCGCACTTTTTCAATCGAGGTGAGTATAAATTTCGAGGACAAAATTTTTATACGAGTGGCGGAGTTGTAACACCCCGTTTTTTGTTAAGTGCTTTTGTGTTTGCCTTGTTTGTTAGGAAGTTTAGAATGGGCTAAGTGGGGTTTTAGGTGGAAAGTCCATTTCTTAGGACTGTGTCTTCTGACTGTCTGAGTCACAAGCACGGTCGTGCTTAATGGAAAGCACGACCGTGCTAGTTGGGAAAGTGTGTCTCGCTGACGCTAAGTTGAGCACGCCCGTGCTCAATAGTGAGCACACCCGTGCTAAATAGCAGACCCTGCCCCGTAAGCGCTAAGTTGAGCACGACCGTGCTAAACGAAGAGCACGACTGTGCTCGGGTCTGAAGCTTTATAAATAGAACAGTAATCGAGTGTTTTAGTTGTAAACCCTATTTTGGCACGTCAGCCACCCTAGTGCGGCTACACCTTGTTTCTTCCCTAGTTTCTCTAAATCCATCGCTTTCTTGGAGTTTTGGGGGTTCCTTGGGAAGCTTAGTTGGTCTGTGCCAATCTTAGAAGGTAACGATTCCTCCTCTTTTGGTTCCCTTTCTGTTGTTTAAGTTTGGGAACTAATTGGTTAACTTTCCTTGTTTGACGAAGGCTTTGAAGCTGATCGAGCCGCTTAGAGGATCGTGTTGGTTGTCGTTTGGTCTACCATTTGAATTATTGCTACCGGATTCTTCATACCAGGTATTGGGAGAAGGATAGTGTAGACATTAGGCAATGGGGTAGCGTAAGATGAGGGGTTCCCATAGTCCCGTTGTATATTGTTAACTGTTTTGCTTATTTATGAGTATGTCATGTTTTGTTTAATTATATGGTTAATTGCTACATTTATTGGTTAGTTATTTGGTATGCCTATTTGTTATAATTGTTAAATTGTTCATGATGTGGTATGCTCTATTAATCTGTTTTATGCCATGAGTTTGGTAGAATTGGTATGAATACCTATGTTATGAATATTGCTGTTGTGTTATGGATTATGTTGACTGCATTGATTGGCTGAGTGTTGGTTGATGTTGAAACAGTTAACAAGACCCTAATTGAGTAAATAGGACTCTTAATTAACATGACGATTAAAGGACTTAATTACCCAAATTGCTTATAAAATATAGATTGATATCAATGAGAGGTGAGTTACTGTTTGATGGTCCTTGACTAGACCCTAGGATCTGATTTGAAGTGTTGGGGAGTTTTGGCTCCAAGAACATAAGTTGAATCTGCCCAGAACAATACGGCTGGTCCAGGAGCACGACCGTGTTGAATAGGGAGCACGCCCGTGCTCCCAGTTGAATTCTGGAACATGGCCGCGCATTGAGCATGACCGTGAAGGACAGTGAGCACGACCGTGCTCCACTTAAGTGGCAGCACGACCATGCTGGGGTGAGCACGCCCGTGCTCCCCTTACTGGTCAGAATCTGAAATTAAGAGAACTAAGGGGTGTTTCACCCCAAATGCCCCCAATTATGTAATAACACACTAATCGAATAAAGAAGAGTTGGATAACTTAATTAAAGACTAATTAAAATGAAACAAGGATAATAAGTTGGCTAAGTCTGTACCCATTGGGTTGCCGCACGTTGATAAGCTTTGGTGCTTTTTGGCAAAAGTGGCCTCGATGCTTTTTGGTCGAGGTGTTGATGAGTTGAACCTTGGTGCTTTTTAGTCAAGGAGGCCTTGACTAGTAAGAGTCGGGGTGTTGATGTTGTTGATAATGGTGATAAGTCTTGGGTGCTTATTGGCCCAAGCAAAGGAGGTGGTTGCCTTGTCTGTAGTTGTGCTCATGCATTCATACGTTGAAGTTGTTAGTGGGGGAAGATCAACACAGGGGAGGTCGTCCTAGAGTACGATGATCTGGCCAAGTCTCGGTGGTTCACCCAAGGTTTGGTGGACAGTGTGCTCCCGCGGTGGCGCATCCTCGTTATGGTGCGTCGGCTATCCAAGGGGTTCACCCATGGTTTGGTGAACTGCCGGTATTGGTGCTTTTTGGCCAATATGGATATGTAACTCCAAAGTTGCCTTTCTGAGATAGTTTGGATCCACATGCATAATGGAGTAGCGGAGTAGTGTTGCACCGCATAGCATACGTTGGTTGATTTAATATGTTGATATAATTATATGTTGATGCTAAATGATGAAAATGCTATGTATATGATGTATGTTCATCTTGCTTACTATCTCCATGCCGATGTGTTTATAGGTTTTCTTACTCCCCGTTTTCTCTGTTTCTGTTGTTGGCATGTATCTCTTTATGTAGAGGACAGTGATCAGCCAGTGGAGGAGTGACTCTGAGGAGCTGCGACTCAAGTTAGGATTTATTAGTAGTTATAGTTGTTTTTAGTTTCAGTTTCAGTTGTATTCCGAGGATTTTATTCAAGAACGGTTATACCGGTTCTGTATGTGACATCGAGGTTAGGTTGTGTTTTATGCTTTTGATGTTGATGTTTATGTTTTATCTTTTTACAACTTGTTATGTTTTTCCGCATTGAGATGTTACAATGTGGTGCTTTCTATCCGGTTTTTATTTTATGAAATAAATGCATGTTTTAGTTTTATATCTTTATATTATGTCCACAATTTGCCCCCGAGCATTACTCTTATTATCCAAGTATTTTGGCTTTTCTTGAATGAACATGATATGCTATTTAATTTTGGTGAAAATGAATTCGGGTCCATGCTTTTGATTAACTGAACAGGTTATGTGTTCTAGGTTGCAAATTTTTAGTATGTTGATGAAGCTCGGACTATGGCAGAGGAGGCATCACAAAAAAAGAGCAATGGAGACTTTGAACAGTTCAGAAAGAACACATTACTGGGATGAGTTTCTTAGAGACAAGTATCGAGAGCATAAAGTTGAGGAGTTTAATGCCTTGGGCAATTGGAAGGAAATCGCAAGGTGGTATGCGATTGTGGTTTCATGCCATTTTCTTCTGACTTGTATTAATTTGCAGAGGAAATATTATTGGTGCATGTTGTCGTTAACGAGTTTGTGTGAGGTTTTATTCAGCAGTGCCAATACATATTCTGGATGCTCTCTAATGTTGCTTTTTACCTTAGTATGGTCTTATGGAACTTGTTCCTTTTTATTTTCCTCTAAATATATGATGACATATGCTAATGACTTGTATGAGAAAGGAATGGAGTAGTTAATTTTTTTTCTAGTTTTCATTTTCTGTACCTGTTTTTTTAATTTACGTTTTAGTTAAGGTAGTATATATTATTCCCTTACTTTCCAGATGGTTTCTATTGATGAGGATGACCTTGCTGGTCTTGAAGATGTAAGCTCTGATGGTGAAGATGACAATTATGAAGCACAACTTACTGATGGTGATTCAAATTCAACTGGATCTGTTTCTGCTAGAAGGCCTTATAAAAAGAAAGCTCGTGGTATATATCAATCTTTAATTAATTTTTTAGATAGCATTTGTACAAATTTTGAAGAGGTTACTTCTTTTCCGTTTATCTTTATGTATTGAAGAAAGGGTTTTGCATGGCAATATCTGTAGTTTATCTCACTTTGTGTGTCAATTATATGTTTGGGGTTGGTGATTTTGATCGGAAGGAGTTTACTTCCCGCATGAAACAGAAGACTTTTATGGTTGTCTCTATTCATATGTGCACTTTAAGTGTTTAATTTTGTATTTTGAATTATATAGATATGTGCTGATCAAATCGAGCGCTCTTGAAGGTCTGCACACCAAGAGGTTAGTGCTTAATAGTGTTTTAATAAGTGAACTAACTGAACATCTAGTGGAATTTCATTTGATAATGGGCCTAAAGACAAGTTTCAAATGTCAATATGAATAAAATGGATTCAGGTAGTAAACTTAATGGCAGCTGCTGAGTGTGTATGTCAGCCAAGTCAACTGTTATTTGATTAATTTTTAATGTTTTTCTTCTTTTGGATGTGCATCGGTTGGTTTTATCTCGTTTCATCCATAGTAGTTTTCACATTTAGATTTGGAATACATACTTAAAGTAAATGTTAGGACAAAGGGATACATAAAATTTTTTTGTGGTAATTTATCTAACTTTATGTGTGAAGTTTTTTTCGCGGTGAGCCTAGTGAGCATGTTCTGTCAAGGATCCAATTGCTTTAGGGTCCATTAGATACGCATTAATGCACATGACAGCACAAGACAAGCAGGACAGCTGTAACACCCCTCTTGGGTATTACTTTGTGAACACATGATGAACTAAATTAAAAAGATATTTTCTGGTTGCTTTCGGAAATTAATTTATTTTAAGTCAGAAAATCTGAGTGTAAAAATTTTTCTTCTACACACTTCGGAAGATTATGATACACACAGCAAAAACAGTACGTCTACAATATACTTATCAACACATATACACCAATTTCTTTTTTTTTTATAAACAAACCTTCTACAACATACAAACGTTTCTCAAAAGTCTTTTGTTATATACTATATGAAAATTATCAAGACACCCATACTAAGCTTCTTAAAACAGACATTCTCAAACACAAACCTAAGCCGGTTGCTTTACAAGACACTCACTAATAAACTCCCGTGATCATCCCTATGATCACACACCTCTTCCTGCAATCTGGACTTAAGTCTCCAAGTGACTTAAGGAACTCCTCTACAACATCTGTACTCATGTACCAAGGTAGAACAGCAAAACCAGAAGAACAAGTATATGCAAGTGTGAGAACCAATATATGGATTTTAAAACGATAACTACATGCGTGACACACACAAAATAACATATACACATATATATTCACAACCACATAAAATTATCAGAAATAAATAAGATAGTTTATCAGGGTCTCATACCCGACAGTCATCGTCATTTGAAAAAATGCACGACATTTCAAGGTTCAACATCTAACCTTTATACCTAATCTCTGGAGATTCCAAACCTCCTTTAATTTTGAGAAGATCAAGCTCTTGCATGGCACATTGTCAACGGAAAAAACAATGGTCAACACAATACATGGCACACTATCCAACTTCTTGGTACAATGGTCAACATGGATCATGGCACACTGTCCGAACTCCCGGCACAATGGTCAACACAATACATGGCACATCGTCCAAAACTCCCGGTATGATGGCCAACACAGATCATGGCACATTTCCCACCAAGTCATAATGGTCAACGCGAGACATGGCACATTGTCCAAACATTCTGGTACAATTAATGGTCAACATGATAAATGGAACATTTTGTCCATATGGTCAACATGATAAATGGCACATTGTTGATTCTGGTTCTAATTATTTCCAGGTGGTCGGAAATATGGTTTCCTTTGCACTAGTTTTCCTTCCTGATTCTGAAATTGATCTTTGAACCTAGATGGTCCTCCAACATTTCCTCTATTGTCTCTTCCTTTCCTCATCTGCTCTATCTTTCGACACATCTCGACTAGAGCTTGAAAGTTTCTAAGTTGCAGTGGTAAAATAGATTCTTTGATCTCAAATCTTAAGCCTGCTTCAAACCTCTCTCATTTCCAGCTTTCATTAGGTTGCACTTGAAAGAAACGGAAATATTTGGTGAGCGATTCAAACTTCGTCGCATACTCCCCAACAAACAGATCTCTTTGTTGTAACTGTAGAAATTCTTGTTCCTTCGCAATTCTAGTACTTTTTGGGAAATACTTGTTCAGAAATGAGTTTTGGAACACATCCCAAGTTATTTCCTGCTGATCAGCTTCCAGAAGTTGTTTAGTACCTTTCCACCAGTACTCCGCATCTCCTACCAATAGAAACGTAGCATATGAAACCTTAACTTCTTCTGGGGTAAGAATGAGTTTAAAGAATTTCTCCCATTCTTGGATCCACAAGTCAACTTTCTCAAGTTCAGTATCCCCATGGAAATGTGAAGGATTCTGGCATCGAAATGAAATCAGACCTCTGCCTTCCGCAGCTTGTTGATTCTGAGCAGCCATAGTAGTTGTCTGCATAGTAATAGCAGCTGCAACATTCTCCATTGCTTGTGCGGTATCATCCACTCCACCTTCATAGTTATCATCCATATTGCAACGGCCACCAAGGTGACCATCTCTAAGACCCCTTCCACGACCGCGTCCACGTCCTCGTTCACGTCCACCTTCTAGTTCTGGTTCCGGTTCCATAACTGATCTATCAGACAAATTCAGTCAGTCCGCAACCAGAAACTGAAACGTATCCTTACGTGGCTAAAGCACATTTCTTCTAAGAAGTAATTCAGTCAATGTACCATCTACTGTTCATAGATTGTCACAAGGTCTCAACTACATCAAAACCCATCAAAATACACCTACTTGTGTACTATCACACTGTTTCGACAAGGAAACAATTCAAGTAAGGTCCAACTAGAGATCACACAACAAAAACATAACAGACCTATTCCCCAAGGTTCCCGAAAGACTTGACCAGCTCTGATACCACTCTGTAACACCCCCCATGGGTATTACTTTGTGAACACATGCGGAACTAAATTAAAAAGAAATTTGCTGGTTGCTTTCGGAAATTGACTTATTTTAAGTCAAAATCTGGGTGTAAAAATTTTGCTTCAACACACTTCGGAAGATTATGATACACACAACAAAAACAGTACGTGTACACTATACTTAACAACACATATACACCAATTTCTTTTTTTTTTTTTTATAAACAAACCTTCTGCAACATACAAACTTTTCTCAAAAGTCTTTTCTTATATACTATATGGAAATTATCAAGACAACCATACTAAGCTTCTTAAAACAGACATTCTCAAACACAAACCTAAGCTGTTCGCTCTACAAGACACTCACTGATAAACTGTCGTGATCATCCCTATGATCACACACATCTTCCCGTAATCCGGACTTATGTCTCCAAGTGACTTAAGAAACTCCTCTGCAACATCTGTACTCATGTATCAAGGTACAACAGCAAAACCAGAAGAACAAGTATATGCAAGTGTGAGAACCAATATATGGATTTTAATATGATAACTACATGCGCGACACACACAAAATAACATATACATATATATATTCACAACCACATAAAATTTTGAGAAATAAACTAGATAGTTTATCAAGGGGTCTCATACCCGACAGTCATCGTCATTTGCAAAAATACAAGGCATTTCAAGGTTCAACATCTAACTTTTATACCTAATCTCCGGAGATTCCAAACCTCTTTTCATTTTGAGCAGATCAGGCTCTTGCATGGCACATTGTCAATGAAAGAAACAATGGTCAACACAATACATGGCACACTGTCCAACTTCTTGGTACAATGGTCAACACGGATCACGGCACACTGTCCAAACTCCTGGTACAATGGTCAACACAATACATGGCACATTGTCCAAAACTCCCGGCATGATGGCCAACACAGATCATGGCACATTGCCCATCAAGTCATAATGGTCAACGCGAGACATGGCACATTGTCCAAACATTCTGGTACAATTAATGGTCAACATGATAAATGGAACATTTTGTCCATAAAAACACATTGCCCATTAGGGTACATTGATCAAATTTACATGACGCATTGTCCGTCAAGGTACAATGACCATCGCGATAAATGGAACCTTTGTCCATTAAAAACACATTGTGCATTAAGGTATAATGATCAATACCGGCATTTCTGCTAACTAATGTATGTAAAACATTTTGTTTTCGTCACTTTTCTTTGTCGTTCATTCTTTCCTTGTCGAAGCTCAAAGGCTTACGACCATCCAAATTTTTAAACATTTAAGTGCGTCTTTCAATTTCGATAATAGGACTCCAAGTCTGAATGTGCAAATCACAAAGGCCTAGACCGATGCATTCAACCTTAGGTTCGTAGATTATAAAGCACAAAACTTATATAACTTTTATAGGACAAAATAGTCCAGAACTTCACCTTTAGGACATACAGTCCATACCATAGAACACTAGAACCCCGACGTCTCGGCCACTAGGTTCATTTTTCAATTCTAAAGTCATTTTCTTTCTGTAAAACACCAATCAAAACAAAACTACACAACTTATCCAAGTTGTTGGAAATAACACCATTGTATAAAAAAAATTTGCATAAAATCCTTTTACGTTGGAAATGCATTTATAAAATCATTAAATCACTTAAAAACTCATTATCTTCCAAAAGTCTTTGCTTTGAACCTTAGTTCCAAAAAAATATTGTTTTGACATTCATTCTCTGTTTTAACCAATGTTGCTGCTTTTAAGAATACTTTCCATAAACATTATCGGAATTGTCCGTCGCTTGACGTTTTAAAAACGTTTTAAGTCAAAATTTGACTTTTCTAACAAAATAATTTTCCCAACACCATAATAAAATTATTTTTGAACCTTGTTTTTTTTATAATATTTAGAAATTTCTTACGTACAAATAAGCAGTGCTAAAATATTTTCACGATTACGCCCTCACTGATTCATAATTCACTCTTAGGCCGTTAAATCATTAAAATAATAATATTTTCCATTGTTCCACATTTTTAACCAATCAAAATATTAAGTAATCTTATATTACTATATTCTACCAAATAAAAATTCATTATTTCTTATAAAGCTTTTTAACGCTTTTATCTTTTTAATTAATTGAGCACTGACCACTGTCAGGCTTTTCACTCAACAATCAACATACATAAACATTTCACATCAACGTTATAGCATATAATACAGTTTATAACATGCGTTAAAACACAATAACAATTAACTGCAGATAATCAATTCAAAGCAGATAATAACAGCATATAAATTAACTATGCAAGACACCACAAACACACTCAAATAAATTATATATACCACATACTAATAGCATATAGCTATCGGAAAAATCCCTCAGGTACTCCCCTTACCACTTGAAGATTTTTCCTTCCGAATTAAAGTTCCGTCAAACGTCTGGCTTCCGTAAAATCGTACACGATTTATACAGAAATCATCCTTCAACAAACCACAATAAAAAACATCAATCAATCAACTAAATACACCTACATTCCTACATTAAGGGTTTCGGCCATGAGGTGTCCATGTGGCTAAGAATTTTCAAAAATTCCTAAGCTCTTGGAATTAACTATAATAGGTATTCATTAGATCAAAACAAGTGTTATACTTGAAACAAGTAGTATAATAGGCTAGATACTTTCTTTTGTTTCAACATCATGGATTTAATATACATATGTGCTAAAAATATTGAATTAAGTATGGTTTTTCAAAAAAATTGAACAACGTTCCTCCATTTACACAAGGTTAGGTTCGACCTTGTCAAAAAAAATAGGAAAGAAATTTTTGTTTTACTCATGCTTTTGAATACCACCAATATAGATGATTACAAGATCATGGAAATTGGTTTCATGAAAATAGGAGTTTTCTATGATTTTCCATGGATTTTTGAAGATTCTAGATCTAAGAATAGGAAATGATGATCATGGCCTTGAAACATGAAAATGAATGAAGAACCTATAGCTTATTGATGATGAGGAGTAAGGTATACCTCTTGGAATTTGAAAATGAGCAAAGAATCTACTAGTTGCTTCACACTTTTTGGCTATGGAAACCTAGAGTTTTTGGAGAGAAAATGAGAGGAAGAAGATGATGACTTGATGAAAATGAGTGAAATGGCCTAAGTGAGGATGTTTTGGCCGTGGATTTCAAGGGTAATTAGGATAGGAATTTGTCATTTTTAGGGACAATGTAGTAATCTTCACTTAGGCAAAATTGTGATTAAACTTAGGACTTAAGGACAAATTAGTAACTTAACCCTAATGTAATCATGACAAAGTTTGTGGTGAGGATTTGTTGGAGATGTGGCTAATTCTCCACCACAGAAACAAGATGAAGATTCCTTAACCATAGTTATAAATTAACTAGGATAGCTTAGGTTAGGGGTATTTTGGTCTTTTTCATTTAACTCATCATTACGTTCATTAATTGCTAGGTGAGTCACCCCTATGACTCACCACCCTAAGTGACAAGTTATCTCAACATCCGATGTCGGGTTTTGTCTCTACACGTCCGATCTCAACTCGATCGATTACTCGATTTAGGTTTTACGCCCAAAACAAGTATAATAAACTATTTATTTTGAAAATTTTAAAAATAACCTATATCGTTGGAAATGAGATATAAAATCTATTCATTTCTTTCATTAGTCAAAAATAGGTTTTCTGATTAGTAAAATCTTACTGTCAGTGAAAACGCAGATCGGGTTTCGTCTGAATTTTCAACCAAAAATTTAACCGTATAATTATAAAAATAAGTATAATATGAATATGACTTTGGTTTTTCCAAAATTATTTTCTAATTTTCAGATAAAAATATAAATATTTATTTATATTTATACCGATCTTAGAAAGCAGAAAAATCGGGGTGTTACAACAGCACAATACAACCCCTTGAGTCACATGACAACTTTTTGTTATGTACATCGTTTGATAGATAATGGACAGCACAAGTAAAATAATATTAATTTTACTATGATACCCTTTGTAATATTTTATTATATATTAATATATAATATTATTAATATATATTATTAATATATGTAAGTATTAGCCAATATATATTTTATAATATATAGTATATATGATAATATATTATTACTACCATAATAATATTATATATATTATTAATATGTGATATATAACGTTAAAGTTCTATCAAATATATGTGAGGGGGAGAGAGAGGGAGATAGAGGGGGGAGAGGGAGATAGAGGGGGAGAGAGAGGGAGATAGAGGGAGGGAGGGAGGGGGAAAGGGAGAGAGATGTAAGGATAATTTTGTCTTTTGAGAGAGAGATAGATGTATGGATAATTTTGTCTTTTTTGGTAGTCTGTTCATGGGACAAAAAGTTGTCCCATGGTTTGGTGGGGGACAAAATTTTGGGTTTTTGTCTCGTCCCTCACCCCCTTTTTTGTCATGTCCCCTGACCACTTTTCAGATCCAACAGGGGATGAAAATTTTTGTGTTGTCCAGTCCCCTGCATTTTTGCAAATCAAACGCACCCTTATAGTTTAGGTAATAGGTGCTTGTAGTTCTGCCGTAAAATATATTTGGAGCCATTATTAATGTTTGAGATACAAGGGATAATTTAGTTAAGGCTTGAGTGGTCTCAATCTAATGATGTTTGTGATGTTATGGGCTAGAGTAATATATTCTATTCCATTATCACTAGTGCAGGAAACACTTTTTACAGCGGTTAAAAGTGACTTGTGACGTCGGTTATGTAGGCGACGTTGCTTAAACTTGTAACGTCCATTTTCCAACCGTTGTTACAAGTATATCTGTAACAATGGTTATTGAGACAACCGCCTTAACAAGTGGAGGATTGAATATCAAAGGAATGTTACAAGTTAACTTGTAACAGCGATTGGTTTTATAACCGCTTTTACAGGTTAACTTGTAATAGCAGTTTTGGAATGAACTGCTGTCATATGTGACTTGTAACGTCGGTTATATTCTTAACCATTGTTACAAGTGTTTTTTTTTTAATTTGTTTGCTTTCAGTTTACTTCACAAACATTGCACCTGCTTTGAGATATTCACACGGACACCAGAAATTCATACCAAATGGCATAATCAAGCTATATTTCTATATATATGTAAATATCATACAACATATATACACTATACCAAAATTGAATAAGCTAACTAATTAATTAAGTCATGATCATACACAATCTAATAATGTACTAAGTAACTAAAACATTACATGCAACCCTAGCATCTAAGTCTATTTGTTTCTCTTTAGCATACTCAAAAAAGAACTCTGCAAACTGCTCCCTCAAGCTTGTGAATTCCTTAAAAGTCAAGCTAGATTCATTGTTGAAAGCCTGCACAGGTTCCAATTAATGCAACATTAATTAAATTAATTCAATAACAAAAACAGAATATATATATATATATATATATATATATATATATATATATATGTGTGTGTGTGTGTGTGTGTGTGTCTAACAGTGGAGACAATGTCTAACATATGTCTCATGACATAGTAGGCACACTCCCAACCGCCAACTAGTAATTAATAATTGAATGGTTATGAATACCTGGGGTGAAAGAGTCTTCCCCCTCTGCTGCGACAGATTCGATGGACCACCGACTTTGTTCTTATCCTAAACAATTAACAAAGATAAAGCATTAGTAAATATTGTCAAGTCATTTCAATTGTAAATAGAGAAAGACATAATTAATATAATGAATATGAATACCTTAGGTGCCACCAACTCATCATCGTCCCGCTCCTCATTATCATCAACCAACACATGTTGACCTGGACAGCTCCCCTTTGTACTCACATGTGAATGTTGGAAAATTGGGTTTCCTTCGTTTTGCATAGATGATATAAGAGTCCGGAGAGCCCCTGGGTCCTTTAAAAGAGACCGGATAACATCCTCTCTAATATTTTCCGCGAGTAGCTGCTCCCGTTCGCCCATGGTTTGCTCATGTGAACGTGATCCATGGAATTGACGAATGCCCACTTGCCCACCAACACCAATGAATCGGCCAGGGTGGTCATCTTTGTCTAAGGCAGCGGTCAGGATATCCTGACGACCCTCTGAACTAACGATCCTTGCGAGCTTTGTTCCTTCAGTGAAGCTTACAAAGACGAAATTCAAAATAATGTGTAAGCTAACCTAAAAGTTTGTTACAAAGTACAAGTAGAATTAAATATTAATTACTTACAATCTTTTCAGTAACAGCGTGTGTGGGCTCAGATTTAATAACCCCCGACTTTGTCTTTCGACCTTCAATCCATGTATCCTCCCGTGAGGGTGGAGAGGATCAATAACTGTATCCTCATCTCCTGTTTCTTCCTGCCTCTTCTTCAACTTTGCCTCCATTATATTATGTCAAACCATTTTATAGCAATGTTTTAAAAATCGGTTCAACCGGAGAACCGGAAAGGTGAGTGGTTCAAGGTTCAACCGAATCAACCGGTTGAACCGGTGGTCGAACCGGTATACCTGTTCAAGTCTAACCGATATACCTATATATATAGTTACTTAAAGAGATCAATAAATAATTAAAATTTCAATCTAAGTTACCATAGTAAGTCCAAATTGTTCACCAACCAAACAAGACCACAACACAAATCCAATTTACAATGTTAAATTTTAAAGTAATGTGCAACAAATAGAATCTTGAAAATAGTATATTAACAATTCATGATCAAAGCTTCTCAAATCCAGGTGCATCTTGATTCAACCAAGCATGTGTATCCTCATTATCAAAATAACTTTCATCAACACTAGCATTATCTATAGCAAATGATTGAAGATCAATTTCTCCACTTGGACCACCTCCATCAACTTGTTCTACATAGCTTCATATTATCAAAATAACATACAATCAATAGAGAATATAACTTACATTTTATAAGATGTAATGTAACAAAAGTCAAATTCAAAGTTGGTTTACACTATTTAGTAATTACTAACCTTTCTTTAGATTAGAAACATTATTTGGAATTGATTGATCATCATAAACCATTTTCTCTAACTCATCATATTCAAGCAATGGAGAATCATATTCTTCCATAACCAAAAATTCATTGTCCTCTATGCTCCCATAGTCAATAGAATCAAAAGATCTCTTCTTGCTCATCTTTTTTGTCAAATTTTGTTTCTATTTCAGTAAAAGAAAAACAAATGCATACATCTCTGATTTTGAACTTAAGCACAAACCAGTGAAACCACCACCCTAGGGGTGTAAAATCGTGGCCTCTCAAAGGACTTAAAGGAGTGTAAACAAGTAGAAGGAAGGGAAAGACACCATAGCCCATACATAACAGATCTAAAAAAAAACGCCACTAGAGGGGCAAACCCATCTCACCGTCTTTAGTCGATGCCAAGCAGAGAGGAAGTGGGAGGCGCTGTCGTGCGCCTTTGCATCATTGTCCGGAAAAGTGTCACCGTCGGGTTCGTGAGGAGGGAAGGGCACCGCCGTCTGGTTCGTGAGCACTGAGTAGGGAAGGGTTTTCAAAGGGTTCTGGAAGAGGGTTTTCAAAGGGTTTTGAATGAAGGGAAAAGTTTCTGATGGTTTTTTTTTAATTTTTTAACTTTAAAAAATTAGAAAATCTCTTTAGAGTTGAACCGGACGGTCGGCCGGTTTCGGTTCTTGGACGATTAAACCGGTTTTTGGGCTTTTTCAATGGTTGGACCGCTATAAAGATTCTATGGTCCAACCAGAACCGATAACATGACCGGTCGACGGTCGGACCGGTTGAATCGGTCAACGGTCAAACCGGTTGAACCGGTTTTTAAAACACTGGTTTATAGCCACCACGAGACATATGGTGTTTGTGGACATTTTTTTTCTGGATCTCCATCTCATTTTCCCTTTTCTCCTGATACAAATAGCAAGTAGTTAATTCAGTTAAATAAAAAACATTAGGTTGGCCTATTATAAAAAAATTTAACTTCAACTAACTAGATAGGCATGCGAGCATCGGATCGCCACAAACTAGTCCCACGTATCTCGATCAAAGAAAGGGTAATCATCAGTAGGAGACTTGTTGGCCTTCTTTCCAAAGATGTAATTACTAGACAAGGTTGACTTAAACCCCATCCAAAGCTTCGCAGCTAGTGAAAGAACTTTCTTCTTCATAGCTGCAGTATTCGGCATATCAAAATGGGCCAACATTACAGAACAAAATAGAGGAATTAATGTATGAAAATATGCTTAATACAATAGATACAAACGAAGAGGTTAAGAGTTACTTTATCTTGAGTGACTTCCAAATCTAATTTTTCATGTTCTGTGGTACTTTAGCTCATTCCTCAATCAATATGCTAGCATGGCTTTTAGCTTGCACAACCAAGAAACTAGAAAAATCCTTACCATGTGGTCCAATAGCCTCTCCATAACTATAACACTCAATCTGCCACTTCATATTTTTAGGAAGGCGGGTGGTCAATTTTTTCATGGTGGTGCATGATCTAAACCTCTTTTTGGAAGTGGTACTAGCTAGCTGCATCGCCCTGTGAAGGAGGCATACCAGTCGACAAGGGACTACCAACACCGCCCTATGAATCAGCTATATATATATGTATGCCTGTTTATAAGAGTTATAGCTGTTATTAATTATTATTTTGTTGATAAGAGTTTTGAAATAAAAAATCAGTAATTTTATTAGGAGAATGCTAACAATAACAGGATGCATTACAATAAGAAGAAAGCATACGCTTTGACCTAGAGTACAATTCTTAATGATGATAACCAAGCAAATAAAGTCACAGAGAAGTAATATGTAGTTGAAACCATGTAAAAACAAAACAACCACAAACAGATTATTTATATGAATTAACTTTATTGGGGCAACTCCAAACTATATTTGCTTAAGAAAGTTAAAAATAATAAATTAGTATATTATCTAATAAAAATAAGAAATTCTTCATAACCAACATAAAAGTGAAGCATGAATGCTCAAGTCATGTATGTTATCTAATAACTGTAATAAAAAATATCAAGCCTACAAACAGATAGATAGTTTCTGCAAAACAAAAGATTCATAAACCATAAAATCATGGGCATCATTCAAACAAATCAAGAAACTGAATGACATAACAAAAGCATAACAAAAGATTCATAAACCAGAAAGGCGTATCAAGCAACTAAATGGCATCAAGTACAGAGGAAGAACGAAGGAGCTTACTCGAGCTGTGAAAGAAATGAGGGAACCAAAAGGGACTCGGTTGTGTAGGAACTACAATCCTTCTCAACACTGCCTCGATAGTTTCTGCAAAACCAAAAAATGTTTGAGGGAAATGGGACAAATGGCAAATACAAGAAAGAGGGTACAGAAATGGTTAGGGCATTACTTACGTCAAGATTGAGAGAGAGAAGAGGACGGTGGAGGACAGTGGCAGAGGCGACAGTGACTTTGCAGAGAGAAGAGGGAATAAAAGTTTGCAACAAAGATGAAGGGGTTAGGGCGAGGAAGTAAGCTATGAGATTGTTTGTGATTTTAACGTTACAAAGACATGTAACGTCGGTTGCATGGACAACCGCTGTTACATGTCACTTGTAATGTCAGTTGTGTAACAACCGTTGTTACAAGTTTTCCCTCCAACCCTATTTTTTAAGGATTTCCCACTTGTAACGTCGGTTGTGTCAAAACCGCTGTTACAAGCCACTTGTAATATCGGTTATCATACAACCGACATTACAAGTACTTTAAATGAGCCAATTATTTACAATACTGTCACCTCCCCTTTTGTAACATTGGTTTCAATCTAACCGCTATTAAAACCAGACGTTAAAGGCACATTTTCCACTAGTGTACATGAAATGAATTTGATCTGCTGGGATTGTATTTGTTGGGTGATGCTTTAAAGCCTGGAGTTTAGATATTTGTTTTCCTACTCTGATAATGTTTTGTTACTTAGTCATTATAGGAAATTAGCTGGCTGATCCATCCTTGCATGAACAAGGCCATTGAATTCTTCAACTTACATGTCTGAAGGATAAGCTTCAAATGTTCATCAAGATAAACCAAAGTCTATTATTATTAATTATTATAATTCAATTATTCATGTTTGTAAAGTGATTAATAAATAGAAAGTCATTAGGATGGACAAATGAAGATGGATAATTAAAAACTAATTTAATTATATTTTGTCTATGTTTGTCCTTCCTTTTAGATAAACAACCAAGGTGTAGTTACTAGTAATTTGGTAGAATAAACAAGACAACCATACTATTTTTTTTTGGTGCTTGAGGGGGCTAAAGCAGCCCAAAAAAAGACAAGAAAATTACTAAATCGAAGAAACACGGGGTATGGACACCCCAACTAAATCACTCAGGATCAAACTAGTAAGATCCCCAAAAGGACTACTAACGTCATGAAATCCAATGTCCTAGGATAAACTCCAATTGGCAAGCCAATCCGCACAAGGATTGCCTTCGCGAAGAGTGTGTGTAAACCTTACCTCCCACTCCCTATTACTCCACTCAACAATCCTCTTGAAAAACTTGGCCCACTTATTACCATGGGAGTCTTTCTGAATAGAAGTAATAATGGAAAGAGAGTCTGCCTCTAAGATAACTTTCCGAAAACCAAGATTCCAAGCAACCTCTAAACCATAAAGAATACCACACATCTCAGCTACAAATGCCGTGCAGGTGCCCAGATTAGCCGCAAAACCAACAATCCAGGTTCCAGCCTTGTAACACCCTACTTTTTATCTACGTTGTATTTCCGGTAACGATATATCTATTTATATTTTTACCTGAGACCCAGAAAATGATTTTAGAGAAAACAAAATTATATCTAGAACCTACTTTATGGAAGGAGGCTATGGTTAAAATTTGGGTTTAAAATTCACACGGAACCCGGTCTGCGTTTTCACTAATAGTACAACTGTACTGACCAGAAAACCTTATTTTGACCTGAAACTGAAAAGTTTTAGATTTTTATCACTTTTTAAGTGATATAATCTATTTTTTAAATTTTCTCTCAAAAATAAAATATTTTATTTTATTCGGGTGAATTTTCAAAGAAAACAACTAAAAACCTAAATCGGGTAAACGACAGAGCCAGATACGGAACTACAGAGATGGACCCGGATGCTGGATTGATAGGACAAGTGTCCAACCTCATGTGGTGAGTCACATTGTGAGTCACCACCAAGACTCACCCATGTCACGATGACTTTGAGAAAATATCTAAATTTTCATGTGAAAAGACCATATTGCCCTTAAGTATTCTTTGAATTCTTTTTGTGTCCCAAAAATTGTACTACAACCTCACACTTGGAACAACATTTCGTACAGCCCCCCTACCACACCTAAACCCATTGGTTTGTCACATTTCTTCATTTTCTCACACAAAAGTTCTAAGTTCATCATTAAGGATTCCATTGGAGCTCCAAGCTCTTAATCATTTCTTCACTTTCTAGAGGTATATCCTCCATCTACATGACTTAAACTTCCTTTCCCTTCATGAAATTTGTGATCATCCTATGGTTTTTCACAAATTCAAGTTCATGCCCATGATCTTGATAAATTTCTAGAAAATCATAGAAAAACGATTTTGAGGTTGTGATATTTTTTATGAGCTCTCTAATACCTATAGACTCTATATCCAAAAAGGTTGAGAGCAAAAGAAATTTATACCCTAATTTTCTATGTATGGTCGAAACCCTCACAAAGTGGGTCAAGTGGGTTTTTTTTTTCATTCTTTAACTTGTTTTGTTATTGGATTGTGAAGGTGATTGTTAGTTGGTTGATTTCTTTTGTGTGATGAAAGAAAAGAAGCTTTGAGGGTTGGAATCAAAGAAAAGTTTTTTCTTCAAGAGGTAAGGGGAGCTTACCTGAGAAGTTTTGATAGTCACATACTATTTTTATTTGATGTGTGTAGATTGCTTGTAGTCATTGTGTGTGTGTGTGTGTGTTGATAAGACTGTTGATTGATTGTATTGGTTGAGAGCATGACAATGGTCATAGCTTGATAATGAGGATTAAGACACTAAAAATCTTAAGCAGAAAATTTAAGATTTTGATTTTTCGTAAGTGGAATAACTTTTAAAAATAAAGTGACTTAAGTATAATTTTATTAAAAGTTATGTTTTTGAGGAATCACAGATGATTTTAAAATAACGCTTAAAAAATGAGTGTTAGTGAGGACGAATCGTGACAAATTGCACTTATATTAATTTGCTCGAAAACGTTTCAAATAGAATAAAATAAAGAAGAAAAATAATCATGAAAATGTTTCAATTTAGTCAAAGAAAAGTCTTTTGAAGGCAAATGCTTTTGGTTTATGAAAATTTTATTCTAAATGAAAATATTTAGAAAAATGTATTATGACGAAATTCTTGATAATAATTTTATTGTTTCATTCAAAAAGTTTTAAAAATTGTTTTTAATGATTTAAATTTTTAAAAATGAATTTCGACAGAAAAGATTTTCTATAACATGTTTTAAAAGAGCAAAAATAATTCCGATGAACTTTAACAAGTTTCAGATTTTTGTTTTGATATTTGTTTTCACAGAACGAAATGGTGTTGAAAACGAAAAAGTTTTGAGGACCTAGTAGTCGAGATGTCCGGCTAGAGTTCCTATGAGTAAGTACTTGGACTTTATGTCCTATGTGTCGCGGGTTCAGGTCCCAATTGGCACATTTGACTTCGTGTCAAATATCGGCGAACCTAGGACCGGTGCATCAGCCTAGTGTATCGTGATTGAGTACTCGGACTATATGTCCTGTGTTAAGTATGAATGGGTTCGATGCCTTCAAGAGAATTGTAGTCGTGAGCCTTGAGCCTCGACAAAGAAAAAATGATACGAAAAAGAAAAAAAGAAAACCAACTGTTTTATATGCATGAGCTGGCAGACGTGCCATAGTTTTCAAGCTACAATCCTTTGTGGATTGATAAATTGGGGAAGTCAAGACCAAAGTGAATTAGGGACATCCGGGTTCGTGAGCCACAAAAGGCCGGGGCCTCGTGACCTCAAGTAGTGGACGTAACGACTGCCAAATGTGGATGTACTCAATCAGGGAGTACTCAATATTATTTTAGGTAATTGAGTGTGATACCCTTGAACAATTGGATCCCGGACCTAAATTGAGAGGCCGACCTCATGAGACAATTGTGGTAAGGGGTTAGCCTAATCATTGGTCGACGAAGGGAAGTTAGGATCTCCGGAGATTACGAAATAGATAGTGGATTTTTGAAGTGTCATGCATTTTTATAAACCTATGACGGTTGTTGGGTATGAATCCCCTTGTTTAAATAGCACTGATATTATGACTATGATACATATTGTTTTACATGTCGCAGTTGTCATATGTTGTCGATTGGTGTGTCGCGTATGTGACTTCTATGATAAACTTATATGTCGGTATCTCACCCTTGCTATGTACATGTGGAATGCCTTGTGGTATATATTTTTGGATATATGTACAGTTTTCAGAATCACTACGAGACCTTGAGGTTTTAAATGTTATGACGCTCCCAATGACGATGTGTGAGCTGTTGTGGGCAAGACCCTATTTTTCTCTCGTACCTCTCATTGGAGTGAGCTACGACGCCTTGTTTTCAAGGTATCCGATGATGGGGATGACGTTGGAGAATTTCCCAATGGACATCTCTGAGTTTGACCAGTTGTGGAGTCGTTTTTGTTTTTTGTGTAAGGGTTTTGGAGTCTTTTCTAAGTAATTATTATGGTCTATTAAGAATATTTGAAAACTTGTACGCCTCGGCGAGAAAATCTTTTAATGATTCTGTGGAGTTTTACCTTGTGATGTATGTATTATGATTTTATTTTCTTGCCTTGATGTCAGTAAATAGTAGTTACTGTAAGAAAAATTTTAGACCCGTATTTTTCGAATACTATTATATACTGAAATTTATTTTCCGAAAGCAACCAGCATTTCTTTATTTTACTTTGAGTTCCGCAATGAGTTAAGCATGTAGCACCGAGGGGGTGTTACAAGCCTCATCCCTAATAAGGTCTCTGCATCCTGCATGACCAGGGTTGCCTTTGGAAGTGTCGTTTGTGTTCACCTTTATCCAACTGTGGTCAGGAAATTTCCATCTAACATGCTGGATCATTGGGATAACTGGGTTATGAGACAAAACCAGGGACTTCCCAATGTTATTAACTTGGTGAGCCTTTATTAATTAACTTGGTAGACCATACTATTTTGATTATTCTCTATGCGTGTGCCTGAATTTATTGTATTTGTATTAATATCTATATTAAAACATAAAGTTAGGCTTTTTGACCAAAGTGACCCATTTTAGAAACTATTTACCAAAATGACCTACTTTTGAAACAATTTACCAAACTGACATACTTTTTGCTAGGGTGGAATTAAATAGTAATACTTTTTCAGGGAAAAAAGATTTAATGCAAAAAAACTAATTTTGCATGGGACGCCATGTGTCACCACCCGTTACATTGGCACCACTGCACCATGTGGTGACACGTGGCGCCTCCCCTACCCACTTATTTTACCTACCCAACCCCCCTATGTAAAAGCCCTCATCCGGCTTCCCCCTCCCCAACACCAACCATACCTTCTTCTAACTTCCATATTTCGCTCATTCTCCAACATTCTACTACACTTTTTTTTTTCTACACTCTATTATAATCAATTTTAATTTTAGGTATATATTCGAATTTTTATGACATCATATTTTTATTATTTTAATAGTTATTGTATACCTATTCTCCCACATTCTACTACTTTTTTTTTACATCATTTATCAATAATTTTTTTGAAGTTAATAATTTAATTTTTATAATACCATATTTTAAATTTTTTTTACACTACTTTTGTGTATTCTTTCATTTTTTTTAATTTTTTATTATATATTATTATTTATTTATTTATTTTGTTATTATTAAAGTTATTGTTAGTTTGTTAAATGTTTGTATTATTATTATTGTTATTATAATTAGTAATATTATTATTATTGAAGCTATTATTAATGTAGTTTATGATTATACAATAATATTATATTTATATTACTTTTTATCTTGTTTTGTTATTTGTGATTTTTTATTAAGTTTTAATTATTATTATTGATATATATGTTATTAGTAGTGGCCCATATTATCATTTTTATTTTTATTTATTATGGTTATGTTAATATTATTATTGTTAATTTAATATTTGATATTGTTAATGTTATTATTGTTTGTTATATATAGATCTTATTATTAATTTAATATTTGTTATTGTTAATGTTGTTATTGTTAGTGTTTTTATTATTTTCGTATTGTTAATGTTATTAATTTTATGATTATGTTAATATTCTTGTTATTATTTTTAGTGTTATTATTATTATTATTTGTATGCATGGTTTAGTTTGTTATGATTTTTTCAAGGTAATATGGCACAGTCGATTAATCTTGGCCCCATTAATCCTGTTGTGTTAGATGGGCAAAAGACACATGTCTCTCAACATGTATGGAACAATGAGGAAGATCGGGTTCTTAGATGTAGAAAAGCACAACAATGTAGGGATGGAGGTGCCAACATTCCCCCGACCATTAGAGGGATTCTCAAGATGACAGGCTTTTTGGGCATTGCTCAATTATCGTTGTTCCATGTGGACCACGCACTGATAAGTATATTGGTTGAACGGTGGAGGTCTGAGACCCACACATTCCACATGCCATTTGGAGAGTGCACCATCACATTGCAGGATGTTGCAATTTTGACGGGTCTTCGCATTGAAGGCCATCCTATAATTGGTCGAACCTAGGATAATTGGGCAGAGTATGTTGGTCTAATACTAGGAGTGATCCTATGAGATGAGGCATTTCATGGGAGTCAATTAAGATTGACATGGTTAAATGTACATTTTGGAAATCTCGACCAACATGATTTGTCTGACCCATTAGTGGTTACACGTTGTGCCAGAGTGTATATTATGAGGTTACTTGGTGGAGTGTTGATCGCAGATCATTCTGGTTCGTTTGTTCCATTAAGATATCTAGCATTGTTAGAAGATTTTAATGTAACTGCACAACATAGTTGGGGATCAGCGGTGTTAAGTTATTTATACCGTGAACTATGTAAGGCCACCAACTATGCCTTTCATGAGATCGCAGGTTTTGTTGCATTGGTACAGATGTGGTCATGGGTACGGTTTCCAAAAGTTGCACCCAGACTTAGAGGCGATGATAGAAATCCAGAGACACCATATGGAACCAGGTGAAACTAATTTCTTAATAGAGTAATCGATAGTTGTGTTATTATTAACTTCTGACCAAAATTTGATTAGCAGGTGGCAGCGTGGTACTAATTTTTCAAGACATTACCATGAGCTACCTCATTATCAAGATGTTTTTTATATGATGGAACCATCATATGTAAGGGTTTTGCTGCAATACCTAATGGATTTTTTAATTTTTAATAGTTCTTTGTTGTGACAGTTGTTGAATGTTTGTAGATTGTGTGGGAGCCATATGAAGCATACATTATGGAAACTTTGCTGCTGATATGCCTCGAAGGTGAACCTATCTAGAAGGCAGTGGTGCCGTTGATATGCTTTAAAATTGCGTAGTGGCATCAACTTGATCGAACGATGAGGCCGTTTGGCCTGAGCCAGCATGTTCCTCGAGCACCCTCCCAGTTGAAATGGGCCCACAACTTAACGCTTAGGGGGAAATCTAGTCATAATTGGTTACACTTTCAAACGATGAGACAGTTTGACCTGAGCCAACATGTTCCTCGCCCAATGTTTCTCCTTCCACAATAGCAAAAGCAATCGGCAACACTTTGCTATTCCTGTCTTGTGTAGTTGCAATCAAGAGGGTACTAGGATACTTAACATACAGGAATGTACCATCTGAAATAGACAACTATAAACACGAGAAGGGGGGGATGAATTGTGTTTATCAGAATTTAAACAAAGTTGAAAACTTTTCGCATACAGAAGCTTGGTTCAGACGAGTGGAAAGATACAGGACAGGCAGTTGACCAGTTTGATGAAATTTTAACAGTGACTTAGGCAAACACACCACTTGATAAACAGATAGGAAAACTAAAGTAACTAAAGAGTTTGTAAGGAAAGAGAGATTGACACAGTTATTTATCCTGGTTCACTCCTCAAAGTAAAGAACTACGTCTAGTCCTTGGCAGCACCAAGTTTTATCCACTATAACTGATCAGGTTACAGACTCCAAGTATTGTTTGCACACCCAGCCTCTTCAGGCTCCAAGACAAGTATTCTGTGCACACCTAGCCTCTTCAGGCTCCAAGACAAGTATTCTTTGCACACCTAGCCTCTTCGGGCTCACTCAGGTTTGTTTGAGAAATTTGGTTTGTAATAAATACAACTTCAGACAAACAGACGGATCTTTCACTAACACTCAGAGTGGTATAAATGTAAAGTGTATGGACTCCTGGGGGACAGGTTGAAGACGTATCTTGAAAGAAGTCAATAATCCTAGTCAGTAGATAGGTTGACTTTCGCTTATCCAGACAGGTAGTCATCTATATGAGCAGACATATGATTTTTACTATTTTAATCTGTACACTGGATAGACAGGTTAGCAACCAATATGAAGGTTAATTAAATCATTAACCAATGTTTAGTTCTCATCAAAACTTAGGGAAATGCACATCAGACATTTTAGAGACTTAACAATCTCCCCCTTTTTGATGATGACAAACATTGAGATGATTTAATGAACCTCAAAATATCAACAAAGAAAATAGCATATATCAGAAAGGTTGAAATTTTATTAAGCGGGCAGGTTATGCAGATGCTTGATCAGACATTAAGATTAATCATATAATCCGGTTAACTTAGTCACATATAAATTTTAATTGTCTTACTTAGAAATTATCAGAGCAATCTTACTTAAGATTTATCTGAGCAATTATCAGAACATACTTTGCTCATATCGGAACATACTCATGTCTATATATTATTTTCTTATTAAGATCATATCACATTCATTCTCTCCCTTTTGTCAACAGCAAAATGGAGTAATCATAATAAAAAAAGTAAAGAAATAAGGAATGTAAGGAAGAAATATATTTTATTCATCATGAGCTTTGATAAGTACATGGCAGTTTACAACAGAGAAACAAAGCTACCTAGATTGACTAAGTAACAAATATAAGGCAGCAACCATTTGCTCTAAGAGCAGCCTAGCTCGCCTTTCTTCATCCAGCTGTCTTTTTAAGTCTTCTACTTGCCTTTGAAGCAGATGAAAGTCTTGTGAGGCTACTGTCTGAGAAGTGGAGGCTTCTATAGACAGGCTTGAGGAAGAGACAGACAGAGAAGAGTGTCAGGGTAAGGCTAAAACTGGGGGTGTCTTAGGTAGAGATAGGGGAGAGGTGATGGAAGGGAAGAAAAGTTCATGGAGAGTTTGAAGGGCATAGAAAGGAAGAAAGACGAATTCGAAGATAAGACTGATTCTGACAAAGTCAGTATCAGGTGAAGGGAACACATAGGAAAGTCTCTCGGACAGAGACAGTCTGGTGATGATTATTTGGATAGGTGGGGGAAGAGGTGTTTGAGTTAAAACAGAGGGAGGGATTGATAATAAGGAATCAATATGACAAAAGAAATAATTTGATCCAGTAACTAACATAAAGAAATACCTAGACCTATGAGGTAGCATTACAACAGAAGTAGGATAGTGAGTTCCAGCTAATGTTCTAATGAAGAGAATAATAGGTTGGTAAAAGAAAAGTTCTCTACATGGGTTAAGAATATGAGGTGGAGGAGAAGGAATGACAAAGACATGTGAGATACTTGCAAGTAAAAGATATTGCAGATCAGACACAAAGAGTCTTGATGATATGCCAGTTTGTTCTTTGGGAGCAGAGTCCCTGTGAACAACTGTGTACTGACATACATCAGGTACAACAGTGAAAGAAGATTTTTGAGTTTGTAAAGAAGAGATAGGTGAGGGAAGAGGAGACGCAACAGAGAGAGGTTGAACAAAAAAGGGCAGATGGAGAAGAGATAGATGGGGTGATGATACCTTGATGAAAAATGAAGAAGGAGTTATCTGGTTTTCAGATAGATTCAACTTCTTGTGAGATGGAGATACTTGGTCATCCTCAGGTACAAGTGTCTGAGCTCCTCCAGACAGGTCTTCTGCAGTGTTAGCTTCTGCAGGCACTTCAGTCTTTGCAGGTACTGGGTAACCAGATCTTCTCTTTTTGGGAATAATTCCCAAAATGAAAGTCTTCTTTGGTTCTTCCAAGACTTGCTCTGTCTGCTCCCCCAGAGCAGATGCTTCCTCTTTGCTAGGCTCAGACTCAACTTGTCTGACCTTGGCAAAGGTCTTCACCAACTTCCTCTTCTTGCTGGGATGAGCAGGAACATCCACTAATTCCTCAGCTTCACTAGTCTTCCTCTTGGGAGGGGGTCTCTTCATTTTGAACCTCAAGGGCTCAACTGTCTCAGCAGAATCTTCAGACACTGAAGGTTGCAGCTCTGGAATTTGGTCTTGTTTGGCCACCTTTCCAAACGATTTGAATAGTCTCTCAGAAATGGGGACTTCTGACTCATCAGTGGAAACCATTGGTTCTTCCACCTTTTGCTCAACAACAGGCTTCTTCTTCTTCTGCTACTTCTTATTATCTACCTCCTCATCAGCAAGAGGGATTCCCCTGATGTCCATCATAGACAGTACCTTCCTGTCTATGGGCAGTGACATGTCCACAAAGTGAACATCACTAGGAACAAACAACTTGTTCCTGAAAACCCTTATCAGCAACATCCCATAAGGATAGGTCTGCATGTTGGTTCTCTTGATCAGAGTCTCAACGTTTGAACAGTCTCTCAGAAATGGGGACTTCTGACTCATCAATGGAAACCACTGGTTCTTCCACCTTTTGCTCAACAGCAGGCTTCTTCTTCTTTTTCTTCTTCTTCTTCTTCTTCTTCTTCTTCTTCTTCTTCTTCTTCTTCTTCTTCTTCTTCTTCTTCTTCTTCTTCTTCTTCTTCTTCTTCTTCTTATCTGCCTCCTCATCACCAAGAGGGATTCCCTTGATGTCCATCATAGACAGTAACTTCCTGTCTATGGGCAGTGACATGTCCACAAAGTGAACACCACTAGGAACAAACAACTTGTTCCTAAAAACCCTTGTCAGCAACATCCCATAAGGATAGGTCTGCATGTTGGTTCTCTTAATCAGAGTCTCAAGGTACATGTAGAAAAGGTCGTTGATGTCAACCTTGATTTTGTGGATTAAGTGGTATAGAGCAAATATGTCCATCTTGGTCACACTATCTCGTGAGCCTTTCCTTAGCATCATGCACTCTAACAGCAATTTGTGCAGGAATCTGCACTTGACCACCATGTTGACAGGCTTAGGGTTCATAGGTTTGGGAACACCATAGATGGCAATGTTGACATTGTCAACTCCCACTTCATCTTCTCAGTTGGGTGTGAAGCCAGCTCCGATTCTCGGACATTTTGTGACAAGCTCCAGAGAGCTGATGGGGAAGAGAAGGGTTCTATCCCCCATTTTAGCCTTAAAGCTCTTTGTTCCGTTGAGTCGGTTGGTGACAACCACAGCATTTCTCCAGAACGTTTGAACGAGCTTAGGATGAACAAGCTCCTCGATGTCGAAGAAAGGAGTCCATTTGGAATACTCCAACTCTTTAGTGACATCCATACCTAGCTTCTTCATCTGTTGAAGATCAACAGTCTTTCCCGGAATGATCTTCTCGATCTCAGTAACTTTGAGATTTTATTTCTCAGCGATTTCTTTTGCAGAGAGACGCTTGGATGATGCCATTTTTGAGAGAAAACGGTTCTAGGGTTTCGAAAGAGAAGAGGGTTTCAGAGACGAAAAGACAAAGAGATTTTGGAATTTTGAAAACATAAAGGTTCAACCTTTCTGATCTATTGTCTTTTATAGTCATAAAGGTAGGAGAGATAAAAACGACATTTTTAATTCAAAACGGCACGATTTGTATCGGGAACCGCAGCGCCCACTTAAGACATAATGAAAACATGGTTTCGAGATATATAAACTGCTGTGCACATGATTAGCTTCAGATAAGGGAATGACGTTAATTAATTGATAACCATTTCAACAAAACTGTTGAGTTCTAGCATAGTGACTCAGCAGAGTCAGACAGGTAAGCATAGACAGGTGATAAAGCACAAATAGGTTAACACTCAGACATGTCATTCAACAATGCAATGCATGTTTAGATTATCTCTAATAAATAAAAACCTTTCTTCTGCTAGGGGTTTAGTGAAAATATCAGCCCATTGATTTTCAGTTTTAACAAACTTAATATCAAAGGTGCCTTTCTGAACATAATCCCTAATAAAATGATGTTTGATTTCAATATGCTTAGCCTTAGAATTATGAATTGGACTTTTAGATAAGCATATAGCACTGGAATTATCACACCATCCAGATATGTTATGTTCATAAATTGAGTAATCCTCAAGTTGATGTTTAACTCATAAGAGTTGAGAGCAGCAACTAGCAGCAGAGATGTATTCTGCTTCAGTAGTAGACAGGGCAATAGTTGTTTGCCTCTTGCTTGACCATGAGACTAAGCTTGCTCCAATGAAGTGACATCCTCCACTGGTGCTTTTTATTTCTATTCTATCTCCAGCAAAATCAGCATCACAATATCCCACTAATCTGTATTCTTTTGATATTAAATACAGCAAACCAAGATTAGTAGTCCCAAGCAAATATCTAAATATTCTTTTAACAGCCTTAAGATGAGATTCTCTAAGATCAGATTGAAATCTAGCACACATACAGACACTAAATTGAATGTCAGGTCTGCTTGAATTTAAGTACAATAGAGAGCCAATCATACCTCTGTAGACAGTTTGATCTACCTTTTTACCTTCATCATCTTTGCTTAGTTTTTCATTGGGTTGCATAGGGGTTTTCATGACCTTAGCATTTTCCATTTTGTATTTCTTGAGTATCTCCTTGGTATACTTTTGTTGATGGATGTAAATTCCATCACTTGTCTGCTTGATTTGTAATCCAAGAAAGAACTTCAATTCTCTCATCATGCTCATCTCAAATTCAGCTTGCATTAGATTTGAAAATTCCTTGCACAACTTTTCATTAGTTGCTCCAAAAATAATATCATCAACATATATTTGAACTATAATAAAGTTCTCTTTAGAGCATTTCTTGAACAGAGTAGTGTTCACTTGTCCTCTAGAAAAACCATTATGCAAGAGAAAGGAACTAAGCCTAACATACCATGCTCTAGGTGCTTGTTTCAAACCATATAATGCCTTTTTAAGTTTGAAAACGTGATCTGGTTTATCGGTATCCTCAAAACCAGGGGGTTGTTTAACATACACTTCTTCTTCAATTATACCATTTAGAAAAGCACTTTTTGCATCCATTTTGAAACAGGGTGATTTGGTGTTGTGCAACATATGACATTAAGATGCGTATAGCTTCTATTCTAGCTACAGGTGCAAAAGTTTCAGTATAGTCAATACCTTCTTGTTGGTTATAGCCTTGAGCTACTAACCTTGCCTTATTTCTGACAACTTTACCATCTTCATCCAATTTGTTTCTGAAGACCCATCTTGTTCCAATAACAGACTTGTTTTTAGGCTCAGAGACAAGAGTCCAGACATCATTTCTGGTGAACTGGTTGAGTTCTTCTTGCATTGCAAGAAACCAGCTTTCATCTTCAAGAGCTTCTTCAATACGTTTTGGCTCCAATTCTGATATAAAAGCCACATTGCTTGATTCTCTTAGTGTGGATCTGGTTCTTACTCCTTCAGAAGGATTTACAATAATAATATCCTTAGGATGATGAGTGTTGAACTTCCAATCCCTTTTGAGATCATCATGAAGATCTTGACTTGTCTGCTGACTCGTCTGTTGACTCGTCTACTGACTTGTCTGCTCCACTTGTCTGACATCCTCAAGCACAGGTTCTGTTTTGGTTAGATCAGGTTGTTGACTTTCTGGCTTGTTTATATCAAGACGTACAAGATCATCTTCTAGATATGATAGTTATTTATCAGTCTTTAATCCATCATTGAATTTAACATGAACAAATTCTTCAATAATGCAAGTTCTTGAATTGTAAACTCTAAAAGCCTTAGACATTTCAGAATATCCTACGGAAATACCTTTATCTACCTTAGAATCAAATTTTCCAAGATTATCTCTGGTATACAGAATAAAACATTCACATCCAAAAGAATGAAAATAAGATATGTTGGGCCTTTTTCTTTTCCATAATTCATAAGGAGTCTTCTTTAGAAAATGCCTAATAAGTATTCTTTTTGTACATAACAAGCAGTGTTTATAGCTTATGCCCAGAAGTACTTAGGGAGATTATTTTCATTGAGCATAGATATAGTCATCTCTTACAGAGATCTGTTCTTTCTCTCAACCACTCCACTTTGTTGTGGAGTTCTAGGTGCAGAGAAATTGTGAGAGATTTCATTTTCCTCACAGAACTGTCTAAACTGCTCATTTTAGAATTCTCCCCCATGATCACTTCTAAGGGTAGAAATACAGAAACCCTTCTCATTTTGTACTCTTTTGCAGAATATTGAGAAAGCCTTAAAAGGCTCATCCTTGTCTGTTAGGAAGAGTACCCATGTGAATATAGAATAGTCATCAACTATGACAAATCCATATTTTCTTCTAGTCAGGCTGGCAACACTAACTGGTCCAAACAGATCCATGTGTAACAACTGAAGAGGTCGAGAGGTTGATACTTGGTGTTTAGATTTGAAACTTGATTTTATTTGTTTACCTCTCTGACATGCATCACATAAGACATCTTTCTTAAAACTAATATCAGGAAATCCTCTCACAAGGTTATTCCTTTTTAATTTAGAAATTAGTTTCATACTAGCATTCCCTAGTTTCTTATGCCATAACTATCTCTCATCCTCTTTAGACATCAGACGGGTTACACTTTGATCTGAGAGATCAGACAGTTCAATCTTATAAAGATTTTGTTGCCTTTTAGCTGAAAAGAGGGTTTTGCCACAACAGTCTTTAACTATGTATACATCCTTGGTAAAGGAAACATCAAATCCACTATCACATAATTGACTTATGCTAAGCAAATTGCGTCTTAATCCTTTAACCATAAGAACATTAGATATAGAGGGAAGAGGTGGTTTACCACCAATAGTATCAATTCCTATAACTTTTCCTTTCTGATTCCCTCCAAAGGCAACGTGTCCTCCTTTCTTAAGCTGGAGGTCTGAGAACATAGATCTTTCTCCTGTCATATGACGCGAGCAACCATTGTCCAGGTACCAGTAGTGGTGTTTTCTTTGTCATGTTGAGGATATCTGCAACAAAAATTATTTGATCTTTAGGTACCCATATTTTCTGGGTCCTTTTCTGTTAGTTCTAGGAGTCTGTGAATACTTCCTTCTTTTCTTATGGATACACTTAGACATAACATGTCCAGTTTTTCTACAGAAGTTACAAACAAGTGTAGACTTGGTTACAGTTGACTTAACGGATACTGTAGAATCTTTACTTGATACTTTATGATGTGTCTGATGGACATACCTAATACCTTTTTTGTTAAGAGAGTGCCTCTGACAGCCAAGTAGCTTAGTCAGATTATCTCTACCATTAACAAATTTGGCAAGATCGGTAGTGAGCTCTTCCACTTTCTATTGAAGTTTTTCAACTTCTTCAGATGGTGATGTTTCACTTGAGATCTTAGCTTCATTAGACTTTTCAGTCTTCAGCTCACTGTTCTCTTTAGCCAGCTTCTCACACCCTTGAGATTTCTGTTTATGCTCACTGGTGAGCTTTACATACTCTCTCTTGAAGGATTTGAAGGTCTTAGATAAGCAGTTGGATTCCTCCAGAAACTCCTCATAGGCATCAAGTAATACCTCATAGTCAGGATGTACCTCATCGTCTGAGTCTGGGTCAGTGTTGGCCATCAAACAGAGATTGGCTTCTTCCTCTGTTTCTTCATCAGAAGATGTTGACTCCAGATCCTCCCAAGTAGCCATCATTCCTTTCTTCTTCTTCTTGAAGAATTTCTTAAAAGGGGCCTTCTTGAGTTGAGGACATTCAGCCTTGATGTGACCAGGCTTCTTGCACTCATAGCAGACAATTGGACTTTTGTCTGTTGGAGTGGATTCTTTGAAGTTCTTGTCCTTGTTGAACCTTCTGAATGGCTTATCCCTCTTGAACTTCTTTTTCTGTAGGAGAAGCTTTATCTTCTTGGTTAGGAGAGATAATTCTTCATCACTCTTAGAATCATCGTGTTCAGACAGGTCAGCATCACTGGATGACTCGTCTGCCTTTAGAGCCTTGGAAGCTTTTGCTAACTTTTGATCAGCTTTCAGAGCAATTGACTTGCCCTTCTTTGGAGCAACTTCATCTCCAAGTTCTTGCTCATGAACAGTGAGTGTTCCAAGAAGTTTATCCATAGTCAAGGTAGTGAGATCCTTGGCTTGAGAGATAGTAGTGACCAAAGGTCTCCACTGTTTAGGTAGACTTCTCATAATCTTTCCAACCTTCTCAGCATTGGTGTAGACATTGCCAAGAGATTTTAAACTGAAGACTATAGTTTGAAAACTTCTTATCATTTGAGCAACAGATTCTCCTTCCTCCATGAAAAACAGTTCATACTTTCTGACAAGTATGATAATCTTTGACTCTTTGACTTTGGTTTTTCCTTCATGTGTAACAGCTAAAGTATCCCATATTTCTTTGGCAGGGTCACAAGCACATGCCTTCTCAAACTCCTCAGGACTACGAGCACAAATGATGTTATATCTACCTTTGTGGTTCAACTCCCATTTTGTCTTTTCTGCAGTAGTCCACTGAGTTTTGGGCTTGTCAGCGTCATCATCATTCTTGGGAATGAATGGACCATCTGTAATGACATCCCAGAGATCAGAGTTTGTAGATAGAATGAACCATTGAAATCTATCTTTCCAATAGTTGTAGTTTTCTCCATTGAAGTAAGGAGGTCTAGTTAGGGAAGCTCCTTCAGTCTGGTGACTTCCACTTGAACTAGCTCCAGCAGTCATGTCTATTCTTCAGGACCTTTTACCTCTACACTGTTATATGCTCAACCCAGAGGCTGAGCTCTGATACCAACTAAAATAGACAACTATAAATACGAGAAGGGGGGTTGAATTGTGTTTATCAGAATTTAAACAAAGTTAAAAACTTTTCGCATACAGAAGCTTGGTTCAGACGAGTGGAAAGATACGGGACAGACAGGTGACCTGTCTGATAAAATTTTAACAGTGACTTAGACGAACACACCACTTGATAAATGGATAGGAAAACTAAAGCAACTAAAGAGTTTATAAGGAAAGAGAGATTGACACAATTATTTATCCTGGTTCACTTCTCAAAGCAAAGAGCTACGTCCAGTCCTTGGCAGCACCAAGTTTTATCCACTATAACTGATCAGATTACAGACTCCAAGTATTGTTTGCACACCTAGCCTCTTCAGGCTCCAAGACAAGTATTCTTTGCGCACCTTGCCTTTTCAGGCTCACTCAGGTTTGTTTGAGAAATTTGGTTTGTAATAAATACAACTTCAGACAGACAGATCTTTCACTAACACTCAGAGAGTGGTTTTAATGTAAAACTTAGGAAAGTCTGCGTAATAACTTCAAATGATTGAAGAATACAGAATGAAAGAATGAAGAAATTAATGCACAGAGTAATGACTCTTTAATGCTATATGTATTCTTTGTGTCTTCATCTTCAATGTCTTATGTATTTATAGTCTTCAAGCATTTAAGATCTGTTAGAGACATTCCCTCAGATGTTGGCTTCAAGCATAACTTCATTAAATGCAATAGAGTCGTTCTGGGAAGCCATTAATGCAGTAGGAACATTGGTTGTACTCTAACTTGAAGGATCATGGGTTTATGCATCGTGAAACAGCGATATCAGAGTTGTGCAAAGAGCTTTTTGTACTTTGCTGAATACAATTCCCTTTTCGTGCAAGGACCAGAGGTACTAGGGAATAAAGCACGTTGGAAGTTTACATTTAAGTGATCATATGATAAATAACTAGCTTCTAACACTAGTGCAGGAAGCACTTTTTAAAAGTGCTTTAAACGTCACAAAAAAGTCAGAAGTTAATACAACAGACATTAAAAGTGTGACTTTTAATGTCTGTTGTGAACAAACGTAAAAGTTTACATTTAACGTCTATTTTTTATACAATAGACATTAAATGTAACACTTTTAACGTCTGTTTTTTATACAACAGACGTTAAAAGTACAACAGACGTTAAAAGTAACGCATGTTTCCCTATTTTACAGACGTTAAAAGTGTTAGTTTTAACGTCTATTTTATACTCAACAGACGTTAAAAGTGAAGTTTTAACATCTGTTGAATTAACAGACGTTAAAAGTAAAAAAAATTATTTTTTAAATTCTGGTTATGCTACATCCCTTTCCTCCGGCTAGCTCTCTGCATTCACTAACATTCCAGAATACATAATTTGCACAAATTACAGAATTTGCACACACTCATCACTAACAAGTTCATATATTGAGAACTTTGCACATAAATTAACTCATGCATTTGCGTTCCAATATATATATTCATAACTACCTAGTCCCAATTATACATAATTTATCTTAATTAACACAATTTAGTATTCTATTACTAGCTAGGCCACAATACATGAAAAAATACATAATATAATATATATTCTATTCAACTACACATTATCTTCTAAGTATATTATTGTAAATTCATACAAACTACACATTATCTTCTAAGTATGTAAGAGGTATCTTTTCTACTCATTTTTTTGCAGCATACTTAAAAATGAAGTTTTCAAATCACATCCTCAAGTTTTTAAAATCTTCTTTTGAAAGAGGAGATTGATCGCTGAAAGCCTGTACAAGTTCAAATAAAATAAACATTAAATCAAGTAATCACCAAAAATAAAATATATAATTAAATAACTTGTTTAATTAATTGCCATCTTCCATGCCTCGGTAATAGATGCGGAGACGATGTTCAACATATGAAGCATCACATAATACGCACACGACCAACTATCTGTCTGATAACGAGACTACAAAAGAAACGAAATTTAATGTCAATTAAATGTATATATATATATATATAGTAATTATAATATTAATTAATATTTAATAAACTAGCTACCTTGAGGATTATCCAGTCATGATTTCCTTTTGACTTTGAATTCCTACTTTTCCCGTTGGCGCAAGATATGCTACATGCCTTCATCGCGCTATCATAAACAAAATATTCATGTCAATTATATGTTCATCATGTGTGTAATAAAATAAAATCAAATGTTACAAATTAAATTAAATAGAAGATTAATTACTTACGTATTGATACAGGCCACCACCTCCTTCGACGGGACCTGGTGGAGAGAGCATAAGAATATGACAGTATGCCTAGAAGGATGAAGTAGAATCAACTACCAATGTTTATTCCATAAGTAGGGTGCTAGATATATGTCTTTCCGATCACTTCCTCCCACGAAGTCGCCAATGTATGCAATGACTTTACTGTGATCGGACAAGAAATGAGGCAGGATGACAGTGGGGTCTAAGAATCCATGAACATTGCAGCCCCTGTCAATTAGAAGGAGATGTAGATACCTAAGTTATGAAATAAGTGGATTTTTTTAAGACAAAATTGACTTGCAAAAGCATCACTGTGATGTCTAACATCTCAGCTAGGCTGGCACCCCAGAATCACCAATCATTTGCAATAAGCCAAAAATTTATTCAAAAAAAAAAAAAGAAAACCAATACAAAGAGACAAGGGGGGACATGAACCAAAACCCTTAAAAAAATTATTGAAATCTAAAGTTAGGCAAGCCTACTCTATTCCTAAAAAAATCATCACTAATGAAGTTAGGAAGTGTTCCACCAATGAAAACCCTGTATAGAAATTCCATGAGAGGCCAATTTATTTGCACAGTTGTTGCCCTCACGAAAAATATGAGAAACTGTGAATCTCATTTTATTAGTTAACTGTAAACAATTTTTCACCTTTTTCTCAATTGCCAAGGAACAATTTTGTTATTCTTGAAGGCAATGGTGACCAATTTGGAGTCGCACTCTAACCAAAAATTAACCCAGCCATTTTTAAAGGCTAGCTCAATAGCGTTCATAGCACCAATAATCTCTGCGTGCAAAGCATGAGTAATTCCAAGATTAAGCGCAAAACAACCCAGAGTTGCTCCACTCCTATCTCTGAAAATCCCACCACAACCGGCATTAACATCTTGCCGCCCCATCCGTATTGCATTTGATCCAATAGCAAGGAGGAGGAACCCAAATTATTTCTTTGATGATGGGAGCTTTATTAGGCTTTGATGTTACATCAAAGGCCTTTAGAATCATAAACTCCTGCATTGAACCCGAGGCATGGACCTTACTGTTATTCCCTGATATAGAGACACTAGCAATTATCATGTTAATGGCTGATTTCAAAGGAATCTTATGATTATCGAATCTAATCTTGTTTGTGCAAGTCCAAATGACCCATATAACATGAATGACAGCTGCGAGAATCACATCCCTTGCTTAAGAGGACCAACTTTTTCGCAAATGGCCAGAATATTAGAAACTGATGAGGTATCTATATTGGCACCAACAATAGAACTCAGCCAGTTCCAAATATTGGATGCAAAAGAGCATTCACATAGTAAGTGGTGAGTTGATTCAGCTGCACTAAAGCAAAGACAGCAAACCGAAACACAAACACAGCCCCTCAACATCAAATTATCATTTGTACGCAATTTACCATGAATAATTCTCCAAAAAAGAAGGGATCTAGATGGGAGAATGACATTGTTCCAGATTAATTTGGCCCAATGAAGTGCTTGGCCAATCGGTTTATAATAAAGGTATGCATCTTTGAAACTCAGCTCTCCTGAATCAGAATTTTTCCAGATCAGTTTATCATCACAAGGAACAGCTGATATGCAAATGCTTTCTAACTCAGATTTCAAAACCTTAGAATTAAGATTCTGATGCAAAGGGGGTGGTAAATTCAGCAATGAAACCAAAGGCTTAGAAGGCCAATTATCTAACCAAAACCTAGCAGCATTACCTGATCCTATCAGCCAAGTCATGTTATCCTGCACCTCTGTATAGCAGTGTTTCAGACCAGCCCAAACTGAAGAGCTAACCTGATAAGGAATAGGAGAGTTACTTCTGAGAACTCTTGCTCTCAATAAGAAGGCCCAATGGTTACTGGATTGAGTGAATTCCCAACAGAGCTTCAGTGCAGCAGCTTTATTTACATCTCTAAGAGATCTCAGCCCTAGACCACCTTCATCTTCAGATCTGCACAACTTATGCCATGACACTGTAACCAGTTTCTTATGATTAACATCACCTGACCAAATATAATTCCTTATCCATCTGTCCACTGTTTTAATTAGACTAACAGGCCAAGTATAAACCAGAAAACTATATAACATCATACCATGTATGACTGTTTTGACTAACTGAACTCTTCCAGCAATAGAAAGAAGAGATGCTTTCCAAGCTGCCAGCTTGGCTTTTATTCTATCAGCAATAGGCTGCAAGTGAAATGGTTCCTGGTTTACCTTTGAAAAATGGAATTCCGAAGTATGTGAAGGGAAGCTTACCAATTGTAAAACCCAAGATACCTGCAATTATTGCATGTCTCCTGCTAGAAATTGCTCCAGAATAAAAGGTTGACTTGGATGGGTTAATCAGCTGCCCTGAAACATTGCCATACTGCTGAAACAACCCCATCAGATTATGCAAATTCTTTTGAGTGCCTCTGCAGAAAATCATTACATCATCTGCATACAAAACATGAGAGGGTACTTGTGTCCCTCTAGGGCCAGTAATCAGAGAGATCTTCCCTTCTTGAACCATCTTAGAAATGCCTCTACTCAGAACCTCTTCTGCAAGACAAAAAAGCAAGGGAGATAAAGGATCTCCTTGCCTGACTCCTCTTTTGCAAGGAAAATAACCAGTGGCTTTACCATTGCCAGATATAGAAAGCCTTGCTGATTGAAGGATGGACTCAATCCAATTGCAATATTTGGGAGCAAAACCAAAAGCATGTAAGACTTTGAGTAAGAAACCCCAATCTAGTGTATCAAATGCATTCCTAAAGTCAATCTTCATTGCCAAGTTGCCTCCAAAATTTCTCTTCTCAATTAAGTTAATGGCTTCTGAAGTAAGACAAATGCAATCAGAAATTTGCCTACCTTGTATGAAACCCCTTTGATTCTGAGACACAATATTAGGGGTAATCCTTGCTGCATTTCTGCTAAAACCTTGGTGATAATCTTGAACTTGAAATTTGCAAGGGCAATTGGCCTGTATTGCTCAATTTTATCAGCTTCAGGAACTTTTGGGATGAGAACAACCAAATTTGCAATAATATTGGGCAGCAACCAACCACTGGAAAAGAATTGAGAAACGGCACTAACAACATCATCAACTATATTATCCCAGAATTACTGGAAAAAGAATGCTCCAAACCCATCTGGACCTGGAGCACAATCCTTGTTCATGGCAAAAACAGCATGCTTAACTTCATCCACAGATGGTAGGGAGGTTAACATCATATTATCCTCATGAGTGACCATATCAGGGATAACATCATTTATCAGACCATTATCACTACAATTATTCTCTGAACAAAACAGGTTCTCAAAATAGGAGACTACATGGTTTTCTATCTCAGGTGCAGTATTCAAGATAACACCATCATGTTTTAACATATTCATTTTCTTAGTGACATACCTTCCTTTAGCCATTTTATGAAGGAATTGAGTGTTCCTATCTCCTTGAAGATGCCAGTTTAGCCTTGATTTTTCTTGCCAAAAAGCTTCCTGATACTGTAGAGCCTTCTCTAAATCAACCTGAGCAACTTTTTCAAGATCAAATAAAGAGTCTGAGAAAACATCCCCATCAATCTGCTTCTGTATCAAATCTAATTGCTGCATAGCCGAATTCACATTTAAATTAACATCTCCAAACACATTTTTGTTCCAATCCTTTAATCTCATCTTCAAAGCCTTTAACTCATTACTCAAAATAACCATAGGACAGCCAACCATTTTCTCATTCCAGACTTCCTGCACAATCTTACGACAGTCAGGATGCTTAGACCACATCCTCACAAATTTAAAGGAAGAGTGATATTGATTATTCCCTTTTTGCAGATCTAGTAGTAAGGGAAAGTGATATGACTTGCTCTTAGTTAGAGTACAACAAGAGATACTAGACCAGAAATTAATGCACTCATCATTACAAATGGCTCTATCTAATCTCTTTTCCGTAAATGATCTACCTCTCCTTCCATTGGACCAAGTAAATTGAGCTCCCCTTGTAGGCAAATGAATCAGATTATTGCAAGTTGTCCAAGACTGAAAATCATCACAAGAAACTCTCAAAGGCCTGCCACTACCCCTGTATTCATGAGAACCAATCACTGAGTTAAAATCACCCAAAAAACTCCAAGGCATGCTGTAATTGTTCTGCAGGACATTTAGCTCTTGCCAAAGTGTTCTTCTGCTCAAGTAGCTAGTAGAGGCATAAACAGCAGAGATGCCAATGGTTTGATTTTCTACCACCATTGAAAAAAAACATGCTGAACTGATATAGAAATAACAGTAGGATTCCAATGCTCAGCACAAAGACACCGCAAATTAGGCACTAAAGAATCCCTATCATTGACAGAAAAAACTTTCAATTTAAAATCACTCCAGAATTTAGATGGAAACTTGTCAAATAACATCCAAGGTTCTGCTATAAAAACAAAATCTGGTTTATGAAGAGCACAAAGCTTCTTTAAAACCAACCTTGAAGAGGGGTTGGCAATGCCTCTTATATTCCAATAGAGGCACTTCATCATGCAAGATTTCTAGGCCCACCTGCCCTGACTCGGGTTTGCTGCATCTCAGTTTTGGCATTTTTCCTGTTTTTTTGCCTCATTCTTTTCTTCTGAGATTTAGATAACACAGTCTCAAATTCTGGTTCTGCCTCCTCCAACAAATTATCCTGTTCATGCCTGATGTCCTCATTCACCATATCTGCCCAACACTGCTTGAGAATTGTGAGCTCATTCTGCACTACTTCAGGAAGATCTTGATGATCATCAACAACTTGGATAATGTTGTCCTCTGTTCTGTTCTGATGCACAGCTTGAATGCCCTGAATTCTAACAGAATTAGGAGACTGATCTGCATTAAGAATACTTGTTGGAGTTTCTTGAACCACTTCATCTGAAGTGTATTGCACTGATATTGCTGGAGATTCCTGAAAATCAATACTCAAGGACCTGCTATTTGAATTATGCTGTGGAACAGCATGCTGCACTTGTTGAGGAATGCCTTGCAACTGAGAAACTAGTCTCTCTTGACTAACAGCATTATCCTGCACATTACTCTGCAACTCACCATGCTGTTCTTGTTGCACAATAGGGACATGCGCAGGCTGTGTCTGCTGAAAAACACCCTGCACCTGAGCAATTGGCTCCTCTTGATTAACAACATTATTCTGCACATTACTGACAGTATTCTGCAAAACAACATGCTGTTCTTGCTGCAAAGCTTCCCCCTGATTAACAACATTAATTTCAGGATTAATGGCTCCATTATCATTATTGATAATGCCTAAAATTGGATTTGGACCATTGGTGGTGTTGCGAGCATTATTGATCCCAATTAGCTCAAACCTATCAATACTTCCATCTTCCACTAAGATTACATCTCTGTTACTACCATCAATATCTCCATTCACATCATGAACCACTTTATTACTTGTGCCTTCATTAAATGGGACATGAAAATTAGAACTAGGTGCAGCATTGACATCGACCTTTTCCTTTCCTTTCTCCAAAACTTGTTGCTTCGGGACATATTTAGAAACAATTCTGTGATTAACCACGGATTTACCCATGTTTGCACCTTTTGCACAAGAATCTTGATCTTCTTGATTCATACCAGTTCCTGCAGCACTCCTTCTTTTACAAGATGCTAAAGAGTGACCAATATTTTGACAGGCAGTACAGAATTCAGGCAGATTCTCATAATCCACACCCACCAAGAAAGTGAAATCCTCTCTTTTTACCCTAATTTGACTCCTTAAATTGCTGGTCAAGTCAATATTAACAAGCACCCGTGCATAGTGACCAAAATTTCTATCAATAGTACTCTTACTTGTTGCAGCATCCAAGCAAATAGGAGTACCAATACTGGCAGCAATAGCAAAGATAATTCTTGGTCTCCAATATTCTTGTACCAATCTTGAGATCCGAATCCAATACTGTGCAGATGTTTGTCTTTGATTCATAGGGTTGAAATCTGGTGTCCAGGAGAAAAGCCGCAAAATACCTGGCTTCATGTTCCATGAGGGGAATGATCGCACACTTCTTAAATCTTCCACAGATGAGAAAGAAAACTCATAGTAACCTCTTCCAAGAGATATTAAGCCCCAACGCCCTAAAGGCTTCCATAACATCAACAACTTGGCACGCAAGGCATCTAGCTTAATGGGGGCTTCACCTTTAGCAAGAATCAAGCGACCATGTAGATGATTCTTGTATCCCTCAAGGCCAACCTTATACTCTTCCTCAGGAATTTTGATGGAGGTTTCCTCACCTATGATTCGGGGCTTGGGAAGTTGGCTTTGTGGGAGGTCACACGCATTATTAAGTGCTTGAGCAACCGTTTTAAGCTGTGGAGACAATACAGGCTGAGAAGGATCATGAGAAGGATCCTTAGGAAACGAGATTGACTCATGATGAGGTTGCTGAGAGGAGGAGGGGGACAGTTTCGCAAGAAACTGCCAAGGAAAGACGGCCATGTTCCTTGCCACCATGCAAGCCCTAGGGTGTTACGTGGGAAACCCTAGCAAGCCTTCCTTCATGTCAAAACTTGAGGATGTATTGAAATTGAAATAAATTATAAAATTGAAATAAAATATAAAATTCAAATAAATTATAAAATTAAAATGTACTTATGTACATTAAATACTCAGAATCGTGTTTGCTATTCACTCGCCATTTGTGCAAAACTGCCCAAGATCCTCACCACAGAACTAAAAAAGACGTGATGGGTCCGGGTGTGCCCTCCATCCATTGTGTTCCAGCGGGCATACAAAAATCTCGAATGCAAAATCCTCACCAAGAGAGAACAGACGAGTAATGGGAGACTGACGAAGCGACATCGGCTTCGGCTTCGGCTTTGCCTTCAATTGAAAATAAAGAAAGTATAAGTAATTGAGAATAAAGAAAACATAAGTAATTAAGAAATATGATCATTATGAATATACTTGGGACAACTCGAGCTCCCGCTGCGCCAACTCCCGCTGTTTCACCTCCAACTCCCGCTCCCTCTTTGACAACTCATCCACCTCCACATGTGTCTTTTGACAACTCTCTTTTATACTCACATGTGAAGGTTGGGCAACTCCCACTGTTTTTTGGGAAGCCATAGAGGAAAACTGTTGCATAAGCATCTACGTGAAGGCTGGGTTCGTTAGAAACCCTCTCTTCAGCCTATCTGTAAAGGTCGGGTCGGCAATGAGCTCCTGTTTAACCTCCTCTCTAAGCTCCTCCTTATCGATCGCTTGCTCGACCCGCCTACGTGAAGCGCATTCCCATATAATTTCTTGATGCCCACCGTCCCTGGAACACCAATGACCCGACCAGGGTGATCGTCTTTGCCTAGGGCAGCAACCAAGATATCCTGACGGTCATGTGGGACGAATGATCCCTGCCAGCTTTTTTCCTTAAGCCCCTCCTACAAAGACGAAATTAAAAACGTGTAAGACAATGTGTTACAAATATCAACTAGAAAGACAGTTAGTTTGTTACTTACAATCTTTTCTACCACAATGTGTGTGGCTTCAAATTTAAAATCTCCCCTTTTTGTCTTTCGGCCCTCCACCCAACACTCCTCGTGTGGGGGTGGAGACAGAGGATCAACAACTGTGTCCTCAGGTACCTCTCCTGCTGCTATCATCTCATTCAACTTCTCTTGCCTATCCTTTAACTTATTCTCCATCATATTCTTCTTCAAAGTAGGATACCCACCTTGAGACATGGTGTGGGTGTGAACATTCTTTACTTGATTCTGCTTACCCCTTTCCCTTTTAGCCTGTTACAAATAACATGTAACAAATTTTGTTAAATAAACATTTTTTACTTAAATGTACTTTAAAATGGATAGGTAAATCAACTTCAACTAACCAGAAATTGAGGTGTGCCTTGGCTCCTAACAAAGCTATCCCTCGTTTCCTTATATGAGAGGAGATTCAGAGCTCTTCTCTCCGAATATATAATGCCTATTAAGATCGTACTTAAACCCCTTCCAATGCATAGCTGCTAGTGAGAGCCATTTCTGCCTATGCTCATCAGTATTCGGCACGGTCCACGTGATCTACATTAATTACATAACAAAAAGGAGGAATTATAACTCAAGTAATTCTTTAATAATGTACATAAAAAAAGTGTGAAAGTAAAATACCGTTATTGACTCCCAAATATGATCATTCACATTCTACGGTACGTCTTCCCATTCATCATACATAATGCTAGTATGCTATTTAGCTTCCTTAGCCACCTAACTGGTAAATTTCTTAGCAAGGGGTCCCCAGACCTCAAGCTTCTGACCACTGAGCATAGACTTGTCTAAATTTTTCAAACTAGTGGCCGCTCTACCCTATTTTTTGGTTGAAATGCTAGCCGACCCTGCGGAACCAGCCCTCTGTGATGCCTGTTTAGACAATAAATAAATAAATTAGAGGATTAGGTATAACATGGATAAATAAAAAATATAAGCCTAATTAATTAACATTATATGTATAAATAAAACTTACATTATCAGCTGGCGTAGCCGCCATCGACCCCTCCCGTGCATGAGGGGTGTCAGCCCTCTGTGATGCCTGTTTGGACAAAAAAATAATAAATTAGGTTAGGTATAACATGGATAAATAAAAAATATAAGCCTAATTAGTTAACATTATATGTATAAATAAAACTTACACTATCAGCTGGCGTAGCCGCCACCAACCCCTCCCGTGTATGAGGGATGTCTACTGAATTAGCCATGTGTATGCCTGTTTAGATAAAAAAAATAAAAAAAAATTAGGTTAGTTTAACATGGATAAATAAAAATAAATCTAAATAAATATGGATAAATAAAAATAAAGCTAAACAAACATGGATAAATAAAAATAAATCTAAACTAACATGTATAAATAAAACACTTGCCCTAAAAGAACAAAACTCACACTATGGTCAAGTTTAATTTAGCTAGATCAATATCCCTTCGTGATGATCATCACGAGTGGCATATACATTGTCCACCTCATTTTCCTCAATGATAGTAGGGATGTTTGTTGAGAAAGAAGGAGTCTTAGGAATATCAAGAATTGAATCTTGATTTTCATCACTACCATTATGCATGCTCTCTCCTTGGAGAACCACGGATCACCTTTTGTTAGAAGGATCAGTGATGTAAAACACTTGTTTTGCTTGGGAATCCATGATGAAAGGCTCATCTGTATGACCTAACTTGCCAATGTCTACCAATATAAATCCCCATTCGTCGATTTGTACACCACTTTTATTGTTAACCCACTTACATTTAAAAACCGACACCGTAAGCTTAGTGTAATCGACCACCCAAATCTCTTCAATGACTCCAAAGTAAGGTATCGGTGCAATAACGGGGTTTGTATCTTTTGAACTAGAGAAGTGCATGGATCCATCCACGATCATAAACCCATTATTTTGCATGGTACTCTTGTTATCTTGTTCCTTTCTGTAAAAGGAAAAGTTATTGATGTCGTATCCGCTCCAACATATGACATTAAAGCTAGGCCCATGTGCTAGCCATTTTAATGTATCAGAAGAAGTACTACCATCCTTCAGAATTTCTTCTTTAAAGCATTGTAAAAAAGTCTTGTTATGCTTGTTCAACAACCACGTTTCATTCATTCGAGGGTTTTCTTCCTTGACTTTTCTTTTGTGATCACAAAAGTAAGGTTGAACTTCATCAATGTTATTCAATATATACAAATGTGCTTGAAGCACTTCCTCCCGGCCCTTGCTCTTAATCATTACACCATGTGTACCTTTACCTTGACATCTTCTCTCATCATGACAAGGCTTAGGAACCCCTATAGGATCCGTGTTAGGAAGGTAGTCTGAACAAAACTCAATAGCTTCTTCTGCAACGTACCTTTGAATAATAGATGCTTCGGGACGGTGTGGATTCTTCACATACTCTTTCAAGATCTTCATGCATCGCTCAACTGGGTACATCCACCTCAAAAAAGAAAACGGGGCCACATAATCTAATCTCCCTCACTAAATGAACAATTAAGTGAACCATGATGTCGAAAAATTAAGGAGGAAAATACATCTCCAATTGGCACAAGATTATAGCAGCCTCAACTTCCAACTCATCCAACTTATATGGGTCAATGACTTTGCTACATATAGCATTGAAGAATGAGCACAACCTAGTTATGGCATGTCTAACATTTTTAGGAGCAATACCACGAATAGCCACGGGCAGTAGTTGTTGCATCAAGACGTGGCAATCATGAGACTTTAAGCCAACTAATTTGAGATCACTTGAGACAAGCCTCTTGATATTTGAAGAGTAACCATGTGGAACTTTGTTGCCCTGAAGACACTCAAATACTTTGTTTCTCTTATTTTGACAAAGTATGACATGCTGGAGGAAAATATGTCTGCTTACCATCCTTAACAACTGGAGCTAACTGCTCTCATATACCCATCGCAACGAGATCGAGACGAGCACTCAAGCCGTCCTTTGTCTTGCCCTGAATGTTGAGAAGCGTTCGAATCTATCACACCTATTTTTCTCCACATGCATCACATCAATACAGTGTCTGACATCAAACTTGCACCAGTATGGAAGATCAAAGAATATCGACCTCTTCTTCCATATGTTTTTCTCAGTAGCCTTAGCCTTCTTTTTGGCCTTACTGAAGATAACATTGATGTGCTTCACCCGCTGATAAACTTGCTCTCCATTTTAAGGCGGTCAGAGCATTTTCACTCTCTTGGCATCCGTTAAAAGATTTTTTCAACTTACAATATGGGTGATCACGTCTAAGAAATCTCTGATGCCCAAGGTAAACCGTCTTCCTTCCATGATGCAACTGAGTGAAGCATGTGCCTTCTTCACATATAGGGCATGCTTTATGCCCCTTAACACTGTATCCGGACAAGTTCCCGTATGCTGGAAAGTCATTGATGGTGCAAAATAACATGGCACGCATCTTGAAAGTCTCGTGAGAATACCCATCAACTACATCAACACCTTCCACCCACAGCCTTTTCAAGTCTTCAATAAAGGGACTTAGATAAACATCTAAGTCATTTCCCGGTTGCTTTGGGCCCGAAATCATCATAGATAACATCATGTATTTGCGCTTCATGCACAACCTAGGAGGTAGGTTGTAAATTATCAGGAGAAAAGACCAGGAAATATGAATACTACTTAAGTTACCATTTGGATTCATTTCATCCGTAGCAAGTCCAAGCCTAAGGTTTCTTGGCTCATTGGTGAAATTCGGAAACAAAGTATCAATTTTCTTCCATTGCACAGAATCAGCCGGATGGCGAACATGTCCATCACGTTTCCTCTCATCATCATGCCATCTAAGGTTCTTTGCATCTTTTACATTAGTGAACAATCGCTTGACCCTTGGAATTATTGGAAGATACCACAACACCTTCGCTGAAGGACCTTTTTTTTCACATCATAACTAGAATCATCAAGATCATCACCATCATCATTATCCTTCACTTTGTAGCGTGATAACCCATGCTTGGGGCAATCGTGCATCTTTTCATAATCACCCGTGTACAATATGCAATCAGTGGGGCATGCGTGTATCTTCTTATACTCCATACCTATCGGACACAATACATTCTTCACCTCATAGTTACGGTCAAGCAATATGTTGCCCTCCAGACGCAAGTCTATCGACAATTTAAGCAATTTGGTGAAGCTTTTATCGCTCCAACCATTTCTCACCTTCACACAAACCAATTTTAACACCACCAACAACCGTGTATGAGTAGTACACCCCGGATACAAAGGCTTATCCGCATCACTGCACAATATTTCATACACATATGCTTGCTGAAATGATTCTTGTCCAATATCACGGATCATGTCCTATACTCGATCATCCTCCATATCTACGTTAACATCCTCACTTTGGGAGACATTTGGCTTGTTATTTAACAACACATCACCATGCCATATCCATCTTGTATAATTCAAGCAAATCCCAAAACAAATAGGATGAGTACGTATATCATTGACCACACATTTCCTTGTATTCAAACATTTGACACAAAGACAACAGAACATTCATTTACTATTAGGAACATTTCTTTGAGCAAATTCTATAAACTATTCCACTCCCTTCAAATACTCATCACTTGTGTGTTTACAAACCATCCAACTACGATCCATAGCTAGATAGGTCTGTAGATATACACACATATATCAAATATAAGCACAATATAGAAGATTGGAAAAACGCACTAGTATTTGAAAACCTAACAACTATATATATCTTAATTGAGTAATTGGCTAAAACATCATCCTAATATATCTTAATCATCATTTCAATGCCAACAATAAGCCTATTACCGAGAAAACTAGAAATTCAACCCCAACAAAAAACTTTACCCATGTAACATGGAAGTGGAATAAAGGCCTAATCATGCAAAGTTGCAGGGCAAAGAAGGGTCATTCACATGGAAAGAAAGTGTTTGATTAAGTAAGCGTTAGTTGCTGCGTTGACTCAATAGGAATCTCTATGGCATGGCCTTGTGCGACAGACGACCCATAAATCATAAGTTACAATTTGTAAGACAGACGACCCATAAAAGCAAAAAGGAAACCATTTCTCTCTGTCTAATAATTCACACCCAAAATCTAAATTCCCCACCCTGCCAAACAACTTGAGTGCTATAGGAAGCAAAATGATAGTTATTTTTCTTTTTGCAATTGCTCAGAAAATAAGAAAAGGTGGGAAGAAATGATCACCATCTTCATCACTTACCAAACAATGTTTCTTTGGAAGCTCTCTTGTTAGCCTTAACCATAAGGAGAAAAAAAATAAAAAATAAAAACTATAACCTTATTGCATCGGAAAAGCTATGTTCCTCTTCACATCAAGCCATTTATACCTACCAACAATCAACTAAATAAAATACGGTCAAAAATTAGAAAGATGAAAATTCTGCATGAGCAAAAAGAGCCAAACCAAAAACAGAAACTAAATTTTGTAAAAGTAGAAAAAGGATTAGAGCACTAATAAGAACTAAATCATAACTTTGTTAGAGCAACACTGAATTTCTAACTAGTATTTTACATACATACATACTGAAGATGATCTGTGGGATCTAGAATGTAGTGAGTAAAGCAATGGAAACTCCAATTCATGGTTTCTTATATCAACTCTGTTTTCCAAATAAATGAGGATTTAAGCAATAACCAACAATATAGAACTAATCTGATAAGTATAGCAATAACTAGTGAAGGAAAGAAACCTACCTTTGTTAGGGTGACTTGTGTAGAGGAGGATGCGGACGCTGAAGGTCCACTCTGTTAGGGTTCACTATGTGCGCGGTGATGAGTTAGTAACAAAGAAAAAAAGAAAAAAAGAAAGAAAAGCTCAGAGAGAGAGAGAGGGGTAGTACCTCAAAGAGAGACTTTCGCGGTGGAGAGGAGCTCGCAGTGGTGGTAGAGAGGAGTCGCAGTGGTGGTGGTGCGACGTCTCGGTCTCGTGGTGAGAGTGAGAGGGACAGAGAGAGAGTTAGGACAGAGTGTGAAGTTCAGAGAGAGAGAAAGGGGTAGTACTTCGCGGTCGTGGTAGAGAGTAGCTCGCGCACGGTGGTGATATAGAGAGAAAGGGTTAAGGCAGAATGTGAAAGTGATGAAGAGGCATGCGGGTAATGTATGCTTTCTTAAAAATTTGGAAATTACTTGTTTAAACAACATACATAAAAGATTACATATTTTTATTTAAATGTTATATCTGTTCATTTATTACATATTTTTTTAGTAGTGTAATCGGATTTAGATTTTCTGACTTTAGGGAGGGAAAGGTGAAGTAAAATTTCCATTCTTTTGGACAGTTAGATTGATAAGATGGTCCCAAAAATGACATGTGTTCTAACTTTTATATCTTTTTATTTTTTTTTAAATGTTCGAAATAATGAAACCATCCCCTTCTGAAACGCAGCAACATCCTTCGCCGTGTCGCCGCCGCTCTGACCACCCCACATGTCAGCATCACTAGGACTAAGGAGGGAGCAGCTGGTTCACGCGGCTGAGGTGCACGAATGAGATGGGTCCCAGACTGGCGAACAGTGGTGGAGCTGACGGCCCCTCTGGTTTTCACTGCTGGAGGGCGTCTGAGCAAAGGGCAGTCACGCATCGTACGACTGAGGTGGTCCGGATCTGCTGCTACGCGTTGCGGTGGTGGGTCTGGAACGAGCGGAGAACAGCGTGGGACGTCTGGATGGAGCTACGCGGTGCGAAGATGTCCGAACATAATGGAGTTGCGTCTGGAACGAGGTGAACGTGGGGTGGTGCTTTTGGCGTGACGGGAGGGTCTGAACCGTGCGGTGTTGAAGAGGAAGATGTCTCCTCCCTCCTCTGTTTGCTGTTATTGTTTGTGTTGCTTTGTTTTTGTTTTTGTTCTTGTATTAATGAAGGTGGCAGAGATGAGGAGAGGTTGAACTTGAAAGCATTCCACATTTCCACCGTAGACCACTGCGGCAACGGAAAGATAGCGACACGGCGGAGTTGTGATGTTGCTGGAAGGACCGAAGGGGAAGCTTCATTCATCTCAACAGGTTTTATTTTTATTTAAAAAATAAAAAAGATAGGACACATGTTATATATTTTTGGAAAGTATGATCAATCTAATGTCTAGAAGAGGGGAAAGTTACACTACCTTTACTCCCAAAGATAAATTTCACTGTAAATCTTCCTTGAGGTTAGTGGTATTTTCTGTCCTTGTAAGAGAAATCTTCCTCCAATCTAAACTTTTATTCTATAAAAAAAAAATATTTCATGAGATTTGATAACCTCAAAAAATAAAAAATCAATAAAAGATATCAATATTATATATTTTATTGAATATAAAATTAAAAAAGCAGCACCACAGTAATTAACACTGGGATAAAAAATACAAGACAAACTGAAGAATGTGTGAGTATACTTGTACTCGAGTTAATATACTTTTATTTATAAAAAAAAAATATCAATCAACCACAGAGGTGTTGACAGGGAAAAGATTTATTCCACGAAAAGCAGACATGAATTCACTAAAAACTAAAGTTTTTAAAGATTAGTCTCTTAAAGAAACATAAAGACGAAAATTTCTCACAGTAAATTGGGATATCTACCACGCAATTTCATTCAAATGATTTACAATAGCTATCATCCTGGCTTTTACTTATAAAAGAGAAAGAAGAGCCCAGAGAGGTTCGCATATCATCCCATCTACTCTTGCGCCTTAGTCGTCTGCCACTTCGGGGAGCTTTACTCGGTAATGGTGGAAGTGGAAATGTCATAATCATTATCAATCCATCCATAGCAAGGTTTACGAATGCGGCATGGAAGATTCTTAAGTGATTTGGATGCATGATTCAATCATAGGACTTTTGACATTGCTGCTTCCACTGACATTATCCGATCCTTTTTCTGGCACAGTTGATTTCTTAACATCTGGAAACATAACAGAGACAGACAATGTTTTGGCATTAAAAAAAGAATAATCAGACTAAGTTTGTCTTTGCTTTTTTGGTAAACTGGACATCCTTTTCTCAATGTGATGGAGTTAATTAAGCAGCAAATATATCCTGTGTTTGCAATTCAAACAGGGCTGATAAGTCATAGATCACACTTATGTTTAATGAATCAAATACCACCTAAGAAGTCATAAATCACGCTTAGGTTTAATGAATCAAATACCAACTGATAAATCATCAATCACACTTTTGTTTATTGAATATATCGAATAAAAAAGGGATATACTGAAATGAGAGGGACTGATTGTAAGATAATATGGTCCTTTTATTTATGTCTTTAAGGGTAGTCTAGTCTTTTAGTTGTTGTCTATATATAATTTATTCATTTTGCTATCAATTGTAACTTTGGCTGATTGCATTATATATAGTGAAACCCTAGCAGCTCTCTCTTATTCTCCCTTGGTACTCTCTTCCTCGTCTCCTTCTTTTAATGTTGCATTGGTTCTCTTAACACTGATAAACATTGGAATTTAGTTACCAGATTCGATGCCAAGGGAAGCAGGGACTTGATCTCCGGTTTGAGATGCTGAGTCCAAACCATTACTAGCATGCAACAAAGTGTCCTGAGCCACAAGGCTAGAGGAGCCAACTTCAATAATCCCAGTTGTGCGAGTAGCAGCTGATGTCTCAACAACTTCATCTCTTCTTGCATGATCCTGCAAAAGATCCTCATTTTTCTTATTTGAAGGAGTGGGGAGTAATGTTGTAAAAAATAATAAATAAAATATCTATATAAAATTAAATTAAGAAAATATATATGAAGAATACAAGAAATTGTTTGTAGTCTGAGTTGTGTGAAAATATATTGTCCTTAAAGGATTATTTCACCACAGTAGTAATAATAATGTGAATATCCCATGATTTAACATACTCTCCCAGAATAATAATATTATTCTGGGCACCAATAATATGAGCCAAAGGGGGGCAAGTCAACTTTTCAACAAGAATGATACGAGCTTAATGAAGACCAAGGATCAAGAATCAAATAAAGGACTCGGTGGGCCTATGACAAGAGTTAGATACAAGAAAGCCCTACAAGCTTTTAATTACATTATGGCTATTTTGATAGAAGCAAGCTCAAGAATGAGACCAAGTGGAATGGAGCCCAAATTGATAACTTTTCTCATTCAGCTAGAAGACGCATGATCATAAAGAGGGCGTGCACTAGCTTTTGGTTGTTTTAATTTTAATTCATTAATCGTAAGGATTATGTGAGTAAGGTCCAAATTGCTAAGTCGTGCATTTGGGTCAAGCCCACTTATTCTCCATGTCTTCCACGAGTTTGTTGAACTTAAGGGGAGGGAATCTTTAGCTTGCATGCTATAAGAAACTCCTAATTAGTTGTGTGAATAAATTGTGTAAATTATGGGGGTTACACTTTTAATTTGAGAAGCAAATGTAACCACCACATAATGAGTATGAGAGAGAGTCATAAAGGGGTGGGGGGCGTGAATTTGAATATGGTGGCTGCATGAATGTTTTGGTGGCTGAGTTAAGGTGTTTTAGTGAGTGTTTTAGTGTCATGATTAGGCAAATTAAATGAGGGGTTATGTATTTTTGTTTTTATTTTGGTGACTGATTTTAGTTAGGCTTTTAGTGTGTTTAAGGTCATGAATTAGGCCAATTAAGTGGGGGTTATGGTTTGTTTGTGAAAGCCAAAAGTTGGCAGCGTAAGACCCTATTTGTACACGCCATTTACACATTGGAATAATAACTTGGATGTTCATTTTGGATCAAATTCAATTTTGTGAGAAAGTTGTCTCTTGGGTTCTTAGTTGAGCCAAATTATTCTTATCAAGAATTCAAGATTCTTGTGACGAACTTCCTAGTCTTATCAAACTTATATGTTTGTGGTGCCATCATCACATCTTGCCCTCTTGCCATGATCTCATGGTCAACCCATGATCCTCTTGCCGTAATCACATGGTTAATCCATGACCCTGTTGCCATGATCTCATGGTTAACCCATGACCCTCTTGCCATGATCAAATTGTTAAACAAGAATTACATCAACTTTTAGAACAACAAAATAGAATTCTTTCCAAGCAAAAGCTGCAAGTATGGAAGGAGAGTTTATATAAAATGCATATAAAATAAATGTAAATGTCACTAGTGCAATAAGTGCTTTTCACGTCAGTTAAAATTGATTTTTTACGTCAGAATACTGACTGACGTAAATACAGCTGACGTTAATAGTTAATATTTTAACGTCAGTTGAGAACTGACGTTAAATATAAAACTATTAACGTCAGTTTTTTATTACAACTGACGTTAATAGTGTACTGTATATTTTATAAAATACTATTAACGTCAGTTGTTTGATACAACTGACGTTAATAGATTTTTTTTTAAAAATTCAGTTTTAAAATATCACTCCCCTCAGCTATCCCTGCATTCAGTAAATATCCCAAGAAATGTAATATCAACACATTACAGAATTGCAAAGGAAAAATGGAACAATTGGGGGACTTAAAACCAAAACCCATGTATATATATAAATAAATTTTAGTTCCAATGTCTAAAAAACAAAACTACCAATCTAAGGATATATATATATACATGTTATTAATTAGTTTCTAAAGTCTAACAAAAAAACTATTTATCTAAGTATTGCGGAGGTATCTTGTCAATTCCTTTTTCAGCCGCATACTTGAAGAAGAATTCAGCGAAGCGCATCCTCAAGTCTCTTAACTCATCTTCTTGAATAGGCGATTGGTCGCTAAATGTCTACACACGTTCAAATAATAACAATAACATCAATGCAAGTCATCTTCAAAACTATAATATATAATTTAACAAGTTGTTTAAATATTACCTTAATCCATCCATCCGTAATAGATGCGGAGACTATGTTCAGCATATGAAGCATCGCATAATAGCCGCACGACCACCCGTCAATTTGAAATCGAGACTACCAACAAAATTAATTTCAACGTCAGTTGAATATACATATAAATTAGTAATTATAATATTAATTATTTGATAAATAAACTACCAAACCTTGAGGATGTTCCATACAGGATTTGCTTTAGCCTTAGAAGTCTTACTTCTCCCGTTGGCGTAACTTATGCTACTCGTCTTCAGCGCGCTATCATAAACAAATAATCATGTCGATCAATTAACAAATTCATATATCATGTGTGTAATAAACTAAAAACAACTGATATTAAAACTTAAATTAAATTTAAGATTAGTTACTTACTTATTTACAACTTCCACCACCTTCGGTGGCGGATCTTGGTGGAGAGAGCAGAAGAATATGACAGTATGCCTAGACGGGTGAAGTACCAACAACTGCCAATGGTCATTCATACAGTAGGGAGCCAGATATAATTCTTTCCGATTTTCTCCCAACAAGTTCCCTATGTATTTACTCAATGCATCGCCAGCAAAGAATTGGGGCAGAAGGACTGATGGATCTAAGAAGTCGTAAATTGATGCAACGCCCTTATCAAGCTGAAGACGATGGAGATACCTAAGATATGAAAAGGTGTGGATGTTAATTACATTATATATATATATATATATATATATATATATATATATTGAAATTAAAATAAATTATTAAATGGAAAAATACCAAAAATAAATAAGTTATAAAATTAAAATTAACTTACGTGCACCAGAGACTGAAAACATTATTGTTCAACCAGACGTTATTTCTGCAGGCATTCCCGAGATCGTCACCACAGAAGGTAAATATCCTCCGTTGATCTGGGCGTGACACCCATCCATCGTGCTCCAATGGACATTCAAAAATCTCAAACGCATAATCCTCACCAAGTGAGAACAAACGAGTGATAGGTGACAGCGACACCGACGTCGACTTGGCCTTCAGTTTAGGAAAAATAAATTAGATAAGTTGTTGATAATTAAAAAAACACAAGTAATTATTTGACTAATTTGGACATTAATAATGAATAAATACCTTTGTTAACATTTCGAGCTCACGTCGTTTGGAGTCCAACTCAAGCTCACGCCTTTTCATTTCCAACTCATGCTCATGGCGCTGGACTTCCAACTCCCGCTCCCTAGCTACCAACTCATCGTCCTCCACATGTGCCCTACTAAAACTTTCTTTTGTGCTCACATGTGAAGGGTTGGCATGCCCTGCGGTGTCCTGGGATGTACCGACGGAGGAAAGCTCTCTGGCAAGCGCCTACTTGAATTCTGGGTTGGATATTAAGCCTTGCATCAGATGCGTTGTAATAGCTGGGCTGGACATGAGGTGCTGAGTAATGTCAGCCAAAATTGATGCTTCATTGACCACCCGCTTTCGTGAAGCAGACTTGCCATAATATTCTTTGATGGTCACGTTCCCAGGAACACCGATAACCCGACCAGGATGGTCTTTCTTGCCTAGAGCAGTCATCAAGACGTCCCGCCGTCCAGAAGGGACGAATGCGCCCTGGGATGATTGTGCTTTAAGATCCATCTACAATGAAAAAAAATGAAAAAACGTGCAAGTGAAAAGTGTTGCAAATATCTATACAAATATCAATTGAAATCAAGTTAATTATTTACTTAGAATCTTATCTGCCACTTCGCGAGTGGCATCAACTTTAAAAGATCCCGTCTTTGTCATGCGGCCGGCGAACCAGACATCCTCGCGGTCGATGTCCGACGGAGGACTTGATAGTTTGCCCTCAGGCACCTCTCCTCTTTCAATCCTAGCAGAGTGCTCTTCTTGCTTCGCCCTCAGTCTATCCGCCATCATCTGCTCGATCCGAGTCTGGTACCCACCCTGAGACATGGTGTGGCGGTGGACGTTCTTCGCCTGATTCTGCCGACCCTTATTTGCCTTAGCCTATTCAAACAAAAACACATAATTAAATACAGTTAAATGATCTATAATAAGCATACAAAATTAACTTAATCAACCAACCTGAAATTCATCATCCTGTCGACTCCTGGCAAACATATCCCAAGTATCTTGATCAATCCAGGGATAATCCGAGAACATTTTATCAAGCCGCTTCTTCCCAGATAGATAGTACCTGGTAAGATCATGCTTGAACCCATTCCAACGCTTTGATGCCATTTTCATACATTTATGACGATGATCCTCGTCATTTGGCACAGTCCAAGCTACCTATACATTAGATACATATATAACAACTGGATGGATTATAACTTGGATAATTATCTAATAATGTAAATCAAACGAATGTAAAGGTAAAATACCGTGATAGCCTCCCCAATCTGATCCTTAACGTTCTGTGGAACGTCATTCCAGTGGTTGTATTTGATGCTTACGTGCTGCTTCGCTTGTAGAAACACCCACTTATTAAATTCTTTAGCACGGGGTCCCTGGGCATTTAGATTAGCATCGAAGGACACCTCAAGCTTCTGTCCGCTTTGCATGTCCTTCTCTAGTTTCTTCAACGAGGTGGCTCCTCTACCCCGTTTCCTATGAGCCTGTGATGTCTGTATGGACAAAAAAAATGATAAAATAGAGGGTTGTAACATTATAAACTTACATTAAAAAGAAGGACTAAAGATAGTATATAACATGTAAACTTACACTAGAATCAGGCGTAGACATGATCGGGTCCTGCGAAACCCCCACAGTGTCCTCCCGTGCATGTGGGCTATCCGACTGATCCATATGTATGCCTATTCAGAAACAATATATATGTATTAACATAGGTTATAACTCAAAATAAATACAGAAGTATAAATAAAAATAACTAGATAGGTCCTGTATATATACAAAACATCTATATATCCAATATAAGGACAATACGGGAGATTGAAAACTATAGTTTTTGAAGATTGCCAAGCACTCGTCACGGCTTGGCCGTGATGTCCATCACGGCCGTAACGTGCCAACTGAACCAGACCCTCATAGGCAGAACTGATAACGGCCTAGCCGTGATGAGCATCACGGCCGTGACAGATCAATCAGCAGAGCAACATGCACTCAAAATCAAAAATAGAGACATTCCAAACAACTCAAACTCATGGTTTAAAGTTACAACTATTGAGACTACAGTTTCAATATACACTCAAAACCAAAAATAGAGACATTCCAAACAACTCAAACTCACAGTTTCAAGTTTCAACTACTGAGACTACAGTTTCAACCAGCAGAACAACATGCATGCACTCAAAACCAAAAATAAAAAAATGTGCCCTAAAGACTCACCAGAAATAGGCGCTCGCGTGGTGGTGGGGGTGGAAGCTCGAGTGGTGGCCAACGTTCGATATGGTTACTGAGAGCAGAGGGACAAGGAGAGTTAGTGCGTGGGAAGGGGAAAGAGAGATGTCAAGTTATTGCAAAGAATGAGCGGGAAAGACAGAGTTAGGGGTTAAGAGTGTACCTCACGGTGGTGGAGAAGAAGCCCTCGCGGTGGTTACGGTGGAGATGAGCTCGCGATTAGGGCAGAGTGAGAGCGAGAGTGAGGGTTGAGAGTGAGGGTTGAGCGTGATGAAAAGAGAAAAGAGACGTACAGAGAAGTGCAGAAGGCACGCGGGTGTAAACGTTATAATTAAAATAAAACAACATTTTACGTCAGTTGTTAGTAAAACCTGACGTTAAAGGTCATATATTTAACGTCAGTTGTCTTAAGAAACTGACGTTAAAAACACTCACACTTCTTACGTCAGTTGTTAGTAAAAACTAATGTTAAAGGTCATATATTTAACGTCAGTTGTATTAAGAAACAGACGTTAAAAACACTCACACTTCTTACGTCAGTTGTATTACACAACGGACGTTAAAAGTTTATTAGTTTCTGCAAAAACATTCATTCCTTTGACTACTGTGCTACTTACCCATTCACCTTGTACCTAATCCTCTTAATGAGCATTAAGTTTATAGATAAGTTTTCAAGAAAATCAGAATAGCTTAGTAACTTCATCCACTGCTCCTATAAATAGCTTCCTTCCATCCTTTTAATTTTTTCTGCTTCACAATATGGCTCTGCCATGGAGATTAACTTCATCACTCTTTCTTCCTATTCCTAGACTCAAAGATCTTTGTCTTAATGGTCAAACAATTTCTGAGGTTGTGTAAATCACATTACATGGATGGTAAGGTTGGGTGAATCACGTAATGTGATTCTCTCACTTTATTTCATCCCCGTCATCCCTTTCACTTTGCTTTGGAAGCAAGTGACTGTGGATTCAAGACGATGCATCAAGGAATTCCAGTGAAGAAGAAAGATGCAAAGATCCATTTCACTTTGCTTTTGCTGCTAATGACTGAGGATTTACTTTGCATCATGGAATTCAAGTGAGGGAGGTGATGCATCCATTGGAGTTTCTGATGACAGGACTGAGAAGAAAATGATGTTGATGCAGAAACTTTTTTATATTTTAGGGCTATGTTGCAGAAATTTTTTATCTTTTAATCATGTAATTTTAACTTATGAATCGCTTCAATGACATACGATTTGATTATACATATAACTTGTTTTATGTTAAGTGTTTATTTATTTTAATTTGCACAAGAATTTGTTTACTAATTCAAGCTAATTAATAAAAATTAAAAATAAACTTGTTTAAAAAAAGGTTTAGAAATAAACTGCAGTACTATATGGAGTGATCTGCGTTAAGAGGGACAACAGGGACATGACAACCAATGAAATGAGTTTCATAATTATTTACGTCAGTTATTTATAGAACTGACGCAAATAGTGATTTAATATTTACAAACTGCCACCACCTCATTTTTAACGTCAACTTAATTTATGACTGTCAAGTTCCCGTATATTAATTACATTATTTCCAATATTCATTCTGCACGTTTATAATATATAGGATTATTTACGTCAGCTATTTATTTAACTGAAGTAAAAATCACACTTTTAACGTCAGTTGTATAAAAAACTGACGTTAACAATAAATATTTTTTATTTTAAAAACACTTTTAACGTCAGTTTTTTTAAACAACTGACGTTAAAAGTGTATAAATATCTGCAAAAACATTCATTCCTTTGACTACTGTGCTACTTACCCATGCACCTTGTAACTTAATCCTCTTAATGAGCATTAAGTTTATAGATAAGTTTTCAAGAAAATCGGAATAGCTTAGTAACTTCATCCCCTGCTCCTATAAATAGCTTCCTTCCATCCTTTTAATTTTCGGCTTCACAATATGGCTCTGCCATGGAGATTAACTTCATCACTCTTTCTTCCTATTCCTAGACTCAAAGATCTTTGTCTTAATGGTCAAACAACTTCTGAGTTTGTGTAAATCACATTACATGGGTGATAAGTTTGTGTAAACCACATTATGTGAGTTGCTCACCTATTCATCCTTCCGGAGAATCAGTTGCTGGAGGGCAAATCAGGTGCTCGGGCGTCACAGTTCCAAAACCTCAGCTTTGGCAGCAAGTGACCGTCATGGAAGTCTCTAGAACCATTGCCTTTGCTTGAAACAGATCTAGTGCACCTGTTTTTGCCTCTCTTGAGCTCTCTCATGCCCCCCAGTTTTCTGAGGTCTTCGGAGTATAGTTTTCCCTTTGGCATATTTCATAAAACTCTCTGATGGGATGTAGCTTTAATGTTTAGGATTTTAAACCCTTTCAATGTAACTTTTTATAGGATTTTAAACCCTTTCAATCTTCTCAGATTCGATCAGATTACACTTCATGAATGAGATCCGGTTTGGGTTATTGATTCAACTTATACTTCGCACATATATTTTAGTTTTCAAAACAGAAACACAAAACATCAAAGCAATTGTGAAACTGAAACTTTGAGGAAGGCAATGCGGAAGGGTACGTATACTAGATAAAAAAATTATTAAAATAACATTTAACGTCTGTTGATGTAAGGACTGACGTTAAAAGTGAAATGACTCACTTTTAACGTCAGTTCTATAAAGAACTAACGTTAAAATGTTCACTGTTAACGTCAGTTGTTTATTGAACTGACGTTAAAAGTGAGTCACTTCACTTTTAACGTCAGTCCTTAAAACAACTGACGTTAAAATTGAATTAATGAAGTCTGATATTTACAAAACTGCCACCGCCCCCTTTTTAACGTCTAATTTTTGGTTAACTGACGTAAACCTTTACCGTCTAATGTATATTTTCCACTAGTGTGCATCAAACAAAACAATCTTGTTCCAAATCCCTTCAGCATCGTGTTTTGTTTTTTTTATAAACAAAAATATATTAGATTGAATATAAGGGTACCCGAACCCGTATATAAAAGGGTTTGAGTACAGGGGTACCCGAACCCTTCAGCACCGTGTGTGTGTATATATATATATCTTAAAATCCTCAAACGTTTTCATCCTCCTCTTAATTGTAATAATAATAAATTATTAGCAGTAAAGAATGTTAAACGGTTGAAATAGAAGACCAATAAAACAGACAATTAAAATGTAATTAAAGATAATAAAAATAAAATCAAAACATTACTAGGAATATTAATTTTAATAAATAAATGGTAATAAAAGAGATATTTAAAATCTTTTAAAATCAAATTATTTTAGAAATATTTCTCCAACAAGCAAATATTAGTTGATTCGTATATAGTGTTTTTTTTTTTTTTTGATAACTACGTTTTCATAGTTTTTTTTTATAAGCAATTAGTTGATTCATAGTAAGTCCAATGAGTGTAACAATCATGACTAGTGTCTCTAATATGCTGTCCAACCAGGTGAAATCTTTCACAATATTCATAATTTATATTGAATTGGTGGATGATCGACTATACTCATTACAGTGAATGGAGATACACAACCAAATGAAACATAACATAAGAGATTAATAACCAAAGTGCTAAGGCTATAGAAACTATAATTTCAGCAGTAAATATTAAATATAGGATAAATTTTCCCTTACGAGTTAATGACAACTAGTGCACCCGACTTGAGTGCACCATGTTCATGCGAGTTTTTCTCCTACCAGTGAATAAGAGCGGTAATTATATACTTCAGAGAGCAAAAATTAAGAGTTTTAACTTACAGAATAAATTGGACGAGCGGATATACAAATATTTCCAAACAAAAGCTTCTTCTAAGTTACCTACCAGGACAAAAGAAAAGGGGGGGACATCTTCAAAAGGCAATCTTCAGAGGCATGTAACATCAGGAACCCCATTTGAAGGAAATTTCATCATAAACAATCCCAAATCGAAATATCAATTTATCTCCTATTTTGTGTATAACAGAGAAGGAAGAAGACTAGACAATTTTGATGGCTGAGAAAGACAAGGGAAACTTGAGAATAAATTAACTAACAGCCAAAATAATTTAGAGAAGATGAGGAAAACCATAATACCATATGTTTCTCTCTGCACCTTCGAGAGAATATGACCAAAGCTTAGCCCAACAAGGCCATTACAAAAAGGGTTTAATTACTATGTAATGTCAGTGTAAACTAATCATAGATCATACTATGAGTAATTGATAAGGTAATTACTATAATGTATCAGTCTATGATTGGTTAATAAAGTAAAAAAATCTTTATACCGACAAACACTAGTGGAAAATATACCTTAGACGGTAAAGGTTTACGTCAGTTAACCAAAAGCTAGACGTTAAAAAGGAGGCGGTGGCAGTTTTGTAAATATCAGGCTTCATTAATTCAATTTTAACGTCAGTTGTTTTAATGACTGACGTTAAAAGTGAAGTGACTCACTTTTAACGTCAGTTCAATAAAGAACTGACGTTAAAAGTGAACATTTTAATGTCAGTTCAATAAAGAACTGACGTTATAAGTGAATATTTTAACGTCAGTTCGATAAAGAACTGACGTTATAAGTAAGTCTCTTCACTTTTAACGTCAGTCCCTACATCAACAAACGTTAAAAGTTATTTTAATAATTTTTTTTATCTAGTATACGATTCCTTCCGCATTGCCTTCCTCAAAGTTTCAGTTTCACATGAATTGCTTTGATGTTTTGTGTTTCTGTTTTGAAAACTAAAATATATGTGCGAAGTATAAGTTGAATCAATAACCCAAACCGGATCTCATTCATGAAGTGTAATACAGACTGATCGATACAGAAGATTGAAAGGGTTTAAAATCCTATAAAAAGTTACATTGAAAGGGTTTAAAATCCTATAAAAAGTTATATTGAAAGGGTTTAAAATCCTAAACATTAAAGCTACATCCCATCAGAGAGTTTTATGAAATATGTCAAAGGGAAAACTATATATACTCCGAAGACCTCAGAAAACTGGGGGGCATGAGAGAGCTTAAGAGAGAGGCAAAAACAGGTGCACCAGATCCGTTTCAAGCAAAGGCAGTGGTTCCAGAGACTTCCAAGACGGTCACTTGCTGCCAAAGCTGAGGTTTTGGAACTGTGACCCCCGAGCACCTGATTAGCCCTCCAAAGAATGATTCTCCGGAAGGTGATAAGGTGAGCAACTCACACAATGTAATTTACTCAGACTTATCACCCATGCAATGTAATTTACTCAAACTCAGAAGTTGTTTGACCATTAAGACAAAGACCTTTGAGTCTAGGAATAGGAAGAAAGAGTGATGAAGTTAATCTCCACGGCAGATCCATATTGTGAAGCAGAAAATTAAAAGGATGGAAGGAAGCTATTTATAGGAGCAGGGGATGAAGTTACTAAGCTATTCTGATTTTGTTGAAAACTTACCTATAAACTTAATGCTCATTAAGAGGATTGAGTTACAAGGTGCATGGGTAAGTAGCACAGTACAGTCAAATGAATGAATGTTTTTGCAGATATCTATACACTTTGAACGTCAGTTTTTTAAAAAAACTGACGTTAAAAGTGTTTTTAATAAAAAATATTAATTGTTAACGTCAGGTTTTTATACAACTGACGTTAAAAGTTTGATTTTTACTTCAGTTAAATAAATAACTGACGTAAATAATCCTATATATTATACACGTGCAGAATGAATATTGGAAATAATAAATATACGGGAACTTGGCAATCTTCAAATAAGTTGACGTTAAAAATGAGGTGGTGGGTAAACTATTTGCGTCAGTTCTATAAATAACTGACGTAAATAATTATGAAACTCATTTCATTGGTTGTCATGTCCCTGTTGTCCCTCTTAACGCAGATCACTCCATATAGTACTGCAGTATATTTCTAAACCTTTTTTTTATACAAGTTTATTTTTAATTTTTATTAATTAGCTTGAATTAGTAAACAAATTATTGTGCAAATTAAAATAAATAAACACTTAACATAAAACAAGTTATATGTATAATCAAATCGTATGACATTGAAGCGATTCATAAGTTAAAATTACATGATTAAAAGATAAAAAATTTCTGCAACATAGCCCTAAAATATAAAAAAGTTTCTGCATCAACATCATTTTCTTCTCAATCTCTCATCGTAAATCCAATGGATGCATCACCTCCCTCACTTGAATTCCAAGATGCAAAGTAAATCCTCAGTCACTAGCAGCGAAAGCAAAGTGAAATGGATCTTTGCATCTTTCTTCTTCAGTGGAGTTCCTTGATATGCATCATCTTGAATCCACAATCACTTGCTTCCAAAGCAAAGTGAAAGGGATGACGGGGATGAAATAAAGTGAGAGAATCACATTACGTGATTCACCCAACCTTAATATCCATGCAATGTAATTTACTCAAACTCAGAAGTTGTTTGACCATTAAGACAAAGACCTTTGAGTCTAGGAATAGGAAGAAAGAGTGATGAAGTTAATCTCACTACAGAGTCATATTGTGAAGCAGAAAATTAATTAAAAGGAGATGGAAGCTAGGAAGCTATTTATAGGAGCAGTGGATGAAGTTACTAAGTTATTCTGATTTTCTTGAAAACTTATCTATAAACTTAATGCTCATTAAGAGGATTAGGTACAAAGGTGAATGGGTAAGTAGCACAGTAGTCAAGGGAATGAATGTTTCTGCAGAAACTAATAAACCTTTAGCGTCCGTTGTGTAATACAACTGACGTAAGAAGTTGTGAGTGTTTTTAACGTCAATTTCTTAATACAACTTACGTTAAATATATGACATTTAACGTCAGTTATTACTAACAACTGACGTAATAAGTGTGAGAGTTTTTAACGTCAGTTTATTAAGACAACTGACGTTAAATATATGATCTTCAACGTCAGGTTTTACCAAAAACTGACGTAAAATGTTGTTTTATTTTAATTATAACGTTTACCCCCGCGCGCCTTCTCCACTTCTCTACGTCTTTTCTCTTTTCATCACGCTCAACCCTCACTCTCGCTCTCACTCTGCCCTAATCGCGCGCTCATCTCCACCGCAACCACCGCGAGGGCTTCTTCGCCACCACCGTGAGGTACACTCTTAACCCCTAACTCTGTCTTTCCCGCTCCTTCTTTGCAATAACTTGACATCTCTCTTTCCCCTGGCCTTCCCGCGCACTAACTCTCCTTGTCCCTCTGCTCTCAGTAACCACATCGAACGTTGGCCACCACTCGAGCTTCCCCCCCCACCCCCACGCGAGTGCCTATTTCTGGTGAGTCTTTAATTAGGGCACATTTTTTTCTTCACGGTTTTGAGTGCATGCATGTTGCTCTCACTGGTTTGAAACTCGTAGTCTCGGTGAGTTGAAACTTGAAACTGTGAGTTTCAGTTGTTTGGAATGTCTCTATTTTTGGTTTTGAGTGTATGTTGAAACTGTAGTCTCATGAGTTGTAACTTTAAACCGTGAGTTTGAGTTGTTTGGAATGTCTCTATTTTTGGTTTTGAGTGCATGTTGCTCTGCTGGTTGATCTGTCACGGCCGTGATGCTCATCACGGCTAGGCCGTGATCAGTTCTGCCTATGAGGGTCTGGTTCAGTTGGCACGTTACGGCTTGGCAATGTTCAAAAACTATAGTTTTCAATCTCCCGTATTGTCCTTATATTGGATATATAGATGTTTTGTATATCTACAGGACCTATCTAGTTATTTTTATTTATACTTCTGTATTTATTTTGAGTTATAACCTATGTTAATACATATATATTGTTTTTGAACAGGCATACATATGGATCAGTCGGATAGCCCACATGCACGGGAGGACACTGTTGGGGTTTCGCAGGACCCGATCACGCCTACGCCTGCTGATTCTAGTGTAAGTTATCATGCATGTTATATACTATCTTTAGTCCTTCTTGTTAATGTAAGTTTATAATGTTACAACCCTCTATTTTATCATTTTTTTTGTCCATACAGACATCACAGGCTCATAGGAAACGGGATAGAGGAGCCATCTCGTTGAAGAAACTAGAGAAGGACAGGCAGAGCTGACAGAAGCTTGAGGTGTCCTTCGATGCTAATATAAATGCCTAGGGACCCCGTGCTAAAGAATTTAATAAGTGGGTGTTTCTACAAGCGAAGCAGCACGTAAGCATCAACTACAACCACTGGAATGACGTTCCACAGAACGTTAAGGATCAGATTTGGGAGGCTATCACGGTATTTTACCTTTACATTCGTTTGATTTACATTATTAGATAATTATCCAAGTTATAATCCATCCAGTTGTTATATATGTATCTAATGTATAGGTAGCTTGGACTGTGCCAAATGACGAGGATCATCGTCATAAATGTATGAAAATGGCATCAAAGCGTTGGAATGGGTTCAAGCATGATCTTACCAGGTACTATCTATTTGGGAAGAAGCGGCTTGATAAAATGTTCTCGGATTATCCCTGGATTGATCAGGATACTTGGGATATGTTTGCCAGGAGTCGACAGGATGATGAATTTCAGGTTGGTTGATTAAGTTAATTTTGTATGCTTATTATAGATCATTTAACTATATTTAATTATGTGTTTTTGTTTGAATAGGCTAAGGCAAATAAGGGTCGGCAGAATCAGGCGAAGAACGTCCACCGCCACACCATGTCTCAGGGTGGGTACCATACTCGGATCCAGCAGATGATGGCGGATAGGCTGAGGGCGAAGCAGGAAGAGCACTCTGCTAGGATTGAAAGAGGAGAGGTGCCTGAGGGCACACCATGAAGTCCTCCGTCGGACATCGACCGCGAGGATGTCCGGTTAGCCTACCGCATGACAAAGGCGGGATCTTTTAAAGCGATGCCACTCGCGAAGTGGCGAGATAAGATTGTAAGTAAATAATTAACTTAATTTCAATTGATATTTGTATAGATACTTGCAACACTTTTCACTTGCACGTTTTTTCATTTTTTTTCATTGTAGATGGATCTTAAAGCAAAATCCTCCCAGGGCGCATTCGTCCCTTCTGGACGGCAGGACGTCTTGATGACTGCTCTAGGCAAGAAAGACCATCCTGGTCGGGTTCTCGGTGTTCCTGGGAACGTGACCATCAAACAATATTATGGTAAGTCTGCTTCACGAAAGCGGGTGGTCAATGAAGCATCAATTTTGGCTGACATTACTCAGCACCTCATGACCAACCCGGATATTACATCACATCTCGATGCGGGGCTTAATAGCCAACCTGCAATTCAAGCAGGCGCTTGCCAGAGAGCTTTCCTCCGTCGGTACATCCCAGAACACCGCAAGGCTTGCCAACACTTCACATGTGAGCACAAAAGAGAGTTTTAGTATGGCACATATGGAGGACGATGAGTTGGCAGCTAGGGAGCGGGAGTTGGAAGTCCAGCGCCAAGAGCATGAGTTGGAAATGAAAAGGCGTGAGCTTGAGTTGGACTCCAAACGACGTGAGCTCGAAATGTTAGCAAAGGTATTTATTCATTATTAATGTCCAAAATAGTCAAATAATTACTTGTGTTTTTTTTAATTATCAAAAACTTATATATTTTATTTTCCTAAACTGAAGGCCAAGTCGACGTCGGTGTCGCTGTCACCTATCACTCGTTTGTTCTCACTTGGTGAGGATTATGCGTATGAGATTTTTGAATGTCCATTGGAGCACGATGGATGGGTGGCACGCCCAGATCAACAGAGGATATTTTCCTTCGTTGGTGACGATCTCGAACGCTCGCAGAAAATAACGTCCGGATGAACAAAGAATGTCATCGGTCTCCGGTGCACGTAAGTTAATTTTAATTTTATAACTTATTTATTTTTGGTATTTTTCCATTTAATAATTTATTTTAATTTCAATATATATATATATTATTTAATTAACATCCACAACCTTTTCATATCTTAGGTATCTCAATCGTCTTCAGCTTGATAAGGGCGTTGCATCAGTTTACGGTTTCTTAGATCCGTCAATCCTTCTGCCCGAGTTCTTTGTCTGGCGATGCATTGAGTAAATACATAGGGAAGGTGTTGGGAGACAATCCGAAAGAATTATATCTGGCTTCCCTACTGTATGAATGACCATTGGCGTTGTTGGTACTTCACCCGTCTAGGCATACTTGTCATATTCTTCCGCTCTCTCCACCATGATCCGCCACCGAAGGTGGTGGAAGTCAGAAATATGTAAGTAACTAATCTTAAATTTAATTTAAGTTTTAATATCAGTTGTTTTTAGTTTATTACACACATGATAAATGAGTTTGTTGATTGATCGACATGATTATTTGTTTATGATAGCGCTGCAAGGCGAGTAGCATAAGTTGCGCCAACGGAGAGAAGTAGGACTTCTAAGGCTAAAGCAAATCCTGTATGGAACATCCTCAAGGTTTGGTAGTTTATTTATCAAATAATTATTATTATAATTACTAATTTATGTGTATATTCAACTGACGTTGAAATTAATTTTGTTGGTAGTCTCGATTTCAACCTTGACAGCTTGGTCGTGCGGCTATTATGTGATGCTTCATATGTCGAACATAGTCTCCGCATCTATTACGGATGGATGGAAGAAGGTAATATTTAAACAACTTGTTAAATTATATATTATAGTTTTGAAGATGACTTGCATTGATGTTATTGTTATTATTTGAACGTGTCTAGGCATTTATCGACCAATCGCCTATTGAACAAGATGAGTTAAGAGACTTGAGGATGCGCTTCGCCGAATTCTTCTTCAAGTATGCGGCTGAAAAAGGAATTGCCAACATACCTCCGCACTACTTAGATAAATAGTTTTTTTGTTAGACTTTATAAACTAATTAATAACATGTATATATATATCCTTAGATAGTTTTATTTTTTAGACATTGGAACTAAAATTTATTTATATATATACATGGGTTTTGGTTTTAAGTCCCCCATTGTTCAATTTTCCTTTGCAATTCTGTAATGTGTGTGATATTCTGTGTTACTGGGACTGAATGCAGGGATAGCTGAGGGGAGTGATATTTTAAAACTGAATTTAAAAAAAAAAACTTATTAACGTCAGTTGTATCAAACAACTGACGTTAATAGTATTTTATAAAATATACAGTACTCTATTAACGTCAGTTGTTTATTACAACTGACGTTAAAATTAAACCTTTAACGTCAATTCTTTAAAACAACTGACGTTAGTTTTAACAAAATCAACGTCCGTTGTATTAAAGAACTGACGTTAATAGTTTTATTTTAACGTCGGTTTTGTTAAGGAACTGACGTTAATAGTGTTATATTTAACGTCAGTTCTCAACTGACGTTAAAATAGTAACTATTAACGTCAGCTGTATTTACGTCAGTCAATATTCTGACGTAAAAAATCAATTTTAACTGACGTAAAAAGCACTTATTGCACTAATGAAAATTTAAAATAAATGTACAAACAAAACCAAAAGAAAAAACAAACAATAATGAGCAGAAGTGTAAAATGGAAACAAATGAACTTTGTTGTTAAATTGTTACCTTCTCTTCTGCGGAACTTTGTTGTTTGCCAACTAGTGTTTCAATTAGCATGTAAGACGCCTCTTCAATAAAGGGCCATCCTTGAGTGGGTTTTTGATCCAACTGAGTTCCTTTTAGAAACTATTTACCAGTTTAGGGTTGTTTAAAACTATTTATCAATGGGGATCGTTTTGGACACGTGACATATTTTATTATTTTTCAATCTGATGGATCAAAGGCGCCACTGTAGATGGCGCCTTTGAAGGTGCCACTGTAGATGGCGCCTTTGAAGGCGCCACTGCAGATGGCGCCTACCTATAAAAAAAAAGTCAAAAGGGGAGGCGCCACTGCAAATGGCGCCTTCCCCTGCAGTGGCACCTCCCCCTGCAGTGTATCACGTGGCACTGCAGGGGGGCCCAACCAAAAATTGGACGTCTGCAATTTTAAAGGAACAACGCTACAATTTTAAAGGAACAAAACTACAAAAAAAGTATACTATAAGTATAGGGAGTAACAATGACATTAATGATAAAGTATCTATTTAAAACAACAAGAGACAATAAAAAAAATCTCGTAATAATGAGTAGCAAATAATATCACAGGAGGCATAAAAAAATAATAGCAATAACAATTTACACCAATAAATATTCATCAATTATTACAGTAGTAAAAAAAAATTTACCTTATAAGAATTAAAAGAAAGTCACCTGCAATTTTAAAGGAACAACGCGACAAAAAAAATTATACTATAAATATAGGGAGTAACGATGACATTAATGATAAAATATATATTTAAAACAACAAAATAGACTTATGATTGGATATTGTGGCAATATGTGTTACTGATGTGACAAATCCACTAATTTTATGTTAATAATATTATTTACGTTTCCTTTGCCACATTAACTTTCATATTGCCAAATATTATTTATTTTCCCTCGGCCATGTGTCGTGTTGGGTTTACCACAATATCTAATCATTCCTTACACCTAGCGGGAAAGTGTGTCCGTAACCATGACTTTACTATTTATATGAATCACATAAATAGTAAACCCATTTGACATCACGATATAAAATATCGGTTTTTGATTTTATTAAATTTTAAATAATAAAGTAACGATTTTAATTTTATAATTCATATATTGATTATTATTTTAATAATTTTAATTTCAATGAATAAACTATGATACCAATAATTTATTTTTTTATAATCTATTTTAATAATTTATTATATTAAAATTTATAATATTAAATTATTATTTAAATTACTTAATACTTATAACACAGACCTATATAAAAATAAATTATTACTGTACACATTATTTTAATAATTTATGAATAATATATTATTTATAATTAAAGCCAAAATAAATTTAGTTTATTAAAAATAATATATTAAAATAATTCACATACTTGGATGGTACAAATGCCAGAAAATTAATTCACATATTCTTGTTTTTACAGTTTGCTTGTTATTAGTTTAAAACGAGTGAAAAAGGACAGGGATAGACTCATTGCAGCTATAAACCTACAAACTTCAATTTTATTATGTCCATGATTTAACCACATCGATTATTACTTTAATTTTATATTTTCAATATTTTAATAATAATCCTTATATTAAAAATCAGATTAAGATATAACTAACGATCATATTCGTTTGAAGGATGATTTTTTTCATTTTCAGGATGACTTTTTTCATTTTCAGACAAACCCATCTTCTTAAATTCACTCTGGAGATTTTCTGCAATGCTTTCACCAGAGTTCCATTATGTTAATATGACAGAAGGAGAATTTCCCTTAAAATTTTAAACTAATAACAAGCAAACTGTAAAAACAAGAATATGTGAATTAATTTTCTGGCACTTGTACCATCCAAGTATGTGAATTAATTTTGCAAATAAATTGAATGAAAGTATAATTCGATAATTATAAAATGATAGTAGCAAATTATATTTAAACTTAAATGAATTCGAATTAAAAATTCCAAATAAGAACCAGACTTATGTATTGATAAAATATTGTATCACACTCTGAATTTTGATCAGTAGATGCCCGAGGAAAGTCTGATCCAAATAAATTTTTTTTTACTACTGTAATAATTGATGAATATTTATTAGTGTAAATTGTTATTGCTACTATTTTTTTATGGCTCCTGTGATATTATTTGCTACTCATTATTACGGGATTTTTTTATTGCCTCTTGTTGTTTTAACTAGATACTTTATCATTAATGTCATCGTTACTCCCTATACTTAGAGTATAATTTTTTTTGTAGCGTTGTTCCTTTAAAATTGTAGCGTTGTTCCTTTAAAATTGCAGGCGTCCAATTTTTGGTTGGGGGCCCCCAGTGCCACGTGATACACTGCAAGGGGAGGTGTCACTGCAGGGGAAGGCGCCATTTGCAGTGGCGCCTCCCCTTTTGACTTTTTATTTATTTATTTTATAGGTAGGCGCCATCTGCAGTGGCGCCTTTGACCCGTCAAATTGAAAAATAATAAAATATGCCATGTGTCCAAAACGACCCCCCATTGGTAAATAGTTTCAGAATAACCCTAAACTGGTAAATAGTTTCTAAAAGAACCCAGTTTGGTCAAAAACCCTCCTTGAGTTCCTTCATAAACCTAAATGATTAAAAAAATAAGAACTTTTTTCTTTTAATTTATTAAGGGTGTGTTTGGTTCAAGGGAGGGGGAAGAGAGGGGAGGGATTTTAATTAGACATTGTGTTTGGTCGAGAGAAGAAGAGAGGAGATGTGAGATTTTAAAACAAATTTACTTTTAAACTCTCCTAATTATTTATTTCAAAATAGACAAGTCAATATATTTTAGTCAATATATGTTAAATGTTTTAAAATCCCACATCTCTCCTTTAAATCTCTCAATATTAGAGATGAGCTAAAATTTAGTAATTAAGCAGGGATTTTACTCCCTCACCTCCAAAAGTTTCAAACATACAGATAGGGAATCCCCTCCAACCATATACTATGTAACAGTTTGGAGGAACAGAAGACCAACATCGAGAAGCTCATCAATCGTTTCTCGAACCACTTGTTCATCAAATCCAAATTGACGCATTGAGTCCAGAGCAGCATCCATTCGTGTGTTACCCACCATCTTGTTCTGCGCACAAAAGAAAACGCCATTAGGGAAGGGAAAATGCATGTTGCCCCAGAAATTGCTCAGTTTGAGAAGGGAAAAACATGGGAAAGTGAGAAACACATTAAAAAAATTCTTGGGAAAACTCTACATAAGAGAGAAAAGGAAGTTAAACAGAGTCGGTACGCAAGCCTGAAAAGAAAAATGGGAAAGAAACAAAAAGGGTTTCAGGAAATTTGAGGAAGAAACAGTGAGAGAGAGTGAAATGAAAGACCTTTCTAGGTTGTCTTCCTCTAGGCGCCATGCCCTAATAACACTATTTGCAGCTAATTATACTGAGTAGAGAGAAAAGAAGAAGAAGAAAAATAAAGGGTATGTTTGATTGTTCTTTCTCTTTGATGCATGCAGCTAATTATACTGAGTCAAGTAAGCAGTAGAAATCAGGAATAGAGAGACTAAAATGCTTATAATGGTAAGGCATTCACAAAGCAAGAAGGACACAACATTTTGGACGGGATCGCATGGCATTTCTATGTAGTACACTACTGCTATCCTATGAATATTCTACGGCCAAAGAAATGTTTTCGTCACAATTTCTATGCCATTTCCAAGTTGCCACTTGCTAGCTGTAATATAAGTGCAACTCTGCCCTTTTATACAGGTGCTATATAATATTTTTTCATATTGTATATTATACATTCAATAAAAATATAATATTAATTATAAACAGGTCGACCTATTTCCACTACTTACAAGTTTTGTCAAGTTTTAATCCTGAATTGTAAAGAATAATTGGGTCCTCAGATAAAAAAATTAACTATATAATTTTTTTATTTTAATATATACATTAATACATATATACGTAGAAAAATTTGATGCAACTAAAAAATGGGGGCCCGTGAGGTCGCACCACCAAATCATGGGGTTAATGGTAGTGGAATTTTACAATTTTTAAATTATTATGTTAATTTAGATTTCTTAAAAATTGTCTATAATCCCAATATAGAATTTTCCACTCAAAATAGTATTTTCTTTTTTTTATATAAGCAAAACTTATTATACTGAGTACTTGGGGTATTCTAACTCATTTACAAAAGACCAAATCGAAAAGGAATCATTGGGAGAAGTAGAAGTGTAGAATACCAAGGTATTGATAGAAATACCAAATGTTAAAATAATATGATGGTAAATATATTGTCTAAAAATGGTTAACCTGCACGGGAAAAATAGGCTAAATAAATCAAAGTATTTGCAAGACATAATAACTTTTTTCATGTTAGATAAATATATTTTCTAAAAATGATTAATTTGTAAGGGGAAAATAGGTGAAATAGATCAAATAAATTTTCAAGAGAGGAGAAAAAATTTCACATGATAGGGAAGTATATTTTCTAAATTTGTTAAACTTACACGGAGAAGAGAGGAGAAATAAATCAAAATGATTTACAAGATGGAATATAATAATAATATGATAGATAAATATATTTTACAAAAAAAAGGTTAACTTGCACCCAGAAAAAAGGAGAAATAAATGAAATATATTTTCAAGAGAGAAGGAAAATATAATATGATAAATAAATATATTTTATAAAAATGATTAATTTGCATGGGAAAAAAGAAGAAATAAATTAAATATATTTTCTAGATAAAATAAAAAATTAATATAATAAATAAATATATTTTCTAAAAATGATTAATTTGCACGGGGAAAATGGAGAAATAAATCAAATAGGTTTTCAAGAGACAAAAAAAGATTCATATCTTTACGATGTTCGTCGGGAAGTATTTAGTATCTAGAGACAAAAAAAAAATCATATCTTTATGAAGTTCGTCGGGAAGTATTTAGTATTAGTGTTAAATAAATTACACTTTGAAATGATTAATCAACTTGAAATGCAATTGTTGCTTTGAAAATATATATTTACTATTAAATGTTCGGAGAAGTACAAAATTAAGATAGTGAGAGAAGAAATGGTTAGTATTAATTTATAATTTTGCTTTTGAAAAAAAAAATCACAATAAAATTTTAATGTTTGATAAATAGAGATGTTGTTTTCGTTGCTATGATTAATGTCATCTGGGCTATTTGGCTACGTAGAAATAAGAATAATTCAAATATGTTGGTTTTGTATGTTGCTGCAATTAATTAATGTCATCATGTGTTTTGGTACATGTCCCTCTTTGTTTGATTGGATAGAAAATGAGAAGAAAGAAATATAATTATTTTTAAAAAGATAAAAATACCCTTAACTAAAAAACCAGTATACAAATATTTAATTTCATTAATTAAGTTAATTTAAAATAACTTAATTGATTTAAGTTATTTTAACTAATAAAATTTATTAGTTTAATATAATTATTTTATTATTTTCAATTTAATTTAATTCAATTTATTTAAATTTATTAAATAATTGAATGAGAACCCAAAAATATTGATACAAAAGTCATTTTAGATGAAACACTCACTCTTTCATTTTCTTCTCACTTGAGGAGAGAAAAAATTTTGAGGTAGATCCCACCAATTTGTTCTTTCTTCCTTATTTCTCCCCCCACCAAACAAGAGAAAATTTGTATTTTCTCCTCTTTTTTCTCTTCTTGATTTCTCTCTTCTCATTGGTTTTTTTTTTTTGGTCAATAACTATTTTGTGTTGTCTATATACATGTTCTTTCTTTCGCATAAACATCAATGAATTGTTACTAGTGGGTTGATAGGAACCAATAATGTTCTAGACCTCACTAATTATAATTAACCCAATTCAAAATGGGCTTAGTAATAGTTTCGATGATGTTTAGATATAGTTACATAACATGTTCCTTTTGTAAAATTGCGGGAACTATACGACCTTGGTTGCAGAAAATTTGCTGTCACCGGGCTTCCTTCAGAGAATGTGTCCTGAACGAGAATTTAGGGCCTGCTTGGTTTGTCTCTTGTTTCCTATTTTCATTTTCTAATTTTAAGAACAATTACAACACAAATGATTATAAAATTATCATATTATTTTTATTTTATTTCTTATTTTCAAAGATTTGTACAGGAAACATTGAAAACAACTTTTTATTGTTTTCATGGTTTCCTGTACAAATCTTTGAAAATAGGAAACAAAATGAAAATAATATGACAGTTTTTAATCATTTGTGTTGTAATTATTCTTAAAAATAGAAAATTAAAACATGAAACATCAAACAAACCAAGCTGTCAAACTCTACAATCGAAAATTTGCAAGGAGATGGGAAGTGCCACATGACCCATGAAAATACAAGGGGTTTTGGAACAGTTTTTAATGGGCCAATTGGGGAGTTTGGTTTGTTTTAATGAAGCTATCTCTTCCATTTTATTAGTTAGTAGTCAAAGTTTCTGATTTTGCAATTTAGTCATTCAAATTAAATACATTTTACCTTTGTTAAATTTAAATAAACATTAAAATTTAAAATATTGTACAATGTAAAAAATCTGAATCCAAATTTCTTGAACTAAATAAACAGTTTGAACCCTAAAATCTCATGGTCTTCTCCCTGGAACATAGCCTTATCAACGATTTCTGGAAGATGAGCATCACGGCCGTGACCTGTTAATTGAGCCAGACCCCCCAAGGTAGAACCCGTCACGGCCTGACCGTGATGGCCATCACGGCCGTGACGTGTGCCCAAGTTATAAATAGGCACCTGGGCAGAACAGAAAAGGATCGAGAACCCTAAAACATACTCTCTGGCTGCTGTGGCTGTTGTGGATCCTTCCATAGAGTTCTTTCCTTCCTTTATTCCTATTTCTTTTCTTTTGTTTTTCTCTTTGATTATGTGTATCTAAACCCCCTTTTGTTGGGGTTAGATGATGACTTCTCTGAACTTGGTTGTCTCATGATTTGATTGTAATACAAATTCCTATTTCTTTATGAGTATTTGATTCCATGCTTAATGCTTTCCTAGGTTTGATCATCCTTGGAATGATTTGTTGCTTTGATAGACAATTGAAAGACTGATGTTAAGGCATGCTCATGAATCAAATGCCAAGTAGTTCATGAACCTAGACATAGGTCTTGGGGTGCTTGCAATCTTATAAGCCTTGGTTCTTTATGCAAAATCTCAGATTAATCCACCTAAGACATTAGGGTTTAATTTGGGATTTTGGGCTCATTCCACCTAAGACATTAGGGTTTGAGTATTTCAGAAGATTTGATTGTCATAATTGAATTAGGAGTTGTGTTATTAACCATTTCATTGCAATCAAGGGAGGATTAGTATAGTCTAACCCTAACAATTTCATCCATTTGTTAACCTCATCTCTGTTGCCTGTTAATTGTTTGTTAAAATTCCTAAAAGACCAAAAACATTTTATTCTTGTTTATTTTTGTTACATGTTAGAACTCCCTTCCATCCAAACGATCGCCTAGATAGTAGTCTGATTTGCGAAGTGGTACTTGTCTGCGATCCCTGAGAACGATATCCGGTTTCGTTATCGTATTACTTGTACGACTAGGTATACTTGCCTAGAAAATGTATCAAGTTTTTGGTGCCGTTGCTGGGGATCGGTGTGCCAATATCACGAGTACCAAAGGGGACTCCTAATTTAGGCATTTTTTCTGTTTTTTGTTTCCTTACTGCTGTTTTCTGTTTTTTCAGTTTAGGCAATTTTTTTCTTTTCTTCCTGGTAGTTGTAGAATTGTTCACTTGACTTGTACTTGCGATATTCGTTGTTGTTCTGCTCTGTTTGTTTCCGTGTATGCGAGGTACAATTGATCCAGGTGAACTTCAATTCAACCCTGAGATTGAGAAGCTCTGTAGAAAGAATAGAAAGGAAGTCAAAGCAAAAAAGAATAGTGAAGAAGCATCTTCTACAGTACAAGAACCACAAGTTGAGTTACCAAGTGTGCAAGCATCGTAAGTTGAAGCATCAATTGTCACCATGGCTGACAACAATGAACAAAGGAGGACAATGGGGGACTATACTTCCCCTAGAGTCGATAGATGTGGAACTCCAATTGTTAGACCTGCAGTGGCTTGTAACAACTTAGAGATCAAGGCATCACTTCTCAATCTTGTGCAGCAAAATCAATTTGGAGGTTTAGAGAGTGAAGACCCTCATTCTCACATTGGCACATTTATTGAGTTGTGTGACACTATCAAGCTGAACGGAGCTTCCGACGAGGCTATTCGTTTAAGGCTCTTCCCTTTCTCTTTGAGGGATAGAGCTAAGTCATGGTTTCAATCCCACCCTCATGGGAGCATTATTACTTGGAATGATTTGGTGAGCAAGTTCTTATCTCGTTTCTTCCCTCCATCAAGAATGATCAAGTTGAGGTCGGAGATCAATGCTTTTGCACAAAGGGATGGTGAATCACTTTATGAAGCATGGGAGAGGTTCAAATCTTTGCTTACCGCTTGTCCAATTCACGAGTTAGAAACATGGCAGCAAGTTGCAACCTTTGTCAATGGTCTCAACCGAAATTCTAGAAGTATGATTGAAGCGGCTGCAGGTGGAACATTGAGTCAGAAGACACCCGATGAAGCAAAGGCCTTGATTGAAACTATGGCTAATAATGATTATCAAAAGCCTAGTTCTCGATCATTGGCCAAGAGAGGTGTTTTGGAGCTTGATGAAATTGGTGCTCTTAAGGTGCAAATGGCCGCTCATACCAAGTAATTGGGGGCCTTTCAACTACAAAATTCTCAATTACAAGCGGTCCAAGTTCAAGCTGCCTCAGTGTGTGACTTCTGTGGAGGTAACCATGCCAATGGCAATTGTGAAATTAATGTGGTTGGAAGTTCGGGGCAAGAAGAAGTGAACTACATGGGAAACCAAGGGCCTAAGCATGATCCTTTCTCTAACACCTACAATCCGAGGTGGCGTAGCCATCCTAACTTTGGTTGGAGGCAAGGGCAAGACTTGAGTTCTCAAGCAAAGCCTCCTCAAGAGAATTCAGGCAATTTGGAAAATATTCTAGCCCAATTCATGCAAGCAACTCAAGATAATATAAAGAATCAAAATGCCTCCATCAAGAATATAGAACACCAAATAGACCAATTGGCAAAGCAAATGACGGAGAGACCTCAAGGACAATTGTCGGGAGATACCAAGAAGAATCCAAGGGATGATTGCAAGGCAATTACTACAAGAAGTGGGAAAGTGTTAGTTCCACAAGAAAAAGTGAAAGAAGAAAAGAGAATTGGTGAGGGAGTTGATGAGGTGATCGTTGAAGATGTAACCAATGAAGTACCAGAGACGTCCCAAGCCACTACCTCTAGTCCTATTGTTGTTGAAGCTGAAAAACCACAGAGGGAAAAATTGGTGGATGAAGAGTTTGCAAGAAAAAAGACTAAAAGGCAAATTCTTGAAGAAGTTGACAATCCTAAGGAGTTGCCACCATATTTCAAGATACCCTATCCTCAAAGGTTGAATAAAGAGGTAAAAGATCAACAATTCTCTAAGTTCTTGGATGTGTTCAAAAAGTTGCAAATTAACATCCCTTTTGCCGAAGCTCTTCAACAAATGCCTTCCTATGCCAAGTTTATGAAGGAGATTCTTACTAACAAGAGGAATTGGAAGGAGGAGACGGTCATGCTCACGGAAGAATGTAGTGCATACTCCAAAGGAAGTTACCGGTAAAGACGAAGGATCCGGGTAGATTTACTATTCCATGTGCTATTGGTCATTTGAACATTGGAACAGCTTTGTGTGATCTTGGTGAAAGCATCAATCTTATGCCTCTCTCTCCATCTTCAAGAAGTTGGGAATTGGTGAAGTCAAGCCAACCGGGATTTCTCTCCACTTGGCGGATCGTTCCATTACTTATCCTTATGGTGTATTGGATGATTTACTGGTAAAAGTGGACAAATTCATCTTCCCGGCAGACTTTGTGGTGTTGGATATTGCGGAAGATAGTTAGACTCCATTGATTCTTGGAAGACCATTCCTAGCCACGGGCAGGGCTTTGATCGATGTAAATCAAGGGGAGTTGGTGCTTAGAGTCCAAGATGAAAAGGTCACCTTCAATATTTTTGAAGCAATGAGACATCCGAGTGACAAAGATACATGTATGAGTGTGGACCTTGTTGAATCAATGACTGACAAGAGTGTGCAACATACTTTTGAAGATTCATTGGAAGCGGCTCTTATGGTTGAAAATATAGAAAAGGAGGTATGTGAGGAAGAAGTCGAGTTCATGGTTAAATCCCTTGAGGCTTGTCTAGCTTTGAATAATGGTGAAGACAAAGTTGTGGAGGATGTGCGGATTGAAGACAAGGGTGAGACACCTAGGCTAGAGTTGAAGGAACTTCCGTCCCATCTCCGTTATGCTTTCCTTGGAGTGAATTATTCATTCCCGGTGATCATTAGTAGCGGGTTGAGCTCCTTAGAGGAAGAGAAGTTGTTGAGAGTGCTTAGGGAGCACAAATCCGCAATTGGGTGGTCTATGTCCGACTTGAAAGGGATAAGTCCCTCATTTTGTATGCACAAAATCCTTTTGGAGGAAAACTTCAAGCCGGTTAGACAACCCCAAAGAAGACTCAACCCAAACATGAAAGAAGTTGTAAGGAAGGAGGTTGTGAAGCTTTTGGATGCGGGTATAATTTATCCAATCTCCGATAGTCCATGGGTGAGTCCGGTCCAAGTTGTTCCTAATAAAGAGGGGATGACGGTTGTTGCAAATGAAAAGAATGAACTCATCCCCTCAAGGACCGTTTCTGGGTGGAGAGTGTGTATTGATTACAGAAAATTGAATGAGGCTACAAGAAAAGATCATTTTCCCTTGCCCTTCATTGATCAAATGTTAGAGAGGTTGGCAGGCCATGCCTTTTATTGCTTCCTTGATGGATACTCAGGGTATAACCAAATTGTGGTAGACCCAAAGGACTAAGAGAAGACTACTTTTACTTGTCCCTATGGCGTCTATGCATACCGGAGGATGCCATTCGGGTTGTATAATGCACCTGCCACTTTTCAAAGGTGCATGCTTTCCATATTCTCTGATATGACTGAAAAATTCATTGAGGTATGTATGGATGATTTTTGTGTTTGGTAATTCTTTTGATGATTGTCTGAAAAATCTTGCATGTGTTTTGAAAAGATGCCAAGAAACTAACCTTGTTCTAAATTGGGAAAAATGTCATTTCATGGTTAGGGAAGGTATAGTTCTTGGCCATAAGATTTCATTATGGGGGATAGAAGTTGATAAGGCAAAAATTGAATTAATTGAAAAACTTCCCCCTCCCATAAATGTGAAAGGTGTTAGAAGCTTCTTAGGGCATGCGGGTTTCTATAGGAGATTTATAAAAGATTTTTCAAAGATTGTGAAACCCTTGTGCAAACTTTTAGTAGTTGATACTACTTTTGTATTTGATGATGATTGCATGCATGCTTTCCAACTGTTAAAGGAAAAACTCACCACCGCACCGGTCATTGCACCTCCAGATTGGAGTTTGCCATTTGAGTTAATGTGTGACGCAAGTGACTATGCGGTGGGAGCAATTTTGGGTCAGCGGAAAAATAAAGTGTTGCATGTTATTTACTATGCCACTCGTGTGCTGAATGATGCTCAATTGAACTATACCACGATTGAAAAAGAATCGCTTGCTGTAGTTTTTGCATTTGATAAGTTTAGATCTTACTTGATTGGCTCTAAAACTGTTGTGTACACTGACCATTTCGCTTTGAAGTATCTGATGACTAAACAGGATGCCAAGCCAAGGCTCATTAGGTGGGTGCTATTGCTCCAAGAATTTGATTTGGATATAAAGGACAAGAAAGGAGTGGAGAATGTGGTAGCAGACCATCTGTCTAGGCTTCCACAAGCAGAGATTCAAGCAAAGGGTGAGTTGCCAATTCAAGAAGAATTCCCGGATGAAAGGTTGTTTATGGTGCAAGTGGCACCTTGGTTTGCGGACATTGCAAATTATAAGGCCGCAAACAAGATTCCAAAGGACTTCAATGCACAGCAAAGGAAGAAGCTCATCCATGATGCTGAATTCTATGTATGGGATGAACCTTACCTTTTCAAAAGAGGTTCGGATGGAATTCTTAGAAAATTTATCCCAGAAGAAGAGATTAATGGGGTGTTGACTTATTGTCACAATTCACCCTATGGAGGACACTTTGGTGGTGAGAGAACAGCCATGAAAATATTGCGGAGTGGTTTATTCTGGCCTACCATCTTTAAAGACTCTAGAGCTTGGGTAATGAAGTGTGAGAAGTTCCAAAGAACCGCAAGTATATCCAAGAGAAATGAGATGCCTTTGAAGGGTATTTTAGAGGTGGAGCTCTTTGATGTGTGGGGGATCGACTTCATGGGTCCTTTCCCGTCATCCTACAACAACAAGTATATTCTGGTGGCGGTTGACTATGTGAGTAAATGGGTAGAAGCTGTCCCAAATGTGAAAGATGATGCAAAAGCGGTGGTTGGCTTTGTGAGGAAGAACATCTTTACCCGATTTGGAACCCCTAGAGCCATTATTAGTGATGGGGGTACTCACTTTTGCAACAAAGAGTTCAATGCGGTGCTTGCCAAGTTTGGGGTCAATCATAAAGTTGCCACACCATACCACCCGCAAACCAGTGGGCAAGTGGAGTTGTCTAATCGGGAATTAAAGAGGATCTTGGAGAAAACAGTGAATAATGCTAGGAAAGACTGGGCAAAGAAGATGGATGATGCACTTTGGGCCTATCGGACTGCATATAAAACACCTATTGGTATGTCAACCTACCAATTAGTGTTTGGAAAATCATGTCATCTTCCGGTAGAGCTCCAACATCGTGCTTTTTGGGCAGTGAAGGCCTTGAACTTTGATACGAAGCTGGCTATGGACAAGAGACTGCTACAATTGAATGAGTTGGATGAATTCCGACTCTTGACATATGAGAGTGCAAGAATCTAAAAGGAAAGAACAAAATTTTGGCATGATAAGTACATTCTTCCAAAGCATTTTGAAGAAGGCCAATCAGTTTTGCTCTTTAACTCACGTCTCAAGCTATTTCCGGGCAAGCTCAGATCAAGGTGGACGGGTCCATTCCATGTCAAGTCAGTTTCCCCATTTGGTGCGGTTGAATTGGAAGATCCATCGTCCGGAGAAACTTTCACTGTTAATGGGCAAAGGCTCAAGCACTACCTGGGAGGAGAATTTGATCGTCAAGCAATCTCCATCCCTCTTAAAGCACCCTCTTAGGGATCATCTGCCCGTCAAGCTAGTGACGTTAAAGAAGCGCTTATTGGGAGGCAACCCAAGTTTCCTTTTCCTTTTCCTTTTGTTTTTGATTTTACCTCTTGAATAATTTGAGAAGATCAAGAGGACAAAAATCATAAATTAATAGATTTGTTAAGTGCTTTCAGGCTTAGAAGGAAGGAAAAGCAAAAGGGTAGGGAGAAACAAAGTCAGCAACCATCACGCCCATGCCGTGACACTGGTCACGGTCGTGATGAGCTTAATGTGAAGACCAGAAAGGATCACGGCCCAGCCGTGATATCAATCACGGGCGTGATGAGAGGACCCTGAAGATCAGAGAGCATCACGGCCTAGTCGTGATGGAGGTCACGGTCGTGACAAGCCAGCTCCTGAGGACCAAAATTGATCACGGCCTGCCCGTGATGAGGATCACGGCCGTGACGCAATTTGCAGCCTATCTTTACCTAGGCATGTGAGCCAACACCCGCTACCACCTCGGTGAGTTGTTCCAATTTTTTTCTCCTCTCTCCGACTTGATTTTTCACATTGGGGACAATGTAAATTTTTAAGCTTGGGGTAGGGGTATTTTTTGCAAATTTTTGAATTTTTTGCATTGTTCACATTGCATTCATATAGGTATAGTTTTGTAGGATCACATGATTCGATTGCCCCTTGCTAAGATTATGCATCCAATTGTGAGAACTGAGTGCCAATTAACTTGAGATAGTGAATTTTTGAACCCAAGTTTTATTCTTGTGATGGGGCTACAAATAAAAAATTCTTGAGATGATCTTTGATAGTTGATAATTAGCATATGGTTTCGTAGATTTGTGTTTCTTACTGATCTTTGAACTACTAAAATGTGAGATTTTTTAGCCGAAAGGGGTACTCACTAAATATACTCAATTCTTTGTGATATAGTGTTATTCCTCTTGGATTGTATTTCTCTAGAACTTGACTTGAAACCGTTTTGAAGCTTAAAAATTTTTGAAAACATTTTTGAAAATGATTGAGGCACTAGGTATTTTTCCGGCCTTCTGAGCTTTGAATGACTAAATGCTACCCCTTAGTTGCCCAACTTTGAGCCTAAAAGAATAAAACGCTTTTCTTGGTACCTTTAATTACTTTGATGAATATGCTTGGTATGACACCTTTTAAAGTATTACAAAAGGGTAGAAAGGTAGTTGAAAAAGTATGGGATGAGAAAGTTAGAAAAATATTTCTCTTGAATTGAAAATCTCCCCTTCTCCACAAAAAAAAAAAAAAAATATATATATATATATATATATATATATAAATATATATATATATATATATATAAAGAGTATAGAGAAGGGGATGACAAAAGGAAGTGAGAAATAAAACAAAAAGAAAGAAAAGAAAGGTGGAAAAATGAAGCAAACCCCAAAAAGGTATTTTAGAAGGTGTCATGTTTTACAATGCTTGATATTGTGTGTAGCCTTTGAAATTTCCTTTTCTTGATTTCCCCATCTAACGATTAATCCCATGGCTCCGTTACAACCAAAGCAAAAGACCTCTTGATTATTAATTGTTTTCATTAATAAAGTAGAGATTTGGTTGATAGTCAAGCTTATGGTAGAATTCATTCCTTGAGGAAATTGAGCGAATTGCCATTATCCTTAAACACTTGAGTGAGGTGAGAAAGAGTGCCCGAATCAGTGAGAATATGAATCTAAGAAACCTAAGCTTCTAATTGGACTTGAATGGATTGTCTCTTGGTGAATTATTTGAAAATGCATGTTACTTGGATTAGTTACTCGGGTTCTTGGTTCACTATCAATGTTCTATTTATTTTCATCCTCTGGCCTTGGTGATTGCTTGAGGACAAGCAAAGTCTTAAGCTTGGGGTGATTTGATGAGTGTGATTTCACCTCATTTTTCATGTACATTTTGCATGCATTTTCATGTAGTTTAGGCATATTTAATTTGATTTTTAGTTAGTTTTTATCTTGGAACAGATGAGGCGGTTTGGTGGTGTTGTTTTACAGAAATCAAGGATTAAATGCCCAAGATGAGCCATGATGGAGCTTGGATGAAGATAAAGCTTGAGAAGAGAAGAAAATAAACCAAGCAGAGCCCATCACGACCATGATCAAGCAGAGCTAAAGGCAAAAGTCAGAATTGGTCACGGCGTAGCCGTGATGAGCATCACGGCCGTGACCTGTTAATTGAGCCAGACCCCCCAAGGCAGAACCCGTCACGGCCTGGCCGTGATGGCCATCATGGCCGTGACGCGCACCCAAGTTATAAATAGGCACCTGGGCAGAACAGAAAAGGATCGAGAACCCTAAAACATACTCTCTGGCTGTTGTGGCTGTTGTGGATCCTTCCATGGAGTTCTTTCCTTCCTTTATTCCTATTTCTTTTCTTTTGTTTTTCTCTTTGATTATGTGTAGCTAAACCCCCTTCTGTTGGGGTTAGATGATGACTTCTCTGAACTTGGTTGTCTCATGATTTGATTGTAATACAAATTCATATTTCTTTATGAGTATTTGATTCCATGCTTAATGCTTTCCTAGGTTTGATCATCCTTGGAATGATTTGTTGCTTTGATAGACAACTGAAAGATTGATGTTAAGGCATGCTCATGAATCAAATGCCAAGTAGTTCATGAACATAGACATAGGTCTTGGGGTGCTTGCAATCTTATAAGTCTTGGTTCTTTATGCAAAATCTCAGATTAATCCACCTAAGACACATTAGGGTTTAATTTGGGATTTTAGGCTCATTCCACCTAAGACATTAGGGTTTGAGTATTTCAGAAGATTTGATTGTCATAATTGAATTAGGAGTTGTGTTATTAACCATTTCATTGCAATCAAGGGAGGATTAGTATAGTCTAACCCTAACAATTTCATCCATTTGTTAACCTCATCTCTGTTGCCTGTTAAGTGTTTGTTAAAATTCCTAAAAGACCAAAAACATTTTATTCTTGTTTATTTTTGTTACTTGTTAGAACTCCCTTCCATCCAAACGATCGCCTAGATAGTAGTCCGATTTGCGAAGTGGTACTTGTCCGCGATCCCTGAGAACGATATCCGGTCTCGCTACCGTATTACTTGTACGACTAGGTATATTTGCCTAGAAAACGTATCACTTTTCTATGACTAGATCTTAATTGCTTAGAAGTAGTAATCTCATGCACGTTTGATCTCTAAGGGGAATTTGTTTCGTTTTTTTTTTTATTATTTTAGAGAAACCTTTTCATAGTTCATACTGGATCTTGAACTTTCACTTTCAATATAACATTGAAATGGAAAAGGGGTGGCAAAAGGAACACATATTAAGGTCGAAAACGACAGCACATGGCGGTGATGACCAGAAGGTGGCGCACGACGGTGATGACTAGGAGAATTAGGGTTCAACAAGATGGAGAAGAAGGAGATATCGGGGGATTTGTAATTTTTTAAGAAAAAAATTGGTTTAAACTTGATTTATTAAAATTAAAACAATCAGAATTTTAAATTTTAAATTGAAAATATATTTAAATAGTTAAGGACTCAATTGTAATAAGTAAAAGTTTCTGTATTAAATAAAAAATATTTGACCAGAATTCATTAAATGAAGATCATTCATCTATTAGTCCAAAATTGACTGTTTTAAAACACACTGAAAATACAAGGGTACAATAGAATTTGGCTTCATTTTCTTCTCACTTGGGGAGAGAAAAATTTTTGAGGTAGATCCCATCAATTTTCAATTTGTTCTCTCTTCCCTATCCCCCCCCAAACAAGAGAAAAATATATTTTCTCCTCTTTATTCTCTTCTTGATTTCTCTCTTCTCATTGTTTTTTTTTTTTGGTCTATAACTATTTTGTGTTGTCTATATACATGTTCCTTCTTTCGGATAAACATCAATGAATTGTTACTAATGAGTTAATAGGAACCAATAATGTTCTAGCTAACCTCACTAATTATAATTAACTCAATTCAAGATGGGCTTAGTAATAGTTTCGATGATGTTTAGATATAGTTACAGAGCATGTTTCTTTTCTAAATTGCGGAAACTATACGACTGCAGAAAATTTGCTGTCACCGGGCTTCCTTCCATTGGTTGCATACCCCCTCAAATAACAGCCAAGTATGTAAATTTAAATGTGTACTGAACGAGAATTTAGGACCTGCTTGGTTTGTCTCTTGTTTCATGTTTTCATTTACTAATTTTAAGAATAATTGTAATACAAATAATTATAAAATTGTCACAGTGTTTTCATTTTATTTTATATTTTCAAATATTTGTACATGAAACATTGAAAACAACTTTTTATTTGTTTTCATGATTTCCTGTACAAATATTTAAAAATAAGAAACAAAATATAAACATGACAGTTTTTTAATCATTTATGTTGTAATTATTCTAAAAAATAAGAAATGAAAACAGTAAACATCAATTAAACCAAGCTGCCAAACTCTACAATCGAAAATTTGCAAGACAGTACCCATCAAAATATATGCTAAGGGTTTTGGAACAGTTTTTTTTTTCTTTTGGTAAACTAATTCTTTCTACCGAAATGATTATGATAAATGAATAATAATATACAAAATACATATCAGATGATTAGTAATAACATAGAACCTAAACATGCTCAAAACTCAGAATCATAACGAGTCACTACTCAAAAAATATCTACTCACAGCATACTGGCTGATGTTCTTTCTGCAGTTTCTCCCAAAGGCATAGCACCATCCTTGGGTTTTGATAATGGGCAAGTACATAATTTGATTCACATCCGGTGTGGTAAAACTTCTCATCATTTTCATAATGCACTTGTTTACCACCATTCTTGAACTGATCAATCCATATGCTCACAGCAACATCTTCTTATTTAATGAGCTGTTTTGGAACAGTTTTTAATGGGCCAACAGGGGAGTTTGGTTTTTTTTTAATGATGCTCTCTCTTCCTTTTTATTAGTTAGTAGCCAAAGTTTCTGAAATTGCAATTTAGTCATTCAAATTAAATACATTTTACCTTTAGTAAATTTAAATAAACATTAAAAATTTAAAATATTATACAATGTAAAATATCTGAATCCAAATTTCTTGAACTAAATAAACAGTTTGAACCCTAAAATCTCGTGTTCTTCTCCCTGGAACATAGCCTTATCAATGATTTCTGGAAGATGGCCCTCTCGAAAATCTCTTGTTCCGTTTCCTTACGCTCACTCTCACTCTCCATTCTCGATTACATTTTTGACATTTCAAATGAAACAAGCATGTACACTCTGTTATGCCTGCATTTAAAACTGAAGTTTTTAGCTTTTTTATGACTAGATCTTAATTGCTTAGAAGTAGTAATCTCATGCATGTTTGATCTCTCAGGGGAATTTGTTTCGTTTTTTTTATTTTATTTTAGAGAAACCTTTTCATAGTTCATACTGGATCTTGAGCTTTCACTTTCAGTATAACATTGAAATGGAAAAGGGGAGACAAAAGGAACACATATTAAGGTCGAAAGCAGCAGCACATGGTGGTGATGACCAGAAGGGCGGCGTGCGGCAGTGATGACCAGAAGGTGGCGTGCGGCGGTGATGACTAGGAGAATTAGGGTTCAACAAGATGGAGAAGAAGGAGAGATTGGGGTTTGTAATTTTTTAAGACAAAATTTGGTTTAAACTTGATTTATTAAAATAAAAACAATCAGAATTTTAAATTGAAAATTGAAAATATATTTAAATAGTTAAGGACTCAACTGTAATAAGTAAAAGTTTTTGTATTCAATAAAAAAATGTTTGACCAAAATTCATTAAATGAAGATCATTCATCTATTGATCCAAAATTGACTGTTTTAAAACACATTGAAAATAAAAGGATACAGTAGAATTTGGCTTACTTCAAATACAAGCAATGCTTCCAAGAAGCAAAATTGTTTATACAAACATATATGATCCATGATCAACCTTATATATAAGTCAACCTGAAAAATATGGTGAGCTATATTTATAAATTATAATCATTGGCCCTGTTTTATGCCTAAAGTTATTCAATTTAATATTTTTGGAGCAAATTACTTTGTACTCTTCTTACATGTTTTCATACAGGTTTCAAACAAACGAATAAAGGGTGTTGTGGGACTTGCTTATTTGAAATAACTCCGTTGTGTAATGTAATCACATTAATATGTGATGACGCTTCAAAATTTGTATGTTGGGACAGTGTTCCGGTTTCAATTTCATATGGATTATATTTTTAAGTAAGGCGCTTTGCACCTGATTTATGTAGTCACATTATTTACATATAAACATAAGGCTTAATCAGCTTTTTAGTCCAAATATAGATATATAAGTTTGACTACATGTAAGGAGCTCATGATATGCGTAGATATTCGAGTAAGTCCATGCCTCATTTAGATTGATCTTGGATGCTTTAGAATATCCTTTCTTCAGACAATAGATCATAAAACATTTATACATTCAAAACTTTTATGAACTTGACTGCCTTAGATGTATATATTATGATCTTCAGCAACTTGATCTTTAGATTTCAGACTGCTTCACGTTGATCTCATAAGTTAGTTAGATCATTAACTCGGTAAACGATTGATCAATTGTTTCCTTCAATCAGCAATTTAATGGATGCTTGAAACTTCGAATGCTTAAGACTTCATTAGATACTTTGAGATGCTTCGGTCTTAGTCTTTGGACGCTTAAGGTCTTACCTTTATTTCTTCTTTTGACTTGCTTCATTGTCTTAGAGATTCATGAGTAGGTTAGTTCTTCTAAGCAATCTGCACACTCAAATAGACCATCAGCAATATTCATATGGTTCATTTAAATCATTCATCACATATTTGGATCCATCATAACAAAAGGGTTAGACTCATAGCACTACTAGCAAATGCTTAGAGACCTAACCATATTTATGATTTTAGGTTTTGACGAATTTTTGTTCCTCTGATTTCATGCAATTTTAGATTTTAGTCTCTTTAGTTTCACCGATTCAAATTTTAGTCCTCATTGATCAATAATTTGAAACTATGAACACCAATTCTTAATAAAAATAGTGTTCATCGCCATAATAAGAAAAAATTATAGGGACTAAAAATCCGTATGAGTACAAATCATACGGACTACTACCATAATAGTATGGACCAAAAAAAAAAATATAGACCAAAATAAAAAAGAACCAAATTCCAATCTAGTTAAGATTCGTTTGGTGGTCAGGATAAGAGAGACATGTTAGGATAAGCTATCATATCCTATCTGAAACAATTGTTTGGTGAGCCAACAAGATACATATGATAAACCAATCCTATCACCTATCATATCCTGTCAATTTAGTTAAAATTCTATCTTGAGAGGGAAGCTGGGTTAGAACTCAACAGGATAGGATAAGGTCATCTAAAGTATAATAAAATATAAAAATATTTTATATATAAATTAATTAAATATAATAAATTATAATATGGTTACCAAAAAAGGTATAATAAAATATAAAATATAAAATAATAAGAATATTAATAATTATTTTTAAAAATTATTTTTTATTTTCTCATAAGGCTATAATTTTGTTACTTTATATTATTTTTAAAAACTGAAAAATAAATTAAAAATATTATAATAATTTAACTATATGTAAAGTAAAAACTAAAAATATATATTTAAAATTATAAAAAATTAATTTAATTTAAAAAATATTTTAAAAATTAAAATATTATATGTAATTTTATCACAAGGACAGTTTTGTCTTTTTATATAATCTTAAAAAAATGAAAATTATAAAAAAAACTAAAATATAATAAAATATGAAAACATTCAGGAAAAAAACGAAAATTTTAAAATTCATAATAAAATTACAATGCTAATCAGTTGATTATCTAGTGGATACCAAACGTCGGATAGGATAACAGCTTATCATGCTTATATCATATCCTACTCCTATCTTGCTCTCTATCATATCCGACCCTATCATATCCTGACTACCAAACGAGCCCTAAAAACACTATTTTCCATACAAAATTTCCGTTATTGATTCCTTAAACAATATCCTAAGGATACTTGTTAGCATTTTTCGTTATATAATATACGTTTTAGGGTAGAGGGTGTCACAAAGATGTTTACTGTTATTAGTCTGTTTGGTAACGCCTTCGTGAGGACATGATGCGGAAGAAGGTCCTTGTTGCTTCTGCCTTTGATGTCCAAGAAATTTTAGAAAAGCCACTATGGACGTGATTTTTCACCATGTTTTCAAATACATGGTGTTTTGAGAAAAGCCACTATGGACGTGATTTTTCACCATGCGGAAGAAGGTCCTTGTTGCTTCTACGTTTGATGTCCAAGAAATTTTAGAAAGCCATTGTGGACGTGATTTTTCACCATGTTTTCAAATTTTTAGGTGTTCAAATAACGAAAATTTTCTTTGTTTACAAGTTCCATTGTAATGATATACTCTTATTTATTACATGATTAGCGTTAGAAAAAATTGTTTGTGATAACAAAAAGATTTAGTTTGTTATATTATTATTCAATTAAGATAAGCAAAGGTAAAATTGTAAAATCATTTTTGATATGGAGATAGATGATACTAGTGCCTTTGAATAAAATGTTTTTCTGATATGGAGCACCTCAAACCAGGGTCGGTCCTGAGATTTTGGGTGTCCTGGGCGAACTTAGGAAAATAGTGCCCTCATAATCATTTGAAGATTGTCCTCCTTATATGTTTTGCTGCAAAATCTTTAATAATCTGATCATAATCAAGGTTTTTTAGAAAATAATTTTCGATAGAAATCAAAACAAGACTATTTAATCTACATTATGACACAGTAGATCGTAGATCGTAAATAAGATTTTAACAATTTCAATTTAGAAAAACTTCTCTCAGTTGATGCAACAATAACAGGGATAGTATGTAAATTTTTTATAAATTATATAAATTTTTATATAACATTTATATATATTATATAAAATTTTACACTATCTGATTCCCTTAAAAAATTGGAGCCCTAAACGATTGTCCACCTCAATCATGCTCAGGGCTACCCCTGCCTCACACCTCAATGGTCCGTGCAAGTTGTAAATCCTAGTTAATTCTAAAGGATGGCAATCTGGTGTTTCTCGAAATACAAACTTCTTCTCAAGGTTGGTCGAGACTCAACATATTACAAGTACAATGTCTTTCTTTTCTTTTTTAGGTGAATCAAATTTAAGGAAGGGGCAGTTGTTTCAATTCTAAGGTCCGACATACCAATAATCACACTGAGAGTGATGAGAGCTTAGGGTGATACAAGGACCAAACCAGAAATCAAAATGTAACACCCCCATTTTTACTCAAAATATAACACCCCGATTTTTACTCTTCTTCAATATATATATATATATATATATATATATATATATATATATATATATATATATATATAAATTAATTAGAGACCTAGAAAAATGATTTTGGATAAAACAAAATCATATTTAGACTCGATTTCATGGTAAAAGTCTACGGTTGAATTTTGGGTTTAAGATTTAGATGGAAAATCATTCTTCGTTTTACTGGCTGTATAACTTTATACCGACAAAAAACCCTAATTTCGGCCTGAAAACAAAAAATTTTAAAATATTGCGACTTGTTGGGGACAAAATATATTTCAAGAATTTCTACCCAAAAAAAAAATTTTATTTTATCGGGTGAAATTTTAGTGAAATACGGACGGAAAACCTAATCGGGTAAAGTGTCGAAGCTGAAAATGGGTTCGCATAGATATGTAGAGGGTCTGGGAGGTTAATATCACATGTGGGATCCACCCATGTGATGAGAAAGGTGACTCACCCTCACCATAAGTGCTCATAAATTCTAGAAAAAATATCTAGATATTTATGTATTAACCTAACCTATCTTAGTTAAACTCCAACCATGGTTATAACCAAGACAAAGCCAATTTAACTTCTCATTCCTCCTTGTGGTACATACACAGCCACATCTCCCTAAACACACCTCCGCCACATATTTCTCTCATCCATCCATGTCCACCCATTTGCAATGATGACAAAGTTAGAAATATCTAGATATTTTAGTATGTAAAGACCAAAATTCCCCCAAGTTTAAGCGAATTCCCTTCCTTGTCCTAATGCAACATCTCCCTCCTCACTCACCCCATGTACATAGTTCACCCTCCCCACCCCCAAACTTAGTCTTTTTTTTTTTCATCCTCCACCAAGAACATACAAAGAAAACCCTAAAACCTCCATTGTTACTATTGTAAACTTGATCATTTCTTCATTTCTTTCATCATCTAAGAGGTAAACCCTCCTTGCTCATGATCATGGTTGTCTTCGTCTTCCTTCATTTCAATTCATTCTTGTCAAGAACACCACTTTTCCATTTTCATTGATTTTCTTCATTTAATTCTAGAAAATCATATAAAAACAATTTCTTTGAACTCTCTAAGGCTTCTAGATCGATTATCCAAAAGCATGAGAGAAAAGAAAATTTCCTCCTAATTTTTCTAATGATGGCCAAAACCCTAGCTCTTTGGGTGGAATGAGTTTTGTTTCAATTTTTGAAGTATAACAATTTTTCCTACCTCTCTAATACTCTAGGATCATGGATCCAAGAAATTGAAAAATTTAGAGGTCCCTAACCTATTTTTCCATTCTTGGCCGAAACCCTCCATAATGGGTCAAGAGGAAATTTTTTCATCCTTTAACTTGTATTAGTGTTTCATGACAATTTTTATCTTCAATCTATGGCACTAGGGTCATGTATCCAAAAGATTGAAGAAATTTGAAAACCCTAACCCTATTTTCTTGGTGTTGGTCGAACCCTAACCCAAGAGGTTAGATGGTTTTTGTTTCAATTTTAACTTGTTTTTATGATTGTTTGCTGAAAGTTGGAGTTGTAACTAGTGTAGTGATTAGTGTTTGGTGGAAGAAGAGAAATGTTGAGGAGTTGTCAATCAAGGAAAAATTACTCTTCAAGAGGTAAGGGAAGTTTACATGAGAGGTTTTGATAGCTACATGCTATTTGTGTGTCGTATGTGAGTTTATTTGTTGTGATGTGTGGTATTAAAATAAATATTGTTATATGATTGTTATGTGGTTTTTTTAATGTTTTCTGTGAAAGCATAATTATAACTGTGATGTATGGTTGATTGATTGACTGAAAGCGTGACAGTGGTCAGTGCTCAATTTTATAATTAAGGATAAAGCTTTAAAAGCTTGAGGAGGAACTTAAGTGATGATTAAAGATAAAGCTTTAAAAAGCTTGAGGAGGAACTTAAGTGTTTTGATTTATGGAAGTGGAAGAACGTGTTGAAAATAATAAATATTTAATGGTATTTCGGTGAAAGAGTGATTAATAGCAATGTAACACCCCGATTTTTCTGCTTTCTAATATCGGTAATATATATATATATATATATATAAATGTTTATATTTTTATCCGAGGCTTAGAAAATATTTTGGATAAACCAAAGTCATATTTAGACTCAACTTAATAGTAGAAGATTATAATTAAATTTTGGGTTGAAAATTCAGATGAAACTCGGTCTGCGTTTTCACTTACAGTAAAAGTTTACTGAACAGAAAACCTAATTTTGACTCGTGAACGAAACGGTTTAGGTTTATATCGTATTTTCAACAATATTGGTTATTTTGAAAATTTTCTTGTAAAAATAAAATATTAGATTTTATACTGGCGAAAACTTCAAAAACAAACGCGTGTAAAACCTAAGTCGGGTAAACGACAGAGCCTGATATGGAGCTTAGGTGATTAAAGTGATTGAAGTGACCGACATGACGAGCATTTATGGTATTAAATGCAAGTCATGATCACTTTCTAAATATCTAGATATTTTGGGTAAGGAAATGTCATTTTTGCCCTTGGTTATTCAGTGAATTTACAAGTTTATCCTAGGTAAATTTTGACCAAAATACCCCCCCCCCCCCCAACACGGCCCACTACACCCCACCACACTTGGTCATTTGGTTCATTCATTTCATCATCTTCCTTAACACTTTTCTCTCAAAAAGCTTAGAAACTCCATAGTTGTTCTTGAAGAACTTTGATCATTTCTTCATTCAACAAGAGGTAAACCTTCATCTTCATGATCATTGATGCCTTCATCTTCATTTATTTCACTTGATTCATGTCAAAATCACCATGTTACAATTTCTAGGGTTTCTCTTCAAAAATTTCTAGAAAATCATAAAACAAATCCTTTTGATGTGAAACCAATTTCTATTAACTCTCTATGATCTCTATATTGATTATCCAAGAGCATGAGAGCAAAGAAAATTTCTTCCCTATTTTTATTGAAACTAATCATATAGGGATTGGATGAGTTTTTTTTCAAATTTTTGTCATGTGACACTTGATTTAATCTCTATGGTACTTCTACTTACTAAATCCAAGAGATTGAAATCAAATAAATTTCCTAGCCTAATTTTTTTGTGAAGGCCGAAACCTAACTCTAGATGGGTTAGATGATTTTGTTTCAATTTTTGACTTATAGCCATTGATATTGTCTCTCTAATGCCTTGGGATCATAAATCCAAAAGCTTGAAAAATTTATAAACCTCTAGCCTATTTTTTTTTATAGGGCCGAACCCTAACCATAGTTGGTTAGATGGATTTTTGTTCAATGTTTAACTTGTGTTGTTTTGATTGTGAATGATAAGTTTTAGTTGTTGTTTTACGTTGTGAGGAGGAACCAAGAAATCAACAAGACACTTCAAAGCGAAAATAAAAACTTCAAGAGGTAAGGGGAGTTTACCTGAGGGGTTTCAGATAGCTACATGCTATCTGTGTGTTGTCTGTATAATTAATTGAAGTGATGTCATCTTATTTGATTTATTTATTTCGTGTTTGTTTATGTAGTTTTATGTAGTTGTGTGCAATTTATATGGTTTATGTGAATTTTTATGTTATAACTATGATGCATGTTATAACTGTGAAGTATGTTATAACTGTATTGCATGGATTTTCTGTTGTTGACTGATTGATTGAGAAGCCTGACAGTGGTCAGTGCTCAATTAAAATTAAAGATAAAAGCTTGATAAGCTTGAAGAGAAATCAAAATGATGTAATTTGGGAAATTTGAAGAAAAAGTGGAAAATAATATTTTAATGATGTTTTTGGTGAAAAAGCCAATGAGTGACAGCGAGGACAAGACCGTGAAAAATTTCATTGACGTTAATTTTTCCAAAATAAATTCAAAAATAAAATAAAAAGTCATTTCAAGTAGTTAAGTTTCAAAAAAAATGTAATATTGACGTTGGAAAAAACTTTTTGCAACAGAAAAGTCATTTGAGTTATAAAAGGTTTTATTTGCTAAGCACAGAGTAATTCAGAAAAAATTTTACGGCGAGACTATGAAAAAAAGTATTATTTCTTGGAAACTAAAATGAGTTGAGAATTGTTTTTTCAAAAATTGATGTTTTTCGTAAAAGAGATTTCAAGAGGGAAGAAATTACAGAAAAATGAATTTCTCTGCGATTTAACGTTTTATAAACGATTTTCAACGGAAAAGATTTTCTGCAAAGGAGTTTTTACTCAATGAAAATAATTCCGACAAATTTGGATAAGTTTTAGAGCTTTTGTTTTGTATTTGTTGTTTCACATAATGAAAATGATGTTAAAGAAGAAAAGTGAACCTAGTAGCCGAAACGTCGGGATTCTAGTATTCTGTTAACACGTGGATCGTGGATCCGTGTTAGTTGTTGTGAACTTTGTGTCCTGTAAAAGATGTTGTGGACTTTGTGTCCTGTAATTGATGTGGTGAACTTTATGTTCCGTATCGGCGAACCTAAGACTGGTGCATCGGTCTAGGTCTTCGTGATCGAGCACTCGGACTGTGTGTCCTGTGTTGAGAATGAAAATACTTAATGTTTAATTAAGAATGGTCGTGAACTGTTGAGCCTCGACAAGGGAAGAATGAACGAAAAAGAAAAGTGACGTAAATAAAAGTTTTACATGCATTATTTGGAAGACGTGCCTGGGTTGATCATTGTGCCTAGAGTTAGACAATGTGCCATGTGTTGTTGACCATTGTGCCTTGATGGACAATGTGCCATTTATCGGGTTGACCACTGTACCTTGATGGACAATGTGCCATGTAAAGTTGATCATTGTGCCTTAATGGACAATGTGCCATTTATTGCGTTGACCATTGTGCCTTGAGTTGGACAATGTGCCATGTATTGTGTTGACCATTGTTCCCTTCGTTGGACAATGTGCCAGGTATATCGAGTCTGATCTTCTCAAACGAAAGGAAGTTGGGATCTCCGAAGATTAGATATCAAAGTTTAGAGGATGAATATTGAAGTGTCATGCATTTTTTTATAAATCGCGATGACTGTCTGGTATGAATCTCATTGATAAACTATTATGTTTGTTATGGAGAATTTTTCATGTGTTGTGAATATATGCATATGTTGTTTTGTGTGTCGTGCATGTGGTTATCTTGTTGAAACTCATTTGTCGGTTTCTCACCCTTGCGTATTTCTTGTTGGGTTTCTACTGTGTTGTATATATATCTGAGTACAGATGAACCTCGAGGAGAATCTGGTGTATTCGGGGATCGGGTCCCTGACACTTGAGAACGCGGATGATGGTGATGCATGGTTGATTAATCCCGGGGCCGGTAGCGCCACCTACACTGCCCTGGTATGTACGATTACTGGTACTTTAGCGGCAGGACCACATCGACGTACACACAACATGGAGACTATGGAGGTTTCACTACCTCCGATTTGACTCATTCTGCAGTACTTGGTAGCACGGGGAGACTTGGAGCATCATCCTCCACACGTTCAACCACTACACGAGGCAGCACCAATGTCACCTCCCGCTCCGATTATTCTTGTTCCAGAGGTTGACGAGGGGATAGAGGAGGATCCCCAGGAGGACGTAGAGGAGGACCTAGAGTACCATCCTCTTGATGATGGTGTTGTTCCTGAGGTAGGAGCGGGAGCAGTAGTGTCCACACCAGATACTCCTCCTACAGGTGGGGATGACTACGGTGGTCTCCCCAACGGCTATTATTAGTGCTGACCAGCTGTAGGTTTTGATTCCATTTTTGAGGTAGTGGGTTTTGACAGTCTGACTTCTGGCTACTGAGAGCCACCATTTTTGAGTTGTGGTTCCATTTATGATATTTATATATATATATATATATATGTTGATGATGATGCTTTGTATGGAAAAGAAAATAAAAAATTGTATCACCATTTTTTGAATAAGGATAAACAACTAGAAAACATTATTTTCTGAAAGTAACCAGTGTTTATTTAAGTTGAAATTTCCGCAACAAGTTAACCATGTAGCACCCCAAGGGGGGTGTTGCAAACAAGGACGAAATCGTGAAAAATTTTCAGTTACGTTAACTTTTCCAAAATAAAATTCAGAAATAAAAGAAAAAGTTATTTCAAGAAATTAAGTTTCAAAAATAGTTTAATATTGATGGAGAAAATAGTTTGCAATGGCAACCACAACTGTTATAAATTCCTTGTTCCTGTACTTTATCATTTTGATGCATGTTTACACCATTGTTTTTGTTACAAGCAAAAATAATGTGTAACACCCTAAACTTGGGCGTCACTTTGTTACCCGTTGCGGTAAATAAAATAATTAAATTGTTGGTTGCTTCCGGTAAATGACATTTTCTTAATAAGTGAGTAATCTCAAAATGGTGATTTTTTTTTTAAAACAAGGGTAAAGTGATGAACACTCAAAACATGAAATGTAAACATCATATATATATATATATATATATATATATATATATATATATATATATATAATCTATCATGGGAAACTAGGGCCTAATCAGGATGGCCACTAATAACAGAGTTACAGAACATACTGTTAACAGCTGTAAACTAAGTAAAGCAAAATAGGGGGAGCGTCGGGAACCACACATCAAAAGGGTGGCTCTAAGAAGTCAACTACAGTCGGACCGAGACCGACTAACCACAAAATATATACCCCTAAGCTGGCCACTACTAACGACTAAAGGAAGACTCGCCACGAACATTCCCACAAGAAGAGACCCCAGGCAATGGGTCCACGACGTCTCCGCCCTCATCAGAAGAGTCGGAATCATAAAAATCCGGATCGTCATCAAGCACCTACTCTGGCACCTCATCAAGATCATCATCATGATCCAAGACGTGGTACACGGGCTCATCCTCCAGGTACTCCTCGGGGTCCTCCTCCGGGTCCTCCTCAATCGGTGAAGTCGGCTCGACTCCAGGTAATGGTACCCCTAGAGGCGGGTGCTCATTTGTCCATTCATATGTAGCACGTGTAAGTAGTACCAAGGTGGTGGGAGAGCAATCCTCCTCGTCTCAACTGTCTGAACTCTGCGACATGGTTCGCCCTCGGCATTCTTCTGCAATGTGGTTATCGGTCCATGATAGGTAGTCGATGTAGATCCCGGGTGAATCTGCCATGCCCCCGCATCATCGATCGAGATCTCAATCTTCGATTCTGACGGTACCAATGGGATGTTCGAATCCATATAAAGTTATAGATATACAACGATGCCGAAAAGCAAAGAGAAATAACAAGAAGATATGCAAGAGTGAGATACCAATATACGGATAGATTACAATAACCATATGCATGATACATGCATCACATCAACATATTAACATTTACCAAATATTATTAGATAAAAAAACAAGTATCATATCAATGGGTGTCATACCCGTACAATCGGTTTTTATAAATATTATGCATGACACTTCAATATTCCGTCTCATAAACTTAATCTCATGAGATCCCTTCATCTTTCTAAGAGTTGATCAAACTCAAAGCCCCCACTTGGGCATCATCGTCGTGACTATAAAGTCCCTGTTTGAACATCACCGTCGTGACTTATATAACAGCCTCTGCTTGGGCATCACCGAAGTGACTAAAAGTCCCTGTTTGGACATCACCGAAATGACTAATAGCCCCTGCTTGGGCATCACCGAAGTGACTAACCTGTGAGGCACGTCTGCCTAAATGCATGAAGAAAAACATTTGTGCAAGATGTTTTCTTTGTGTTCAATCTCATTCGTTGTCAAAGCTCAAAGCTAACGACCACCTTAGACCGATGAACCAACATCCACACAGGACACACAGTCCAGGTGTTCAATCACAACACCTTAGACCGATGCACCAGTCAAGACTTGTGCTTATAGAAAACAACATTCACCTTTAATAACGTTTATCACAACGTGATTAGGACTCACAGTCCACAACAACGTGAATAGGACACACAGTCCACAACTAATCAGGACACACAATCTACAACAAGGTGACACGGATCAAAGATCTACGTGTAAATTACAGAACACTAATATTCCGACGTCTCATATACTAGATTCGATTTCACCTATTCTTTCTTTTCGTTCAGTGAAAATCATCTACCAAAATAAAACATCGGTAACCCATCCAAGTTACCGGAATTTTTTCGAAAATATTTATTTACAGGAAATCTTTTCATTGGAAAATCATTTGTAAACTATTATAAGAAATCCATTTTCTCTTGAAATCCTTTTCTTAAAATCATCTCTATTTAAGGTCAAATATTTTCCAAAGGTTTTTCCTTCCTTAAAAACACATATTTTCTAAATGATTTTCTCTTGTACAAAAACTTAGTTCATAAGAAAATTATTTCCTTTAACTTGAAATTATTTAACACAAGTTTTGATCCTTCCGGAATAAATACAAGTAAGATCACTTACTTTCCAAAACACATACTTTACTAAAGAACATTTTAAAATGGAGACCATTACTTTCAAAGTTTTCTTTGAAGCTTATTTAGGCTTTTAATCTTATGATTAGTTGAGCACAGACTAACGTCAGGCTTTTCAGACATCAATCAATATCATCATAATCTCAATCAACAATATAACAGTTAATGACAGTTCATAACATATATGATTCACAACACTTTCAATCAAGTAAGGATCAACAGTTATCACAACATTTCAAGTATACAAATCATTCAAACTTTGATTCAATATAATAACAATATTCAAATAAATCGAGTAAACCACATACACACATGCACATAGCTATTGAATATCCCTCAGGCTGTCCCCTCTTACCTTTTGTGAAGGTAAAGGTACGTGATGCTTGAGGAAGTGTACTATGAATGTCCTCGTCTACTCCACGACGAAAGTCTAGGTTTATGAACACAAAACCATAAGTTAAAAGTTAACTAAGAACACTAAACCAAGAAGGTATAGGTTGGGCATGGCATAAAATAGGGTTAAAGGTTTTCAAAACAGAATACAACTCATGGATTAATGATCCTTAAGTGTTAGGAGTTCATAACCAAGGTTCATTTTACAAAGGTAGAACAAAATCCCACTAAATCCATGTTTAGGGTTTCGGCCTCTTTAGTATAAGTAGGCTAGAAATTTCCAACCCTTCTAAGCTCTTCAGATTTAGCGTTAAAAGATATCAAGAAGTCTAAATTCATGATTATATTGGAAAATGAAAACAAAACATCCTAGGTTCACAACCATCATAGGATAAATAGGCTAGAAATCTTTAAACTTTCCAATCTCTTTAGACTTAGCATCCAAATGTATTAAGGAGCTCAAGTCCATGATGATATTGGAAAATGAAAACAAAACATCCTAGGTTCACAACCATCATAGGATAAATAGGCTAGATATCTTTAAACTTTCCAATCTCTTAGACTTAGCATCCAAATGTATTAAGGAGCTCAAGTCCATGATGATATTGGAAAATGAAAACAAAACATCCTAGGTTCACAACCATCATAGGATAAATAGGCTAGAAATCTTTAAACTTTCCAATCTCTTAGACTTAGCATCCAAATGTATTAAGGAGCTCAAGTCCATGATCATATTGGAAAATGAAAACAAAACATCCTAGGTTCACAACCATCATAGGATAAATAGGCTAGAAATCTTTACACTTTCCAATCTCTTAGACTTAGCATCCAAATGTATTAAGAAGCTCAAGTTCATGATCATATTGGAAAATGAAAACAAAACATCATAGGTCCACAACCTACTAGGTTCGGCCATCATGGGATCAACAAGCTAGGAATTTTCAAACTTTCCAACACTTTAGATTTAAGATCAAGAGGTATCTAGAAGCTCAAATACATGATCATCTTTCAAAAAGTTGAAACAAAACTTCCTAGGCCACTAATACATAGTTTCGACAATCCTTGGAAAAATAGGATAGAGATGTTTGCTTGATACAAGCTCTTAGAATATGAAAGAAGAGATTAATAGAAGTTCATAGAAATTAGTTTCCAACTCAAACGGAGTTTTCTACCATTTTCTAGAGATTTTAAAAGTTAAAAGAGCTTTAAGAACATTTTAAGACGACATAAAGTAAACTCATGAAATAAGTGTAAAACTTGCAATAGAAGAATATGAGGGTGTTACCCTTGAAACTAGAAAGAAAAAGTATGAAGAACTTGAAGCTTTAAACTAAGTAAAAATGAAAACTTTAAGTGTTGGAAGTTTTGAAGTAAGAATGGAGAAGAAGAAGAAAAACGGAAGAGATGAAATGAAGTGGGTATTTATAGAAGGAGAGGTGAGAGTGGCATGAAAGAGAGAGGGAGAAGCAAGTATTGATGGCTATGTTTTGGCTTATGCCTTGTTTGGTTGAAGAAGATAGAGAAAAATGGGTTTTTAGCATATAATATGTTATAATTCAAAAGGTGTCATCATGACCACTTTTTAGGATGTGACTTAGGTCATCCCCTAGTAAGTCACCTCACTCTCACATGTCACATCATCAATTTTGTGCTCCCTACTCTGCTCCATTGCGTATCCGGTTCAAGTTTCCGATCGTATTTCGCTCGGAATAAATATTTTATTTTATTTTATTTCTGAACTCAAATTTTTGAAAATTTCCAATATCATACAAAACATCACAAAAACACTAACCGAAATAGGTTTACGACTTCCCACGGTAAAAGAACATAAGAAAATTATTTTAGTTTATTGAAATCACTTTCTGGATTTTATCAAAAATTAATACATATACACATGTATTTACTACTAATAAAAGACACAGAAATGGGGGCGTTACATAATGCCCCTTGACATTCCCAAAGTTTTCATCCATTCTAAACAAAGATTGTAATATATTGTTAAAATATTTAAAAAAAAAATTGGTTATGTATTATTAAAAAAATGTATATCAGATATGTTAACTCACACAAGAAAAAAAGATTTTATCTTATATATCGATGAAAACTTTATGAAGCAAGAAAATATGTTTTCTTTATTGGCCTAAAAATATATTCACTTAAAAATTAATTTTTTTATTGTAATAAAATTAATAATAAAATAATATATTACTATAATGTGTAACTAATAGAGATAACTTTTATCGTATATTTAATAAAGAAAGTAAAAAAAAGAGACTACACAATTATTTCAATAAAAATATGTTTATGCTTTGAAAATAAAAAATATTTGTTAAATAAAGATTATAACTTTACCAAAAAGTCAAGATATTCAGAATTTATCTTCATTAAATATATTCTATTCTTTTTCATATTAAAATTATTTTTAATCATTCTCTCTTCCATTTTTTTGAAAGAAATCATTCTCTCTTCCATAAAGATTATAAGCTTAAGTTATTTGATCAAACTAAAATGAATTATTTGAGATTAAAGAGTAAAATTTCCAGTAATTTGACATTTAATGTACATCTCACCATATTTTTCAGGTTGATTGATAAGGTTGATCATTGGGCTCTATAGTTCTGCGTAAACAACTCTGCTTCTAAAAAACATTGCTTGTATTTGTGGTAATTGCTCTGCCAATTTCCAAAGGGTATGAAATCAAAGGGAGCAAGCATAGCGACCACCAATTTTTGACAACCAAGATCGTATAGGTCCTACAAATTTACACAATTTTGTTTATAGGCAAACAGTTGTGTTGAAAAAAAGGAGAACAATTTCTCTAACTAAATATATTTAATTATTTTTTTTTTGGTAACTAAATATATTTAATTATGAATTATACACCAAAAGTAAACTACAACAAAAAACAACAACAGCTATACAGCACCTTTACTGCAAACAATATCAAATACATAAATGCACTAAACCAAACTGTTACAAAAAAAAAATAACCTCCCCATTAATGAGTTGAACATATTTTACACAAGTTATGCCACCATGTTTAACTTGATTTATATAAGAGAGAGATAACAAAATTGTCTTCTTCTGAAAGTTTATAAGTGTAATAAGGAGTGTAAAGCAATTTTAAGTAATGATAAAAGCACGTTCAAAATACATATAAAAATACATCAAGTGTTAAAAAAATGAAAGCAATCAATTATAAGCCAGCGAGATTAAGGGTCTTACTAACGAGTATCCTAAGAATATTTGTAATTTAAAAAATATATAGAAATCTTTTATTGAGAAAGAGCAACTTCTAAATATTCAATGATTTGAATATATCATTTTTAAATATAATTTTTAAATATTTTTAAATAAAATTTTAAATAAATCTACACTGGTTGACATTTACTTAAGTTACAAAGAAGGAGTCAGGGGAAGAAATAATTAAGGATAATTTGCATTTATGAAATTTTTTTACTTGTTTTCTGTTACCAAGAAAGACAGTCTTTGATCACGTTTGGTTTTTATAAGGTTAGCTCTCTAGCGATTTTTTTATAAAATTTAATTACAAAAGAAATTAACCCTTTCTATTCTTTTTTATTTAATTAGAAAATGTACCGGCCGAGAAGGTAAGGTCGATGACTCGCCTATATTTTGGATTGACCGAGCTTACCCCGTCTATGAGCCTTAGCCCAAACTCCTCCAAAGCCGAGGACATATCAGCACACCGGGTCAGCCGAGGGTAAGTACTCAGACTCGCCCCGCCAGGGAAGTACATTCCGGTCCCTCGCGGATCAGTCATAAATGACTGATCCGAATATCACTCCGCATAATCAGGGACCTGATCCTAATATCTCTCCGTATATCTCGTAGCTTGATCCTGAAAGATCTCTATAAATAGGGGACTTACCCCCTCATTCAGAACTACGTTTGCTTTGATTCCCATTTGGATACGTAGGAGCAGAATCTCAATTCTGTCAAGCATATTCCAAAACACTCCCACTAAGCTTTCTTCGGCCGAGTATCTCTCATCCGAGGTATTTGGACGGAACATTTGGCGCCGTCTGTGGGAATTGAAGCAAAACTTTCCCATACCACAAATCATGGTGAGAACAAGGAGCGGAAACTGTAGGAGAGAGGAGCCAGAAAATGCTAACAATGGAGATGATGGGGAGCGGTCCACGAACCCGGCTATGACGACCGATAACCCCCTTATCCAGGAACTTCTTGCACGGATTGCCATGCTGAGAAGGGAGAATGAGGAGATTAGGCGATAGAACAGCCGTCGCGAACCTGGGCAGAGCAGAGAAAGGTCCGTCTCGTCTCCTCCTGAGAGAGAGTGTCGGACACTTGAGAATGAGGGGTCCAGAAACTCACACAGAGAAGGAGGCCCACAACTTCGGGCTTCTCATCATATGGACCGAGTAGATGAGGAAGAATTTCCTAGGCAGGCCCCCGAACTGTCACTGCGGGCAAATAGACTTAATGAAAAGGCCAACGTGCGGAAGCCGAGACATCCTTTCACAAACGCTATCATGGAGGTTCCCCTACCAGCCAACTACAGGCCAATTAGCATTGACAAATATGATGGCACCTCAGACCCCGAGCGCCACTTGGACGCTTTCACCACTCAGATGTACCTCTTCACCGATGACGATGCTGTCATGTGTAAAGTCTTTCCGACTACTCTGAAGGATGCCGCGTTGACCTGGTATACCCAATTACCGCCAGCGTCAATTGATTCCTTCGACACATTCATGGCTAAGTTCAATGCTCAGTTTGCCACCAGCCGGGCTCACCAAAAAACCTCGGCCTCATCGGTAAACTTTAGGCAAGAAAAGAATGAGCCCCTGCGTGATTTCATGGCCAGATTCAGCAAGGAGACAATCCTCATCCGGAATCTCAGTGCCGATGTTGCACTACACACCATCTTGACCGGGTTAAGGCCTGGACCTTTCGCCAGACACTTGGCTCGGAAGCCACCAACCAGTATGGATGAGTTGAGGAGAAAAGTTGCGGGATTCATCAATATGGAGGAAGTTGAGGAGTCGAAGAAAAGGGAGAGAACGGATGATGCTGATAGACGAGAAGGAAGAGAGAAGAGGAGGGCCAGAGGTGATAAACCGAAATTCAAAGGCCCGTCCGAGCATTTCCAGAGGGGACCGAAGTATGAGCATTATAATCCCCTCAACACAAACCGAGCTCGGGTGTTTGAAGAAGCATACAATGCGGAACTTTTGCAGCTCCCTAATCGTGGCCACACCGCCTGAGAATCTTGTGCCAATACGAAACATTGTCGGTATCATCGTAATTTCGGCCATACCACCGAGGAGTGCTGGGTCCTACGAGACAAGATTGAAGAGTTGGTGCAAGCTGGCCACCTCAATAATTTTGTTCGGAGAAACCACAACAACGGTGAGAGGCGTGGCAGAAGCAGAAGGAGAGAAGGTGACCAAAGCCCGAGGAGGGGTGGCGGTCAACGAAATAATGAAAGAACAGAAACCAGAGAGGGCCAGAATGAAAGACGAGAGGAGGATAATGTGATGGCCAGCGAGCTGGTTGATCGAGAGTGGATGACACCCATATAGGAATACTTATCCTCAGAAACTCTGCCCTCGGATCATGCCGAAGCCAGAAAAATCAGGCTCAGGGCAAGTCACTTTGTTATCATCTCCGGAGAGTTGTATAAACGGGGATTCTCGGTACCGTTGCTAAAATGTCTGACGAAGGTACAATCCAAGTACGTCATGGAAGAAGTTCACCGAGGAATTTGTGGTTTTCACTGCGGGGGCAGATCAATGGCCTCCAAGGTAGTCCGAGCAGGGTACTATTGGCCTACCATCTGAGCTGATTGCATGGAGTGGACGAAGCAGTGTGATGATTGCCAAAGATTTTCCAACATAAATCGTACCCCTCCTGAAGGACTTCACACATTAAACTCGCCTTGGCCGTTTGCTATGTGGGGAATGGATATACTAGGGCCGTTCCCTGTAGCCAAAGGTCAAGTCAAATTCCTGCTAGTAGCAACGGACTACTTCACAAAATGGTTTGAAGCAGAGCCTTTGGCGAAGATTACTGCCGAGAAAGTACGGAAATTTGTATGGAAAAGCCTCATCTGTAGGCACGGAATCCCCTTTGCAATCGTTACAGACAACGGGAGACAGTTCGTAGATAGGACATTGCGGGAATTCTATGACAACCTCGGTGTTAAACACCACGTTACATCGGTTGAACATCCCCAGACTAATGGGCAAGCCGAGGCAGCCAACAAGGTCATTCTCGGAGAACTGAAGAAGAGGGTGGGAAGATCCAAAGGAGCTTGGGCAGAAGAGTTACCAAGTATCCTCTGGGCCTACCACTGCACGCCTCAATCTACCACTCAAGAAACACCCTTCAGGCTGACGTATGGAACAGACGCCATGATCCCAGTGGAGGTTGGTGAATCGTCTTTCCGACGTATGCAACATGAGCCGAATGATAATGAAAGCAATTTAAGGGTCGAACTTGACTTGGTAGAGGAAATCAGGGAGGAGGCCAAAATCAGAGAAGAAGCCTGCAAACAGAGAGCAACTAGGAGGTATAATTCAAGAGTGAAGCCGAGGAGTTTCCTGCGTGGAGACTTGGTATTGAGAATAAAAGGAGAGGCAAGGAAGGATCACACGGAAGGCAAGTTGGCAACAAATTGGGGAGGGCCATTCCGAGTAGTAGAAAACCTGGGGAACGGGGCATATAGGTTAGAAGAATTGTCAGGGAAGCCTATCCCGAGGACTTGGAATGCTTCTCATTTAAAGTTTTATTACAGTTGATGTATATAGTCGGGTGATGTACTCTTTTTCCTACCTCGGTATTTTGTCCCAAAAAGGGTTTTGACCGGGGAGGTTTTAACGAGGCACACCGCAGACTCCATCCAATAAAAGAAATTATTATGAATATTGTTATGTCCTCCTAATTAGCCGATGTATGTGCTCCACGCGCCAGTCAAATTTCTAAAGGCCAAGTTTGAGCCTGGAGGCCGAGTACGAGCCATCAAATTTCTAAGGGCCAAGTTTGAGCCTGGAGGCCGAGTACGAGCCATCAAATTTCTAATGGCCAAGTTTGAGCCTGGAGGCCGAGTACGAGCCATCAAATTTTTAAAGGCCAAGTTTGAGCCTGGTGGCCGAGTACGAGCCAGTTAAATTTCTAAGGCCAAGTTTGAGCCTAAAGGCCGAGTTCGAGCCGTTAAATTCTAAAGGCCAAGTCTGAGCCTGGTGGCCGAGTACGAGCCAGTTAAATTTCTAAGGCCAAGTCTGAGCCTCCTAGCCGAGTTCGAGCTATTGAGTTATTAAGGCCAAGTTTGAGCCTGAAGGTCGAGTTCGAGCCATTAAATTTTTTAAAGGCCAAGTTTGAGCCTGGTGGCCGAGTGCGAGCCAGTTAAATTTCTAAGGCCAAGTTTGAGCCTATTAGCCAAATTAGAGCTATCGAGTTATTAAGGCCGAGTTCGAGCCGCGAAATCATTGAAATCGAATACGAGTAGCAATTAAAAAAGAGCAAAGTTCGAATTTAAAGGCCGAATATGAGCCGTGATTTTATTAAGGAAACCGAGTACAATGCGTAAAGCAAAAATAAGGCCAAGTTTGACTCTTGAAAAGTACAAACAGGTGAAGATATTAAGGGAGCCGAGCACAGTGCAGAAATTGAAAATAAGGGCCGCTCGGTGGGACAGTGGTTCCCCCAATTAGAGCAGCAGCAAGTCCAGTCGGCCCCCAGTCCCCCCAATCGAACGCCACGACTCTCTCTTAAGGGAGGGTGTAGTCACTTCCCCCTGAGAAAGCTGGATGATGAGGTGCTCGGCGGGATCCGGGAGTAGACGGCCTCTACCCCTTTCTCCACGCCCGAGGCCTGTTTTTCTCCCAGGTAACATCCTTTTTGTTGGATTAAAGTGTGGAAGGAATTTTGGACCCTATCTCCCAATTACATCCTTTTTGCCAGCTATTGAGCTCAAAAAAGGATGTTAACTGGGAGATAGGAACGTAAACCCCTGGTGACATTGTGGAAGTATTCGGGGTGAGGGTTACTCGGGTCACACAAGAACGAGCTTGGTAGGATGAAGAATGAAGAAGGGAAACAAATGAGCAGTCCAATTTATAAGGAGAAAAGGACGGTGAAAGGAGCAATGGTGCGCGGGGAATAAACGTATGAAAAGAACAAATGTTCATTGGAAAATGACACATTGAAAAGCATCAATCTTGGAACTCTGCAAGAAGCAATAAATGCGTGAGTTTTCCAAAGCGTATAATGCGTGAACGCATGTGTAAGGCGTGAAACATGTGTTTCACCACCGTCCATTTTTAACATAGATGATTTATTACCTCGGCCCTAACCGAGGATTTGCTTAAACGGGCCAAACACAAGTATATCTCGGCCAAACAAGAGGCTACAAGACAACGGAAAGTCATCAAAACGGTAACAGTTTTCATTAAGTAAAACCAAGTTACAAGGGCACAAGCCCAGTACAGGGGATAAAGAAAAACAAAAAGCTAAGTTACTCGCCCCTATGACTCTCCTCGGCCTCAATGTGACCCTTGGGAGAATCCCCCACCACGTCCACCTCTTCCTCCTCCTCAGGAATGATGGGAACAAGTTCCCCATTCACCACCTCCTTATTTACATCGGCTCCAGAAAGATCAACGCCAGGGGCTAGAACCTCGACTTGCGCAATGGCCTTGTCAAAACCTTTTCGATGCTCGATGATAATACAGCTGGTGGCCTCTTTTACATCCTCCTGGAGCTCCATCTTCGCCTTGGTCTCGGCCTCCAGGGCAGCCTTAAGTCGCTCAATTTCAGCCTGAGCCTCTTTGAGCTTTCCCTCAGCGCGAGCCTTGTCCTCTTCAACCCGAGCTTTGTCTTCCTCAGCCGATTTCGCTCGGGAATCCAGCTCGGAGTTCCGAGTATTAATCTCGGCAAGGGCGGCAGTCAGGCATTCGTTACCGCGGGCCAGCTCCTCGCGCTCAGAGGAAATCCGGCTGAGATCCCCCTTCAGCCTCTCAATTGCAGCAAATTCAGATTCCAACTGCTGGGACTTCCTCTCGGTCTCTGTTAACACTCGGCTACAGAAATGAGCCAGAGCGGCAGCCCGAAGGCAGTAGACCGAGAGGGCCTCCATGCTATATCGGGCCCCCTGCTGCTTAATTAGCCGGAGGTCGGCGGGCTTTAAGAAGTTTGAGTCAAAAGAAGGAAAGGGGTTGAAGTCTTCACCCCAGAGAGATGAAGTCCCTGCCTTTAGAGAAGTATTGTACCATTTCAGCTCGGTGGGGGGAGGAGGTGGTTGTTCTCGCCCTGCAGTTCCTGTCTCCTGGGTAGTCGGGCATGGGGGACTTGGGCGAGGAAGGGGAGAATCTTCGGTGTCTACTGCAACCTCCACCCTCTTCCTTTTTTGAGGGGTGGATGATGAAGCCCCCTTCGCAGAGGCCTTAGCTGGAGGAGGTCTTTTCTTCTTCTCAGTTGAGGAGGGCCCCTGACCCTCTTTTGCAGCGGCCTTTACAAGCTTGGAGAAGTCGAATTTCCCCATAATGACTGCAAAAAAGAAAGAGTTGTTAGTACAGCAACACATACAGAAAATATTCAAAAAACTAAAAAGCCGAGCACTTACTTTTAAGGTCGGCTCTTGGGGTGGAGGAGACGGGAAGTTTCAGGAGACGTCCGCAAGGGAGAGGCCGAGGAAGTTTCTCTAGGGTGTCTATATCCCTTTTCTCCTCGGCAGGAAGGGACTCATATTCAAAATCGACGAATTTGGTGGGAGACGATTGCCAATACAATGGAAACTTAGAGCCCCCGTTCTCATCAAAAAAATAAGAATGGTGAGAATCTGAGGGACGAACTCGGAAGAAACCAATCTTAAAGTCCTTGTACGAAGATTTAAACAAACTGATCAACCCTCTTCGGTTCAGACCGTTGAGGGAGATCCACCCGGTCTTCTCGTCAAACCTTGTTTGATAAAAATACAAAAATTTGGGAGTAGTAGGCTCCATCCCGATGTATGCACACAAAACTTGAAAGGCTTTCAAAAAAGCCCATCTATTGGGGTGAAGCTGAGTAGGCGCGACGTTCATAGTCCTCAGAACGTCACACTCAAACTCGGTAAAAGGAAGAGACACACGCAGATGAGAGAAAAGTGTTTTGTACATATACGTAAAAGGAGGCTCGGAAGGACGAGCCCGGAGGAAAACATACTCGGTATCCGAGCATGGAGAACAGATAAACTCGGACTCGTCCCCAGAGGCCGAAATGGTAATCTGGGACCGAAGATAAGCGATTGAGTCCAAAGTCTGATAGCTAGAAAGGTAAGCGCCAACTTCGCCCTTGACCCAAGTGTACCCAGGGAGGGTAATATCGGGAACAGGATCTTTTGGAACTCGCTGGCGTCGTTTGCGCGTGGTGGGTTGGGAGATTTGTGGGGAAGGAGAACCAGACCTTGGGGACCCAGGCTCAGAAGAACCAGACCCGGAAGAAGACGACCCGGAGGAGGAGGACCCCACCGGACCGACGTTCGGCCCTTGGGGAGAAATAGGAGAAGCGGAAGGAGAGCCCCCAATAGGGGAAACCTCTCGTTCCACCAGATGAGAGGTGTTTGATTCGGTGGAATCAGACGAACTCATGACCGGAATTCAAAGATAAACTTTAAAAGAAGGAAGGAGGCTGGGCGTACCTGGAGAATGAGAGGCAGAAAGATAGTTGCAGAGGCTGGAAAGACAAAGCTGAAGAGTGAAGGGAGGTAGGCTGAGAGGGGGAATAAGGGGAGATTTGGGGATATTTATAGCTGTTGCGGTTGATGGCGTGATCAACGGCCCGCGTCCCGTCCAACCCAAAGGGCGTGACTTTTGATTTTCCCCTCATTAAATGGGCGCGGAACCCTAGGGTTTATTACCCGAAGCGTGCCGCAGAAGTACTAGGGGGAATGATTGCTTTCTCTGACAAAGAGAGAAGACTTGATTGAAATGATAGCTGGGAATGCGGATGCTTGTGTAGCCGAAGAATAAGCTCGGTTTCATGCTTATCAGCTGTTTTGCTTATTCAAGCTCGGAGCTCGGGGGGACTTGTGTACCGGCCGAGAAGGTAAGACCGAGGACTCGCCTATATTTTGGATTGACCGAGCTTACCCCGTCTATGAGCCTTAGCCCAAACTCCTCCAAAGCTGAGGACATATCAGCACACCGGGCCAGCCGAGGGTAAGTACTCGGACTCGCCCCGCCAGGGAAGTACATCCCGGTCCCTCGCGGATCAGTCATAAATGACTGATCCGAATATCACTCCGCATAATCAGGGACCTGATCCTAATATCTCTCCGTATATCTCGGAGCTTGATCCTGAAAGATCTCTATAAATAGGGGACTTACCCCCTCATTCAGAACTACGTTTGCTTTGATTCCCATTTGGATACGTAGGAGAAGAATCTCAATTCTGTCAAGCACATTCCAAAACACTCCCACTAAGCTTTCTTCGGCCAAGTATCTCTCATCCGAGGTATTTGGACGGAACATAAAAGATTGGGCATTACTTGTGTTGAAGATTGCGGCAGAGACGGCGAGGTGGTGGTGTCACATACGTTAGCGAGCCTAAAGCTTGTTGGAGATGGTAATAAATGGCATGATGACTATATAATCTTGCTTGTCGTTTGAGAAAGGATTGGACAGGGGTTTGACAGTGTGGTGTGCTGCAAGGTTGCCTCCTAGTGCATCTGGTGTTCATGCATGAGATATTGGTAGATGAATGTTCAAGCTTCTCGTCAATGGGCTCTTGACAGTGGCATCTTGGTTTGATGCCTTGATCAGTGTTCGAATCCTATGTCCCTCATTTTTGTTGAATATAATGACCGTTGTTTAACGTTCTGGAAAAATAAAATGATAAAGTGTTGTTGAGCAAATTCGAACCTGGCTCTGTGAGGGATGGGACACATCTGTTGGCCACTAGGCCAACTGATGTCTTGTGACAGTTAATGAACGTTAATACTACTTATGTATCGAATTTGACCGTTTTTGAAACTTTTGAAGAGTTGTTTCCTTTCACCAAGTGACATGAGTTGGTCTATAAATAAAACCATCTGCATGCAGTAATTGACACGAAAAACTCAGAATCTCTCAACCATTCTTCACTCCAAATCACCTTCTTTTCTCCTTTATGCGCAAAGAGAGTTAAGGAGACTATTGTTCTGTAAACTGTCATTGTCGATACGCTTGGTTTAGGGTGTGCAAACCAAACCAAGGTTCTCCATTGTATCCTGAAGGGGATTCGCCAGTTACACCTGTTGCATCCAATCTACGAGGAGAGATTGGTGGAGGCGAATCGAACCTAAAGCCTAGTGTCCTCACACGCATTGGAGATTGTGCGTTACTATTATTTTCTTCTTCTTTGTTGCAGATCCATACCCCATTTTCTAACAATCTTTAGGTTCGATTTCTGTAATAATGGCTGCAACATTGAAGGAGATGACTTCTGACTTTATAAAACTTAAGAGGTTCAAAGGCGGAAACTTTCATCGTTGGCAAAAGAAGATGCACTTCCTTCTTACAACATTGAAGGTGGCATATGTGTTGAACACACCAAGACCAAAGGAAAGAGAAGATGAGACCATCAATGAGACTCGTGAGAGGAACAAGTGGGTTAATGATGACTACATTTGCATGTGGCATATTTTGAATGGCATGACCGACTCATTGTTCGATGTGTATCAAAATGTGGGATCCTCCAAAGAACTATGTGAAAAACTTGAGGCAAGATACATGATGGAGGACGCAACAAGTAAGAAATTTCTTGTTAGTCGTTTTAATAATTATAAAATGGTTGATGGTATGCCTATCATGGAACAAATGCATGAAATTGAACGTATTATCAATAACTACAAACAACATAATATGCACATGGATGAAACCATCATTGTCTCCTCAATCATTAACAAACTTCCTCCTTCATGGAAAGACTTTAAAAGAAGTCTTAAACATCGAAAAGATGACATTTCTCTTGAACAATTGGGTAATCACCTTCGTTTATAAGAAGAGTATCGTAAACAAGATGATACTAAAGAACATTCTGTTCATGAGAAGGTGCATGTAGTAGAGGAAGGGAAATATGGCAAGTCCTCTAAAAAGAGGGATCGAGATTTTGGAAAATCTCATGAAAACAACAATGAAAATGACTACAAGAAAAATAAAAATAAAAATGGTTGTTTCTATTGTGGAAAACCGGGACATTTCAAGAGGAATTGTCGTCTCCTGAAAAAGGAAAAAGAGAAGGAATCTAGTGCAACAAAGGACAATCTTGTTGCGGTCATTTCCGAAATCAACATGATAGAAGATGTTGGATCATCGTGGATTGACTCCGGTGCAACTCGCCATGTGTGTAAGAACAAGGATCTCTTCAAGACAATTAATGAAGAAGATGGAACCGTTCTATATATGGGAAATGCATCAACTGTCCAAGTTAAAGGCAAAGGGATGGTGGAACTAGAATTCACTTCGGGAAAAGTAGTCACTCTTACAGATGTTTATTATGTACCAGATGTTAGGAAGAATTTAATTTCTGTACCGTTACTTAATAAGTACGGGTTCAAATGTGTATTTGAGGGAGACAAGTTTATCCTCTCTAAGGGAGGAATGTTTGTAGGAAAGGGATACCTTTGTGAGAATATGTTAAACTCAATATTATTAATGATAATGGATTTATTTATGCTTATATTGTTGAGTCTTGTAATTTATGGCATTCTCATTTAGGACATGTTAATTTTAGGAAAATGGATGAAATGATGAATTCATGTTTAATTCCTAAAACAAGTAGGATTTCGGATGCATGTACAACTTGTATGCTAACTAAGATAACTAGATTTCCTTTTCCTAGAGTTGAAAGAAGTTCTAAAGTGTTAGATTTAATTCATTCTGATGTATGTGATTTACATGGTTGGCCAACTATAGGTGGTAAAAAATATTTTGTGACATTCATAGATGATTGTACTAGATATTGCTATGTATATTTAATGCATTCAAAGGATGAAGTGTTAGATAAATTTAAGATATTTAAAACAGAAGTAGAACTTCAACATGAAACATTTATTAAATGTTTTAGGAGTGATAGATGAGGAGAGTTCTATAACCCTAGTTACTTTGAGTCTAATGGAATAATTCACCAAACAACTGCACCTTATTCCCCACAACAAAACGGTATAGCTGAAAGGAAAAATAGAGTATTAGAAGAAATGGTAAATGCAATGTTATCATATTCTGGTCTAGCAAAGGGTTATTGGGGAGAAGCCTTGTTGACGGCTTGTTATATCTTGAATAGAGTTCCAAACAAAAGGAACAAAATAACCACATATGAACTTTGGAAAAATAGAAAGCCCAACCTTGACTATTTCAAAGTTTGGGGTTGTAGGGCAATAGTAAAAGTTCCTGAACCAAAAAGAAAGAAATTAGGTGAATGGGGAATTGTATGTGTGTTCCTGGGCTATGCTAAAAATAGCAAAGTATATAGATTCATGGTTATAGAATCTAATGACTCATATCCTGTAAATACAGTAATTGAGTCTAGGGATGCTATCTTTCAAGAAGATAGGTTTAACTCAATTCCAAGTCACAAAAATGATGTTCATAGTAATGCACATAATTTAGAAACCAATGTATTTAATAATGATACTTTAGAGAGTTCAGAACTTAGAAGAAGTCAGAGAGCTAGGAAATAGAAAACGTATGGACCAGACTTTTCATGTTCCTTGTTGAAGGAACAAGAGAGTCCATAGACAGTTATGGACCAATATGTTATAATACAGAAAGTGATCCAGAAACATTCGAAGAGGCAATAAAGTCTCAAGATGCCGCTTTCTGGAAGGAAGCTATACAAGAGGAAATAGACTCAATAATGAGGAATAAAACATGGAAATTAGTAGACCTCCCACCTGGTTCCAAACCTATAGGTTGTAAATGGATTTTCAAAAGGAAAATGATGGTAGATGGAACCATAGATAAGTTTAAGGCAAGACTAGTTGCTAAGGGATTTACACAAAAAGAGGGCATTGACTATTTTGATACATATGCACCTGTGGCAAGAATTGCCTCAATTAGAGTGCTATTGGCACTTGCATCCATCTATAAGTTTGTCATTCATCAAATGGATGTGAAAACAACATTTCTTAATGGGGAGTTAGATGAAGAGGTGTATATGACACAACCTGAAGGGTTTGTGGTTAATGGTCAAGAAAAGAAGGTGTGTAAATTGAATAAGTCATTGTATGGACTGAAACAAGCTCCTAAACAATGGCATCAAAAGTTTGATCAAGTTGTTCTAGCTAGTGGATATAAAATAAATGAATCTGACAAGTGTATTTATAGTAAATTCCATAATGGAAAAGGCGTTATGATTTGTTTATATGTTGATGATATGTTAATATTTGGTACTGATCTAGATGAGGTGGAAAAAACTAAGAGTTTCCTCTCTAGTAATTTTGATATGAAAGACTTAGGGGAAGCCGATGTGATACTAGGGATTAGAATAATAAGAGATGGTGAGAACATAGGTTTATCCCAATATAGAAAAGGTGTTAAAGAAATTTAATGATTTTGATTGTCAATCTGTTGTTACTCCCTTTGATCACAACACTAATTTAGTACCAAATAAAAGTTGTCCAGTAGCACAACTTGAATACTCAAAAGTAATTGGATGCTTAATGTATGCCATGACATGTACTAGACCAGACATTGCATATGCTGTAGGGAGACTAAGTAGGTATACAAGTAATCCAAGCAAAGACCATTGGCATGCTATCCGAAGAGTATTGAAATACTTGAAGTGGACAATGAATTATAGTTTGAACTATAATGGATATCCTTCAGTATTAGAAGGTTATACGGATGCCAGTTGGGTGACTTATACAGAAGATCATGCTTCAACAAGCGGTTGGGTCTTCACACTTGGTGGGGGTGCTATTTCTTGGGGATCCAAGAAACAAACTTGCATTGCTGACTCCACCATGGCTGCAGAATTCATAGCATTGGTAGCAGGAAGCAAAGAAGCTGAATGGCTTAGAAATTTGATGTATGAGATACCAATTTGGCCAAAGCCAATAGCACCAATATCCATACATTGTGATAGTCAATCAACACTATCAAAGTCATATAGCCAGGTTTATAATGGAAAGTCCAGGCACATTGGGCTAAGACATAGCTATGTAAAAGATTTGATTATAAATGGAGTAATATCCATAGTCTTTGTGAAAACAGAGAGGAATCTTGCAGATCCTTTGACGAAAGGATTGACAAGGGATATGGTGTTGAAAACATCATTAGGGATGGGACTCAAGCCCATATCTACATGATCACCAATGGTGGAAACCCGACTCACACTTGAGTAGCATCAAGTCTTGAGTTCAATGGGCCAAAGTACACTATGATAGTGATTGCAAGTACTTGACAAATAGATACATCCCAAGGTTAAAAAGTACTTGGAAACCATAAGGACAATAAAGAAAAGGGTGAGCTTTTGCTCTTAATGGACCTATAGCACATATGTGCTGAGGTGCCCAACTTATGGGGGTGCTTCTGGTAAAGTCCACCTATGTGAGAGTGAAGTGTGACCGCTTCTTAGAGTTGGGCTTGACTCTGTAAGCTCTCATGAAAAGGATACAAGACACATGGCCTTATCAAATGTGTCACACTACCACGTCGTTCAATGGTATCGAGATTTCATGTGTAAGTCATGCACGCTTGTACTAATGAATATTTGATTCAAAGCTTGTCTACCAAATTATTCGGGGATGAGTGAAACCCATGGCTTACTAAGCAAAGGTTCAAATCGCCAAGATACCTTTGTCTGAAAGCATGCGATTTCTGGAATAATGGGATTTGGATTTATTTTGAAAATGGTGGGGGATTGTGAGAAATTTTCAAAATTCTTAAACGGTTAAATCTAATTAATGGCGCCTAATTGTCACTACTTGGTCGCGTAGCCTAGCGGTGGCGACTTCATTGGTTTGATGCCTTGGTCAGTGTTCGAATCCTATGTCCCTCATTTTTGTTGAATATTATGACCGTTGTTTAACGTTATGGAAAAATAAAATGATAAAGTGTTGTTGAGCAGATTCGAACCTGGCTGGGAAGGGACACATCTGTTGGTCATTAGGCCAATTGATGTCTTGTGACAGTTAATGAACGTTAATACTACTTATGTATCGAATTTGACCGTTTTTGAGACTTTTGAAGAGTTGTTTCCTTTCACCAAGTGACATGAGTTGGTCTATAAATAAAACCATCTGCATGCAGTAATTGACACGAAAAACTCAGAATCTCTCAACCATTCTTCACTCCAAATCACCTTCTTTTCTCCCTTATGCGCAAAGAGAGTTAAGGAGACTATTGTTCTATAAACTGCCATTGTCGATACGCTTGGTTTAGGGTGTGCAAACCAAACCAAGGTTCTCCATTGTATCATGAAGGGGATTCGCCAGTTACACCTGTTGCATCCAATCTACGAGGAGAGATTGGTGGGGGCGAATCGAACCTAAAGCCTAGTGTCCTCACACGCCTTGGAGATTGCGCGTTACTATTATTTTCTTCTTCTTTGTTGCAGATCCATACCCCATTTTCTAACAATGGCTCTGTAGTGAAAAATATGATACACGTAGAAGTTGAAATCTTGTGTGTCGTGTGTCTGTCTGTCTTGCTAGCTACCAGTATATATAAAAATCTGACTATGTGATTATGTTAATAATGTAATGTTAATAATATAATCAAGCCCTTATAACAGATCCAATTAATCAAATCATTCAATTTCGTTCTTAATTTATTTCCTTTTTGAATTTTCAATTTTTGAAGGGGAAAAAATTATTTTCATTATCTATTAAATCCTTATGATTGATTTCAATAAATTCAATTAGTCAACTTTTTCATAATTTATTTCCTTTTTGAATTTTTTTTTTTGAAAAGTCCTTTTTGAATATTTAAAGTTTAAAAGAAAACAAATCATCTTTATCACCCATTAAACTCATCCAACCATTTTCTCCTTCCAAAACTGATTTATATGTTTTTCCCATCTTTATTTTATATAATTTTAATTTTTAAATTTCTAATAAATTTTAAAGATAAAATTTATGACAAAATGTTTTTTGATTTTTTTTATGATTTTTTTTTTTTGCATTTTTTTCTAAATTTTAGTAAAAGCTAAAAATAAACTCCACTGTTCCTAAAATTTAACATATTTTTATGATTTTGATTTTTCAATTTTGATTTTTTTAAAAAAAAACTAAAAATAAAATTATAAAAAAAATTAAATGTAGCGAATTTTTTTTGTGGTCTTATTTTCGAATTTTTTAAAATTTAAGTAAACAATCGAAGTGCATCCGATCAGAACGAGGTGTTCATATCTTATTGGAGGATTTTAATCCAAACATCTCAACTATTTACAATATTTTTTAATTTTGGGATCCATTTTTTTTAGCAGCTCGAGCGTGACTATTGGATTAGTTAAATTTCCCCACAATCCTTGGCTTTTGCCTCGTTGAGCACCCAAAATAAAAAAATCCCCATTATCCTTTCTTAAATAAAATAAAATATCATAATTTTAATATATCGGGATATATTTAGGGACTAATTTCACTAACTAGATTTATATTTAGGATGTTGAAAAACAATAGAAAATATTTTTTTATATAAAAATCCTTGTTCCCCATGTTTTTTAATTTGACAAAATCTGTCCCCCCATTTTATTTAGAGAAATTTTTGTCCTCCTATTTTTTCAATTGTGCAAAAGTAATCCCTCTGTTAAATTTCCATTAAAAACTTACGAAAATTAAAGATGTGGACGGAACCAAACGCGTCCCTTGTAGTCCCTCCCACATATCCCTCTTCCTTCATTCTCTCTTCCTTTACCATCGACAGGAGGCATAAGGTTCTACCAGGGAAGTAAATCTTCCATGTCATATTGAGATCATTAGATTCCATATCATTAAATATGAATACTTTCTGATTTTTTTTTTTATAAGAACTCAAACTGGATGTTGATTCTGCCTTACTTAATAAAAAATAGGACGTCCCACTGTCAACTTGGGAATTAGTCACATAGCATGTCCAAATGATCTAAGTTTATGGGATACCCTAGGGCGCCCACTAGGGAGCCAAAAGCCCTAATTACGATGGGTTAGCAAAAAAAAAAAATCGGTAACACGGGACTTGGTACTATACGTTTTTGGCATTGATATAAATAAATTCATAAAAATTATTTCTTTTGCAATCATTCTCGATCAATATGGTATGTCAAAAGGGGTAAGAAGACCTCGTATTGTGAGGGGATCGACAATAAATTGGATGGTGACAATGTAGTAGAGAAACAACGGAGTGGAGAGGAGATAAATATTGAGGAAGATAAGAAACTTAGTCTAGACCGACAATCATTCACAATTATATTATTATAATAATTTTATACAATTTAAATATTTTATATTTTTGCCAACTAAGCATGCTATTTGGGTGCCAGATGGCTAGATGTATGTCACATCATCAACTTATATTAATTTTTGGATGATAACTTGATAGAGGGAGTATTTTTGCACGATTGAGAAGATATGCCGACTAAAATCGGTCAAAAATATGGGAGGGACAAATATTTACAAATTGAAAAGATAGGGACGAAAAGTGAGTGTTCGCCAAAATCATATTAATTAACATGTCATTTTATTTTATATAAATTATATATATATATATATTATTTATTTTAAAATAATTATCACTTTTGATACTTTAATTTATTTTAATTAATTTATCATTTCAAAAATTAAAATATTAATTTTAGTTATAATGTTAATTTATTTTCATTATTTTGTATAAATAAAATGAGATCATAAAAATAAAATGATATATTGATATGATTTTTATATAAAATTTATTTGTTATCTTAAATATAAATAGTGAAATTAATTCTCATTTATACAAATTAGTTTTAAATTTTTTCATATGGAAATTTATAATTTGTCTAAACTATATATGACCAAATTTTATAGGTCATGACATAGAAAACTTGAACGTACAAAAAAAAAGTATGATTAGGATTTTATTTTATTTAACTAAGAATAAGTGAGGAATTTAAGTAAGATAATATGGATAAAAATGGAAGAAAATTATAAGCTATAACTTATAAGCTCAAACGCTACTTCAAGTAGCGTCTAGAAAAAATACTATAAGCTAGTTCTAAATATGGTTATTAAACAGGACTACTTTTTATTCACTATAAGCTACCGGATTTGGCAAGCCAAATAGAGCTTTAATAGAATAATCGAGATCATGCCGTTGGTAGACCACACTAATTTTGATTATTTTGATTCGTAGTTACTTTTTATCTTTCGTATATATGCACCTAAAGACCAATTAATTATATCATAGATATGTGGATACTAAAATAAATATTTTGAATTCCATAAAATAGTTACAAGCTTTTCATGATTTCAGTATTAAGTTATTTGAAAAAAGTCAACTAAGATAGTCGCGGTAAAAATTAAAGAGTTTGGAACAAACGAAAAGGTGCCAAAATTTTAACTGAAATTGATGGCAATTCCATGCATTTTGCTTGGCTTTTTTTTTTAAAATATCTTAATGAAAATTCAAATTCAGTTCTTTTACATTTATTAAATTCTTCATATTAGAACGAGTCTTAAATGTTAATATATATAGCAGTGATCATATAATGTTGCCAATGGGAATTTGGTTCCTCACTGTTCCTTCCAAGCACACTGATTGCAAATACATTCTCTTCTAATTTGATATTTGATATTTTAATATTTCACATGTATTTGCTGCTTCCCATATATAACAAGATTCCCCTTTTGTATGTTTAGTCCTTTTATGTCTTTATATTTTACCATCTTTGATTTTGTCGAAGCATTAAAGCTTTTGTCTTATTTATTTAGTTGCAATGTTTCATCTTTTTTTTCTTCTATTTTTCATTTTTACGTTTTCAAGAATTTGATTGAGTTTTTTTTTTTTTTTAAATTATCTTTTTGTTTTAGCTGAGAAGCAAGATTTTTGTGATGTTTTTGCATTTTATTTTTGTACTTTCAGTTAGAAAAGAAATACTTAATTAATAAAATTAAGTTTTCACACCGATCGATGACATGCAAGGGTGATAGGGTGAGCATGCAGATGGCAGCAATGGTGCATGCAAATTTTGCATTGGAAATGTGCATCAAAACAAAAAGAGCATGCAAATGGCAGCGATGGTCCACGCAGAAGGCAGCGATGGTGCATGCAGATAAGCAGATGGCATGCAAAATAGTCAGCAGACCAGCGATGTTTATTTGGTCTCTCCTGAGAATGCAGATTGCAGATGGAGGACATGCAAAGGGTGGTAGCTAAGATAGCCATCTAACTTCAAATTTAAAGTGCCTGCAGATGCTTTTTTAATTGAATAGTGACTAATTAAAAAATATCAATTAACTAATAATAATTTTTATTAATTATTAATTTTTTAAACAAATTTCCAACATTCACTTAAGTTATGTACAAAGTACGAGTCTGGTAGAAAGAATTTGAATTATGCCTCAATTAATTACTAATTAATTATTATCTAAGGATAATTTTCATAATGATTGAAGTAATATTTAGCTCGTTTAAATTTACATAATAATTTACAGGGAATCGTGTGACAATCTAGCCTCTTGTTTGATTCTTGTGAGCATCTTGGCTCAACTATGTGCCCACGGATAGATTCTCTAATGCAAATTTGATTCCTAACTTTCAAAAAAAAAAAATGATTCCTGACCCCAGTGTCTCTATGTTAAACATTAATTAAAGACACCCGATCCCTCTTTACCAGGACCAAAACCTATATAGTGAACAACTTTTAATGCTCGCATTAAAATATAAGTTGTAACAAACTTTACCTAAAGTCAAGGTAACCCATTAATGGGGTGTTTGAAAATCTGATCGTAAAATCTGACCGTAAAGTCAAGGTAACCCGTTAACTCGCGAGTTTTGATGAGTTGAGTATCAGGTTTTGATTAAAAGTGAATTTGTAGTAATTTATCTATGTTTGCCTTTTTATTATTAAAAATAATTTTGATCTAATGAAATGTTGTTTGGGTCGTATCATTCAAATTGACTTTTGAGAGAAGCAAACTTAATTCAATTCAATAGGAACAATGTCAGCAATACAATCTGGAATAGTAGAAAACAAATGGGGATTAGCAAAAGATATAGCTGTCCTAGCTAACTACTTATGGGCAATCATATAAAATTGTGAAAATTGTCCTTGATGAATATGAAAAGTGACTTTTTTTTTAGTATGATAAAAGTAGTTGATCAAAAAATAAAACTGATTTTTTGATTTTTTTTTTCCCCAATGGAAGGCTCATAATAGACTTATAGTTATCACAATCCGGGTCTTGCAACTTAACCTACTGATTTCTTGTTTGGTACCATATATAAGAGAAGTTGAGATTGGTACAAATCCAGTACGCAACAATTTTTGGATTTGTACTTATAGTCCAAAGAGCGTGAATTATGCTAGGTTTAACTTGGGATTAGATTGATTAAAAAAAATTAAATATAAACTTGGTATTAGATCACAGGTCACTAAAATCAAATTAATATTTTAGATTCTCCCACAATCCCACTCCGTAAATATCTTCTAATAATAAGTTGAAGAAATATAAAAAAATTTATTAATATTTTTATGCATGAGAATATTTGTTTAAAACTTATACCAAGCAGGATAAACTTTATTTTATTCTCATACTCTCATTCCCAAAATATTAAAATATAAACAAGAATTAAGTATTTTAGCAGTAATTCTACAATATATTCCAATCGTTTTTTTTAAAAAACTAATGATATAATATAAGTATATTATGGGAAAAATAAATATATCTTTAACAATAATTTTGTTTAACTGTTAATGAACTTTATACGATATATTATTTTCTTTATCGTGAAAGTAATATTAATATGAATATCTTATAAAAAAAAGTAATATTAATATAATAATATAGTGAAACTAATGTGAATTAAATGTAAAAAAAAAGTTAAAATGTATTTTATATGTTAATATTATTTATTTTAATGTCCTAAAATTTATTAGGTAAAATCTTAATGTTCTTCTTATATAAAAATATTTTTATAAATAATATTATTAATATAATACGTAACTAATAACATATAAACTTCCATTTATAGTTTTATATTAAAATTATAAAATAATTTAATAAAAATAATATAATTTTAAAGAAAAAGTGAAGAAATTTAGTATCTCTTTAGTGAAATTATTTTATTTCTTCTCTCTATGTTTGAATCAGTCTTAATTATTCCTTTTCCAAGAGTGGGGCCTAAGACGGTGGCCTTAATGGTCGTGCACTCTACACGGCCATGACATCCCCTATATATACACCTAAAGTAAACGACAAGAAATATAGTACGCTAGCAAGTGAAGTCTTACCTTTTTCAAATAGCAATGACAACCACAATCAACTTTATCATTAATTTTGATGCATTATACCATTGTTTTTGTTACAAGCAAAAGCAATGCTTTGGAGTTACCCAAGTTTTCTTCTATTTTAGTCTTTGGGGATTCAACGGTAGACCCAGGCAACAACAACTACATCCATACTGTCGGCAAGGCAAATCATGTGCCTTATGTCAGATATTTCCCTGGTCATGTGCCCACCGGTAGATTCTCTAATGGAAAATTGATTCCTGACTTATTGCCTCTGTTTTGAACATCAAAGACACGGTGCCTCCTTTCCTGGACCCAAACCTGTCAAATGAAAAACTTCTAGCAGATGTTAGCTTTGCATCTGGTGGATCAGGCTATGATGATATGACTATAGTTGTAATAGGCAGCATCGCCTTAAGAATGGGCGAGTAATTAAATTGAATGTTTCAAAAATTGTACTGAAAAGTTCAAGGGAATTGCAGGGGAAGATAAAGCCAAACTAATAATTGAAGATGCTCTAGTTATTATTAATGCAAGAAGCAATGAGATCTTCAATTTTTATGACCTCCCCACAAGAAGGATGATGGTCAGGATAGGTTTCAAATGTTCATCAAGGTAAACCAAAGTCTACTATCATTAATTTATTATAATTCAATTATTCATGTTTGTAAATTAATTAATTATTATTTTGATTCCATAAGATAGTTAAAAGCTTTTCATATAATTTTACTATTAAGATATTTGATAAAAATATTCTCTGTAAGAATCAAAGAGTTTGGAACAAATAGAAAGGTGACAAAATTTTAATTGAAATTGATGACAATTCCATGTGTTTTGCTTCTTCTTTTTTGTGATTTATTTTAATCTTAATGAAAGTTTTCTTATAGAATTTTTTCTGTACCAATTGACTTTTTTATTTACTTTAATTTTTTTTTTCTTATACTTGATTTATTTTCATTTTAAGTTAAGTTTATTTCTTGTTCTTTCAATTCAACACCTTGTTATTTTCCTTATATATGCTTTATTTTCTGCTTACTAATTCGGTTTTTAATGTTTAAATTCTTTTATATTACTTGCAAATAATTGATTGCTTTCATTTTGTTTACATTTCATGCATTTTTATGTGCATTTTGATTGAATTATTATTACCTGTTTTTATATCATTACCTAAAATTGATTTACACTCCCTATTATAAGCATTTAAGAACAAGATAAAGGTAAAATATTTCTAGTATCTTTTGGCTGCTTGGAATTTAAACCCTATTGATTGTATAGGGGTATCGATGAGAAAATGGTAGGAAGAGGCTTTTTTTTATAGGTGAATTACTCGAGGATGTTCCCTTGTGTGGAACTTGTATGGGGTACTGATGTTTTATTTGTTGAATGATTCATGTGTTTCTGTTTGGTGTTGGAGGGTGATGTCCTTGAGAGTGGTTCATGCTATATGAGAGAGCCAACTTGTTGGAGCTTTGTTGGTGGGTGTCATCATTAAGATGGAACGTTTTATCTTTGGTTCTATGGTGGGTTGTTGCAGTTGATGTGGTTTATTAGGATTGTGGTTTTTTTCCTTTTGCTAGTTGTGTTTTATTTGTTGTATAGTTATTTGTATCGCGTGGGTGTTTTGCTCATAATTACTGGTACAATTTGGTCTCTGTTTGGGTTTGATATTGTGTACCTTTTCGTATTTTCCTGCGCACAGCTATGCTGCAAGCTTGGATCATATTTTAATAAAATTTTGGCTTACCAAAATAAACTTAAGAAGAAGATGATTTTTTTTTTTATACGGACCAAGTTAAACATGGTGGCACAATTTGTGTAAAATACATCGAGCTCATTAGCGAAGTTATTTTTTCTCGTAATAGATTGGTTTACTGCATTTATGTATTTGGTATTGTTGGTATCAAGGTGTTGTATAGCTGTCGTCTTTTATTGTAGTTTTAATGTAAAAGTAAATAAATATATTTGGTTAGAGTATCGCTTATTCTTCTTTTAGTACATTTGTTTTGCTCATAAAAAATATTTGTGTGAAATTGTAGGACTTGTACGACCTTGGATGTCGAAAATTCAGGATCACTTCGCTTGCTCCCCTTGGTTGCATACCCTTTGAAATAACACTCAAGCATGCAAAGGGACAGAAATGTCTAGAAGATGAGAATTTAGATTGTGTTCTATATAATTGAAAATTGACCGAGAGCGATTACCTCAAATACAAGCAATGCTTCTAGGAAGCAAAGTTGTTTATGCAGACATATATAGCCCAATGATCAACCTTATCAATGAACCTAAAAAATATGTTGATATATATATATATATATATATATATATATATATATATATATATTATTGCATGTCAAATGACTAAAATTTTACTCAGCTTGCTTTGCTGAAATTGGCTTGGGATATAGTTGCTGGAAATGATAGTTGGTCAAATTTGTTTAGAGCCAAATTTCTCAGAAAAGGCTTTCCTGTTTCTACATATATTAAATCATCTATTTGGCCAGGCATTAAAAATCCGGTGCACAGTGTCTTGGAAAATTCAGTATGGAATTTAGGAAATGGCTCTAATATCATTTTCTGGTTGGATAAATGGCTGGCTAATGGTCAAACTGTGGCTGAAATGACTAATATTCCAGAGCCTATGAAATCTAAGTTCCCCAATCTGCTATGTGAAATGGAGAAAGTTGTTATCCCCTTGGTTCCTGTTCCTGATCAAAGAGTTTGGTGTGATTCAACTTATGGTTACTTAACATTTAAAGAGGCTTACAACTTCCTAAACCCTTGTGCAGGGTCTTTGAATTGGGGGAAAACAATTTGGAAAGCCTTTATCCCCTCTTCTAAGTCATTTCAGGTTTGGAGATGGGATTCATAAGAAGACTACCTTAAAGCTCGGGGATGTATCACAGTGTCCATATGTTCTCTTTGTGGGCAGCATGATGAAACTTCGGACCATTTGTTTTTAGTATGCAATTATGCTAAAATGATCTGGCCCTGCTTGAGTGGAATTCTAAACTGTGCAATAGATTTAACTTGTGTCAAAACAGTGCTTTCTGTTTGTGAAAGAAATTGGAGTTATCAAGTGAGCGATTTGGTTATAGGGGATGTGATCAATGTCATTTCTGCTATATGGTCTTGCAGAAACAGCTGCAGATTCAAGAACAAATATGTATCAATAGAACAAGCCATTAGTATGATAATTGCTGGTACTGATTTATCATGTTCCTTCTCAAAAGGTGACATGTCCAATTCTTTGGAAGAGTTCAAAATCCTAAAGTTCTTCAATGTTGAAAGTCATCTCTGTAAGGCTCCATCAATTAAGCAAGTTGATTGGTATCCTCCCCTTATTGGTTGGATCAAATGTAATACGGATGGATCGGCTAGAGGGTCTCCGGGTCATGCAGTAGCTGGTGGTATATTCAGAGACTCAAGTGGAGCAATTTTAGGATGCTTTGCTTCCTACCTTGGTATTCTTTTTGCTCTTCATGCAGAATTTATTGCGGCTATGACAGCAACGGAAATAGCTAGATAGAGAGGTTGGTCTCATCTTTGGCTTGAAAGTGACTCAAAATTGGTAGTGGATGCTTTTAAATCTAGTTCTCTAGTCCCTTGGCAATTGCAAAGTAGGTGGAAAAATTGTAAAGTTTTTGTAATGATTTGAATTTTAGAGTTTCTCATATTTTTAAGGGAAGGTAAATAGTTGTGCAGCTATGCTAGCTGCTTATGGTGCTATTAGCTCGGGTTGTACTTGCGACACCCCTTCTAGGGATATCACATAGTAACCCATTGCGGAAAATAAAATTTTAATTATGCTGGTTACTTTTGGAAAATAAGATTTTCTAGCCCTTTTCTTAATATAAAAATGGTGATAAATTTTTTTTCCTTTTAAATTAACATACAACAACATAGTCAAACATATATATATATATATATATATGCATCAGCATATTTTTTATACAAACTAGATCACTACACTAGGCCTTTATTAGAGCAGGCCATTTTCAAGACAACAAAGTAAAGAAAATAAAAACATAACTGACACGTAGCGAATCGTCTATGACCATATACAAAAACATGGCTCTCAGTAGCCAAAAGTAGACTGACGAAGACACTACCTCAAAAATGGAATCCTCCTACAGCTAGTCATGACTAATGGTACCCATTGAGAAGACAAGAATGATCATTCCCACTCTTAGTAGAAGTGTCTAATGGAGACACGACTACTCCCTCATCAATTTAATCGTCGTCATCGTCGAGTAGAATGTACTCCGGCTCGTCCTCGATAAACTCCTTAGGATCCTCCTCAATATCTGGATCCACAACCATCGGCTCAGGAGGTGATGCAGGTGCTGCCTCGTTCAAAGGCTGAGCAATCTGAGGAATGATATCGAGCTCTCCCTGGTCTACCAAGTGTTGTAGCAGAAACCATATCGAAGGTAGAGATACCTCAACGGTCTCCACTGTACGAGTCTCTCTCTGAGGTCCTGTCGCAATCGTGCCGTCTACTGTACGTATAGGCCCGGTATACGTGGCACTGTGGGCTCCCGGGTTTATCACCCACGCTCCAAAGTTATCTGCATCCTCAAACCAGAGGGAACGTATCCCCGTATGGGCCAGTGGCATTCCCAGCTCCATCTGTACTCAGACATCGATATATTCCACACGGAATAGAAACCAACAATGAAACGCGCAAGGGTGAGAACCAATATATGGATTTTAAAACGATAACTACATGCGCGACACACAAACATCATGTAACATGTATAGATATAACAACGTAGATGTTCAAAAATAAACAATTAGTTTATCAAAGGGCCTCATACCCGTTAGTTGTCGTCATTTTTAAAATCATGACACTTCTATATTCATCATCTAAAATTTGTATTTAATTTCCGGAGATTCACTCACCAAATAAATGAGCTGATCAAGCTCTCTTTGCCAAATAAGGCATACCGGATTTTGAACCATAGCACTGTCCAAAACGAGGCACAGTGGTTACTATTTGTAGTATATGGTTTCATTGTCCATCAAGGCACAATGATGCAACATCATGAATATCCTGCCATCAAGAATTCAAGTCCAAATGCATAGGCACATTTTAAAAACGTTATCGGATTTGTTCGTCGCTTGACGTTTTAAAAATGCTGGAAGTCAAAATCTAACTTTTCTAGTAAAATAATTTTCTCAGCACCATAATAAAATTATTTTTGACACTTATTTTTTTTATAATAACATTTTCTAATATTTAGAAATTTCTTACGTAAAAAATAGCAGTACTAAAATATTTTCACGGTTACGTCCTCACTGTGACTCATAAAACACTCTTACGATGTTAAATCATTAAAATAATATTATTTTTAACTATTCCCCATTTTTATCCAATCAAAACATTAAGTAATATTATATTACTATATTCCATTAATTAAAATTCGATATTTCTTAAAAAGCTTTATAACGCTTTTAACCTCGTAGTTAATTGAGCACTGACCACTGTCAGGCTTTCCAATCCACAAGCAACATCAATAATAATTATCTCATGTCAATACTATAGCAAATAGCACAGTTTATGACATGCATTGAAATGCTATAACAATTAAATGCAGATAAACAATTTAAAAACAGATAATTTTAACTGCGTAAAATAATAAACACCAAATAAATTATACATACCACAACCAATATCATATAGCTTTGGAAAAACCCATTAGGTACTCCCCTTACCTCTTGAAGATTTTTCCTTTCGAACTAAAGTCCCGTTAAACGTCCGCTTTCCGTAAACTCGTACACGATATACACACAAATCACCCTTCAAAAATCACAATTAAAATAATCAGTCAAACAACTAAATACACCTATTTTCCTACATGAAGGGTTCGACCATAAGGTGTTTTGATGGCTAAAAATTTTTAAAATTCATAAGCTTTTGGATTAGTGATCCTTAATCACTTGAAACACAAGATCAATGATCAAAACTCAAAGATTGAAATAAAATCCTCTAACTTCAATATGAGCTAGGTTCGGCCATAACAAAAAAAATAGGCTAGAGACTTTGTTTTGATTCAACTTGTTGGATTCAATACATACAGGAATAAAAATGATTGAATCAAGTATGGCTTTTCAAAAAAAAATGAACAAGGTTCCTCCACCTACACAAAGTTAGGTTTCGGCCTTGTCAAAAAATATAGGAAAGAAAATTTTGTTTTACTCATGCTTTTGAATACAACAAATATAGATGATTACAAAGATCATGAAAATTGGTTTCATGAAAATAGGAGTTTTCTATGATTTTCCGTGGATTTTTGAAGTTGAAAACCCTAAAATGGAAAAGAATGATCATGGCCTTAAATCATAAAAATGAATGAAGAACCTATAGCTTATTGATGATAAGGAGTAAGGTATACCTCTTGGAATTTGAAAATGAGCACAGGATCAAGTGGTTTCTTCACAAAAATTGGCTATGGAAACTTAGTTTTTTTAGAGAAAATGAGAGGAAGAAGATGAAGTGATGCACAAATGAGTATAAGGACCTAAGGGAATGGGTTTGGGCCGTGGAAAATGAGGGTAAAAGGGACCACGTCATAAAAATTTAAGGACAAAAGTATAATCTCAATTAAGGGCAATTTTGTCATTTAAACCAACTTAGGGGTATTTTAGTCATTTCACCTCCAAAAGCCATCATGACACTTGTGAGTCACCTATATGACTCACCCTTATGAGTCATCTTGGAATGACCTTGCACTTATCTGTTAGCTGGTCCCGACAATCCCGTTTTCAGCTCCGTCGATCGCCCGATTTCGTATAACGCCCGCATAATATATATTATTTCACTTTTTAAGTGAAAATTTTTAAAATAGCCTAAGTCGTTGGAAACTCCATAAAAACCCTAATTATTTTATTCACGAGTCAATATTAGGTCATATGAGTAGTAAAATGTTACTGTCAGTAAAACGCAGACCGGGTTTCGTCTGAATTTTCGACCCAAAATTTAATCGTAACTCTCTACGGTAAAGTAGAGTATGAATATGATCTTGGTTTATCCAACATCATTTTCTAAATTTTTATAAAAAAAATATAAACATTTCTGTTTATTTTATCGATAGGAAAAACAGTGAAAAACCGGGTGTTACATTACTTGGTGGGACCTAATTCCAGATTTTATAAGGGAAGATTTCTTTCGTAATAAATTTGGGTTGTCTTGATTCTTTTTCGTGGGTTAAGGTTTTATGTCCCCCCCCCCCCCCCCGGATGTTAATTTTTGTATTCTTTCCTTATTTTTAATAAAATTATGGTATATTGCCGATGATTGTTAGGTCTAGTGGTGTCAACCTAGTTGGGATGTCTTTTCCTATTGTGATGTGTTTACATGTCATTAGCCCTTTATAAAAAAAATGACTCAAATTTTACTCCTACTTCAATTTCAAATCATTCATTTAGGTGTGATAAAAAATGACTTAAGCTTATAACTTTTATTAAAGAGAAAGAATAATTAAGAATAACTTTAACACAGAGAAAAAGAATGGAATATATTTAATAAAGAAAAATGTTGTTGGTCTGGCCTTTTTCTAGGTAAAGGATGCATGTAAAAACATCACAATAAAGACTAACATCCCAAATACTCAATTAGGTTGACACCTTAGTCACTACCAGCTTACCTCAATTTATTAAAAAGATAGAAAAAAGAATGCAATAACATGGGCGAGCTGAACCTTATCCATGAAAAAAATTATCTAAAACAAAAATTACGGATGATAAAAATCATCATCACTAATAAAACTATTGATTATCTTGCCTTTCGATAAAGTTACAATATATATTTTTTAAATATTTTATATTTCTGATTTATAAATATTTATTATTTATTTATTAATTAATTGAGTAGTTTTTTTCTTATTTCATTAAATTAATTATATGATAAAAGTTTTTTTATTAGTTACACATTATGGTAATATTATTTTATTAATAATTTTAATTCAATAAAAATTTAGTTTTTTAGCAATTATATTTCTAGACTAATAGTACAATAAGTATCTTGCTTCATATATACGACAAAATCTTGTTTTCTTGTGAGTTAACATATAGATATTTTTTTAATAATACATAACCAGATAAGAATTAAGTGTTTTAACAGTAATGATACGATATATTTAAAAAAAATTTTAAGGCTAATGAATAAATCTAAGTAAATTATGGCAAAAAATAAATACATCTTTAACATTAATTTTGTTTATCTTTTTTTTTAATTTTTGACAGAATTATGGCAAAAAAATTAATATAAGTAAATTATGGCAAAAAATAAATATATCTTTAACAAGAATTTTGTTTATCAGATAATGAACTTTATACGATATATTATTTTCTTTATCGTGAAAGTTATATTAATATAATAATATAGTGAAACTAATGTGAATTAATTGTAAAAAATAAGTTAAAATGTATCTATATTATAATATTATTTAATTTAATGCCCTAAACTATTATTAGGTAAAATCTTAATTTTCTTCTTATATAAAAATATTTTTATAAATAATATTGTTAAATAATATGTAACTAATAACATATAAACTTCTATTTATAGTTTTATATTAAAATTATAAGATAATTTAATAAAAATAATATAATTTTAAATAAAAAGTGAAGAAATGCAGCATCTCTTTACTAAAAATATTTTATTTTTTCTCTCTATGTTAGAATCAGTCTCAAGAAATCCAGCGCTTCAAGTACTGCTCGATGAGGTGAAAGGACCACTGCTGCGAAGAAGTTGGAACTGGGAAATTCATCATGTTTTTAGGTCAGCCATCAAATGTGCTGATGTGTTAGCCTACAAAGGCCATAGTGGCCCATATTCTTTATCTTTGATTGAAAGCCCATGTCCCCTATTGGGCTTATTGTTACAACAGGATCTTGGAGGGTCTGACTTTCCTATGGTTTTGTTGATTTAATAGATTCTCCACTTTAGATATAAAAAAAAAAAGAATCAGTCTTAATTATTCCTTTTATAATAGTGGGGCCTAAGGTAATGGCCTTAATGGCCTTGCACTCTACCCGTACCCGACCATGACGCCCCTCTATATACACCTAAAGTAAACAAAGAAAAATAAAGTGCGCTAGCAAGTGGAGTCATACCTTTTTCGAATAGCAATGGCAACCACAATCAACTTTATCATTTTGATGCATTACATCATTGTTTTTGTTACAAGCAAAAGCAATGCTTTGGAGTTACCCAAGTTTTCATCTATTTTAGTCTTGGGGGATACAACGGTAGACCCAAGAAACAACAACTACATCCATATAGTCGGCAAGGGAAATCATGTGCCTTATGGCAGAGATTTCCCTGGTCATGTGCCCATCGGTAGATCTCTAATGGAAAATTGATTCCTGACCTTATTGCCTCTGTTTACAACATCAAAGACACGGTGCCTCCTTTCCTGGGCCCAAACCTGTCAAATGAACAACTTCTAATAGGTGTTAGCTTTGCATCTGGTGGATCAGGCTATGATGATATGAATATAGTTGTAATAGGCGACATCGCCTTAAGAATGGGCGAGTAAATTGAATGTTTCAAAAATTGTACTGAAAAGTTCAAGGGAATTGTGGGGGAAGATAAAGCCACACTAATAATTGAAGATGCTCTAGTTATTATTAGTGCAAGAAGCAATGAGATCTTCAATTTTTTTGACTTCCCCACAAGAAGGATGATGGTCAGGATAGGCTTCAAATGTTCATCAAGGTAAACCAAAGTCTATTATTATTAATTTATTATAATTCAATTATTCATGTTTGTAAATTAATTAATTAATATTTTGATTCCATAAGATAGTTAAAAGCTTTTCATATGATTTTACTATTAAGTTATTTGATAAAAATATTCTCTGTAAGAATCAAAGAGTTTGGAACAAATAGAAGGGTGACAAAATTTAATTGAAATTGATGGCAACTCCATGTGTTTTGCTTCTTCTTTTTTTGTTATTTATTTTAATCTTAATGAAAGTTCAATTCAGTTCTTTTACATATATTGCATTTTCTTATCGATTTTCTTATAGAATTTTTTTTCTATACCAATTGACATTTTTTATTTACTTTAATTTGATTGTTTCTTATACTTACTTTATTTTCATTTTAAGTTTATTTCTTGTTCTTTCAATTCAACACCTTATTATTTTCCTTATATATGCTTTATTTTCTACTTACTAATTCACTATTTATTGTTTAAATTCTTTTAAATTGGTTGCTTTTTTTTTATAAGCAAATTGAATTAGTATATAGTATGAGAGCAAGGGATACTCAACCCATATATATGTGTTAAAACAGCCGGAGAAAAGCCCAGCTATAAATTAAACCAAGGTATGACAAACTGCAAGGTTGAAGTATAACTAGACCATACCCACACCAAAAAATAAAGCTGACCAAGTAGAGAGCATAACTCATACTCCCAACTGTCCTCACCACTAAAAAGTAACCAATTTCCACGGAGCCAACATAAATGCCGATTACACCCATCTGGGCAACCAAAACCGCTAAGCAAATGAAGCTAAATCACAGCAGCAGGTCAAAATGCAACACTTGAGGTATTTGGCCCAAAACAACAGCATGGAAGAATAAAACTGAAAGCACTTTACTAACTAAAAATCAGTAAATCAGCAACCTGCTGTGATAGGCAAACTGCCAAATATATAGCCACAGAATCTCTATTCAGCACCCACATTCCAGAATGATAAGGCAGTGGCCTTAATGGCCTTGCAAAATTATGGCTGTGGGTTGAATGTTTAGGTTCTTCTCAGGGCACTATCTTGGTTACATTTGTATATGGGTGAGTACCTCTTGTACTCTTGTCTATATATATCATTTGCTTACCCAAAAAAAAAAAACCGCTCCAGTAATAAACTCATGGACCCGCAATGTAATTTTCCTTCATAGCATTCTGATTATGATAGACAACCCATAGGACAAAAATGCCAATCAGTGTAAGAGTAATCCAGATTATCATTCTCTGCTTTAAACCAGTGCCAAGACCTTTGTTTAATCAACTCAGCTATAGATAGAAAATCAAAGGGTTGTTTGAAAATAAATTCATTCCTTTGCGGCCATAAAGTCCAAACTGTGGTGTGCCAGAACAGACTCCTAAATTTCTTTAGTTTCTTTCCTCTAAACAGGCCTCTGTGCATAAGGTAGTGCTCTGCATTATCATTTGGCAGCACTATATGAAAACCCAGCCAGCCATATAACCAATACCACCCTGAACAGAAAAGGCACAATGCAAAAAAAGATGCTGGCTTGAAAGACCTCTGTAACCCAATTATTATCTTCAACACTTTTCTTGGCAGTCTAAAAAAGGAAAGATAATATAAGGGTATACTAGAGAGAACCGATTTTAATAAGACAATTCTTCCACCGAAAGAGAGTCTTTTTCCTCTCCATCTCGCCAACCTTTTCCTCAAAACATCTATCACAGACTGCCAAGTTGATAGTTTGCGTGGATTCGCCCCTATCGGAAGTCCTAGATGGATAAAAGGAAGCTAACCTGTCTTACAACACAGAAAATTCGAACATGCCCTCAAAGAATCATCCCCTACATTCAGACCAAAGAGGCAACTTCTGCTGAAATTTATCTTTAATCCAGAAGCCATCTCGAAGTATCTCACAACATCTTTTACAACCCACAGATTATCAAATGATGCCTTGCCAACTAATATTGTGTCATCCGCATACTGCAGGTGCAATAGGCTGCATTGATGATCAAAAACAAATCCTGAAAAAATACCTTCTTCCACTGCTCTATCCATCAATATCCCAAGACCCTCTGATGCAATGAGAAAAAGGAAAGGCTCCAAAGGGTCTCCTTGACATAGCCCTCTTTTTTAAGACAACCTCCTCCGTCGGGCTACCATTTACCAAAACAGAGGTTTTCCCCGAAAAAACACATTCCTCCATTCATGCCATCCACTTAAGACCAAAACCCATCCTTCTCATCATATATTTGAGAAAATCCCAGCAAACCGAATCGTAAGCTCTCTCAAAATCCACCTTTAAAATGTAACAGCTTTGACCTTTTTTTCTTAGCCACATCCACCATTTCGTTGATTGCCAAAACTCCATCTAATATCTGCCTATCTTCAACCAATGCAGATTGACTTCTTGAGATTAAGTTGCCAATAACCTTCTTGATTCTTGCAGCTGGCATCTTCGGAATCAGTTTGTGTATAGACCCTATTAAGGAGATCGGCCTATAATCATTGATTCTTTGTGGGTTGTCACGTTTTGGGATCAAAGCTATAAAAGACGAACAAATACCACAAAGCAGAACTGAATTGTTGAAAAACTCCTCAATTAGAAGGCTAATCTCAACTTTGATGGTTGTCCAGAATTTTTTGAAGGTAAAATTAAACCCGTCAGGACCCGAGCTCTTATCTCCATCACAAGACCAAATTGTCTCCTTAATTTCATCCGTAGTAAAAGGAGCACATAACCAGGTGTTTTCATCATGCGAGAGACTTTTAAACGAGATTCCCTCTAGTAAAGGCCTAGGTCTGTTTTGTGCTGCATACAAAGCTTTGAAATGATTCTTCACCTCATTTTTGATACTGTCCACTCCCTCCACCCATGAATCTCTTGCTTGAATAGCTACTATATTATTCTTGCGCCTATGATAGTTGACACATGAATGAAAGTATGCCGAGTTTGAATCACCTTCTTTAAGCCATCTACTTCTTGCCTTTTGAAACATTAGACTATCTTTCATTTTCTGCACCTTCCACAAATCATTTGTTATCCGCCTCCTCTTGCTCAAATCCTCTTCACTTAGAATTTCAATACTCGCCTTAGCATCCAATTCATTCAAGTCCTGCACCAAGTGTTTTAACTGTGTATCTAAGTTTCCAAACACCTCCACATTCCAGACTTTAATCCTTGCCTTGAGCAGTTTTAATTTTTCTTTGAAACAGTAGATATTCCTACCCACCACTCGCAAATCAGCCCAAGACTCCTCCACAAATGATTTGAAATTAACATGCTGCAACCAACAACTATTGAATCTGAAAGGTTTGGGTCCCCAGTTAAGACATTCTCCCTTGAGAATTATTGGACAATGATCACTGACATCTCTCTCCCCTATCCATAGAGCTGCCCTGCTCCACTTGGTTAACCAACCTTCTAAAAGCAGGAAGCGATCGATTCTGCTCATGGCGCTCCCATCTGGTTTGAACCAAGTGAAGAGTTTTCCTAGAACCGGTAGATCAATTAGTTTCATATCATCGATGAACTCCTTAAAAAGGTTCATTGAATATTGCCTTGAACCTCTCCGCTCTGAACTGCTCTTGACTGCATTAAAATCACCCACCAAGAACCATAAATCGCAACCAAACCCCAACTTAGACATAACCAGGTTCGCCCACAATTGCTTCTTATCAGCCAACAAGCAAGAAGAATAAATATAAATATTCACCACTATACAAGGAGAGTTAGTCTCAGTCCACACACCACAAATACCCAGAAAGCCTTTACCTGAGAAAGTATAAGACAAAGAAAATAGTGACGACCTCCACATATTGATAATCCCTCCTGAGTTGCCCTCTGATGGTACTCTTGCCCAGCTAACATCCTGATCACCCCACAGTGCTTCACAAAAAAATCTATCCACTTCCGCCAATTTAGTCTTCTGGATGGCCACAATCTGCTTGTTCCTCCCTGATCAATGATTTTATTTTTTTTATTTTTTACCCTACCCCCAGGCCTCTTATATTGATAGAGACTATCTCCATGGGTCACCCTTCTTCACACCTAAAATAGCCTTTTCATCTCTGTCTCTTTTTTCTAATTCTTCAACAAAATTCACCATCTGATCATCCCCCCAGAATACAAAGCACCTAACCTCTTGCAAATACCCCAAATCTTCTGAGCAGCTGATTCTCCCTTCTTGTCTAAAATTTTGGAGTTAGACCTTCTAATTACTGAATCAGATACATAACGATTTTCTGACCCCGAGAACTTGGATGTCTGCGAATCTTGTGATCCACCTAAATCATTAACCCCTCCATTTGACTTCGTTTGCTTGCAGTTCCCCGAAACTAAAACCTCCACTCCATTTGTGTCCGGCCCTTGGTCATCATGATCCTCTTCTGCTTCCGGAACAACATTACTCGATGAGAGCAAAGAAACTGAGTCATTAGTTGGTAGTATCTCCTGATTTGTGGCTGAGTTTTCTCCTTGAGAGATCGACCCACTAACATCTTTTTTTGTAAATTGGCTCACTTTGGACTGCCTAAGACTAGACCTAACTTTGCTCCAATGAGACTATTGTTGTCATAATGTTTTGTCGGGTAATATGCGTAAACAACTCGATGTACAAGTTCCGATTGGAGTGCACTAACAGCCATCTTCACGATACTTTCACATTTCACACGAGAGTACTTAACATCTGAGTAATATTTAGTTCAGTGTAGTGTCAAGATACCCTTGTTGTTCATGTTTCCACCAGCACAGTGCAGCTGTACACTGAACCATTGACAGGATCCATGCCTGACTATCCACAAGGTCTCCGTGGCCCCACACAGTCCCCTAATATCCTATAAATATATGTCTATGCTTCCAGAACGACAACAACTATGATTAGGTTGGAATGTTGTCCGAGGACACAAGGCGGAAACTAAAAAGTCCCAAAAGCACCGATATCAAATTTAAAGAAAAGCTAATGTTAAGAATTGACATTGAATAGACCATTATCCAAATCATTCTTTTTAACTTAGATTAATTTTAACACTTCAAAGTTAATTAAAGCATACTGAGGCTAAAATTAATTATTTTCAAATGCAAGTACCAATAAAATAATTTAACTTAGTAAATTACCATTTGACTATTTTGGTGTAAAATGTATAACAATAGTTTAAAATCAATATTTACTAACTAAAAATCATGTTAAAATCATAAATTTAAAACATCAAATGACTAAACCTTTTGAAAGCTTTTAACTTCTCAATAATAGGTCTATTTGCTTCCTTTCAAAATTATTCATGATGTATATTAAATTAATGTCAGGCCCAAGACTTAGCAATATATATAAGCAACGATGAACCTTGAACTTGAATTCATAAATTCCATAAAAAGAATTGATATCAACTACTCCCTCCGTTCTTTTTATATGATAATTTTAGCTATTTGTTTTTGTTCCAAAACAATGGATCTTTTATAAACCCAAGATATATTTGACAATTTTTTTTCCATATATACCCTTATCATAGAATTAAATTTAAATGTCTTGAAAATACACTAAACCTTCCCTACTTAAATTCAGCTATAAATACTGCATGTTCCAAAACAAAAGTGGCATATATCAATGCACTTTATTTTCTCTAATTATAAATGTCTCTTTTTATTTAATGTTGTAAATGCTTCTTTTCAAGGTACATAAATAGCTAGTGGAGTGTGGAGTAAATGTAGTTATAATTTGTAAATAAATAATGATACTATAAATAAGGGTATTTTGGTACAAATGTAAACAAATTAATGATTTCTTAATCTGTGTATAGAAACTTTAAATTACCATAGAAAAATAATGGAAGGAGTAATATTTAACATTCCAACACCTCCCAAATCTAAGTTTGGAAACATAATACATTTCACAAAAGTCCTCGAACGACTTAAAGATCGTGTCAATAGGCTTATACTTACAGTCCAATTACATGGAATTGCATCCAACGCTTAGCATACGCAAGTTACAAAAATAAGTAAGGTTATCGAATTAGAACCTTACGCCAAATCAACAAATTTAAATTCAGCATAGCACTAAATTAAATTTAAATAGCTACCACAAGGTATAACTAAGATCCTAAAATTACACAATCACAACAATAAAAAAAATATTTAGCAAGCATAGTAAAGCAAATCCCAATATTCCTAATCAGTTGCACTAACCCGCATATACCCCGAAGTATAACTAACATATAATCTTTCCCTACCTTTCAAGACATTCGGAGGTTTTTCTGAAACTTTAAAGCTATGGAAGTCAGCTCCAATTAGTTCCCAAGAGCAATTCCTACTTCCCCAAAGATATGAATAACATCCAAAGAGATGATCAGCATTGAAACAACTAGACAAATCACAAAATTAATTATTCAACATCAACACTATATATTTAACTCACTAATATGCTTAATTTCACAAAAAACCACACTGATTTAAATCAAAACAGATTTGGGGTTTTTAGGTTCGTGACGAAAATTTGGGGATAGATTAATTTGATCAAAGAATCATAAAATTACTACCATAGTAAAAATAGTAAGAATAAACTTTAGACTGGAAGAGGGGAGGAGAAACTGACAAAAATGGTGGAAAACCACCATGAACGGTGGCTAACCGGACCGAACGCGGCGGAGGACGGCGTTTCGCGCGGCCTTCTCCCTTGCGCTGGCGAGCGGCGGGCGGAGGCGGCTCTTAGGCGGTGGCGGCGCGCGGCTGGACAAGTGTGAAGGAGGAGAAAATTTCTTGAAAGGTTAGATAGAGGAAGGAGATGTTGAGATGAGAAGAAGAAGAATAAAAAAGAAGGTCTGGAACGTGAGAGAAGAGAGGAAGAAGGAAAGAAAAAGAGAAAGAGAAAAAAAAAAAAAAAAGTAAAAAGAAAGAAAGGAGGAGGGTGGGATACGCGGTTATACGGGAACCAGGGAAGAGGAACATTAATTTTTTTTTCCTTTTTCAGTTCCTTTACTTAGTGAAAGGTATAAAATGAATGATTAAAACTCAGTCTAGAAAAATGATATATTTTTTGCTCTTAGATTTAAAAATAATAAGTGATAAATATATCATTTCAAAATTTGAATTAAAGTAAAGATTGGTGATTGAATTTATCAATTAAGGAAATCAATGATTCAAAATTAATCTTCGATTACTTTTAAATCAACATATTTTCGAATCTAAAATTAAATAGAGTAAAATATGAAAATAAATTTTTTTCAATAATACTATTTAAAATATTTTTTTAAATAAATAATAATAATAACAATATTATAATATTATCGTGTTGTAAGCCTCCACACTTTAATAATATAATGTTAACACATCAAATCAAACATTTTTAAATAAGTATACTAAACAATATAAAAAAAATAAACAAAATTAATTATCCAAATAATTAATCACTCCAATGATTAAACATATAAGCAAAACTTGACGATACAACTCTTCTGCCCGAGACACCCTTTTTTTTTTATACAACTCCCTTGAGAACATCCTTCTTGTCGACCCAATTCTACTACTCCCCAAGCGCTTTACCCTAAACCTTTGAACCCCTAATGAACCCCAAGGAGGTATCCACGACAACTTTTGATTTGGTTTAGATCTGAAGTTTTTTGATGACCCTGTTATGTTATCTTCGCTGGGCTCCTCAACTTCCTTCGAGCTTCTTCTTGGACCAAGCTCATCCTGTGGCCCATTTTGGATTGGCCCACTATACTGCTTTGAACTTTTTCTCCTGCACCGAAGGCCCAATGTCCATTGGTTTTGAATTTTTATTTGCTTATAATTGATTGCTTTCATTTTCTTTACACTTCATGCATTTTTATCTGCATTTTGATTGAATTCTTGTTACTTGTTTTTATATCGTTACCTAAAATTGATTTACACTCCCTATTATACTTAAATCACCTTTTCATCATTTGGTTGAAACAAAACATTAACAGTTTAAGTTTTGTATAAACTATCAAGCACTTTGGTTACTTGGTTTTTAAAACTATAGATTGTATAGGGGTATCAATGGGAAAATGGTAGGAAGAGGCTTTTTTGTGGGAGAATTCCATGAGGATGTTCCCTTGTGTGGAACTTGTATCGGGTACTGATGTTTTATCTGTTGAATGATTCATGTGTTTCTGTTTGTTGTTGAGGGGTGATGTCCCTAATGCTTTGTTTGATTGTGAGAATAAAAGAAGAAGAGAGAAAGAGGTGAGAAAGAGTATGAGAATGGAGAAAATTGTGAGAAATATAGTAGATTTGATATGTTGTTTGGTATAAAAAAAATAGAAGGGGAATAGTGGAGAAAGAAGTGTGTTCTCCCTGACCTTTGTTTGGTTGGATAGAAAGTGAGAAGAGAGAAATGTAATTATTTTGAGAAAGACAAAAATACCCTTAACTAAATAATCAAGATACAAATATTTTGATTTTATTAATTGAGTTAATTTAAATAATCAAACAATTTAAATTAATTTAATTGATTTAAGTTATTTTAACTAATAAAATTTATTAGTTTAATATAATTATTTTAATAATTTAAATTTAATTTAATTAAATAAATGATTAATTTAATTAAATTTATTTAAATTTATTAAATAATTGAAGGAGAACCCAAAAAGAAGGGTATAGAAGTCATTTCATATGAAACACTATCGTCCTCTTCCATTTTCTTCTCACTTGAGGAGAGAAAAAATTTTGAGGTGGGTCCCACCAATTTTATTCTCTCTTCCTTATTTTTCTCCTCCACCAAACAAGAGAAAAATGCATTTTTTCTTCCTTTTTTCTCTTCGTATTTTCTCTCTTCCCATTTTTTACTCTAACAAAGAAAGCACAAGAGTGGTTCATGCTATATGAGAGAGCCAACTTGTTGGAGCTTTGTTGGTGGGTGTCATCATTAAGATGGAATGTTTTTATCTTTGGTCCTATGGTGGGTTGTTGTAGTTGATGTGGTTTATAAGGATGGTTTTTTCCTTTTGCTGGTTGTGTTTTATTTGTTGCATAGTTATTTGTATCGGGTGGGTGTCTTGCTCATAGTTACTGGTACAATTTGGTCTCTGTTTGGGTTTGATATTGTGTCTCTTTTCGTATTGTCTTGTGCATAGGCTGTGCTGCAAGCTTTGATCATATATTAATAAATTTTTGCCTTACCAAAAAAACTTAAGATGATATGAATGATGTTGACATGTTATTATGTTATGATGCTTCTTATGCTATATGTTATATGATGCATGCTTGTCTTACTAACTGCTTTCATGCCGTTATGCTCATATATATGTTTCTTACTCCTCGTTCTTTGTTGTTGCCTTGCATGTACCCTTTATGCTATGCAGAGGACGGTAAGCAGCCAGTTGAGGAGTGACTCTGAGGAGCCGCTACTCTTAGCTTAAGATTTCCAGTTTTCTTAGTTATGTTGTTTATCCGCGATGTTTCCGGATTTTTGGTTATACCAGCTATTTAATGTGACATCGGGGTTGGGTTTTTGTTATGCTATGTTTTCATTATGTTAAACTTATGTTTTATTTTCCGCTTTGAGACGTTGTTAAAATGTAGTGCCTTTTACCTTGGTTTTTACTTTATGAAATAAATGCATGTTTTTATTTATACCTTTAATTTTAATGCTTTGTAAATACACGCGGGGTAGAGGGTGTTACATTTAGTGGTATCAGAGTAGGTCTGTCCTATCAAGTCGTGGTATGAGTCTATTATGAGTCTTCTATGTTGCTCTTCTTTGAATTATCTATATTTATTATAGATAATGATGCTTAGTGTTTAACAACCTTTAGTCCTTCTTGCTTGCTTCTCTGTATTTAATAGTTGCTTTGGGCAAGTGCAGGAACCAATGGCAGGAAGAGGTAGGAACGATCAGGCTATCGCTGACGCATTGGCACTTCTCGCCAATGCTATAGGACAAAACCAGAAATAACAACAATGGAGGACCAGCTGAGTTTCAGGGTCTGGATATGTTCCAACGGAACAATCCACCTTCCTTCAACGGAGCTTATGACCCTGAAGGTGCTTTTTTGTGGATGCGGGAGACTGAGAAGATCTTCCGAGCTATAGGATGCAATGACATTCAGAAAGTCATCTTTGGGACTTTCATGCTGAAGGAGGAAGCTGAACACTGGTGGGAGAATTGTCGCCGGCGTATGGAACTTGAGGGTACAGTGGTTACTTGGAACGTCTTCAAGGAAAGATTCTTGGAGAAGTACTTTCCAGCTGACATTCGCGACAAAAAGGAAATGAAGTTCTTGGCTTTGAAGCAAGGAACCATGTCCGTGGGAGAGTATGCTGCGAAGTTTGAGGAGCTGACTTGTTATTACACACTGTATCAGTATGTGAATGACAATCGCTCCAAGTGCGTGAAGTTCGAGGATGGTTTGCGTCCAAAGATCAAGCAAGCCATCAGTTATTAGGATATCCGCATATTTCCGATCTTAGTGAACAAGTGTACGATCTTTGAGGATGCCTACAAGTCCAGAGTGTCCAGCTACAAGTGTTCAGATGCTCAGGGAAACAAGAAGAACGATCAGAAGGACAAAAGAAAACAGTGTCTAGCTCCAGTCGGCCGGGACTTCAAGCATGGTGGCAATAAGCCACAGTCATCTTCAGGCAGGTTTAGGAGTTGGGATTCTTCTGCTCCTAAGCCCATCAGATACGGCAAGTGCAGCGCATAGGATCATTACACTACTCAGTGGAAGGAGACAAACGTCACCTGCTTCAAGTGTGGTAAGTCTGGCCACATCAGCCGCGAGTACGAAGGAGCAAAGTCAGAACCACAGAGTGCTAGCAAGAATCAGAAACCCAAAGCCAATATACTGAAGACCAGCGGGAGGGTCTTTACTCTTAGTGGAGCTGAGGCCTCCGAGTCCGAGGACTTGATCCAAGGTATCAGAACTCCTTTAGCTGTATTGTTTGATTCAGGTGCTACTCACTCGTTCATATCGCATGAATGTGTTAATAGTCTCAAATTTCCTATGACACTTCTTGAATGTGATTTAATTGTTGTCACACCCACAAAAAAACATGCTCTTACTTCACATGCATGCAAGAATATTCCTATTACCATAGATGGTAAAAATTTTATTGTTGATTTTGTAAGCCTACCCTTAAAATAACTTGATGTTATTCTTGGCATGGACTGGTTATCTTCCAACCATGTTCTCTTAAATTGTTTCGATAAAACCATAGTTTTTGGAACTCCTGTGGAGTTTAAGAATCATAGATTTCTCTCTGCCAACCAAGTTAAGGCTTCTATGAAAGAAGAGGCCCAAGTTTACATGATGTTGTCTTCCCTGAAAGTATAGAGCATGCCTGATGTTAGGAATGTGCCAGTAGTGAGAGTGTTTCCGGAAGTGTTTCCGGGGGATGTTTATGAACTACCCCTGAGAGAGATGTTGAGTTTACCATAGACTTAGAGCCGGGAACGGGACACATATCCATAGCACCTTATAGGATGTCTCCTATAGAGCTAGCTGAGTTGAAGAAACAGTTGGAGGACCTGATTCAAAAATAGTTCATAGGCCTAGCGTATCCCCATGGGGAGCGCTGGTGTTGTTGGTAAAGAAGAAGGATGGTAGCATGAGGTTGTGTGTCGACTTTCGACAACTCAATAAAGTGACTATAAAGAATTAGGATCCCCTAGATTGATGATTTTATAGACCAGTTGATAGGAACTTGTGTGTTCTCCAAGATAGATCTAAGGTCAGGATACCATCAGATTTGGGTTAATTCTGAGGACATCCCAAAGACTGCGTTTAGAACGCGTTATGATCACTACGAGTATTTGGTTATGCCCTTTGGTGTGACTAATGCTCATGTTGTGTTCATGAATTATATGAACAAGACCTTTCACCCTTACTTGGATAAGTTTGTGGTGGTTTTCATAGATGACATCTTAGTGTACTCCAAGACCAAGGACGAACATGAAGAGCACTTGAGGGTTGTCCTGCAGACCCTTAAGGAGAAGCAGTTGTATGCTAAGTTGTCTAAGTGCGAGTTTTGGATCCAAGAGGTGAGTTTCTTAGGACACGTAATCTCTAAAGGTGGGATAGCAGTGGATCCGGCTAAGGTAGAAACGGTGCTCCACTGGGAAGCACCAAAGTCAGTGACCGAGATTAAGAGTTTCTTGGGTTTAGCAGGGTACTATAGGAGGTTCATAGAAGGTTTCTCTAGGATAGCTTTACCCTTGACCCGTCTCACCAAGAAAGGACAGCCCTTTGTGTGGGACTTTAAGTGTGAGGAAAGTTTCCAAACCTTAAATGACATGTTGACATCAGTACCAGTTTTAGTTTTGCCAGATCCTAGTGAACCTTTCGTAGTTTACTACGATGCTTCTAAGCAAGGTTTAGGTGGTGTGTTGATGCGGAATGGTAAGGTAGTGACCTATGCCTCTAGGCAGTTGAAGACCTGTGAGAAGAACCACCCTACCCATGATTTGGAATTAGGAGATGTGGTGTTTGCCTTAAAGATTTGGAGGCATTATCTGTATGGAGCTAAGTTTGAGGTTTTTAGTGATCATAAGAGTTTGAAATATCTGTTTGACCAGAAAGAGCTCAATATGAGGCAACGTAGATGGATGGAATTCCTTAAGGATTATGATTTTGATCTAACCTACCACCCAGGAAAAGCCAATGTTGTGGCAGATACCTTAAGTAGGAAAACCTTGCATGTCTCCGCTTTGATGGTTAGGGAGATGGATCTGATAGAAGAGTTTAGAGACTTGAACTTAGCTTGGGAAGTGACCCCTAAGAGTATTAGGCTTGGAACCTTGAAGGTTACCAACAACTTGATGGATCAGATTAGAGAAGGCCAAAAGATAGACAAGTATCTCTTAGACCAGAGAGAGTTGCTTGCTCAGGGTAGAGACCTTAGCTTTAAGGAAAGAAGTGATGGATTCTTGAGGTCTCCATATAGAGTTTGTATACCAGATGTTCCGGAGCTTAAGAAGTTGATCCTTGAAGAAGGACATAAGAGTGGATTGAGTGTGTACCCAGGTGCCACTAGGATGTATCGGGACTTAAAACATATGTTTTGGTGGCCTAGGATGAAAAAGGATGTGGCTGAGTTTGTTTACACGTGCTTAGTGTGCCAAAAAGCTAAGATAGAACACCAAAAGCCATCAGGTAAAATGCAACCGTTAAGTATCCCAGAATGAAAATGGGATAGTATCTCTGTGGACTTTGTGTCTGGACTCCCTAGGACTCCAGTTGAGTATGAAGCGATATGGGTTGTTGTGGATAGATTGTCTAAGTCTGCCCATTTCATCCCTATGAACATGGAATATCCCTTAGAGAAGTTGACTAGGCTGTACATCAAAGAGACAGTTAGGCTACATGGTGTACCCTCTAGCATAGTATCAGATAGAGACCCTAGATTTGCCTATAGGTTTTGGAATAGCTTGCATGAGGCTTTAGGAACCAAGCTTAGGCTAAGTTCAACTTATCACCCATAGACTGATGGTCAGTCTGAGAGAACCATCCAGTACCTAGAGGACTTGTTGAGAGCTTGTGCGCTAGAACAGTCGGGTAGTTGGGACAAGTTTTTTCCCTAATAGAGTTCACCTACAACAACAGTTTCCATTCCAGTATTGGGATGGTGCCCTATGAAGCGTTGTATGGGAGGATATGTAGAACACCTTTATGTTGGAATGAACCTTGTGACGGTGTTGTGCTAGGACCTGAGATAGTGCAAGAAACAACGGAAAAGGTGAGGATGATCCAGGAAAAGATGAGAATGGCACAAAGTAGGAAAAATAGCTATCATGATAAGAGAAGGAAGGCTCTCGAATTCCAGGAAGGTGATCATGTGTTCTTGAGAGTTACCCCAACAACTGGGGTCGATAGAGTGATGAAAGCAAAGAAACTTACTCCCAAATTCATTGGCCCTTAGCAAATTCTAAAAAGAGTCGATGAAGTTGCTTACCAAATCACGTTACCACCTTTCTTGTCCAAACTTCACAATGTCTTTCATGTGTCACAACTTAGAAAGTACATTCATGATCCGATCCATGTGATAGTAGTGATAGTACCCGACACAATTCAGTTAAAAGAGAACTTGACATTCGAGGTACAACCCCTTCTAGTTGAGGATCGGAGGGTGAAGCAGCTGAGAGGCAAGGAGATTCTTTTGGTTAAAGTAGTTTGGAGTGGGGCTACTGAGGAAAGTGCTACATCGGAGCTCGAGAGCAAAGTGATGGAGGCGTGCCCGCACCTCTTCGTTCGAAGTGAGTAGAAATTTTGAGGAAGAAATTTTATAAACGGGTGGAATTGTAATACCCCATTTTTCATATAAAAGCCCTTAAGTATGTTTACATGCATTGTATGTATGCTTTACTTGCCTTAAAAATGTTTTTGGGGCTATATGGGATTTCTTAGTTTTAAAATCCCTTTCTGATGCATAAGCACGGCCGTGCTCATGTACCAGCACACCCGTGCTCATAGGCATGCTCAAGGGAAGCACAACCGTGTCGGAAATGAGCGTTCGTGATGCTCTTTCTACGAGCCTGTGCTGAGTTAAGTACACCCTATGCTTAAGTTAAGCACGACCATAGGGAGCACGGTCGTGCTCAGGTCAGAGTCTATATAAGCAAGTCAGTGTGCGAGGGTTACGAGTGTAAACCCTATTTCAGCACTTTGGGCAATCCTAGTGTGACAGAAATCTCTTCCCTTTCCCTTCCCTTGAACCTATTGAAGTTCATAGTGTTCTTACGTCCTTTTGGGAGAGAAGTCACGCGCTAGTGTCATTAAAAGGTAATGTAGTCTTCCCTCATTAATCTCATTTTTCTCTTTAAGTTAATTGGAGATTAATTGGTTAAATTGTTTGTGTTTGACCGAGGCTTGAGGAGTCTGTCGAGCTGCTCGAGGGAACGACACCAGTTTTGTTTACGCTTAGCTAAGGGGCTTTGATATTTATACCAGGTATAGGGAGAAGGGATAGCAATTGCTTACCATCCACGGACAAGCGGACAAGTTGAAATATCTAACCGTGAATTGAAGCGCATTCTTGAGAAAACTATTAACTCTTCAATGGAAGGGTTGGTCAAAGAAAGTGGATGATGCTCTTTAGGCATATAGGACCACTTTCAAAACAACAATTAGAGGATCTCCTTACAACTTAGTGTTTGGAAAGGTGTGTCACTTGCTGGTTGAGTTGGAACACAAGTCTTATTGGGCAATTAAGGAGCTCAATTATGATTTAAAGAAGGCCGGTGAAGAGAAGCTACTTGATTTTAATGAATTGTTATAGATCCATATGCAATCATATGAGAATGCTAGGATTTATAAAGATCGGACTAAAGCATGGCATGACGAGCACATCTTGCCTAGATCGACACCAGTTTTGTTTATGCTTAGCTAAGGGGCTTTGATCTTTATACCAGGTATGGGGAGAAGGGATAGCAACTCCTTACCATCCACGGACAAGTGGACAAGTTGAAATATCTAACCGTGAATTGAAGCGCATTCTTGAGAAAACTATTAACTCTTCAATGGAAGGGTTGGTCAAAGAAAGTGGATGATGCTCTTTGGGCATATAGGACCACTTTCAAAACACCAATTGGAAGATCTCCTTACAACTTCGTGTTTGGAAAGGTGTGTCACTTGCCGGTTGAGTTGGAACACAAGTCTTATTGGGCAATTAAGGAGCTCAATTATGATTTAAAGAAGGCCGGTGAAGAGAGGCTACTTGATTTTAATGAATTGTTATAGATCCACATGCAATCATATGAGAATGCTAGGATTTATAAAGATCGGACTAAGGCATGGCATGACGAGCACATCTTGCCTAGCTCGGGACGTTAAACAAGCACTACCTGGGAGGCAACCCAAGATTTATATCCTTTTTATGCATTTAAGAGTCTTAAAAACTTAAAAATTGTCTTCATATAGGGTCCTTAGTTAGAAAATTGCATTAGGAAAGCATATAGGACTAAGTTGCATTTAGAAAATAGGGGGTAGAAATTGTCTCTGGCTCTCCCCGCGAGCCAGAGGGATGTCAAATTCCCTGTCTCTGGCTCACCTCGCCCCACGAGGCTTGGGAAACCTAGAAAGGCATTAACCGCGGGCTCACCTCGCGAACCACCGTTCGCCGCGCGAACCTGAAGGACATAATCTCAGGGATAAAATCCTCTTTCTGCCTCGCGAGACATTGCTCGCCTCACGAATATGGGAAGATGAAATGGGTTGGAACTCTCTGGTTCGCCCCGCGAGCCCTGAAATTAGGGTTCAGAAATTGATGATTTTTAAAGTGCTTGCCCCACGAGTGAGAGGAATAAGGAGCGCCCCGCGAGCCTTCCTACTCACTTGGGCAATCAAAAGTTAACAAAACCTTTCTCTCTTCTCTTGTGGGGCATGGAAAAACACCAAGAACATCACTCTCTCACTCTCTAAATCTTCATCACTTTATCACTCTACTCAAGGTTTGCATCTTTATTCATTTCCTGTTCTAGTTTTGGTATGAAATTCTCCCTATATCTCTCTTGCAAAAATTTTAAAAGGAAAGGGGAGTGATGAACGTTGGTGATTCATTAGATTCTTAATGAGGGTTTGAATATGAATATGTAAGTATAGAAAGAATGTGGGATTCATTGATATTAATTATTGTGAATTCTTGAAAACACATTGACATGAAAGTGGTGTGATATTTTGAACATGATAAATGCTATGACTGTTGATGCATGCCCCTAAATGATGCTATTGGAAACCTAAGTTTTGGTATGCATTTCCTGTTCTAGTTTTGGTATGAAATTCTCCCTATATCTCTCTTGCACAAATTTTGAAAGGAAAGGGGAGTGATGAACGTTGGTGATTCATTAGATTCTTAATGAGGGTTTGAATATGAATATGTAAGTATAGAAAGAATGTGGGATTCATTGATATTAATTATTGTGAATTCTTGAAAACACATTGACATGAAAGTGGTGTAAAATTTTGAACATGATAAATGCTACGACTGTTGATGCATGCCCCTAAATGATGCTATTGGAAACCTAAGTTTGGGGTATGGGTGATTAGAGATGATGCATGACTAAGTTTGGTTTTGGGTAGATTGTTCTGAAAAATGTAGAATGAATTTTTGTGTTCTAATTTGATGATTCGACTTCCTATGATATAACTGTGATAGTGTTGGATATAACTCTGAATTCTGCACTTTGATTTTGTTATGAACTATATTGGGAAATTTTCTGGTTTTCAGGTAATGGCACCCCCCAAAAATGTGGAGAAACAGCCAGTTAACCACAAGAAGCGCCAATCTACTCAGGGAGATGAGCATATGTTCTCTGAGGGACCAGGTTCCTCCTCCAGGGCTCCTCCATCTTCCCCCACTTTTCAATCTCCTCTTCATGCGGAGCATTGGGAGTTGGTAAAGAGGAAGGAGATCACCCTAGAGAGCAGGGTGGTCCTTGTAGGGAACACCTATGCTTATATCACCGAGTAGATAGTCTGTAGGGGTTGGGGCATGTTGGCTAACCTTCCTCGGTGAGTTGACATTAAACTCGTCAAGGAATTTTACGCCAACGCCCTCAACCCCGACATCACTGACATGGGATGCATCTCTATGGTCAAAGGTGTGGACATGGAATTCACGGCTGAGGATATTAACAGTTGCCTGGGTATTCCAAATACCTGGGGTGAGAGGAGCCAGCATGCTGAGATGCCGACAGTTCAGGCCCTGGCTGGGTCAATTTTGGAGACTTGCTGTAGGCCAGGGGCCCAATGGGAAATAGGGACCCTGGGAACCTAGTGAGGCTAAGGAAGCAGGATCTGAACCCTGTGGCCCGCATTTGGTCGGCATTCGTACATGCCAACCTCATGGTGAGCTCTCACAAGTCCACCGTGACTGCTGTGCGGGCCCACCCTACGCCATCATGAAGGAGTATAGCATTGATGTAGGGTCCATCATTGCTAAGGATATTCAGTAGAAGGCTAACTCCATGAGCCTGAAGGAGGTCCTCACCCATGGATTCCACATCACTGAGAGGATTGCGAGGGCAGGGGTGGTGGTGTCTAATGAGGTAGAGAAGCTGCCTCGGCAGCCGATCAATAGAGACTACATCCGCCTCCACTGCTTTGGAGAGCCTACAGCCCCTAGGAGACCAGCAGGACAGCCACCTCAGAGGCCGCGATCGGCGGATATGGTTTTGCTCTTGTAAAATGATGAGTGTGATTACACCTCATATTTGTTTATCATTTTGCATGCATTTTCATATAGTTTAGGCATATTTAATTTGATTTTTGTTAGTTTTTACCTTGGAACGGGTAAGGCGGTTTTTGTGGTGTTGTTTTGCAGGAATTAAAGATTAAATGCTCAAGATTGACCATGATGGAGCTTGCATGAAGATGGGACTTGAAAAGTGAAGAAAATAAGGCAAACAGAGCCCATCACGACCTAGCCGTGATGACCATCACGGCCATGATCGAGCAAAACTGAAAAAAAAGAAGGCTAAAGTCAGAACTGGTCACGGCCGTGACATGTCAGCTGAACCAGACCCTCACAGGCAGAATTGATCACGGCCTAGCCGTGATGGTGGTCACGGCCGTGACAGACCATTCAGAAGAGCAACTTCCAAGCCAGAATCCGTCACTGCCTGGCCGTGATGGCCATCACGGCCGTGACACGCAATATTTGGATCTGAAGAAACTGAATTGATATGAATTTGTGTTTGATTGGGATTCAAACTTCCCTAATCTATAAATATGGCAATCAGGCAGAGACTTGAGTAGACTTTTGGGCTGGCACACTTAGGCAAAATTAGAATTCTCTTCTTCTTCTTCTCTTCTCTTAGGCTTTATTTTATGTTGTTGTTAATCAAGCTTGTCATCACCGTGGCAATGCTTGAGTAGTAGCTTTATTTCTAGGGATTGGGGCTATGCCCAAGATCGGTTTTCATGTTATGAATTAATTTCGATTTCTTGTTAATTCGATTTTGCTTTAGATCTGATTTCTATTGTTTTAATTACTCGTAAATTCGGTGGCCACTTATTTGCGTGTCGTAGACATTATAAGGAGGAACCTAGCGGTGAACTTAGGTATCGGATCTATAGAATCAGACTTAGGACTTAAATCACGAGAGTTAGAAGTTGTCCTTCGAGGATTAACGAATTGTCACGAAACGTAAAGGGTTCAATCTAAATTCAACTACCACGAGAGTAGGGGTTGGTTTAATTGGGCACGGTTTTTGTAACCCGAGAGGGAGCATTAACTATTTTAGGATAAATTCCCCTTCAAATCAATTTTGATAATTAACAAGGGATAATCAATTTAGTAACATAAACAATCTTGTTGGTAACCCAGTTCCTAGGAATCTCTTTAGATTTGAAAAACCATAAATTGATCTACTTTCTGGTTTACTTGATTGCATTCCTTATATGATTTTCTAAGTTATCTCTTATTTTAAAAATCAAAAACCTTTTCAAAATCCCTTTTTTATAGTCCAGTTTAGTCAATTTGATAATTAGTTGCGATTTGAGATCGTGGTCTCTGTGGGATCGATATCTTTTTATTACTTGGCGACGAATCCGGTACACTTGCCGGATCGCACACGACATCAAGTTTTTGGCGTCGTTGCCGGGGACTGTGCTTCCTCGAATCTCAATTTAATTTTTATTTTTCTGGACCTTTTCTTTCTCTTTTTAACTGATTTTTGTTATTTAAAAAAAAATTCATCAATCTCTTTTTCTCTTTTTTTTAGCATCTATCTCTCTGTGTTTTCTCTTTTATGCAATGATCACTAAGTCTTGGAAACCTTAGTGAGGTCGACCCCGAAGTCGAAAGGACCTTTCATAGACGTAGGAGACTACAAAGAGAGAGAGGGGTTGATTCTCATTCCACTCATGGCGAATCTAGCGGATACGAAACCATTGAAGGACTACGCAGCCCCAAATGCTAGGCCAGAGATTGAGGCGGAGAACTACACTATACCGCCTATGCTAATTAACATGATTAGGCAACATCAATTCGGAGGATTGCCCTCACTGATCACGTGGAGACGTTCTTGGAGTTCACCGATGCAGTTAGAATTCAAGGCGCCCCGATTGATGATATTCTTTTGAGTTTGTTCCCCTCCTCTCTTACTGGAAAGGCAAAAGCTTGGCTGAAGCAAGTGCCCACTAATACCTTGTCGACTTGGGACCAACTGGAGCAGGCATTCTTGGATAAATTCTTCCCTCCATCCAAGACGGATTACCTACGAACCCAGATCATTGGCTTCTTCCAAAAGGACGGAGAATGATTATCCGAAGCTTGGGATCGCTACAAAGGATTGCTGGAGTCTTGCCCACATCATGGACTCGAGAGGTGGTTATTAGTGCACACCTTCTACAACGGATTGGATTACTCTTCGAAGGTGTCACTTGATTCCGCAGCTGGTGGAGCCTTTATGAATAATCCTCTGACTGAGGCATTCAACATCATTGAAAACATGGCCACCAACTACCACCAGTGGGGTTCAGAAAGAGGTAATAACCCGAAAAAGATTTCGGGGGGTAAGTTTGAAATGAATAGCACTGATCTTATTATGTCTAAAATTGACTCATTGAATAAACGCTTTGATCAGCTTGAAAGGGCCAACGTGAGTTCAATAGGTGCTACTAACATTGTTTGTGAGATTTTTGGAATGCAGGGACATGACATAATGAAGTGCCCACGTGGTATTGCTCGTGGATCTGGTGCTTCGGGGGAACAAGTGAACTCTTGTCACAACTTCTATGACACGAACCCGAAGTTGCCAAATTATGCTCCCCCAAATTCTTACAACCAAGGAAGAAAGAATAGCCCTTACCTCTCCTACGGGAACTACAGAAACACGCTGAACCATAAATTCCAAGAAGGCCAAGGTAATAGGAAACCTGCATCGGGGTATCCTCAGGTACAAAAGTCTAAACTTGAGTCTCTTTTGGAAAGTTCTGTTGAAACTCAAACAAAACAAAATGAAGAGTTTAGGCAACAAGGTAGGGCAGTCAATGAGGCAATAAAAGAGTTAGCATCTAAGGTAGATAACTTAGCCATCCATAATAAGATGTTAGAAACTCAAATTGCCCAACAAGCCAGCACACATTCTAGACCTAAGGGTACGTTTCCGGGACAACCCGGAGTTAATCCCAATGAACATTGTAATGCCATATACTTGAGGGATGATAAGCTTGGGGTAGTTGAAAAGGATGTGGAATATGAGGAGGACATGAGCAAAGATGAAGAGATAGAGCCAAAGTATGTCCCTTCACCACCTTACCAACCCCCAATACCTTTCCCACAAAGGTTGGTCAAGATAAAGCAAGTAGAAATAGAAACTAAGAGCTTAATTGAGGAGCACAACGTCATGATAGAAACTAATATGCCTCCTAAACTAAAAGATCCAGGTAGTTTCTTTATTGCTTGCTCAATTGGAGAAGTGAAAATAGACCAAGCCCTGTGTGACTTAGGAGCTAGTGCGAGCTTGATGCCGCTTACTATCTTGGAAAGGTTGGGAACAAAGGAATTGAGTCCATCCAAATTCTCTTTACAATTTGCGGATGGCTCAACTAAAAATCCTCTAGGCGTACTAGAGAATGTCCCCGTAAAGGTAGGGAAATTTTTCATTCCCACCGATTTCATGGTGCTGGATATGAACGGGAATTCTAAATTCCCCATCATTCTAGGAAGGCCGTTCTTGGCCACAACTGGAGCGATAATAGACGTAAAGAATGGTAAACTCTCTCTGAATGTAGAGGAAGGTATGGTATATTTTGATTTGACTAACTCATATAACAATCCTCCTTTTGAGAGTCATGTGTGCAAGATCGATATAATGTCTCCAAAGGTGAAGGAAGAGCTCAACATGGAAGCGACTCTGAAGCTTTGCAAGACAAATGATGCACCAAGTGGTGATGAAGTTGGAATTGCTCATCATGTGGAAACAAAACTTCCGCCGGGAGGGAGTAAGGCCATAAAACTCAGAGTGAAAAGAGCAAAGCGAAAGCACAATTGGCCATATGAGCAAAATCGGCTCTTTGAAGGACTCCCATGGAAGAGAAGTGTTCTTGCACTTCTAGGCCCAGCCGACCCCGGTTGATTGAAAGAAGTATGGTCAAGCTTAAGACCGTAAATAAGCTCTTCTTGGGAGGCAACCCGAGTTTTCTTTCCCTTTTCCATTTGTTTTTGAATTTTGTTTTTGAATAATTTGAGAAGATAAGAAAAGAAAGATCAGTGATTGATGGTTTTGCCAAGTGTTTTCAGGTTATGAAAGCAGGAAAAACAAAAGGGGCAAGGACAAAAAAGATCAGAAAGGATCACGGCCCAGCCGTGATATCCATCACAGGCGTGATAAGAAGGACCTTGAAGACCATAATTGATCACGGCCGAGCCGTGATAAGCATCACAGCCGTGATACATTTTCCAACGTCTCTTTGACTGGCATGTGAGCCAGCACCCTCTACCACCTCGGTGAGTTGTTTCGTTTTTCTCCTCTCTCTGACTTGATTATTTACATTGGGGACAATGTAAGTTTTTAAGCTTGGGGTAGGGGTATTTTTGCAATTTTTTGCATTTTTGCATTTTTCATGTTGCATTCATATAGGCATAGTTTTGCATGATCACATGATTAGATTTCCCCTTGCTTAGAGTATGCATCCAATTGTGAGAACATGGTGCCAAATAAATTGAGATAGTGAATTTTTGAACCCAATTTTTTTTATTCTTGTGATAAGGCTAAAAAAAAAATTCTTGAGATGATCTTTTGATAGTTGATAATTAGCATGTGGTTCCTTAGATTTGTGTTTCTCATTGATTTTAAACTACTAAATGTGAGATTTTTTAGCCTAAAAGGGGTACTCACTAAATCCACCCCACTCCTTGTGATTGAGTGTTTTGTTCCTCTTGGATTGTGTTCTCTAGAACTTGACTTAAAACCGTTTTGAAACTTAAAAATTTTTGAAAACATATTTGAAAATGATTGAGGCACTAGGTCTTTTTTCGGCCTTCTGAGCTTGATTGATTAAATGCTACCCCTTAGTTACCCAATTTTGTGCCTAAAAGAATAAAATACTTTTCTTGGTACCTTAATTTATTTTGATGAATAATGCTTGACACCTTTTAAAGTATTGCAAAAAGGGTAAAAAGGTAGTTTGAAAAATAAATTGTGGGATGAGAAAGTTAGAAAAATATTTCTCTTAAGCTAAAAGTCTCCCCTTCCCCAAATAAACAAAATAAATAAGCAAAAAAATGGAGAAGGGGATGATAAAAAGAAAGTGAGAAATAAAATAAAATAAAAAGAAAGAAAGAAAGAAAGAAAGGTGGAAAAGTGAACTAAAGCCCAAAAGGGTATTTTAGAAGGTGTCATGCTTTTCACTGTTTGATTTTGTTTAGCCTTCTTGAATTTTCCCTTTGCTTGATTTCCCCACCTAACAATTAATCCCATAGCCCCATTACAACCAAAATAAAAGACCTCTTGATTCTTATGTGTTTTCATTAATAAAGTAGAGATTTGGTTAATAGGCAAGCTTATGGTAGAATACCTTCCTTGAGGAAATTGAGCGAATTGTCATATATCATTAAACACTTGAGTGAGGTGAGAAGAGTGCCCGAATTAGTGAGAGACATGAATTTAGGAAACCTAAGCTTCTAATTGGACTTGAAATTGATTGTCGCTTGGGTATTTATCGAATAAGCCTGTCACTTAGATTAGTTACTCGGGTTCTTGGTTCACTATCCATGCTCTGATTATTTATATCTTCTGGCCTTGGTGATTGCTTGAGGAGAAGTTTAAGTTGGTAGTTTGATGAGTTATTTGTTTATCATTTTGCATGCATTTTCATATAGTTTAGGCATATTTAATTTTATTTTTGTTAGTTTTTACCTTGGAACGGGTAAGGCGGTTTTTGTGGTGTTGTTTTGCAGGAATTAAAGATTAAATGCTCAAGATTGACCATGATGGATCTTGCATGAAGATGGGGCTTGAAAAGTGAAGAAAATGAGCCAAACAGAGTCCATCACGGCCTAGCCATGATGACCATCACGGCCATGATCGAGCAAATTAAACTGAAAAGAAAGAAGGCTAAAGTCAGAACTGCTCACGGCCAGGCCGTGATGTCCATCACGGCCAGGCCGTGATGTCTATCACGGCCGTGACATGTCAGCTGAACCAGACCCTCACTGCAGAACTAATCACGGCCTAGCCGTGGTGGTGGTCACGGTCGTGACATACCATTCAGCAGAGCAACTTCCAAGCCAGAATCCGTCACGGTCGTGACGCGCAATATTTGGATCTGAAGAAACTGAATTGATCTGAATTTGTGTTTGATTGGGATTCAAACTTCCCTAATCTATAAATATGGCAATCAGGCAGAGACTTGAGTAGACTTTTGGGCTGCCACACTTAGGCAAAATTAGAATTCTCTTCTTCTTCTTCTTCTTCTTTTCTTCTCTTAGGCTTTATTTTATGTTGTTGTTAATCAAGCTTGTCATCACCATGGCAATGCTTGAGTAGTAGCTTTATTTCTAGGGATTGGGGCTATGCCCAAGATCTGTTTTCATGTTATGAATTGATTTCGATTTCTTGTTAATTCGATTTTGCTTTAGATCTGATTTCTATTGTTTTAATTACTCGTAAATTCGGTGGCCACTTATTTGCGTGTCGTAGATATTCTAAGGAGGAACCTAGCGGTGAACTTAGATATCGGATCTATAGAATCAGACTTAGGACTTAAATCACGAGAGTTAGAAGCGGTCCTTCGAGGATTAACAAATTGTCACGAAACATAAAGGGTTCAATCTAAATTCAACTACCACGAGAGTAGGGGTTGGTTTAATTGGGTACGGTTTTTGTAACCCGAGAGGGAGCATTAACTATTTTAGGATAAATTCGCCTTCAAATCAATTTTGATAATTAACAAGGGATAATCAATTTAGTAACATAAACAATCTTGTTGGTAACCCAGTTCCTAGGAATCTCTTTAGATTTGAAAAACCATAAATTGATCTACTTTCTTTTTTACTTGATTGCATTCCTTATCTGATTTTCTAAGTTATCTCTTATTTCAAAAATCAAAAACCTTTTCAAAATCCCTTTTTTATAGTCCAGCTTAATCAATTTGATAATTAGTTGCGATTTGAGATCACGGTCTTTGTGGGATCGATATCTTTTTATTACTTGGCGATGAATCCGGTACACTTGCCGGATCGCACACGACATCCTAAAACCAACAGGCAGAGAGGAGGTCGCATGAGGTACTTCGGGACTTCTTCAGAGAGATGTCCCTGGCTCAGCAGGAGGGACGGGTACCCCTTTACCCTTCTGAGGAGGGCTTAGCAGCTCGACTTAGGTGGCAGGACTATCCTGGGGACCAGGATGCTATGCCATAGGGGGGTGCCCGAGGTCCCAGTAGATGATGAGGCAGTTGCTCAGGGTAAACAGGATGATGACATGTTGGAGCAGGTTGACTTCAGTTGAGCCTGAGGAGGCCATTTTTTGATATTTTTTTTTCGAGTTCTAGCTATTTGATATTTTCGATATGGTTGTATATTGTTATATAGCTAGAAACTCATATTAATGTGATACTCTTATGCACTGATCATGCTTATATATATCTTGTGGTGCATGTTTAGTTTAGTTTTTCTTTTACATTTTTTTATTTTTGATTATATTATTGACCATTAGTTGACTTGTGAATTAGACGTCTATCAATTAGAGTTTCTTACGCAAAGAAAGGCAACCAACTGACGAGTGAACGATCACTCTGGACTACCCCGATACGTCAGTATGTGCATACGAGAGAGACGGATCCCCTACCCTCACTTAGAGAGATTGAAAAAAGAACAAGAGGGGAAAGAGGATCCGTTTCATTTAATCTTTGATAGGGGTGTGAATGACTACGTATGGAGGGTAATTGAGTATGAGATTGAAGAAAGGCAAAAGGACTTCCCAATTTGCATATCCACCGAGCATGCATTATATGAGAAAGTCAAGAAGTCGGTGGAAGGAGGAGAGATTCCATTCCCGGAGGTGGAGAGCTTAAATAAGGATAAAGAGGATAAGTGGGACCCAAAATGGTTACTAACCTTCAAGGGAGCAAATGATATCGCATGGGTAGATATGGAGATGATTCGGCATGCGAGGGAAGGAATTTGGGGGGAAGAGCCCCAAGAGAGGAAGTTTTTGTGCCTAGTTCGGAGATCATTTGGGTTGAGTATCTTGATGAGTCCGAGTCTAGTCGACCTAGGAAGAAAGTAAAGAGCGATAAGGAAGAGGGAAAATATGCTAATGAGAGCATGGGGTCCGCTCGGACCCCTTGATATAACTTCTTCTAAACTCAACTCTTTTCTTTTCTTTCCTTTTACTTTTGAATTGTTTGCTTGTTAATAATTGGTCAATAAGAAAAACCATAGTGTCATAAAGTCATGTTGGTAAGTTTATGGATTAAATTGAATACAACTTAGTTTGAATGCATGAGTTTTGTGAAAACCATTTTGATGAACCCCCCTCGATGTTTTGGAAGTAAAATCCTCATGTGAAAATTGAAAATAGGAACTTAGAGGATTTTTGTTATGATTGCATGATTTATAATAAGTTTGGGGTGAAGGGGTGCACATTCTAGGAATTGTATCTCGGTCAAACAATTTACGATAATAACTGGGTGAGAATTTGAGCCTCCATCATTGTTTTAATTGAGTGAATCATGCTAAGTAACATTTTCCCGGATTTGCTTGAATCTCTTCATGGTTTGCATATCTACATGTTTGCATCATATGATCTAGGCGATTTTTCTATGAATTAGTACTTAGCCTAAATGAACCAACATTGATGCATGTTCCCTAGTTAGCCACATTGAGCCTTAAAGTCTTTTGTTCTTAATAACCTTACGATACAAGCCATTAACCCGGAAAAACCATGATATCCCAATCCTAGGATTTAGGAGAGCATGGAATATTAAACAATGTAAGTGTGGTGTGAGAACTAAGTTTGGGGTGGCTACAAGTTTATCATGAGTATTGGTTGAGAAAAATAAAAAGCAAAAAGGTTGAAGCCAAAGGCTTGAAAAAAAAATATTTTTGCAAAAATGCCAAAAAGGGCAAAGTAAAAAAGGAATTATGAAAAGGAAAAAGGTTGTAGCCACCAAGAGAAGAAAAAGAAAAATAAATGAGAGTGAGAGTAAAGTGTTTTAATGTAAAATTTCATGCTCTCATAAATCTTAGTGACTTAGCCTTAACCCTTTGAATATCTCACCTTGAGCCAGGCCACATTACAACCTTGGAAAATACCTTTTGATGTTGCATGCATGTTTTTGTGGGAACTATGTTGAGATGAAAATCAAATCTAAAGAAAGTGCACTTAACTGTGAAAAAAGAGTGAAAAATTCTATAACCTAGACAAATTGAGCGGAAGAGTGAATTACTAAATGCCCTTAGTGAGGAAGGCAATTGTTTGAATTGATGATCTTCCTTTTGTGTGTATGTTGGATCCCTTGCTTAGAATAATGATTGCATTGATAATAAATTTATCTTTTGCTCAAAAGTAGATGCATGTGGGGGTTACTATGTTAAATTTGAAAAAGAAATTGAAAAAGAAATTGCAGTCAGTGCATGAAAGCTATGTTAAATTTGATTGAGTCCATTAACTTACCGTGTTTTGAGTTTTTTTTTATTTTTTATTTGTGGTTTACTTGGGGACAAGCAAAGTTTAAGTTTGGGGAATTTTGATAAACCTCTAGTTTATCTAGTTTTATAACTAGAAAGGTTAAGGTTTTTATGTCAATTGAGCGAATTAACCTCGCTAGTCACCCAAATTTGGCTTCTTTTGTCCCTAAGCAACACTTTGAGTCTCTTAGAGAAGTTTTAGGAATCTTTGGTTAATTTTGAGTCAATAAAGCATTAAAAGGCTACTTTTACATTTCAGATTAAAAGTGAAGCTCGAGGAAGCTAGGAAACTAAAGAAAACAAGCTTAAAGGCAAAATGGGCAAATTCGCCTCGCGAACAAAGGCTCGCCCCACAAGCTAGAGGAGCGGATTAAGCAGGAACAGGCCATCAGTCAGCTTCCCTTCATGATCCAGACACAGGAAAGCTAAAGACCATTCAGGCTCGCCTCACGAGCTATGTCTCGCCTTGCGAGTATTCAAATTTGAACTGGACCCAAACTTAAGGCTCGCCTCACGATCCCCTGCTCGCCCTGCGAGCGCGTGCAGACTGGTCGCGCACGCGCCAAAAAGGACGAGCGGGTTTTGAAAATGTAGTTTAGGGCGACAACTCGGATGTCGTCTCTCAAGGACTCTTAAAATGTTATTTTCCACAAAAATAAGTTTTTTTTGGGGGGTTTGGATTGAGATGCAATCAAAGAAAACAAAATAATGAAAACAGAGGAGTAAAACAAGACAGTTCAAAGAGGTTATCAAATGGCCAAAAACAGATTAATCTATTGCTCTTGATTTCCCACTATCATAGGTTCATGCAATTTCCAAACCCTAAGCAGATTCTTATCCCCTCCCGGTTGTAGCAACAATTTACAAACGAAACTACTGCTACAGATACATGTCCCTATTCCCGAATTAAACAAACGGGGTTAAGCCCTCATGAACTAAACGAACATGAACGTACACACGCGAGTTAAACAAACGCGATTAATTATAGGAACATGATATCACCGGAAATAAATCAACACAATACATTATACTCCTGAATTAAACAAACAGAAATATAAAGCATGGCATTGAAAAGGGAAAAGCATACAAAACAGGAAAATACAAGAACCTCAAGTATATGGAAATCAATTACAATAGATCAATCCTAGAAACTTAGTTCTCCATCAAAAACGAAAACACACAGAAAAGAAATGTAAACAGAATAATGGAGAAGCAAAAGTCTTTACAAACTGTTCAGAACATCAATTTATACTAGTCAGAAATTAAGCCTATTCGCGAGGCGAAGCCTCTCTCGCGACGCGATTCTTGTGAACAGTCTGCACCCTTTGGTATTCTCGCGAGGCGAACAATCCTTCGCGAGGCGAGGAACTGAAGAGTCTTCTTGTCACGCCCGTTATGAACATCAGGGGCCAACCGTGATGCTTTCTGACTTCCAGGCTCGCGAGGCGAATGGATGCTCGCGAGGCGAGACTCTTCAACTTCAAAACTGCCACGGTCGTGACCTTCAACACGGGCAAGTCGTGATCGTCTCTGATTTTTCAGGATTGCAAGACTCGCGGGGCGAACCAGAGACCTTGCATTTTCTTGGAACAGTCAGGCTTCGGGGTCGCGTGGCGAGCATAGCTTTCGCGGGGCGAACCCCCTGTTTCTTTATTCTCTTGCCTTCCAACTTGTCCTGAAAACCAAGACACAACTATAAGTGTATTATTTGACTTAAAACTAGCTAAATTAACCTAAAACTACTCTAGAGACTCAAAACCTTGCTTGAGGACAATCTAATCTAATTTGGGTGAAAATAGGATATAATTTGCACAAAACCCTGGTCATACTAGCCATAAAACTAGATGAGCCAGAGGCTTATCAAAATACCCCAAACTTAAACTTTGCTTGTCCCCAAGCAAACTAAGACTCAAAAATCAAAAAGACTCAAGACCTGGCAAGCTTAAAAGATTCAATCAACATTGCACAAATTCAAGCAACTTCATCAAAACAGTTTTCTTCATTGTTTCCCCCTTTTTCAAACAGAGCAATCCCCACATTCATTTATTCTAAACATTTGAGAATTTCATCAATCAAACAATCATTAATCTAAGAAGGGGATCTAAGTTACACACAAGAGGGAGATCACCAACTTCAAACAACTGCCTTCCTCACAAGGGCATTTAGTATATCACTCAATCACTCAGTTTGTGTCAGGCTAACAACTTGCACTCAGTTTCACCTTTCAAGAACACTTCCCAAAAATTTGATTTTCATCTCAAAATGGTTCCCACAGAAAACATGCAAGCAACATCAAAAGGTCTTTTATGGGTTGTAATGGGGCCTGGCTAAGGGTAGGATATACAAAAGGCACTAGGCTGAAGACCCTAGGAACTAAGAGAGCATGAACTATATTTACACTTTGAAATTCACTCAAGTTCCTTTCTTTATTTTTTTTCTTTATACTTCTGGGTGACTACAGCCTTTTATTTCAACACTTTTTATTTTTATTGTTTTTCTCTTCTTTTTTTTTTTGTTTGAAATGTACACTTTTTCTTTCAGAAGCCTTTGGCTCCAACTTTTTTTTTTATATATTTTTTTCTTCTCAATCCCAACAACATATTACACCTTGCAGCCACCCCAAACTTAGTTTCTTGCACCCATTCTAAGATTACATGCTCTCCTAATCCTAAGATCGGGTTAACATGGTTTTCCAGATTTTTGGGCTTATAACATTAGGTTATCAAGAATTAACAGGCTAATAGGCTCAAAGGGGCTAACTAGGGAACATGCATTAGGAATTGGTTATTTTTAGGCTAAGTAGCTATTTACAAAGAATATGCCTAAATCATCTGAAGCAAACACATAATCATGCAAACCAAAAAGAGATTCAATAAAATTCAGGAAAGTGCAACTTGAAAGTGATTTTCACACAGTCAAAAACATGTTGGAGGCTCAAAACCTCACCTGGACATTCATGCAAATTGTTTGAAAGAGATTCTATCCCTAGTGTGTGCTCCCTATCACCCCAAACTTATCATAAATCATGCCATCATAATAAAATCTCAAAGTTCAGTTTTCAATTTCACACGGGAATCACTTTTCAAAAACAAAAATTTTTCAGCCTAGGGGGAATCATCACATATCAATCATGCAAGCAATCTGTGCAACATCAATCAAAATCTAGCAAACTTGCCAACAAAAGACTCAACACACAAATGCTCCCGAGCTTCTCAAATTATTCATGTTCTTTATTCAAAGAAAATGAAAAACTACAACTAGTTCCTTCCCCCACACTTAAAACATGCATTGTCCCCAATGAACAACAGAATTATACAATCAGAGTGAGTGGAAAGGAAAAGAAACTCCCTGATCAAGTATCAGTGTAGGTTGGAGCATCCAAAGAGAGCTCCTCAACATTAGCATCCGCAGGTCACCAAAGATCCACACCATGGAATGGCTTCAACCTTTGCCCATTAACCTTGAAGGTTTTGTTGGTACCTGCATCCTTGATCTCTACTTGCACCATATGGAAACACATTAGTAACAACAAATGGTCCTATCCACTGGACCTAAGTTTCCCGACCATCAATTTCAAAGGGAATTAAACAATAAGACTTTCTGACCCACAAAAAATTCTTTCCTAACAATCATTCTATCATGAAATTGTTTTGTTCTCTCTTTATACATCCTGGAGCTTTCATAGGCTTCTAGCCTAAGCTCCTCAAGTTGCTGCAACTGCAGTTTTCTTTCAACACCAGATTTTTTCATGTCCATGTTAGAACACTTTACTGCCCAATATGCTTTATGCTCAACTTCCACCGGGAGGTGACATGCCTTGCCAAATACAAGCCGGAAGGGGGACATTCCTATAGGTGTCTTAAAAGCAGCCCTCTGGGCCCACAGTGCGTCTTCCAGACGGCGACTCCATTCCCTTCTGTTCGGCTGCACCATCTTCTCTAGAATTTGCTTGATCTCTCTGTTTGATATTTCTGCCTGGCCATTGGTTTGGGGATGGTAAGCAGTGGACACTCTATGTACAACCCCATATTTCCTGAGTAAGGCCTCCATGGTTCTGTTGCAAAAGTGTGTGCCCTGGTCACTGATGATGGCCTTGGGTATGCCAAACCTGCAAAAAATGTTGGACCTAACAAATTTGGAAACAATCTGAGCATCGTTAGTCCTAGTGGGGATTGCTTCCACCCACTTTGAAACATAATCTACAGCCAAAAGAATATATACAAAACCAAAAGAAGGAGGGAAAGGACCCATGAAGTCCATCCCCCACACATCAAAAACCTCACAATAAAGCATTGGCTGCTGAGGCATCTCACTCCTACGAGTGATGGCAGGGCCTGTTATTTGACATTCTTTACAATTCTTGTATACCTCATAGGAATCCCTAAAAATTGTGGGCCAATAAAATCCAGAATCCAGGACTTTTCTTGCTGTCCTCTGAGGTCCAAAGTGTCCTCCAACTGGAGAGGCATGTGAGAAATGCAGGATGGACTCTGTCTCATGATCGGGTACACACCTCCGAATAACCTGGTCACTGCAAAACTTCCACAGGTAGGGATCATCCCACACATAATACTTTGCATCGCTCTTGAGCTTGTGGAACTTATGTCCACTTGTACCTGCAGGAACAACACCAGCAACTAGAAAATTTACAATGTCAGCAAACCAGGGGGTTACCCCATACAGATGTAACAGTCTCTCATCAGGAAAATCATCTTGGATGGGAAAAGTATCCTCATCCCTTGCTATCCGGCTCAAGTGATCTGCTACCAAATTTTCATCTCCACTTTTATCCTTTATTTCCACATTGAATTCTTGGAGCAAAAGCATCCACCGGATTAGTCTTGGCTTAGCTTCTGGCTTCTTCAACAGATATTTCAAAGCTGCATGGTCAGTAAAAACAGTCACCCTAGAACCTAGCAAATAAGATCTAAACTTATCAAGTGCAAATACAACAGCTAGCAGTTCTTTCTCAGTGGTGGTGTAATTTGCTTGTGCAGCATCTAAGGTCCTAGAAGCATAATGAATTACATGGGCAACCTTGCCCACCCTTTGTGCCGAATCGCTCCCACAAAGAAAATTGGAAGCATCACACATCGATTCAAAAGGGAGTGTCCAATCGGGGCTGGATGACAGGGGGTAGAAGTCAACGCTTTCTTGGATAGTCAAATGACTCCTTGCACTTTTCATCAAACTGAACAGGGCATCATTCTTCAGAGATTTGACAATGGCGGTGCTATCTTCTGTCAAGTCCTTTATAAAGCGCCCTGTAGAAACCTGCATGTCCAAGAAAAGAACGGATCTCGCGTCACGCAAGATGGGTAAGGCAATGAAGAAATCACATTAATTTTTGCAGGATCTACGTAAATACCCTCTTTGGAAATTACATGACCCAAAACTATCCCCCTGTTCTACCATGAAGTGAAATTTCTCATAATTCAAAATCAGATCGATATCAATGCATCTTTGCAGAACTAGACTTAGACTATGCAAACAAGCATCAAATGGGGAGTCATATACAGTAAAATCATCCATGAACACCTCTATGCAATTTTCAATAAAATCAGAGAAAATGCTAAGCATGCATCTTTGAAAGGTGCCAGGAGCATTACAGAGGCCAAATGGCATCCTCCTATAAGCAAACGTCACAAGGGGCACGTGAAGGTGGTATTTTCCCGATCCTCGGGGGCAATATGAATCTGGAAATACCCTGAAAAGCCATCTAGAAAACAATAATGAGATTGACCAGCCAAATAGATCCAAAGATCTCGATCTATGAACGGCAAAGGAAAATGATCCTTTCTGGTGGCCTGGTTTAACTTCCTATAGTCTATACAAACTCGCCAGCTATTCTGGACTCTAGTAGGCACAAGTTCATTATTTTCATTCCTAACTACTGTTAGACCAGACTTCTTTGGTACAACTTGCACCGGACTTACCCAAGTACTATCAGAGATGGGGTAGATAATACCTGCCTGTAGAAGCTTAGTCACCTCTTTCTTTACCACATCCGAGAATCGGTGGGTTAAGTCGCCTTTGGGCTGTCTTCCATCGGCTTAGCCCCATCCTCCAAGAAAAATTCTGTGCATGCATCCGGAGGGGCTAATTCTCGGAATATCGGCCAATGTCCACCCAATAGCCTTCTTGTATTTCTTCGTAACCTCTAAAAGCTTGGCTTCCTGGTCGAGTTGAGGCCGGAGGAAATGATGACTCGGCAATGTTGCATTCCTCCCCAAGTAGGCATACTTCGTGTTCTCGGGAAGTGGTTTGAGTTCCAAAGAAGGTGGTCTGCTCAACGGATGGTGCATTGGGAGTAGCCATGGGGTCAAGGACTTCTGCTGAATAGACAGCTTCACTCTCATTATCACTATCACTATCATCCTCACCCCGCAAGGTTGAATCCAAAAACTCGGAACAAACAGAACATGGGTTAGTGTTAGTACAGTTAGTACAAGTATATACATCATCAAAACCAGAAATAAGAGGAAAATCGAAATAAAGTCATCATGGGTGTCCTCAATAAGCTCTCAAAGCAACTCTAAGTGGAATACAGAGTGCTCCTCTACTGGGTGTTTCATAGCATCAAAGATCTTGAACTGGGCCACAATACCACCAAACTCCATAGACATAGTCCCATCATAAACATCAATCTTGGTCTTGGATGTCATCATGAATGGTCTGCCCAAGATTATAGGTGATCTACTGGACTGAGTCTCTCCTGCCATGTCTAGGATGTAGAAGTCCGCAGGGAATATCAAATCATCAACTTGCACTAGCACATCCTCTACCATTCCCATGGGTCGGGCACTGGTCCTGTTAGCCAACAGGATGGTAAGACCTTTATACTGCAATGGCCCAAGATCAAGGTTGTTAAAGATGGAGGTAGGCATGACATTGATTGATGCTCCCAAGTCCAACATGCAGTTTTCAAACTTCCTGTCCCCAATAGTGCATGGAATAGTGAAGGTGTCTGGATCCTTGCACTTTTGTGGCAGTGCCTGAGTAGGGGTTAAAGCAACAACTCTTTCTGGCTTAGACTGGATAAGCGCTGAGACATTCATTCCCAAGTCAACCCTCTCATTAGTCTTCATTTTCCTCTTGTTGGTGCATAGTTCCTTCAAAAATTTGGCATATCTGGGCACTTGCTTGATCACATCTAGGAGAGGAATATTTACAGCTACTTTTCTGAAAACATCAAGAATCTCCTTCTCCTTATTTTCACCACCAACCTTCTTATTTTTCTGCAATCTATGTGGGAATGGAATGGGTGGTCTATACACTTTCTCAGCTTCAACTTCAACCATAGGCTCAGGAGTAACCTCAACAGTAGGCTCAGGAGTTACCTCAATAGTTTCTTCATCCTTTCCAGAGGTGGCCTCAACAACTTTTCCCGATCTCAGAGATATGGCACTCACATTAGGGTTGGAGGCATTGGGATTTATCACTTTCAGGTCTTTGGCAGCTGGGTTGTTCTTTGAGCTTGCTTTATGTTATTTATGTCTGTGGCCATCTGTCCAATCTGTGTCCTCAAATCTTGAATGTTAGCACTTGTTTGCTGCTGATACTGTGCCTGTGAGGCCTGGAACTGTGCCTGGAACTGTCCCATTTGCTGATGGAAAAGTGTAGTCATTTGTGCATTCAATTGTGAAGTTATTTTCTTGCACATGTCATCTACTGAAGGTCCGGAAGGTGCAGAAGTGGCCACTGGAAGAGGATTCTGAGGTGCCATCGGTCGCTGTTGGGATGAGTTCCCATACCGCAGATTAGGATGATTACTCCAGCTGGGATGGTACCTATTTGTTGAGAGGTCTGGAGTGCTGTACCTGTTCTGGTTATTGCCCTGATTATACGGATGGACTGCAAAGGCTTGAGGTGATTCAGTAACTTATCCTCCTTGCAAAATGGGGCATGCTTCATATGGGTGCTCAGGAGAACTGCACATGCCACACAACACCGCAGGCTGAACCCTATCCATTGCCAATTTCTCTACCAAAGAAGTGAGCCTATCAATTTTATCATCACGGTCATAGCTGGAAGAGGAAGTGCGGACCTCATGTACACCTCTAGTCTCAACAGAATTTCTTCTGGTAGTGAATTGCTCAGAATTCAGTGACATGTTCTCAATGAGTTGCTTGGCAGCAGATGGAGTCTTGTCAACCAATGCTCCCCCACTAGCAGCATCCAAAATATTCCTATCCATCGGCAGTAGCCCTTCATAAAAGTACTTGGATGAGGAGTTGTTCGTAAAATCTGATCTTTGGGGCAACTGGATGTCAACTGCTTGAACCTCTCCCAATATTCAGCTAGCGACTCATTTCCTTGCCTAATGCCACAAATTTCTTTCCTGATTGAGGCAGCTCTGGAGGCAGGAAAATATTTCTCTAGGAAGAGCTTCTTCAAGTCGTTCCATGTGGTAATGGAGTTCGGCTCAAGGTATAATAGCCAATCTTTTGCAGCTCCCTGGAGTGAGAACGGAAAAGCCTTCAACTTGATATGATCCTCGCCATTACTCCTTCTGGCCTCAAAGTTGTGGAGCAGACAACTTGGAATTCCTTCAAGTGCTTGTGTGGATCTTCACCTGCAAGACCATTAAATCTTGGCAACAAATGGATTAGCCCAGATTTTAATTCAAAAGGAGTGTCAGCACCAGGATAAGCAATCCACAAACCATTGTAATTCACATCAGGGGCAGCAAGCTGCCTCAATGTCCTTTGGTCTCCCATGTTTTCAAAAACAGACTTGGAATTAGAATCACTACTAGAACTAGCCCGAAATTCTCTACGGAGTGTATGCAATGTTCTTTCTATCTCAGGATCAAATTCACACAGTTCAGGGCAGTTAGATCTAGTAGCCAGACTAATTTAAAAAGAAAACAAAAATTTAAAAAAAGAAAAACAGAAAATAAAATGCGAAAATAACAAAACAAGAGTCCCCGGCAACGACGCCAATTTTTGGTCGCGCTGTCGCGCACGCGCCAAAAAGGACGAGCGGGTTTTGAAAATGTAGTTTAGGGCGACAACTCGGATGTCGTCTCTCAAGGACTCTTAAAATGTTATTTTCCACAAAAATAAGTTTTTTTTGGGGGGGGGGGGGGGGTTTGGATTGAGATGCAATCAAAGAAAACAAAATAATGAAAACAGAGGAGTAAAACAAGACAGTTCAAAGAGGTTATCAAATGGCCAAAAACAGATTAATCTATTGCTCTTGATTTCCCACTATCATAGGTTCATGCAATTTCCAAACCCTAAGCAGATTCTTATCCCCTCCCGGTTGTAGCAACAATTTACAAACGAAACTACTGCTACAGATACATGTCCCTATTCTCGAATTAAACAAACGGGGTTAAGCCCTCATGAACTAAACGAACATGAACGTACACACGCGAGTTAAACAAACGCGATTAATTATAGGAACATGATATCACCGGAAATAAATCAACACAATACATTATACTCCTGAATTAAACAAACAGAAATATAAAGCATGGCATTGAAAAGGGAAAAGCATACAAAACAGGAAAATACAAGAACCTCAAGTATATGGAAATCAATTACAATAGATCAATCCTAGAAACTTAGTTCTCCATCAAAAACGAAAACACACAGAAAAGAAATGTAAACAGAATAATGGAGAAGCAAAAGTCTTTACAAACTGTTCAGAACATCAATTTATACTAGTCAGAAATTAAGCCTATTCGCGACGCGATTCTTGTGAACAGTCTGCACCCTTTGGTATTCTCGCGAGGCGAGGAACTGAAGAGTCTTCTTGTCACGCCCGTTATGAACATCAGGGGCCAACCGTTATGCTTTCTGACTTCCAGGCTCGCGAGGCGAATGGATGCTCGCGAGGCGAGACTCTTCAACTTCAAAACTGCCACGGCCGTGACCTTCAACACGGGCAAGCCGTGATCGTCTCTGACTTTTCAGGATTGCAAGACTCGCGGGGCGAAGCCTACTTCGCGGGGCGAACCAGAGACCTTGCATTTTCTTGGAACAGTCAAGGCTTCGGGTCGCGTGGCGAGCATAGCTTATGGGGCGAACCCCCTGTTTCTTTATTCTCTTGCCTTCCAACTTGTCCTGAAAACAAAGACACAACTATAAGTGTATTATTTGACTTAAAACTAGCTAAATTAACCTAAAACTACTCTAGAGACTCAAAACCTTGCTTGAGGACAATCTAATCTAATTTGGGTGAAAATAGGATATAATTTGCACAAAACCCTGGTCATACTAGCCATAAAACTAGATGAGCCAGAGGCTTATCACAGACCCAGCCCTCTATAAATAGCTCGTTTTGATGCAGATTGGATAGTTTTTGATAGAGACCTAATCCTAGTTTCTTTGGAGTTGCGTCTCCCACTGTTTTACGTAGTTTTCTTCTTGTTAGGATGATTTCTTTCTTCTCTTTTGATTTTGTTCTTGTTACTATGAGGAACTAATCCTCTTTTCTGAGGAAACGATGAAGCCGCTCATGACGGGCATAGTTAATACAAGTGGTGATTTCTTATTCCTTCTCTTAATTTCTTGTTTCCTATTTCTGTTTTTTATTGAGTTGATATCAAGGGCCCGTGTTTAACTAGTCAAGTGCGATGAGTCCGAGAGGAGATTCGCCCTTTAGGACTTGAAATAGGAACACCGATTGAGCATTGCTAGATATATAGTGGGAGATTGGTGCAATCGTTATAGGGAATCAAGCGCTTAATGAATCTAACTTGTGGGTTGTCGGATCGAGAGATAGGCAATATGTATGCTTAGGTATATCCTTTCGTTCTCGAGAGAGACATTAGGATAATTTAGGGTTCCTGATTGACAAAGAAATTTAAAATAGGGATAAGAGATTAATCACTTGGATATCTTGCATGATTGGGTAGGTGGATTCGTGACCTTAGAAGCCTTAGTCTTAATTCGAATCTCATTGATATATGTTATTTTAATTAATTGATAGTTGTTAATTGATAATTCTCTCCCTTCATAACAAACTACTTGTTGACTTGGTCAAACTGCTTTGAAGTCCCTTGAATTTTGGTATAATTGGTCGCTCAATCCTTGTGTTCAATCTCGGTAACTACTTATCATGTTTTATTACTTGCTTCGATCAGGTACTCTTGCCGGAGTCACATCACTAAGGGGCTTTGATCTTCATACCAGGTATGGGAAGAAGGGATAGTATGAACATGTAGGCATTGGGGGTAGCGTAAGATGATGGGTTAACCCATGACCCTATTGTTTGTGAATTGCTATCTTGCTATGTTTATATGTTATTGATTGTTATTGGTATGATGTTAGTATTTTATGATTGATGTTGCCTATGCCATGTTTAATTGTTAAGTGAATTGTGAACTGTTTATTGGTGATTATGTGTTACATGAATGTGATGATGTTGTTGTCATAAATGAATGATTGGTTGATGTTGTGAAACGAACGATGAATCACAATATGCTGCTATAGCAAGTAGAATCTGAATTGATTTGATTTTTGCCACGAGAGAGAAAGTTTCACCATAAACTACTCCTTTCCTTTTGACGGTATCCTCTGGCAATAAGACATACTTTATAGGTCTCTACCTTTCTGTCTACTCCAATCTTTTTCTTGAAAATCCATTTACAACCAATAGATTTTATATCCTTTGAAATTTCAACTAAAGTCCATACTTTGTTAATCTTCATGGATTCCATTTCAATTATCCTTTGAGTTATCTAGCTTGTCATTACTGTGTTTGGTGTCTTATTATTATCGTGGGAACATTTGGGATGAAACACCCATGTTCTGTTTCTCGTTTCTGTTCTAGACAGGTGAGAACGGGCGTTTCTGTTTCGACAGTGAGCACGGGCGTGCTCGAAAGAGCATGGATTTCTTCTCGGGCGTAAAGGGTTTAGGAACCCTTACTATGTTTCCTAGGGCGTTCAAGATCAAACCTATTGGCTTAACTACACCATCAAGCTTCAGTTTCATTATTCTTATTTAATCCCATGTCTTACACTTATTGGGGAATTAATCCTTTAATCACAACTTCGTTATAAGGTCCCTAAAACACCCAAGAATCAATCCTAGGGTCCTTAACTAAGTCTTTGAGCATTTACCTCACTCTTTACTATGGTTTGAGTCATATGAGTAATTGGGAAACATCCCTTAATCATTATTAACATTTTCAAGTGTTATTAACATCTTCATCGTTCGTTTCACAACATCAACCAATCATTCATTTATGACAACAACATCATCACATTCATGTAAGGCATAATCATCAATAAACAGTTCACAATTCACTTAACAATTAAAAATGGCATAGGCAAAATCAATAATAACATTTTAACATCGTACCAATAACAATCAATTACATATAAACATAGCAAGATAACAATTAACAAACAATAGGGTCATGGGTTAACCCTTCATCTTACGCTACCCCCAATGCCTACATGTTCATATTATCCCTTCTCCCCATATCTGGTATGAAGATCAAAGCCCCTTAGCTAAGCGTAAACGAAACTGGTGTCGTTCCCTCGAGCAGGTTGACTAAATTAAATTCTCCAATTTAATTATCAAATAATAAAATAATTCTGTAGCAAATATTAGAACACTCGTTAGTGTGTGACCCCATAGGTTCAATACTAGGCCGGTAATAAATTAGTCACAACTAAAATACTAATCAAGGTTGGCATCTAGCAACACTCCTTAACGACCGGATAGCATGAAGTAATATCTTTTACTCTTCAAGAACCTCTAGAAGAATAATGCAATATTTCCTTCCATTGTTCCAGCTGAGTTAACCTTAGAGTATGGTATAAATGTCAAACTCTAAATAGTAAACTCTTTTTTTATTTTATAATAACCAACTAGTGAATGATTTAAGAAACTTATTTCTTCATTCACTCAATTGTCTTGGTCAAGGTCTAACTTTGTTGTTATAATTATAGAGCTCAAACTCATTACCAAGAGTGGATGGATTCCTTCTTGATATATCATTAATCATACAAGTACTTAGTCATACCCAATATCCATTCAACTATCGCCCTAGGGCATTAGGTATTCGGAATCAAAGTATAACAAGTAACTTGTTAATTGCTATGACAATCTCAGGTCAAAGGAAATATTTACACTATATATGTCCTTCAAGATAATATCCTCATCAGAAAGACAAGAAGTCGAGTTGCTTTGCCGACAGAAATTGCTTTGTCGACAGAAACGCTTCTTGACGAAAATGCTTTCTTGACAGAAAACGTTTCTTGACAGAAATCGCCTTTTGACAGAAATCTCAACCAGTTGTTATGCCCAACACACTATTCCTCTGGTTTAACAGAAATGCTTCTTCCGACAGAAAAGCTTCTTGACAGAAATACGTTGCTTGACGGAAATGGCAACTTGACAGAAAATGCTGAAATCGATATTGTTCAGAATGCAGAATGCAAGAAACAAGATTATGCAGAAGTATACAAAAGAAAAGATTAACAACAGTATGTTATCGTGGTTCAGAGCAAATTGCTCCTACATCCACACCGAGGCAAGACTTTCTATCCACTAGATCAAAAAGAATCTGGGTACAAGACTTTCAGGATTGAAAGCTAACTCTCTTCTCAATCCTCACTTGCTCTCTCTTTCTTGATCTCAATGAATCACTCCCTCTCTCTGTTTTCAGTGTATATTTCACTTTCGTCTGTTTCAAGTTTCTCTCAACAATGACTTATATATCTGTACAACCCAAGTCTCTCTCAAGGTAGTTACATAACAGAAAAATAGATCTAACTACCTAACAGACTTAACTACTTTTCAGATATCACATAGTTGGCAAGAAACTCTATGCATAGCCTAACTGACTAACAATTGATGAGCCAACTGACACAATTCTCCACCTTGGATCTTCAATTCACGTACCAGCTAGGTATGCATCCAGTCTTCTTAAAGAGACTTATTTATCACAGGTTCCAATACTTGCCAAATTCATGCAGTGCTGGAATTTGGCCCTTGGAACCACCTTGGTTAACATATCAGCCATATTGTCTTCAGTAGCAACCTTTTTCACTTCAACTATGCCATTTGCAATGATGTCACGAATGTAGTGCATTCTGATGTCAATATGCTTTGTCCTCTCATGGAACATTTGGTTCTTTGAGAGATGTATAGCACTTTGGCTATCACACCATACTGTCATAGGAATTTCCCTCCCTTCCAGTTCTTTTACAAAACCTTTGAGCCATATTGCTTCCTTTATGGCTTCAGTCAAAGCAATATACTCAGATTCAGTGGTAGATAAGGCAACTATTGATTGCAAATTTGCCTTCCAACTTACCACATTTCCATAGAGAGTGAACAGATATCCTGTTAGAGACCTTCTTCTGTCAATATCCCCTGCAAAATCAGCATCACATATCCTGCTGCATTGCTGTTTTTCTGATTTTGATTTTCCAAATATCAATCCAACAGATTTTGTCCCTTTCAAGTATCTAAGAATCCACTTGACTGCCTGCCAATGCTCCTTCCCTGGGTTCCCCATGAATCTGCTGACCATGCTGGCAGCATAGGCGAGATCAGGCCTTGAACATACCATAGCATACATCAAACTCCCTATGGCATTGGAGTAAGGGATGCTATCCATGTACTGCTGGTCTTCATCAGTTTTGGGAGATTGTTCAACTGATAGCTTGAAATGACCAGCTATGGGAGTTGAAACTGCCTTGGCATCTTGCATATTGAACCTTCTAAGCACCTTTTCAGCATACCCTGACTGATGCAAGAAGAGAAGTCTTTCATCTCTCTTTCTCAGGATTTCCATCCCCAAGATCTTTCTTGCTGCACCTAAGTCCTTCATCTCGAATTCAGAACTTAGCAGACCCTTGAGCTTGGTGATTGCCTCTAGATCTTTACTTGCAATGAGCATGTCATCAACATAGAGTAGGAGATATATGTAGTGACCTGAGCTGGCTTTCTTGAAGTAGACACAGCAATCGAAAGAACTTCTGTTGTAGCCATTTGACACTACAAAAGTGTCAAATCTTTTGTACCATTGTCTTGGTGACTGTTTCAGTCCATACAAGGACTTTTTCAGCAGGCATACCATTTGTTCCTTTCCTTCTACGTCATACCCTTCAGGTTGTTTCATGTATATCCTTTCATCCAGCTGACCATGTAAGAAGGCTGTCTTTACATCCATTTTCTCAAGTTCCAAGTTGTAGACTGCAACTAGAGCAAGAATGACTCTAATGCTTGTGTGTTTCACAACCGGGGAAAAAATCTCATTGTAATCAATTCCTTCCCTTTGTGTGAAGCCTTTTGCAACGAGTCTAGCCTTGTATCTACTTCCTTCAACCCCTGGAATTTCTGGTTTTTTCTTAAAAATCCACTTGCAACCTACAATTTTGTGACTTGCAGGTTTTTCGACAAGTTCCCAGGTGTTGTTTTTCATAAGGGAGTTTATCTCATCACCATAGCAGTTTTCCAAAGGTTTTTTATCCGAACTTTCCATTGCCTCCTTGTAGTTAATAGGATCAATTACCCGATCCTCAATTTCTACACTCGGTGCATAAGCAATGAGGTCTGGATAGCCGAGCCTTTGAGGTGGTCTCGATCTCGCCTTCTAGCCCCGTCTCTCACCAGATTATAGGATGACTTTGCTTTGCCGTATGTTGTTCATCGGTTTCAGAGGTGGTCGAGCACTCGTCATCCGTTGTATCTGCAGCACCATGCTCCACCTCCAATTGAACCTTGTTGTCGGGCTCATCTGGTTCCTTAGACATCTCAGCCTTTCCGGCCTGCATCCTCAAGCATGCATTCTTCCTTGAAGACAACATCTCTGCCGATAATGACCTTTCCTCCACCTGGTTTGGTTAACCACACCTTGTAACCCTTTACACCATCGGGACATCCCAAGAAGATTCCCTTCTTTGATCTAGGCTCCAATTTCCTTCATTTACATGGATATAGGTCAGACATCCAAATATTCTCAAGTTGTCATAGGTTGGTGCTCTACCCGTCCACAACTCCTCTCGTGTCTTGAAATCAATAGCACTGAAGGAGACCTATTGATTAGATAGCATGCAAAGTGAACTCGCTTCTCCCCAAAACACCTTGCTTAGGTTGGCATTGGACAACATGCACCTAACCCTCTCCGGAATGGTCATATTCATTCTCTCAAAGAAGACCATTTTGTTGAGGAGTTAGTCTTACTGTTTTGTGCCTAGTTATCCCATTATCCTTGCAAAACTCAGTGAACTCTTCACTTAGATATTCAAGTCCATTGTCAGTTCTAAGTACCTTAACCTTCCTTCCTGTTTGATTCTCAACAAGTGCTTTCCATTGTTTAAAACACTTGAATGCTTGATTCTTGTGTTTCAACAAATACACCCACACTTTTCTTGACCAATCATCTATGAATGTTATGAAATATCTAGCACCACCTAATGAGGGAACCCTTGCTGGTCCCCATATATCAGAATGCACATAATCAACCGAGGCTTTAGTTGTGTGTATGGCAGAAGAAAACTTAACTCTTTTCTCGCTTGCCATAAAGACAAGTTGTTCACAGAATTCTAACCTTTCAAAGTCTCCATTTCCTATTAGACCCTGTTTGTACAATTCTTCCAAGCCTCTTTCACTGACATGAGCTAGTCTGAGGTGCCAAAGCTGTGTGGAATTCAACTTTGAAGCAGAAATCAAACTGGCAGGATTTGATATAGTTGTACCTTGCAATCTGTACAAGCCATTCTTTCTGGTTCCCTTCATCATGACCATTGAGCCTTTGCATATCTTCAGAACACCATCTTCTCCTTTAAATGTACACCCGCTTGATCCAAAGATGCCAAGAGAAAGGAGATTTCTCTTCAGCTCGGGTACATGTCTGACATCTGTGAGCAATTTTGCTGATCCATCACTGAATTTGATCCTGACATTGCCAATTCCAGCTACTTTGCAAGCAACATTGTTCCCCATTAGCACCTTTCCTGCATCGATCCTTTTGTAGGATTCAAACCATTCTTGATTAGGGGTCATGTGGAATGAACATCCTGAGTCAAGAATCCACTCCTCACTACAAGAATCTTCAGTCACTGCCAACACATCTGAGCTCTCATAACCATATGCTACCATAACCATATCATTTGAGTTTTGCTTGCCATTATTCTTCCTTTTCCTCTCAGGACAGTTCTTTCTGAAATGTCCCTCCTTATGGCAGTAGTAACACTCTTTCTTGCCTTTGGATTTGAATCGGTTCCTCCTATTCTTGCCCTTTGTTTCTCTTTTATCAGTTCTGCCTCTGACAAACAGCCCTTCTGCATCTCCACCTTCACCTTTATCATAAGTAATTCTCTTCTTCATTTCTCGAGAATTGAGAGTGGCTTTCACTTCTTCCAAGGTGAGGCTTTCTTTACCAAACATCATTGTGTCAACCAAGTTCTCATAGGAAGGAGGAAGGGAGCACAGCAACATCACATCTTGGTCTTCATCATCAATCTTTACATCAAGATTCTTTAAATCAAGAACTGCCTTGGTGAATTGAGAGACATGTTCTTTGATTGATGATCCTTCCTCCATTTTCAGTTGATGGAGTTTCTTCTTCAAGTAGAGTTTGTTCGTCAATGACTTAGTCATGTATAGGCTTTCAAGCTTGAGCCAAACACCTGCAGCAGTGGACTCATCTGCTATCTCACGAAGAACTTCATCTCCTAAAGAAAGAATGATCAAGCTATGAGCCTTGTTGATCAAATCTTTCTTTTCTTTTTCTGAAAGTGTTTCAGGAAGTTTGTTGATTCCCCCTAAGGCTTCCTCGAGTCCTTGATGGACAAGAAGGGCCTTCATCTTGATCCTCCACAAGTCAAGTCATTCTCCCCATTGAACTTCTCCAAATCGAACTTTGCAGTGCCCATCGCTAAGCAGCCCCGATTCAACGAAGCTCTAGATACCGCTTGTAAAGACAAGAAGTCGAGTTGCTGCTGTCGACAGAAATTGCTTTGTCGACAGAAACGCTTCTTGACGGAAATGCTTTCTTGACAGAAAACGTTTCTTGACAGAAATCGCCTTCTGACAGAAATCTCAACCAGTTGTTATGCCCAACACACTATTCCTCTGGTTTGACAGAAATGCTTCTTCCAACAGAAAAGCTTCTTGACAGAAATGCGTTGCTTGACGGAAATGGCAACTTGACAGAAAATGTTGAAATCGATATTGTTCAGAATGCAGAATGCAAGAAACAAGATTATGCAGAAGTATACAAAAGAAAAGATTAACAACAGTATGTTATCGTGGTTCAGAGCAAATTGCTCCTACATCCACACTGAGGCAAAACTTTCTATCCACTAGATCAAAAAGAATCAGGTACAAGACTTTCAGGATTGAAAGCTAACTCTCTTCTCAATCCTCACTTGCTCTCTCTTTCTTGATCTCAATGAATCACTCCCTCTCTCTGTTTTCAGTGTATATTTCACTTTCGTCTGTTTCAAGTTTCTCTCAACAATGACTTATATATCTGTACAACCCAAGTCTCTCTCAAGGTAGTTACATAACAGAAAAATAGATCTAACTACCTAACAGACTTAACTACTTTTCAGATATCACATAGTTGGCAAGAAACTCTATGCATAGCCTAACTGACTAACAATTGATGAGCCAACTGACACACCTACTAACAATTTAACGGTAATATAAACCATTAGGATTTCTCAATTGAGTGAATTCAATGATCGTATCTCTATATGCATCATCTATATATGTGAATTAATAAATGAGATCTATTAATCTCTATCCAATAGAGACTATCACATATCTATATTGATCTTTCCTGATTACTAATGTCCTATTCTTAATAATCCCATGATCAAGAATATATACGTTAGATTAAATTATAAAATGATTGCCTCTCATTAACATGATATCTATCATGATGACAAGTGTCTAAATTTAATCAAGGACTTTGTCATATCAATTAAATAACCAATTAATGAATATGACAAATAGAATCAAACTTAGTAGAATGTCAAGTTATTTTATCAAAATAAAATCATTACAATGCATTCTAAAAATTACATAATATATTGGATCTAGGGCATACCAATTAACAATCTCCCACTTGCATTAGAGTCAATCTCTCATGTGTTTCATTCCCGATTCCCACTTGTAATTGTCAAACACTTTTAGACCAAGTACTTTAGTGAATGGGTCTACAACATTTTCTTTTCCATCAACCTTTTGAATCTCAATGTCTCCCACTCACACTTGCATATGGTATTTCATTCATCCGCTCTCTCTCTCTCTTTAAAGGTTTTAGGATTATCCTCCCTACTGAGAGAAATTCCTGTACCCATTGGCAGATAGCCACTTTTGGAATTTTCCATGTTATACCTCTTTAAGATAGTGCCAATGTACAAAGATTGTTAGAGACCAAGCAACCTTTTAGATTTATCTCTATAAATCTTTATTCCCAAAAATATAAGTTGCTTCTCCCAAATCTTTGTACTTGTAATGCCAGTACGTCATTTTGTATAAGCAATACGTCATCTACATACAACACTAATTCAAATCAAATCAATTCAGATTCTACTTGCTATAGCAGCATATTGTGATTATGAAATATGGCAAATGGATGTGAAACGACTTTCCTAAATGGTGAGTTCAAAGAGGAAGTGTACATCACACAACCAACCCGATGGTTTCATATCTTTGTGTGATCATGATAAAGTTTGCAAGCTACAATGATCCATTTATGGATTAAAGCCAAGTGTATTTTATTTATTTAGAATAAATAAAATTAATAACTCGCTGACTTGTTCAATATTGTTTCAAATGCTATAAGTCAGTAACAGAAAGAAACAAGATAGATAAGTTCGGTTGATCTGTTGGTTAAAAATATGATAAAGTGATGAAAAAAAGAAAAGAAAGAGGATATGATCAAATCCTAATCCTAGCCAAGGAAGATTCATATTTGATAGGGATAGTAGTTGTTAGTGAGTTCTATAAAAAAGACTTCTAGCTCTACTTGATGAGATACACTTACTACTATCTTTTCTATTCTTTTTCATATCTGAAATCTTGCTTTGATTTTTAGTTCCACTCTTCAAAGGGTTGATAATAGAGATTGGTCTCGGTGTGGATACACGTAGAGTCTTCACACAACTGATGAAGTTTTATGATTCAAGAACTCGGCAATGTCTTTGAAACTTTATTGTTGTAGTATATTTGTTTAACACAAAGTAGATTATTTTTTTTCTAGTTGCATGTGTTACGAACACTGATTTTAACTATCACCAACGATTTTCGTTCAGTGGTACGAAATAGAATTCATACTATTCAGTATTACTCATAATTAAATTTCCATATGAAAGGGTATGATCCTGATCTACTTGGAACTTTAGAAAATTTGAGATAGATACTCGCAGAAAGAAGTTTTACTTATGATCTGACATTCAGAAATCTATAACTACAATTTCAGTCATGGGTCAAAGGATGTGAATTTATGTTCTTCCTCTTTCAAATGATTTGTCATCATTGCAACTTGCCTCATACTTGGCCTATCATGTGGAGAAGAGTTTATGCATTTTAATGCTACCTGCAACAAGTTCATCATCCTCTCTTCAGAAGCACCTTGTAAGATTAGGGACTTGTCAAAAACATCATTAGTCCATTCCTCCGTGACTACTGACTCTACCCATTTCACCAGATCGAATCCATCATTTTTAACTACTTGTCCTGTCAGCAGCTCCAGAAGTATCACACCAAAAGCATATACATCAGCTTTGAACGTGGCTGCATTAATCAGATTTCTGTTTTTGATGCTTTTGTTGTGGGAAATCATCACAGATTGATCTTGAGTTTCAGCCACCATTAGGCCATATTCGCTTATAACTGGATCCATATTGTTGTCAAACAAAATGTTACTTGATTTTAAGTTACCATGTGGTATACCAATTTCATGAAGCTCCTCATGCATATATGCCAAAGCCTCAGCTATGTTAGCAGCAACTTTTAATCTGCTCCTCCATTCAAAAGACTGGCCAACTTTGGAACCTGAGATCAATAAAGGTGAATACAAATATTTAATTTTAGTTTTTGATTGTCATGGGTAGCAAGCCACCTTTTTTCTAGTATAAAAGCACTTCCATATTGTAGAGAATAGTTATGTAGGCATTAGTCAAACTATGCAGACTAAGGTAGCATTTGACATAATGAAACATGTTGTTCATAATAAAATGTTCTACTTTTCAATCTCATGTCATCTTCTGTTCTATTTATAAAATACACGAAAGATAGAATAAAATTCATATGGTCTATTCAAATCTACCGAACGCTACCGAACTTATTACTGATTACTAATGTATGTAATGACACCTTGCTTAACATACAACTTACCATAGAGCAGTGTGAAGAGACTGCCATTCTGCAGAAATTCATAAGCCAGGAGCTTCTCTTGCTGGGTGCAATAATATGCAACAGGTGGCAGCACACGCCGATGCGTCGCTTGGGCTATGAGTTCCATCCTTCTCTCAAAATCTTGCTTTGAAATTCCCCAATCATTGATCCTCTTGACAGCCAACAACACCCCATTGTGAAGCATCACCTTATAGAGGCTCCCATGCTTTCCTCTCCTAACCAATTCAGCAGGAGAACTGAGCAAGTCCTCAAGTTGCAATCCCTTGAGCATTGGACTTGAAAGTACAACAAGAGTTGTTGTAGTCATCCCACTTTCCGAAGATGTCATTGAATACTCTAATCTAATCCCAATGCTGCTCTTAGATCCATTAGAATTGGAAGTTTGAGTAACCTTGTCACCACCACTAGTTTCTTGACTTTCTTCTTCCATTTCCTTCTTTTCAGCATCTAATGTTTCTTTTCTAGTCTTGAATTTACTTACCAATTTGAAAGTGATGAAAAGCAGGACAGAAATAGCAAGAATTAAGTAACCTGAGTAAATGGACAAACCTTTACCAAAAGAACTCTTTTTGCCTTTCTTCTCATATGGCTTTGAATGAGGTAGAGGAGGTGGACATGCATTTGGAAGTGGCTTTCCACATAAATTAGGATTACTAGAAAAGCTTTCTACATTGAATTTGCCACCAACATCAGGAATTTGACCTTGTAAATTATTGTTGGAGACATTAAAAGCATTAAGGTTGGAGAAATCAAACTCCGGAATCGCCCCGGTGAAGTTGTTGTTATCAGCAAGAAAAGATATCAAACCTGAAACACGAGCCATATGAGGAAGCTCACCAGTGAAGAAGTTATCCGAAATATGAAGGCGCTTCAAGTTACTTAACTCAGCAATAGAAATAGGAAGCTCTCCAGAGAATTTATTCCCACTTAAAAACAAGTGAGTCAAGGACTTGCACTTTCCTATATCCTCTGATATCAAACCATGTAAAGTGTTGTTCCTAAGGCTAAGGATTTGAAGAGATTTTGCTATGCAAAGAGAACTAGCATCTAAAACCCCTCTTAAACTGGAATTCTCAAGTGTTATACTCTTAATGTAGTGATTGTTTGAGTAGCATCTCACTCCATGCCACTTATCAATGCAGGGATCAGATGTAAGGTTCCAACCCCACATAGCATCTCTTTGTGTATTATTCTTCCCTGGTGCAAGATTTTCCATGAATGTGACTAGGGCCTGCTTAACCACATCTTCCTCTGAATTAGCCATTAGAAAAAACAAAAAGATGAAAGTGAAGAGTACCCATATGGGTTTTTTTAGAGTTAGACCCATATTTGCAAGAGGTGTATTGGGTTCCCCTTCACTTGTGGTGGCTCTATGTTTTGGTTTCAGTGTCTTTGCAGTGTGTCGGATGATCAAAATAGTGAAATTAGCTTAAGAATGATCGATAAAGGTCAATGTTACTTAGACCTTTAAGGCATTAACACTTCATTGCTAAATGGTTGATATAGCAAGTAGCAATAATAATCTTGCGTAATATTGTGGATGTCGTTGACAATGGGAAGCTCTGGAAAGGAGCCAAAGGGCAGAAAGTAACAATAGTAGCTTTGGTTGCCGGCATTTTGAAATGGTCAGTGTCATACGGTGACTGTCTATATTACACGTCTTTCTTTCTCTCGAGCGTGGATTTGGTGTCTTTGAAAATTAGTGTCTAGGCAAAAATGAGATGAGAGAGACAAAAAAAAATGTAGGGAAGAAATGATAGAGAAAATAAGAGATGAAAGAGATAGAGAGAAATGTATCAAAGACACCAAATCCAAAGACACCAAATCTATTTTCCTTTCTCAATCAGCTTCTCTCCCCTCGTTAACTCAGAGATAGAGTTGAGACTTTGTGAGAGGGTCTTAACATTTTTTATTCTTTTCATTATATAAAGCTATAGATTCTTCAAAAGTAAATTTATATGATTGGTTGGTGAGTATAGATTCTTCAAAAGTAAATTTATATGATTGGTTGGTGAGTATAAATGTAATCACTTAATAAGTTAAGAGGTTTGCTAAACTGACACGGTTTTTATGACACCGTATCGACACTTCTATAGTGTATATATGTTGTATGTCGTTGGATCTATAATTCTTCTTGATCTATCCATAAATTTAATTTTTCAATTATGATTTTTATCAAATCTATTCTTCTGTCATATTCTTTGCAATCACAATATTCACAATGATATTCCATGTGTTTATTACATGTATCAGTTGCTTCATCTTTTAATTCTCGTATTAATTCCTTTAGTCTATTTTGATTTGTTAGATCTATCATACTTAGATTGTGAACAAATTTTTCTATGTTTCGAGAACCCATTAGTAATTAGCTAGTACTTAGCTCTGATACCAATTCGGTATCACTATATTTTTTCCCAGGTAGTGGTAGTAATTATACATAATTTGGGTAATTTTTATGCATAATTTGAGTTACAAGTAGTTCATATCCATAGTCCATTATAGATTCATCTATTTCCAATATTTCTTTGATTAATTGGTCCCGTTCTTCCTTGCAAAAAGCTAATTGTACTCTATGTACTATTTGTTTTAAATAAAGTTCTTCCTGCCAGTGTTGGTGTTTTAATTTGTTAATTATTATTTGCTTACAATCTATGGGTATTTTCATCATCAAAATACTTAATATTTCTTGATCTATTTTAATCATCTAATAAGTCCCAATCTTCATATATATCGGATACTGATAGTCTATCATATTCAAAAGATAATCATATTTCTTCCATATAGTTCCATTCTATATCTAAGGAAACAGTTGCAAGATAATAGTCTTCTTGTCTAAATTGGGCTTTTATCTTTTCAATTATTAATTGTTTGCAGTCAATCGGTAGATCCATTACTAGTACACTTATTATTTCGTTTTCTGTTTGATTGTCAAACTCAAAGTATATTTCCATTATTTCATGCAATATCCTTAAAATCTGGTACTGTTATTTTAAAATAACTAGTAGATGGTTGATTAGATCTTTTCGAAATCATTTCTTCTATTTTTTCTATTATCTGTTCTTTGTATTTTTCTCTTTTATTTCTTATATTATTAAGCTCTTTTTCTTTTTCTATAATATGACCTTCTATTTGTTTTCGATTTTTATTTTCCTTATCTTTTTTAAGATGATTATCATAGATATTCATAAAGTCTTTTATATTCTTTTTATCTTAATTTATTTTATTATAAGATTTTTCATAAATATTTCTTAATTCTTTTTCCTTGTTCATATTCTATTTCTTAGGTATTGGGCTAAGTCTCTGACTTGATTTGATAATTTGTTTATATTTTCATCTTTATTTTCTTCTGTTTCAGAGAAAGTAATTGGTTTAGGGAGCTGCCTAAAACTCAGAGATTTTGGGTTTCTTATAGAAATTCCTAATTCAGTTAAGTCATTTCGTTTAGGATAGTAAATCTTTCCTATTTCTTCAAACAGTCTTGGTATATCTATTCTGTCATTATTTCTAAAAGTAATGATATGATGTGAATTTGTTAGTTCATAATTGACACAATAAGTAATTGAGAAAATCTTATCTCCTGGTCTCATTAAATTATTTCTTAAAATCTATGTTCCATAGTTAAAGATTGATCTAATCTTTGAGTATCTAATGGTATTCCAATATTTGGATGTATTTCGAATTTTAACTTAACATAAGCTAAGTTTCCTTCGATTACTCCTAATATTTTATCATTTGGATCTGTTATTCTATCATCCTTTAAAACTAATTCTATTGGTGAATCTATTCCATCTTGAAAGGTTGCCTTAATTAAGACTTGTATTGCTCCTATATGAATATAACCTATTTTCTTTCTATGTGATTCCCTTTTTAAAGTCCTTTTTAATTCAATTAATTTTTTCTTATTCAATAATTGTATACAGGTGTTTCCTTGTGTTTCAGCTATATCTATTGGTGTTTCATTAATTATCTTCCCATAATATATTATATTTTCTTTCTGGTTAAATCGTTTCATTATACCTCCTAGTTTTTTCATGTTTGCATCTTTAGATAAATTCAAATCTTCTTTCTGAATCTTTTGGAAAAGTTTTGGATCTATTAAAATACTTCCTTCATAGTTTCCGTCTTCTTCAGTAATTTGTAAATGCTCTATATCAGTTTTATCAATTATTTCCTTTTCTATTTCAGACATAATTAATTTCTAGTATAAACTAAATAAAACTAAATAGTTTATGAGTCATACCTGATCTAGGTTTTTGAAGTGATTCTGGGTTCTTTGGTCCACCGCAGCTTCCGTCTAAGTCAAGTTGGAATTTCAACGAGTAGTTGGAAGTAATGAAAGTAAAGTAGTGACGAAGTAGAGGAATATATGAAAATAGTGTTTATTTATAATCAGTAGTGAAGTACATAGAACTAGGTGAATCCACACTCAAGGATTCGCTAAGCATAGCTTAGAACTTCTCAGAGAGAAGAGGTGAGAGTTGAAATATTCTTCATTCTCTGATTTGCCTCGGTATAGGAGGTCTTATTTATACATGAAGAAGGGCTAAGTAATTTACAAGAGAGTCCTTCTATGATTACAATCTATCAGACATTCAATAATTCATGATGATGTCATTGCTTACATCATTCCCTTAATAATGCGTGATGACGTCAGTGCTTACATCATTCTTCAATAATGGCTTTGTCTGAATCCTTATCATCTTGCCGACAGTCTTTTTGCTTTACGCATCTTTCACATGCGTGGTTGCCATTCTCCTTAATCATTGAGCACAACAAGTCAAGGACAGCTGGTTGGTAATTCATCGAAAGTCCTTGTAACGTGTAGAAGGGTAATTCAAAGTTTGTCAGTAGTGCTAGATCCCTTTCTCTAATCAATTTTCCACTAGTCTTGCTGAGTAGCAGAGTGTGTGGACCTTTGTACATAGCTTTAATAAAAGAATCTTTACCAATAATTTGACACTGAGTAAAGATGCTTGCCAGTTGATTAGCTAGGATTGTGACAATATTTTCTTCATCATAAGTTTCTCCAGTAGGTTCGTCTCTCATAGAGAAACTATTATTACTTACTCCAATGAAGATTAAATTATTTGTGGGTTGTTTAGTTGCGAAGTCTGGGTAGGTTGAATAGAACTTCAAGAAGATAGTTCTATCTTTTGCAACATTTCTTTGATAGTTCTGGATGGCTTCCTTCAAACTATATGGAAATAATTTGATTTCTTACAAGTCTTGACTGAGGTAGAGACATTCAATAAGTCCAAACTGGAACATATTAAATGTAAGAATCGATGTTGCTCCGGGAGTAATTATGGCCTTAACTCCGAAAATATTTCGGTTAACCATGTAAAAACAATTAATTTTTTCCTTTTCGGACCAGTTGGTTAGTCTTTTTAAGTTTTCATAAAATTTTTCTTTGGAAAACTGGATTTGTAGTTCATGGTATTTTCTTGAAGGGATCTGGTAGTCATCAATGGAGGAAGGAACTCTTCCGAGTATCCTTAATGAAGTTTTTTGGGCTGGTGGAGTCTTTATGGTATCGGAGAAAGTCCTTGGGCCAAGATAAACTTCTTTGCCCTTGTCATGTTCTTTCTGATAGTCTATCAAAGCCTTTTCAGCTTCTTCCTTTGTACGAAATCCTTTGTGATGAACTCCGGAAATTCCAATGCAGTGAGGGGCTGCTTTATGCCATTCATTATAAACACCTGGGTGTGGTCCATTGAAGATAGTGTACCATTTTTCATTAGTGCTTTCTTGTACTTGTTGTTTTATATTTTTCATAGGATCTTCTTTGATAGATTCTCCTTTGGCTTGTAATTGAAACTCCAGTACTTCAATATTTGCTTTGATCAAGTCTAGCTCCATTATTTTCTGTTTTTCAAGCATTCTTTGATATTGAATCTGCTTCTTTATGTCTTCAGTTGTTTGCTGCTCCATTCTCTTGATAAAATATCTATAAGAACATTTTTATCTCCCTTAATATGAGAGATTGAGTAATTGTATTCGGCAAGCTTCATTTGCCATCTAATCAATCGCCCTTGTTTGTAAGTTCCTTTATGATTTAAGTTCTTAAAACCTGCAACATAAGTGGAATCGGTTCGGACAATGAAGTCCTTATCCAGTATATAAATCCGATGTTTTTCCAACATACGGATCAAATTCAATGTCTCTTTTTCATGAGTGGGATAATTAATCTCACTATCTGAAAAAGTTCCTGACATATATCGGCACAATAATTCATTTTTGTATCCAGGGGGTTTTGCTTTCATAACACCTCCCCAACAGTCATTTGAGGCATCAGTCTCAATAAGTATTATATCGTCATCCGATGGATGATGTAGCTCAGGAAGATCCCGGCATAAGTCTTTCATTTTTATAATTAGTCTATCGTCTTCATCAGTCCATGTCCAAGGGACATCTTTCTTCAGCTTTTGTTGGAGTATTCTTCTTTCTGCTGCAAGATTCCTGATGAAACCTTCATTTGAAATATATGTTAATAGTCCAAGAAATCTTTGTAAATCCTTTTTATCCTTTAATGTTGTTGGGAAATTTTAAAGTTTTTCTAATACATGTCGTTGCATTATTATTTTCCCTTTTTCGATTTCTAATCCTAAATAATTGATTATATTTTGGGCTAGAACAGCTTTCTTCTTGCTTAGGACTATTCTGTGTTCGTAACATTTGTTAAGAACGAGTTCTATCCCTTTAAAGTGATCATCTAATCCTTTATTTGAAAAGATTAATATATCGTCAATATAAATAAGACAAAAGTCTTTAAATTCCTTGAGGATTGAATCTATTCTTCGCTGGAAGATTCCAGGTGATTGCTTTAATCCCATTGGGAGTACATTCCGTTCATATTGACCTTGAGGACAACTGAATGCTGTTAGTGCTTTTGATTCTTCGGTTAACCTTATTTGGTAAAAGCCTGATTTGCAATCAAAGGTGCTAAACCAATCCATGTTTCTAATCCTTTCGACAATTAAGTCTTTTCTTGGAAGAAAATAGGCATCTCCTTCCATGGCATCATTAATTTGTTTATAATTAATTACCATCCTTCTTTTTCCTCGTTTTATTTCATTATGGTTTTCTACATAAAAGGCTGGTGCAGAGTGTTTACTATTTGATGGTCTGATTAATCCTTTTTTACACATTTCTTCAATGTCTTTTGCAAATTCATCTCTATCAATTTTTGTATAAATCATTGGTTTACATTTTACTTCTTTTGTAGGGTCTTTTAATTTTAGTTCGACTAATTCAGTATTTTTGTTTATTTTTGGATCTAAAGGGTTTTCGCTACAAACCTTATCCAAAAGTTCTTCTATATGAGCTGGAATTATCCTATTTGGTTCTAAATTTATAAGTGCATGACGAATTTTTGAGCAAATTAAACTAATAATCTCACCACGTTTCAGCTGTTGAAACTTTGATGAATAAGTGCATTTAGAAAAATGAATAATTGGTATTTTTAGAATTTCTCCTTTCTGCTTCTGATAAATATATGGTGTTTTCAGAGTAATATATTTTAGATGTTGGCAAAATGGTCCATAAAGTCTTAAGAAATTATTTCCAATAATTATATCTATTCCAGTTTCTTGTTTATATATTGTTGGAACAATAAATATTTTTTCTTGTATGACCAAAGTAATTCTTTTTGCTATCCAATACAGAGGATGTATTGATCCATCTGCAATCTGTATTTTTAGTGGCTTTTCTAGTCTTTCCCAACTATCTATAAGGGCTTCTGTTGCAAGGCATAGACTTGCTCCGGTATCTATATAAGCTTATGTTTCTTTATTACCTTTTTCTATCAATATTTTTATATATGTATTATTCGGATTCTCTTTCTTCTGAAGATAATTCATCTTCTGAATATTCATATATACTTACATCCGAATTACTTAGTTCCTCTTCTAGTGGTTCAAGTTCATATATCGGGAAAACTTGTTTTAGTAATTTTGATTTTTCTTTAAAATCTGTTTTCTTTCTTTGAGGGCATTCATTGGCATAATGTCCTTCGACATTACATATCCAACAAACACATTTCTTTTTCCCCTTCGGGCAGTATTTTCTTGGTGTCATTTTCTTTTTCCTAAAATAATTCTTTTTATTATTTTTGTAATAATTCTTTTTTCTAGGATAAATTTTTCGTAAGTTTGATTTCTTGTAATTTTTTCTTTTTCTTCTTATTGTTTTATCACAACAATATTTTCCTGATTTTTCTATCTCTGGGATGTCACAGTAAATGACAGTACTTCCTCTATTCAATTGTCTAATTGTTTCTCTATTCAAACATCGTTCTCTTAATTCTTGGTATAAGAGCTTAATAACTCCTCCTAAAGTATTTGCAGTTTCTTCTGGCCTTAATTCCCATAATCTCTATTGATCTTTGAATTAAGTGGATATGGTAATTTATCTATAAAGATATTTTTATATATTTCTTTAGTCTCTTCATCCAATTGATAATAGTATTTTTGATATTCACAGATGAAACTTTCAATCTGGCACATATCACAAATCTGCATTCTATTTAAATGTGATTTAGCATTTTCAAGTAGAGTTTTGTTTGTCTTTTCCCTTTGTTCCATTAGATTATATCCTAAGAATTCTTGTTGTATTAATGTCATTATTAATTCAACATAATCTGAGCTATTATCTACCATTCTTCCAAATCTAATCCATTCTTCATCCTTAATTCCTACTAAAAACTTTTGTACATTTCCCGATGTTTTAAATGTTACAAAATTCTTGGTTTCTACAAAGTTTAATTGTTTAAATTTTTCATCAGTCAAGATTATTAATATTATTTCATTAGTCCATTTTAATAATACTTCTTCTTTATTTCTTATACAATAAAGGTCTAGAATATTTCCTGTATTATTATATCGAGGTTTAAATTCTTCTTGAATTTTTGTCCATTTATTATTATTTTTTCTTGCGTATCCTCGATTATACATAGTCTCTTCTTCATATTTATCCCACGCTCCTTCGGGTGTATATTTATATTCTTCCCATTTTCTTTTAGGGCTTTTTCCACTATATTCTCTTTTTTCCATTCTTATATGGTTTTCTTCAGATTCTGAAGATGAACTATAGTTTAGGATTATTTCATCATTTTCTATATCTTTTTTATCGATCTTTTCAATTTTGTGTATTTTATCATTTTCTTCTTCAACTATTTTTAGTTGCTCTAGTAATTGTTGAATTTCTTCTAAATCATTTGATTTTCTTAATGTTTCCATGTATTCATCTTTTATCCTCTCCATGAAGATGCAGGTGTAGGTATTCTTGATGATTCTTGATCTAATTCTTTTTTAATTATTATTTTATTATAATCCTTTGTTTTCAGAATTTCTTCTAGTTCTATTTTTGTTATACATCTATTATTTTTTTCGTAATTTAAAAGATTCTTTAGTTGTTCTAGAATAATTTTTATTCTAATGATGTCTTCACTTTCATCTATTTCTTTTCCTTTGCTAATATTATTTAATGTTTCTTTAATATTGTCTATTTCATTTTGTCCTTTTTGTATTATATTGCAAGTATAATTTGCAATTTTTTCTGTATTTTCTATTAATCGAATAATGTTTCTATTTATTTCTTTCATTAGTTTTTCTAATTCTTTGAATCCTGATTCTATTTCTTCGGATAATCCCATTATCCTATACAATTTTCTAATTCTTGTTTTAATTTTCTTATTCTTTTTCTAACCAATTCTTGGTGGAAAATAATATATTCATTTTGTTCTAATGTTTCTAGTATTTTTAAATATTTTCTTAGCTCGTAAATGTCTTGTTTTAATGTTAACATTCTATCCATTCTTAGAATAATATTTTTCGTAATAGTGTTATACTATATACGATGTCAAGTGTCAAAATAATGTGTTCGTTTAGCCTTTCCGATAAGTTAATAGGTGTAATACGGCCGGTTCCATTTCCTTCAAAATTTTGTGGAGGATGATTCTCCACGGTTTGCAGTCAGCCCAGCCCGCATTTTAGTTGGGCTAATCGAACTTGCCCATTTTGACACCTCTATCAGTGAGTAGATGCTTGCTATAGTTTTAGGACCCGTTTGGTGGTCAGGATAAGAGAGACATGATAGGATAAGCTATCATATCCTGTCTGAAACTGTTGTTTGACGAGCCAGCAGGATAGGATAAGTCAATCCTGTCACTTATCCTATCCTGTCAATCTAGTTAAAATTCTATCCTGAGGGGAGGGCTGGGTTAGAACTCAACAGGATAGGATAATGTGATTTTTTTTTTCCGGTAACGAGTAGGATAGGGTGATTTAAAGTATAATAAAATATAAAAATATAAAATATATAAAATAATTAAAGTATAATAAAATAATAATTTAAAGTATAATAAAATTTAACATGATTACCAAAAAAAGGTATAATAAAATATAAAATATTTAAAATTATAAAAATATCAATAATCAATTCTAAAATTTATTTTTATTTTATCACAATGCTAAGTTTGTTATTTTATATTATTTTTAAAAACTGTAAAATATAAAAAATTATTCTAATAATTTAACTATATGTAAAGTAAAAACAAAAAATGAATATTTTAAAATATAAAAAAATAATTTTAGTTAGACAATATTTAAAAAATTTAAAACATTATATGTAATTTTATCACAAGGATAATTTTGTTTTTTTTATATAAATTTAAATAATGAAAATTATAAAAAAAAAGTAAATATAATAAAAGATGAAAACATTTAGAATAAAAACGAAAAATTTTAAAATTCATACTTAAATTATAATGTTATCCAGTTGGTTATCTGGTTGACACCAAACGTCGGATAGGATAACAGATTATCATGCTCATATCATATCCTACTCCTATCTTGTTCTCTTATCATATCCGCCCTTATACAATCCTGAACACCAAAGAGTCATTAGTATTCATAAGCACTTGCTTGCGTGCTATTCACAATTGCACTTCATATGACTTTCTTGGTCTTAATTTGATCTTGTTGTTTTTCATAACTTGATCTTCTTCTCATTCTATTGATGGTTGACTTAATGGTTCAAACAATACTGAGAATTTTTGGACGCCTGATAATAACTTTCTTCATTCTTCAAAGAGTTGCGTAGACAATTGTGACTTCTTCATTTCAGCACTGCATCTTTACTTTGACTACATGTAAGGAGCTCATGATATGCGTAGAGATATATTCGAGTAAGTCCATGCCTCATTTAGATTGATCTTGGATGCTTTAGAATATCCTTTCTTCAGACAATAGATCATAAAACATTTATACATTCAAAACTTTTATGAACTTGACTGCCTTAGATGTATATATTATGATCTTCAGCAACTTGATCTTTAGATTTCAGACTGCTTCACGTTGATCTCATAAGTTAGTTAGATCATTAACTCGGTAAACAATTGATCAATTGTTTCTTCAATCAGCAATTTAATGGATGCTTGAAACTTCGAACGCTTAAACTTGATTACATACTTTGAGATGCTTAGGTCTTAGTCTTTGGACGCTTCAAAGGTCTTATCTTTATTTCTTCTTTTGACTTGTTTCATTTTGTTTAGAAGGAAAAGTAAGGGGAAATTGAGGTTTATGAGAATGTTTTCCTTGTTTGTGAGTTTAAAAATTTGGAGGAGAAGTTTTTGAGGATTTTAGAAAACCCCCAAATCCCTTCTCAACTCATTTTTTTGTTTACCCCAATTTGGGTTTTTTTGGGAATAATAATTAATTTTTTAGAGAAAAAGGAATAAAAAAAATTTGGATTAATATTTTTTTTGAAATGTGCATTAATATTATTTAAAAAATATTACTTATGATAATTTTCTAAAATAAGGGTAACATTGTAAAAGTATGTTATAAACCCTCCATTTACTTTCCCTCATACAATATGCACTCACAAACAAGGGGAGGGATAACACTCCTTCTCATCCCCTCCCTCTTCTTTCCTTCCCCTTCCTTCCCCTCCAAACTCACAAACAAAGCCTTAAAGATTCATGAGTAGGTTAGTTCTTCTAAGCAATTTGCACACTCAAATAGACCATCAACAATATGCATATGGTTCATTTAAATCATTCATCACATGTTTGGATTCATCATAACAAAAGGGTTAGACGCATAGCACTACTAGCAAACGCTTAGAGACCTAACCATATTTATGATTTTAGGTTTTGACAATTTTTTTTCCTTTGATTTCATGCTATTTTAGATTTTGGTCTCTTTAGTTTTGCCAATTCAAATTTTAGTCCCTCGATGATCGATATCTTAATAATTTGAAACTATGAACACCAATTCTTAATAAAATAATGATCAACACCATAATAAGAAAAATTTATAGGGACTAAAAATCCGAATGAATACAAATCATACGGACTAATAATACCATAATAGTATGGACCAAAATAAAAAAATAAAAACATATAGATTAAAATAAAAAAGATCCAAATATGGGATCAAAAGTTTATTTAAACCATAATTTTAAATATCTACATTCCTATTTTCTTTCTCTGATTTACAAAAGTTTCTATTTGGCCACAACAAACATGAGATTCATATCAAGTGAAAAACTACCATATGGAATTCACTTCATAGTTTGTCGTCTATAATTTGGAGTGCATCACATAGAAGGACGATATAGAAAGAAAAAGGAGGTAACATTTATGATGTAAAGAGAATAAAAAAAAAAATTTAGACCAAATTGAAACTTTCGTAAAATGAGTAAAGTAAATAAAGGTCACTGAATTTACATATTTCTCATGATTCTACCAAATTATTTTAAAATGGTTATATCACAATAAAAAAATTCATAAAAGTGATAAATATTTTACTTTATGTGAAATACACTATATACAAATATAGCATAACCAACAGAAGACAAGTGCTAAATATACATCCCGCGGTTGTGAATTTCTCTTACACCAAATAATATATTAAATATACTCTATTTCTCAGCCTTTTTTCTTTTCTCATACTCTTTCTCACATCTTTCTCTCTACTCATTTTCTTCTCACAACCAAACAAAGTATTAATGTCAATGTTCCAAAAGTCAAGACAATCAACCAATCCAACCAACTCTCCTTTTACTTTTCTAAGAGCATTACTAGACATTATTGAATGGATATTTTAATTGTCGAAAAAAAAAGTAGAGTTTGTTTCCTCACTCACATATATTCGAAATTGAAAAAATTATTTAGATTTGTAGTAGGAAGCGACGACCTATTTCTTCACGGTGAACAAATTACTATCCTAGGTTGTTATGGCCTATGGAACTTTATGGACCAGTGGCTGGATATTATGGGTTTTGGAAACAAATGGAGAGGTTAGATCATGAAATGCCTATCCATAGCATCTATATCCATTTTAGTGAATGGCTGCCAGCTGCACCATTTAAGATGGAAAGGGTGCTTAGGCAGGGAGACTCATTGTCTCCATTCCTCTTTGTTTTGGTCGTTGAAGTGTTCAATCAATTAATGAGAAAAGCAATACAGAAAGGGTTTTTTCGAGGGTTGGAGGTAGGATCCCAAGAGATAAAAATCTCTCATCTACAGTTTGCGAGGATACACTGATTTTTTTGCCCAGCTAGAAGTCAGTATATTGTCAACTTAAGGAGGATCCTAGAGTGTTTTCATCTGTTGTCTGGACTGAGAATTAACTTCTCAAAATATGGTTTAATTATTTTAGGAAAAGAAAAAGCATGGGGGGAACAAATAGCCCAAAGAATGGGCTGCCAAGTAGTTGATCTGGCCATAGTGTACTTAGGAATTCCTTTGGGAGTTGATCCCAAAAAGATATCTACTTGGAACCCAGTTTTGAATCGGATACAAAAGAAGCTTGCAATGTGGAAAACTAAACTGCTGTCTAGAGCAGGGAGGCTTGTACTGATTAAATCAATGCTAAATAGTACACCTTTCTACTTTATGAGTCTTTTTCAAGTCCCTAAAAATGTTGTAAAGCAAATAATAAAGATTCAAAGAGATTTTTTTTTTTGGAAAGGGGCTGGGAATTGAAGAGGGCTGTCGTTGGTGAAATGGGAAGTTATTCAGAACCCAAAAAAGTTGGGTGGGTTAGGGGTTGATGATATCACCATAAAAAATGCAGCTCTACTCTTTAAATGGTGGTGGAGATTTTCGATGGAAGGGAATCCATTGTGGAAGAAGGTGTTTGCTCTATACACAGCCTAGAAGCTAAAATATTAACCAAAGTTAACACAAGAAGGGGGATCGAATTATGTTTACCAACTTTTTCGGAGACTTTGAAAAAAAAAAAATCACAAGCACATCAAGCAAAAATAAAGCTACAGAAAATTAGACGGATGACTCGTCTAATTTTAAGACAGAACACACGAGCATACAGAGAAGATTAAAACAGAGTTTGATATTCACAATATTAACTCCCCAAGTTAAAAGCTTAAACAAATAACTCTTAAACAAATTAAAGAGATAAGGGAAGAGGAATATCACTCAAGAGTTTTATATTGGTTCACCCTAAAATCCATAGGACTACGTCCAGTTCTTGGCAGAACCAAGTTTCCACTATAACTGATCAGATTACAGCACAAGTATTCTTTGCACACCTAGCCTCTCCAAGCTCAACACTCAAACAAGTATTATTATCTCACCTAGCCTCTTCAGGCTCAACACAGTAAGGAGTAAAGGTTTTGTGTAATTAATACAACTTGCAAATCTTTCATACAACACTTAGAGAGTGAAATAAATATGCAGGAATGAAAGACTGCGAATTAATATCAAATGATTGAAGAGCTATTCAATGAAGGAATGAAGAAGTAAATGAAGAGAGTAAATACTTCTTGAGTATTTGCACAGAGCTCTTAGTGTTGTTCTACTTCTTGTCTTCATCTTCATGGTTTGGTCTATATAAAGACCCAAATCAATTTGATCCGTTAGGTACAGCTTCAGAATGTGTGCTCCTTTGATTTTGAGCTTCTGGGATGCCATTAATGCCAAAGAGTCGTTCTGTGTAAGCATTAAATGTTCAAGGACGTTGAGCTCTGATAAGGCAAACCAAGAGAAAACTTTGTTCTGAGCAGATGTTGTTTCAAAGTTTGCAGCAGCAGACTTCTTGTACTTCCCAGAGAGCTTTCCTCTTTCTGTGCAACACTCAGTTCACTTTCTGGTAATCACTTTTACTTTGTACTAAAACAGCTAAAAGGTTACTGTCGTGGTACAGAGGTTGCGTGTTTATTCCTTAAAAACTTGAAACAATAATTTCTTTATTCTTTATCCTTGGTGCTATTGTCCAGAGGTCTTCGATATCCTTAAGGAATGCATCTTTTTCAAATAAGGTTGACTTGGACTTCCTTCCGACAGTCTGACACTTTAACTAGTGTAGCAGTGTTTGAAAATTAGACGGGTGTTGTGCAGTCCAAAATTAGACGAGTGATGTGAGCCAAAACTTAGATGGGTGAGCAAGTCATTTTTAGACGGGTGATCCACTGAAGCTTCTTTAGACTTATGATTCTTGCCACGTCATCAACTAGATTAGAACCTTGATTGAGAGTTGACTTGGTCTATGCCTGAGTTGACAATTTTTCAGATGGGTGGTTTTTAGACGAGACTAAAAACTATGTTGTACTGAAATTTAGACGGGTCATATTTTAGACGAGTGACCTTAAGTCTATTTTCCTGCACACTTAACAGACTTATCAGCAATTTCATATGGTTCAATATTACCATACTTAATCTATTTGGAATCATCAAAACTTAGAGAATTTACACATTGACTGTGTTCCAGACTTATGAGGTCTCAACATTCTCCCCCTTCTTGATGATGACAAATAATTTTCTGATTTTATTGAACATCAAAAAGTAGTTGCAGAAATTTACAATCAGATATAAGTAAGAAAATATGCTATGCACCCCCTTAGTTTATGCATCAGATATACACAAGTATCAGAGAGATAAAAAATATCAGAGCATCAATTTTTAGAGCAGATTAGCATGAAGTCAAGTTATATTAACCATGTTAAGTTATAATTTATGTTACTATTAATTATTTCCTCCCCTTTTTGGTATCAATAAAAAAGATATAACAAATAAATAAAAATAAAAAAAGAGAACCAAAAGTGATACCAAAAATTCATCTTATTTCATGAAGAGTCAAAAGGATTACAAGAGATAGGGACATCACTAACAGTATATTGCATGACTCAGAAGAAACAGAAACCAAGTCATATGACCTATGAACTAGGACCTCCTTGACTTTTAAAGAAAGCTTCCATCATCCTTTGCATGGCTACTTGCTGAGCTAACATCTGGGTCTCAAATGAAGCTTGTTGTTCCAAAGCTGCATCCTGCTTCTGAATAACAATTTGCAGACTTGAGGCCATTTCATCAAGCCTTTGATTAGCGGTAGGGTCATATGCAACCACTGGAGTAGTAGAGTCGGATGTAGCCAGGGTAGTTACAGATGCAGAAGGAGGAAGGCTAGGAGGAAGCTCTTCAACTGAAATTTCATCCTCAGACTGAGGGTCTAGAAAAACACCAGTTGAGAGTGTTGTGACAAAATCATTATTTGGGTAGAAAGTCTCCAGGAACCCGTGGATCCTTTCATGATGAAGGGGTGACTCAACAACAGAAAGAATAAATTCATAAGATCCCTAATGAGATTTATGGGCGTGATTGGGGTAGTTGCAGGGAAATTTAGAAGAAAGAAAAGGAATATCATAAAGAAAGGAGGTAAAGTATAAATGGAGGGGGCAAAGGGATAAAGTGCAAAAGCTTGGATAACTCTAGTAGGGATGGTTTTCTTTTATTCTTCTGATAGCCCAGATTTGGAGCCACATCTATAGTAGATGTCTCTGACTTTCAGAAACTCGTGGGAAGTTGCAGTGATGACCAGCCTTCTTCTGAATTTACACGTATTATCTTTCAGCTTGATAAGGCAGAATTTCTAATCAAGAGACAAGTTATTGACCTTCTAGTTGCCTTTGAGAGACATAGAGCCGGGCATCACCCTGATCTCTGTAGAAGGTTTCGTGAAGACATGGGGATTAGGAATCCACCTTCCTGAAGTCTTCTGCTTCCTGGCCAGCTTCATAAGCTGCCTTTCTGCTTCCAGTAAGCCAATGAAATCCAGATCTTTGCCAAACAGAAGAGCTGAAGAGGACTCATCTGAGACTGAGAAAGAAGTGGTTCTGGAAGATAAGTTATATGGAGGTAGAGTGGCCATTGGGAGTGGGTTGTGTCTGGTTTCAGAGAGAAGATCAGGGAAGATCTTTCTCAACAGGACTTGGCATTGGTTTCTGATATGGTCAGGTGTTAGTGGTCTAGGTGGAGGTGGAGGTGTGGTAGGGTTGTCAAAGTAGGGAAAGTCATTGAGATCATCAAGATTAGTCTCAGAGGGGTGAGAAGAGTGTGGTGTGGAAGGTTTAGACAAGTGAGGTTTAGTTTCAGACACTTTTGGTTCTAAAACAATAGGGTGAGGTTCAGAAATTTGTGGTTCGGAAATAGGATTGGGTGTGGTTTCATTAATAGGTGATGGCATTAGGGGTGTTGGTTGTCTATCAGTTAATATATGTGGTGAAGTTGGGATTCTTGGTGAAGTAGGTGGAGGTGTGGGAGTTTTCTGGTGTGGTGAATAGATAGGGGTTTTTTGTTTTGGTTGTGGTGAGGGTGTTTTAGCTTGGTTTGGTGATGGATGTGAAGGAGATGATGGAGTAGTTGGAAGCAAAACCAATTTCCTCTTGATTGTAGGAGGTTGTTGTAGAAGCTCAGAAGCCTTTCTTTTTAGGACAATGGTCCTCTTTTTCTTAGGGATCACAGTCTCATCAGCATGAGACTCCCCCTCAGCTTGAACAACTCTTTTCCTTTTGAAAACCTTTGTGATACTGGGAACACTTGGGACAGAAGCATATGCAACATGTACACCAGTAGCAACTGGTTCAACAACCACAGCAGGTTCAACACCAGTTTGAACAGAAGGTTTAGGAATCCTATTCCTTCTCAGCAATTGAGGCATTTCTTCCTCAACTGGTTCAACAAAGGGCTTAGCCTTGACACCAGGAATGTTGAGTTCCTCTTCCACTTGAACAGTTCCAGCATGGACTGATGATGAGGCTTGAGTAGTGGGTTCAGTAATAAGTGTAACACCCTGTATTTTACTGTTTTAAATAACAGTAATACATATAAATATGTTTATAAATTTATTTGAATTTTAGAAAATTATTTTAAATAAACGGAGTTTACCACTCAATCCTATTTGAGTGTAGGAAGCTACGATTAAAATTCAGGTTGGAAAGTCAGGTGAAACCCGGCCCGCGAATTCCATTGACAGTATAATAATACTGCTCGAAAGACCTAATTTTAATTCATGAACGAAAGACTTAAGATTAGTATTTTATTTTCTACAATTCTGTATTTTTAGAATTTTTTTCAGAAAAAATAAAATAATTTATGTATTACGGGCGGAACACGTAATCGGGTAGACGAATGAGGGAAGTTTGGAGTTTCTAAGAGCCGATAGAGGGTTTGTCTTAGGTGGAGGTGTGGTAGGGTTGTCAAAGTAGGGAAAGTCATTGATATCATCAAGATTAGTCTTAGAGGGGTGAGAAGAGTGTGGTGTGGAAGGTTTAGACAAGTGAGGTTTAGTTTCAGACACTTGTGGTTCTGAAACAGTAGGGTGAGGTTCAGAAATTTGTGGTTCAGAAATTTGTGGTTCGGAAATAGGATTGGGTGTGGTTTCATTAATAGGTGATGGCATTAGGGGTGTTGGTTGTCTATCAGGTAATATATGTGGTGGAGTTGGGATTCTTGGTGAAGTAGGTGGAGGTGTGGGAGTTTTCTGGTGTGGTGAATAGATAGGGGTTTTTTGTTTTGGTTGTGGTGAGGGTGTTTTAGGTTGGTTTGGTGATGGATGTGAAGGAGATGATGGAGTGGTTGGAAGCAAAACCAATTTCCTCTTGATTGTAGGAGGTTGTTGTAGAAGCTCGGAAGCCTTTCTTTTTAGGACAATGGTCCTCTTCTTCTTAGGGATCACAGTCTCATCAGCATGAGACTCCCCCTCAGCTTGAACAACTCTTTTCCTTTTGAAAACCTTTGTGATACTGGGAACACTTGGGACAGAAGCATATGCAACATGTACACCAGTAGCAATTGGTTCAACAACCACAGCAGGTGCAACACTAGTTTGAACAGAAGGTTTGGGAATCCTATTCCTTCTCAGCAATTGAGGCATTTCTTCCTCAGCTGGTTCAACAAAGGGCTTAGCCTTGACACCAGGAATGTTGAGTTCCTCTTCCACTTGAACAGTTCCAGCAGGGACTGATGATGAGGCTTGAGTAGTGGGTTCAGTAATAAGTGTAACACCTTGTATTTTACTGTTTTAAATAACAGTAATACATATAAATATGTTTATAAATTTATTTGAATTTTATAAAATTATTTTAAATAAACGGAGTTTACCACTCAATCCTATTTGAGTGTAGGAAGCTACGATTAAAATTTAGGTTGGAAAGTCAGGCGAAACCCGACCCGCGAATTCCATTGACAATATAATAATACTGCTCAAAAGACCTAATTTTAATTCGTGAACGAAAGACTTAAGCTTAGTATTTTATTTTCTACAATTCTGTATTTTCAGAAATTTTTTTCAGAAAAAAATAAAATAATTTACGTATTACGGGCGGAACACGTAATCGGGTAGACGGAGGAGGGAAGTTTGGAGTTTCTAAGAGCCGATAGAGGGTTTGTCTTAGGATTTTGAGATGATTCAAGGGAATGAATCATATTTTTAAGTCTATAAGGTTTTTCAGGGTTAAAATGAAAATTTAGGAATTTTACGTTTAAGCCCCGAACTTTCTGTAAATTACCCTTTTGTCCCTAAATTAGTTTCTAAGTTTTTTCAAGTGGATTGGGCTAGAATTCTTGTTTTCAATCTCAAATGGTCGTGGCTTAGAAGCCCAAAATTTTCTAGTTCATGAATTGATGGCTGCCCTCATTGTTGTTGGATGAGTCAAGAAAATTCTAGAATGTTCTACATTCTTCCACTTTGTTCTTCAAGCTTCTATAATCTTCTCAAATATTCTTGAATTGTCTTAACATATCTTTGACTCAAAAATCAGCCAACTTTGGTCAAGATAAGCTTGCATTAAATGTGGCAAAATCATCATCATGACACTTTATTGACAATTTGCAAACTAGTCCTTCACCTTTTGGAATCTTTGCAAATTGGTCCTTAGAACTTAATTGCATTTGAATCCTTTTAGCAAGACAACTCATCATTATCTATATCCTTCCCAAGATGGCGCCACTATCTCTATAAATACCATACTCTCATTTTTCACTTAGTTTCTTTTGCCATTTGTTTCCAAAACCCTAAAGTTCAAAAGTCTCTTAGTGTTAAGTTTGTAAAACAAGTTCTTGGATTTCCTTTGTCATTGATCTTCAAGAGGTAAATTCAAATCTTCATTCTTAATCATACCTATGTTCTTTAGCAAGTTTCTTGATTCAAGGCTTATATCATAGTTGTTCATCACTTTGAAGTTTCTAACCCTAGAACTTTGAAAAGTCATAATAAATTCTAGAAAAATCTAATGATGATGAAACTACTTTCTATCTTCTTGATATCATGCATATTATCTAAATCCAAGAGCATGATGTAATCAAAAATTTCTTTCCTAAAAATCTAGCCTTGGCCGAATCTATCACATTAGGGTTGGTAGAGTTTTATTCATGTGTTGTCATATATGATCATGTATTCCATATGGCATGTATGTCTACACACTCTAATCTATGATGGTTTCTTAAAATGAAAATCTTACTCAAAAATCTCTATGTTGGCCGAAACCCTAGGTGGGATAGATTTGTTGAGTTTTGTTCATAGTTTTCATAAATGATCTTGTTAATCAAGTTATTAGTATGTATGCTTAATAAATCCAAGTTGGTTTATTAAACTAAGAACCCTAGCCCTATGAACATGTTGAGGCCGAATCCTTGTATAAAAGAGTTAGGAAGTTTTGAGTTTGAAACTTAGTTGTTTAGTCACTAATCTATGAGTTAGATTAATCAAGGATCATTAATCCATGACTTAATCATGATTAGAAATTTTAAATCATTCAAAAACCCTAGAGGCCGTGACTATGTATTAGGGTTTAGAATGTTTTAGTTTCTTGATTTGTAACTATTTGGTTGTAATGGTTGAAGGTTAGTTGAGTACGACGTTTATAAGGTAACCGAAATTCTGAAGGAATCTGTAAGTTCACCAAAAAGTCTTCAAGAGGTAAGAGGGGAACACCGGAGGATTTATTCGATGGCTATATGCTATTCCGTGATTGTTTGTAATTATTTGTTTGTTAGTATTTATTTATGTTGTTTATTGTTGTGTTATTTGTATCTGTGTGGTTTTAATTGCGCTAATTGTTTATCTGCAATTATATTATGCTACTGTGATGCATGATCTGCCTGGGAAATATCTGTGATATAACTGTTGGTTGATGTGTGAGAAGCCTGACAGTGGTCAGTGCACAATTAAGTAAGTCGGATAAAAGCTTTAAGAAGCTTCGCAAATTATATTCAATGTTTTAATGGCAAAATATTGATATGTAATATTAAAGGGAATTTATTCTGAGAAAAATAAGGAGTTTTGGAAAATATTATTATTTTCATAATTTATTTCTGAAAAAGTGGATTATGAGTCACAATGAGCGCGAAACCGTGAAAATATTTTAGCATTGTTAATTTTTACCTAAGAAATCCGGAATATTACAAAATATGCTTTTATGAAATTAATTGGTGAAAATAAGTTAATCATGAATTTAGAAAATTAATTAAGTGGAAAAAGTTAAGTTTTTGGCTTAAAAATAATATTTGACGGTAAATTTGGAAAAATGTAGACGGCAAGAATTTTGAAACGGCAGTACATATTTTGAGAAAATTAAACCTCAAGTGACTCATTGGTTTGTGACAAACTAAGTTTTATTATTTAAGGATTTTATAATGAATTTCTACCTTGGAAAAAGAATTTCTGAAAATCAAAAGTTGATTCAATCGTGTTGAAAGTACAGTTGGACTTAGTAACCGAGACGTCGGGGTAATAATGTTCTGTGTTGTGATGGACTCAGTCATTTGGACTTTGAGGGCCTATACCGTATACGTGAGGTATACCGTGTTGAAACATTGAAGATATTTTTTAGTACCACGAACCTAAGATTGGTGCACCGGTCGAGAGGTGTCGTGATTGAGCACTCGGACAGTGAGGTCCTGTGTTGCGATAAAAGTTTTAACAGTGTTTTAAAACTATGTGAGTCGTAAGCCATTTTGAGCTTCGTAAAAGAAAGATTGAACACAAAGAAAAGATCAAAACAAAAGTGTTTTGCATGCATTTGGCAGACGTGCCTACTGTTTGTGGTTTGATGCATTAATTACCAGCGGCGAAAGGTAATTCCGATATGCATTTATCTCATGTGCCTAATGAGGACATGGAGACCCCATCTTACTTGCTATTGGTGCCCTGAGTGTGGACATTAGCAATGTTAAAGGTCTTGTGTGCCTGGCCTTGTGTGCCTGTGTGGATGGGAAGAGGTTGCGCACCTATTGGCAGAGTGCCAAGTTAGTCAGTGTGGCTATGGAGTCTGAACAACTCATTATATGTTGGGATATCTCATGAGATTAGGACGAAAATTAGATGATGAATATGAAGTGTCATGCATAATTTCTATGGATGATGTTTGGGGTGTTGAACCCACTGATAAACTGTTTGTTTATGAATGTTGATATTTGGTAAATGTTGATGTGTTTATGTGGTGGCCAGTATGTAGTTATTGAGTAAGATCCATGTATTGGTTTCTCACTCTTACACATTCAGATGGACCCAGACATACCCTTGGTACAAACGAGGGTCTGAAGGATCACTTTTGATCGTGCGCAATATGGTGGTGCCTGGGAGATTAATCTTGGGGCACTCAGTGCCACCTATCATGGCCCGAGTAGAGAAGTTATCGGAACAATAGAGGAAGGACCACAACAAAGAATTCACGTAGTGGAGACAGTTGAGGTATCTCTACCTCCAGTTTGGCTTTACCTACAGTACTTGGAAGAGCACGGATTGATGGATCCGCCTCAACCACATCCTCTTTAGATATTAGGACCTGCGGAACCTCCTGCTGAAGTCGAGTTAGATGAGGGGGAGGAAGATCCGGAGGAATACATTGAGGACGATCCTGAGTTTCAACCTCCTGCGGTTGATGATGAGGATTCTTTTGATGATACAGCGGAAGCGGAGGCAGCATTGTCAGATTCGTCAGTTGTAGGCGGGATTGATCATCATGATCTTCCCAATGGGTTTTAGTAGCTTGACCAGCTTTAGGTGGAGTTTTGGGGTAGTGACGCGCTGTCACGCACGCGCCAAAAAGCGAGCGGTTTGTAAAAATGTAGTTTAGGGAGCGACAACTCGAGTATCGTCTCACAAGGACTCTCGGATTGTTATTAGCAGAAAATCAGTTTTGGGGGGGTTGAGATTAAGGATGCAATTAAGAAAACAGTTAAGGAAAACAATGCAAACTAGTGACTAATAATAATAAGCTAAAAGCGATTAACCTACTGTTTTCGGTTTCCCACTATCATCAGTTCATATAATTCCATGCCCTAAGCAGATTCTAATCCCTTTTCGATTGTAGCATCAATTAACAAGCGAAACCAACACTACGAGACATATGTTCCTAATTCCGAATTAAGCAAACGGATTAAGCCCTTTGTGAATTAATCAAACACGAATTGAACACACACGAATTAAGCAAACGCAATTAAGTTTAGGAACACACAATCATCGAAACAAATCAATACTAATTCTATATAATCCTGAATTAAGCAAACAGAACATACAGAATAAATATTGAAAGAGAAAAGCATTGAGTTCAGGAATTACAGAACCTCAAGCGTCAATGGAACCCGATTACAGTAGATCAATCCAAGGAGACTAGTTCTCCATTACAAAGGAAAAACAAAGCACTAAACCTAATTCCTAATTCGCAGCCGCCTATGAAAAGAAAAGAAGAAGAGAAGACATCTCAGTTCTGCCCTAAAACAGACTATAAGTACAGATTCTGGGTTGCGATCGCTCGCGAGGCGAAACATGTTTCGCGAGGCGAATCTTATGAACAGTCCTTCAGTGTTTGGATTTCTCGCGAGGCGAAACATGATTCGCGAGGCGAGCCAGAGAGGGTGATTGTTGCTGCTCATGCTGGTCTTCAGGCTCGCGAGGCGAATCCTCCAGAATTGCATTTTTCCATTGTTTTCTTCATTCCCTTGGCTCTAAGTGCTTTATTCTAACCTGAAACAATAGGAAATAGCAGTGAATGCTTTATTTGACTCAAAACTAACTAAATTAGCCTAAAAATACTTTACAGACTCAAAATGTTGCTTGAGGACAATTTAATCTAATTTGGGCGAAAACAAAATATAAATAGCACAAAACCATGGTCATACTAGTCATAAAACTAGATGAGCCAGCGGCTGATCAAAATACCCCAAACTTAAACTTTGCTTGTCCCCAAGCAAACTAAAACTTAAAAAGACTCAGACTTGGCAAGCTTAAAAGATTCAATCAAATTCCGCACAAATTTCAAGCAATTCATCAAAACAATTTTTCCTCAATGATTCCCCCCTTTTCAACAATGCAATCCCCACATTCAATTATTCTGAACATTTGAGAATTTCATCATTCAAACAATCATTAATCTAAGCAGGGGATCCAAGTTACACACAAAAGGAAGATCACCAAATTCAAACAACTGCCTTCCTCACAAGGGCATTTAACATTTCACTCAATCGCTCAATTTGTCTAGGCCAACAACATTTCACTCAATTTCACTTTTAAGAGCACTTCCCATGAATTTGATTTTCATCTCAAAATGGTTCCCATGGAAAACATGCATGCAACATCAAAAGGTCTTTTAAGGTTGTAATGGGGCTTGGCTAAGGGTAAGATATACAAAGGAACTGGGCTTAAGTCCCTAGGAACTAAGACAGCATGAAACTTTTTACACTTTGAATTTCCTCTCAAATTCCTTTCTCCATTTTTTTTTCTTTATGCTTTTGGGTGACTACGGCCTTTTCCTTTAATACCCTTTTTGACATTTTTGCACTTTTTTCTGTTTTTTTTTCTTTTTGCCCTTTGGCTCCAACCTTTTTATTATATTTTTTGCAAATTGTTTGACTGAGATTCTATCCCTAGTGTGTGCATCTCTTCACCCCAAACTTATCATAAATCATGCAATTACAACAAAATATCTCAAAGTTCAGTTTTCAATTTTTCAAATGGGGATCAAGTTTCAATTTTCATGACCTAGGGGGAAAACAGTCAACACATAACATGCAATCCATCTATGCAAAATTCAATCAAAACCCAATCAAACTTGCCGACACAAGACTCAACACACATACTCCTGATCTTCTCAAATTATTCAGGAGCTAAAAGAAAACAAAACAAAAATAAAGCAAGGCAAAGCAATTAAAAAGAGTAAGGTTCAGAGAAAACTCATGGGGGCGGTTCCACTGGGATCCCACTGTCTGTGATACAGCGGCCACAGAATGCTCAAAGTACGATATGATCCTCCTGGATCCCATGGCATGCAGCATAAGTATGGGAGTGGGCACTTGACAATTATGGTGACTCCGCCAAGTGCGGCGAACTTCTCACTCCCTCTCGGGTCAAAGATGACCTCTTTCTCAACAAAGTCCTCCCAATAAAATCGGGGTTCAACCTCTTGGACTGGCCACAGTGTCTTCATATCCAAGGGTGCAAAATCCAGAGGATTGAACTCCATCACTGGTGGCTCCACAATGGGAGGTGGCAAACAGGTAGAGAGGGTTTCTGGTGCTGCTTCATCTTCTGCACGTTCTTCATTCACTGCACTGACAAATCCATCACCTGTTATACATGCAGAATTCTCAGCACACACCACACAAAGGTTAGTGTTAGTACAGTCAGTACATATGGTACAATAAACTGAATCAGTAAAGGCCTGAATGTCTAGAAATTCAGCACACAGTTCATCCACCCCATCACTTTCAACACATGCATCTAATTCCAAAGGTTCTTCATTATCCTCAAGCATGGTGAAGCAAATGTCCTCCTGATCCTCATTTTCTATGTTTCCTGGCCGAACAGGGCCCTCAACCTCATATGTCTCCTGTTCCATATGGACGTTTTGCTCCTCACACCCTGAAAAGAATGAGCTTTCAAAACATGCTACACACGAAGCAGAGTCGGTACAATCAACACATGAAGTATAATAGATAGAATCAGGAAAGGTATGAATATCTGGAGATTCAACACATAGTTCATCAACAGAAGTGTTCTTGACATCATTATCAAAATTATCCTCAGAGGAAGTATTGTCAAGAACAACTATTTGTGAATCTGTATGTTCTTCAAGGGGATGTGGAGTTTGCAGTGTAGCCAAGGCGGAAACGATGAGAGAATTTTTAGTGGCAAAGTCCCGCTGACTTGCTTCCATCCTTTGTTGAAATTCGAGATTGTTTGCTTCCATTTGTGCAGTTATCTGTGCAGTCATTTGCTTGAACAGGTCCTCTAGTGAAGGTCCGGAAGGTGCAGAAGTGGTCACTTGGGGGAGGTTCTGTGGTGGTGCCAGTGGTAACATCAGTTGTGAGTCCCCATACCAAGGGTTTGGATGGTTTCCCCAGCTGGGGTGGTACTTATAAGTGGAAGGGTCAGGAATGTTGTACCTAATTGATGCAACTCTGAAGGCAGGAAAGTATCTCAACAGGAAGACTTTCTTCAAATCAAACCAGGTTGAGATGGAATTCGGCTCGAGACAATACAACCAATCCTTCGCAGCACCTTCAAGTGAGAATGGGAAGGCTCTCATCTTGATGTGGTCTTCTGTTATTCCTTCAGGTCTCAGCATTGTAGAACAAACAATCTGGAATTCCCTCAGATGCTCCTGCGGATTCTCACCTACAAGACCACTAAACCTTGGCAACCGATGTATTAAACCAGGAGAGTCAGGATAATATATGCATGGTGGTTCATAATTAACATTAGGCATGTAACCTTGCATGTAATCATCCATGGGTAGATTCACAATCAGACCAATTCAAATTTTTTTTTTTAATTTTATGTTAATAACAACAAGAGTCCCCGGCAACGGCGCCAATTTTTGACGCGTTGTCACACACGCGCCAAAAAGCGAGCGGTTTGTAAAAATGTAGTTTAGGGAGCGACAACTCGAGTATCGTCTCACAAGGACTCTCGAATTGTTATTAGCAGAAAATCAGTTTTTGGGGGGTTGAGATTAAGGATGCAATTAAGAAAACAGTTAAGGAAAACAATGGAAACTAGTGACTAATAATAATAAGCTAAAAGTGATTAACCTACTGTTTTCGGTTTCCCACTATCATCAGTTCATATAATTCCATGCCCTAAGCAGATTCTAATCCCTTTTCGATTGTAGCATCAATTAACAAGCGAAACCGATGCTACGAGACATATGTTCCTAATTCCAAATTAAGCAAACGGATTAAGCCCTTCGTGAATTAAGCAAACACGAATTGAACACGCGCTAAGGAACCCGATTACAGTAGATCAATCCAAGGAGACTAGTTCTCCATTACAAAGGAAAAACAAAGCACTAAACCTAATTCCTAATTCGCAGCCGCCTATGAAAAGAAAAGAAGAAGAGAAGATATCTCAGTTCTGCCCTAAAACATACTATAAGTACAGATTCTGGGTTGCGGTCGCTCGCGAGGCGAAACATGTTTCGCGACGCGAATCTTATGAACAGTCCTTCAGTGTTTGGATTTCTCGCGAGGCGAAACATGATTCGCGAGGCGAGCCAGAGAGGGTGACTGTTGCTGCTCGTGCTGGTCTTCAGGCTCGCGAGGCGAGCATCCTCTCGCGAGGCGAATCCTCCAGAATTGCAATTTTCCATTGTTTTCTTCATTCCTTTGGCTCTAAGTGCTTTATTCTAACCTGAAACAATAGGAAATAGCAGTGAATGCTTTATTTGACTCAAAACTAACTAAATTAGCCTAAAAATACTTTACAGACTCAAAATGTTGCTTGAGGACAATTTAATCTAATTTGGGCGAAAATGAAATATAATTAGCACAAAACCATGGTCATACTAGTCATAAAACTAGATGAGCCAGCGGCTGATCAGGTAGTGAGTCTTGACAGTTTTGATCTGGCTTCAGAGAGCCATAAGTTTTTGAATGTGGTTCTGAACTACTTGTTGCTGATGTGTATATATCTATTTATTTTCTTTGCTTAGTTTGATGGATAATAGCCTATACTCATGAGGGCTCTTTTGTTATCTCCTATTATAGGTTTCATGTATGTAAAAAGGTGATGTGTGTGTATATATATATATATATATTGTGTATGTTTGCAATGATATTATGTTATGAGTATATTTTACGAAAGTAACCAGCGTTAATAATTTAAATTACGTTCTTGGGTAATAGTGTGATGACCCTAGATTAGGGTGCCACATTTGTGGTATCAGAGCTGGTCGAGTCTTTCAGGAATGTCGGGAAATAGGTCTGTTATATCTTTGTTGTGTGATCTCTTACTTAGACTTGTTTTTAATTACTTATTAGAAGTAATGTGTGGTAGCGAGTAAGTTTGCGTTTCAGTTTCTGGTTTTGGTTTAACTGATTTTGACTTGTAGGTCAGTTATGGAACCAGAAGCTGGACGTGGACGTGGTCGTGGACGAGGCCGTAGAGGGGGTCGTGTAGGAGGTCGTGGCAATATGAATGAGGAGTATGAAGGAGTGGACTATACGGCTCAAGCAATGGAGAATATGGCAGCGGCAATTGCAAATCAAACTGCAGCGATGAATGTCCAGAATCTGCAAGCTGCGGAAGGCAAGACTTTGAATGCGTTTCGAAGCCAAAATCCTTCACAGTTTGGTCTGGATGCTGATCCTGAGAAGGCTGATCTGTGGATCCAGGAGTTGGAGAAAACCTTCGAATTGGTTACTACGCCGGCAGATGTTCGGGTTACTTATGTTGCTTTCCTATTGGTGGGAGATGCGGAATATTGGTGGAAAGGTGCTAGGCTACTGTTGGAGGCTGAGCATCAAGACATTACATGGGATGCTTTTCGAACTGCGTTCATGGACAAATATTTTCCAAAGAGCATAAGGATCGAGAAGGAACGACAATTTCTGGTATTACAACAGAGAGAGTTATCTGTAGGGGAGTATGCGGCGAAGTTTGAATCACTGGATAAATACTTCCGCTTCTTTCAAGCTCAACCAAATGAAAGCTGGAAGTGTGAACGATTTGAAGCAGGACTGCGATTTGAGATTAAGCAGTCTGTTTTACCTTTGCAACTTCGTAATTTTCAAGCTCTAGTGGAAATGAGTCGTAAGATTGAGCAAATGAGGAAGGGAAAGGATAATAGAGGGAATGTTGGTGGATCTTCTCACTTCAAGAACCAGAATCAGAGTTGGAGAGGAAAACAGAATCAGAGGAAGCCTTATTTCCGTCAACAAGGAAATAATCAGAATCGACAACAAAACCGTTCGAATTTTACTGTATCAGGGAGTGGAGGTCAAGGAAATCAGAATCAAGGTCAAATTAGGAGATGTTTTAATTGTGGAGATCCGGGGCACATGTCAAATGTTTGCCCTAGGAAGGAATTTAGATGTTATAACTGTAATCAATTGGGACACGCGATGAAGGACTGTAAGGTACCAAAGTGGGAGTCGATTGTCAATCACGTCGGAGCAAATAAACTGACAGCCAAAGGAAGAGTTTATACGATGAGTGGGACTGAAGCTTCAAATTTTGATGATCTCGTACAGGGTAAGTGTGACATAAACGGTAATCTTTTAACTGTACTATTTGATTCAGGTGCAATGCATTCTTTTATCTCGATGGATTATGTGAAACTGTTGAAATTGCCTGTTTCTACCTTGTTGTGTGATCTTGTTGTTTCAACTCCTATTGCTAAACCAGTTGTGGTTACTTCTGTTTGCTTGAATTGTCCTATCATTATTCAGGATAAATGTTTTCTTGTTAACCTGATCTGCCTGCCTTTAATACAGTTAGATGTAATTTTAGGCATGGATTGGTTGTCTTCTAACCATATTTTGATTGATTGTGCTCGTAAAACCCTAGTTTTTCCTACGGATGAGATTTCTGGATTGTTAACTGCTAATCAAGTAAAAGCTTCTTTAAAAGATGGAGAGCAAGGATACATGCTATTATTTTCCTTAGACGTTAAGAGTGAGTTAGACTTGCAGTGTATACCCGTTGTCAATGAGTTTCTGGAAGTTTTTCCTAAAGATGTACCGGGATTACCACCTGTTCGGGAGATTGAGGTTGCGATTGATCTGGTTCCAGGTACTGGACCAATATCCATAGCACCATATCGAATGTCGCCATCAGAGCTTGAGGAATTAAAAGGACAATTAGTGGAACTGATGCGGAAGGAATTCATTAGACCTAGTGTATCTCCTTGGGGAAGTCTAGTTTTATTAATGAAGAAGAAAGACGGAACTTCTCGATTATGCGTAGATTTTCGTCAATTGAATAAGGTGACGATTAAGAATAAGTATCCACTTCCAAGGATAGATGATTTAATGGATCAGTTACGTGGAGCAGTTGTTTTCTCAAAGATAGACTTACGTTCGGGTTATCATCAGATTCGCGTGAAGGCGGAGGACGTTCTTAAAACTGCGTTTAGGACACGTTACGGACATTACGAGTATCTTGTGATGCCGTTCGGAGTTACGAATGCTCCAACAATATTCATGGATTACATGAATAGGATTTTTCATCCTTATTTAGATCAGTTTATCGTTGTTTTCATCAACGATATTCTAATCTATTCTCCCAGTAAAGAAAAACACGCTAAACATCTCAGTACGGTTCTCCAAATTTTAAAGGAGAAACAACTTTACGTGAAACCTGAAAAGTGTGAATTTTGGTTAGACCAAGTTCAATTCTTAGGACACATAGTTTCGAGTGAAGGAATTGATGTTGATCCGTCGAAAGTTGAGACTGTTTTGCAATAGGAAAGGCCTAAGACGATGACCGAAATTCGTAGTTTTGTTGGTTTAGCGGGATACTATATAAGATTCATTGAGGGATTTTCTAAAATAGTAGGACCCCTTACCCAATTAACTCGAAAGGAGCAAGCGTTTATATGGACTGAAGCCTGTGAAGAAAGTTTTCAAGAGTTAAAGCGAAGGTTGACTACTTCACCGGTATTGATACTACCTGATCCTCATGAGCTTTTTGAAGTTTATTGTGAATCTTCACATCAAGGATTAGGATGTGTATTGATGCAAAACCGAAAAGTCGTGGCATATGCTTCAAGGCAATTGAAGATTCATGAAAGGAATTATCCTACACATGATTTGGAACTAGCAGCAGTGGTATTTGCTTTAAAAATCTGGAGACATTATTTGTATGGAGCAACTTTTAATGTTTTCAGTGACCATGAAAGTTTGAAATACCTGTTTGATCAAAAGGAGCTGAACATGAGACAGAGGCGTTGGTTGGAACTTCTAAAGGATTATGATTTCCAACTACAGTATCACCCTGGAAAATCAAATGTTGTAGCAGATGCTTTGAGTAGGAAATCAATGCATATATCGGTGATGATGGTTAAAGAGCAACAGTTGTTGGAACAATTTCGAGATATGCGATTGACGATTAAGACATTTCCAGGAAAATTGTGTTTGGGTATGATTACTATTTCAAGTGGACTAATGGAACAAATTAAGGAAAAACAAGAAAGTGATCAGTACCTACAAAGAGAAAGAGAATTAGTGCGGCAGGGAGCTGTGTCGGAATTTAAAGAAGGAAATGATGGAATCTTAAGGTTTGGTGAGAGGATTTGTGTACCAAATGATGTTGAAATGAGGAAGTTGATTCTTGAAGAGGCTCATAGGAGTAAGTTGAGTTTGCATCCCGGAGCTACTAAGATGTATCAGGATTTAAAGAAATTGTATTGGTGGCATGGTATGAAGAAAGATGTAATGGAATTTGTAGATGCGTGTTTAACTTGCCAAAAGGTTAAAGTGGAACATCAAAGGCCATCAGGAATGCTACAATCCTTAGACATTCCATAATGGAAATGGGATGGTATTGTGATGGATTTTGTGTCAGGTTTGCCAAAGACTCGGAAAGGGTATGACTCCATATGGGTAATAGTCAATAGATTGACAAAGTCAGCCCACTTTTTAACAGTTAATGTGAAGTACTCATTGGAAAGATTAACCCAGTTGTACATCGATGAAATTGTTAGATTACATGGAGTGCCTTTGAGTATTGTTTCAGATCGTGATCCGAGATTTACATCAAGATTGTGGCAAAGTCTGCAAGAGTCGTTGGGAACGAAACTTAGATTGAGTTCTGCGTATCATCCTCAAACGGATGGACAATCAGAGAGGACTATTCAGTCTCTTGAAGATTTATTGAGAGCCTGTGTGCTGGAAAATGCTGGAAGCTGGGATGAATATCTATCATTGATAGAATTCACTTACAATAACAATTTTCACTCGAGCATAAGAATGGCACCCTATGAAGCGCTGTATGGTCGACGGTGCAGAACGCCTTTATGTTGGTACCAGGATGGTGCGAGTTTCATGGTTGGACCAGATATCATGCAACAAATGACGGAAAAGGTGAAAATGATCCAAGAGAATATGCGGACAATTCAGAGTCGACAGAAAAGTTATGCTGACAAGAGACGACGACCTCTTGAATTTGAGGAAGGTGAGCATGTGTTTTTGAGAGTCACGCCAACGACTGGGGTTGGTAGGGTAATTAAATCCATGAAACTCACTCCTAAATTCATTGGACCATATCAAATTCTTCATCGGATAGGTCCTGTAGCTTATAAAATTTCTTTACCACCGTTTCTATCCAATCTTCATGATGTCTTTCATGTTTCACAATTGAGGAAGTATATTCCTAATCCATCTCACGTAATTGAACCTGATCTAGTACAACTAAAAGAAAACATGTCTTATGAGACTTTACCCGTGAGAATTGCGGATAAGATGACTAAGCAGCTCAGAGGTAAACAAATCTCGTTGGTCAAAGTTATTTGGGATGACGTGACTGGAGAAGCAACGTGGGAAGTAGAAGATAAAATGAAGTTACAGTATCCTGATTTATTTACAGGTATGTAATTTCGAGGACGAATTTTTTTTTAGTGGGGTAGTAATGTAACACCCTGTATTTTACTGTTTTAAATAACAGTAATACATATAAATATGTTTATAAATTTATTTGAGTTTTAGAAAATTATTTTAAATAAACGGATTTTACCACTCAATCCTATTTGAGTGTAGGAAGCTACGATTAAATTTAGGTTGGAAAGTCAGGCGAAACCCGACCCGCGAATTCCATTGACAGTATAATAATACTGCTCAAAAGACCTAATTTTAATTCGTGAACGAAAGACTTAAGCTTAGTATTTTATTTTCTACAATTCTGTATTTTTAGAAAATTTTTTTAGAAAAAAATAAAATAATTTACGTATTATGGGCGGAACACGTAATCGGGTAGACGAAGGAGGGAAGTTTGGAGTTTTTAAGAGCCGATAAATGTTGATGTGTTTATGTGGTGGCTAGTATGTAGTTATTGAGTAAGATCCATGTATTGGTTTCTCACTCTTACACATTCAGATGGACCCAGACATACCCTTGGTACAAACGAGGGTCCGAACGATCACTTTTGATCGTGCGCAATATGGTGGTGCCTGGGAGATTAATCTTGGGGCATTCAACGCCACCTATCATGGCCCGAGTAGAGAAGTTATCGGAACAATAGAGGAAGGACCACAACAAAGAATTCACGTAGTGGAGACGGTCGAGGTATCTCTACCTCCAGTTTGGCTTTACCTACAGTACTTGGAAGAGCACGGATTGATGGATCCGCCTCAACCACATCCTTTTCAGATATTAGGACCTGCGGAACCTCCTGTTGAAGTGGAGTTAGATGAGGGGGAGGAAGATCCGGAGGAATACATTGAGGACGATCTTGAGTTTCAACCTCCTGCGGTTGATGATGAGGATTCTTCTGATGATACAGCGGAAGCGGAGGCAGCATTGTCAGATTCGTCAGTTGTAGGCGGGATTGATCATCATGATCTTCCCATTGGGTTTTAGTAGCTTGACCAGCTTTAGGTGGAGTTTTGGGGTAGTGAGTCTTGACAGTTTTGATCTGGCTTCAGAGAGCCATAAGTTTTTGAATGTGGTTCTGAACTACTTATTGCTGATGTGTATATATCTATTTATGTTCTTTGCTTAATTTGATGGAGGATAGCCTATACTCATGAGGGCTCTTTTGTTATCTCCTATTATAGGTTTCATGTATGTAAAAAGGTGATGTGTATATATATATATATATATATATATATATATATACACACACACACACACATACATACATACATACATACATACATACATACATACATACATACATACATACATACATACATACATACATACATACATACATACATATATACATATATATATATATATACACATACATATATATATATATTGTGTATGTTTGCAATGGTATTATGTTAGAAAAAAAAATTCGGTACTATTTTTGTAAAGAAAAAGTCTCTTATAAGTATATTTTCCGAAAGTAACCAGCGTTAATAATTTAAATTACGTTCTTGGGTAATAGTGTGATGACCCTAGATTAGGGTGTCGCAATAAGTGTCAGATGTATCTTCATCAAAGACAAAGTCTTTGTTGTGATTTCTGTGCAGAGGTCTGCATGACAAGCTTTCCTCAAATCCTTCAGCTTGTTTGCCCTGAAGACCCTTGTCATTATCATTTCATAAGGATAATCCTTATCCTTTCCTTTAACAGCTTTCTCCATGTGCCTAAAGATCAAATCAGTGATATCCATCCTGATTTTCTCGACTAGGTGGTAGATAGCAAACTTCTCTATCTTACTCACATGATTCTTAGATCCAGTCCAGGGCATAACACAATTGATTATAAGAACGTGGAGAAATCTTGCCTTTGCTGTCAGAAATTTGGAGTCTGGATTTTTAGGTTTTGGAACTTCGTAGAAAACTATGTTCACATTCTGCTCTCCTAGAGTCTTCAACCAATCCTTGTCAAACCCAGCACCTTCCCGAGGGCATTTGGTCACTTCAGCGAGTGACTCGTGAGTGATGATGACATAGTCATCACCCACATCTCTAGAGATCATGGAGGTTGTATCATCCTTGGTGATTTTTGTAGTTCTCCAGAACTCCCTGACCAGAGATGGAAAAACGTCTTCTTGAAGTTGAAAGAAGGGTAACCACCCAGCATGAGCAAGTTCTGGTTGAACGTCTAAACCCTTGTTTCTCAGTTCCTCAAAGTTAGGGACCCTTCCAGGGTGCACCTTCTTCAGTTAAGATATATAAATCTTAGCCTTCTCAGCCACGGTTTCCAGAAAGCTTTTGGGTGCCATTGATTCAGAAAATAAGTTTTAGGGTTTGGAGATAAAAGGTTTTGAGAGGTTGAGAACGAAGAGAATCAGAGAGATAGCAAAGATTGTGAGTGGGGAAATATTGAAACGACACGGATTATTTTTATTAAACACTTGAGTGCTTTTTGCGTTGGGAACAAGGAGAGAGGTTATTACAATAAACAGCCATAACTTTTGAAATGACAGTTGTGAAAAGATAGAACGTTTTTAAGAAAAAAAGAGGAAAATTTTGCAATGTACACGTGTCTCAGTCAGGGTTAGCACTTAGTGCTTTTAGCCATGTCATCAGACGATTGACTAAAGTAGACAAGTGAAGCATAATGAAATAGACAAGTCAAGCAGAGAATTTTAGACAAGTAAATTTTCAGACATATTAGTATACATTCATTCAGTCACATTATGCATATTAAGATTCCTTCTAATAAAAACAAATCTATCTTCACTTAAAGGTTTAGTAAAGATATCTGCCCACTGATACTCAGTGCTCACAAACTTAATTAGAAAAACACAATTTTGCACATAATCTCTAATAAAATGATGCTTTATTTCTTTATGCTTTGCTCTAAAATGATGTAGGGGATTTTTAGACAAGTTAATAGCACTGCTTTATTTCAATCTTTGCACACCTAGGCCTCTCCAGGCTCAACACTCAAACAAGTATTCTTTTTTCACCTAGCCTCTTCAGGCTCAACACAGTAAGGAGTAAAGATTTTGTGTAATTAATACAACTTGCAAATCTTTCAGATGACACTTAGAGTAGAAAAGGAGAATAGAGAGTTAGAGGGGGAAATGCACTTTTCATTTATTTGGTGGAGGAGAGAAAAAGAGAGGAGAGAAGAAATTTGGTGGGTCCCACCTTATTTATTCTTCTATGTTGATGTGCGAAGAAAATGGGAGAGAAGGGAACTGTTTTATCTAAAATACCATTGTACCCTTCTTTTTCCATGTAAAGGTCACTCACCGACTTGAGCTGAGATGCATCATCCTCTCCTTCACGTCAAGATCCTATCAGCTGGCTAAATTAAAGAATCCACTATTTTTTTCATCCATAAAAGTATAAAACAGTATATGGAATATTTTTTATATGTCCTTTTACTTCTTTTTTTTACAAAATATGTTCTTTTACCTAAATACCTAATATAGGACATCTTAATTATATATATATATATATATATATATATATATATATATATATATAATATTTGTTTAAACTTTATATACGGTGTATCATAATGTCAAGTGTGCAGTTAATTGACTACGTTGATATTATTTAGTAAATTTAAATTAATCAATTATTAAATTAAATTAATAATTTAATTAAGTTGAAATTAATAAAATAATTATATTGAATTAAAAAAAATTATTTGTTTAAATTAATTAAATCAATTAAATTTAAATTATTTAAATATTTAAATTATCTTAATTAACGAAATTAAAATATTTGTATATTGGTTTCTTAGTTAAGGATGTTTTTTCCTTTTTAAAAAGAACTACATTTTTCTTTTCTCACTTTCTATCAAACCAAACAAAATGGAAGAGAGAGAAAACACTTCTTTCTCCTCTATTTCTAATTTCTCTTACACCAAACAACACATCAAATATACTCTATTTCTCACCCTTTTCTCTTTTCTCATACTTTTTCTCACCTCTTTCTCTCTACTCCGTTTCTTTTCACAACCAAACAAAGCATTAATGTCAATGTTCCAAAAGTCAAGACAATCAACCAATCCAACTAACTCTCCTTTTACTTTTTCAAGAGCATTGCTAGACATTATTGAATGGATATTTTAATTATTGGAAAAAAAAAGTAGAGTTTGCTTCCTCCCTGGTCACATCACATATATTCGAAAGTAAAAAAGGTTATTTTGATTTGTTGTAGGAAGTGGCGACCAATTTCTTCACGGTGAACAAATTATTATCCAAGGTTGCTATGGCCTATGGAACTTTATGGACCAGCTGCTGGATATTATGGGTTTTGGAACCAAATGGAGTGGTTGGATCATGAAATGCCTATCCACAGCCTTTATATCCATTTTAGTGAATGGCTGCCCAGTTGCACCACTTAAGATGGAAAGGGGACTCATGCAGGGAGACCCATTGTCTCCATTCCTTTTTGTTTTGGTCGTTGAAGCGTTCAATCAGTTAATGGAAAAAGCAGTACAAAAAGGATTTTTTCGGGGGTTGGAGGTAGGATCCCAAGAGATAAAAATCTATCATCTACAGTTTGCGAGGATACACTGATTTTCTGCCTAGCTAGAAGTCAGTATATTGTCAATTTAAGGAGGATCCTAGAGTGTTTTCAGCTGCTGTCTAGACTGAGAATTAACTTCTCAAAATCTAGTTTAATTGTTTTAGGAAAAGAGAGAGCGGGGGGGAACAAATAGCCCAAAGACTGGGCTGCCAAGTAGTTGATCTGCCCATAGTGTACTTGGGAATTACTTTGGGAGCTGATCCCAAAAAGATATCTACTTGGAGCCCAGTTTTGAATCGGATACAAAAGAAACTTGCATTGTGGAAAACTAAACCGTTGTCTAGAGCAAGGAAGCTTGTACTGATTAAATCAATGCTAAATAGTACACCTTTGTACTTTATGAGTCTTTTTCATGTCCCTAAAAATGTTTTAAAGCAAATAATAAAGATTCAAAGAGAATTTTTTTTTTGTTTTGTAAAGGGGCTGGGAATAGAAGGGGGATACCGTTGGTGAAATGGGAAATTATTCAGAACCCAAAAAGTTTGGATGGGTTAGGGGTTGATGATATAACCCTAAAAAATGCAGCTCTACTATTTAAATGGTGGCGGAGATTTTCGGTGGAAGGGAATCCATTGTGGAAGATGGTGATTTGCTCTATACATAGCCTAGAAGCAAATATGCCATTAATACAGCAGCAAAGAATTGCAGCTCAAGGACGGGTGTGGGATAACACAATGAAAATGGATAGGTGGGGATAGAGCTATAATAAAGTAATAAAGCAAGGGTGGTGGATGAGAGTAGGAGATGGGAGTAAAACTAGGTTATGGAGTGGTAAGTAGATAGGTGATTTGGCTTTGAAAGCAAAATTCCCAAGACTCTTCCAAGTGTCTTTGCAGAAAGAGGATGTGATAGCAAACATAGGGTTTTAGGTGGAAATGTGTTGGTAATGGAACTCCACTTGGAGAAAAAATTTGTTCCACTAGGAGGCACAACAGTTGGAAGATCTTTTAATAATTCTACAGGATGTGAATCTGACAAATAGAGTACAGGATAAAGTATGGTGGAAGCGCAATAGCAATGGATGATTTACTGTTAAATCTTTTGCTAGTGAAATCTGGACGCATAGCCAAATAACTAATAATGTGAGAGGAGTTTGGAAAGGAGTAGCCCCTCTAGGGCTGAATTGTTTGTATGGTTTGTGATTCAAGAAAAGCTGAACACAAGAAGCAGGTTGAGACTTATGAATATGCTAAGTGAAGAGGAGGATATATATCCTTTCTGTAGGGAGGGAAAATAGACAATTAAACACCTATTTTTATATTTTAATAAGTCATGGAGAGTTTGGATGAATGTGCTGGGTTGGTGGGGAGTTCAAATGCCAATTGCTAAAACACCTAGTGAATGGTTTGAGTGCCGGTTGGCTGGCATAGAAGTAGTAGAGTTTCAAAAAAAATTTATCGATATCCCTAGTTTTTGTAGTATTTTGGTCTATATGGAACCAAAGGAATAGAGTTGTGTTTGATAATGTACAAACTGATTGGAATCATTTTTATTTGCTTGTTAAGCTTAGATTGGGTTTTTGGGCTAGAGGATGGAACCCAGGCTGGATAAAGTTTTTCATTGTGATGTTGTTGCTAGACATTTTTGTATGGATATTTTAATCTTCTTAAAAAAAAAGTAGAGTTTGCTTCCTCACTGGTCACATCACATATATTCGAAATTGATAAAGTTGTTTTGATTTGTAGTAGGAAACGGCGACCAATTTCTTCACGGTGAAAATTTTATTATTCTAGGTTGCAATGGCCTATGGCATAAAACTGTCCTATAATTAATGGCAAATGCCACATATTCGTCGACGGGGATAGGCCCGTTCGTGGGTGATGAAATCAGTGTCGATTAATTTGACTCGCCTAACCAAATAAACCAAAAAAAGATAAATTTGTGCTAGGAAGTACTCCCTCTAGACTCATTTATAAGCAAAAAAGTACCCATATTTTGTGGACTCAAATATAAGTAAAATTCAATCGATTCAACTCTATTTATGATTTTTTTGGTGGAGTAGAAAAGGAGAAGAGAGAAAATAAGAAGAGAGAATTAGAGGGGAAAATACACTTTTCATCTATTTGGAGGAGGAGAGAAGAAATTTGGTGGGTCTCGCCTTATTTATTCTTCTCTGTTGATGTGCGAAGAAAATGGGAGAGAAGGGAATTGTTTTGTCTAAAATACCATTGTACCCTTCTTTTTCCATGTAAAGGTCATTCACCGACTTGAGCTGAGCTGCATCATCCTCTCCTTCACGTCACGATTGTATCAGCTGGCTAAATTAATGAATCCACTATTTTTTTGTCCTTCAAAGTATAAAACAATATGGAATACTTTTTTATGTCCTTTTACTTGTTTTTTTTATATACAAAATTTGTTCTTTTACTTAAATACCTAATATAGGACATCTTTTTTTTTTGTCTAAACCCAGTGTATCCCAACGCTGTCAACGAAGGACTAATCACTGTTCGCAAGGCGTGACTTCTGCTGGCCAAGCATTATTAGAGAAGAAAGAAAATAAGAAGAGAGAGTTAGAGGGGAAAATACACTTTTCATCTATTTGGAGGAGGAAAGAAGGAATTTGGTGGGTCTCGCCTTATTTATTATTTTCTGTTGATGTGCGAAGAAAATGGGAGAGAAGGGAATTGTTTTGTCCAAAATACCATTGTACCCTTCTTTTTCCATGTAAACGCCATTCACCGACTTGAGCTGAGCTGCATCATCCTCTCCTTCACGTCAGGATCGTTATCAGCTGGCTAAATTAAAGAATTCACTATTTTTTTTGTCCTTAAAAGTATAAAACAATATATGGAATACTTTTTATATGTCCTTTTACTTGTTTTTTTTATACAAAATTTGTTCTTTTAATTAAATACCTAATATAGGACATCTTTTTTTTTGTATAAACCCAGTGTATCCCAACGCTGTCAACGAAGGACTAATCACTGTTCGCGGGCGTGGCTTCTGCTGGCCAAGCATTATTTTAACGCTACTAGGAATCGAACCCGGAAGCAAACCGAGTCGACCCCTGGAGTGTCCCAGGGCAGGCCTTACAACCGCTGGCCAAGAGGCGTGGTTAATATACGACATCTTAATTATATTTATATATATGGGATTTGCTAACGTACACCCACCATCTTTTAGAAGGTGTACGTTACCAAGCTATAACTAAAAAAATGAAAAATATACTCGAAGGTGTAGCTTGCTAACGTAACCTTTCTAAAAAATAGGTGGGTGTGTGTTAGCAAATCCTTATAGGGTTTGATAACGTACATGCACCCATTTTTAAGAAGGAGTACGTTAGCAGGCTATAATTAAAAAAATGGAAAATGCACCCGAAGGTGTAGCTTGCTAACGTACACCCTCTATATAATATATTTGTTTAAACTTTATATACGGTGTATCATAATGTCAAGTGTGTAGTTAATTGACTACATTGATATTATTTAATAAATTTAAATTAATCAATTATTAAATTAAATTAATAATTTAATTAAGTTGAAATTAATAAAACAATTATATTGAATTAAAAAAATTTGTTAGTTAAAATAACTTAAATCAATTAAATTTAAATTATTTATTTATTTAAATGAACTAAATTAATGAAATTAAAATATTTTATATTAGTTTTTTAGTTAAGGGTATTTTTGTCTTTTTAAAAAAACTACATTCACTTTCTATTCAACAAAACAAAGGGGGGAGAGAGAGAACACTTCTTTCTCCTATATTTCTAATTTTTCTTACACCAAAGAACACATCAAATATACTTTATTTCTCACCCTTTTCTCTTTTTCATACTCTTTCTCACCTCTTTTTCTCTACTCCTTTTCTTCTCACAATCAAACAAAACATTAATGTCAATGTTCCAAAAGTCAACACAATCAACCAATCCAACCAACTCTCCTTTTATTTTTTCAAGACCATTGCTAGACATTATTGAATGGATATTTTAATTATCGAAAAAAAGTAGAGTTTACTTCCTCACTGGTCACATCACATACATTCGAAACTGAAAAAGTTGTTTTGATTTGTAGTAGGAAACGACGACCAATTTTTTCATGGTGAACAATTTATTATCCTAGGTTGCTATGACCAATGGCATGGAACTGTCCTATAATTAATGGCAAATGTCACGTATTCGTCGATAGGGACAGACCCATTCGTGGGTGATGAAATATGTGGCGATTAATTTGACGCCTGACCAAATAAACCAAAATAGGTAATTTTGTGCTAGGAAGTACTCCCCCTGTACTCATTTATAAGTAAAAAAGTACCTATATTTTGTGGACTCAAATATAAGCAAAAGTCAATCTATTCAACTCTATTTATGCTTTATTTGGTGGAGTAGAAAAAGGAGAAGAGAGAGTTAGAGGGGAAAATACACTTTTCGTTTATTTGGTGGAGGAGAGAAAAAGAGAGGAGAGAAGAAATTTGGTGGGTCCCATCTTATTTATTCTTCTATGTTGATGTGCGAAGAAAATGGGAGAGAAGGGAACTGTTTTGTCTAAAATACCATTGTACCCTTCTTTTTCCATGTAAAGGTCACACACCGACTTGAGCTGAGCTACATCATCCTCTCCTTCACGTCAGGATCGTATCAGCTGGCTAAATTAAAGAATCCACTATTTTTTTCGTCCTTAAAAATATAAAACAATATATGGAATACTTTTTATATGTCCTTTTACTTCTTCTTTTTTAAAAAAATATGTTGTATTACTTAAATACCTAATATAGGACATCTTAATTATATTTATATATATGGTATTTGCTAACATATACCCATCATCTTTTAGAAGGTGTATGTTAGCAAGCTATAACTAAAAAAAATGAAAAATATACCCGAAGGCGTAGCTTGATAACGTACTCCTTCTAAAAAGTGGGTGGGTGTAGCTAACGTACATCCACCCATGTTAGCAAGCTATAACTAAAAAAATGAAAAATGAACCCGAAGGTGTAGCTTGCTAACGTACACATTCTATATAATATATTTGTTTAAACTTTATATACGGTGTATCATAATATCAAGTGTGCAGTTAATTGAATACGTTTCTCTCTTCTCACTCTCTATTCAACCAAACAAAGGGGAGAGAGAGAAAACAATTCTTTCTCCTCTAATTCTAATTTCTCATACACCAAATAACACATCAAATATACTTTATTTCTCACCCTTTTCTCTTTTCTCATACTCTTTCTCACCTATTTCTCTCTACTCCTTTTCTTCTCACAACCAAACAAAGCATTAATGTCAATGTTCCAAAAGTCAAGACAATCAACCAATCCAACCAACTCTCCTTTTACTTTTCCAAGAGCATTGCTAGACATTATTGAATGGATATTTTAATTATCGAAAAAAAATAGAGTTTACTTCCTCACTGGTCACATCACATATATTCGAAACTAAAAAAATTGTTTTGATTTGTAGTAGGAAGCGGCGACCAATTTCTTCACGGCGAACAAATTATTATCCTAGGTTGCTATTGAAGTTAACACAGGTAAACACAAGAAGGGGGGTTGAATTGTGTTTGTTAATAATTTTCGAAAAATAACCTTTAAAACTATTTTTGCACACAAGAAGATTAAAACAGAAGCAAGCACACAAATAGATCTTTTAAAAGCTTTAACAAAAGTAATATTAAAACCCATCAGTCAGTAGAAACGAATAAAACTAAAAGATTTTAGAGATAGAAGATTCACACAAAGGATTTTATCCTGGTTCACTCTCTTCCAACCAAGAGCTACGTCCAGTCCCTTCAACTTGAAGGTTTTATCCACTATTTCTCCAAATACATTACAACCAAGTATTCAATACCTCTCCAGTCTTACAGGTATTCCTTTCTTACCAAGCCTCTCCAGGCTCTAACTCTAACAAATAGATTTAACTTATGATCTTCTTAACTCACTATGTGTGAGGATATGAAAGTTTAAGATCTATTGAATATTTTTTCAATATTCAAACTAAAGATGCAAACTTTTTGCTTATGAAAGAATAAAAGAATAAGAGCTTGTTTTCTCAGGAATTCTATTTATAGTGACCTTCTCCTTCTCTTGAAAAGCTTCAACGGTCATTTTGAATTTTCTGTTTAGAGATGAAATAATGTCCATTATGACTGAAGGTTTGATCTTGGAAATGTTGAAATATACTCTTGGTTATCAAGGTAGCACGAAATGGAGACTCACTGCTCTGAGCATTGCAGCTTGAAAACTGTTGTTCCTCCTTTGTGTACAATCCAGTTTTTTTCCGGTCATAAAGTTGTCATAGTACAGATCGTGTTGCAATTTTCAATGTACTAATCTGCTTTTTGTATTTCTTTGATGGTACTATGTTTATTTTACAACAAGGTAAAACATTAAAGCAGATGAAACAAAAGTGAAGAACAATTATTCTATTGAAATAAATTCAATCATTTGAAATAAATCTGAGAGAACTGTATTGCATTTATTTACACATGAGATAGAGCCCGTCTACTCAAACACTTTGTCTACTCAGTTATTTGTGAGACTATGTTTGTTCGTTTTTTCATAAGGCTCGTATGATGACGTGGCATACAGAGCTCGTCTATCAAGTCTTTGGACTTGCTGTTCCTCAGTGAGTTATCATAATCTCAATCTGGTGACGTGGCAAGTTAAAACTACTCCAATTGATTTTTAACTTAAAATCTATCTAGTAAACATTTAGTACCTCGTCTACTTAAAGAAACCAGTCTACTAAATTAAATAAAGACTTTACCAAAATATTGAGTAGCCCGTCTACACGAGTGGACGTGCACTTCTCTTTATGAGTCCAAGCAGATACATATGAAAACCTATTCTAAGTTTCCATGTCTTATAATTTTAAGTGCTCCTGCATAACTAAATAAACTTGTTAGATATCAACTAACACTTTGCAAAGTAAATTTAATCCTTTTGTCAACATCAAAAAGCAGAGATTATTTAATCCAAAAACCACTTTGGTTCCAACAGCTATGGCCTGTGGAACTTTATGGACCAGCTGCTGGATATTATGGGTTTTGGAACCAAATGGAGAGGTTGGATCATGAAATGCCTATCTATAGCCTCTATATCCATTTTAGTGAATGGCTGCCCAGCTGCACCATTTAAGATGGAAAGGGGACTTAGGCAGGGATACCCATTGTCTCCATTCCTCTTTGTTTTGGTCGCTGAAGCATTCAATCAATTGATGAAAAGAGCAGTACGGAAAGGGTTTTTTCGGGGGTTGGAGGTAGGATCCCAAGAGATAAAAATCTCTCATCTACAGTTTGCGATTATACACTGATTTTCTGCCCAGCTAGAAGTCGGTATATTGTCAATTTAAGGAGGATCCTAGAGTGTTTTCAGCTGTTGTCTGGATCGAGAATTAACTTCTCAAAATATGGTTTAATTGTTTTAGGAAAAGAGAGAGCATTGGGGAACAAATAGCCCAAAGACTGGGTTGTCAAGTAGTTGATTTGCCAATAGTGTACTTAGTAATTCCTTTGGGAGCTGATCCCAAAAAGGTATCTACTTGGAACCAAGTTTTGAATCAGATTCAAAAGAAGCTTGCAATGTGGAAAACTAAACTGCTGTCTAGAGCAGGGAGGCTTGAACTGATTAAATCAGTGCTAAATAGTACGCATTTGTACTTTATGAGTCTTTTTCAAGTCCCTAAAAATGTTGTAAAGCAAATAATAAAGATTCAAAGAGATTTTTTTTTTGGAAAGGGACTGGGAATAGAAGGGGGCTACCGTTGCTGAAATGGGAAGTTATTCAGAACCCAAAAAGGTTGGGTGGGTTAGGGGTTGATGATATCACCATAAAAAATGTTGCTCTACTCTTTAAATGGTGGTGGATATTTTCAGTGGAAGGGAATCCATTGTGGAAGAAGGTGATTTGCTCTATACACATCCTAGAAGCAAATATGCCATTAATACAGTAGCAAAGAATTGCAGCTTAAGGACGGGTGTGGGATAAAACAATGAAAGTGTATAGGTGGGGAGAGAGCTATAATAAAGTAATAATGCAAGGGTGGTGGATGAGAGTAAGAGATGGGAGTAAAACTAGGTTTTGGAGTGATAGGTGGATAGGTGATTTGGCTTTGAAAGAAAAATTCCCATGACTCTTCCTCGTGTCTTTGCAAAAAGAGGATGTGGTAGCAAACATAGGGTTTTGGGATGGAATGTGTTGGCAATGGAACTCCACTTGGAGAATAAATTTGTTCTAATGGAAGGCATAACAGTTGGAAGATCTTTTAAGAATTCTACAGGATGTGAATCTGATAAATAGAGTACATGATAAAGTATGGTGGAAGCACAATAGCAATGGATGCTTTTATATTAAATCTTTTGCTATTGAAATCTGCACACATAGCTAAATAACTAATAATTTGAGAGGAGTTTGGAAGCGAGTAGCCCCCCCTAGGACTGAATTGTTGGTATGGTTTGTGATTCAAGAAAAGCTGATCATAAGAAGCAGGTTGAGACTTCTGAACATGCTAAGTGAAGAGGATTATATATGTCCTTTTAGCAAGGAGGGAAAAGGGACAATTAAACACCTATTTTTACATTGTAATATGTCATGGAGAGTTTGGATGAGTGTGCTGGGTTGATGAGGAGTTCAAATACCAATTGCTCAAACACCTAGTGAATGGTTTGAGTGATGGTTGGCTGGCATAGAAGTAGGAGGGTTTCAGAAAAAAAAATGTGGATATCCCTAGTTATTGTAGTATTTTGGTCAATATGGAATCAAAGGAATAGAGTTGTGTTTGATAATGTACAAACTGGTTGGAATCATTTTTATTTCCTGGTTAAACTTAGGTTGGGTTTTTGGGCTAGAGGATGGAACCCAGGCTGGTTAGAGTTTTTCACTGTGATGCTGTTGCTAGACATTATTGTATTGATATTTTAATTATCGAAAAAAAAGTAGAGTTTGCTTCCTCACTGGTCACATCTCTTATATTCAAAACTGAAAAGGTTGTTTTGATTTTTAATAGGAAAGGGCGACCAATTTCTTCACGGTGAACAATTTATTATCCTAGGTTGCTATGGCCTATGGCATAGAACTGTCCTATAATTAATAGCAAATGTCACATATTCGTCGACAGGGACAGGCCCGTTCGTGGGTGACGAAATCAGAATCGATCAATTTGACTCGCCTGGCCGAATAAACCAAAATAGATAATTTTGAGCTGGGAAGTACTCCCTCTGGACTCATTTATAAGCAAAAAATTACTAGATTTTGTGGACTCAAATATAAGCAAAAGTCAATCTATTCAACTCTATTTATGCTTTGTTTGGTGGAGTAAAAAAGGAGAAGAGAGAAAACAAGAAGAGAGAGTTAGAGTAGAAAATGCACTTTTCATCTATTTAGTGGAGGAGAGAGAAAGAGAGTAGAGGGGAAATTTGGTGGGTCCCGCCTTATTTATTCTTCTCTGTTGATGTGCGAAGAAAATGGGAGAGAAGGGAACTGTTTTGTCTAAAATACCATTATACCCTTCTTTTTCCATGTAAAGGTCACTCACCGATTGGAGCTGAGCTGCATCATCCTCTCCTCCACGTCATGATCTTATCAGCCGGCTAAATTAAAGAATCCACTATTTATTTCGTCCTTAAAAGTATAAAACAATATACAAAATACTTTTTATATGTCCTTTTACTTCTTTTCTTTTTTACAAATTATGTTATTTTACTTAAATACCTAATAGAGGACATCTTAATTATATTTATATATATATATATATATATATATATATATATATATATATATATATATATATATTGAGATTTGCTAACGTACACTCACCATCTTTTAGAATGTGTATGTTAGCAAGCTATAACTAAAAAAATGGAAAATATACCCAAAGGTATAGGTCGCTAACATACTCCTTCTAAAAAATGGATGGGTATACGTTAGCAAACCCTATAATGGGTGTGCATTAGCAAATCCTATATATATATATATATATATATATATATATATATATATATATATATATATATATATATATATATATATAATATAATATATTTGTTTAAACTTTATACAGTGTATCATAATGTCAAGTGTGTAGTTAATTCACTATATTGATATTATTTAATAAATTTAAATTAATCAATTATTAAATTAAATTAATAATTTAATTAAGTTGAAATCAATAAAATAATTATATTGAATTAAAAAAACTATTAGTTAAAATAACTTAAATCAATTAAATTTAAATTATTTAGTTATTTAAATTAACTTAATTAATGAAATTAAAATATTTGGATAATGATTTTTTAGTTAAGGGTATTTTTATCTTTTTTAAAACAACTACATTTCTCTCTTCTCACTTTCTATTCAACCATTCAAAGGGGAGAGAGAGAAAACACTTCTTTCTCCTCTATTTTTAATTTCTCTTACACAAAGCAATACATCAAATATAGTTTATTTCTCACCATTTTCTCTTTTCTCATACTCTTTCTCACCTCTTTCTCTTTACTCATTTTCTTCTCACAACCAAACAAAGCATTAATGTCAATGTTCCACAAGTCAAGACAATCAACCAATCCAACCAAGCAACTCTCCTTTTACTTTTCCAAGAGCATTGCTACACATTATTGAATGGATATTTTAATTATCGAAAAAAAAGTAGAGTTTACTTCCTCACTGGTCACATCACATATATTCGAAACTGAAAAAGTTTTTTTTATTTGTAGTAGGAAGCGGCGACCAATTTCTTCACAGTGAACACATTATTATCCTAGGTTGCTATGGCCTATGGAACTTTATGGATCAGCTGCCGGATATTATGGGTTTTGGAACCAAATGGAGAGGTTGGATCATGAAATGCCTATCCACAACCTCTATATCCATTTTAGTGAATGGTTGTCCGGCTGCACCATTTAAGATGGAAAGGGGACTTAGGCAGGAAGATCCATTGTCTCCATTCCTCTTTGTTTTGGTCGCTGAAGCGTTCAATCAAAAGAAGAAAAAGTAGTACAAAAAGGGTTTTTTCGGGGGTTGGAGGTAGGATCCCAAGAGATAAAAATATCTCATCTACAGTTTGCGACGATACACATATTTTCTGCCCAACTAGAAGTCGGTATATTGTCAATTTAAGGAGGATCCTAGAGTGTTTTCAGCTGCTGTCTGGACTTAGAAGTAACTTCTCAAAAATCTGGTTTAATTGTTTAGGAAAAGAGAGAGCATGGGGGAACAAATAGCCCAAAGACTTGGCTGTCAAGTAGTTGATCTGCCTATAGTGTACTCAGTAATTCCTTTGGGAGCTGATCCGAAAAAGTTATCTACTTGGAACCAAGTTTTGAATCGGATTCAAAAGAAGCTTGCAATGTGGAAAACTATACTACTGTCTAGAGCAGGGAGGCTTGTACCGATTAAATCAATGCTAAATAGTATGTCTTTGTACTGTATAAGTCTTTTTCAAGTCCCTAAACATGTTGTAAAGCAAATAATAAAGATTCAAATAGAATTTTTTTTGGAAAGAGGCTGGGAATAGAAGGGGGGCTGCCGTTGGTGAAATGAGAAGTGTTGTACAATTTGCTTGTTGTGATTAATTGAGTTTCATCACAAATCATTTTCTCTACTATGACTTATGTACAATTTACAAATATCAAATTCAGCATAAATGAGAATTACTTTTCATTTCTCCAAATCACCGTACAAGATTGATATTGACTATTGAAGAGTTTCAAATGTTGACGCAACCATTACTCATACAATTGTATATGTCAGAATGAAAGATACAGTTCATAGAAAGCATGATAAGCATAATGGGCACTCACTGAATTGAACTTAACAAGCGATGACAGATCGATATGGTGGGCATTCGCAGATCTGAGCCTAGAAGGATCTACAAAATGCATTGCAACGATATGGAAGGAAAGGTTAAGAGATCAGATAATATAAAATGAGTTCAAAGATTAATATGAATTAGAGTGGGAATGAAAGAGTAATTTTATAATTTTAGAAAAAAAAATAATTTATCATTTCATCCCATTGTCCCCCAACAAGAGAGGAAGAAAAGTGAAGCTAGAGGGAATGGATGGAATGCATTACATGTCACTTTCTTTTGTCTTATCTATACTAATAGATAATGACATAGTTCAAAAAAATGTCGTTTTTGGTGTCAACTTTTTTATATTACAAAAATACCCCTAGCAACTTTAGAATATAGGCCACTAAACCCTCTAAACCTTCATGATCAGATATCTAAAATATGTTTATTGGTTACAGATTTAAACTCAAATAGTTTAGTGGAATGGGATGGTAACCACCGACTCCCGCCCATGTAACCGACTACTACATCCGAACCTCCTATTCATTTTCTTCTCTTTCATTTCACTGTCTCACAATTCAAGTACATTCCCAAATTATTTTACTGTCTCACAATTCACGTACATTCACTGTCTCACATTTTCTTCATACGTTTTCTCCACTCATCTTCAAGTCAGGGTAACTACTTCCATTGCTTTTCTTCATTTTCTTTTACTGTTGTTGTTCATTTGGTGTAGAGGGAAGTGTTTTTTTTATAAGCAAAGATGATATAGAGGCAAGTGTTATACTATCCAAATTCTCAATCTTATACTGATATTAGTTTATGATCTTCATATTGGCATTAACAGGTTGTATAGCATCCTTCTTATTGTTGTAGGCAGTGGAGAAATGCATTAGAGGGAAGGAGATTGAATTAATTTTTTAATCAATGTTTTGTCTTAATGGGGTTTTGGATTGCAGATATTTGATATCATTTTTTTATCCTTTTTTTTTTTTGCAGGTTAGAGGTGTTAAAGTTTCTGTTTACTCTCTAGGTTGCTCTTTGAATACCTGTTTTCTGAGGGAGTAGAAACTGCAGAAAAACAAGGGTATTTGACTCTTGCCATTTGCTACCGTGCTTTGAGATGTCCACACTAATGGGTTTAAAACAAATAAAGTTTGGATTCTGTTAATGTTAGATGATCCTTATTATGTCAATTCTTTTTCAATATGATAACTTTTCACTCATATCTGCACACTTGAATTGTCTGGACACTTACTCCAGAATCATTGCACCAAACTAAAAACCAAATTCACATGAAACCATTCCATTTTCAAGCAATAATTAATTATTAATGTACGGACCTCTATAGTAATATTATATTCAAATGACTGTTTCAAATTTTTAAATAAAACATATGTATGAAGATGTTGATAGTGGATACTTTATATTTACCAACAATTTTATCAAATCTTAACTCTGCAACACGGCAACTTAATTGTAAAATATTTCTATTCTGAATAGCATTTATTTTGCAAAGAAGTTTTGATAGGTTTTCAATTTCTGTTTTGTTTTTTTAGGAGGAACCATAATGGTGTCGATGATGGGTCAGACGGCGTCGCTTGGCGTAGCCACAGTAGATTTACGTGAGTCATGGAGAACCGCGTATGACACCGGCGTTGTGGATCTAAATCTGGACTGTGAGCAGAGGATGCAGATCCGAGTTCGGTTGTTTCTTTTGTTGGAGGTATTCAATGGTTTCTGTGTTTGTTCATTAAATTTTTTTATTTTTCATTTTATTCTTACTTTTTCTGCGTTTGAGATCAACTTCCACACAAATTTTGGATGGACCCAAAGTGAGAGCACATAAGATTGCAGCAACTGTGAAGAGGAAAAATTAAAAGAGGTTGTTTTGTGTTTCTATTTGTCAATCTGTCCAAATTATCCACGAGGGGACGGTTGCTGATAAACAACGAGGACTGATAAATTGGAATATTGAATTGCGAAGACAATGGGGAAGTAGAAGAAGGTACCCACCCCAAATCCAAGGTATCTCCACACCTCAACTCTTATAGCCCCTTTCTCTCTTTCTCTCTCTCTCTCTCTCTCTCTCTCTCTATTCTGCTTTTTTTTTCTTTTTGGATGTTTTGTTGTTGTACATATCATCCATAAAAGGAGGGTGGCTATGGCAAAGGCACGATCAACCTTTCCGGGCTATTGAGTGGCTACATAAATATATGGAAATGTATGATGGTTGTTAAATTTGTTATCAGTTTATAAGGAAGTGGAATGGCGGAATTGAAGTTTTGGTGTCCTACTTTTAAATAAAAAAGTGGTAGTTTTAGGATGAAACTTCTCCTTCTTATATATCGGCAGTTAATATTCTTTTAAAATTTAAAATAAATGAGTTAAAGAAGAAAGATAACTGATGGATGCACTCCTCTAGGTTCACATACATTCTCATTTCCCCTTCTCATTTCCTCTTCTTCTTCGTCGTCATTTTTCTTAAAACCCCACTTTCTAGAATTTCAATATTTTTTTATTCTCTTGTTTGCAAAGAAGTTTTGATAGTTTTTCAATTTTTTTTGTTTTTTTTAGGAGGAACCATAATGGTGTCGATGATGGGTCAGACGGCGTCGCTTGGCGTAGCCACAGTAGATCTACGTGAGTGATGGAGAACGGCGTATGACACCAGCGTTGTGGATCTAAATCGAGACTGTGAGCAGAGGATGCAGATCCGAGTTCGACTGTTTCTTTTGTTGCAGGTATTCAACGGTTTCTGTGTTTGTTCATTAAATTTTTTTATTTTTCATTTTTTTTCTTACTTTTTCTGCGTTTGAGATCAACTTCCACACAAATTTTGGATGGACCCAAAGTGACAACACATAAGATTGCAGCAACTGTGAAGAGAAAAAATCAAAAGAGGTTGTTTTGTGTTTCTATTTGTCAATCTGTCCAAATTATCCACGAGGGGACGGTTGCTGATAAACAATGAGGACTGATAAATTAGAATATTGAATTGCGAAGACAATGGGGAAGTAGAAGAAGGTACCCACCCCAAATCCAAGGTATCTCCACACCTCAACTCCTATAGCCCCTCTTTCTCTCTCTCTCTCTATTCTGCTTTTTTTTTGTTTTTCTTTTTGGATGTTTTGTTGTTGCACATATCATCCATAAAAGGAGGGTGGCTATGGCAAAGGCACAATCAACATTTATGGGCTATTGAGTGGCTACATAAATATATGGAAATGTATGATGGTTGTTAAATTTCTTATCAGTTTATCAGTTTATAAGGAAGTGGAATGGCGGAGTTGAAGTTTTGGTGTCCTACTTTTAATATTACTAATTTGCCCTTAAAACCTTAGTTGATATTGTTTTTACAATGCCAAAATTGACCCTAGCATATAACAAGAAGAAGAAAAAATCGACTAAATTTTTTTTACATAAATTTTAAATTTTAAAATTGCCATAACTGCTCCTTTTTCCAAGTAAGCACTCGGTAACCCTCTTCTTCCACTATCTCCTCCACCGTTTTTCCAATTATGCGAATGAACGTTAAACCGAAAGACGGTGGCACAGAGGAGAGTGGGAAGGGCATAGAAGCCGGAAGACGGTGGCTCAGAGGGAGGCGAGGTGGCTATACGGTGGCGTTTGATTGGCGATGTGAAGCGTCCTCGATCACGTCCGGTGTACGATGGAATGGTGATGCCTGGGCGTGCGCCTGGACGATGGAGAATGATCAAAGCGGAGAACGACAGAAGGGAGGCGACGGTGGGAGGGTCTGTTGTGGATCTGTTTGGTTGGCAGTGCACGGTGGCAAACGGAGTAGCTGAAGGCCAGCGTGTTGGTGTAAGCCCTAGAGGCCAATGTATTACTTTAGACTTATATTTGTATCTTGTTGTTTTATATATATATGATATGAGGCATTCCAGTTTATTGTGTTACTTGTTTGAACATAATAACGTCCTTAGAATAGAAATTTCAGTTTAATAGAATATCAAGTATATGACTTGATCGTGAGACACTATTGAACAATGAAATCCTATTCTTAAATATCCGTAGTCAAGTATTTTATTAATAAGGACAATAATAATACAATTGAGACTATTATGTGTGCAGACTTATGACCATATCTCACGGGTCATGCATATGAGATATCGAGTCGCCACATAGGTACACATTAAGGTAATGATGTACTGGATTGACCCACCATGAGAACACTACATGGAGCGTTATGTGAGTGTCATAAGTAGTTCTCATAGTGACAATGGTGCATACAATCCTTCGACCTGAAATCACTATGATCCCTACATGAGGAGTCGTGTGCTTTAATATCGTCAAACGTCATTTGTAATAGGATGATTATAAAGACGGTCATTGGGCATACCACGAGCCATGCAGAGGGATGTGAGTGACCTAGATGGAATTTGTCCCTCCTACATAACAGGAGTAATATCTGTGGGCCCCCTGATAAAGTGAGACTCAGAAAATGCATGGCCGTCTTTGAAATGAGTCAATATGAGATATTGACCTCATTTGTTGTTAAGTCTACTCGGGTATCAGGGAACATGATATTGAACTATACAAGGGTGACACATTCTATGCCTTGTGTTCAATATAGATATATGGACAAAGGGATAATAATGCACATGAATATTTGTCACAGAAAGGTTTCGTCAAATCACTGACTTTCTCACTACTTAGGTAGCAGTGATGTATTGCTAGATACCGCTCACTGTTTGTAATATTAAATGGGATTTAATGTTACTACTAACGTTTTGGGAACCTATAGGGTCACACACATAAGAGCGGATTAAAAGAAGCATTAAAAGGAGAGTTGGACTTTCCTATTGGGCCTAGCGCATAGTACGTGGGCTTAGGTCAAGTGCTGCTCACTAACTCACTTAAGGAGGCGCTACTATAAGTAGAACGCTTAAGTTGTTGTGCACACAAGGTTGATACCCTAGCCGCACAGAGAGAGTAAGAGTGAACAGTAAGTCTCGGTTTTGAAGCTAGCACTGCAAGACAGAGATGCTTCAGGTTCGTGACGTTGGACGTTCACGGAGTCCGCTCGTGTGGATACCTCTGGAGACACCGTTCGTGCGGTGTTCGTGATAGACGAATTTCAACCAACAGCCATTGCTTCAAGAGGTAAACTTCCTAATCATGAATCATGACCATTCGCATGGATCCTTCGATGGGAATTTTTCCGCTGCGTTTTATTTTGTTTTATACGCAAATTCCCAACAGTGGTATCAGAGACGCTTGCGAAACCATGATCCTGTTACGTGGTTTATCTGTTATGTATGATAACATGTTTATAATGTGAATCATTTTTCTGAAAATTGTTTTTGAAAATCGTTTGCATCTGGTTTGTGAAACCTTGTTTCTGTGATTTTCGTATGTATATGATATATACGTCTATTGCATGTTTGTGTATGTATGTGATATGTACGTTGGTTCTGAATCCTTATTATGTTCTGCGATGGCGTCAAATGTTGATGTTAAACATGATTGTTTTCAGTTCTGTGTTGGCGACGTTAAGGGGTTTCAGACATGAAAAGTTCATGTTGTTGCGGCTGAGGTTCCAAGTGTTGAAACCGTAGCCGCCGTTCCTTGCAACGTGAAGTGTTCACGGGCCTTGCGGTTTTAGGGTTGAAAGGTTGACGCCCTAGCCACCAAGGAAGCGAGGCACACTTCGGAGAGAAAATTTTTCTTCAGGGCGCTGCCCCGCACCCCGCAAGTGGTGGCCTCCCCTTGACCCCCGCCCGCTGACCGGGCAGCGGGACCCCGTGCTACCTCTGCGTAGTGTGTAATTTCAAAATTCAAATTTTATGTTACCATTTAACAATTATATCAATTACAATAAATGTGATTTATGTAAATGTGATTTATATCAATTACAATAAATGTGATTTGTTACAATAAATGTGATTTATATAAATGTGATTTATATCAATTACAATAAATGTGATTTGTAGTAACAACAATTGCAATAAATATGATTTATAGTAACATCTATTATAATAAATGTGATTTATTATATATATATGTTATGTTTTCAAAATTCAGATTTTGAAATCTCTAATTTATGAAATTAATAATAATAATGATTATGTGTTATTATTGGTTGTTACTATTTATTTGGTGATGTATGGTGAATGGTTATGGCCTTAGTCCTTTTACCTTTTGGTTTATATTTTGAAATACGGCCTGCGTGCCGTGCCTTTCTCTTATATTCCATATGTATCTTCTTTTCTCATCTCACTCCCCTCATATGTAAAATGAGGTTTCTGTTTATGTAATGTAATGATGGAGTCAAGAAGACGATATCACGTGGGAGATCTTGCTTGGAGAAGCTTGGACGCCCCTAGGTTTTAGTTTAGATTCTCTCATTGGCTTGGGAGAATCAATGCGTTAGGGGCCATAACCATATCACATTTATTTACCTTATATATGTATGAGATGCATGTATGTATATAGTATGTTAAAAGAGTTTAACTAATATATGTATGAGATGCATATATGTAAATAATAAGTTAAAGAGTTTAACAAATGGTGAGATCAAATTTTAATAAAATCCCTCAAAAGGAAATATTAAGTCACATTTAAAGGCCTTCCGATGCATGGCACTCGTCAAGACTATTATCGATTAAGTGTGGGTCCGCCAAAGCGGGGTACCTTTATCTATGATAGTAAGGCGCGATGGGACAAATGTAATGTTCAACTGCTATCCATTGGGTCTGACTTAACTAAGCCAACTTCAATAGGATTGAAAGGCTTAGAGGCTTATAAGTTGGGCTTTAGTCCATGTGATGGATTTGAATAAGAGTTATTCACCCAACTATCCAAGAGTTGCATGAGATGCAATCGGAAAGTGTTTCCTACCTAAATAACCGAATTTTGGGTGATCAGCCAAAGCTGACTTAAAGCTAGGTGAAATATGGATCTTGGCCCACTAGAAAATCTTCCAACGGGATTTTCCGAATCAATGATGAGGGTCATTGTTTTGAATAAAATAGTGGGAGGCGTATTTAATTAAAGACCTAATTAAATAACTTCATGGCATGATACTTATACTTTGCATATTTATCTCTGTAGATTACCATGGCATCAAATACATCAAGTAACCTGTCATTGCGATCCGTCCTTGAGAAGGACAAACTATCCGGAACGAATTTTCTGGACTGGTACAGAAACTTGAGGATTGTCCTCAAACATGAGAAAAAGCTGTATGTTCTTGAGGAGCCTATTCCTGAGGAGCCACCGGCTTCAACTGCCCCTAGGGCTGACAGAGATGCTTATAAGAAGCATCAGGATGACGCCTTAGACGTCGGCTGTCTTATGCTTGCTACCATGACCTCTGAGCTGCAAAATCAACATGAGACCATGGAGGCGTACGATATGATCGTGCACCTCAAGCTGCTCTACCAAGAGCAAGCAAGGCATGAGCGGTTCGAAGTTTCCAGAGCCCTTTTCCAGTGTAAATTGGCAGAAGGGAGCCCTGTGAGTCCTCCTGTACTACAGATGATCGGGTACATTGAGAATCTCGAGAGACTGGGACTTCCTTTAGGCCAAGAGTTGGCCACCGACTTGGTTCTGCAATCGTTGCCTAGGAGCTATAGTCAGTTTGTCATGAACTTCAATATGAATGATCTTGACAAACCTTTGCCAGAATTGTTGAGCATGTTGAGAACTGCTGAACAAAATATTAACAAAGGAAAGGGGAAGGCCATTTTGATGGTCCAGGCTAGAAATAGCAAGAAGCAGCCCAAGAAGCCCAAGAACAAACAAAAGGGCAAGGCCAAGGGCAAGGCCATCAACAAGATCAAGTCCAGTACTTCTGGCTTGAAGCCTGTGGGTGGTGTGGCTAAGGAAGGCAATTGCTTCCACTGTAGTCGGACCGGACATTGGAAGAGGAACTGCCCAAAATACCTGGAAGAGATAAAGAAGAAGAAGGGAAGTGAGACTTCCGCTTCATGTATGTTTGTTATAGAAGTCAATTTATCTACTTCTGCATCATGGGTATTAGATACTGGATGTGGTTCTCACATTTGTACAAATGTGCACGACCTAGACAGGAGTAGACCATTGACAAAGGGCGAAGTCGATCTACGAGTCGGAAATGGAGCAAAGGTTGCTGCTTTAGCTATAGGGACTTATGTATTGACTTTGCCCACTGGGCTTACTATTCAGTTAGAGAATTGTTATTTTGTGCCTGCAATTAGCAGGAATATCATTTCCGTTTCTTGTTTGGACAAGATTGGGTTTTCTTTTATAATAAAGAACAAAAGTTGTTCTATTTATTTGGATGATATTTTCTATGCTAGTGCACACATGAGTAATGGACTTTATGTCCTTGATCTTGAAATGCCCATCTATAACATAAATACTAGGAGGTTCAAACCAAATGAGTTGAACCCGTCTTATCTTTGGCATTGTCGTTTAGGCCATATAAATGAGAAGCGCATTTCGAAGCTCCATAAAGATGGACTCTTGGATTCATTTGATTATGAATCATATGAGATATGCGAGTCTTGTTTATTGGGAAAGATGACTAAAGCTCCATTCACCGGCAAAGGTGAAAGAGCCAACGATCTTTTGGGTCTTATACATAGCGATGTATGCGGACCCCTAAACACATTAGCTAGAGGTGGTTTTCAGTACTTCATCACATTTACTGATGATTTCAGTAGATATGGATTTGTGTATCTTATGAAACATAAATCGGAATCCTTTGAAAAGTTCAAGGAATTCAAAAATGAGGTACAAAACCAACTTGGTAAAAATATTAAAGCTCTTCGATCAGATCGAGGTGGTGAATATTTGAGCGTAGAGTTTGATAATCATCTGAGAGAGTGTGGGGTTTTATCTCAACTCACTCCACCTGGAACGCCACAATGGAATGGTGTTTCTGAGAGGAGAAATCGAACCTTGTTGGGCATGGTTCGGTCTATGATGAGTCATGCAAACCTTCCAAACTCTTTCTGGGGACATGCTCTATTAACAGCAGCTTTTACACTTAACAGTGTTCCATCCAAAACGGTAGAAAAGACACCATATGAGATATGGACTGGTAGACGACCCAGCATGTCTTTTATGAAGATTTGGGGTTGTGAAGCATATGTCAAACGTCAAGTTTCTAATAAGCTTGATCCCAAATCTGATAAATGCTTCTTTGTGGGGTATCCCAAAGAAACCAAGGGATACCAATTCTATAATCCTTCCGAAGGCAAAGTGTTTGTCACACGGACTGGTGTATTCCTAGAAAAGGAGTTTATCTCCATAGGAACCAGTGGGAGGAAGATAGAACTTGAAGAAATACAAGAATCACAGAGTAGTGACCTACCATTGGTGGAACAGGAGCAACCTTCACAGAATGCTGTGGAGGAACAACCCGCTCCAAAGAGCACAAGACCAGGCGTAGGTCTAACAGGATACGTCACCACCTGAGAGATATGGATTTCTCATGACTCCATAAGGTGATGTATTGCTCATGGATCAAGATGAGCCTCGTGACCTACCAGGAGGCCATCACCGCCCCAGAATCGAGAAGTGGCTTGAGGCCATGAAATCGAGATGGATTCCATGTACACCAACCAGGTATGGACCTTGGTAGAGCCACCGGGGGGTAAAACCTATAGGGTGCAAGTGGGTTTTCAAAAAGAAAACTGACATGGATGGTAAGGTACACACCTTTAAGGCGCGATTGGTCGCTAAGGGTTTCAAGCAAATTCATGGTGTCGACTATGATGAGACCTTTTCACCCGTTGCGATGCTTAAATCCGTCCGGATCTTACTTGCCATCGCTGCATACCATGATTATGAGATATGGCAGATGGATGTCAAAACTGCCTTCCTTAATGGAAAGCTTCTTGAGGATGTGTACATGACACAACCTGAAGGCTTTGACATTTCAGAGGATGCCTGGGAAAGGTATGTAAATTGCAGCGATCAATCTATGGATTGAAGCAAGCTTCCGAGAAGTTGGAACCTTCGTTTTGATGATCTTTGTAAGACAATACGGATTCATCAAAAATGAAGATGAACCTTGTGTCTACAAGAAGGTTAGTGGGAGCATTGTTGTTTTTCCGGTGTTATATGTAGATGACATATTACTCATTGGAAATGACATCCCTACACTACAAAATGTAAAGACATGGTTAGGGAATTGCTTCTCTATGAAAGATTTGGGTGAGGCTACCTATGTATTGGGGATCAGGATCTATAGGGATAGATCGCTGAAATTGCTTGGCCTAAGTCAGCGTACATACATAGACAAAGTGTTGAGACGCTTTAACATGCATGAATCCAAGAAAGGACTATTGCCTATGTCACATGGTATATGCCTATCAAAGGCACAATCCCCTTCCACTCAAGAAGATAGGGATCGCATGAGTAAGATTCCATATGCATCCGCAATTGGATCTATCATGTATGCCATGTTATGTACTCGACCAGATGTATCGTATGCTTTAAGCATAACGAGCAGTACCCGATCGATCCCGATGAAAGTCATCAGTGCTCTGTCAAAGAACATCCTTAAGTACTTGAGAAGAACTAAGGGTTCGTTCTTGGTATATGGAGGCGAGGAAGAGCTTGCTGTAATAGGTTACACCGATGCTAGCTTCCAGGCCGATAAGGATGATTCCAGGATCGCAATCTGGTTATGTGTTCTGCTGAATGGCGGGGCAGTGAGTGGAAGAGTTCAAAGTAGGAGACGATTGCTTATTCTACTACGAGGCTGAGTATATAGTCGCCTCCAATGCAGTAACTGAGGATGTATGGAACAGGATGTTCATTACAGAGCTTGCTACGTTTCCTAGTATTGTGGACCCCATTGATCTCTATTGTGATAACAATGGGGCCATTGCACAAGCTAAGGAACCTAGATCTCATCAGCGATCCAAACATATACTTAGGCGCTTCCATCTCATTCGAGAGATCATCGATAGAGGAGATGTGAAAATATGCAGAGTACCAACACTTGATAACGTTGCTGACCCACTTACGAAACCTCTTGCTCAACAGAAGCATGAAGGTCACACTAGATCGATGGGCATTAGATTGATGCCTGATTGGCTCTAGTGCTAGTGGGAGATTGTTGGTGTAAGCCCTAGAGGCCAATGTATTTCTTTAGACATACATTTGTATCTTGCTATTTTATATATATATGATATGAGGCATCCCAGTTTATTGTGTTACTTGTTTGAACATAATAACGTCCTTAGAATAGAAATTTCAGTTTAATAGAATATCAAGTATATGACTTGATCGTGAGACACTATTGAACAATGAAATCATATTCTTAAATATCCGTAGTCAAGTATTTTATTAATAAGGACAATAATAATACAATTGAGACTATTAGTGTGCAGACTGATGACTATATCTCACGGGTCATGCATATGAGATATCGAGTCGCCACATAGGTACACATTAAGGTAATGATGTACTGGATTGACCCACCATGAGAACACTACATGGAGTGTTATGTGAGTGTCATAAGTAGTTCTCATAGTGACAATGGTGCATACAATCCTTCGACCTGAAATCACTACGATCCCTACATGAGGAGTCGTGTGCTTTAATATCGTCAAACGTCATCTGTAATAGGATGATTATAAAGACGGTCATTGGGCATACCACGAGCCATGCAGAGGGATGTGAGTGACCTAGATGGAATTTGTCCCTCCTACATAACAGGAGTAATATCTGTGGGCCCCCTGATAAAGTGAGACTGTAAAATGCATGGCCGTGCTGAAATGAGTCAATATGAGATATTGACCTCATTTGTTGTTAAGTCTACTCGGGTATCAGGGAACATGATATTGAACTATACAAGGGTGACACATTCTATGCCTTGTGTTCAATATAGATATATGGACAAAGGGATAATAATGCACATGAATATTTGTCACAAAGGTTTCGTCAAATCATCGACTTTCTCACTACTTAGGTAGCAGATGATGTATTGCTAGATACCGCTCACTGTTTGTAATATTAAATGGGATTTAATGTTACTACTAACGTTTTGGGAACCTATAGGGTCACACACATAAGAGCGGATTAAAAGAAGCATTAAAAGGAGAGTTGGACTTTCCTATTGGGCCTAGCGCATAGTACGTGGGCTTAGGTCAAGTGCTGCTCACTAACTCACTTAAGGAGGCGCTACTATAAGTAGAACGCTTAAGTTGTTGTGCACACAAGGTTGATACCCTAGCCGCACAGAGAGAGTAAGAGTGAACAGTAAGTCTCGGTTTTGAAGCTAGCACTGCAAGACAGAGACGCTTCAGGTTCGTGACGTTGGACGTTCACGGAGTCCGCTCGTGTGGATACCTCTGGAGACACCGTTCGTGCGGTGTTCGTGATAGACGAATTTCAACCAACAGCCATCGCTTCAAGAGGTAAACTTCCTAATCATGAATCATGACCATTCGCATGGATCCTTCGATGGAAATTTTTCCGCTGCGTTTTATTTTGCTTTATACGCAAATTCCCAACACAGCGGTGACTGGGTTTGCTTTTAAGGTTCATATTCATTCACTCAATTTATCTTTTCTTCCCCCCATTTTCTGAATGGCACCAATTTCTCCAATCCCTCCCCCCCCACTCGAATCAAACGTCACTATGGCAAAGATGGATGAATAGGTTAACATTTCAAGCGGATAGATTGATTTAGTTTGACTTTGATTTTCTTCCGTTTCTGGTTAGGAACCAAAGCAGTGGAGTGGAAGAATTTGTTGATTGTCAATTCAATTTCTTCTAGTCATCATGGAGGACTCCTGACAACGAAACAAAGTGCAATGCCTTAGTTAGCGTTTTATGATTCCAAAGGTAGTTTCACTTTCTCGATTTTTTGTTCACTTTGATATAACACTTCAATCAAATTCTGGGTTTCTCTCTATATCATTCTTTCACCGTATTCCCCAAATCTTAGTACCATTTTGGGGTATCAAACAATCTCACAATTTACCCTCTCATAGTTTCCCCAAATCTTAGTACCATTTTTACTCTTTAATCAAATGCTAAGTTTTGTGTTGGTCTTACTCATTTTCAATTTAAAGGTTAATTTTTTATTTTCAACTTTAGTGTTTTTGTTTCTATCATTAATTCTTGAAGTGCTAAATTTCATTGACAGTAACTTTAGTTGAAGATACAAGATTGTCAAGGCTGGAGCAGGGAGGAACCATACAGTGGTTGTTACAGAGGATGGAAATTACATAGCCTTTGGATGGAACAATCATGGACAGCTTGGTTCAGGTTCTGTGTTAATTTTAATTTAAAGATTTTTTTACACCAATTTTATTTTAAAGATGGGTATGTGGTTGTTTTAGTTGGGTTTTTTTTCCATGCATCCTTTGTGCTGATAATTTTATTATAGGATATGCATTGGAAACTTCTCTGGCTTCCACATCAGGGAAAATGATGTTGTCCTTAGAATTTTGAGTTTCTCTTTGCATAAATGTTTGAATATTTACTTTTCTGTTATATCATAGTGGCAAAGGATGCATTGCCTGTATAAACTTACAAAGGACCTTTAGCTATGCTTTAGATGTTATTTTTCGATTCTTGAATTCATGATGCAATTTTATAATTGATATTTTTATTTTTGTTTTATTTTCGTTTCCTTTGTGTCTGTGTCTCCTCTTTTCTCTTTTCTCTTCTCTCTGCCTTTGGATTCTTATGGAATAAAACTCCTCGCAGTTTTTGCCAATGACACAAAACTTTGTCTCAACAAATAATATACGTCACCTTTTTCAAACAATAAAATAATTAAATAAAATAAACAAATATTAATTGCACTACTACTTGCAGTTATCAAAGCAGAGCAAAATATCTTTTCCTTTTTCAGTTTTTAAAGGCATATGGTGAAAAATCTTTTTTTGACCCACCTCTCTTGATACCACACGATTCTAATTTCCAAGCCTAGACTGTAGATGATTATGATTTCAGCAAAGAGGTCATTTTGTCGACAAGTATAATTCAGAAAAGCCGTGGACCCTGTAGCATGGAATGTCGACAAGTTATTAAAATTGTTTTATTTTGTTATAATACATTTTATTGAAAGAATATGCTGAATGCATTTTGAAAATTTAGTGAAGTTTGGAGCCTGAGCTTGCCGGAAATGGTTGTAATGTTATGAAGAGGATATGATTCTTGAGTTTAATGTATTTGTGAGGTTAACAATTAGAATTTGCTTTGGTATAGGCTTATATACTGGAACAAAGGTAACATTGCGAATGGCCTTTGGTATAGACTTAACATTTGGAATTGTTTTTGTATATGCTTATACAATGAAATAGGGTTAGGCTTAAAAATAGGAATTGACATTATCAAGCAGTTTCATCCGGTTTTTATTTTACTCTCTGAAGCATGTGGAAAAGACTTCTTTAGAACTACCACTTATAGAATATGCTCTGTGTAATTGATGTCACTTCATTCGAGTTAAAGATTTTTTGCCCTTTTGTGTGATCCTTTCAATTTTGGTACTCTATTACAATATTTTTACTTGATTCGGGACAAAATTTATGTTGTACAGAAGCAAAGATAGAAAATTTTCATTTATTTTTGTGGTGTAATTGGTGTGTATTTTGTTTTTTGTTTCTATTAGCCTTAGAACTCCATTGGTATATGGATTTTTACATGCATGTTTGATTGATGCTGTATCTTGGCATGACATGAATGTGAATTTCAACTGTCTCATGGTTCTAAAGACCTAAGCTCTGTTAGATTCTGTTTGCATGCTTAATAATAAGTTTCTAAGTCGATGGAAGTGATGGTTTGGTCACTTGAACCAAATTTGAAGCATGCATGTCACTCAAAAGTGTTGAAAGATGACGCCTTTGGTGTTTTGTTTGATGATGCCTTTGGTGTTTCCTGTTTGATGATGCTTTTGATTGGATTTATTCAAGGAGTTTCCATTATGACTTCTGGAAAAACAAAAATATACACGTATTCAAATATGTATTCTAATTCTGACGATAAAAGGAGTATGGAATTCTCTGGTTCTTTTTTTATTCATTGATAAGCAATTCTCTGTTTCATTTAAGCCTTAAGCCATGTTTCTCTGAATTAAGAAAATAATAGACTACCATGGAAAGAGTTACTTAAACTTCTTGCTGGCCTTGGGAGGAATTTACAATACCTTTCATCTCTCAATTTATCTGGTAAGTTACTTTGAAAAGATTGCATATCAATATAAGAATAATTATGTTTCCCAAGAATTTGTGTTACCAAAAAAATCTCACAAAGATTCTAACAATTGAACAAATTTATTGAGTTGAACAGTTCAAAGCAAATGGTCTGTTGGTGTTTTAATGATATTGTTATTTGATTTGATTTTAACTTTTCAGGGGAATGGACATTTGGAGATTTGACAAACATTGATCTTATGGATAATGGAACTAATGCTGTTGAGGTAAGTCATTAAATTTTTATTAATAAATACAATGCTGACATGCAACAGAATGATTATAATAATTCCTTTGCCTGATGTTACCTCCCATAACTCTTGCATATGGAAAACACTGGTGAGTAGAGAGTAGTGAGTATTTACTCTTTGGTTAATGAGAATATTAACCTCAATGATCACTAGGAAGGAATGATCACTAGACTGATACCCATAATATTTGATTTCTCACTAATTGTGGCAATCAATTTGATAGAAACCCAAACCAGAGCAATGAAAAAATGACAATAAAAGATCGACACGGGTGTGTTACTAAGTAAGGAAACCGATTACAGAGGAATAGAAATTCCTTTACTCATAGCAATGCTCCTACATAGATAATTGTCTGCCTAAAACTGACTGGAATATACTCAATGCCTTTTCCCTCTCTCCTAATCTTCCTTATAACTAAAAATCCCCTCACACACCTTACATTCATTCATGTTAGACTTACATTCAATTTATGTTTTTAAATAAATTTTTCTCGAACTCCAAGCATTCTTCTTAACTTACTTAAATTCATAGATTTGATTCTTCCAATGATTTTTTTTTTAATTTTATTTGTGAAGGAGGACGAGTGATACTTTAAGGCCATGGAAGTTGGAGACCTCTCCATAAGTTAGTAGGTCTTTAAATATATAGATTTGTAGTCCTGATGTTCTATATATATATATATATATATTGTAGCAGGCAAACAATTAGATCTCTTTGTTTTCCGTGTTTTATTTGCTTCAAAATCTTGCAGGTCTTAATAGATGTGGAAAAAGTTGTAGGTTAAGGTGGACCAATTATTTAAAGCCTGACATCAAGAGGGGTAAATTTTCTCAAGAAGAGGAGCAAAAAAATCTGCATTTCCATTCCATCCTTCGAAACAAGTAATTTCCGCTTTCTCCTTATCATCCTTATTATTTTGTTGGGAAGGCATAGGGAATGTGAAGTTTCATTTTTCGTTGGCAATTGCTAAACTACTAAGGTATTCATAACTACACTTTTCTTTGAACTGTTATGACTTCATAGATTTTTTCCAGATGGAGAATGAATATGGAAAGGTTTCAATTCTGCTTGATTGAAGCAGTTTAAATATATTACCATTTACTTTGATATTTTGTATTCTTTTTCTTAAACTATTAAAGATAATTATAACTATTAATGCATATGTTTCTTTGATAGATGGCCAGCTATTGCATCCCATCCCAATACCTTTCATCTCTCAATTTATCCTGTATGTTACTTTGAAAAGGTTGCATGACAATTCTAGGCATGGTGGTGCGGTTAATGGGGGAGGCGGAGGCTGAACAATGCACGTTAACAAATGAGAGGAAGATGAAGTGACGAAGGAGAAGGAGGAGGAGTTGGGGGAGGAGAAGACGAAGAAAAAGAGTTATCAAAAGCAGACCCTGCAAGGTTAGCTTCCCTAAATTTCAACAAGAACCACTTCTTTTTGTTTTATTTTTTATTTTATTATCAGATCGTGTGTTGAAGTTGTTTATTGCTGATGATTCATTTCTGTATTATATTTTTCTAACTGTCTCTTATCGCTTTCTCTGCATGATGAATTCTATTTCGGAAATTTGATTAAAAACACATTAGATTGCTATGTTGCTATGCCCCTATGACAAAATGTAAATTGGTAGTGTTTAATATTGACATGGTAGGGTTGGTACTGTTGTGACAGGTCAAAGTGATGGAAACAATAAAGTGAAAACATGGGATCTCATGCTTATCTCAGTGTGCTAGTGCAAAAGGATTTACTGGAAAAGGCTGTTGGATGTAACCTAAAATGATCAAAGGAAGGTATCATACCAAGAAAGTACATGACTGTAGTTTCGAGACTGTTCTATGGGAGCTTTTAACAGGATAGACACCATTAACAGACACAATGAACTTATTGAAGAACTCCAGAAAGGTGACTTATATCGTTGTTAGGGAATCTTTCCTGCCAGACTGTTGAGAGAAAGTTTCAGTGCTTCAAGATTTGACAGGTTGATCGAAACAAGGCCATTTAGATTTTGTTGAACACTCCTAAACCATGCTCATCCCTTTGTCCTACAATCTATTTTTTGAAGTATTATTTGACTATTGAGTTCGATGTACATTGAATGATTATTGGTTAATGAGGTTGGAATTATAAGGGTGATTGGGATATGCTCTTCTTTGGGTTATTATCTTAAATGACATTTAGCCGCATTCACTCTGAACTATGGAGAGGGGAAAAAGTTAAAGGAGTTGGAATCAACTAAACTTAGGAGAGGCTCAGATTTCTTTTTCTGCATATAGCTATAGCTAACATGCTTTCAACGTGGATATATGGAAAAATAAAATAAACTATGCATGCATATATATAATTTGTGGTATGAATGGACCAAAAATCAATTTATCCCACTTGGTTTCAAATTCAAATTATTGAGCAAGTTAGAAATACAATCAATTTATCCCACTTGGTTTCAAATTCATATTATTGAGCAAGTTATAAATGCAAAGGGTGACTAGACACATTGGATAAGACTTTTCAATTCATGAAACTTGCTCTTGCACTGAGTCATGTTTGAATTACAACGGAGAGGCGCTTCCGGATTTTGTTGGTGGCAATGCACTGATGGAATTTAATAGTGATAAAAATGCCGCCAGTATCATTGATAAAATGGCATCCCTTGATTACAAAGACATATATGACTATTTAGAGGACTTCATTAAAGACAAGAAACTTATGGAATTTGAGAGGGATCCGTTGAAAAGAGAAGAAAGAAGAGATCGCATTTGGAGGGAAATGTTGTGCACTGGTTGATGGGGCTGTTATTTGCATGGTCTCAATGAGCTTCATTACCGTGGTTAATCTTTCTGACTGCATTCTTTGCGTTGAGCAAACAAGTTTTCCCATTCCAACCTAGATCTCAATTAAATGGTGACGTTTCATCTCTACATCTATTCTACACTTAATTTACTTCAAACAATTTCTACTATTCATAATTGTATATATTAATGGCATTTTTAATCTATTAGAATTATATATCATACTGATATTTAAATGTAAACGTGTTACTAAAATCGCCATAATAGCAAATAAAATATCAATAATATAATTAAGAAAATGATAGCGATTTTTCTAACCTTTGCACATATTAAGAAATCAATAGTAGAAATATTGTATTGAAAGTTGTGTATTCAATTCCTTGAAAGTTTAAAAGCTACTATTTTCAATATAACATTTCTATTTTCTAAATTCTTATTATGTGAAAGGTTGCACAGGTAAGAAAAACCCAAATGATAAATATATAACATGTGGATGAACATGCACAACATGTAAATGAAATCTATACTATCTATAAGGAAGATAGTTGAATTTTGGTTTCGACATTTCAAAATACCAATACTACCCCTACACTATTAAACCGATAAAACTGATTTCCAAATTTAAAAAATAAAAATAAATTGCAGCACTTATTTTAAATTTTAAAAAAGAAAACTGCATATGGTGTAAAATGTTAACCATATGTCATTAGAACGATTGAAAAGTAGTATGTGGCGTAAAGCCATCAAAACTGCGTGTGGCGTAAAACTGCATCACTTATTCTTTTATTTTCACGTATTTTTCAAGGGTTCATTCTGAGCACTAATAATATCTACTGTTAGTTTATACGGATAAAATTCTTTTACTTATCAAGCCATATTTTTTTTATCAAATACTTATCAAGCCATATTCTAAAGAATAGGTGTATACAACTATATAATTTTTGCTTTTTAAAAATTTAAAATTTAAAGTTCAAAATAAATTAAGGAATCAATCCATACTTAATCTCCTTATAAATCTAAATGCTGAGATGTCGAACTCAAATAATAGTTGTAACTAAATTATATTTGGTACCTTGGATTTGTTTTTTTTATTAAAATATGTATCTTATTTATTTTTACATTTATTTGTAACATGATATTATTAACGCAGTGATGTATATAACATGTGTTTATATTATTACGTCACATTGTAAAGTTGGATAAATTTATACAACAAAGACGAGTAAAAGTATTAAAAATACGGCCAGACAGACACGTGAGTGCGTGTCTTATCGCTAGTTCAAATAATGGAATACTATTTCTTTCTTTTTTATTTCATTCATTTCTATCAATCCAAACATATCATTAATTTTTGTGTTTGATATGAAAATGGCTTTGAGAGATATAAAATTAAATTTATATTTAGAAAGGATTACTATCAACAGAAATCGGGTCACCAAACAAAAAATAAAAATAATTTTTGTCCCAAAAACAAAAATTGGCAGCGACAGCAATGAGTTAATAAGTGAGAATCATGTGAAGCGGCGACACACTCTGTCTCTGTCCGTCTCCTTGTCTCCCACCCAGTCAATCATTAAATGCTCCAACTCCAACCTTTAAAATCCAACACAACAAAATATCCACTTCTCTTTTGTATTTTTTTTTTCCTATTCCCTATAAATTATTCTGAGAAGTTCCTCTTTTTGTTTATTGCTTTGGTTCCAATGGCTACAACTGCCTTAAGGTTCATCAAGTGTGTGACCGTTGGAGACGGAGCCGTAGGGAAGACCTGCATGCTCATTTGCTATACTAGCAATAAATTCCCCACGGTATCGATGCTTTGAGGCATATATTTTGTTTTTTAGAGATCAATCAAAATCTTTGCCTTTTTGCTATTATTATTTATACTTTTTTTCCTTTTTGGTAATGGTTCAACATGGATGCATAATTGCATATGCATCCTGAATTCTTGGTTTTAATTTTTAGATTATGGTAATATGACCAAAGCAACCTCTTTTTTGTATATTAAGGGTAGAATAAGTAACCCATTTGTTGCTCCTCTGAGTTTTTCTTTGTTTATGTTTTGGACTCTGATGTTACTCTTCCCCTATGTTTGTCATCAGGACTATATTCCCACGGTGTTTGATAATTTCAGTGCAAATGTGGTCGTTGAAGGCACAACTGTTAATTTAGGCCTCTGGGACACAGCAGGTATATTACTTTTTCCGGCTAAAGTGTATCTAGGTTGATTTAATCTAAAATGTATTAAAATCTCAACTCACTAATAATCTATTATATTCTTACTTGCTCGCTTTAGATATAAGTTCATTTTAAAGTAGCCTTATCAACTATTTTCAGTTATTAGGACAGGGGAAAAAAATTGGGGTCTTTTTTTTCCCTTGGGGGTTGAATTGTTTGTTCTAAATTTAATTTCTGGTTTTCCTGAAAGAATTGGGTCAAATGGGCAAAGGTTGTTATGCTCTATTTGTTTACAATGACTTCCTTAGGGCAGGAGGATTATAACAGGCTGAGACCTTTGAGCTACAGGGGAGCAGATGTGTTTGTCTTGGCTTTTTCTTTAGTTAGTCACGCAAGCTATGAGAATGTGTTGAAGAAGGTATGCTTTAATGCTTGTCTCTGAATTAGCACTTAGACTTATCTTGCTGATTCCTCATTTGTTTTCTAACTTGTACAGTGGATCCCTGAACTGCAGCATTATACCCCTGGCATCCCAGTGGTCCTAGTTGGAACCAAATTGGGTAAGTCATCAAGCACTTGTATTAATACTTGTCTCAACCTCTTGCTAATTTGTCATCTGATTATATGCTTATCCAGCCAAATTGTTCATTTCCTAAAAGCTGAGTCAAATATGATGATGAATGGGGCCTTAGATGACTCGAACTCATTTATTCCCCTTTGATGCTAGAACCGTAGCAGCTAGCCTGTATTCTAGATTAGAATCTTAAAATGGCATTTTGTTCTATCGAAAGTTTGAAACATATGCTTATTTTTCCATTTATGTGCATGATCTCTTTTACAACATAATTCATTGAAAATATGCATAAAATTTTGAGCCACACTATATATACATGTATGAACTTTAAAAGCTCATTTATCACAACAATTTCCTAAAGTTTACCGTTCATGTTATATAGGCATATTATCTTGGGGCAAGACTACCACTAAACTTGTCTGCACATGTCTGTTGGTGATCCATTAGGGAAGTTCTGTCCAAATATAAATGCAAGCTGCTTGACAGAAGGACCTTGTACTGCAAAAATGATAGGGCCGTGGGGCCGAGTGCAATGACTGACCAAGCCTTGGATCAGGTGCTGGACCTGAATCCTAGGCAGCCCAACAATTGGAGAGTTTATTCTAGAAGAAAGAAGAAAGAGGGTCCACGTGAGAGAGGGAATTAGTTTCATGACCGGGCATTCAGTTACCGCATTTGTAGGTGAGAGAATCCAAATGAATCATGCATTAGTAGAACAGTAGGAGAAAGGAGTATTCATTCATGCATTTTGGTATTGATATTGTCAGGAGAGTATTTCTCTGGTTAGGAGCCTTAGGCTTTGGTTATCGTTCCCTTCCTTTCTAAGAGCTCTATCAGCTCATCTTTGATATTGAATAATACAAATATACCGGATTCCTTTCCGGGGTTTCCATCATTGGTCCGACCTGCCGGATACGTCAAGGTAGTGCCAGCGTTGCCAGAATTGTCCATGCCACCTAAGATGACTGAGATAGTGGAAGCATTGGAGGCATGACTCACAACCTTGGAGCCTGGGCTTGGTGATCTTCAATCAGCCTTTCGGGTCACGTTTACAGAGTGGAAGCACTCTCTGCTTCAGGAGGTTAGTAAGATGTTGGAGAAGAAGACAGACGAGGCTCACAACGATTCCTCGTTGGAAGAAGAGTCGCCACGGCGGAAGGATAAGTTGGAGGAGTTTCGAATGTCGGCGAAGAAAGTTGAATTGCCGATGTTCGACGGGTCTGATGCGGTAGGGTGGATCACACTAGCAGATACGTACTTTGAGGTTCAGAGTACGTCGAAGGAGGTGAAGATTAAGCTTGCTCGGCTATGTATGGAGGCCCAAACAATCCATTGATTTAATCTACTAAAGGCAACGGAGGACGACTTGTCGTGGGAGAAACTGAAGCGTGCCTTGAACGAGCATTATGGGGGGCGAAAATTTGATAACCCATTCGAGGAGCTCTCTGCCATCTAACAAACGGGATCAGTCGACGAGTACATTGAGGAGTTTGAACTCATCTCGTCTCCGGTAGAGCGCCTTCCGGAGGAGCAATACATGGGGTATTTTATGGGTGGGTTGTACCTGGAGATCCTGACGTTGGGTGAGGCCGTTCAACCCACATTTGCGCTGCCAAATGATGAAATTGGCTCGCGACATAGAGGCGGAGCTGGGGGAGACGAGTGAGAAGACGAGGTGGAGTTGGCAATCTAACAGATTTTCCAAGCGACCCTGAGACCACTCGAGCCATCGAGACCCGAGCTTAGAGATGCTGCAAAAGGTCTCCTCCGAGTCGTCGGCGTTGAGTGCTCATCGGGTAGAGGGGGACCGCCGATGGGGAAACAATCGAATCAAGGGGGTGCGCCACTTGCCATATCATGACTTGCCATATCATGAGCTCATGGAGAGGAGGGCGAAGAATCTGTGCTTTCGATGTGGGGATAAATTCCATCCTCTCCATCAATGCCCAGAGAAGCAGTTGCGGTTAATAATATTGGGTGATGGTGAGACACTCAATAAGGAAGGGGAGGTGATAGAAATTGAGGTGGATGATGAGGAAGAGGACAATGGGACTCTGGAATGCAAAACTATGGGGTTGTTTGGTTTTGCCGAGGCCTCTGTGAGTGAAGTAAAAACCATGAGATTGGAGGGGAAGTTATAAGGAGTGTCCATTTTTATTTTAGTGGGTAGTGGGGCCAGCCACGATTTTATTTCATCCCAAGTGACATCAGCCTTAGGACTGAAGGTCTCTAACACTAAAGCATTGGGTATCCGGTTAGGAGATGGACACAGGGTCACCACAACTGGAATATGTTTAGGAATCACATTTCAAATGGGTATAATCTCCATTAAGGTGGATGCATATGTGATGGATTTAGGAGGTATTGACATGATATATTGGGTGTGGTGTGGCTGCAAATGCTTGGGAAGGTGATAATGGATTGGAAAGACATGACAGAATTTTCAGTGGGCAGGGAAGGATGTGGAATTAGGTGGATAGGTCCCTGTCGCGCTAAAACTACACTTAAGGGCAAGTGCACCCTATCGCAAAAGTAATATAGGAGTATTTGAGACTCCAAGTATCGAACCCACAGGGATTGGTGACAATTACTAGATTAATTACTTCCTTATGTTATCCAGACAATCAAGTTCAATTTGTAATCAAATAATTAAACACAAGAAGATGGTAGAAACCAAGAAAGACAATGAACCACAAGCAAAAGTTCAATTATGGAAAGCCTAGGGTGCCTGGTTTCACTTATGTCACTACCTATGATATTACCCAATTTCTCAATGATGTGTTCCTTATTGATTGTCAATCACTCACTCTAAAACTATTAATACCCAATGGTCATGCAATATTAATATTCTTTCTCCTAATCAGTTACCCCCAATGGTCATGCACAAAGAATAATTGATTGAACTGGCAAGTTTGTTAATTCAATAATTGATTGAAAATAGGGGATTGCGCTTGGTTCATGCAACCCCAAATCCGGTTAATCCTAGAGTTCCGTTAACTAATTGTGGTACGGTTTCCAGTCAATTAATTAACTTGATAAAGGATGATCAAGCCTTTTAGAAATTCAAACACAAGGATAAAACCAATCAATTACGAGAAACATTGAATCATATTAAAACTGGGAAAAACATCAACGGTATCAAGACATAAGATCCACCATACCCTAGGTATGGGTTTAGCTACGCATAGTCATAAAAACCACTATACAAATAAAAAACATATAAGAATCCATAAAAGAGAATCAGATAAACTAAAACCCGAAACACCCTTTTGATGCAAAGCAGTCTTCGAATCAATTGGGAGACGGTCCTTCGCTTGATGGCTCTCTGTCTCTGTGTGTAACCAGCCTCTTGGATCTGTGCCCAACCACTTCCTTTTATTGCCAAATACGAAAACCTAAGTGATTGGGCTTCTGAAACACGAGCACGGCCATGCTTAATGTTGAGCATGGCCGTGCTTAATGAAAACGGCGTCAAACTGTGCTAAAAGTGAGAAAGTTAGTAGGGCCTTGCTAATGAGCACGGCCGTGCTCACATTGAGCACAGCCTTGCTTAAAAAACGACGTCAACTCCTAAAACCATGCAAGGGCGTGCTGATCAGCAAGGGGTCTTCTAATGAGCACAGTCGTGCTCCTCTGATATCTTTAGAACTCGGCCTTTTTCTTCAAAAATCTTCCAGAATTCTCCTTTTTCCTCCAAATCTAATGGTTCACTGCCATGTTGATGTATCCTACAATAAACATAGGAAATCGGGTGAGTATCCACAATAATTTTCAAATAAACAATAAATTACACCCAATTTCCCAATAATAAAGTATACAAAACGGCAGTTTATCAGTCCCTAAGGTTATGCCACCAGCCTCTTTTCACAGCTTGCTGGAAGGAATGAGTGGAGGTAAGGATGGAATGTTGTGGTCTGCAAATGATGATACAACAACAGAAAATGAGTCACTGCTGTCCCCTCAACAGAAAGATGAGCTTCAGGAGCTCTTGAACCGGTTCTCTGTCATTTTCAAGGAGATTACAGGCCTTCCCCCAAGCCGTGAAATTGGCCACTCAATTGTGTTACAGCAAGGGGCTGGCCCTGTGAGTGTGCGCCCGTATCGGTACCCTCATCATCATAAGGATGAGATAGAGAAACAGGTGAAAGAGATGTTACAACAAGGTATTATAAGTGATCGGGATCCTCTTTTTATTAGCCTTTTTTGGAAGGAGTTGTTCCGACTACAAAGTACTATCCTGAAAAGGAGTTCTTCGTACCATCCGGAGACGGATGGCCAAACCGAGGTTGTCAATCGGTGCTTGGAGGCATATTTGCGGTGTTTCGCATCAGAACAAACGAAAAATTGGTCCTACTGGGTGCCTTGGGCAGAACTGCGGTACAATACCACCTATCATGTATCAACATGAACTACCCCATTTGAGGTAGTGTATGGGAGGAAACCATCATCTCTGGTGCGGTTTCTACAGGGTCTTGAAAGACTTGAAAATAGTTTAGACTAAGGAATTTGAGAAATGCTTGAGTGAAAAAGCACTCAGCACACTGATATTTATATACACTTTGAAATAAATACATCTCATCTTTATAAGGAAAGATTAATGATAGTAATTTCCTAAGTACATGCATAGATACAAACTAAGTACATGAATTGTTGAGTTCATGTATCCAAATTTAATGCTACTAATTCCAACACTCCCCCTCAAGCTGGAGCATACAAATCAAATGCTTCGAGCTTGGAACAAATACATTGTATTGTATTCTAGGGCCCCTTAAAGATTTTGTGAAGATGTCCGCTAGTTGATCATTAGAGCTAACAGATTCAGTAATGATTTCTTTAGAAATAACATTCTCACGAACAAAATGACAATCAATTTCAATATGTTTAGTTCTTTCATGGAACACCGGATTGGACGCTATATGAAGAGCTGCTTGATTATCACAACACAACATCATCCGCTGTATGTTTCCAAACTTCAATTCTTGAAGGAGTTGTTTGATCCAAATGAGTTCACAAGTGGCTATAGCCATGACCCTATATTCTGCTTCTGCACTAGACCGTGCAACAACATTTTACTTTTTACTCTTCCAAGAGACAACATTCCCTCCAATAGAAAAACAATACCCTGAAGTGGAACGCCTGTCGATTGGTGAACCTGCCCAATCTGCATCACAATATCCAACTACCTGAGTGTTTCCTTTGTCTTCATAGAGTAGCCCTTGTCCTGGAGCCTTTTTAATATACCTCAGAATTCGTATCACAGCATCCCAATGATCAGTGTGAGGAGATTGCATGAACTGACTTACTACCCCAACTGCAAAGGAAATATCTGGCCTAGTAATAGTGAGGTAGATAAGTTTGCCAACCAATCTTCAATATCTTTCTGGATCGGAATAAGGCTCCCCCTGACTAGGTAGCAATTTCTGATTTGGATCCATGGGGCTATCAATGGGTCTACAATCCAACATCCCGGTTTCTTTAAGTATGTCTAATGCATACTTCCTTTGTGAGATGGTGATTCCATTACTTGGTTGAGCAATTTCAATTCCAAGAAAATATTTTAACTTTCCCAAATCTTTGGTTTGGAAATGGCTGAAGAGATGTTCCTTAAGTTGAGAAATTCTTTCATGATCATCTCCTGTGATGACTATATCATCTACATCAACCACCAAGTAAACACATTTATTCGAAGAGGTATGACAATAGAAGACTGAATGATCTGCTTCACTTTGTTTTAGACCAAAAGCTTGGACAACAGAACTGAATTTGCCAAACCAAGCTCGTGGAGATTGTTTCAGCCCATAGAGAGATCGTCGTAGTTTGCAAACCAATCCAAACTCCCCCTGAGCAACAAAGCCAGGTGGTTGCTCCATGTAAATCTCTTCTTCTAGTTCTCCATGAAGAAATGCATTTTTGATATCTAGTTGATATAATGGCCAATGACGGATGGCAACCATGGCAAGAAATATTCGAACATAAGTGGAACCATAGATCTGTGTATAACCTTTGGCCACTAGACGAGCCTTGAGACGATCAATCTGTCCATCCGGTCCAACTTTAACAGCATACACCCAACAACAACCAACAGGTTTCTTGCCAAAAGGAAGTGGAACCAACTCCCAAGTACCACTTTGCTCAAGTGCTTGCATTTCATCAATCATGGCTTGTCGCCATCCTGGATGATCAAGTGCCTCATGAACGTGTTTAGGAATAGAAACGGAAGATAAGGATGACACAAAAGAATAATAAGGAGACGATGATAAGTTAAAAAGTTAAAAATAGGATGAGAATTCCGAGTTGACCGGGTACCTTTTCGAAGAGCAATAGGTAAATCAGGATTTTCTGCAGGAAGGTCCGCGGTAGGGGTGGTTGCTGGAGCAGGTCATGATTCATCAGGTCTTTCAGTGTCCTCCAATATTGTGTTACGAGCTTGTGGACGACGTCGATATACGATGGGAGATTGCTGAGATTGTTCTGGTAGAGAATTGTTAGGAGCAACTTCAGTGGGGCCTATTGGTGAGACCGGTTCCTGCAAAGGAGAAAGAGATGGTCCAAAGAAGGGAATTGGGAATACTTCATGAATAGTGTTAGACTCGACCATGGAAGAGGAGAAATATGGAGTATCTTCAAAGAATGACACATTTGCTGAAACATAGTAACGATTGTGGACTGGAGAGTAACAACGATATCCTTTTTGCAACCTAGAATATCCAAGGAAAACACATTTGATGGCTCAGGTAGACAACTTATCTAAACCTGGAGAAAGATCATGAACAGAACAAGTACATCCAAAAACACTCGGAGTAACATGAAACAAAGGTTCTTTGGGAAACAATATGGAGTGAGGAACTTTATTATTAAGGGAGGAAGAAGGCATCCGATTTATCAAAAAACAAGCAGTTAAAATTGCCTCACCCCAATGACGAACATTGCCTCGCCCCAATGACGAACAGGTACATTTGTATGAAGTAACAATGTCTGGGCAGTTTCAATAAGGTGTCTATTCTTCCTTTCTGCTATTCCATTTTGCTGCGGGGTATGCGGACAAGTTGATTGATGAAGAATACCCTGTGATGACAAAAAAGAAAAAAGAGCAGAAGAGAAACATTCTTTTGCATTGTCACATCTAAGAACCTTAATTGTCTTGCCAAATTGAGTTTTAATTTCATTGAGAAAAGAAGTGAAGATGGAAAATAGTTCGGATTGCTCTTTCACTAGAAAAACCCAAGTGCATCGAGAGAACTCATCAATGAAAGTGACAATATCTAAAACCCATTGATGACACGCGACTTGGACCCCATATATCCGAATGAATCACAGAAACAGGAGAATCAACACGACTTTCAACCTGCTTAGGAAAAGAAGAACGAACATGCTTTCCTAATTGACATGACTCACAGGTGAGATTTTTTATTTTGTCAAGATTTGGAACCATTTGCTTCAATTTAAAAAGACTTGGATGTCCCAAACGTTCATGAAGAAGATTTGGTGATGTTGCAGCAATGCAAGCTAAAGAAAGAGCTGATTGGAGGTAGTAAAGACCACGAGATTCATGTCCTACGTCAATCATCCGCCCTGTACCACGTTCCTGTATAACAAAGGAATCAACATCAAAGGTTACTGAACAATTAAGAGAACGAGTAACCTGACTAAGAGATATTAAATTAAAAGGACAGCCAGGTACAAACAAAACCGAGTTCAAGGACATAGAAGGAGTGGGTGAGACGTGACCGATTCCTTTGGCTGCAACTTTAGAACCATCCGCTAAGGTAATGACATGAGGGAATTTAGGTGAATATAGAGGATAACAAAGAGCTATTACCAGCAAGGTGATCAGAGGCACCCGAATCAATTATCCATGGACTTTGATTACCCAATTGAGAGATGCATGCAATAGGATTATGAGCACCAGTTGCAATAGAGCACTGGGATTGCTTGCCTGCTTTTAGACGTAGATACTCTTCATAAGCTGCTTTTGAAATTCTTATTTCTAATTTTTCAGTCTTAGAAATATTCAAAAATTTTCTTGGGAATCCATGAAGAGAATAGCAAGTAGGAACATTGAATATGACCTATTCTTTTGCCATAGGAACATTGAGGGCGACTACTTCCACCACACCCTCCATGATTTGTTGTCTTCGGGTTTGACTGAGAAGCGGCCATCTTAAAAACTGAACAAGGCAAGACAACCAGCGAGCAAATAAAAAACAGGGACAGTAACACAAAAACAGGGGAGACTAAGAGACCCTCTTTGCAAACAACTGAAAAAGATGGATCTGATCACCTAGACGAACAGAGGAGAGGAGGGCGACCAATTATGGGCGTTCGCGGCGACTTTCCGGCAGCGGGAAGGTGGCGCGTGAGGTACATACGCCGGAGAGTGGAGGCACGTGAAGAAGCACGTGAAGGAGTGTCGGGCGGTTTCCGGTGACGATTTTTCTGGAGATGGCCGATCGGACACTCTTGATAAGCTTTCCGGTGACGGTGGACAGTGGGTAGCCGGTGACGATGACTTTTGGACTTGGACAGTGGTTGCCTGGTCAACCAGAGGACATTGTTCTGCTGGACCAGAAGCAGAACCTTCAAAGGACACACAAACCTGCCTTGATACCATCTTGAAAGACTTGAAGACTTGAAAATAGTTTAGACTAAGGAATTTGTGAAATGCTTGAGTGAAAAAGCACTCAGCACACTGATATTTATATACACTTTGAAATAAATACATCTCATGTTTACAAGGAAAGATTAATAATAGTAATTTCCTAAGTATACAAACTAGGTACATGAATTGTTGAGTTCATGTATCCAAATTTAATGCTACTAATTCCAACACAGGGTGAAACTAAAGTAGAGGCAGTGGCATTGGACCTATTAGACCGTGATGAGGCTTTGAAACAACTCAAATACCACTTGGCCAAGGCGCAGGAACAAATGAAGCGATACACAGATAAGAAGAGGAAGGATCAATCATTCTCGGTTGGAGAATGGGTCTTCCTAAAACTCAGACCCCACAGACAGCAAACAGTGGCAAAGAGGATTAATCAGAAATTGGCTCCCAGATATTTTGGACCATTTCCGATTCTCGAAAGGTTGGGAGTTGTCTCCTATAAGCTGCAGCTGCCTGCATCATCTAGAATTCACCCGGTGTTCCATGCTTCTCCACTCAAAAAAGTAATTGGTAACTATTCAGCTGAAAGTTCTCTACCTGAAGGTATGGAAGTAGAGTTGAGTGAGACTGAAGAACCAGAGAGTGTGCTGGCCTGCAGGGAGATTAATGAAGCAGGGAGGACAATGAAACAGTGGCTAGTCAAGTGGAAGGGCAGAGCAGTTGAAGACACCACTTGGGAAGATGAATTTGTGCTCCAAAGTCAATTCCCACACTTTAGCCTTGAGGACAACGCTGTTCTTTCAGGAGGAGGCAGTGATAGGGCCATGGGGCCCAGTACAATGACTGACCAAGCCTTGGATCAGGTGCTGGACCTGAATCCTAGGGAGCCCAACAATTGGAGAGTTTATTCTAGAAGAAAGAAGAAAGAGGGTCCACGTGAGAGAGGGAATTAGTTTCATGACCGGGCATTCAGTTACCGCATTTGTAGGGGAGAGAATCCAAATGAATCATGCATTAGTAGGACAGTAGGAGAAAGGAGTATTCATTCATGCATTTTGGTATTGATATTGTTAGGAGAGTATTTCTCTGGGAAGGGAATGATCAGCTCATCTTTGATATTGAATAATACAAATATACCGGATTCCTTTCCGGGGTTTCCATCAAAAAATGTCTTATTATTCCATTGATGCGATGTGATCTACTTTTATTAGGGTGAAGAACAAATTTGGCACTATTAGACTAAAAAGGCTATTCTCATAGTTCAGCTTGAACATTCTTTTCCCTTTTTATTAATTGGTCACTTAAGATCACCACCGTACAAAGGAAGTCTCTAGCTTTTTTAAAACAACAAAGCCTTTTCTCATCAGGTGGGGTTGGGTACATGATCAAACGACACCATTGTGTTCTATCGTAAACCATATCTTTAGAAATGCCATTTAAATCTAAGTCCCTATTTTAATAGTTTCACCTATAGTTTTTCTTGATGTTGGACTACTCTACCTGGTTTACTCTTCTTAATGGGGCGTCTATTGACTTTCTCCTCACATAGCAAAACCACTTAAGTTTAGATTCTATGATCTCTTTCACAATAGCTGCCACCCATACTTTCTCTTTAATGCATTAATTTATAATCCTATCTTGTCTTGTATCACTATGCATCCAACGTAACATTCTCGTCTACAACATTGAGCTTATGCTTGTATTGGCTTTTTACCACCCAACATTCAGTACTATACAACATCATGAGTCTTATAGTTGTGTGATAAATTTTTCTTTTAAGATATAAAGACATGTTTCTTTCACAAATAACATCTGAAGCTCTCCGGCATTTCATCCACCTATCTTGAATCCCATGCCTTACATCTCTCTTCATTTTTCTGTCATTTTGTTTAATAGATCCAAGATACCTAAATCATGTGACTTGTGGTATAGTATGATTTCCAGTTTTCAACTCCAAACAAGTATTAGCGCACTTCTTGCTGGACTTACTTTCTATATATTCGGTTTCACTTTTGCTTAAATGGAAGCCATTTGCTTCCAAAGCTTATCCTCACAGCTCTAACTTCTTATTTATTTCCTCTCTCAATTCTCCAACTAGGACTATATCATCAGCAAAAAGCATGTATCTTGGCACCGACTCTTAGATATGTTTAGTAAGCACATCCAAGACTGGTAAAAAGATGGGGACTCAAAGTTGACCCTTGGTGTAGTGCTAGAGTTATAGGAAAATCTTACGTGACTCCACCATGTGTTCTCACACTAATTTTAGTCCCATCAGACATATCTTCATGCTTGGTCACAATTTTTTCCCTTCTTTCATTTATGTGTTTTTGGGCTCAGCCCCTACCACCAGAGTCCAGACCTTTAACTTCCCAGTTCTTTTGTTCGCCCTTCAACAGCTGATTGCAGTGGTGGTGACTAGAGATTTCCCCCTTCCATCTGATTCTGCTCTGTTGTCCAGTCTCCTCCTTTAATAGCTGTTCTGTTCCTTGATTCTCTTCTTTTATCCGTTCCAGCCAGCAATGTTTCTGTTCTTGGCTTCTTTTATTTGTGGGCCTGTGGCTTCTTGTTTGGGTCTCACTATAACAACTTTTTTATTGTTATTTTGGGTGCTGTTAATTTCTTTTGAAATTTGTGTTTTTTCTTTCTGTTGTCATATTTTACTCTAAAAAATAAATTTCTTTATATATATATATATATATATATATATATATATAATATTGTAATTGTTACAAAAATTATTTTTATAATATATATTAACATACTCTAACTCTTAAGTTTTTTAAAATTGGCGTGCCTCGTACCCGTATCTGTACTAGGTACTGGGATTGTACATGTATCCATGCAACAGTTGAAAACCGTAAGTATTTTTGTTTCCTACAATACCTCTCCATCAATCTTTGTTAAAGGTATATTGCTTCCATGGTTGACCTCCTAGGCATAAAACCAAATTGATTCTTTGAAATGAGTTCTTGTCTTATCTCTGTTCAATAACTCTGCCATAGCTTCACAAATGGCTCATAGGCTTAATCCCTGTGTAACTAGCACAGTTTTATATATCTCCTCCCTTGTTCTTATAAATAGGGATGAAAGTGCTTCTCTTCCATTCCTTTGACATTTTCTAAGACTTCATTATCTTGTGAAACAACTTTGTAAACCAACTTCTATCTTTCTCTCCTATGAACTCCATACCTCGATGGGTATACCACTTTTCCATTGTCCATCCTCTTCAAAACTTCTTTTACCTCAAACTCCCAAATTTTATGATGAAAAGTATAAGTTTGATCTTCCTCTCTAGTGTTTAGATTTTCCGAGTCCAATAATGTCCCATGTGGTTCATTAACTTGTGAAAATAAGCCTGACATTATTCCTTAATATATTGTTCTGTAACCAGGTTTCAAGCTTTTTTACCTGAAATAAAAAATAAATAAGTCAGTCAGGACCATGAGAGGAAGCCTCATAGCAATATCACAAAACGACTTCACAAATGACTCAATTTCAGTTAGGCTTCATAATGCCAGAGGTTGACCATCAACTGTAGCATCACCACTCAGTTGAATGGAGGAAAGGCTGTCTTGAGAGAGAGTGATAATCTGGTTCTCTCCTCATTATGTTCTTGATCTTTCGGTTAAATAATTTTTGCCATCTCCCCTGTTCCATATGGAAGACTTCCGTTGCGTCCAATGATAATCAAACAGTTTTGCTTATTTGGACTTCAGTATGCCCCCAGGATAAACTTTGGCTTGCGATGTAGCTTCTATTTCCAGATAATATTTCTCTTTGATCCATTTGCAATAGCATAATAGTGAGGTGGTAAAATAATGACCATCAATTGTATAGAGTTTTCTTTTATTTTAAATTTTGGGCATCTATCTTTTTTGTATGGTGGTAGTTTGATGCACATTGTTACCGACTTCAGCATGTAATACTGTGTTTATGATGAGCATGCAGATCTTCGAGAAGACAAGCACTATTTGGCCAGTCATCCTGGATTGGTGCCTGTGACTGCTGAACAAGTACAAATCTGCCTTTATTAAGTTGTGTATAGAGTTCAACAGGCAGTGTTTATTGAAACTATTGGCTTTTGTTCATAACCAGGGTGAGGAACTCCGCAGACAGATTGGAGCTACCTATTATATTGAGTGCAGCTCAAAAACTCAGCAGGTCTGGTTATACTATCATTTTATTCTTGCAATGCTTCAATTTTCAAGCTGTGTATAGGAAAATTGTTGAGATTCATATATCTGTTACTTTTTTGCTAATCGAATAATGATTGGAGGTTTTTCATTTGATATATTTTTTTTAGAAAAATTTTCTTCATTTATGTGGCTACCATATGTTTACTTATTTTCTTCTCTGATATTTGATTCATATATCATACAATATATTTCAATTTTGAAGCTATTTGAAGTCGTGTGTTTACTTTTCAAATATAATGGTAGAGTACAATTGTACAAACATAAAACAATTGATGCATTTTTTAAGATAGAAGCTAGTGTGGCACTTAATTTAGTCGATTTTTGTTCTTCAGAATGTAATCCAAAGGCTAAAACAACTATGAGATGTTAATTGTTTGGCCACCCGAAGGTCTTCTGCAAGATCCTGCCACTGATTATACTGGATTATTTGCCAGTGGGTTACTAATATTAGGTGATTATATCCCGCCACTGATTATGCAAAAAAAAAAAAAAAAAATTTGTAAATATAATATGGTTGGTGTGTGGAAGATGTGCAAAATTTTAACTAATCCTGCCATAGTGACCCAAAAGCAGTGACTTCAGTATGTTGCTTAAGGAAGTTCTGTTCTCTTTAGGCAATATGCAAAAGATGCTAATTCAATGGTAGCTAAGGATAGGATGTAAAGATTCTACAATAAGGCTATGTTGTTCCTATTCATTAACAACATGATTTTTTATGCTAAAAGATCTATTGGTCTCTCTTAGTTTTGATTTGAAAAGATAGTTCTGATCATATTTGCAGATGAATACTTGATGTGTATATAAAATTCTGCCTGAAATGAATGCAAGTGCAGAATGTCAAATCAGTTTTTGATGCTGCGATCAGGATGGTCATCAAGCCTCCACAAAATCAGCACGAGAAGAAGAAACCACGTCGAGGCTGTTTCCTGTCAGTATACTCTTTCTGTATTATATCTTACAACTTTGAAATTTTATGTTACCTATTGCACTTTTTAATGCTTACTGCATTGTTTCCTTGTTGCTCCAGGCTACTTAACTTTATAGAAAAGCTGTTTTTCAATTATTGGTACTTGATTAATTGTTGAATATTTGATTAGTTGTTGGTTATACTGGGTAATTTTCAAATTTTTATTGTGAGAATTAGCAACTATTGAAATGTTTAAATATTTTATTAGGATACCGATACTAAAAAAAGAAAGAAAAAAAAATGAATACTGTGGCAACTCCATTATTTTTAAAGAACAAAACTTAGATACAATTCTGAGCATGTGATGCTATTTTCATCGATGAGTTATATATTTGTTAAAACATATTGCCGCATGCAAGAGTTATGCCTAACTTTTATCCTTAATTAAATCACCTAGTTCTAAAATAGGGCATATGCTCATTAAGCGGCAGTTCTGGCGTCCGCTTTTCTGGCACAAATTATCCACATAATAATGCCCAAACAAAAATGACAGTGTACAAGATGACGCTTTGCATTCAGTGTGTTATCGTTATTGCGAGCCATGTAAATGTAACGCTTGTAGTTGCAAATTATGTAAGGGTGAAAGACTTCAGATTGTCTGTTCACACTTCATATTAACTTATAATTTTATTTTGCAATATTACAATTAGTTTGAGTGTTTATATGATATACAAATCAAAATGCCAATAGCCTCACCATTATGTTTATAACTATTTTTCTTGTGTTTAATCTAATTCAGTGAAAATGCAGAAATGTCCTCTGTGGAAGGAAAGTTGTTCATCTTAAATAAAACATAAAGCATTATGTGCTATACATTTGGCTGGAGATTTGCAGTATGGCTACTCTACTTACATTTGGCTGTATTTAGTTTTAGCTTGTGGATAGGTTTGTATGTCTTGAGGAACCATAAAGCATTTGCACCTGATATCTTGTAAAGAAAGGACACTCAGCCAGTGTGTTGGCATCAGTACTTATTTTGTTTGGCTCTCTTAATGTTCCACGATGTACATACAATGGATGATTTTTTTAATCAGAGTACAAAAGAAAGATGTTGTCTTACTTACCAATAAGTAGCATTGTCTCAGTTTTTACCACCCTTGTATAAAGTTAATAACTTTCGCTTAGAATGATCATTAGAACATATTTTTAACTGAGTTGTCCAAGGTTTTAAATTGCAGTCGCGGTCACGTTCTGGTCGCAGTTGTCTTGCGGTTGTTGCGGTCCTATTGTGGCCAATACAATCCACAATCACGGCCCGATGAGGTTTCGGTGGCCACCACAACTAAGATGTTATGGCCGCATCACGTGAAACGGTCCACAATTTAAAACTTTGGAGTTGTCTGATAATGCTTTTCTCAACACATTAAATTGATCCAAACATAATATAACCTAGTGACCAATTTGATGATATTTATGTAAAATATACGTCTGGTCATCAGTAGAGAAATTTATGTTAGTTTAATTATTATTATTATAATTAGTCTGCCTTGTATCAGCTATTGCTAGAAAAATGCATAATCTAGCCGTCATTGCTCAAATGAAATTGCTGTCGAACCATATGGAGCTGACCCAAGGATAATTTAGTAAATCCACTGCCATCTCGACATTCCAATTTCGTGACAAATTGAGCCTCCAATTTCAACTATTGCGGTGCATTGTTCCAGCGTCAATCGGTGTGCATAGAATAGAATAAACATAATATAATGTGTATATATACACATGACTTGTAAACATTAAGGATGTGCCTTTTGAAAGCTGCACCGGATCGACCGATTCCATCAGATGAATCGAAAACCGTCTAGTAGCAACATCTCAAACCAGTCAGTATTCTACAGTAAGAAGCAAAACCTCAGCTATCAAAATTCATTTATCACTCAGCTAGTGTATATTCATGTATGAGTGCGATTAAAAGGAAAGGGACTTTAAATTAGCAACTTGACACAAAAAAGGGATTTCTACTTAAAGCAGTTCTACAACCCAACTTGCACTATTGGTAGGGCTGAGAAGGGGGGTGTTTGGTCCACTAGATCTAGATGACACAAGTATGGGGCCCTTATCTACAAGTTTATGTGGTACAGAATGCAAGCCTTCCAAAGTTAAAGGTATCTCTTGTATCTACAAGGGGAAAATGGATCTGCAGCCAGCCACCTAGAACATATTGAAGAAGCAAACAATTCTCCCCCGTAAAAATTCCTTTAAGTGCATAAACTAAGGGGTTGAGGGTCGGAGTCTACAAACATAATCAGGCACTCACTTGCCACCCAAGTCTCCCAAAAGCACAGAAGTTAGATGAAGCCTTCTGGGAGTTCACCATTGCCCATCTTCAATTCACTGAAGACAAGACATATTGCATACAAACCATTAATTTAAGTGGCATCACGACATATAATTGGGAAGCACCAAACAAAGAGAATTAAAAAAGAAAACTGCAGTGAAAAATCCTAGCAAGAAAAATGAAAAATGAGATGCACAATAAGCTGCCAAAAAAGCAGGATTTGTGAATGAAAATGGGACAGAAGACCCACAAAGAAACGGCAATACCACTTATTCCCTATATCATTTAAATATATTTCTTAATTTCTTAATAAAAAATTGTCTCCATCCCTCCACTGAATTACATCAGAACAATACAGGATATATTATCAATTATACTCTCCCTCAAATGCCTACATGTTACAAAGTTGAATATACAAAACTAAACACTTACAAGCATGTGGTCATCAATTGTATGATTATATATTGCTATTGCCATGAGGGTCGCTTGTAGCCTTCCCACCCACCTTCAGGCTCCTTCCTCTTGAGAACACTACCAGCCAGCTGGAACATCCTTGCATGCTCCTCAGCTAAGGCCTGCGAACTGGTAACAGAAAGTTGCCTTGGTGCAAGAGGTGAATTCTCATCTCTCCCCTCCATGTCTGAAGCTCCAGGTCCAGCATTAAGATCTAAACTTTGTCTTGCCCATTTCCTACTGGTCTCAGCACTACTATTATTGCTACCATCTGGGAGGCTAACAACATAAGGCCTGGGGTAATGAGATGAAACTGTGCCAGCAGACCCCATTAACTGTGAATTTGCTGCAGGGAAGCAGAGCCTACTGCCCGATGCTGAATCAAAAAATGTGGTGGATCCAGCAGAAAATGACGTTGATGGAAGAGGAAAGCTGGAATTAAAAGGGAAGACGGGATATTCAAATGGAGCAGGTGGATACAACACTGCAGGAGAAGACAGTACTGGCCCCCTATAAACATCAGGTCCAAATGGGTTGCCGCCAGTAGCAGGACCCAACAACCTTTGTGGTCCATTAGGGGCAACAATTGAAAAGGGCTGATCCCCTCTATCAGGCATAATTGAAGATATTGTGACAGCAGAATAGGTGTTGCCGGTGGAAGGAAACCATGAAGAGAAGTTCCCTAGATCTGCATTACTCATCCTAGGTCCAGAAATAGGTAGTTGAGATGGTACACTGCTCCTGGCATGCTGAGAGAACAATGATGGTTCAGTGGTGACTTCATCAACAGATGGTCCATTGTTCAAATCAAAGTCTCTATGGACACTCACTTCTCTATTTGGGAGACCACCAGATGAAGATTTCAACTGCATAAGTGGCACGTCTATTTTAAGACTACTGCTCCTGGAGCAATTGCCCACATCAGAAGCTTCATCTACTTGGTTCAAGTCAAGACCAAGCCCTCCAGAGCAGCGAACAGGTGAAGACGCTTTGTTGCATACTGGACCACGACCATCAGCTGCAAGAGATAAAGAATCTGTCTGAGGAGAACAAGTTTGAGAAGAAATATCTCCAAGTATTCTTTCATCAGGCACATTCAAATCAATATCCAATGGTGGTCGACTCTGCTTTCCAGGAGCAGCATCAAAAATCAGTGTAGTCGGAGTACCAAGAGGCATGTCAGTAACTTTCCTGGGCTCAGCTGGCCGAAATGCACTAGTGGCAGCTGATCCCTTCCAACCAAGCTCCCCTTTACTTCTCAATAAATCTTCAGGTGGCACAAAGGGCCCCTTTGCAGCAGCAGCCACAGTGATTGAGGCGGGAATACCACAACACATAGATGAAGCAGGAAATGGCACAGGATTGATCAATTGAACAGGAGACGGACACCCAGAAGTGGTAACACTGTTGAACTCACCACATTTTCCTTCATCTGCATTGAACCCTTCATTTAAATCAAATTCGACCTTCGCATCCACATCTGACACAGCAGCAGCTGACATGGAAGAAGCATCTGCAGTGGTAGAGGTGCACTCCTCAGCTTCCTCTGCTTCCATGGCAGTCAATTTTGGTCCTTTAGAATCCAATTGCTTATCCATTTCTTTTGAAGGAAAGCTATGTGAAGCTTCATGAAGTATCTGCTCAGCATGTTGGTTGTGAACCTCTTTCATTTCTGAATTCTCCTCCACATGCTCAGCAGCGATATCAATCGCACTAGAACCCAAACCCCTATTTTCAGGCATCAAGATGTCGCTTTCACACTCATTTCTTTGCTTTTTAGACTGACTGAGATGGTTCTCACTACCCATATTATCAGTTTTTTCAGATTCCCATTCATTGAGGCCTTCAGGAACATTATCAACACTATAACCAGAAGGATGGAGTACATTCTCCTCTGTTCCTCTTTCCAAATCAGATTGCATAAGAATAGCAGGAGGCTTCCTAGCTGTCTGTCCACCGCTGCTTAATCCCTCAGCAGTACAGTTATCACCTTTTACATCCACTTCTACAGAGGTATGTGACAACTTTTCATTTGCTTCCGCCTCAACTCCATCAACAACACTGACCTTGACATCAATATTTTCACTTGCATTCACTCCACTAACAACATCCTTTTCTTGAAGCTGCTTGCTACTGTCATCATCCCTGGCTTCTTGCAAGGTGCTTTCAGGAAGGCCAGCCAATGAAGTAGCAAGAGGTTTTTCATTTAATTTTCCTTTGCTTTCTAAACAAGTTTCAGTAACCTGATGCAACTCTGTACTACATGAACTAATATGCTTATTTTGCTCTCTTGCAACTTTTCCTCCAAATGCTAGAAAATCAGAATCATTATCATCAATGGTCCCTAAATCCCCTGACATAGAACCCTGATTCTTATGCTCGCCATCAAGACCACCATTTGAGTGACATTCACCCTGGACAAGATTTTCTTCAGAGGACTTGACTACACCATTGCCTGTGCATGGCTGATCAACAGCAGTGGGGTTTCTATCTGGGGATCTAGCTGATGTTACCAATTCAGATTTAGAGATCTCTCCAGCAGCCACACTAGCAAGAAGATTCATCCCAACATTATCAGCTTCAGAGTACTTAACACCTTCAATTAAAGCATTTATAGAGCTATAAGAAGCATCCTGCATATTACTAATTTTGTTTTCAATTCCAGATGATGAGGAAGCAGCTTTTGATATCTCCAATGATTTCTTACAAACATCGCCAGTCCTACAGCGCTCGTCATCAGTAACTGCAGCAGGTGATCCATCACCCTCATCAGAGCCAGTCAATACTTCTTTGAAATCATTACTCTGCCAAGATTCAGTATTAATATCTGAGCCAATATTAGCTCTATAAAAATCACTCTTTTCCTTTGAGCTGTGATCAAACTGATCATGCTTCTCTGAGAGGACAGGAGATGAAGCTCGACTGTTCATGATTGTAGGATCATCAAAAGAACCAGCACTGGCACTTTGTGCAGGACTTCTACCTTGGTTTGGAATTTTAACAATCACCTTGGGAGTATTCCCTTCAAGAGAATTTCCATCAAGTGCCTTTTCCATTAATCCAGATTGAGATATTTTCTCGGAGGTGAAATTTTTGTGCAAGGAGGAATTTCTGCTTGACCCAGTTTCCCTTTGGCCCCCGGAAAGAATTGAACCTGAGAATCCATTAACAGATTTGTGACGCCGAGAAGTGCCTCCTGATATCTTATTTGCACTCATTGCAGTAGAGCTTCTGGCATCCTCCTTTCCAGAAAGACCCCCAGTTTTAGCATGGTCACTAGAACAGGATTGACTGTTGTTGTGTGATTGACTAGAACTGCTACTTTTCTCGTCCCTTGCATTTTCCGTAGGAAGATCAGAACCTCCGCTGATAGCAACAACACCGGGCTGTCCATCTTTTGAGTTTGTAGTTGCAGATGCAGGTGAAGGAACTGATTTCACAGGTCCTGGAGACACGGATGTTGATGCCGATCTAGTAATATTCTCTCCCTGGACAATCTTCACAGAGGCAGTTTTGGAAGCAGAAAGCTGTGTAACTGAACTCTTCATCGCAACATCAGATGAGACTCCTGAATGTCTATTCCCACCGTGAGCAACTTCATGAAGACGTGGTCTGGAAGGCCAGGGGACAGTCTGACTAGAACCAGACTTTGCATCATTTATATTCATTTCAGCTTCAACACGTTTCTTCCATGTGTCAACTAAGCTTCTTGCTTTCTTCTGAATTTCAGAGTTTTTATGGGTTCGCAAATGATTCACAGACTTACCAATGTTGCATGTCTGCAGAGCCTGGAGATTTACTGGAAGCTTATCAAGTGCCCGAAGTAATACCAAGAGAAATTCCTCAACCGATTTATCGCCATCCCTAGACCCAATAGCATCACCAATCTTCCCTTTATGAACCTCTTGGAGCCATTCGTCAAATACAGGCAAACCCCTCAGCTGCACAAACTGACTAAGACAATCAAATTTATCTGTTGCTGCAATAACAGCTGCAAGCGAAGACCGGCAAGCTAAATCTATTTTCTTCTCATTTCTATTAGGAACCATCAGCTGCACTAATTTCTCAACCCCTTTTGTATCAACAAGCCCTCCCTTTTCCGTAATTTTGGCAATCTCTGTCTTTAAAATGCTATCATGCCTAAGATTACTAGAATCTCCATCCTCATATTTTATTGAACGTTCTCGCTTCACGGGCTCAGAGCCTTGATCTACCCTCTCCCTTTTCCTACCCTTACCGTGAGAAGGAAAGGAAGAAGCACTGTTCTGGACACTATCTGAACCTGATTTTAACTGTGATGTTGATGTTGGACTATTCATTGGCTTGGGAGATCGACCACCTGACTGCACTGTTGCATGCATTTCTATACGAGTCCTGTTTAATAGCTGATTTACTTCTTCTTGACAATCCTGGGATATTAGGGGGGAGAAATAAGGGGAAAATATTAAGCACCATAAAAAAGATTATTACAGGCTGTAACATAAGACATCAGAAACTTACATTAACATAATCTCGATCATTTAGCCACCATAAGCACTTGTTTGCAATGTCATAAACCCTCCTACACACAAATGACGAAATCCCTGATGGAAGTTCAACACCTTTAGGAAGAAATGCAACTTTACAAGGATGAAGCAGTGATTCAGCATCAATCTCTTGCTTGTGAAAAGAGTAGAAAATTTCGTTTGGAGCTGCCTCCAATAGCACACCCTTGCTGAGTTTTACTTCAATGGGTCGATAAAGCCAATTAACACCTAACTTCAATTTATTCTCTTTGTCAAGTGTCAGACGACGAATTATTCCAATAAAAGGTGGGCGATCTTCAGATGGTTTGAAGAGAGCACATTCACCAACCCTAATTTTACGACCGTCCTATTATTTGAAAAGAAAGATAATCCTCAGTAAACTATTAATGTTCAATCAACAGAAAAGCTCCGTGATTTGTATTTTGAATAAGAGTAATAGATTTCAAACATTTCCATAGATTCTTTTAACAACAATTTAACAGTTGGAGACAACAATTGGATAAGCTACCACCAAAAAAAAAACAACAATTTAACAGTTGAGCCGTTAAAATAATATTCTTACGTACGCACTTCTTGTCAATAGACTAATAAAAGAGTTTTAAAGAAGCAAGACAAGTGAAACCAACATTCAAGATTCATTTAAATTTTTAGACGGGGTGAATGATTTTCATTTCAGTGTTCCCAAGCATTGTCAAAAGATAGAGAGAAAGCGATCAACGCTGTTTAATAAATACGTTCACACAACCCACTCCTTGAAGCACCAAAATACAGAGTAACGCAGATAACGCCACAAAATGAATCAATTAATAATTTCATGTAGACTTTATTACCCTTATGATCTAAGCATTCAATATGTGAAAATTTCGTATTTAATACAAAAAGAGTACTATGTAGCCAATAGTGAAACCAGTAAAATAGTTACCAGGAAGAGAATACATGAGCACACCTGAGCATGCAAACAAAATCTCCATCCGTGTAAACATTTTAAAAATGTTCACACAACCCACTCCTTGAAGCACCAAAATACAGTGGAAAACAGATAACGCCACATAAAGAATCAATTAATAATTTCATGTAGACTTTATTACCCTTATGATCTAAGCATTCCATATATGAAAATATCATATTTAATACAGAAAGAGTACTATGTAGCCAATAGTGAAACCAGTAAAACCGTTACCAGAAAGAGAATACACAAGCACACGTGAGCATGCAAACAAAATCTCGTGTAAACATTTTAATAAAAATGTTCACACAACCCACTCCTTGAAGCACCAAAATACAGTGTAAAACAGATAAAGCCACATAATGAATCATATAATAATTTCATGTAGACTTTATTACCCTTATGATCTAAGCATTCCATATGTAAAAATATCGTATTTAATACAGAAGGTGTACTATGTAGCCAATAGTGAAACCAGTAAAATAGTTACAGAAAGAGAATACATAAAATCTCCGTCCGTGTAAACATTTCAATATACACAACTCACTCCTTGAAGCACCAAAATACAGAGTAAAACAGATACCGCCACAAAATGAATCAATTAATAATTTCATGTAGACCTTATTACTACCCTTATGATCTAAGCATTCCATATGTGAAAACATTTTATTTTAATACAGAAAGAGTACTACGTAGCCAATAGTGAAACCAGTAAAATATTTACCAGGAAGAGAATACACAAGCACATGTGCAAACAAAATTCTCCACGTCCTTAGAACAATCTTGTTAATTAGACATTGGGATTACATTGCTGACATTAGTATTTAACTCAATAGGTATTGTTTACTTGCATTTAAAAATTAGCATAGGTATATTCACCTACTCACATTTTATTAAAGCGAAGGCCAAAAACTTGGTCTATTTCATTTTATTCCTATTTTAGTATTTTGTAATGACAGAGTCACATAGCACATACCCTGCACAAATCTAAAGTTTACTTTCACATAAAAGCTCAAATAATATTCAATAAAAGAAAATTCAAAAGCTTTCAAATACAATCACAACCCAAAATACCTTACAGAACGACTTAGGTGAAGACAACGAAGACGAGGAAAAACCGATGGTTACTACTGGTTTAGGGGATTTCCACATGTGCCGACGAACCCTTTTCCTCTCCTCACCTCCAAACCCATGCATAGCCTTGCATTTTCCCCAATCCAAGCTTCAAACCCTAAGAGTACCATCAAATCACTCCTTAATTCACCGATAAATAGCCCTCAAATTCGACGATTCACGCCTCCGCGAAACCCCAGATCCACCCAAAACCCTAATTCCAGCAACATACTTCCCCACGCAGAGGATTCGGAAACCCTAACGCAAATTCGATTGCAAACTCGATCGAGAATTTTCTACGCCGCGATAATCGGATCGATGCGAAGGGGTGAGAACGCGTGCGGAAGAGAAATTCGAAGCCTCCTTTCGATCGTGGAGGAGGGAAAGCGCGCGAATGAGAGAGAAAAACGAATAGGAAGAGAGAGAAAGTGTGTGTGAGAGAGAGAGAGAGAACGACACTGATAAAGGGAAAGAGTGTTGTGTACTTGGTACTTGGGGTAGAGCAGAACGGGCAGAGGGGGCAGGTCGGGCAAGGAGAATGATAACGTCACGGGATGGTGAGGGGACGTGTGGAGAATGTGACTGGAGATTGGTGCGTTGGGAAGTGAGTCACCAACATTGACTGGGCCATGTAAACATCCTTATTTGACTTTCATTTTTTCATTCTTTCTCTCTCATTACTGATTGCCATCACTGACAAACACCAGTTCCATTGTTTGTTTGTTTCTTCTTCTTTTTCATTTTTTATATTTTTGTGTTTTTGTAATGTGTTATGGTATTTTCTTTTTCTTTTTCTTTTTCTTTTTATTTTAACTTCTAAGTTCCGGAAATGGGTGCGTTACCTTAGACGTGGTGCTTAATTCTTTCTATTGTTGCCATGTCAAGGGCAGAGGAGTCATTTCGCCATATACAGTTCACATGAAATGCATATGATGGCCACGCCAAGTTAAGGCTGTCTTCAAATGTTCCACCACCTATTGCTGCAAGCAAGTTTTTTTTTGTTCTTTGTCACGCGAAATTGGATGATTCACTTTTTGGGAATAGGTTAGGTCGTTCGTCGGGGTCTATGGTTTAACCTATTTAGTAAAAATGTCAGGTTAAGATTTTTTAAAATGTTTATATAGTTAAAGAGGTTAGGCCTAAGACTTTAAAAAAAACTATTAGGCTTATGCCGGTCTATTTAACATACACATATATATAATATAATATATTATAAAACTATAATATATTATTTATATTATAATATTTGAAAGTAAAGACTTGTTGGATATGTAGTAACCTACTTGCCTATTTATTTTTGAACGTTGGTGACATATTTATTAGTATATGTCTACCAACTTCTTTATCATTAGAGGCCTACGAGCCTATTTACAAATGAAAGCCGATGACATATTTATAGGTCGAGACATTTAAAGGTCTTGGTTATAAATAGGCTTTTAAATAGGCTTTCAGGTCAGACTTTAAAGTATGTCAGATTCAGGCCTTAAAAATTGGCTTATATAAGGTCATAGGTCAGGCTCAGACCTTAAGATTGGAACGCATGCCAGACTCGGGCTTGTCAGATCCTAACTCGGCCTAGCCTATTCCCACCCCTATTCACTGATTCAACATTTCGGTTCCTTACTCTACAAGCAATATTCATGGATTCCAGCCTCCACTAATCATTTCCCTCCGCTCCCATCCAACCGAATAATTTACACTCTTATAAGACATGTTAACATGTTAAGGGTGTGTTTAGATAAGTGTGTGAACAACCTGATTTTGGATGAAATGATTTTGTAAAATTGATTTTGGTTAAAATTGAGTTGAGTATGAAGTGATTTATGTTTGGGTACATTCATGAAAAAAATAATTTTCATCAATTCATTTTATTTGGATAGTTTGGATCAAAATTGCTTTTGGGTGTGTAATTACTAAAATGGGCTTTTATATATATATATATATATATATATATATATATTAACAATTCAACTAAATAGGTTAATTCTTAAAAAAAAGGTTAAGATAAATATTTTAATTTATGTTAAATTATGAAATTAAAAATAGTTTAATTAACATAAAATGGATAACCAAAGTCTTAAATTAGCATAACTATTAAATTTGGAGTTTCTAAATAAAAAGTATAAGTAGGGAATATAATTTGTAGTACAATACAACGTTGTAACATAACTACAATACTAATTAATTTGCTTGTACTCTATAATTTGGTCTCTAATTGAGTCCCGAACATGATCCATCTCTGCTGAGGAAGGTATATTTAAAACCCGATAGGGTTCCAAGCTAATCGGATTATGATAATCATCATCATCATCAGTATCAAGGATTATGTTTTCATCTTCATAACAACTGAAATCAATATCCATTTCAGCAGTCCTTCTGATAAAGTTGTGTATAGTCATTGTTGCAATGACAATTTGAACTTGTGTTTCAATTTTGAACTTAGGCATGTGATGTAGAATTGCAAACATGTTCTTCCATACACCAAAAGTTCTTTCTATTTGTGCACCTTAGACTTGAGTAATAAAAATTGAAAACTTATTACAATTTGCAAACCCGGATGAATTCCTAAATTCAAGAAGGTAATAACGTTCACATCTATAAGGACCAAGGTACCCCATTGGTGTTAGATATCCAGCATCCACCAAATAATATTTACCTATCAAACAATAAAATTAGTCAAATATAAAAAAATTTGTTAAAGAGTAAATAAATTGTAGGCATACAAAAGAACATATCTAGGGGAGGGGGTAGAAAATTGAGGTTCGCATTTGTGAGAGCATAGTCAAAAACACGAGCATCATTGGTAGTACCTTCCATCCAGCTAATACAAAAGTGAAACACATGTTCCAATTACATACAACCATTATATTTTGTGTTGGGTATCCCTTTCTTCCAAGAAACCTTGATTGTTCACTTCCACTAACCACACATGGCACATGTGTACCATCAATTGCTCCTATGACATTCTTGAAAAATGGCCAGTATCATTGATCATTTCAAAATTTTGCATGACTATCATGATGCATAGGATCTTGTGGCTTAATAGATTTGAAAGATAACTTAAAGCAAGCAAATAGTACCCCGATGAAAATATCTACTTACTGTCTCTCCTGAATGTCGAAACCTTTCTTGAATCTTCCTGTTATCTACCCCATGACCAACTACATTTAAGAACACTGCAACCATCTCATCAACCCCCATGCGATTAATGCACTTTAAAACATGTTCAACTAATTCGATGTAAAGTTTATCGAAAATATTTTTTTCTATTCGAAACATCTCATAGCAGTGAATGAGATGTCCTTGCAATATTTCTTACACCCTTATATGACTTGTTAGTTCACTAGTTCTACGTAACTCTTTACATAAATGTTTTATTGCATACTCACCAATCAGTGCAGCCACATAAAAAAAAACCTCAATATCATCATCATCTTCATTTGTATTGAACCCCGATTGTACAATCCACTAATTCGTATTTATCACTTTAGACCTGAACAAATGCAGTTAAATAATTAATCATTCAAGGTAAAGTTGGCAAAATCGAATAGACAAAGCAATCAAATAATTGCACTGTTATGAGATTAATATAAGATGGCATCGAATGGGACTGTCATGATATTTTGATTACGTTCAGATAAAAATCAAACGCATTAATCGGCGCTGATCTCTTTACTGGCACCAACTCATTTAACAAAGGAGATAGACTATATCTATATACATTTACTTTAAGTATCTGATACATTTAAATATGCCAAATATGGCCTTGTCTTTTGGATATACTATGGTGGCGTTTGGAAGAGTTTATTTAAGCTCCTTTTGATTTATCTGATGACATAAGCTCTTATGCAGTGTGTTTGACAAAACTTATAAAAATAACTTATGTCATCCCATAAGGAGTTTTTGACTTATTTTTATAAGTCACTGGGAGAAGCTTATGGAATTATCATAAGAGCTTATGTACTAAACACCCTATCCGTGTTTTTCACTATTCGAATCCTCTCACGCCCCTTTTTCTTTTTCTTTCTTTAAGTGTTTATGGCATAAGCTCTCATGTGATAAGATTTTATGTGATAAACTCTTAATTAAGTTGTTTACCCAAACGATATCACACTTAATGTTGAGAAGTATGCCAAATATCTTACAGCATTTACGTCACTTTTATGAGGCCACTCAACAAGGGTCATTCACTTCATATCACAGTAAGCTTAAAAAACTATATACACTTTTCAAGACTCAGAACAAATTGTGTCGAATGATGAGGAATCAAACTCACATTGTGCAAACCATGACTACCAAATAAACTCTAAACAAACACATGATTATCTCCCAGCAGTGTAGAAATTTTACGAATGAATTTATTCATTTCATCCAGACCGAGTCTACATTATATACATGACACTTCGTGACAATGGTCATAGCGATGTTCTAATGAATTTGTGTTGAAAAGAACGATTTTGGTTAATGGTCTATTCAAGTCTAATTTTTAACAATAACTTTTTATAAAATTGATATCGGACCTTTTGAACTTTTAATTTCTACTTTGTTTGTCTTCGAACAACATTCCAACCTAATCATAGTCGTTATCGTTCCGAAAGTATAGACACCTATTTATAGACGATTAGGGGATTGTGTGGTAAAGGATGTCAATATGTCAAATGAAAAGAAAATGAAGTTAAAGAAGAAAACAAAATAGATTATTACTAGCACAAGTTTCTTTTTATTAATTACATGATCGTAGTTTATTTTTTATTTATTTTGTTAATCATATTGTTAATCTTTAAGATTGTTTGAACTTTTTTTGTCCTATCTAGTCAAGTTTGCTATATTTTAATTTGGATATATCAGCATTGATTGTGTTGATGTGCAGGTTATAAAATGGGTGAAAGTGAAGGCACGAGAAAATTCTTGGCCATGAAGTTTCTTAATTTTATAATCGGTGTGAATCAATTGTTGTTTGTTTTGTATAATATTGATAAAATAATAATATTGGGTACAAGAAATAACCTGATACGTGTTAAGAGATACTGTTTTTAAGGATTATTCCGCTCGCAAAATAAATTATAACATACGAAACTCCTTTCATAATATAATAGGCTTTTCTGACACAAAAATCAAGACGAGAACAACAAAATCAAATACCACTCAGAATTCTGAACCACACTCAGAATTCTATCTTTTTGCATACGTTAGTACCAAAGACTTGCCTTTACAAGTGTAATTATCATTTCCTTCTTTGCTGGACAGCAAATCAATTTAGCATTCAATGAGGGATTAAAAAATATTTATTGCAATTATATGACAATCTGTACGTTGCAAGCTTATCACATACCTCTAGCTGCACACAAAGAAAACTTGCACAAATATTGGAATGAGATTTCCAATTAAACACATTAAATGAGTAACGTAAAAACCAACACGTAAATTGAATTTAATTCTTTAATTTCAAAATCAAATTCCCAAACAGCTTCCTTCCTGCACGGTTTTGACATGTATTGATCCTGCGAGTTTTTAATGTGCATGTACTAGTAAAAAACATTTATATTCATTCACAATAATCTAAGAAAATAATAAAGGTATTAAATGATAATAAAAAAGAATTCAAAATATTTAAATTTCCATTTAAAAAATTCCAAATTAAATTTTTGAAATAAATTAAATTAAATATACAACAATCCCCCACATATTTCAAAAAATTGAAGATAGATAAAGGTTCTGAGTTAGAAAGCAACATAGTGTAAATGCTTCGAATCTGGTGTCTCTTGGATTATGAACCAGATATAGACTGATAAACCGATTACCTACAATGTATCGGTGAAGTTTTAAACTTCTATGAACCAAAACATTTTATGTAAGTGGGAATCCTACCAATCACTTTACACCCCCACAGATCTTGTTGTTACCCTGTTTGGCGCCTTTCGGCTATGCGCATGCCTAGTTTATTCATGAGTGCTCCAGAAATTACGCCACAATTTCATAAGAGCGGTCTCACTCCACACTCATATAGGTGATTTCATCAAGTATATACTGCAGTTTATACACAACCCATAAGGATTATGAAATTCATTAAAAGCTTCCAACTTAACCTCAAAAAATGCAGTCTAGCACTTTTACACCATAGGAAGAGACAAAATTAAGAATGCTACAAGAATTAACGACTTGTTATTACCCATATGAATCTTCTTCATGGGATCTCCAATCACAAAGGTTGGGTTACCATCACCGTTAATTTAACATCGACTTAAGTCTCATTCCCCTCGATGTTTCATTTATTAATTTCTTTCCCAAAGGCTTTGTCAAAGGATCGGCCAAATTCACTTATGACTTCACATAGTTGATGGACATAATTCCATCTTTCAGCAACTGCTTAACAACATCATGTCTCAATCAAATATGTCTATTCTTACCATTGTAAGTCTTATTCTTTGCAATGGCTATTGCCGCTTGGTTATCACAATGCAAGACACATGAGGAGTTGGTTTAACTCCTAATGGAATATTTGCTAAGAGATTTCTCAACCACTCAGCCTCATTACGAGTCAACTCCAGAGCAACAAACTCTGATTCCATGGTAGATTTAGCAATAATAGTTTGTTTGGCTGATTTCCAAGTAATTGCACCACCACCAAGGGTGAATACATAACCACTAGTGAATTTTGTCTCATCCGAATTTGAGATCCAATTAGCATCATTGTATCCTTCCAATACATCAGGAAATCCACTATATAGAATACCATAACTCATGGTACCTCTCAAATATTTCATTAGTATGACTAATGCATCCCAATGTTCATTATTGGGATTATGTGTGTATCTGCTCAATCTGCCCACAACATATGCTATGTCAGGTCTAGAAAAATTCATTAAATGCAACAAACTCCTAATAATCTGTGCATACTCTGATTGAGCAACAGGGCTTCCTCTATTTTTCTTTCTCTTTAGAAGTTTCTCAACATAATGTTCTTGGGATAGTATTATACTATCACCCTTCCTTATAATTTTAACACCCAATATTACATTTGCTTCACCCATGTCTTTCATATCAAACTTTGAAGCAAGAAATTCTTTAGTTTTATTTACTATATCATGACAAGTACCAAAAATAAGCATGTCATCCACATATAAGCAAATAATTACACATTCACCATTTACTATTTTTGTATACACACACTTATCTACTTCAAGAGATAAAAATCCATCACTAATCAAAACTTGATCAAATTTCTCATGCCATTGTTTTGGTGCTTATTTCAAACCATACAAAGATTTAAGAAGTTTACAAACTTTATTTTCTTGTCCAGAAACAACACAACCCTCAGGTTGCATCATATAAATTTCTTCTTCCAAATCTCCGTTTAAAAAAGCTGTTTTGACATCCATTTGATGAATAACAAGTTTTTAAATTGATGCTAAAGCAATTAAAACTCGAATAGATGAAATTCTAGTCACAAGAGCAAAAGTATCAAAATAATCAACATTTTCTTTTTGGGTAAAACCTTTTGCGACCAATCTAGCTTTATACTTATCAATAGAACCATCAAGATTATATTTCCTTTTAAAAATCCATTTGCACCCAATAGGTTTAGCTCCTGGTGGTAAATCTACTAAAATCCATGTATTAAAATTTGTAATAGAATCAATTTCAGATTTAATAGCTTCTTTCCAAAGATGTGCGTCGGAAGAATTAATTGCATCATAAAAACTCAAACGGTCATTTTCCACAAGATATGTATAAAAATCATTTCCAAAAGAAGTCTCTTTTCTTTCCTTTTTACTTCTTCTCAAATCCTCATGTGTGTTTTCAAAATTATTTTGTCAAGGTTCATTTGAACCACTAATATTTTGAGAAGATGAAGGAGGTAACCTTTCAAATTTTAAAGGAAAAACATGTTCTAAAAATTCAGTATTTTTAGTTTCTAAAATAGTATCGCAATCAAGCACATCACTTTTCAAAACAAGAAATCTATAGACAGCACTATGTTTGCATATCCAATAAACATATAATAAGAAGTTTTAGAACCAATTTTCCTTTTCTTAGGATCAGGTAGCATTACCTTAGCAAGACACCCGAACACTTTTAAATATTTAAGGTTAGGCTTATAACCTTTCCATAACTCATAAGGTGTCCTACCAGTTTTCTTATAAGGAATTCTATTTTGTAAATGACATGCAGTTAATAATGTTTCACCCCAAAGATTATCAGGTGCTGAAGAACTAACAAGTAAAGCATTCATCATTTCTTTTAAAGTCCTATTTTTCCTTTCTGCAACTCCATTAGATTCAAGAGAATAAGGGGGAGTAGTTTCATGAATTATACCTTCCTTTTCACAAAAATCATTAAAAAAAATTATTCTCCATCCCTATCTGATCTAACTCTTTTAATCCTTTTATTTAATTGATTTTCTACTTCTGCTTTATAAATAAGAAACATATCAAAGGCCTCATCCTTGGTTTTAAGTAAATATACCTTAGTGAAACGTGAAAAATCATCTATAAAAGTAACATAATATTTTTTACCACCTCTAGTCATTGTTTGCTTTAAATCACCAAGATCAGTATGAATTAAATTAAGTAATTCAGTTTCTCTTTGAATAGAATGACAAGGTTTTTTTGTTAATTTAGATTCCATACAAATCTCACATGTATTCATACATGTATTACTAAAAACAGAAATCAAACCAAGATCATGCATCTTTTTAATATAAGAAATACTAACATGTCCTAATCTAGCATGCCACGTATCAATCGAATCAATCAAGTAAGCAGAAGAAGATGCATTTACATTGAGTACAAAGAGTCCCTGATCACAGTATCCTTTGCCCACAAGCATATTATTTTTTGTCATTACAATCTTATCAGATTCAAATGACACTTTAACCCCAACTTTACTCAAAAGTGCTACAGAAATCAAATTTGCCCTAATACTAGGCACATGAAGCACTTCATTCAAGGCCAAGGTCTTGCCAGATGTGAGCTTTATAAGAACCTTCCCCTTCCATAGAACTGCAGCAGTTCGGGAATCTCCAAGATACACAAGTTCTTCTCCATCCCTTACAGAAGTGTAGGAGGTAAACATATTTTTATTAGCACAGATGTGCATGGTAGCCCCAGAGTCTACCACCCATTGCTTCACATTGGCCACAAGGTATGCTTGAGAAATGACCGCAACAATTATATCATCTCCTTCAACCAAATTTGCTTTCCACAAATAAAACAACTTCCTTTTTTTCTTGAAAGTGGGGTTAGAAACAACTTTAGACACATAGGAAACATGATCAGATTTTTTATTTTCATACCTCTTTTTGTTTTGTATAAGATTTTTCCTTGAGGCCAGTGCTTTTGCCCTTGCTTCCTTGAGTTCATTCCTGTTGGTATCTTCAATAATTATAAGTGTGATCAATTCTGCAAGTGACAACTGCTTATGCTTGTGCTTTAATTGTTGTTTGTAATCCTTCCACGATTCTGGCAGCTTCTCAATCAAAAAACCTGTAATGAACTCATCCTGCAAAGTGATGTTTTCAGCTTTAAGGTCTTAAAGTAGCTTGTGGTACTCGTTGATCTGCGATTTGATGTCCTTCTCATCAGTCATCTCCCATCTGTAATAGTTTCCAATGACGAACTTCTGTTTCCCGGCGTCCTCAGCAGCATACTTTAAATTCATGGAGTCCCAAATCTCCTTGGCTTCTTTGTAAGAACAATAGACATCGAACAAATCATTAGTTAATGTACTAATAATCGTATGCCTACATACCTTATTAGCATATGTCCAAGTTTCAATTTGTTTGAGGTCAACAACTGGTGGAGGTTTAGGATCCGTCAGTGCAGCAGCAACACCATGCATATCCAGGATAGAGAAAGTGCGCTCTTTGTTAAGTCTCTAAAATGTCTGATATGCATTTCCCTAAGTTTTGATGAGAACTAAACAATAGTTAATGATTTAATTAACCTTCATATTGGTTGCTAACCTATCTATCTAGTATGCAGATTAAAACTGTAAGAATCATCTAACATTGAAGTAATTGAAGCGCACGTCCAAGAAGCGCACGTCCAACACAAGTGATAGAAGCGCACGTCCAACACAAGTGATAGAAGCGCACGTCCAGCACACGTGATTGAAACGCACGTCCAACACTGAAGTAATTGAAGCGCACGTCCAACATAAATGATAAAAGTGGGCGTCCAATAAAGTGATATAAGTGCTCGTCCAATAAAGTAACAGAAGTGCTCGTCTACTAAAGTGACAGAAGCGTTCGTCTACTAAAGTAACAGAAGCGCTCGTCTACTAAAGTGACAAAGGCGCTCGTCCACTAAAGTAGCATAAGCACTCGTCCACTAAAGTAACAGAAGTGCTCGTCCACACAAGTCTTTGGACTTGCTAAGCCCTTAATGAGAAGCTCCGTCCAATGACGTGGTATATGAAAGCTCGTCTACTAGCCCAACCGAATGAAAAATCTTAAATGGCTAGATGGACGCAGTTATTTTCAAGATGGACGCGCTTATCTTATGAACGCGAATTCTATAAGAATTACCAGAATCTTATTTCAAGAACTAGAGTCAAGAAAAGTCAGAAGTTACTCTCTCAAGCAACCTCGGTTATCAGAACCAAAGACCAGTTAAAGAATTCTTCCAACATGTTTTATTCCCTAGTACCTCTGGTCCTTACATGAAAAGGAAATTGTACTCAGCAAAGTACAAAAAACTCTCTGAACAACTCTGATATGGCTGTATCACGATGCATAAAGCCATGATTCTTCATGTTAGAGTAACCAACGTTCCTATTGCATTAATGGCTGCCCAGAATGACTCCATTGCATTTAATGAAGTTCTGCTTGAAGCCAACATCTGAGGGAATGTCTCTAACGGATCCTGAATGCTTGAAGACTATAAATACATAAGTCATTGAAGATGAAGAAGAAGAGAATACACAAAGAATTAAAGAGTCATTACTCTGCGCATTAATATCTTCATTCTTTCATTTTGTATTCTTCAATCATTTGAAGTTATTACACAGACTTTCCTAAGCTTTACATTTAAACCACTTTCTGAGTGTTAGTGAAAGATATGTTTATCTGAAGTTGTATTTACTACAAAACAAATCTCTCAAACAAACCAGAGTGAGCCTGAAGAGGCTAAGTGTGCAAAGAATACTTGTCTTGGAGCCTGAAGAGGCTAGGTGTGCAAACAATACTTGAGTCTGAAACCTGATCAGTTATAGTGGATAAATCTTGGTGCTGCCAAGGACTGGACGTAGCTCTTTGCTTTGAAGAGTGAATCAGGATAAATAACTGTGTCTATCCTCTCTCCTTAAACTCTTTAGTTGCTTTAGTTTTCTTATATGTCTATCAAAGTGGTGTGTTTGCCAAAATCACTGTTAAAATTTCATCAGAAAGGTCACCCGTCTGTCCTGTATCTTTCCACTCGTCTGAACTTAGCTTTTGTATGAGAAAATATTTCAACTTTGTTTAAATTCTGATAAACACAATTCAACCCCCCTTATCGTGTTTATAGTTGTCTATTTCAGTTGGTATCAGAGCTCAGCCTCTGGGTTGAGCACCTAACAGTGTAGAGGTAAAAGGTCCTGAAGAATAGACATGACTGCTGGAGCTAGTTCAAGTGGAAGTCACCAGACTGAAGGAGCTTCCCTAACCAGACCTCCTTACTTCAATGGAGAAAACTACAACTATTGGAAAGATAGATTTCAATGGTTCATTCTATCTACAAACTCTGATATTTGGGATGTCATTAGAGATGGTCCATTCATTCCCAAGAATGATGATAACACCGACAAACCAAAAGCTCAGTGGACTACTGCAAAAAGACAAAATGAGAGTTGAACCACAAAGCTAGATATAACATCATCTGTGCTCTCAGTCCTGAGGAGTTTCAGAAGGTATGTGCTTGTGACCCTGCCAAAGAAATATGGGACACTTTAGCTGTCACACATGAAGGAACAACCAAAGTCAAAGAGTCAAAGATTGCCATACTTGTCAGAAAGTATGAACTGTTTGTCATGGAGGAAGGAGAATCTGTTACTCAAATGATAGGAAGATTTCAAACTATAGTTAACGATTTAAAATCTCTTGGCAAAGTCTATACCAATGTTGAGAAGGTTGGAAAGATTCTGAGAAGTCTACCTAAACAGTGGAGACCTTCGGTCACTGCTATCTCTCAAGCCAAGGATCTCACTACCTTGACTATGGATGAACTTCTTGGAACACTCACTGTTCGTGAGCAAGAACTTGGAGATGAAGTTGCACCAAAGAAGGGCAAGCAATTGCTCTAAAAGCTGATCAAAAGTCAGCAAAAGTTTTCAAGGCTCTAAAGGCAGATGAGTCATCCAGTGATGCTGACCTGTCTTGTAACGCCTTGTTTTTCCTGTACTTCAATTATCAGTAAATACATGTTTAATTGTATTTATTTTTCATAAAACCTATATGATGATTTTAATTAAAATAAAATCATTTCCTTGTGTTGTTTTATTGTATGAATTCACGGTAAAATTTTCGATTGAAAATTCAGACGAAAACTGGTCTGCGTTTTCTCTGCCAATGTTGCTGTTCAGAACCAACAAGAACAGCAGAGAGCAGAGCAGGCTGCAGAAGGAAAGAACTTAAGCGCTTTCTGACGTCAGAATCCATCACAGTTTGATGGAGATGTGGATCCGATCAAGGCTGATCTGTGGATCCAGGAACTGGAGAAGATCTTCACTCTGGTACACACTCCGGAAGTGGCAAAGGTACCTTATGCTACGTTCCAACTGGTCGGTGATGCCGAATACTGGTGGCAGGGCACCCGTCAACTGCTGGAGGCTGAACAGCAAGAGGTCACGTGGGAAGTATGCCGCAACAAATTCTTGGACAAATACTTTCCCCAGAGTGCTCGAAAGGAGAAGGAGCAAGAATTCATGAGGCTAAGTCAGCTAGATCTGACAGTGGGAGAGTATGCGGCGAAGTTCGAGTCTCTCGCCAAGTACTTCCGTTTCTTCCGGAACAACCCTAACGAAGAATGGAAGTGTGAGCAATTCGAAGCCGGCCTGCACTTCGAGATCAAGGAATCAGTGTTGCCTTTGGAGATCAGAACTTTCCAAGCACTGGTGGAGAAGTGCCGCAAGGTTGAACTGATGCGGAAAGGGAAGGACAACAGAGGGAATGTCGGCGGACCCATCCGTCCGAAGAGCCAATACCAGAATCACAATCCAAGATGGAAGCAAAATCAAAGGAAGTCGTATCACCAACCCCCAAGCAACAACCAAAGACAACAACAACCGTACCGTCCTAATATTTTCGGAACGGGAAGTGGAGGCCAAAGAAACAACAACCAAGGCCAGGGAAGAAGATGTTTTCGGTGTGGAGATCCCAGTCATCTGGCGGACAAATGCCCGAGGAAGGAAATAAGGTGTTTTAACTGTGATCGTACGGGGCATCTGTTCAAAGATTGCCGAGAGCCGAAGAGGGAACCAGTTGTCAACCATGCCAAGGCAAGCAAGCCACCAACCAAAGGAAGGGTGTACCCTATGAGTGGATCTGAGGCATCAAACTCTGTCGATTTGGTACAGGGGGAGTGCGATCTAGCTGGTAATCTTTTAACTGTACTTTTCGATTCAGGTGCAACTCATTCTTTTATTTCGATGGATCGTGTGAAACTTCTGAAACTGCCTATTTCTTCCCTATCATATGATTTAATTGTTTCTACCCCGACTGCTGAACCCGTAACTGTCAACTCTATTTGTTTAAATTGCCCTATCATTGTTCAAAATAGACACTTTCTTGTAGATTTGATCTGTTTGCCTTTAATACAGTTAGATGTAATTTTAGGCATGGATTGGTTATCTTCCAACCATATCCTGATAGATTGTTCTCATAAAACCTTAGTCTTTAGGGATGAGATTTCTGGATTGTTATCTGCTAGTCAAGTAATAGCTTCTTTGAAAGAGGGAGCTCAAGGTTACATGCTGCTGTTTTCCTTAGACGTTAAGAGCGAGTTAGTCTTGGAATCAATACCTGTCGTCCGAGAGTTTCCTGAAGTTTTTTCTAAGGACGTACCTGGACTACTACCTGTTCGAGACATCGAGTTTGCAATAGATCTGATTCCGGGCACGGGGCCAATATCTATGGCACCATACCGTATGTCACCATCAGAGCTAGAGATCTTGAAGGAACAGCTCGAGGGGCTGATGAGGAAGGAATTCATCCGACCCAGCGTATCGCCATGGGGAGCTCCAGTCCTGTTAGTGAAAAAGAAATATGGGAGTTCCCGACTTTGTGTAGATTTCCGTCAGCTGAATAAAGTCACAATCAAGAACCGATATCCACTTCCGAGGATAGATGACCTTATGGACCAGTTGCGTGGCGCGGTCGTGTTCTCAAAGATAGATCTACGGTCAGGCTACCATCAGATACGTGTGAAAACGGAGGATGTTCCTAAGACAGCGTTTCGAACACGTTATGGGCACTACGAGTATCTAGTAATGCCGTTTGGAGTGATGAATGCTCCTGCGATATTCATGGATTACATGAATATGATCTTTCGTCCTTATTTAGGTCATTTCGTAGTCGTCTTCATTGACGCTATTTTGATCTACTCTCCAAACAAGGAAAAACATGCGGAGCATCTCAGCATTGTTCTTCAGACCTTGAGAGAGAAGCAACTCTATGCAAAGCCCAAAAAGTGTGAATTCTGGTTGTACCAAGTGCAATTCTTGGGTCATGTGATATCACGCGAAGGAATCGCGGTTGATCCGTCGAAAGTTGAAGCTGTGTTAGAATGGGAAAGGTCAAAGACGGCAACAGAAATCCGTAGTTTTGTGGGTTTAGCTGGCTACTACTGGAGATTCATTGAGGGATTTTCCAAGATAGTAGGTCCCCTTACCCAGTTAACTCGGAAAGACCAAGCGTTTGTCTGGACGAAGGCTTGTGAAAGGAGTTTCCAGGAACTCAAGAATAGGTTAACCACCTCTCCTGTGTTAATCCTACCTGATCCGAAGGAACCGTTCGAAGTTTACTGTGACGCTTCACATCAAGGGTTAGGCTGTGTGCTGATGCAGAATCGGAAAGTTGTAGCTTATGCTTCAGGGCAATTGAAGATTCACTAGAGAAATTATCCGATGCACGATTTGGAGCTAGCAGCAGTAGTCTTCGCGTTAAAGATCTGGAGGCATTACTTGTATAGGGCTACTTTTAATGTTTTCAGCGACTACAAGAGTTTGAAGTACCTGTTCAACCAGAAAGAGTTGAACATGCGTCAGAGACGTTGGCTGGAATTCTTAAAGGATTACGATTTTCAGTTACAGTACCACCCTGGGAAGGCAAATGTAGTAGCAGATGCACTAAGCCGGAAGTCAGTTCATATGTCAGTCATGATGGTTAAGGAGCAAGGATTACTGGAACAATTTCGTGATATGAGTTTGTCAGTCGAGACGTTTCCAGGAAGGCTATGTCTAAGCAGGATTACTGTTTCGAATCGATTGATGGATCAAATCAGGGAGAAGCAAGCGAGCGACCCGTATCTGCAAGGAGAAAGAGACTTAGTACGTTAAGGGGCACTGTCAGAATTTAGGGAAGGCATGGACGAGATACTGATATTCGGTGAAAGGATCTTTATACCGGACGATCAAGAGCTGAGAAAGCTGATCTTATAGGAGGCTCACAAGAGTAGGTTGAGTTTACATCCAGGAGCCACGAAGATGTATCAAGACCTCAAGAAGTTATACTGGTGGTATGGTATGAAAAGGGATGTGATGGAGTACGTCGCTGCATTTCTAATATGTCAGAAGGCTAAAATCGAGCATCAGAGGCCAGCGGGAATGCTACAACCCTTAGACATCCCAGAATGGAAATGGGATGGTATTTCGATGGACTTCGTTACCTGTTTATCGAGGACTCGAAAAGGACACGAGGCAATATGGTTAATAGTAGACAGACTGACTAAGTCAGCTCATTTCTTACCTGTCAACATGAAGTACCCGGTAAAGCATTTGATTCAGTTGTACATTGATGAGATTGTTCGGTTACATGGTATACCTTCGAGCATCGTTTCGGACCGAGATCCGAGGTTTACGTCAGAATTCTGGAAAGGACTATACCATTCTTTGGGAACGAGACTCCGACTAAGTTCCGCTTATCATCCGCAGACGGATGGACAATCGGAAAGGACAATTCAGTCGCTTGAAGATTTGTTGAGGGCTTGTGTAATAGAAAACACTGGGAGTTGGGACGAATTTCTACCGCTGATAGAATTCACGCACAACAATAGCTTTCATTCGAACATTGGAATGGCACCTTTTGAAGCTCTTTACGGTAGACGTTGCCGAACACCTCTTTGTTGGTACCAAGAGGGTGAAAGTCTGTTGTTGGGACCAGAAATGGTACATCAAACGACGACGACCTCTGGAGTTTGAGGAAGGAGAGCATGTGTTCTTGAGAGTCACGCCAACTACTAGGGTTGGCAGAGTAATTAAATCCAGAAAGCTCGCTCCCAAATTCATTGGACCCTACCAAATTCTTCGTCGTGTAGGTCCAGTAGCCTATAAAATATCATTACCTCCTTTTCTTTCAAATATCCGCGATGTTTTTCATGTCTCTCAGTTGAGAAAATACATTCCTGATCCATCGCATGTTATTAAGCCTGATAAAGTGCAATTAAAAGAGAAACTGTCTTTTGAGACTTCGCCAGTACGAATCGCGGATAAGATAACGAAGCAACTCAGAGGTAAACGAATTCCGTTAGTCAAAGTCATCCGGGATGATACAACTGGATAAGCTACGTGGGAGATCAAGGACAAGATGAAATTGGAATACCCTGTACTATTTCACGGTACGTACTTTCGAGGACGAAATTCTTTTTAGAGGGGTAGTGTTGTAACGCCCTGTTTTTCCTGTACTTCGATTATCAGTAAACACATGTTTAATTGTATTTATTTTTGATAAAACCTATATGATGATTTTAATTAAAATAAAATCATTTCCTTGTGTTGTTTTATTGTATGAAGTCACGATAAAATTTCGGTTGAAAATTCAGACGAAAACCGGTCTGCGTTTTCTCTTTCAGTACTAGTTTACTGAGCCAGAAACCTAATTTTAATCCATGAACGAGACGATGGATCTTTTCATGAGGTTTTGTGTGGGTTTGGTAATGTTTCGAATTTTGTTGTCCGGGAATAAAATATAATATTTTATCCGGACGAAACCTTCAGAAAATACGATCGGATGTGCAACCGGTTACGTATTTAAGCAGTTAAAGGAACCCTAAAGGATGAGAGAATGCTTGATGGGATGCCTAATTAAATGATTATGACACACTTTAAAGTAATCATGATTACTTTTTCAAATTATAATCTATTTTATTCCAAAAACCCATTAAACCTTCCTTAAATGATCCAAACAATGCCTTAAACCAAAACTTCCTCTCCAAGCCTTGCTCCCTCTCCTCTAGGCCGTGCACTCCTCCCCCTTCCTCTATAAATATCACTCTTCATCTTCACTTCATCACTTTCCTTTCTTATACTCCATTAAAACTCTTAAGCTTTCATATTTTTCTTAACTTCAAGCTTCCAAAGCTCTAGTTTTTCTTCTTCTTTTCACTAAGTGTTCTTCATCAAAGTTGTTCCTCTTGCTTAGGGTAATACTCTCATGTATTCTTTTCTTTAAAAAATTTATCTTTTTCTAAAGTTTCTTCTTTATGTCATATATGAGCTTTTATCTTCAAAAATCTCTCAAAAATGGTAGAAAACTCCTTTTGAGTTGAAACCAATTTCTATGGTCTTGTATTTACTTGTAGTTTAACATACTAAGAGGTTTATAAATAAAAAATCTCCATCCTCTATTTCTTGAGGAGGCCGAATCTACTCATAATGGCCTAGGGAGTGTTTTGTTTCAACTTCTTTTACATGATCATGTGTTAGTTTTTTTTAAGTGTTCATTGATCATTGAATCCATAAATCTTGAAAGGTTTTGACAGCTTGTTTTCCCATGATGGCTAAAACTATGTATTAGTGGCCTAGGATACTATGTTTCAACTTATCCAAGTGTGATCATGAACTTAGAACCCTAATACATTGTGATGCTTTACTTTATTCTTGCTTCATTTATTTATTGTGCTTTCTTTATGGCTTTCCTTACTTGTGCTTATTTATTTTTATATCATTATGTTCATGTCATTTACTTCCATGTTACTTATATTCATGTCTTTTATTCTATGTCATTTATATTTATGCCATTTACTTTATGTCATTTACATTATGTCATTTACTTTTATGTCATTTATGTTTATGTCATTTATGATTCATTTACTTATGTCATTATGCTTTAATTACTTATAGGCTTATGTTGTTCTTACTTTATGTGCTTATGAGCTTTGTTATTTAAAGTCCTATGTTGCTTTCAAGATGATCATAGACTTGAGCTCCATAAGTTATTGGATGCTAAAAGGTCTAAGAGATTGGAAAAATTTAAAGATTTCTATCATGAAAACCCAAGGATGACCGAATATTAAAGGTTATGGACCTAGGGTGTTTCGTTTTTCATTTTCCAAAGTGATCATGGTTTTGAGCTCCTAACTATTAATGGATGCTAAACCAAAGAGATTGGAAAGTTTAAATGTTTCTAGCCTATCTTATTGGTCAAGGTCGAATCTCCATCAAGTGTAACTTGGTGGGATTTTTGTTCAATTTTGTTTAAAGTAATCTTGTTTTAAACTCCTAGCACTTGAGGATCATAAATCCCTAAGTTTCATGTGTTTTGGAAACTTCTAGCCCTAAGTTCTTGGTTGAGTTCTAATCCTTTGAACCTTGTGTCTTAAAACCTAGACTTGCATCCTAACCGACTTTGAAGAACGTTCGTGAAACCGTCTATTTTCTCTCATTCTCTTACCTTCTTGAGGTAAGAGGGGATTGCCTTAAGATATTCAATAACTATATGCATGTGTGTATGTGTTTACTTGAATAACTTGAATATGATTATGATGTTGAGCAAATACTTGTCTAACTTGGTTACTTGAATTAATGTGATCATTATGTGATGTTGAGCTTTACTTGCTTTAAAGTATGGTGAATTGTACATATATGATGAATTGCCCTTTTATTGTGATATTATTGTTGGTTGAAGTTTGTGAAGCCGGACTTGAGTCCATGCCCAATGATTTTAAGGGTTAAAAGATTTAATAAGCCTTGAATAAAACTCTAAGAGTATTTGGTTTATCATCATAACCTTTGTTTAAAAGTGCTTACCTTATGAGGATGAGTTTCTTATTTTAGAAATGGAACTTGAGTTGATTTCAAACCAAAGGGAACTACTTTTGTGAACTAAGTTTCTTATTCAAGGGAAAACCTTTTGTTTGTAACCTTTACTTGATGAAGAAAAACCCTTGTGAAAATACTTAACTAAGGATTTCAAAAGAGAAAAGGATTTACAATATGTTTTACAAAAGGTTTGTAAAAGAAAAGGATTTCTCCTAAACGATTTAGAAATATTCCGGTTACTTGGACAAGCAGCCGAGACTTTGTTTTGTATTTGATTTTCACCGAACGAAAAGGAAGTACATTTGAAAGAGAATCTAGTTCGCGAGACGTCGCCTCTAGTATTCAGTGGTATGCACCTGATCTAGGATCCGTGATAAATGGGCCTAGGGTCCTAATGATGATATTATGGGCTAAGAGTCCTAAATCTCGGAACTGAGGACTGCGTGTCCTAATTTCATTGTTGTGGACTAGGAGTCCTTATCATGTTAAGATAAAACATGGATAAAACTATAAGTATTTATATGATCACAACCCTCGACTGAGGCATCGGTCTAGGTTGTTGTGATTGAGCACTCGGACTGCGCGTCCTGTGTTATTTTTCCAAGTGTCGGAAATTGTGAATAGTCGTCAGCCTTGAGCTTCGACAACGAAAAAGAGTAAACACAAAGAAAAGCTCGATAATGAAAAGACTTTTATTCATATGCATTTCCCCTTGGCAGACGTGCTTGAATAATCCGAATACCCGCTTAAGTTGAGGTATTCGATGAGGTGTTTATCCGAATGGCTTGCGTAATGAGGCATTCGAGATGATGTTGATCCGGGTACCTTGGTGCATGAGGTGACGGAGGCAACTTGCCAATGTGGCATTTGAGCCTGATCAACTCTTTATTCCCTTATGATAAAACGGTGGCAGTATCTCATGAGATTAAGTTAGAGCCTGATTATTGAAGTGACATGCATAGTTTTATAAAGTTGAGTGTACGGGTATGAAGCCCTTTGCTATAATACATGTTGCCTATATCATGTTCATGGTTATTGTATGATATATCTATTATTGGTATCTCACTCTTGCATTTCTTATTCGTTATGTTCTACTTCCTTTTGGATCGACGTATATGTGTGGGTTCAGATGGATCCCAACATCCCCCTTATACCAATCGTGTCGAAGACTGAAGTCTTCGACAACGCGGGAGACATTAGAGCTTGGCGCATACATCAAGGAGCTACCACCGCTATGTACACAGGACCGGTGACGACCACGGACTTGAATGAGGATGGGGACCCCATTCGTCGGAGTCAGACCGAGGAGGCGCGGAGAGTGGCATTACCTCCGACTTGGTTATACCTACACTCTCTTCAGGTTCAGGGCCTACTCCACGTAGACCCTCCTGAGGTAGACGTTCCAGAAGAGGATCCTGAGGAGGACCAGGAGGAGTATCCGGAGGACGACCCCGAAGAGGAACCCAAGGGAAACCCTGGAGATTTCATGGAGGTAGAGGCCGACGACGCACCCAAGTACGAGGTCCTCGACCATGACGACGACGACGAGTCTATAGATAATGGCGGCGAGGTCATCGACCCTATTCTTGACAATTCTTCTATGGGGAGCACGTGTGGGAACCCTGCCTGTAGGAATTGCCACTGGCGTGCCGATTTTAGGTCGTGGGTAGTCCGTGTTTAGACTTTTAGAGTCATCTTTTGAGTTGTATGCCCAGGTCCCTTTTCCCGTAGTTTGATTTTCTGCTCAGTGGCATTTCCTTTTAGTGGAGATTCCTTCAATGGCCGTTGATAAGGCCCTGGTTCTTTTGTATTAGTCAGATATACCTCTTGAAGGAATTATATATATATATATATATATATTTACCCGGTGTTCTGCTTTTGTTTACAGTTTAAGTTCATGTTATGAGTATCCATCTTTCTAAGCTATTTATTCCACCTTTATTTTCAAAAAAAAAATTTAACTCCAAATTTAATTAACCTTTAATTGAAAATAGTATTTACCTAAAATAATTCGTGGTGATAAACAATTTATTTTCTGCATTTTTGGTAACCATGTGATACCGGTTTTAGGGTGTCACATGTCTGAACACGAGGATTCTGAGAGTGATGAAGAATTGTCTCTCCTGACCAGGAAGATAAAGCTTCTCATACAGAAAAAGAAGTTCAAGAGGGATAAGCCATTCAGAAGGTTCAACAAGGACAAGAACTTCAAAGAATCCACCTCAACAGACAAAAGTCCAATTGTTTGCTATGAGTGCAAGAAGCCTGGTCGCATCAAGGCTGAATGTCCTCAACTCAAGAAGGCCCCTTTTAAGAAATTATTCAAGAAGAAGAAGAAAGGAATGATGGCTACTTGGGAGGATCTGGAGTCAACATCTTCTGATGAAAAAACAGAGGAAGAAGCCATTCTCTGTTTGATGGCCAACACTGACTCAGACTCAGACGATGAGGTACATCCTGACTATGAGGAATTACTTGATGCCTATGAGGAGTTGCTGGAGGAATCCAAATGCTTATCTAAGGCCTTCAAATCTCTCAAGAGAGAGTATGTAAAGCTCAGCAGTGAGCATAAACAGAAATCTCAAGAGTGTGAGAAGCTGGCTAAAGAGAACAGTGAGCTGAAGACTGAAAAGTCTAATGAAGCTAAGATCTCAAGTGAAACATCACCATCTGAAAGAAGTTGAAAAAATTCAACAGAAAGTGGAAGAGCTCACTTCTGATCTTGCCAAATTTGTTAATGGTAGAGATAATCTGACTAAGCTACTTGGTTGTCAGAGGCACTCTCTTAACAAAGAAGGTATTGGATATGTCCATCAGACACATCATAAAGTATCAACTAAAGCTTCTACAGTATCTGTTAAGTCAACTGTAACCAAATCTACACCTGTCTGTAACTTCTGTGGAAAAACTGGACATGTTATGTCTAAGTGTATCCATAAGAAGATAAGGAAGTCTTCACAGACTCCTAGAACTAACAGAAAAGGACCTAGAAAAATATGGGTACCTAAAGATCAAATAATTTTTGTTGCAGATGTCCTCAATAGAACAAAGAAAACACCACTGCTGGTACCTGGACAGTGGCTGCTCGCGTCATATGACAGTTGAAAGGTCTATGTTCCTAGACCTCCAGGTTAAGAAAGGAGGACACGTTGCCTTCGGAAGGAATCAGAAAGGGAAAGTTATAAGAATTGGTACTATTGGTGGTAAACCCCCTCTTTCCTCTATATCTAATGTTCTTATGGTTAAAGGATTAAGACACAATTTGCTTAGCATAAGTCAATTATGTGATAGTGATTTTGATGTTTCCTTTACCAAGGATGTATGCATAATTAAAGACTGTTGTGGCAAAACGCTCAGCTAAAAGGCAACAAAATCTTTATAAGATTGAACTGACTGATCTCTCAGATCAAAGTGTAACCTATCTGATGTCTAAAGAGGATGAGAGATGGTTATGGCATAAGAAACTAGGACATGCTAGTATGAAACTAATTTCTGAATTAAAAAGAAATAATCTTGTGAGAGGATTGCCTGATATTAGTTTTAAGAAAGATGTCTTGTGTGATGCATGCCAGAGAGGTAAACAGATAAAATCAAGTTTCAAATCTAAAAACCAAGTATCAACCTCTAGACCTCTTCAGTTGTTACAAATGGATCTGTTTGGACCAGTTAGTGTTGCCAGCCTGGCTGGAAGAAAATATGGATTTGTCATAGTTGATGACTATTCTAGATACACATGGGTACTCTTCCTAACACACGAGGATGAGTCTTTTAAGACTTTCTCAGTATTTTGAAAAGGAGTACAAAATGAGTAGGGTTTCTGTATTTCTACCCTTAGAAGTGATCATGGGGGAGAATTTGAAAATGAGCGGTTTAGACAGTTCTGTGAGGAGAATGGAATCTCTCACAATTTCTCTGCACCTAGAACTCCACAGCGGAATGGAGTGGTTTAGAGAAAGAACAGATCTCTACAAGAGATTGCTAGATCTATGCTCAATGAAAATAATCTCCCCTGGGCAGAAGCTGCAAACACTGCTTGTTATGTACAAAACAGAATACGTATTAGGCGTTTTCTAAAAAGGACTCCTTATGAATTGTGGAAAGGAAAAAGCCCCAACATATCTTATTTTCATGCTTTTGGATGTGAATGTTTTATTCTGAACACCAGAGATAATCTTGGAAAGTTCGATTCTAAGGTAGATAAAGGTATTTTCGTAGGTTATTCTGAAATGTCTAAGGATTTTAGAGTTTACAATTCAAGAACTTGTATTATTGAAGAAGCTGTTCATGTTAAATTCAATGATGGATTAAAGAATGATAAAGAACTATCAGATCTAGAAGATGATCTTGTAGGTCTTGATATAAACAAGATAGAAAGTCAACAACCCGATCAAACCAAAACAGAACTCGTGCTCGAGGCCGATGCAGACACGTGGAACAAACGAGTCAGCAGACAAGTCAAGATCTTCATGATGATCTCAAAAGGGATTGGAAGTTCAACACTCATCACCCTAAGAATCTTATTATTGGAAATCCTTCTGAAGGAGTAAGAACCAGATCCACATTTAGATAATCAAGCAATGTGGCCTTTATTTCAGATTTAGAGCCTAAACGCATTGAAGAAGCTCTTGAGGATGAAAGTTGGATTCTTGCTATGCAAGAAGAACTTAACCAGTTCACCAGAAATGATGTCTGGACTCTGGTCTCTAAGCCTAAAAACAATTCAGTTATTTGAACAAGATGGGTCTTCAGAAACAAATTGGATGAAGATGGTAAAGTTGTTAGAAATAAGGCAAGGTTAGTTGCTCAAGGCTATAACTAACAAGAAGGTATTGATTATACTAAAACCTTTGCACCTGTATCTAGAATAGAAGCCATACGCATTTTAATGTCCTATGCTGCACAACACCAAATTACCCTATTTCAAATGGATGTAAAAGTGCTTTTCTAAATGGTATAATTTAAGAAGAAGTGTATGTTAAACAACCCCCTGGTTTTGAGGATACTGATAAATCAGATCACGTTTTCAAACTTAAAAAGGCATTATATGGTTTGAAACAAGCACCTAGAGCATGGTATGATATACTCAGTTTTTTTCTCATGCATAATGGTTTTACTAGAGGACAAATAGACACTGCTCTATTCAAGAAATGCTCTAAAAAGGACTTTATTATAGTTCACTTATATGTTGATGATATTATTTTTGGAGCAACTAATGAAAAGCTGTGCAAGGAATTTTCAAATCTAATGCAAGCTGAATTTGAGATGAGCATGATGGGAGAATTGAAGTTCTTCCTTGGATTACAAATCAAGCAGACAAGTGATGGAATTTACATTCATCAACAAAAATATACCAAGGAGATACTCAAGAAATACAAAATGGAAAATACAAAGCTCATGAAAACCCCTATGGAACCCAATGCAAAACTAAGCAAAGATGATGAAGGTAAAAAGGTAGATCAAACTGTCTACAGAGGTATGATTGGCTCTCTAATGTACTTAACTTCAAGCAGACCTGACATTCAATTTAGTGTATGTATGTGTGCTAGATTCCAATCTGATCCTAGAGAATCTCATCTTAAGGCTATTAAAAGAATATTTAGATATTTGCTTGGAACTACTAATCTTAAGATCAAAAGAATACAGATTAGTGGGATATTGTATGCTGGTTTTGCTGGAGACAAAATAGAAAGAAAAAGTACCAGTGGACGATGTCACTTCATTGGAGCAAGTTTAGTCTCATGGTCAAGCAAGAGGGAGACAACCATTGCCCTTTCTATTGCTGAAGCAGAATACATCTCTGCTGCTAGTTGCTCCTCTCAACTCTTATGGATAAAACATCAACTTGAAGATTACTCTATTTATGAACATAACATATCTGTATGGTGTGATAATTCCAGTGCTATATGCTTAACTAAAAATCCAATTCAGCATTCTAAGGCTAAGCATATTGAAATCAAACATCATTTTATTAGGGATTATGTTCAGAAAGGCATCTTTGATATTAAGTTTATTAAAACTGAAAATCAATGGGCTGATATTTTCACTAAACCCCTAGCAGAAGAAAGGTTTTTATTCATTAGAGATAATCTAAATATGCATTGCATTGTTGAATGACATGTCTAAATGTTAACCTGTCTGTGCTTTATCACATGTCTATGCTAAATCTGTCTTTACTCCTATATACATGTTCTTTTAACTAAGCATCAGTTCAGGGGGAGTGATGATACAATAGTTTAAGTGGAGTATGTCTCATATGCTTGCTGCATTACTATGATTTTCTTAACATGTTATCTTGCCCTTAACATATCTCTTGAATAAAACTTGATAACTCTTTTTGATGTTGACAAAAGGGGGAGAATGGGAGAAATGTGATAGAAATGTGTTATAGAAGAATAAATATGAATGAATATGATATGAATCTTAAATAATACATGGACATGAGTATGTTTTGAGAATGGGAGAATGGGAGAAATGTGATAGAAATGTGTTATAAAAGAATGAATATGAATGAATATGATATGAATCTTAAATAATACATGGACATGAGTATGTTCTGATAATTGCTCAGATAAATCTTAAGTAAGATTGCTCTGATAAAAATTTCAAAGTACTTATGTGTGACTAAGAAAATTTCAACCTGTATGTTATATGCTATTTTCTTTGTTGATATTTTCTGAGGTTCATTAAATCATCTCAATGTTTGTCATCATCAAAAAGGTTGTTAAGTCTCTAAAACGTCTGATGTGCATTTCCCTAAGTTTTGATGAGAACTAAACATTGGTTAATGATTTAAATAACCTTCATATTGGTTGCTAACCTATATATCTAGTGTGCAAATTAAAACTGTAAGAATCATCTAACACTGAAGTAATTGAAGCGCACGTCCAACACAAGTGATAGAAGCGCACGTCCAACACAAGTGATAGAAGCGTACGTCCAGCACAAGTGATTGAAGCGCACGTCCAACACTGAAGTAATTGAAGCGCACGTCCAACATAAGTGATAAAAGGGGGCATCCAATAAAGTGATAAAAGTGGGCGTCCAATAAAGTGATACAAGCGCTCGTCTAATAAAGTAACAGAAGCGCTTGTCTACTAAAGTGACAGAAGCGCTCGTCTACTAAAGTAACAGAAGCGCTCATCTACTAAAGTAACAGAGGTGCTCGTCCACTAAAGTAACAGAGGCACTCGTCCACTAAGGTGACAGAAGCGCTCGTCCACACAAGTCTTTCGACTTGCTAAGCCCTTAATGAGAAGCTCCGTCCAATGACGTGGTATATGAAAGCTCATCTACTAGCCCGACCGAATGAAAAATCTTAAATGGCTAGATGGACACAGTTATTTTCAAGACGGACGCGCTTATCTTATGAACATGAATTCTATAAGAATTATCAGAATCTTATTTCAAGAACCAGAATCAAGAAAAGTCAGAAGTTACTCTCTCAAGCAACCTCGGTTATCAGAACCAAAGACCAGTTAAAGAATTCTTCCAACTTGCTTTATTCCCTAGTACCTCTGGTCCTTACACGAAAAGGAAATTGTACTCAGCAAAGTACAAAAAGCTCTCTGCACAACTCTAATATGGTTGTATCACGATGCATAAAGCCATGATCCTTCATGTTAGAGTACAACCAACGTTCCTATTGCATTAATGGCTTGCCAGAACGACTCCATTGCATTTAATGAAGTTCTGCTTGAAGCCAACATCTGAGGGAATGTCTCTAACGGATCCTGAATGCATGAAGACTATAAATACAGAAGTCATTGAAGATAAATAAGAAGAGAATACACAAAGCATTAAAGAGTCATTACTCTGCATATTAATATCTTCATTCTTTCATTCTGTATTCTTCAATCATTTGAAGTTATTGCGCAGACTTTCCTAAGCTTTACATTTAAACTACTCTGAGTGTTAGTGAAAGATCTGTTTATCTGAAGTTGTATTTATTACAAACCAAATCTCTCAAACAAACCTGAGTGAGCCTGAAGAGGCTAAGTGTGCAAAGAATACTTGCCTTAGAGCCTGAAGAGGCTAGGTGTGCAAACAATACTTGATTCTGTAACCCGATCAGTTATAGTGGATAAATCTTGGTGTTGCCAAGGACTGGACGTAGCTCTTTGCTTTGAAGAGTGAACCAGGATAAATAATTGCGTCTATCTCTCTCTCCTTAAACTCTTTAGTTGCTTTAGTTTTCTTATACGTCTATCAAACTGGTGTGTTTGCCAAAGTCACTGTTAAAATTTCATCAGAAAGGTAACCCGTCTGTCCTGTATCTTTCCACTCGTCTGAACCTAGCTTCTGTATGCGAAAATATTTCAACTTTGTTTAAATTCTGATAAACACAATTCACCCCTCCTTCTCGTGTTTATAGTTGTCTATTTCACTCTTGCCATCTTCTATAGTTTTGGCCTCCAAACATCTCAATTTTCGAGATAACTGGAAACGGTTTGGATAGGCGACAGCAGTAACAACCGATTGAGGGACGGTGTTGATGACAGCAGGAGAGACATTGGAATTGTCAGCATTCACAACATTGATTGCGGCGTCAGAGTTGTTCTCCATTATAATCCTTAAGGTTGTTGTATAATATTGATAAAATAACAATGCTAAGTACAAGAAATAGTCTGAGACGTGTCAAGGGACATTGTCCTAAAGGATTATTCCGCCCACGAAATAAATTACAAAATGCGAAACTCCTCCCAGGTAGGGATGTCAATTTTATCCGTACCCGCGGATACCCGCGGATAAAATCCGCAACGGGTACGGGGCGGGTAGTTAAACGGGTACCCGCGGGTAAAATAAACGGGTAATTCCAATACCCGTTTATAAACGGGGCGGGGGCGGGTATCACACTATCCGTGCCCGCGGATACCCGTACCCGTTACTTAATTACTATAATACCCTTTATTATATATATATCTACTCTCAAAGTCCTTATATCATTTTCTAGATAATTTTCATCTATTGTGTTGTTTCATGGATATTTTAAGTGTGATGTATTAATTTGTAGGTGCTATTTTGTTCAAATATCGGAAGATATTAATGTGGTGGTTTGTTTAAGTTTTATGTATTTTTTTTAATTAAAAAAAAGTTTTTTTTAATTAAAAAAAGATTTATTTTTTTTATAACTACCCACGGATATCCGCGGATACCCGTGAAAACCCGCGGATACCCGTGAAAACCCGTTAAACGGATATCCGTGCGGGTACGGGGCGGATACGGGTAGTTTTTTTATCCAACGGGGCGGGTAGCGGGTAGCCAATATCCGTGCCCGCCCCGCCCCGTTGACATCCCTACTCCCAGGATATAACAGGCTCTTCTGATTCAACAATGAGGACCAGAACAGCAAAATCAAATACCACACAGAATTTTGAACCACACTCAGAATTCTATCTTTTTGCATACGTTAGTACCAGAGACTTGCCTTTGTAAGTGTAATTATCATTTCCTTCTTTGCTGGACAACAAATCAATTTAGCATTCAAAGAGGGATTAAAAAATATTTATTGCAATTATATGACAATCTGTTCGTTGCAAGCTTATCACATACCTCTAGCTGCACACAAAGAAAACTTGCACAAATATTGGAATGAGATTTCCAATTAAACACATTAAAAGAGTAACGTAAAAACCAACACGTAAATTGAATTTAATTCTTTAATTTCAAAATCAACAGCTTGCTTCCTGCACGGTTTTGACATGTATCGATCCTGCAAGTTTTTAATGTGCATGTACTAGTAAAAAGCATTTATATTCATTCACAATAATCTAAGAAAATAATAAAGGTATTAAATGATAATAAAAAAGAATTCAAAATATTTAAATTTAATTTTAAAAAATTCCAAATTAAATTTTTGAAATAAATTAAATTAAATATACAACAGTTTGAAGGATTAACTCATGAACTACCAATGTAAGTTAATGACATTTTTTTTTAGTCCATCTCATGTTCTGATAGGTTAAATAGGTTTTGATAACACATACCAATCAGGTGGTCAATGTGTAATTATAACATGACAGCATGTAAGCTTGTTCTTATTGGCTACAAATTTTGTGTATCTCAAAGGAAAGAGAACTTACTTCAATTTTGGAAATGCCAAAATGACATGAGAATCAAGCCTTTTGTAATACTTGTTATAAAATAAAGTACATCCTTTGCTTATTGATGAGTATGGAAGATGCATTCAATTATGCATTACTTTGAGAATCAGGGTAGAGAGGGTTATGGGGGGGGGGATTGACATGTTCCATGAGATTTATCAGGTAGAGAACAAAGAACTTATGGAACTTTTAAGGATTCTCGCATAGGTATTGAGCTGCCTAACTTAACCAATTTTTGCTTTTGATTTTTTTTTCCTTCCAAAAAGGGACATGGCTTGTGATTTATTCATTTTTGTGTACCCTTTAACTTTTGGTTTTGTTAAATTAGCTTTAGCTTCTTTCTTTTTTCTCTTTCAGGGTTTCTTGATTATTTCACACTTAGGATTTGGTTTCCACACTGGTTTTGTGTTCTTCCCACACCCGGTAAGCTTTCTCCTCTCTATTATTCTATTTTGATTTTTGTTTGCTTTAACTTAGGGATTGGAGTGTTTTATTATTTTTTTAGTGTTAATTAATTAGTAAAGCCTTAGTTTCCCGTTTGAGATTCAATATTAATGAGCATACGTGTACTTGTTTAAGGTACCACTTATTGTATTGAATCTTGAATTGTCCATGTTGGACAGTTTGGGGAAAGACTTTTTCTTCATTCAGTTAAAATAGTTATTCATTGATTCTCATAGGTTATATACTTGATGAAATTTCGGTCTGATGCATTTCCTTTCGTTCTCTGAGTGCATACTTTATCTGGTGTTTTTCACTGCGTTCAAGTCGTGTACGGCGGAGACTGGTGGGAAATGTTGTCGAAATTTCGCAAGTACGAGCATGAGAGTTAAGGACTAACTGTTAACCGAATGTTGAAAAAGTTTCTTCTCGAATGGGATAGGGACATACCCTGTCATAAGAAGTAGTTGATGAAGATCTTGACCTAAGTACGAAGTTATTGTTGTAGTCATGGATCGCGATTGGATGAATGCTAGACGGACAAGTGATGTGTATGAGAATGGAGTGGAAGATTTTCTACAATTTGGAAAAATAAATGCTCCTGATAGTAGTGACGGAAGGTTTTATTGTCCTTGTGCTTACTGTTTGAATGAGAGACAACTAGAAGCTGAGGAGATACGGGAGCATCTTATTTATGAGGGGATTTGCAAGAGTTATACAATATGGATATGTCATGGTGAATCGTTAGACAGGCCAAGGGTGTCGCATAGAGAGGAAGCTGATGACGTAGATATGGACGATGGACTAGAGGATATGATCCGTGATATTGGGCAGGAGTCTTTTCGGCAAGCACATGTGTATGATACTTTTTGTAGTGATGCGGAAGTGACTTTGAATCTGGGGTGCACTAATTTCACACGGTTGTCAGTGGTGTTAAGATTGTTCAATGTGAAGGTGAGAAATGGGTGGAGAAATAAAAGCTTTACTGAATTGCTTGAGTTGTTGAAAGACATGCTTCCAGAAAGTAACACATTGCTGTCCCGAAACTATGAGGCGAAGAAGATAGTGTTCGATGGGTATGGAGTATAAGAAAATACACGCATGCCCCAATGATTGCATATTGTACAGGAAAGAGTTTGAAGAGATGCACGAGTGCCCTAGGTGTGGGGTATCACGCTACAAAGTGAAGGATGGTTATTCTAGTTGTGATGTGGTCACCAAGGGTCCTCCTGCGAAGGTGTTATTGTATCTTCCAGTAATTACGCGGTTCAAGTGATTGTTTGCTAATGTAAATGTCGCAAAGAACATTAGATGACATGCAGATGAGAGGAAATGTGATGGACAACTTCACCATCCGGTTGATTCTTTGCAATAGAAGAGAATTGATAGTTTGTTTCAGGATTTCGACAATGAGCCCAGAAACCTCAGGATTGGACTTGTTACCGATGGAATGAATCCATATGGAAACTTAAGTAGTATTCATAGTTCATGGCCTGTTCTCCTAGTAATTTACAACCTATCTCCTTGGTTGTGCATGAAGCTCAAATACATGATGTTAAGTATGATGATTTCGGGTCCAAAACAGTCAGGAAATGATATTGATGTTTATCTGAGTCCCTTGATTGAAGACTTGAGAATGTTGTGGGATGAAGGCGTTGATGTGATCGAAGGGTATTGCCGTGAGACTTTCAAAATGCGTGCCATATTATTTTGCACCATCAGTGACTTTCCAGCATACGGGAACCTGTGCGGGTATAGTGTTAAGGGGAATAAAGCATGTCCAATATGTGAAGAAGGCACATGCTAACATCAACTTCAAGATGGAAGGAAGGCGGTTTACCTTGGTCACCGGAGATTTCTCTGACGTAATCACCCTTATCGTAGATTGAGAAAAGCTTTCAATGGACTTCCGAAGAATGAAATTGCTCCGGTGGCCTTGACTGGAGAGCAAGTTTATGAACTTGTGAAGGACATTAATTTTATCTATGGGAAGACCCAAAAGAGGGCTACTGAGAAGAACATATGGAAGAAGAGGTCGATCTTCTTTGATCTTCCATATTGGTGCAAGCTTGATGTAAGACATTGTATTGATGTGATGCATGTGGAGAAAAATGTGTGTGACAGTTTAATCGGAACGCTTCTCAACATTCAAGGCAAGACAAAGGATGGTGTGAATGCTCGTCTGGATCTAGTTACGATGGGTATACTAGAGCAGTTAGCTCCACATAAAGTGGGGGTTAAGAAGACTTATTTGCCCCCAGCATGTCATACTTTATCAAAAAAAGAGAAAAGAAGTTTATGTGAGTGTCTACGGGGCGACAAAGTACCACAAGGTTACTCTTAAAATGTCAAGAGACTTGTCTCAATGAATGAACTAAAATTAGTTGGCTTAAAGTCTCGTGATTGTCACGTCTTGATGCAACAACTACTACCGGTGGTCATTCGTGACATCTTGCCTAAAAAAGTCAGACATGCCATTACTAGGCTTATTCTTCAATGCTATATGTAGCAAGGTCATTGACACTCAAAAGTTGGATGACTTGGAAAATGAGGCAGCCATTATCTTGTGCCAATTGGAGATGTATTTTCCCCCTTCATTTTTTAACATCATGGTTCATTTGATTGTTCATCTAGTGAGGGAGATTAGATTGTGTGGTCCTGTTTATTTAAGGTGGATGTACCCGTTTGAGCGATACATGAAGATCTTGAAAGGGTATATGAAGAATCCACACCGTCCTGAAGCATCTATTATTGAAAGGTACGTTGCAGAAGAAGCTATTGAGTTTTGTATAGACTACATGTCAGAAGCGGAACCCGTAGGGCTTCCGAAGTCTCGTCATTAAGGAAGATATGATGGTAAGGGTACACGAGGTATTACTGTTAAGAGCATGGATCGAGAGGAAGTGCTTCTAGCACATTTGTATATATTGAATAACATTGATGAGGTTGAACCATACTTATGTGAGGACAAAAGCATCATCAATGAAACTTACCCTCGAATGAATTAAAAATGGTGTTTGAACAAGCATAATAAGACTTTCTTGAACTGGTTTAAAATGGCTAGCACATTGGCCTAACTTTGATGTCATATGCTGAAGTGGGTACGATATCAATAAGTTTTCCTTCTATACAAAGTCTCAGGATGACAAAAGTACCGTGCAAAACAGTGGGGTTATGGTAGTGGCTGATTCCATGCATTTCTCTAGTTCAAAAGATACAAACCCTGTTATGGCATCCGTATCATACTTTGGAATCATTGAAGAGATCTTGGAGGTCGATTACACGAAATTTAGAGTGTATGTTTTTAAATGTAAGTGGGTCGACAGTAACAACGGTGTACAAACCAATGAGTTAGGATTCAAATTGATGGACCTTGATAAGGTAGGTTATAAAGAAGAGCCTTTCATCATGGCATCCCAAGCAAAACAAGTGTTTTATATCCGTGATCCTTCTAACAAAAGGTGGTCAGTGGTTCTCCAGGGAAAAAACATGTCTAATGGTAGTGAGGAAAATCAAGATTCAACTCTTGATATTTCTGATACTCCTTCTTTCTCAACACGGGTGCCTACTTTCAATGAGGAAAATGAAGTGGACGATGTACATGCCACTCGTGATGATCATCAAGAAGGGTTGTGGGAGAACCTTACTACTTGACCACAGTGTAAGTATAGTTTAAGTTATATATGTTTAAAGTCATATTATAAGTTATGTTTATGTTGATATTTATAAGTTATGTTTGATATTTATCCAAACATACTGACATTATGTATTTTTTTTTTTGTCTAAACAGGCATACATGACTGATCCCGAGGATATCTCTCCTTCACGCAGCAGGTCGGATGCCCCGTCGACGGGCAGAAAGGGTAAACGTGCCACACATATGAAGAATTTGACCGTCAACCGTGGTGCAAATCAAAGGATAAGAATCGAGTTTGATCGTGACCTCAATCCTATAGGGCCAATGGCCGATCAGTTTAACAGTTTTGTGGGGACCCTTGCTCGAAACAAGCCCAGTATACTTATTGAGAATTGGAAAAATGTACCGGAGGGCATGAAGGATCAGATATGGGATAGTATTCTGGTATCTATACTTTTACACTCTTTGTTTGTATCTATTTTATTTTAATCTTATTAATATCATACACTTATTCCTTGATTTTTTGGTGTTAATGTAGCTCACCTTTGAAGTGCCAGATAGCAAGAATATGAGGAGTGGTTTGATAAAGTATGCAGGTGAGCGTTAGAGGGCATTTAAGACAGACCTGGGCAGAAATTACATATTCAATCGGAGTAAGAAGAACTCACTTGAGGTGTACTCGTTTTTTGACCAGGAGACGTGGGATCGCTTTGTTCAGAGCCGACATGATCCCAGCTTTCAGGTTAACTTAATTGAGTTGTCTCTAAATTTAATTAGTCTTATTAATTTACTTATGTAATTTAATTGTCTTTTATTTATAACAGGTGAAGAGGACAAAGGGGTTAAGAAATCTAAAGTAAGAATCTCCGCCCCCATACATTGTCTCGTGGGGGATATAAAAGGCTTAACAGGAAAATGGTGGAAGAGGAAAAGAAAAGACGTCGGGAAGAAGCCTCTCAGGCTGATCCTACCATTGAAAATCATCCAGAAGTTGTTGATCCACCTCCACCCCCGCGCCATCGTGCATGGAAGAGAGCCCGACAAAGAAGTATGTGACAATATACATCTGATGAAGCACGCCAAGTAGCTGAGAAGATTGTAAGTATAGTTTGAATTCTAATTGTTATTTTAACAATGTTACCTAATTGTAATGTGACGTAATATTCTATATGTTATAGGATGCCTTGGACGAACATGCCACTCAAGGAACCTTTGTTCCTGAAGGCAGCCAAGATGTCTTAGATGTTGCCATCGGTAAACAAAACCACCCGGACAGTGTGATTGGTGTTGGATAGTGCATTGGCATTCGCCAATACCATGGTTCATCACCACACCAATGCCACAAGGATGATGATGCATATAGAGAACGGCTAAAATGAGAGATTGCAGATGAGCTTAGACAGGAGATGACCCAATAGGTTTCCCAACAACTAGCAGCTTTGGCTGGTATGTCCATGCAAAACACAGGTGTCCAACCCTCTGCCCATGTGAGCACCAAGGGCTCATGTGATCCTCCTCATCAGCCTGATGATGATGATGAGGATCCTGATAGGTGTGAGCTGTATGTTGATGATCATCATGATAGGCGCTTAGTGGCATTGGGGAGGGCACACAACTTGGGGAATACCATACACCACCGTACATTAGCGGAGGATCAGGTGATGGTGGAGGTTGAAGATATTCGAGATGCTGATGCTCGAGTCCCTGAGTCCACTGGGGAGGTTCAAACAGAGGGCGAGGCCCCCGGTAACTTCATCCCCTGGCCAAGAAGATTGGTCAGGTTTTTTGTTGCATCTGAGGTATTCAATTACTTATGTTTTTCTATATTTACAATTGAAATAATTTATTTGTGTTTACTATTAATGCTTTATGTTTTTTTTTATTTAGGATGTTGGAAAAGATGCTCCGCCTAAAAGGTCGGATCCGGGAAGACCCGAGAAGTCTGCTCCTGCCAAGATATTCATTTAATCATTCAATTAATTACAAATGAAATAACTTAACTGTGATTACTAGTGTTTTGTGTTTGTTGTTTAGGGGATCAACAAAGGGGATCCTCGTGATGTTTTTAAACGTCTGGCTGTAGAGGTTGTGACTTTAGGGACGGATGCAGCTCTTGTAATTGGAACATGATGGCAAGCCAGATGACCATTTGTATTTCCCAGGGAATTAAATTATGGAGATGGCTCTTGAGGGTGAAATGGTTAGCATCGTGAAAATCTCGTTATGGTGCACGTAAGTACATTTTATTTGTAATTTAACTAATTAAATTTTAAATATTATTATAATTAACATGTTTTATCAATATCTTAGGTATCTGCATCGCCTGTGTATTGATAAGGGTAACCTCACCCTTTTTGGGTTCATTGACCATATGTTTATTCAAGGTGAGATGTTCATTCTATCAGAAGATGTGGTCGCGAACATACGTCCTATACTTGCTCGAGGCAATCAACATTGCTACCTTGCGCCTTACCTCAATAAGTAAGTACAAGTTTACAAGTTATTTAATTATAACTATATATGACTTGTCACTAACTATTTTGAAAATGAAATAAACATTGGCAATTATTGATCTTATGTCCTCGTGTGAATGTCGTGGTCTTCTTATGCTCGGTGGGAAGGAAGCCGACGAAGGATCTCAAGACCGTTATTGAAATGTAAGCATTTAATTAATTTAATCAGTAATCAAGTTGTTTAATTTATCCGAAATCTATAACATATACTTTAATTAATGTTTATTTTCTTATGATAGTTCTATGGATGCAAGCCGCATTTTGGGTGGTGAAAGGCGTAGGCCTATTAAATGGATTATTCCTAACATAAGATGTTTATTAGTACAAATGCTTCAAGTGCAGTTTACAATAGTTATTACTTTGTGTTTAATTCCTTATATTCAAATTTGGTTTCATTTGTAGTCTTGTAGACAACATGGCGGATGGGAGTGCGGATATTACGTGATGAAGTGGATGCACGAAATTGTCTCCACCGTTATTACTGAAAGACGGCATGAGGTAACTAATTAGTAACACAATTAGTTGCAACAGTTATAGATTAGTAATGTTTTATTTTATTTTATTACTTATAAGATTAATCTTATGTCCAATTGAACGTGTAGATGTTCGACAATCCGACTCCACTCTCTGCAGGGGACATTAATGACATAAGGTTGTGTTGGGCAACCTTTTTTTTTGAAGTGTACCAATCATAGTTTGTGTAGTTAGTTTATAAACATATCATGTGCTAGCTAGTTTTTTGACTAATATATATTTTGACTTGAAATCTATAACATATCATGTACTAGCTAGTTTTTTGGATTCTAAGTATCTTTGTTGTCATATTGCTAACTTTACACTACTTGCGGCATTATTACGTATTTAGCTCTGAAAGTAATTGAAGTGTATGTATCATTCGTAATCAATATAGTATATTAATTTAGTGTGTGTTTTGGTTGTATAAGTGATTCAATGTTGAGAATATTTAGATTCTGTTAATTTACTGGGATTGATCTGGATGTAATACTGAAACAGGGGAAAGGGTTGTAACTAATGTAAACTAGTTATTTAAAAAAATGCACTATAGACACCGGTTATTACCAAAACCGATGTTGAAAGTCCTGTTCTATTTATTTTTAAAAACTGATTAGAAGCACTTTAGACATCGGTTAAAAGCTAGAACCGATGTCTAAAGTGCATTTTAGACATCGGTCCTAACTTTTAACCGATGTCTAAAGTGTTGTTCTGCTGAAGTTGTTTGTTGAATGAGCACTTTAGACTTCGGTTAAAAGCTAGGACCGATGTCTAAAATGCACTTTAGACATCGGTTCTAGCTCTTAACCGATGTCTAAAGTGCAGTTCTGCTGAAGTAGTTTGTTGAATGAGCACTTTAGACATCGGTTGTAAACCTATGTCTAAAGTTCCAATATACAACATCGTCCGTTTCAACATCGGTTCTGAAACCGACTTTAGAGGTCAATTTTAACCGACCTTAAATCCCTTTTTTGCACTAGTGCCTGGACAGCATGGCTATCTTGACACTCCACTGAACTAACTATTATTCAGATGTTAAGTACTCTCGTGTGAAAGCGTCAAGGAGATGGCTGTTAGCATACTTCGATTGTGGGCTTGTGCACCGAGTTTACGCATATTTCCTGAATGTTATATCGTCGAAACTTTTTGACAACAATAGTCTCCATGGAGCAAAGTTAGGTCGAGTCCTAAGCATGCATTCGAGTCTCAACCTTTTTCAGAAACTATATATGTATTTTATAAATATATCCCTCGATATATAAATATCCACTTGAATGTCCATTTCTATATTGCCAGTCTATTGTAAAATCTTATCTCCTCTATTTGTATTTCTTTTCTTCTTCGTTCCTTGTTGACAATGATAGTGTCATCCGAAAAGTGTAAAAGAGACGAGGAATGACTGAAAGATGCTGAGAAAGTGACAGAAAAGAATTATGAAGATGTCAGATCTTTCGATGTCGCGTGTAATTTGCTGATGTATGTTTAAGTTTGTTAATTGTTTAAAGTACTTTTAAAATGTTATTTAATTTATGGTAATCTTGGAAAAATGTATAAGTGTAATTAGTTTTAGAAAACTTATAGTATGTAAATATTTTGCATACTTATGAAAAAAATTATTCAAGATCATTATACTTAATTATTTTAAGTTTCTAGTGTATAAATGGATTTTTATTTCTTTTTCTCTCCTGGCAGTTGATATAAGATCAGTGAGCAAGTTTTTATTCGAGGAATTTTTTTTTTAATTTATCAAATGTTTATCAGGCGTTGCTTTGACGTCATACAAATTAATTATTCTGAAAATTCTCATTTTATTAACTTAATTAATCTTAACTTAAAATATGTTGTTACAGGATGGTTTCCTGAAAGTAAGAAACGTCGTTGCTTAAGCATTATATTATTACATGATATAAATATTATCTTTTAATGGCTATTGATGCTTGAATCATTCTAAAATACTCTTAAATAAATATTGACTTTTAGTGTGTTATTGATATGTTAAATTTTAAGGTTATCAAGCAAATAAATATTATTATTATTTTTTAAATAGTTATATATTAATTTAAAAAATTAAAAAATATTATTTAATTATTATCGATTCAATCATCGTTTGACCATTGAATCTTGAACCAGTACCTCCACCGATTGAATGACAGTCCAGTTTTAAAAACATTGATTTCTAGTGACAAATAACAGTCTTTTCTCTTCTTTTTTAGTTAATATGTTTTTCAAAGTTTTCCTATCATTGTTTTATCGGCAAAAGACTAGTTGTAAATTTTATTCGGCAGTGCTGCAGTGGCTAGACCTGCTTTCAAAATCTAATTTTTCTTTTTCCTTTGCAAAAAAGAAAATGGAGAAATATAATTTCTTTATATAATAATATAATGAAATAAAAATTGATGATTCCAAATATAGGAGATATTTCCAATATTGCGAGCTTTTGTAAAATGAATCGAAGAACATGAATTGAAAAATGTATTGATTTAGAGTTTTTGTGTGTAAATCCTTCAAGAACAAAGCGTGCCATCGGGCTAACATAAAAGTACACCATGACACAACTACTCATTATAACACAATTACTAAATTTCAGTGAAACGGTTCAAATCAAATGTTGATTTCTATCGAGGTTATCTTCAATTTCTTGTAGCTCTTATTGCATCTGCTTCAACTTCTAGGTTTCATGTTCTTATTTCCCATGTCAAATACAATAACTGCTAAAGTTATAGGAGAAAAATCTGTCATTAAAAAAACTACATAAGAATGAATGCTAATATCAGATATTGATAACTCTCGGTATAACACCTATATCTTTCGATACTCGATATAGCACCTCCATCTTTCGATAGGATATATCAGATCAACGCGTCAAGGACTAAGGAGTATTACGGTAGTCTACCTCAGCATCAAGTCTGTAGGGCACTCACCCGCAATATCCGATATCCATAATATGATATCCTGACCTCGTGTGTTCCACTCACACTGCTATGAACAACAATCCATATATATATGAATCTCACTAAATCACATCAGTTACAACCTAGTGCCTCAAGCTTCCATCATAGCCTCAACTTACAATCTATGTCACATCTCATCTATAAAATAATACATTTAGGCTAGGCATCTCTAAGTCACATTCAATCTCTCACCTAGACAAAGTATCTCCGAACAACACATATCTTTGTGTTGAGACCTCATAAGTCTGAAACACATTCAATGTGTAAATTCTCTAAGTTTTGATGATTCCAAATAGATTAAGTGTGGTAATATTGAACCATATGAAATTACTGACATATCTGATAAGTGTGCAGGAAAATAGAGTTAAGGCCATTCGTCTTTTTTATGACCCATCTACTTTTTGGTAGAGCTCAGTTTTTAGACTCGTCTAAAAACCACTCGTCTAAAATTCAGTACACAGTCAAAGATCAAGTCAACGCTCAGTCAAGATTCGAATATACTTGATAACGTGGCAAGAAGCATCTGTCTGGAAAAGACTCAGTGGTTCACCCGTCTAGCTTTTGAACTACATGAACACCCGTCTAAACTCTGGATTGCCTTTCACCCGTCTACTTTTCCAACACTGCTACAATGTCAGAAATGAAGTCCAAGTCAACTTATTCAAATCAGATGCCTTCCTTAAGGATCTCGAAGACCTCTGGACAATAGCACAAAGGATAAAGAATAAAGAACGTTTGTTTTTAAGATTTTAAGGAATAAACACGCAACCTCTGTACCACAGCAGTAATATTTTTGTTGTTTTAGTACAAAGTAAAAAGTGTTTTCCAGAAAGTGAACTAAGTGTTGCACTGAAAGAGGAAAGGTCTCTGCTGGAAGTACAAGAAGCCTACGGCTGCAACTCTGAAACAATAGCTGCTCAGAATAAAATGTACTTTTGGACAAACTTGTTAAAGCTCAACATTCCCATGCATTTAATGTTCTCTCAGAACGACTCTTTGGCATTAATGATGTCTCAGAAGCTCAAATAAGAAGAACACAAATTCTGAAGCTGTGCCTAACGGATTTATTTGATTGAACTCTTTAAATACATCAAACAATGAAGATGAAGACAAGAAGTTGAATATCATTAAGAACACTGCACAAAAGCATTTACTCTCTTCATTAACTTCTTCATTCTTTCATTGAATACACATTCAATCATTTGATATTAATTTGCAGTCTTTCATACTTCATATTTATTTCACTCCTTGAGTGTGATGTGAAAGACTTGCAAGTTGTATTAATTACACAAAACCTTTATTCCTTACTATTTTGAACCTGAAGAGGCTAGGTGAGAAAAGAATACTTGCTTGAGTTTTGAGCCTGAAGAGGCTCGGTGTGCAAAGAATACTTGTACTGTAACATCCCTGACCGGTCTATGGATTGACGACTGTCCCCACAGACCAACACGGGTCTTTTCAGCATGCTTTGTCCTCACTCACACGCTTCCTGGAAAACTTCCCAGGAGGTCACCCATCCCAGAATTGCTCCAAGTCAAGCACGCTTAATTGTGGCGTTCTTAAGTGATGGGCACCCATACCTACACAGTCTCAGGATCCCTCTCATTCGGGTGTGTAATTGGTTCATTCATGTGTCCCTCCGCCTAGAAGCCTGCCAGTAGCCGCTCCTTGTCCGTGCCTTCTTGCACCGACGATCACTCCCCGCCCTCGTCGGCACTCGGGTGTTACATGCCCACCAGCTTCCGCTTGGTTCGTCCCCGAACCACACCGTACTGGGAGAGGTGCCGCTCTGATACCATTTGTAACATCCCTGGCTGGTCTATGGATTGATGACTGTCCCCACAGACCAACATGGGTCTTTTCAGCGTGCTTTGTCCTCACTCACACGCTTCCTGTAAAACTTCCCAGGAGGTCACCCATCCCATAATTGCTCCAAGTCAAGCACGCTTAACTGTGGTGTACTTAAGTGATGGGCTTCCGAAAAGAAGATGCATCTTGTTAGTATAGGTAGTACCAATCAATTCATATAAGCCTTCCTCAACTGTATAGTCCCATACCTACACAATCTCAGGATCCCTCTCATTCGGGTGTGTAATCGGTTCATTCATGTGTCCCTCCGCCTAGAAGCTTGCCAGGAGCCGCTCCTTGTCCGTGCCTTCTTGCACCGGCGATCACTCTCCGCCCTCGTCGGCACTCGGGTGTTACATGTACTGTAATTTGCTCAGTTATAGTGGAAACTTGGTGCTGCCAAGAAACTGGACGTAGCCCTGTGGATTTTGGGGTGAACCAGTATAAATCTCTTGAGTGATATCTCCCTTCCCTTATCTAATTAATTTGGTTAAGTATCATTTGTTTAAGCTTTTAACCTGGGGAGTTATTTTGTGAATATCAAACTCTGTTTTACCCTTCTCTGTCTGCACGTGTGTTTCATATTAAAGTTAGACGTATCACTCGTCTAAATTTCTGCTATCTAAGTTTTGCTTGTTGTGCCTGCAAAAAAATATTTTCAAAGTTTCCGAAAAAGTTGGTAAACACAATTCAATCCCCATTTCTTGTGTTAACTTTGGTTATTTCACTTTGCTTAATAGCCAACTAAGCACATTATCAAACCAGGCAGATCATGCATAATACAATAATCATAAAATATTCAAACATCAAAATAAAACGTCACATGCAGTAGAATACCTCAACCAACGTATCACAAACAGTCAATAATAAATAATTCAGACATCCTCAATATCATAAGATTAACCTAATGTCGATAACCTACAATCCCCAAATCATCATTGGTATTACAGAAAAAGGTTTCCAATGTGATTTTGGTCTTGTCAATCACTTGACCACTAGTAGGGTTTAGGTCGTCCTACACAATTATTATAATATATACTACTTATCCATTCCAACGATAGGTTGATTCATTCCCCCACCTGAACTTATCACCGAAGTCCCGAACTTTCCGATCCTCATTACTCTATCTCGGTTAATGGTTAACCTTCAACCAAAACAACATAACACAAATAAAGCAAACAAAATCCAACTATGACCAATTCATGCTAGGTTCGGCCAACTATTCAATATAGGGTTAGGGTTATTTTATCAATTCCATCTTTTGGATTCTAACTACTAGAGTATTAACTAGCATAGATAAATTGCTAGAAGTTAAAAATATGAAACAAAATCCTCTAACCTCTAGGGTTAGAGTTTCGGCCAAGATAGCAAAATAAGGCTAGGAATTTATTTTGATTTCAAGCTCTTGGATAATGAAAGTATGGGTATAAGAGAGATGACAACCAGAGTCATAACTCATCAATCATTTTTCTAACTATTTTTGCATGATTTTTGAAGAAATAGATCTAAGACTTGAAATAGATAAAAGCTTGATGAAACTAGAAATTAATTGAGGGTTAAGAGTATGGAAACCCTAGATAGCTTATAAACAACCTCATCTAAGTTAAGAATTAAACCAAATCTCCTTTGCTCATTCAAGCATCTATTCAGTCATGTAAATAAAAATAGGAAGGAAAATTCTTTTGCTTTCATTCTCTTATATGATGAAAGTAGAAGACATATAAAGATCATAGAAATTAGTTTCACATTAAAATGATTTTTCTACAATTTTCTAGAATTATTTGAAGTTCTAGATCTAAGAATGAAAATTCATGAAATAGTTGATGAAAATGAATATTGATGGAAGATTAATGAAGCTAAGATGATTAGGAATCGGTTCCTCACTCTAGAATGAAGAAGTTTGATGAGGAACTTGAAGAAAAAATGAAGAACTATGATGAACTTAGCAAGAACATTATGATGTTCTTAGTGTTTTGTGACAAAATGACTTAGGAAAGAAAATGAAATGTCTAAGTGTGTGAGTGGGGGGTTTGGGCCGTGACTTTGAGGGAGTGAGTGAGGGGAGGAGTTGTTTAATGTTAAAAATGGAACCATGGTTGAGTTTACTTGACCTAGGTTAAGTTAGAAAATAATATAATAACTTAACTATAGTTGATAGTAATCATGGTTAAGTTAAAATTATGTGGTTGAGAATGAAGGAGAGGTGTGACTGATTTTGGGCCACAAAATAGGAGGAAGAGTTCAATTTTAACATGACTTGCCTTAACCATGGTTAAAATCTAACTAGAATATGTTAGGTTAAGGTTAAGGGCATTTTGGTCATTTTACCTAAAAAGTCATGATTACTTGCATTAAATGTTCATAAATGCTTGGTGAGTCATGGTGGTGACTCACCCCATGAATCAGCTCCTCCGGTATCCGGTTTTGTCTCTGCACATCCGTTCTCGACTTCATCGATTTCTCGATTTAGGTTTTACGCCTGAATAAAAACATAATATTTTTTTTTATCAGAAATTTGGAAAGTAGAATTCCTCACGGACATCATATAAAAAAATCTACAGTTTTTCAGTTTCGGGTCAAATTAGGGTTTTCTGTCGGTATAAAATTATAGTGTCAGTAAAAACGCAGACTGGTTTCCGTCTAAGTTTTAAACCCAAATTTTAACCAGAGTTTTCTACCATAGGGTAGGTTCTATATATGATATTTTTTCTCTCAAAAATCATTTCCTAGGTCTCAGATAAAAATATAAATAAATATATCTTTACCGTTAAAGCATATCCTGTTACACTTTTTATCTTCCACCTTTCCAAATAACTAGACTAGATTAAGCATACACAAACTCACAAAGCATAGTAACAGAGGATCATATCTTCAAAACATATGGATGAATGCACCAAAACTTAAATCCCCACTAGCTTTGCTCTTACCACTTCAGCTCTATTAAAAGTACTAAGTATTAATACTAAGCATTGAAGTATCATTTCATTAATTCCTTGATTGGACAACCGCAAAGCATATTAGTTATCAATGACAGGGTTTTATCTTAAAACAAGTTTATTTGCCCAAATTTGAAAGTGAAACGGCCACACAGGAACAAAAATAAAAGAAGGAATTCTATTCTTAACCATATGACTACTTGGAGCATATGTAAGAAGAAGAAATCACATTCAAAGCAAAATAAATCACCATCGAAGATCTTGCTTTTTTAGTTATGATTCTTTAAACAAAAAACTATCTTGCATTTGAACATTGACTCATCATACTAATATGATCACCCAATAATTCCATGAGAATGAAACATTTATTCATGCTTTAGAGAATTTTGAAGACAAAAAAATAGATAACTCATTATTCTGCCCTTCCAAACAAGAATACTAACTAGGCCAAAAATGCTAATCCATGAAGAAGCAGGACATGCATCAGCGCATCTAAATCAGCATGGATAAATTAACACATAAAACCTTGGAGAAAAAGAATATATCTTAGAACCAGACATTTTCAAAGGTACATGTTAATACATCCTTCATTTCATTTACACACTGATATTACCCAAAAATAATTTAGCTGATAGCCGATTGTGGTAATTAGCCTATTTGTTTATTTAGTTGAAACCAACGACTGAACCATGATCAGCTGGATTAGGATGAGCTGAACGCAGTTGTTGAGTTGGGATATGTAGCTGATAACCAGTAGCTGAGTCAGGTTTAGCTGAGGAAATTTAGCTGATGCAGAATTAGCCGATGCAGAATCAGTTGAACGTGGCTGCTGAGTCTAGATGAGCTTGGAGGCTGTTATTGGGCTCGTGTGGATGTTGACAAAGGGCCCAAAAGACTATTATTCTATTTAGAAGAAATAAATAGTCTGAAAATGACCAAGTCATAGTGCAGTAACCACTAATTCCTAAAAACATGGGATAGTGGATAGAGGATGGTTGGAACTGTTGCCAATAGACAAAAATGCAACGTGCCTAAAGTTTAGGGACTTGGATAGACATGGTTAACAGGTGGTCAGCTGAATGGAGTTAGTGGTCTTAGTGAGCATTATTCTTAGCTGTTTTTGTCAGGCATAATGTGCTAGTAACTGCTTAAATTTAGGAGTTAGTGGCTAATGGGAATAACTTTAGAATACCTGAGTTTTTTGCCTATAAATACCAGTTGTATAACACCCATCAATCAAACAATTTATTGATATTGTTCTTTATTTTACTTTTCTTTCCTTTATCGATTTCATTTATCGCTTTCTTTTATCGCTTTTCTTTACTGCTTTCATGCAACCTTAGATAGCTTCCCACTTCACCTTCTACACCAGACGCTTTCTTTAGTTAGTCTGGGAACCCATGCCGAGGGTTAGATTTTGCCCTTGGCTCATAATCGCTTGATCACTTCAAAATCCATATGTGTTTCTCGGCAGAGTTCTCACTAGGCTGGTTCAAAAAATTTTCACACGTAAACAAATTTGGCATGCCCGGTGGGACCAAGTTAGAAGGTGAACTCATTGGGAAGTTTACCTCTTCGGTCACAATTACATTATTTTAGCCTGGAACTGTGAAAAAGAAGATTGGCGGTTGTATAGCAGTTGAACCTTCAATTGCCTTAGGCATGCAATCTTCTCAACCATCAATGTCTACTGCATCGGTGACGACTGTCGGTGGACATTCAACAATAGTAGCTTATACGATTGATCAAAATCATCCAAGTGTGATGACCACTTCGTATATCCGCCAGCAAATAAATATGGGGGTACATGACATTATGTACCATGTTTCTAAGCAGTTGGCAGATATTGTCAAACCAATGGTGCATGACAAAGTGCTTCGGGTAAGTGAGCAAGAACAGCAAGAATTGAATTTTGGAGGAAACTTGGTGACTTTTGTTTTTGGGAAATCAAGACAGCTGAATGCTACGCATCAAATATCAGCTGGTGATGCACAACAAATGCAGCCAAGTCCAAATCAATATGTTCTGGCAGGACCATATCAGCTGGGCCAGCCGAACATGCTTCAACAGACCCCTCAACCAAGTTCCGTCACACAAGCGCTTACTGGTCTTACTGCTGCTAGCCTTGGGGGGAAAGTGGTTGTAAATGATACTGTATCTCAACCAGTATTATAGTAAGGACAGGTTCACTCGGCTAAAAGTCCAGCTTGGTATGCCGTGTTTTGTATCAAATGCTACAGCTATTGGTGCAAACTCACATGTTATTATGCTTGGGGGTATGACGTATCCTATCACGGGCTATGGGGCAATTCACACAAAATTGCCTGGAAATTATGTTGGGGAGCAGCCATGGAACATGATTCCCCCTACCTCGGCTAATATCCCAAACTATTAGCTAGCCCTGGAACAGCCGCTTTTTGATCAAGTGGGTTCAATTCCTCCTCAAGGGATTTTGTATAAGGCACCTGGTGATTATGTTGGGGAGCAGTGTAACGCCCTTCGTTACATTAGTAACCCAAATTAATTTCAATAAAAATCATTCAAAACATTTAATAAAAAAACACAAGTCATAAATTTTTTTCTCAAATAACTAAGTATGAAAATACCTCGTATTAAATAAAATAATAGTACTTACAAGGTATTGAAAAATATTATTAAAGTCTGAAAATACCTCATAATAAATGACGTAGTAATAAAATATCCATGTAGTGAATATAAATATAAATATAAATCAAAAGCCTCAAAACCGGGCGTCTACTAACAAACCCAACGATAAATAAATGTGTCTAGCCACATACGGCTCCTTATTTAAGAAAATACTAACCAAACTAGAAAGAATAACTAATGGAATCCACTAAGTCTTCACGCCTCTTCAGTTTCAATGACGTCCTCCTCGTGCTCTGAAAACAATACTTAATAATGAGATATAAAATCCCATTGATCAACAATACAGTTTTAAAAAAATCTTTTCGAAAATAGCATTGTTCTCAGCCGGCGCGGTAACCGGAAACACTGTCCATGGTACCCGCTAATTTTCCAAAATAATATATATAAAAGAAAATACTTTTAACATCAATAATAATCTCATCCCGATACATCACATTCTATATACCAGATAAATTCTAGTTTAATCCAAGCGGTCCGAAGACCTCCTAATTAAATTGGCCTCTTGTCGGCATGCCGTATATTCACACATCACACGACAATGGCGTCCCATTGCCCACCCCTACTCACGAGGAGTGTTTCGATGTCACCCTCCTGTCGGGGACATTTCCATTTCGATACCTCGCATGTGCACATGGTGGTATTTCTCTTTTTTCGACACCCCAACCTGTGGCGGTGTTAATTTCAATACTCCTTTTTAGGTAGTATTACTCATTTTCGACATCCCAATCACATGGCGATGTTACTTTCGATACCTCATTAAGGCGGTATTTCTCTTCAATACCCCTATCATAGGTGGTATTGTGGCAAACATCATACAATTCATCACAAGGCACAATTTCATGTCTCATACGTGTAACAATTCATTTACCAAAAATTAAATATTTGATCTCATCATGCATGTCAAATAAACTCACATGGCATAGCATACACCGATAAGCACGTCATTCAACTAATACAATATCAATCATGTATTTCATATCATCAGTAACAAGAATAAATATCCAATTTAATAATGTTTTTTTATTTTAATTCAAAACCCCTAAAAATTAGTTATTAATAACATGCATCATTCAATTAAAATCCCCTAAAATCATAGATAAATCGCTCAACACAGCAAACACATGTACCATGGGAACGGTTATTAAAAGAGATTGTTGCTCACCTCTCGAAGACCTCCAAAGTGCTCAAAAAAAATATGTATGATAAAACTACTATCTCTGGAAAAAAAAATCTTCTTCCCTTCAGCGTCACGATTACACTGCCAAACAAAAGAAACGCGTCTGAGAGACCTCTTCCTTCCCACGCACTGTGCTGCGGCGTTACCAACCACATGCACAGTAACCGGTTTATGTATATATAGCAGCAGGCACTAGCGTTTTTTTAGGTTTAAAAATTTCCTTTAGCCAAAGCATTGGCTGCTTGGGCTTAACGCCCAAGTATCCTTCTTCTTCTTCTTCTTTTTTTTTTTTATTTTGACAAAAATCTGGAAGTGGGCACAAGGCCCTGTACCTGTACGCCACTATCACACACACACACACACACACACACACACACACACATATATATATATATATAATATTATTTTAAAATAATTAAGTAATTTCAATAAATCCTTATACTATTAAATTCTTCACATTAAACCTCTTAATTATATTTTATTTATACTATACATTTTAATAACCAATATATATATATATATATATATATATTTATCAACTTAATTATAGTAAATTCCTAGAATGTTACATTTTCTCCCCTCCTTAGAGAATTTCGTCCTCGAAATTCGCCTCATACTCACGCACTTATCTTAACACATGACATATTCAAACGTAAAGGTTACCATACCTTAGATAATAAAATCTGGGTATTGACGCATGATTTCCTCGTCCATCTCCCGAGTGGCTTCCTCAGGAGTCAATCCGTCCCATAACACTTTCACCAATGGAATTGCCTTGTTCCTTAGAGTCTTAGTGCTCTTGTCCAAGATTTGACTTGGCTTCAGCTTATAGATCAAATTATCCTTCAATTGTACAGACTCAGCTATCACATGAGATGCATCAGGCACATATTTTCTGAGTTGCGACACATGGAAAACATCATGAAGGTTTGCCAACTGTGGCGGAAGAGCCAATTGATAAGCAACATGCCCGACTCTTTTAAGGATTTGGAAAGGTCCCATGAAACGAGGATTTAGCTTGCGGACTTTCATCGACCTCCCTACCCCCGTCTTAGGAGTGACTCTCAAAAATACATGCTCACTTTCCTGGAATTCTAGAGGCTTTCTCCTTTTGTCGGCATAGCTCTTTTGTCTACTTTGCATCGTGCGCATCCTCTCCCTAATCATTTTGACTCTCTCAGAGGTTTCCTGGACCAATTCAGGTCCTATCAAGGTTTTCTCACCTACCTCACACCAACATAAAGGGGACCTACACTTTCTCCCATATAGGGCCTCATAGGGTGCCATGCCTATACTTAGCGTGATAACTATTGTTATACGCAAACTCAATGAGAGGTAGGAATCTATCCCAACTCCCTCCTTCATCCAGGACACACGCCCTAAGCATGTCCTCAAGGGTCCGAATGGTCCGCTCTGACTGACCATCCGTTTGGGGATGATAGGCCGTGCTAAGGTTCAGCTTAGTCCCAAAGGCTTGCTGAAAAGCTCTCCGAAATCTAGAGGTAAACCTCGGGTCTCTATCCGACACTATAGATGTGGGTATCCCATGAAGCTTGACTATTTCCTTGATATAGAGGTATGCCAACTTGTCTAAGCTATAGGTTGCCTTAATTGGCAAAAAGTGGGCAGACTTGGTCAACCTATCCACTATCACCCAAATGGCGTCTAAGCCCAAAAGCGTCTTAGGTAACCCCATCACAAAGTCCATAGAAATTCTCTCCCACTTCCATTCTGGAATCTCCAAGGACTGCAACAACCCCGAAGGCTTCTGATGTTCTATCTTAACCTTTTGGCACACTAAACACCTAGCTACGAAGCTAGCCACATCCTTTTTCATTCATGGCCACCAATACATCCTCTTAAGGTCTTGGTACATCTTAGTTATCCCAGGACGTATGGTAAACTTTCCCTTATGAGCTTCCTCTAATATCTTCTCTCTAAGGCTCCCCTCCTTAGGAACAACGATCCTATTCTTAAACTTCACTAGCTCATCAACAGACAACTCATAACCCTCTTGTCCCAACCGAGAGTGCAACTCTTGGTCTAAAAGTTGTTCCCGCCTAACTTCATCTCTAAGGTCACTATTAATTTCCAACCTATTCAGCTTCAAACTTAAGACATTTAAGGACACATCCAACACCTCCAGATTCATGTCCCCAAATTCTTCCACGAGGTTCAGCTCTTGCACCATTAAGCTAGACACGTGTAGGGACTTCCTACTCAAAGCATCTGCCACCACATTGGCCTTTCCCGGATGGTACTTCAACTCGAAGTCACAGTCCTTAAGGAACTCCATCCACCTCCGTTGTCTCATGTTCAACTCCTTCTGGTCGAACAGATATATAAGGCTTTTATGGTTACTAAAAACTTCAAACTTTGTCCCATAAAGGTAATGCCTCCAAATCTAAAGGGCAAAAACCACAGCTTCTAGCTCTAGGTCGTGGGTAGGGTAATTCCCTTCATGTGGCCTAAGCCGCCTAGAGGCATATGCTACCACCTTTCCATCCTGCATTAAGACACATCCCAAGCCATTCTTAGATGCGTCGCAGTATACCACAAAACTCACTAAGGGATCCGGTATAGTTAAGACTGGTAATGACACCAATCTCCTCTTAAGCTCTTGGAACCCGTCCTCACACCCCTGGTCCCACACAAAAGGTTTCCCTTTCCTAGTCAACTGAGTCAAAGGTAAGGCTAATCTAGAGAATCCTTCTATGAACTTCCTATAGTAACCAGCTAAGCCTAAGAAACTTCTCACTTCGGTTACTGTCTTAGGTTGTTCTCATCCCAACACCGCATCAACTTTAGAGGAATCAACCGCTACACCATCCTTTGAGATGGTGTGTCCTAAAAACTTTACCTCGTCTAGCCAAAACTCACACTTCTCCGGTTTGGCATAAAGACGCTCGTCCCTCAAGATCCGCAACACCAACCTTAAGTGTTCTCCATGTTCTTCTGGTGTCCTAGAGTATATTAGAATATCATCTATGAACATCACCACAAACCTATCCAAAAAGGTCCTAAAGATCCGATTCATGTAGTCCATGAAAACGGCTGGGGCGTTGGTCACGCTAAAGGGTATCACTACATACTCATAGTGCCCATACCTTGTCCTAAAGGCTGTCTTAGGGATGTCCTCGCTTCTAACTCTAATTTGATGGTTGGTACGATTTCGGCAAGTGTACCGGGTCGTTGCAAGTAATAAAACGGTAAGAACCGGTTATCGTCCTCAGGGATCGTGGACAAGTACCACTTCACAAATTGGACTACTATCTAGGCGATCGTGTTTGGATGGAAGGTAGCTCTAACATGTAACGAAACAAACAAGAATAAAATGTTTTTGTTCTTTTAGGTATTTTATCAAACACTTAACAGGCAAACAGAAATGTGATCAACAAATGGATAGAATTGTTAGGGTTAGACTACGCTAATCCTCCCTTGGTTGCAATGAAATGATAAATAACACAATTCCTAATTCAATTATGACAACCAAATCTTCTCAAATACTCAAACCCTAACGTCTTAGGTGGAATGAGCCTAAAATCCCAAATTAAACCCTAATGTCTTAGGTGGATTAACATGAGAATTTGCATTATTAGTCAAGATTCATAAGATTGCAAGCACCCCAAGACCTGTGTCTAGGTTCATGAACTACTTGGCATTTGATTCAAGAGCATGCCTTAATATCAATCTTTCAATTGTCTATCAAAGCAACTAATCATTCCTAGGATGATCAAACCAAGGAAAGCATTAAGCATGGAATCAAACACTCATAAAGAAATAGGAAATTATATTACAACCACATCATGTTACAACCAAGTTCAGAAAAAACCATTATCTAACCCCAACAAAAAGGGGTTTAGCTAGACATACTAAACCCTAAAATTAAATTAAAATAGAGAAAAATAAAGAGAGAGGAAATTTCATGATATTGATAACAAGAGAACACAGCAGATTCCTCATGCTGCTCTCCATGATATTGCAGGCGCGACTCCTTCCTCTCCACTTTACGCTATTGTGCGGCTACTGCTGTCTTTTGTGTTGTGCGGCGCTGTGGCCACACACCCCCAATCGCACCCCTCCTGATTCTCCTCTTATATTGCAATCTCCTGACTTCTAATTTACTTTGCAAATTAATTTGTGGGCCTGCTGTGCGTCCCTCTACTTTCCACTCGGCACATTCAATATTTAGCTTCATGTTGAATACCTGAAGCTTAATCAAGTTTAATCTCCATGTGGGCCCAAGTCAATTTTTGTTCACAATTGGAATTGGAATTACAATGCTTCTGTCCTGTACGTGCTCCATTCTCACATCATGTCTTCTTTCTTTCCTTTAATGGTACGTGGGCCACGCACATGCAATTAACTAACTTCAATTTGCAAAAACATTATATATGAATTGGAAATTCATTCACCTTACTGTGCTTCACGTGGCTTTTATATCAGAGTAGCAAAAAAATGCAATTGTGAATTGGAATTTCAAATCCACTATCTTATACCTTTAATTCAAGCCCACCACATGCCCCCTATAGCTTCACGTTCTGGTCATGTGGGCCATTTCCTAATGGCTTTTTTTCTTCACAATACCAATCTTGCTTGATTGGTTTCCAATTTCCTGCCCTCCTTCATTGATTCACGTGGGCTTCTTAAATGCCCCACAATTATTTGGCCCACTTTCAAGTTCTTGACGGGTTCTGTCATGGCGCGCTTTCAAATTTTGGAGCATCACGGCTAGGTCGTGATGCTCTCTGCTTTATTTGTCCTTCTTGCTCTTCCTTAACCTGAAAATATAAAATAACATTAAATGCTTTATTTGACTCAAAATTAACTAAAATATCCTAAAAACTACTTAAGAGACTCAAAATGTTGCTTGAGGACAGTTAAATCCAAATTTGGGCGAAAACGAGATTAAACTCGAATAATTAGCATAAAAACCATGGTCTTACTAGTTATAAAACTAGATAGGCCAGAGGCTTATCGATGGTATCCCGATCTTAGACCTATTTTGGAAAACACTGACGCTCCCCTTAACTGATCTAAGAGATCATCTATCCTAGGCAAAGGATATTTGTTCTTGATGGTTACCTTATTCAGTTGCCTATAATCAACACACAACCTCATACTCCCATCTTTTTTTCTTCACTAAAAGCACTGGTGCTCCCCAAGGTGACACACTAGGCCTAATGAACCCCTTTTGTAATATATCCTCTATCTATTTCTTGAGCTCGCTCAACTCTAGAGGTGTTATCTTGTAAGGCGCTACAAATATTAGTCTACTCTTTGACACTAGATCTATGCTAAACTCAACCCCCTATTAAAACTTATGCATCATAGAGATAGTCGCTACATCATTGTTTGCCTCTATAGTAGCAGTGAATGAGAGTATGTATCCTTGAGCTCTCTAAACCAAACACTTATCACAAGAAACGACGAATAAAATACGGGTCGACACCGAAAACTAAAAGACATTGGATGTGAAGAGATAAGGATATTTTTGTCAGAATACTTATGGCAATGAGTCTAGATGCCAATAAGTCAATACCAATAATAACATACAATACATAGATAACAATAAGTTTGATGTCATAAGGAGTGTCTTGATGCACAAGGAAACAATTTAAACAACCAATGGAAGAACAAGAATATCCCTATAGGAGTAGAAACATATGAATCAAAGGACAAATGAAAGATTGGTATCTCCAAATTTTCACACATAAAGGATGTATCAAGGAATGCGTTACTCCTGAATCAGACATCATAATATATATATATATATATATATTTTAACGAGTAGAAGAAATTCAGCCTCCTTCGGATCTAAGCTGCCTCAGAATGATGGCGGATTGTTCTTCTTGAATTTGAAAACCCCCACGTGTTAAGGGTCCTAGGTTGCCACCACTTCATTAGTGACTGGCCTCCATTCCCCTTCAGTTGACGGCGAGTCTCCGTCTGCCCTTGCATAGCTTTGGCCATACAATCCAAAGCTGCTGCAAGTGCAACATTCGTCCCTCGCCTATTAGTCGCCATAAATCTGCTCACTACCAATGAAATACTGGGTTGATCAGGTCCAATATCCCAAAGAATAGCATGCAACAACTATAACTCTAACAAGCATCCTATGCGCCCAAGTTTTATTTTAGAAAAAACCCCATTACCACAGTCCGATTTAGAATCGAACTGCTCTGATACCATAAATGTAACGCCCTTCGTTACATTAGTAACCCAAGTTAATTTCAATAAAAATCCTTCAAAACATTTAATAAAAAAACACAAGTCATAATTTTTTTCTCAAATAACTAAGTATGAAAATACCTCGTATTAAATAAAATAATAGTATTTACAAGGTATTGAAAAATATTATTAAAGTCTGAAAATACCTCATAATAAATGATGTAGTAATAAAATATCCATGTAGTGAATATAAATAAAAATAAAAATCAAAAGCCTCAAAACCGGGCGTCTACTAATAAACCCAACGATAAATAAATGTGCCTAGCCACATACGGCTCCTTATTTAAGAAAATACTAACCAAACTAGAAAGAATAACTAATGGAATCCACTAAGTCTTCACGCCTCTTCACTTTCAATGACGTCCTCCTCGTGCTCTGAAAACAATACTTAATAATGAGATATAAAATCCCAGTGATCAACAATACAGTTTTAAAAAAAATCTTTTCGAAAATAGCATTGTTCTCAGCCGGCGCGGTAACCGGAAAAACTGTCCATGGTACCCGCTAATTTTCCACAATAATATATATAAAAGAAAATACTTTTAACATCAATAATAATCTCATCCCGATACATCACATTCTATATACCAGATAAATTCTAGTTTAATCCAAGCGGTCCGAAGACCTCCTAATTAAATTGGTCTCTTGCCGGCATGCCATATATTCACACATCACACGACAATGGCGTCCCATTGCCCACCCCTACTCACGAGGAGTGTTTCGATGTCACCCTCCTGTCGGGGACATTTCCATTTCGATACCTCGCATGTGCACATGGTGGTATTTCTCTTTTTTCGACACCCCAACTTGTGGCGGTGTTACTTTCGATACTCCTTTTTAGGTAGTATTACTCATTTTCGACATCCCAATCACATGGCGATGTTACTTTCGATACCCCATTAAGGCGGTATTTCTCTTCGATACCCCTATCATAGGTGGTATTGCGGCAAACATCATACAATTCATCATAAGGCACAATTTCATGTCTCATACGTGTAACAATTCATTTACCAAAAATTAAATATTTGATCTCATCATGCATGTCAAATAAACTCACATGGCATAGCATACACCGATAAGCACGTCATTCAACTAATACAATACCAATCATGTATTTCATACCATCAGTAACAAGAATAAATACCCAATTTAATAAAGTTTTTTTTATTTTAATTCAAAACCCCTAAAAATTAGTTATTAATAACATGCATCATTCAATTAAAATCCCCTAAAATCATAGGTAAATCGCTCAACACAGGAAACACATGTACCTTGGGAACGGTTATTAAAAGAGACTGTTGATCACCTCTCGAAGACCTCCAAAGTGATCAAAAAAATATGTATGATAAAACTACTATCTCTGGAAAAAAAATCTTCTTCCCTTCAGCGTCACGATTACACTGCCAAACAAAAGAAACGCGTCTGAGAGACCTCTTCCTTCCCACGCACTGCGCTGCGGCGTTACCAACCACACGCACAGTTATCAGTTTATATATATATAGCAGCAGGCACTAGCGTTTTTTATAGGTTTAAAAATTTCCTTTAGCCAAAGCATGGGCTGCTTGGGCTTAACACCCAAGTATCCTTCTTCTTCTTCTTCTTGTTTTTTTTTTTTTTTATTTTGGCAAAAATCTGGAAGTGGGCACAAGGCCCTGTACCTATACGCCACTATCACACACACACACACACACACACACACACACACATATATATATAATATTATTTTAAAATAATTAAGTAATTTCAATAAATCCTTATACTATTAAATTCTTCACACTAAACCTCTTAATTATATTTTATTTAAACTATACATTTTAATAACCAATATATACATACATATATATATATATATATATATATATATATATATATATATATCAACTTAATTATAGTAAATTCCTAGGATGTTACAAGCAGCAATGAAATCCAATTCCACCTACCTCGGCTAATCGATCAGTTGTCAACATGGCTCAATATAAGAATCCTGGAAATTATGCTAGGGAGGAGGCATGGAACATGATTCAACCTACCTCGGCTAATATGCCAGACTACCAGCTAGCCCCGGAACAGTCGCTTTATGTTCAAGTGGGTTCAATTCCTCCTCGAGGGATTTTGTATAAGGCACTTGATGATTATGTTGGGAAGCAGCAATGGAATCTAGTTCCACCTACCTTGGCTAATCAATCAGTTGTCAACAAGGCTCAATATATGAATCTTGATGATTATGCAGCAGAGCAGCCATGGATATCAATTACATCTACTGCGGCTAATCAAACAGTGATTCCAAACATGCTAGAGTCGATGTATCAAATACATGTCAGACAATCAGGTCTTGCTCCAACCCAAGTACCAATCTTTGGCCAGCCGACAACGGCTAAGAGTAGACCGACGGTCCCTCAGCTAGTCAATACCAACTTGATAGCTGACACTATAAGAAGGTACTTTGGCATGCAACTAAGGCCTTTAGATAGGCCTGAGTATCGAAAACCATATCCTGAATGGGGAGACAGAATGATACCATTGCCATAAGGGTTTAAGACCCCAAACTTCTTAACTTTCTCTAGAGAAGATGGCAAGTCAACCATTTAACATATTGGCAAATTTACTGCCCAGTGTGGAGAGGCAAACCAGAATGAGTACTACAAGTTGCAATTATTCCCTTTATCATTGACAGGAATAGCATTCACTTGGTATTTCTCTCTGCCTTCTAATTCTGTGCAAAATTGGACAGACATGGAAATAGACTTCCATGATAGGTTCCATAAGCCTCAACCTGAAGTTACAGCAACTGACTTGATAAACTTGAAACAACAAGTGGATGATATGGCTGCTGACTTCATAGAATGATTCAGGAAGCTGAGTAGAAGGTGTACTGTAACACCCCGATTTTCACTGTTTCAAAATAATCGAAATGCGAACGATTATTTGTATATATTTATATGAGTATTAGAAAATTATTTTAAATAAACGGAGTTCATCACTCAATCCTACTTGAATGTAGGAAGCTACGATTAAAATTTAGGTTGAAACGACAGGCGAATCCCGGCCCGCTATTTCCACTGACAGTATATTTATACTGCTCAAAAGACCTAATTTTAATTCGTGAACGAAAGACTTAAGATTTTTATTTTATTTCCTAAAACTCTGTATTTTTAGAATTATTTCATAAAAAAATAAAATAATTTACGTTTTTCGGGCGTAATACGTAATCGGGTGAGCGGCAGAATGAATTTCGGAGTTTCCAAGAGCAGATGAAGAGTTTATCTTAGGATTTTGAGATGATTCATGGGGATGAATCATACTTTTAAGTTTAGAAGGTTCTACAGGGTTAGAGTGTCAATTTTTGAATTTTACACTGAAGTCCCTGAACTTTCTGTTAATTACACTTTGGTCCCTAAGTTAGTTTCTAAGTTTTTTTCAAGTGAATTGGGCCAGAATCATTACTCCCAACCTCTTATTGGACCGTGGCTATGAAGCCCAAATTTCTTGTTCATGGGTTAATTCCAAGAAGCCCATTTGAGACCATATAAGTTCCTATGTCATGCTTAAGCTTAAATCTTTTGGTGGGCCCCACAAGAATGAATCCAAGCCCAAATATATTAGGCCCATGCGCAAGCCCATTAGGAGTATAGGCTGCCCTCATCTTGGATGAGCAAAGAGCATTCTAGAATTTTCTACTACATTCCACACCATTCTACATTTTTCTACTACATTCTACAATCTTCTCAACTCTTCTCAAATGTTCTAGGTTTTTCTTAAAATATCTTATGAAGAAAATCAGCCAAGAATAGTCAAGATAAGACCACATTTAATGTGGCACATGGTCATCATTACAACTTATTGACAATTTGCAAAATAGTCCTTATACTTTTGGCATCTTTGCAAAATGGTCCTTAGGAATTAATTTCACTTTAATCCTTTGAGAAATCACCTCCTTTCTACTTGGTCCTCAAAAGTGGCGCACAACATGCCTATAAATACCTTGCTCTCACATTTCATTTAGTTTCTATTGCCTTTTTGTTCAAAAACTCTTAAGTTCATAAGTCTTTTAGTGTCAAAATTGTGAAGCAAGTTCTTGGAATTTCTTTGTATTTGATCTTCAAGAGGTAAATCCTAATCTTCTTCCTTAATCATGTCTATGTTCTTCAATAAGTTTCTTGATTTAAAGTTTATATCATAGTTGTCCATCACCTTTAAGTTTCTAAGCCTAGAACTTTGAAAAGTCATAATAAATTCTAGAAAAATCCCATGATGTTGAAACCACTTTCTATATTCTTGATATCATGCATATTATCTAAATCCAAGAGCATGATGTAATCAAAAATTTCTTTCCTAAAAATTTTGCCTTGGCCGAATCTACTAGAATAGGTTTGGTAGAGTTTTGTTCATGTGTTGTCATGTATGATCATGTATTCCATATGACATGTATGTCTACACACTCTAATCCATGATTAGTTCATTAAAATGAAAATCTTTACTCAAAAATCTCTATGTTGGCCGAACCCTAGATGGGTGAGATTTGATGAGTTTTTGCTCAAAGTTTTTATTAATGATCTTGGTAATCAAGCTATTAGTATGTATTCTTAATAAATCCAAGTTGGTTTATCAAACTAAAAACCCTAGCCCCATGAACATGTTAAGGCCAAATCTAAGTATATGAGAGTTAGGAAGTTTTGAGTTTAAAATTTAGTTGTTTAGCCACTAATCCATGATCTTGGTTGATTAAGGACCATTAATCCATGACTTAATCATGATTAGAAATTTTAAGGATTTCGAACCCTAAAAGTCAGCCCTTGGCCGAAACCCTAACCCTAAAGGTTAGAGGATTTTGTTTCAAATTTTAGTCTTGTAATAAGTAATCTATGTTAGTTAAGACTCTAGTAACTAGGATCCAAAAGATGGCATTAAGAAGATAACCCTAAACCTATTTTCTAAGTCTTGGCCGAACCTAGCCCTAAAGTGTCATAGATGGTTGTTGTTTGATTAATTATAGTTATGTTGTTTGGTTCAAGGTGAAACTATTAAGCTGTGGTGTGATAGCGAGGAACGTCGAGTTCGAGATTCCGGTGCTAGATCAGGTGGGGAAAAGAATCGACATATCATCGGAATCGATAAGTAGTAGATTATATGATAATTGTGTAGGGCGACCTAAACCCTACTAGTAGTCGAGTAATCGACAAGACCAAAATCCCATTGGAAACCTTTTCTGTAAAACCAATGGTGATTCGGGGATTGTAGGTTTATCGACATTAAGTTGATTTTAAGTATTTGAGGATGTTTGATTTTATGTTATCAAATTTACTGTGATATGCTAGTTGAGGTATTCCATCTGCATGTGACGTATTATTTCGGTGTTTGAATATTTAGGATATTGAGGATGTTCAGTGTCTTTCACGACCGTGATGGCTATCATGGCCAGGCCGTGACAGAATCTGACTTGCCTTTGTTGTCTGTCACGGCCGTGATGGCTATCGCGGCTAGGCCGTGACAGAGTCTGACTTTGTTATTTATTTGATTTGATTATTATGAGTTGGTTGTGATAAATTGCCTAATATGATATTGAGATGTTGGAATATTCTGTTGATTAATGTGTTATGCATGATCTGCCTGGGTTTAATGCTATGCTTAGATGATGTTAAGGAAAGATATATATTGCTCGGAGGTATAATTGTTTGGGTGAGAGAATAAAGGTGATTTAGAGGTGCCTAGCCTAATTAAGTGATTTTATCTATGAGGAAAAAGGTGTTGAGACTTTGATGGAAGGTTGAGGCACTAAGTTGTTATTGATGAAATTTAGGGAGATTCATTTATAGAAGTATTGTTATTCACAGCCGTGTGAGTGGAACACATGAGGTCAGGATATCCTATTTTGGGATATCGGATATTGCGGGTGAGTGCCCTACGGATGTGGATGCCGAGGTCGACTACCGTAATACTCTTTAGTTCTTGACGCGTTCGAATGTTCTTGGCACTGGACCGTTATGGAATGATATTCCTTGACGAGTTCACATGTTCTTGGCACTGGACCGTTTTGGATTGATACTCCTTGACGCGTTCGTATGTTATTTGCACTGGACCATTTTAGACTAATACTTGTTTAGTCTTTGATGCGTTCGAAAGTTATTGGTACTGGACCGTTCTGGACTACTGGCTAACGTGATAGGAATAGAGATGGCCACGTCGGTATAAAAGTTTAGTTATATTAGATTGGGGTAGAGGATGATACATTATTTTGAGGATGATTTGTTAGTTATGTATGTTGATTGTCTGTGACAGTTATTGTATAATTTACTATTACTCTTTTCTGCTTTTTGATGATAGAACTGTTTCTTATTCCCTATATCTTTCTGTGTGTTGTATTTTATTTCTGATGTGATCGTACGAGAAGACCCGATGGAGGAACCAATTGCTGAGGAGTTAGATGGAACTCCTTACGAACTAGATGCTGGAGGTCGAGCGGTGATTCATGGCGATTAGAGTATAGACATGATGGCCAGTGTGTTTAAGGAGTATTTATAATCCCGCTAGATATGTCTATAGTGAAGTTTATGCCTGTGAGGGATCCTACTGAGAGGATACCCTCAACAGTGTTTTGGTAATGTAATAAATAAACATGTGTGTATTTATATATTACAACTTTGGTGTGTTTTATATTTGTAGAAGTTATATGATTATTAATTAAGTTTTAATTTTTACGTATTTTCAACGATAAGCGCGCGATTAAGTAAATAAATTTTAAGGTTTTAATGTAATAATACAATGGGGCACAACGGGGTGTCTCATGTACAACACAAACTCTGTAAGGCGAGTATGCTGCCATAGCTGTAGGTAACATGCACCCTCAACTGAGAGAAAAGTTCTAGCCAAGAAATTTTCAAACTTGAGTCAGCTGGCAACCAAAGCTTCCGCAACTGAACGATTCATTCTAGATATTCAGCACTTAATCTCCCTTGAAGATTATGGTGAGTCTGAAGAAGCAACCGATTATTACAATGATTAGGAAGCTAATGTCATGACACCAAAAGACTTTGAAGGGTGGAAAGTCCAAATTAGCTTACAAGGGTGTAGCTAAGATGACAGTTGATAATAATTTATTCTCAGCTGCATTCACTAACATGGTTTCAGTGTACGACTTACAATTTCCTACATTAAAGGGTAAGTGGAAATAGCTGTCGCACAATGTACGGCTCACCATTTCCTGAAATAGACAACTATAAACACGAGAAGGGGGGGTTGAATTGTGTTTATCAGAATTTAAACAAAGTTGAAATCTTTTCACAAACAAAAAGCTAGATTTGGACGAGTGGAAGAATACAGGATGGATGGGTGACTTTTGCAAACACACCACTTGATAGACGTAAGAACACTAAAGCAATTAAAGAGTTTAAGGAAAGAGAGATTGACACATTTATTTATCCTGGTTCACTCTTCAAAGCAAAGAGCTACGTCCAGTCCTTGGCAGCACCAAGATTTATCCACTATAACTGATTAGGTTACAGACGCAAGTATTATTTGCACACATAGCCTCTTCAGGCTCAAGACAAGTATTGTTTGCATACCTAGCCTCTTCATGCTCAAAGACAAGTATTGTTTGTACACCTAGCCTCTTCAGGCTCACTCAGGTTTGTTTGAGAGATTTGGTTTGTAATGAATACAACTTAGACAGACAGAACTTTCACTAATACTCACAGAGTGGTTTAAATGTAAAGCTTAGGAAAGTATGTGTAATAACTTCAAAATGTTTGAAGAATACAGAATTAAAGAATGAAAGAGTAATGGATTTTTAATGCAATGTATATTCTATCTTCATCTTCAAGGACTTCTGTATTTATAGTCTTCAAACATTTAGGATCCGTTAGAGACATTCTCTCAGATGTTGGCTTCAAGCAGAACTTCATTAAATGCAATAGAGCCGTTCTGAGCAGTCTGGGCAGCCATTAATGCAATAGAGTCGTTCTGACTTTTCTTGATAATCGTGAAACTGAGTAGGAGAGAAGGCTTCAAGTCTCTTTCTGGTTTTTGACATACGATTCTGATAATCCTTATAGAATTCGCGTTTCTAAGATAAGTGCTTCCATCTTGAAAATATCCGCGTCTATCTAGCCATTTGAGTTTTCATTCAGACTAGTAGACGAGCTCCATATTAAGGACTCATCATGTCCAAAGACTAGTGAACGAGCGCTTCTGTCACCTTTAGTGGACAAGCACTTCTGTTATTATAGTGGACGAGCACTTCTGTTACTCTAGTGGACGAGCACCTCTGTTACTTTAGTGGACGAGAGTCTCTGTTACTCTAGTGGACGAGAGTCTTTGTTACTCTAGTGGACAAGAGTCTCTGTTACTCTGGTGGACGAGCTCCATTTGCCACGTCATTGGACGGATACATTCTGACCTTAATGGACGAGCTCATTCTGACCTTAATGGACGAGCTCCAATTGCCACGTCATTGGACGGATACATTCTGACCTTAATGGACGAGCTCCAATTGCCACGTCATGGGACTAGCCATTCTGATACCTTAGTGGACGGGCTATTCTGGTACTTTATTGGACGCGCGGTTTTGGTACTTTACTGGGCGCACTGTTCTGATACTTTATTGGATGCGCTCCAAATGCCACGTAGGTAGACGTTGGATTTCAACACTTTGGTGGACGTAAGTTTGTTTCTCTTGCGTTTTGGACGTGCGCTTCAATCACTACAGTGTTGGACGTCTGCTTGTTACACTTTGTTGGACGTTTGCTTTTCTACACTTTGTTGGACATCTGTTTGTTACACTTTGTTGGACGTCTAGACTTCTGTTTTCTACACTTTGTTGGACGTCTGTTTGTCTTATTTAATCGGCACACTCGATAGATAGGTTAGCAACCAATATGAAGGTTAATTAAATCATTAACCAATGTTTAGTTCTCATCAAAACTTAAGGAAATGCACATCAGACATTTTAGAGACTTAACAATCTCCCCCTTTTTGATGATGACAAACATTGAGATGATTTAATGAACCTCATAAAATATCAACAAAGAAAATAACATAAATTAGATAGGTTGAAAATTTTCTTAAGCGGACAGGTTATATCATATTCATTCTCCCTTTCTCCTATAATACATTTCTATCACAAATCTCAATTTCTCTTATTCTCCCATTTTCATTTCTCCCATTTTCATTTCTCCCATTCTCCCTATTCATTTCTCCCTTTATCATATTCATTCTCCCTTTCTCCTATTCTCCCATTCTCCCTATTCATTTCTCCCTTTCTCCCCCTTTTGTCAACATCAAAAAGGGTTATCAAGTTTTATTTATGAGACATGTTAAGGGAAAGATAACATGTGAAGAAAATCATAGTAATGCAGCAAGCATATTAGACATACTCCAGTTAAACTATTGTATCATTACTCCCCCTGAACTAATGCTTAGTAAAAAGAACATGTATATATGAGTAATGACAGGTTTAGCACAGACAACTTAACATTCAGACATGTCATTCAACAATGCAATGCATGTTTAGATTATCTCTAATAAATAAAAACCTATCTTCTGCGAGGGGTTTAGTGAAAATATCAGCCCATTGATTTTCAATTTTAACAAACTTAATATCAAAGACGCCTTTCTGAACATAATACCTAATGAAATGATGTTTGATTTCAATATGCTTAGCCTTAGAATGATGAATTGGATTTTTAGTTAAGCATATAGCACTGGAATTATCACACCATACAGATATGTTATGTTCATAAATAGAGTAATCCTCAAGTTGATGTTTTACCCATAAGAGTTGAGAGCAGCAACTAGCAGCAGAGATGTATTCTGCTTCAGCAGTAGACAAGGCAATGGTTGTCTGCCTCTTGCTTGACCATGAAACTAAACTTGCTCCAATGAAGTGACATCCTCCACTGGTGCTATTTCTTTCTATTCTATCTCCAGTAAAATCAGCATCACAATATCCCACTAATCTGTATTCTTTTGATCTTAAATACAGCAAACCAAGATTAGTAGTTCCAAGCAAATATCTAAATATTCTTTAAACATCCTTAAGATGAGATTCTATAGGATCAGAATGGAATCTAGCACACATACAGACACTAAATTGAATGTCAGGTCTGCTTGAAGTTAAGTACATTAGAGAGCCAATCATACCTCTGTAGACAGTTTGATCTACCTTTTTACCTTCATCATCTTTGCTTAGTTTTGCATTGGGTTGCATAGGGGTTTTCAAGAGCTTTGCATTTTCCATTTTGTATTTCTTGAGTATCTCCTTGGTATATTTTTGTTGATGAATGTAAATTCCATCACTTGTCTTCTTGATTTGTAATCCAAGGAAGAACTTCAATTCTCCCATCATGCTCTTCTCAAATTCAGCTTGCATTAGATTTGAAAATTCCTTGCACAGCTTTTCATTAGTGGCTCCAAAAATAATATCATCAACATATATTTGAACTATAATAAAGTTCTCTTTAGAGCATTTTTTGAACAGAGTAGTGTCTACTTGTCCTCTAGTAAAACCATTATGCATGAGAAAAGAACTGAGTCTATCATACCATGCCCCAGGTGCTTGTTTCAAACCATATAATGCCTTTTTAAGTTTGAAAACGTGATCTGGTTTATCAGTATCCTCAAAACCAGGGGGTTGTTTAACATACACTTCTTCTTCAATTATACCATTTAGAAAAGCACTTTTTACATCTGATGAATGTGTAAAATATGTTAGTTTGGAAGTGTAATTAGGAAAGAGTTTGTAAATAATCCTAGAAATTATAGGAAAAGTGATAAGAAAATGTACACATTCATTTGAATAAAGTTTTGATACTTACATTTCAATTTATATTGAAAATATACTTAAAAGAGGTTGAAAATGTGCAGGAATAGTAGCCCAGCGCTCAGCCCTGGAATTGGACGCTCAGCACGGACAGAAACGGAAGAAAACTGCATCCTGCAATGCATGGGCCAGCGCCCAGCGCTGGCATAATTGGTAGAAAGCCGGCGCCCAGCTCTAGAAAGCTGGCGCCCAGCTCTATGATGCAGCGCCCAGCTCTGCAATTCAGCAGCAGAAGACGTTTGGGCGCACAGCGCTGGCAGACGAGCCGACCCAGTATAAATTCGTTTTGAACAGATTTGAAAAGATCTCTCGGCTCATTTTTTCACTTCTCACACTCGAGGTTCATCTTCTCTCTGCTTCCTTGAAGATCCAAGCTTGGGAACAAGATTTGGAGCTTCCATGGCTTCCTCCACTCACATCCACTCAAGTTTCTTCTTCTCTTCTCGTTTTTCCCTTTTTACTATGAGCTGTTAGATATTTTAGGTTAGGTTAGGATGATTCTGATTTGATTCTTGATGTAATTGATTTTGATTCTGAATTCAATTCTGTTTCATTCAATTAGAGTGATTTGCTTCTATGCTTAATGCTTCTATTGATTGATCAACTCTAGATTGATGTTAGATTCAATCTCACAATTGGAAAATTGGTTATTGGATTGGAAATGAAGTAGATTACCATTGGAATGTTGATTCTAGGAATAGAACTATGTTTCAATGCATTCTTATGAATCACATGCTTAATGTTTGTGCAAATGCTTGAGTGACCTAAGGAATTAGGCTTCTTGATTTGTACAAAAGGATTATCACCTAAGGAATTAGGGATAAATATAGGTTAATGATTTGAATGACAATTGAGTGGAATGAATTGGAATTAGGACTGAATGAATTTACATTAAGTGAAGAATTAGAGGATTCCGATGCCTAACCGCTTTTACCTATATTGAATACATTCTTTAATTGCATTGCATTCATTCTTGCGACAACTTGTAATAAAAAATCCATAAAAAACTCTTCTACAGACATGACATTCATAGGTTCAAATAGATATTGCCTAGGCTAAGTTGATACTTGAAACACAATCCTCGTTGGGAACGATACTCTACTCTCACTTTATTACTTGTACGATTTGGTACACTTGCCAAATCATTCAACAAGTTTTTGGCGCCGTTGCCGGGGATTGTTGATTTCAATATCAACGAAGCAAAGGCATTGTTAATTTGAACATTTTTTTTTTAGTGTTTATTTTCTGTTTTTGTTTGAATACTTGATATATTGGATATTCTCATCTTTTCCTTGCTTTGGATTTCTGTTTTGTGAGGAAAGTATCCACTATCCTTCATTATTATAGTTCATGCAAGTGAAGGCAATGAAACCACTGCGACCTACATGTGATTTTTGTGGTGCATACCATAAATTTGAAGAGTGTGAGGTGAAACTCAATGCAAATGAGGGGGTTTATTACATGAAGGACCTCATGTGGGAGCAAGATGCACCACATCACCATCAATCCAATGAGTCACTAGATAGAATGTCCAACCTTGAAAATGTTTTAATTCAATTCATTGAAGCTACTCATGCGAAGATTAAGAACACACAAGCTTCAATCAAGAATCTTGAGATTCAAGTTGAGACACTATCTAAGCAATTGGGTTGTTTTGTACAGAAAAAGAAAGAGTTGGTAGCAGAGAAAGAGTCACATGTTTGGGAAATGGTTGAGCAAGAAGAAAAAGTACATGACTTAAGAGAGGTGGTGGATGAAAAACAAAAAGAAAGTGTAGTTTTAGAAGTAGTTGAAAAACAGAAAAACAAAAACAGTGACATTGAAGAGAAACCAAGGGTGATACAAGAAGAGATTCATATGACTAAGACTCAACCCTTGGTGATCGAAGAGAAGAGTCCTCCACATGATGAGTTGTACATGCTTCCAAAATGGGGGAACACATATCCCAAATGCTTACTTGTTGGAGCATGGGAACATTCTTGTCCCTATGCCAAATATATGGGATTGTTACCTAAAAGAAGGAAGCGGAAGGATGAAATTTTATTTTTATCATATCATCCACCCTAATGGGGTGACAATACGTCAAGCTAGTGACGTTAAAGAAGCGCTACTTGGGAGGCAACCCAAGCATTTTCTTCTTGCATTTCTTTCAATTTTTTTTCCTTAGCATGAAAAATAAGTAGTCCGTTGAGTTGTTGAGTGGTTCCTTGATGTGTAAACCATTTAATGTGGTGGAATTGGTTTAAATTTTTGTACAGGCACATCTAAGGAAAGTGGAGCAAAGGAAGGGGAGAAATGACGCACTAGAATGGTGAAAATGGCCCTGCACAGGCGCTGGGCGCTCGGCTTGACGCCCAGCGTAGGAAAAGTCAGAGACTACCAGGATGAGTGGCGCTGGGCGCTCCACAGGAAGGACGAGCGCTGCAAATTTCTGTAGCTCCTGGACAGCTAGCGTTGGGCGCCAGACAGCTAGAGCTGGGCGCTAGGCATCCAGAGCTGGGCGCCCAAGTGGAGGCTGAGCGCTGGAATTAATTGAAAAAAAAAATCAAATCAAAAATAAAAATAAAAATCACATACTCATCCAGTGTGCAGAAGAAAGGGGGTGTTCTGAACTCTATTAATTTTCTTTGCACTCTTTCATTTGTTAGTCAGTTGTAGGAATAAATTGCCCAAACTTGCATATATTGCACAACTTGTGTTGAATGGATTTTTGTGTAGATTCTCTAGTAAGCATAGAACTTTTGCTTGACTGAAATTTCTAACATGATGCATTTTATACTTGCTGGGCATATGATTTCATTGAAACCGTTGATCCTTGTGAATTGTTTGTGACAATTTTTCATGCTATAATTGATGCAATGTTGAATGCATGGATTTTCTCTTGCACATCAACATAAACTGTGAGCTTTTGAGCCCAAATGCTCTGGCACATTATCCAGATGACTTGATTTCTTTCATGTGTGATTGTCCATCACTTGCATGTTCTCACCTTTTCTTGCCTTGAATGCTTGTCATTGTTGCAATGTTCTTGCATATGCATGAATGATTGAGGCAATAATTCTTTGTTTAAGCTTGGTGCCATAATTGCCAACCTATCATTTACCATTGTTAAGCCCAATTGAGCCTTGGCCTATTTTTCTTGGTATGATCGCACATTACAAGCCAAAAAGTGATAAAACCATTTTGTCCCACTACTTTAGCTTAGAGGAATGTTTGGACTTAAGTTTGGGGTTGTTCTCTTGCTTAGGGACAAGCAAGCAAATAAAGTTTGGGGTGGTAAGTAGGCCACTAAAGATGCCTACTAGAAAAAAAAATGAAAAATAAAAACTGAAAAAGAAAAAAAAGAAAAATAGAAAAAGCCAAAAAGAGGAAAAGGAAAGAGAAAGTATACAAAGAAAGAAAAAGGCAAAATAGAAAGAAAAGAAAATTAAAACAAGAAGCAACAAGAGAAAAAGAGAAAAAGAAATAGTTGGAAATGAATAAAAGGAAATAGCACAAATTGTGTGCTTATGTGCTTGTAGCTAGACTAGGCAAGTGAAAATTCCAAAAGAGTCCAAATAGTCCTTGAAGCCAAAGTAGCATAGCATATATATCCTTATTCTCATCCACCCGTACCTAAGCCCCATTACATCCAAATAAAAGACCTCATGATATGTGTTGCATTGGCATTTGTGGTGTATGTTCCTAGCATCTTATCAAGATTAGGATTGGGGAATGCATGATGATTGGAATTGAGAGCAAACATGACCAAGTGAGGATGTGTGAAACACTTAAACAGAGAGGTTGCAAGGGATAATTTTGTGCATTCAATGGAGCTAATTTTGTACTATGTTTGATTGTTCTAAAGCATGAAACTTGTGATCAATTGGAATTTATGAATGATTGTGTGATGCTTGTCCATTTTGCAAAAGTGTCAAGGAATTGAAGTCTTGCATGAGTAATTTGCTTCACAAGAGAATTGACCATGAAAATCTATCTCATTCACCCCTGTTTTGAATTTAATTGTTTGCTTGAGGACAAGCAAAATTTCTAAGTTTGGGGTTGTGATGAATGTGTAAAATATGTTAGTTTGGAAGTGTAATTAGGAAAGAGTTTGTAAATAATCCTAGAAATTATAGGAAAAGTGATAAGAAAATGTACACATTCATTTGAATAAAGTTTTGATACTTACATTTCAATTTATATTGAAAATATACTTAAAAGAGGTTGAAAATGTGCAGGAATAGTAGCCCAAATACTCAGCCCGAATTGGGCGCTCAAGACGGACGAAACGGAAGAAAACTGCATCCTGCAATGCATGGGCCAGCGCCCAGCGCTGGCATAATTGGTAGAAAGCTGGCGCCCAGCTCTAGAAAGATGGCGCCCAGCTCTATGATGCAGCGCCCAGCTCTGCAATTCAGCAGCAGAAGACGTTTGGGCGCCAAATGCCGTGACGAGCCGACCCAGTATAAATTCGTTTTGAACAGATTTGAAAAGATCTCTCGGCTCATTTTTTCACTTCTCACACTCGAGGTTCATCTTCTCTCTGCTTCCTTGAAGATCCAAGCTTGGGAACAAGATTTGGAGCTTCCATGGCTTCCTCCACTCACATCCACTCAAGTTTCTTCTTCTCTTCTCGTTTTTCCCTTTTTACTATGAGCTGTTAGATATTTTAGGTTAGGTTAGGATGATTCTGATTTGATTCTTGATGTAATTGATTTTGATTCTGAATTCAATTCTGTTTCATTCAATTAGAGTGATTTGCTTCTATGCTTAATGCTTCTATTGATTGATCAACTCTAGATTGATGTTAGATTCAATCTCACAATTGGAAAATTGGTTATTGGATTGGAAATGAAGTAGATTACCATTGGAATGTTGATTTTAGGAATAGAACTATGTTTCAATGCATTCTTATGAATCACATGCTTAATGTTTGTGCAAATGCTTGAGTGACCTAAGGAATTAGGCTTCTTGATTTGTACAAAAGGATTATCACCTAAGGAATTAGGGATAAATCTAGGTTAATGATTTGAATGACAATTGAGTGGAATGAATTGGAATTAGGACTGAATGAATTTACATTAAGTGAAGAATTAGAGGATTCCGATGCCTAACCGCTTTTACCTATATTGAATACATTCTTTAATTGCATTGCATTCATTCTTGCGACAACTTGTAATAAAAAATCCATAAAAAACTCTTCTACAGACATGACATTCATAGGTTCAAATAGATATTGCCTAGGCTAAGTTGATACTTGAAACACAATCCTCATTGGGAACGATACTCTACTCTCACTTTATTACTTGTACGATTTGGTACACTTGCCAAATCATTCAACAACATCCATTTGAAACAGGGTAATTTGGTGTTGTGCAGCATATGACATTAAAATGCGTATGGCTTCTATTCTATCTACAGGTGCAAAGGTTTCAGTATAATCAATACCTTCTTGTTGGTTATAGCCTTGAGCTACTAACCTTGCCTTATTTCTGACAACTTTACCATCTTCATCCAATTTGTTTCTAAAGACCCATCTTGTTCCAATAACTGACTTGTTTTTAGGCTTAGAGACAAGAGTCCAGACATCATTTCTGGTGAACTGGTTAAGTTCCTCTTGCATAGCAAGAATCCAGCTTTCATCCTCAAGAGCTTCTTCAATGCGTTTAGGTTCCAAATCTAAAATAAAGGCCACATTGCTTGATTCTCTTAAGGTGGATCTGGTTCTTACTCCTTCAGAAGGATTTCCAATAATAAGATCCTTAGGATCGGGTTGTTGACTTTCTGGCTTGTTTATATCAAGACCTGCAAGATCATCTTCTAGATCTGATAGTTTTTTATCAGTCTTTAATCCATCATTGAATTTAACGTGAACAGATTCTTCAATAATACAAGTTCTTGAATTGTATACTCTAAAAGCCTTAGACTTTCCAGAATATCCTACGAAAATACCTTTATCTACCTTAGAATCAAACTTTCCAAGATTATCTCTGGTATTCAGAATAAAGCATTCACATCCAAAAGCATGAAAATAAGATATGTTGGGGCTTTTTCCTTTCCACAATTCATAAGGAGTCCTTTTTAGAAAGGGCCTAATAAGTATTATGTTTTGTACATAACAAGCAGTGTTTACAGCTTATGCCCAGAATTACTTAGGGAGATTATTTTCATTGAGCATATATCTAGCCATCTCTTGCAGAGATCTGTTCTTTCTCTCAACCACTCCATTTTGCTGTGGAGTTCTAGGTGCAGAGAAATTGTGAGAGATTCCATTCTCCTCACAGAACTGTCTAAGATGCTCATTTTCAAATTCTCCCCTATGATCACTTCTAAGGGTAGAAATACAGAAACCCTGCTCATTTTGTACTCTTTTGTAGAATACTGAGAAATCCTTAAAAGACTCATCCTTGTGTGTTAGGAAGAGTACCCATGTGTATCTAGAATAGTCATCAACTACGACAAATCCATATTTTCTTGCAGCCAGGCTGGCAACACGAACTGGTCCAAACATATCCATGTGTAACAACTGAAGAGGTCTAGAGGTTGATACTTGGTTTTAGGATTTGAAACTTGATTCTATCTGTTTACCTCTCTGACATGCATCACACAAGACATCTTTCGTAAAGCTAATATCAGGAAATCCTCTCACGAGATTATTCTTTTTTAATTCGGAAATTAGTTTCATACTAGCATATCCAAGTTTCTTATGCCATAACCATCTCTCATCCACTTTAGACATCAGACAGGTTACACTTTGATCTGAGAGATCAGACAGTTCAATCTTATAAAGATTTTGTTGCCTTTTAGCTGAAAAGAAGGTTTTGCCACTACAGTCTTTAACTATGCATACATACTTGGTAAAGGAAACATCAAAACCACTATCACATAATTGACTTATGCTAAGCAAAAGGTGTCTTAATCCTTTAACCATAAGAATATTAGATATAGAGGGAAGAGGGGGTTTACCACCAATAGTACCAATTCCTATACCTTTCCATTTCTGATTCCCTCCGAAAGCAACGTGTCCTCCTTTCTTAAGTTGGAGGTCTAGGAACATAGACCTTTTTGCTGTCATATGACGCGAGCAGCCACTGTCCAGGTACCAGCAGTGGTGTTTTCTTTGTCCCGTTGAGGAATCTGCAACAAAAATTATTTGATCTTTAGGTACCCATATTTTTCTAGGTCCTTTTCTGTTAGTTCTAGGAGTCTATGAAGATTTCCTTCTCTTCTTATGGATACACTTAGACATAACATGCCCAGTTTTTCCACAGAAGTTACAAATAGGTGTAGCTTTGGTTACAGTTGACTTAACAGATACTGTAGAAGCTTTAGTTGATACTTTATGATGTGTCCGATGGACATATCCAATACCTTCTTTGTTAAGAGAGTGCTTCTGACTACCAAGTAGCTTAGTCAGATTGTCTCTACCATTAACAAATTTGGCAAGATCAGAAGTGAGCTCTTCCACTTTCTGTTGAAGTTTTTCAACTTCTTCAGATGGTGATGTTTCACTTGAAATCTTAGCTTCATTAGACTTTTCAGTCTTCAGCTCACTGTTTTCTTTAGCCAGCTTCTCGCACTCTTGAGATTTCTGTTTATGCTCACTGGTGAGCTTTATGTACTCTCTCTTGAGGGATTTGAAGGCTTTAGATAAGCAGTTGGATTCCTCCATCAACTCCTCATAGGCATCAAGTAATTCCTCATAGTCAGGATGTATCTCATCGTCAGAGTCTGAGTCAGTGTTGGCCATCAAACAGAGATTGGCTTCTTCCTCTGTTTCTTCATCAGAAGATGTTGACTCCAGATCCTCCCAAGTAGCCATCATTCATTTCTTCTTCTTCTTGAAGAATTTCTTAAAAGGGGCCTTCTTGAGTTGAGGACATTCAGCTTTGAAGTGACGGGCTTCTTGCACTCATAGCAAACAATTGGACTTTTGTCTGTTGAGGTGGGTTCTTTAAAGTTCTTGTCCTTGTTGAACCTTCTGAATGGCCTATCCTTCTTGAATTTCTTTTTCTGTAGGAGAAACTTTATCTTCCTGGTTAGGAGAGACAATTCTTCATCATTCTCAGAATCCTCGAGTTCTGATAGGTCAGCATCACTGGATGACTCATCTGCCTTCAGAGCCTTGGAAACTTTTGCTGACTTTTGATCAGCTTCCAGAGCAATTGTCTTGCCCTTCTTTGGTGCAAATTCATCTCCAAGTTCTTGCTCATGAACAGTGAGTGTTCCAAGAAGTTCATCCATAGTCAAGGTAGTGAGATTCTTGGCTTGAGAGATAGCAGTGACCAAAGGTCTCCACTGTTTAGGTAGACTTCTCAGAATCTTTCCAACCTTATCAGCATTGGTATAGACTTTGCCAAGAGATTGCAAACTGTTGATTATAGTTTGGAATCTTCCTATCATCTGAGCAACAGATTCACCTTCCTCCATGATGAACAGTTCATATTTTCTGACAAGTATGGCAATCTTTGATTCTTTGACTTTAGTCGTTCCTTCATGAGTGACAGCCAAAGTGCCCCATATTTCCTTCACAGAGTCACAAGCACAAACCTTCTCAAACTCCTCCGGACTGAGAGCACAAATGATGTTATATCTGGCTTTGTGGTTAAGCTCCCATTTTGTCTTTTCATCACCAGTCTACTGAGCTTTTGGTTTGTCAATGTTATCATCATTTTTGGGAATGAATGGACCATCTGTGATGACATCCCAAAGATCAGAGTTTGTGGAAGAATATACCACTGAAATCTATCTTTCCAGTAGTTGTAATTTTCTCCATTGAAGTAAGGAGGTCTGGTTAGGGAGGCTCCTTCAGTCTGATGACTTCCACTTGTACTAGCTCCAGTCGTCATGTCTATTCTTCAGGACCTTTTACCTCTACACTGTTAGATGTTCAACCCAGAGGCTGAGCTCTGATACCAACTGAAATAGACAACTATAAACACGAGAAGGGGGGTTGAATTGTGTTTATCAGAATTTAAACAAAGTTGAAATCTTTTCGCAAACAAAAAGCTAGATTTGGACGAGTGGAAGAATACAAGATGGATGGGTGACTTTTACAAACACACCACTTGATAGACGTAAGAACACTAAAGCAATTAAAGAGTTTAAGGAAAGAGAGATTGACACAGTTATTTATCCTGGTTCACTCTTCAAAGCAAAGAGCTACGTCCAGTCCTTGGCAGCAAGGTTTATCCACAATAACTGATTAGGTTACGGACACAAGTATTATTTGCACACCTAGCCTCTTCAGGCTCAAGACAAGTATTGTTTGCACACCTAGCCTCTTTAGGCTCAAAGACAAGTATTGTTTGCACACCTAGCCTCTTTAGGCTCAAAGATAAGTATTCTTTGCACACTTAGCCTCTTCAGGCTCACTCAGGTTTGTTTGAGAGATTTGGTTTGTAATGAATACAACTTAGACAGACAGAACTTTCACTAACACTCAGAGAGTGGTTTAAATGTAAAGCTTAGGAAAGTCTATGTAATAACTTCAAAATGTTTGAAGAATGCGGAATGAAAGAATGAAAGAGTAATGGCTTTTTAATGCAATGTGTATTCTATCTTCATCTTCAATGACTTCTGTATTTATAGACTTCAAACATTTAGGATCCGTTAGAGACATTCTCTCAGATGTTGGCTTCAAGCAGAACTTCATTAAATGCAATAGAGTCGCTCTGAGCAGTCTGGGCAGCCATTAATGCAATAGAGTCATTCTGACTTTTCTTGATAATCATGAAACTGAGTAGGAGAGAAGGCTTCAAGTCTCTTTCTGGTTTTTGAAATACGATTCTGATAATCCTTATAGAATTCGCGTTTATAAGATAAGTTCTTCCATCTTGAAAATATCCGCGTCTATCTAGCCATTTGAGTTTTCATTCGGGCTAGTAGACGAGCTCCATATTAAGGACTCATCAAGTCCAAAGACTAGTGGACGAGCGCTTCTGTCACCTTTAGTGGACGAGCACTTCTGTTACTCTAGTGGACGAGCACTTCTGTTACTCTAGTGGACGAGCACCTCTGTTACTTTAGTGGACGAGAGTCTCTGTTACTCTAGTGGACGAGAGTCTCTGTTACTCTGGTGGACGAGCTCCATTTGCCACGTCATTGGACGGATACATTCTGACCTTAATGGATGAGCTCCAATTGCCACATCATTGGACGGATACATTCTGACCTTAATGGACGAGCTCCAATTGCCACATCATTGGACTAGCCATTCTGATACCTTAGTGGACGGGCTATTCTGATACTTTATTGGACGTGCGGTTCTGGTACTTTATTGGACGCACTGTTATGATACTTTAATGGGCGCGCTCCGAATGCCATGTAGGTAGACGCTGGCTTTCAACACTTTGGTGGACGCAAGTTTGTTTCTCTTGCGTTTTGGACGTGCGCTTCAATCACTACAGTGTTGGACGTCTGCTTGTTACACTTTGTTGGACGTCTGTTTGTTCCACTTTGTTGGACGTCTGCTTTTCTACACTTTGTTGGACGTCTATTTGTCTTATTTAATCTGCACACTCGATAGATAGGTTAGCAACCAATATGAAGGTTAATTAAATCATTAACCAATGTTTAGTTCTCATCAAAACTTAGGAAAATGCACATCAGACATTTTAGAGACTTAACATTTCCTACATCAAAGGTGAATAGAAATAGCCGATGCATAAGCAATCAATGGAAACAGAGGGGGGTCCCAACTGAACAAGACAAAGTAAAAGGATATGTAGCTGCGTGTCAAATTGGAAACATATTTCACCTTCCTCTTATCATCGTCGGCTAAAAGATGCAAGGGGCATTTGTTATCACCAAAAAATAATTTAGCTGATAGCCAATTGCAGTAATTAGCTTATTTGTTTATTTAGTTGAAACCAACGGCTGAACCAAGATCAGTTGATTTAGGATGAGCTGAACACAATTGCTGAGTTGGGATATGTAGCTAATAACCAGTAGCTGAGTCAGGTTTAGCTGAGGAAATTCAGCTGATGCAGAATTAGCCAATGCAGAATCAGCTGAACGTGACTGCTAAGTCTAGATGGGCTTGGAGGCTATTGTTGGGATCGTGTGGATGTTGACTAAGGGCCCAAAAGAGTATTATTCTATTTAGAAGAAATAAATAGTCTGAAAATGACCAATTCATAGTTCAGTAACCACTAATTCCTAAGAACATGGGATAGTGGATAGAGGATGGTTGGAGTTGTTGCCAACAGACAAAAATGAAACGTGCCTAAAGTTTAGGGAATTGGGTAGACATGGTTAGCAGGTGGTCAGCTGAATTGAGTTAGTGGTCTTAGTGGGCATTACTCTTAGCTGTTTTTGTCAGCCAAAATGTGCTTGTAACTGCTTAAATTTATGAGTGAGTGGTTAATGGGAATAACTTTAGAATAGCTAAGTTTTTTTGCCTATAAATACCAGTTGTATAGATTGTAAAACACAACCCCCATCAATCAAACAATTTATTCATATTATTCTTTTCTTTACTTTTATTTCCTTTATCGCTTTATTTCTTTATTGCTTTCATGCAACCTTAAATAGCTTCTCACTTCACCTTCTACACCAAACACTTTCTTTAGTTAGTCTGGGAACCCTTGCCGAGGGTTGGATTTTGCCCTTGGCTCATAATCGCTTGATCACTTCAAAATCCACACGTGTTTCTCGATAGAGTTCTCGCTTGATTGGTTCAGAAAATTTTACACTTAAACACACACAAGATGAAGCAAAGTTGGATTGGTGCAGGCATTTCATTTCAAACAAGTTGAGTGCAAATCAAAATAACAACAGGATTATGAAAGTTAAATCATGGACACAATCAGTCAACATGACAACATTTATCAATTGAGTTTTTCCTTCTTTCTCAACAATAATGAAACACGTAAAAAAAAGAAAGAGCGGATTTAGAGGCTAGAGCACCCAATGATCCATAATTAACAATCCCCAAAAAAAGACAAATTTACACATAGTCAAACCATTTAATCATTTCATGTTTAACTAGAATTATCTCACACGACAATAAATTCTTCTCCAACCTTGTGTCAGAAGCGAAGCGGTGAAGGCATGTGGGAGGGAGAGAGAGGATGGCGCATGGCTGCAAGGTTTAGAAACGAGAAGGAGAAAAGGAAAATGAAGAGATGGGTCGGGTCATGTTATCCGGGTCTCGGATCTGTGCCTTTCTGATGGGATTGGTTCTCTCTCTCTCTTTTTATGAGAGCTGGAGTAAAAAAGTGATTTGAGCCCAAATTGTTTTTTTTTTCTGATTCGTCTTCTTCTCTATTTCTTCTTCTTCTTCTTTTTCTCTGAAATAATATTAATGAAAACAAAAATTAAAATTAGATTAAATAATATTAAAAAAGGGGGACAAAATTAGGTATTCACGATGTTCATGCAAATTGAAGTTTTCAATCCTTCTCTAATCTTCCATGCAAGCTTTTATGTTCCTGTTTATATTTTTGTCGATTATCTTTCATGTGGTATTATTTTTTCATGCACTTTAAATTCTTGCTTGGCTCATTGTCGAAAATCTTTCATGTGGTATTATTAGCTGATAACCGATTGCGGTAATTAGCTGATTAATTTATTTAGCCGAGAAGAACAGTTGGATCAAAATCGACTGAATTAGGATGAGCTGAACGTAGCTGCTGTGCTAAGATAAGTAGCTGATAACCAGTAGCTGAGTCAGGTTTAGCTGATGGAGAATTAGCCGATGCAGAATCAGTCGAGGCAGAATCAGTCGATGCAGAATCAGTCAAGGCAGACTTAGTCGATGCAGAATCAGTCGAACGTGGCTGCTAAGTCTAGATGGGCTTGGAAACTGTTATTGGGCTCCTGTGGATGTTGATTAAGGGCCCAAGAGACTACTATTATATTTAGAAAAAAGAAATAGAATGAAAATGACCAAGTCATAGCGCGGTAACCACTTTCCTAGATTTTTGGGATGAAGTTGGAGGTGGTTTTGGAGAGAGAAAATGAAGATAGAGGCTGATCAGCTGTAATCAAGGGCAGCTTATGAGTTGACCTAGTAAAAAACGTGCATGAACACTCACTCCCTTAAAAATAGGGATATGGAGAACATGGTCAGCTGATGGACAGTTAGGTGTTTGTCCCATAACTTAGTCGATTGAGCATATATATGAGCAAGCCACTAATGGAAGGACATGGGATATGCCTAGAAAATAGGAGTTAGTGGCTGATGGTCTTAGTGAACGTTATTCTTAGCCGTTTTTGTCAGCCATAATGTACACAATGTTGCTAGAAAATAGGAGTTAGTGGCTAATAGAAGTGGCTTTAGAATAGTTGAGTTTTTTGCCTATAAATACCAATTGTACATATTATTTTGATGACACACATCCAATCAAATACACAACTTATATTTACTTTACTTTCCTTTATTGCTTTCTTTTATCGATTTTTCTTGCTTTCATGCAACTCTAGATAGCTTCCTATTTCATCTTCTACACTAGACAATTTTTTTAGTAGTCTAGGAACCCATAGTTGAGAAACAGAGTCCCTTTCTTAGTGTAATCGTCTGAACACAAAATGGGAATCATTGTCAAATGTGTGAATTAGTCGTTCAAACGACTGGGCACCAAAAATTCTCGCACGAAGACAACAATTGGCACGCCCGGTGGGACATAGCTAGATGGTTAACTCATTGGGAAGTTTACCTTTTCGGGTCACAATTACATTGTTTTAGCCTGGAACCGTCTCAAACGACTAGTAAGAAGATTGGCAGCCGTATAGCATTGAACCTTCAACTTTAATTGCCTTAGGCATGCCATCTTCTCAACCATCAATGTCTACTGCATCAGTGACGACTGTCGGTGGATATTCGACAATAGCAGCTTATACGACTGTTCAAAATCATTCAAGTGTGATGACCACTTCGTATATCCGTTAGTAAATAGATATGGGGGTACATGACTTTATGTACCATGTTTCTAAACGGCTAGCAGACATTGTCAAACCAATGGTGCATAACGAAGTGCTTCGGGTAAGGGAGCAAGAACAACAAGAGTTGAATTTTGGAGGAAACTTGGCGACTTCTTTTATTTTTAGGCAATCAAGGCGGCTGAATCCTACGCAACAAATATCAGCTGGTGATGCACAACAAATGCAGCTAAGTCCAAATCAATATGTTCAGGCAGGACCATCTCATTTGGGCCAGTCGAACACGATTCAACAAACCCTTCAACCAAGTTCCGTCACACAAGCGCTTACTGGTCTTACAACTGCTAGCCTTGGGGGGAAAGTGGTTGTAAATGATATTGTATCCCAATCACTATTACAGTACGGACAGGTTCACTCGGCTAAAAGGGCAGCAAATATGTTAGGCCAGCTTGGTATGCCGTATTTTGTATCAAATGCTACGGCCATTGGTGCAAACTCACAGGTTACTATGCTTGGGGGTATGACGTATCCTACCACGGGATATGGGGCAATTCAAACAAAGTTCCCTGGGAATTATGCTGGGGAGCAATCATGGAACATGATTCCACCTACCTCAGCTAATATGCCGGACTATCAGCTAGCCCCAGAACAACCGCCTTATGATTAGACGGGTTCAATTCCCCCACTAGGGATTTTGTATAGGGCACCTGATTATTATGTTAGGGAGCAGCAATGGAATGCAATTCCACCTACCTTTGCTAATCAATCAGCTGTCAACAGGGGTCAATATATGAATCTTGGTGATTATGCAAGAGAGCAGCAATGGATATTAATTCCACCTACTGCGGCTAATCAAAAAATGATTCCAAGCATGCCAGAGCCTATGTACCAAATGTCATCCAGGCAATCAGGTCTTGCTCCAACTCCAATGCTAAGCTGTACCCAGCCGACAACGGCTGAGAGTAGATCGACTGTCCCTCTGCTAATTGATCCCAATGTGATAGCTGAGGTTATGCAAAGGCACTTTGGAGTGCAATTAGGGCCTTTTAAATAGGCACGAGTATTGAAAGTCATATCCTGAATGGGTGGACAGAATGATGCTATTGCTAGAAGGGTTTGAGACCCCAAAATTTTCAACTTTCACAGGAGAAGATGGCAAGTCTACCATTGAGCATATTGGCAGATTTACTGCCCAGTGTGGAGAGGCAAACCAGAATGAGTACTATAACCTGCAGTTATTCTCTTTGTCGTTGACGGGGGTAGCATTCACTTGGTATTCCTCTCTACCTTCTAATTCTGTGCAAAATTGGGCAAACATGGAAAGGTGCTTCCATGATAGGTTCCATAGACTTCAACCTGAAGTTATAGTAGCTGACTTGTTGAATTTGAAACAACAAGTGGATGAGACGGTTGCTGACTTCATAGAAAGATTCTGGAAGCTGAGAAGAAGGTGTACAATACAACTTCCAGAAGCAGAGTATGCTGCCGTAGCTGTAGGTAACATGCACCCTCAGCTGAGAGAAAAGTTGCTAGCCGAAGAATTTTCAAATTTGAGTTAGCTGGCAACCAAAGCTTCCACGACTGAACAATTCATTCTAGATATGCATCACTTAATCTCCATTGAAGATTATGATGAGTCTGAAGAAGCAGCCGATTATTACAGTGATTAGGCAGCTAATGTCATGGCAGCCGAGATCCTGAGGGAATGCCATCCCCAAAAGACTTTGAAGGGTGGAAAGTCCAAATTAGCTGACAAGTATGTAGCTAAGATGACAATTGATAAATATGTATTCTTAGCTGCATTCACTAACATGGTTTCAGTGAACGGCTTACCATTGCCTACATCAAAGGGTAAGTGGAAATAGTCGACTCACAGTGTATGGCTTACCATTTCCTACATCAAAGGGTAAATGGAAATAGCCGAGGAATAAGCAAGCAATGGAAACGGAAGGGCATACCAACTGAACAAGACAAAGTGAAAGGACATTTAGCTATGTGTCAAATCAGCAACACAATCCACTAACTTCCAACATAATGTCTTCAAGAGGTTGGAGTGCCCAAGATCAACTAGATAAGATAGAATGGGGGGACATTTAGGCGTATGAACTAGGCAAGATGAGGCTACTATCTGTAAACCTAGTCTCTTTAGAAGGTTGGAATTTCTTGGATCAGCTGAATCAGTTAAAGCTGGGGGGGCATACGGACATCATGTCTACTTTCTGCAAACCTAGTAGTTCTAGGAGATTCAAGTTTCCACATGCAGCACATGTTAGTCGAAGAGCAAGGGCAGCAAAAAGAAGATCCTACAAGTAGATGAAACATGTCAGCTGAGAACTAGAGTAGCCGATAGGGTGAAGGTTCAGTATCAAAATCGGCAAGTGGATTCAACTGACATAATGCATCTTTCACCGTCCTCTTATCGTCGTTAGCTATAAGATGCAGGGGGGCATTGTTATCACCAAAAATTAAGTATTAACATATAGCCGATTGCGGTAATTAGCTGATTAATTTATTTAGCCGAGAAGAACAGTTGGATCAAAATCGACTGAATTAGGATGGGCTGAACGCAGTTGCTGAGCTAAGATAAGTAGCTGATAACCAGTAGCTGAGTCAGGTTTAGCTGATGCAAAATTAGCCGATGCAGAATCAGTCGATGCAGAACCAGTCGAGGCAGACTTAGTCGATGCAGAATCAGTCGAACGTGGCTGCTAAGTCTAGATGGGCTTGGATGCTGTTATTGGGCTCATGTGGATGTTGATTAAGGGCCCAAGAGACTACTATTATATTTAGAAAAAAGAAATAGCATGAAAATGACCAAGTCATAGCGCGGTAACCACTTTCCTAGATTTTTGGGATGAAGTTGGAGGTGATTTTGGAGAGAAAAAATGAAGATATAGGCTGATCAGCTGTAATCAAGGGCAGTTTATGAGTTGACCAAACAAAAAACGTGCATGAACACCCACTCCCTTAAAAATAGGGATATGGAGAACATGGTCAGCTGATGGACAGTTAGGTGTTTGACCGATAACTTAGTTGATTGAGCATATAATGGAAGGACGTGGGATGTGCCGAGTTAGTAGCTGATGGTCTTAGTGGACGTTATTCTTAGCCATTTTTGTCAATCATAATGTACACAATGTTGCTAGAAAATGGGAGTTAGTGGCTAATAGAAGTGGCTTTAGAATAGTTGAGTTTTTTGCCTATAAATACCAATTGTACATATTATTTTGACGACACACATCCAATCAAATACACAACTTATATTTACTTTACTTTCCTTTATTGCTTTCTTTTGTCGATTTTTCTTGCTTTCATGCAACTGTAGATATCTTCCTATTTCATCTTCTACACTAGACACTTTCTTTAGTAATTTAGGAGCCCATAGTTGAGAAACAGAGTCAATTTCTTAGTGTAATCGTCTGAATATAAAATGGGAATCATTATCAAATGTGTGAATTAGTCTCAAACGATTGAGCACCAAAAATTCTCGCACGAAGACAGCACATATATTGTTGACCAACCAAGGGAAAAGAGAAAATGCATTTTTAACCATCGAAACCAACGTTTTGTGGTTGGGTTGCAGCAACACTTTCTTCACAATTTGATGGACACTAAATGCTTGTGAATTGGGTGCTCAGTACTTGATTCGTAGAGAGCATATCCTTTAAGTTGGCTCGGACGCTTAGCGTTGTAAATGTGAGCGCTCAACGCTTATGGAATTCGATCGAAACTGTTGGAAAAGCAATTAAATTTCCAAATAAATGCAAGTAAGTGGGATTTTAAGAGATTAGTTGGGAAGGTGAAACACTTGACTCTTGGAGTCATATCATAAAGAGAGATTAGTTGGGAAGGTGAAACACTTGACTCTTGGAGTCATATCATAAAGAGATATTAGTTGGGAAGGTGAGACAATTAATGTCCACTAGTCACATTCATGAATGGAAGCCATGTCCCTTCACTATATAAATGGGTCATGTGAGGAAGAGTAGAATCATCCCAACCAAAGCAAGAGAGAGCAAGTGTGTGAGTGATCACTTGTAGAGAAAGTCTCTTGTGTGAGTGAGTGTTATCATTTCTTGTAACTTGAGTGTGGTACTTGAGTTTGTAGAGTGATATACAAAAAGTGGGGTGGGTTACAAATATTGTAATCACATATTTGAGATAGTGAATACACTTTATTGGAGTGTTTCCGTGGACGTAGGCAAGTGGTGCCGAACCACGTTAAATTCTTGTGTTCTCTATTATTTTTCTGTAGTGTATTTTTCTTGTGTTCTAACGATCCTTTATCTGTGTGAGAGATACCCAACAGTGGTATCGAGCTATGGCCGGAACACATCAAGGTTTGAAATCCCATTATTTGATGGGAAAATAAATTTTATGATCCGGCAAAGTACCATTCAAGATCTCTTGGTGCAGAATGGTCTTGATCGAGCTTTAGAGAAGGAGAAGCCGATACCATGAAGGAAGAAGAATGGACAAAAATTCAAAAGAAGGCAGTAAGCACGATTCGGTTAGCTCTAGCTCCCGAGATAAAGCACAATGTGTTAAAGGAGACAACACCAACGGCTTTGTGGGAGAAGCTCCGAATATCTATGCGTCGAAGTCGCTAACCAATCGTCTCTGTTTAAAGATGGAGTTATATCAACTCAAAATGGAGATGGGAGGAAATCTCCATGACCACATCAACAAGTTCAACCAGCTAGTAAGCCAATTGTTGAACGCCGATGATAAAATATCTGATGAGGAGCAAAGGCCGCTGTTATTGTCATCACTACCAAGGTCCTACAAACTCCGTGGTTCAAACGTTGCTTGTCGGGAGAACAACTTTGAAGATGGATGAGGTGACCGTCACTTTAAGGGAAAATGAGAGGATGATGAAAAACGAGAATATCAATGATGAAAGTGAAATAGCAATGGCGGAGGAATCTGAACGAGGGAGGAATCATTCAAGGAGGCATGATGGGTCAAGAGGAAGATCAAAATCGCAATCACGTCCTCAACGAGATATGACAAACGTGCAATGTTATTATTGCGGGGAGAAGGGTCATTTGCAACTAAGGTGCACACAAATGAGGGAGGATTTGAAGAAATTAAGGATGATGAGAAAGGATGATGACAACTCTCAGACAAACGTGGTCAAAACAGTGAAGATGAAGATATATTTTTAGCAACAACCGAGGATGTTGATAAATCAAATTGGGTGATGGATTCTCACGCCTCGGAGCACATTTGTAGAGATCGAGCAATGTTTAACACCTTGAAAACTAATGAAGAGTTTGGCCATTTCAAGTTAGGAAATGGTGAAAAAATGAAGGTTGAGGGCATTGGCAGTGTGAGAATGAAGCTCCATGATGGTGCCATTAGAACTTTCCAAAATGTGAGGTTTGTACCTTCCTGCAGCTTGCCAATATTATTTCTTTGGGGGAGATGGCATCACAAGGGTACAAGTATATTGGTTCAAAGTGGGGATGCAAGGTGTATAAGGAAGACGCTTGGTGTTAAGAGGGCGAGAAAGTAAGAAGAACCTTTGCTACTTGGAAGGGCAAGCTTTGAGAAGGGAAAGCGGCCGTGATAGCAAAGGTGGAAAGAAGGTAAAATTTCTTGATGATGTGGAAATTTGGAAATTTTAATTGAGGGAGGAATTGTTGGAAAAGCAATTAAATTTCCAAATAAATGCAAGTAAGTGGGATTTTAAGAGATTAGTTGGGAAGGTAAAACACTTGACTCTTGGAGTCATATCATAAAGAGAGATTAGTTGGGAAGGTGAAACACTTGACTCTTGGAGTCATATCATAAAGAGATATTAGTTGGGAAGGTGAGACAATTAATGTCCACTAGTCACATTCATGAATGGAAGCCATGTCCCTTCACTATATAAATGGGTCATGTGAGGAAGAGTAGAATCATCCCAACCAAAGCAAGAGAGAGCAAGTGTGTGAGTGATCACTTGTAGAGAAAGTCTCTTGTGTGAGTGAGTGTTATCATTTCTTGTAACTTGAGTGTGGTACTTGAGTTTGTAGAGTGATATACAAAAAGTGGGGTGGGTTACAAATATTGTAATCACATATTTGAGATAGTGAATACACTTTATTGGAGTGTTTCCGTGGACGTAGGCAAGTGGTGCCGAACCACGTTAAATTCTTGTGTTCTCTATTATTTTTCTGTAGTGTATTTTTCTTGTGTTCTAACGATCCTTTATCTGTGTGAGAGATACCCAACAGTGGTATCAGAGCTATGGCCGGGAACACATCAAGGTTTGAAATCCCATTATTTGATGGGAAAATAAATTTTATGATCTGGCAGTGTACCATTCAAGATCTCTTGGTGCGAGAATGGTCTTGATCGGAGCTTTAGAGAAGGAGAAGCCAGATACCATGAAGGAAGAAGAATGGACAAAAATTCAAAAGAAGGCAGTAAGCACGATTCGGTTAGCTCTAGCTCCTGAGATAAAGCACAATGTGTTAAAGGAGACAACACCAACGGCTTTGTGGGAGAAGCTCCAGAATATCTATGCGTCGAAGTCGCTAACCAATCGCCTCTGTTTAAAGATGGAGTTATATCAACTCAAAATGGAGATGGGAGGAAATCTCCATGACCACATCAACAAGTTCAACCAGCTAGTAAGCCAATTGTTGAACGCCAATGATAAAATATCTGATGAGGAGCAGGCGCTGCTGTTATTGTCATCACTACCAAGGTCCTACAAACCTGTGGTTCAAACGTTGCTTGTCGGGAGAACAACTTTGAAGATGGATGAGGTGACCGTCACTTTAAGGGAAAATGAGAGGATGATGAAAAACGAGAATATCAATGATGAAAGTGAAATAGCAATGGCGGAGGAATCTGAACGAGGGAGGAATCATTCAAGGAGGCATGATGGGTCAAGAGGAAGATCAAAATCGCAATCACGTCCTCAACGAGATATGACAAACGTGCAATGTTATTATTGCGGGGAGAAGGGTCATTTGCAACTAAGGTGCACACAAATGAGGGAGGATTTGAAGAAATTAAGGATGATGAGAAAGGATGATGACAACTCTCAGACAAACGTGGTCAAAACAACTGAAGATGAAGATATATTTTTAGCAACAACCGAGGATGTTGATAAATCAAATTGGGTGATGGATTCTCACGCTTCCTCGGAGCACATTTGTAGAGATCGAGCAATGTTTAACACCTTGAAAACTAATGAAGAGTTTGGCCATTTCAAGTTAGGAAATGGTGAAAAAATGAAGGTTGAGGGCATTGGCGGTGTGAGAATGAAGCTCCATGATGGTGCCATTAGAACTTTCCAAAATGTGAGGTTTGTACCTTCTGCGCTTGCCAATATTATTTCTTTGGGGGAGATGGCATCACAAGGGTACAAGTATATTGGTTCAAAGTGGGGATGCAAGGTGTATAAGGGAAGACGCTTGGTGTTAAGAGGGCAGAAAAAGTAAGAAGAACCTTTGCTACTTGGAAGGGCAAGCTTTGAGAAGGGAAAGCGTAGTGATAGCAAAGGTGGAAAGAAGGTAAAATTTCTTGATGATGTGGAAATTTGGAAATTTTAATTGAGGGAGGAATTGTTGGAAAAGCAATTAAATTTCCAAATAAATGCAAGTAAGTGGGATTTTAAGAGATTAGTTGGGAAGGTGAAACACTTGACTCTTGGAGTCATATCATAAAGAGAGATTAGTTGGGAAGGTGAAACACTTGACTCTTGGAGTCATATCATAAAGAGATATTAGTTGGGAAGGTGAGACAATTAATGTCCACTAGTCACATTCATGAATGGAAGCCATGTCCCTTCACTATATAAATGGGTCATGTGAGGAAGAGTAGAATCATCCCAACCAAAGCAAGAGAGAGCAAGTGTGTGAGTGATCACTTGTAGAGAAAGTCTCTTGTGTGAGTGAGTGTTATCATTTCTTGTAACTTGAGTGTGGTACTTGAGTTTGTAGAGTGATATACAAAAAGTGGGGTGGGTTACAAATATTGTAATCACATATTTGAGATAGTGAATACACTTTATTGGAGTGTTTCCGTGGACGTAGGCAAGTGGTGCCGAACCACGTTAAATTCTTGTGTTCTCTATTATTTTTCTGTAGTGTATTTTTCTTGTGTTCTAACGATCCTTTATCTGTGTGAGAGATACCCAACAGAAACTTCATATTTGCATCCCTCTATTCTACTTTTTAGCTTCGTTCTCATTTTTTCCATTTAATTCCTACAGTCAAAACAATCAGAAACTAAGATTAATTGATTGAAATTCTCATTTAAAGGCATTGATTCCCCTCATATGCCTATTATTAATGAACAAAATAAAAACAATATAACTTTCTTAAGGCAAAAAAAGAAGAAGTAAAAAACTATTTTTAAGGGGTAAAATTTATTCAATTTGACTCGGAAAATTCGATACTCTAACAAATTATCACTAATATAAGATAACTAACTTACAATTGAATTGTCATCTCATTCATAACTAATAGTTGCCATAACCAATAATTAACTTTATCACTTTTGTAAAAAAATTGAAAGGTATCGGGCTTTATAAGAGAGAAAAGGAAACAGTGGAAGTGAGAATAAGGGATTTGAATGAAATGGTGATGTATTGAACTAAAGTTAAACTATAACTAACTTAAAACATAATTGCTAGCTAATCTGTTAACACCCAACAAATATATTAGACTAGATCGAGTAATAAACCTCTCACCTAAAGGACAAAAGGCAGATAGACAGCTCAAGAGTGTTTGTTGAACCAAGCCGAGGCATGCTGACTTGAGATGGATTTGGAAGAAATTATTGGGCAAAACGGTTAGACCATGCATTAGGTATAATGGGCTCACAATAACGCGGAGTTAATTGGGCCAAGGACGTTCAACCAAACTTAGAAGAAAATGTAAGAGAGCTGACCAAGTTAATGCATCTTCAACCATGTAAATACCTTTCTAATTCAAGAGATAAGGTTGAAGATGTTTAGTCACTAGTGCAATAAGTGCTTTTTACGTCGGTTAATATTGATTTTATACGTCAGAATATTGCTGACGTAAATACAGCTGATGTTAATAGTTAATATTTTAACGTCAGTTGTTTAAACAACCGACGTTAAATATAAAACTATTAACGTCAGTTCTTTAAAACAACTTACGTTAATGGTGTTAAAACTAACGCCAGTTGTGTTAAAGAACTGTCGTTAAAGGTTTTAATTTTAACGTCAGTTGTTTATTGCAACTGACGTTAATAGTGTACTGTATATGTTATAAAATACTATTAACGTCAGTTGTTTGATACAACTGACGTTAATAGATTTTTTTTTTAAATTCAGTTTTAAAATATCACTCCCCTCAGCTATCCCCGCATTCAGTAAATATCTCAGTAACACAGAATATCACACACATTACAGAATTGCAAACACTACCCTTAAATTTCAATATTAACAAAAAGAAAAGAAATATACAAAGGAACAATGGGGGGACTTAAAACCAAAACCCTTGTATATGAAAAACATAACTATCTACAAGTATATATATATATAAATTTTAGTCTCTAATGTCTAAAAACAAAACTACCAATCTAAGTATATATATATATATATATATATATATATATATATATATATATATATATATATATATATATACATATATACACATGTTATTATTTAGTTTCTAAAGTCTAACGAAAAAACTATTCATCTAAGTATTGCGGAGGTATCTTGTCAATTCCTTTTTCGGCCGCATACTTGAAGAAGAATTCTGCTAAGCGCATCCTCAAGTCTCTAAACTCATCTTTTTGAAGAGGCGATTGGTCGTTAAATGCCTACACACGTTCAAATAATAACAATAGCATTAACGCAAGTCATCACCAAAACTATAATATATAATTTAACAAGTTGTTTAAATATTACCTTCCTCCATCCATCTGTAATAGATGCGGAGACTATGTTCAGCATATGAAGCATCATATAATAGCCGCACGACCACCCGTCATGTTGAAATCGAGACTACAAACAAAATTAATTTCAATGTCAGTTAAATATACATATAAATTAGTAATTATAATATTAATTATTTGATAAATAAACTACTAAACCTTGAGGATGGTCCATTCAGGATTTGCTTTAGCCTTAGAAGTCCTACCTCTCCCGTTGGTGCAACTTATGCTACTCGCCTTCAGCGCGCTATCATAAACAAATAATTATGTCAATTAACAAATTTATATATCATGTGTGTAATAAACTAAAAACAACTGATATTAAAACTTAAATTAAATTTAAGATTAGTTACTTACGTATTTACAGCTTCCACCACCTCCTGTGGCGGGTTTTGGTAGAGAGAGCATAAGAATATGACAGTATGCCTAGACGGGTGAAGTACGAACAACTGCCAATGGTTATTCATACAGTAGGGAGCCAGATATAATTCTTTCCGATTGTCTCCCATCAAGTTCCCTATGTATTTACTAAATGCATCGCCAGCAGAGAGTTGGGGCATAAGGATTGACGGACACAATACCTTCTTGGCCTCATAGTTACGGTTAGGCAATGTGTTGTCCTCCGGAAGCAAGTCTTTCAAAACTTCAAGCAATTCCGTGAAGCTTTTATCGGTCCAACCATTTCTCGCCTTCACACAAACCAATTTTAGCACCGCCAAAAATCGTGTATGAGTAGTACACCTTGGATATAAAGGCTTATCCGCATCGCCGCACAACCTATCATACACATGAGCTCGATGAAAAGATTCTTGTCCAATATCACGGATCATGTCCTCTACTCGATCATCCTCCATATCTACGTCAACGTCCTCACTTTGGGAGACACTTGTCGTACTACTCAACAACACATCACCATGCCATATCCATCTTGTATAACTCAAGCAAATCCCTTCACAAATCAAATGAGTACGTATATCATTCACCGTACATTTACTCGTATTCAAACACTTGACACAAGGACAACATAACATTTCATTACTATTAGGAACATTCCTTTGAGCAAATTCTATAAATTCTCCCACCCCCTTCAAATACTCAGCACTAATGCGCTTACAAACCATCCAACTACGATCCATAACTAGATAGGTTCTGTAGATATACAAAACATATATCCAAGGCGTTTAAAAATTATTTCAAATTTACACCATTTTCAGGTTTTTTAAGACAGAAAAGAAATAAGCAGATGAAGATAAATTACCAAAACATAATTCCAATGAGCAATATATTGTTGATGTCACATGCTACAAGCAACTCTAAATTTCTTCCCATTTTGAAATAGGTCATGATAGCAGAAGAAAAACAAGAGAAAACACAAAACCCACGACCAGAAATAGAGACATTCCAAACAACTCAAACTCATAGTTTCATCAAGTTTCAACTAGAGAGACTACAGTTTCAACATACACTCAAAACCAAAAATAAAAAAATGTGCCCTAAAGACTCACCAGAAATAGGTGCTCGCGTGGTGGCCAACGTTCGATGTGGTTACTGAGAGCAGATGGACAATGAGAGTTAGTGCGCGGGAAGGGGAAAGAGAGATGTCAAGTTATTGCAAAGAATGAGCGGGAAAGACAGAGTTAGGGTTAAGAGTGTACCTCACGGTGGTGGCGAAGAAGCCCTCGCGGTGGTTGCGGTGGAGATGAGCTCGCGATTAGGACAGAGTGAGAGTGAGATTAAGAGTGAGAGTGAGAGTGAGAGTGAGAGTTGAGAGTGAGAGTGAGCGTGATGAAAAGAGAAGAACAGAGACGTACAAAGCGAAGTGAAGAAGGCGCGCGCGTGTAAACGTTATAATCAAAAACCAAAAATAAAACAACATTTTACGTCAGTTGTTTGTAACAACTGACGTTAAAGGTCATTTATTTAATGTCAGTTGTATTAAAAAACTGACGTTAAAAATAAATATTTTTTATTTAATTATAAACACTTTTAACGTCAGTTGTTGAAGACAACTGATGTTAAAAGTGTATCTGCAAAAACATTCATTTCTTTGACTACTGTGCTACTTACCCATCCCCATTGTAACTTAATCCTCTTAATGAGAATTAAGTTTATAGATCAGTTTTCAAGAAAATCAGCTAGTCTCTCTTCTCTATATAAAGAATCATTCTTTTGTATCAGTCTGTATTACACCCCCCTCTTCTTTTCCTCTATATTTCGTGCGTTTTCTATTCCTTCACAATATGGCTCTATCATATTTGAGATTTTGTTTTTTCTTCCTATACCTAGACTTAAAGGTCTCTGTCTTAATGGTCAAAAAACTTGAGGTTGAGTAAATCACGTAATATGGATGGTAAGGTTGGGTGAATCACGTAATGTGATTCCCTCGCTTTATTTCATCCCCGTCATCCCTTTTACTCTGCTTTGGCAGCAAGTGACTGTGGATTCGAGATGATGCATCATGGAATTCAAGTGAGGGAGGAGATGCATCCACTGGAGTTTCTGAGGACAGGACTGAAAAGAAAATGATGTTGAAGCAGAAACTTTTTTATATTTTAGGGCTATGTTGCAGAAATTTTTTATCTTTTAATCATGTAATTGTAACTAATGAATCGCTTCAATGAGATACGATTTGATTATACATATATAACTTGTTTTATGTTAAGTGTTTATTTATCTTAATTTGCACAAGAATTTGTTTACTAATTCAAGTTAATTAATTAAGATTAAAAATAAACTTGTTTAAAAAAAAAGTTTAGGAATAAACTGCACTATATGGAGTGACTTGCGTTAAGAGTGACAACAAGACATTTCACATAAGGATATATGATTATTTACGTCAGCTATTTATTTAACTGAAGTAAAAATCACACTTTTAACGTCAGTTTTATAAACAACTGACGTTAAAAATAAATATTTTTTATTTTAAAAACAATTTAAACGTCGGTTGTTGAAGACAACCGACGTTAAGAGTGTATAAGTTTCTGCAAAAACATTCATTCCTTTGACTACTGTGTTACTTACCCATGCACCTTGTAACTTAATCCTCTTAATGAGCATTAAGTTTATAGATCAGTTTTCAAGAAAATCAGCTAGTCTCTCTTCTCTATATAAAGTACCATTCTTCTGTATCAGTTTGTAATACAACCTCTTCTTTTCCTCTATATTTCGTGCGTTTTCTATCCCTTCACAATATGGCTCTATCATATTTGAGACTTTTGTTATTTCTTCTTATACCTAGACTTAAAGGTCTCTGTCTTAATGGTCAAAAAACTTCTGAGGTTGAGTAAATCACGTAACATGGATGGTAAGGTTGGGTGAATCACGTAATGTGATTCCCTCACCTTATTTCATCCCATTCGTCCCCTTCACTCTACTTTGGCAGCAAGTGACTGTGGATTCAGATGGAGCATCAAGGAATTCAAGTGAGGGAGGAGATGCATCCATTGGAGTTTGAGGACACTGAGAAGAAAATGACGTTGAAGCAGAAACTTTTTTATATTTTAGGGCTATGTTGCAGAAATTTTTTATCTTTTAATCATGGAATTATAACTTATGAATCGCTTCAATGAGATACGATTTGATTATACATATAACTTATTTTATGTTAAGTGTTTATTTATTTTAATTTGCACAAGAATTTGTTTACTAATTCAAGCTAATTCATTAAGATTAAAAATAAACTTGTTTAAAAAAAAAGTTTAGAAATAAACTGCACTATATGGAGTGATCTGTGTTAAGAGTGACAACAAGGAGATGACAACGAAAGAAAGATAGGAATGAGTTTCAGAGAGGAATATAATTATTTACGTCAGTTATTTATTTAACTGACGTAAAAATCAAACTTTTAACGTCAGTTGTATAAACAACTGACGTTAAAAGTGTTAATAATTCTTGCAAATCACTTTTAACGTCAGTTCATTATACAACTGACGCAAATAGTGATTTCATATTTACAAAACGGCCACCGCCTTATTTTTAACGTCAAACATATGATCAACTGATGTAAAACGTTCCCGTATATTACATTACTTCCACTAGTGAGTTATGCAGGTTGGAGCTAATCAGCTAAAATTCAGGGCGATTTGTGAGTTGACCAGATCAAGTACGTGCATGATGAAGACCCACTCAGGTAAAAATAGGAATATATTTGACATGATCAATTGCCATTTGCCAGATAGTTGATACATGAGATTTTCTCTTAGAAAGATAAATAAAATAAAAAAGTAGTTACCAACATTATGGTTGAATGTTGATACCTATGATCTTATATGATTGTATCCGTTGATCACAATGGTGGCATTTAGAAGAGCTTATTTAAGCTTCTTTTGACTTATCTGATGACATAAGTTCTTATGTAGTGTGTTTGACAGAGCTTATAAAAGCAACTTATGTCATCCCATAAGGAGTTTTTGACTTAGTTTCATAAGTCACTGGGAGAAGCTTATGGAATTATCATAAGAGCTTATATACTAAACACCCTCTTCGTGTTTTTCACTATTCGAATCCTCTCATGCCCCTTTTCTTCTTTTTCTTTCTTTAAGCGCTTATGGCATAAACTCTCATACGATAAGATCTTATGTGATAAGCTCTTAATTAAATTGTTTACCCAAACGCACCCAGGTTACAAACATGTAAACAAGTTTATTAGGTTAACAATCAGTTTTAGACTTACAAATTTCAATTATATTAAAATTTTACATGCATGCATTCAATCAATCGAACATAAATCTTTATATTTTCCGTAAAAAAAACATAAATCTTTATATTTATATTTTAATTATCAACCTTTACTTTATAGCCTTTTATTCCCTTACTTACTGCTTTTTTTTCCAGATTTATTTAACTTCATTTACAACTTTTATGCAAATTTAGGAGTTAACCAATCTTTAAACTCAAAGCTTTTTTCAGTAGTTTAAGGGTCTGTTTGGCAAATATAACTGATAAGGTAGCTTATAATTAATAAACTAATTTTTAGCTGATAGCTGATACTTGAAAAGCTAGCTGATTGAATTCGAAGTGTTTGATGGAATTAGTGGATGAACTAGGTTATAAATGTAAAATGACATATTTATGATAGACGTGATAAAATGGGAATTTCATTAAATGAACGAGAGTAAAAACGAGAAAAAAGTCAATAAAGGTAATGAGATAAACTTGTTTACCAAACACCTCTATTTCAGTCAAACTGGTTTATAAGCTTGTCAAATAAGCTATAAACTGCCAATGAAAGTTGGTCCAGTTGGTAAGGATACGGCTCATTACCCACAAGGTCGTGAGTTTGAATCTCACTGTCGATGTGAGGACCTCGTTGATGTGTAATCTGTAAGTAACTTTGTAAGTGCTCTTTGAGCTCGGAGGCATGCCTTGATCATGGTGAACCCCCGAGACCCAACTCACATGAACTTTGTGAACCAAAAATAAGTTATAAACTAATTCAATGGAGTTGCCAAAAGAGCATAGGATTCCAAAGATGATAAATGAAATCCTTTCCTTAACATATCATCTGACAAGAGAATCAAATGTGCAAATTAACGGATTCGGTCAGCTAATATTAAAATCGCCACCCTTGGTGATAATTGACAAAAATCATAACCAGATAATTAACATATACTAGTGCAGCTAGAAGATATACTCTTGTACACACATATCAACATGTAATTGAACATAGTTAGCTTTTAGATTGATGGTGGTAACCCGATATATTGTTATGATTGTTTGAATCATTAGCATCACAAATTAAAGTCATAATGGTGCTCCATTTGGAACTATACAATTCTATTGCTTGTTCGGTGGGAAAGAGAAATTATTCTAAAAATGAAAGAGAGAGAGAGAGAATTCGATTTTCCTATTCGATCGGAATAATGGTCGGTAGAACAGGGCAAAAACATATTGCATGTGTCTTTGTTTCCCTTCAGCACATGGTGATCAATAGAGAGATGAGAGAGAGCTGAGGCACCAACAACCATATCTCATGTTTCCAAGACTTGTGAGGTCACAGTGGTTTTGTGACCCTTGCATGGAAGTGGCCTTGAGCTAATTATATGGGCATCCCCAGTGAAATTGATAGCAACCGCCACGTTGTGTCCCTTCACCCCTTGTCTTGTTTCTCTTTGTTTATCACCAAACTTTTTGATTACCCACAATATTCTCAATCATTTGTTTTGGATACTGTGGACAACTCCATACCATTTTTTTTGGTTAATCTTTTCATTAAGGTATGGTAATTCCGACTACTTTATCATATTAATTAATAACGACCTTTGTGGTTATCCAAGAAATATAGTAACCACCTATATGATTTTGATATGTCTTGAAGTGCAAGAGAAGGGTGATTTAACATATGTATATTAAATGGATGAAACTCTTTTACATTAAACTAAAGTGTAAAGTAAAAAAAAAAATCTTTATCATTAATTAATTAAAATATATTGAGATATCAAATTAATTTAATCAATCAATTAATACATTCTTATCTCCTCATTTTATATTTTTATTTATATTTTAGGGGAGTCTGATCCATATTAAATATAGTTAGGAAAAGGACAATTACAATCCCCTCTTTCTTTTCTCTAATAGAGACAAGTTGTCAGGGGACCCATCAATATGTCCAACTAATCTTTCAATGTGACATAATTGAAACAATCATGTGGGATAAGAAATTAAAATCACACACTGGGAATAGCACACCGGTTCTTATAGATGACAAATGAAAATTTCGTTGCGTTTTGTCATAATATATCTTTATAAAGAGTAAAATTCCTTTTCAAATCACCAACGGCTAAAATTCTTATTCCGCTCCTCAACCAATATGCCATTGACCAACATATAGTCTTGAAACCTTCCACAATTAAATAATTTTATTATTGAATCCACTCAAACATTATGAAATTGTGTGTATTTCTCTTCGGTTAACCACTCAACCAACAAATAATATGAGAGGAAAGGATCCAATATTACCCCTTGTCAATGTGAGAAAAATATAGTTAGCTGCTTAACCATCTTCCTTGCCCATTAACCACACACATTTTCCCTTAACCATGGTGGAGTATCAGCGTCTTCAAACTTGCCCATAATATTTTCATGCCACTCATATTCTACTAAGTTCAATTTTTATGTGCAGTCTTTTTAATACTATTGTTGAATCAAGCGGTACTATATAATTATTACTAAAAAATTGATTATAATTACAACTATTTAAACGTTGACATTTATCTTATATATATATATATATATATATATATATATATATATATATAGTTGAATGATAATGTAATTTTTTTAAAAATATTATATTAACGGTATCAAACTTTTTAAACTTTTCCGTATTCATCCGTATAAATATTTCTTTATGTACACACACGCACAAACCCTCTATCTCTATCTTTTGCGCATTGTGGTGTGAAAAAATTTGAGTTTCCATGTGCTAGGTTCGCGATTTTCATTCATGAAAGAAGATTAGAGAGACTTTTGAATACCAACAATGAATATAAAAACAAAGCAACCAATTCTCTGTGAGAGTGCACTTTCCTACGGATCATATACGAAAAGGCATTTTCACCTACGTACGTCTTTCCAAATTGCCATTGCCTTGTCACTCGACTGAGGCCTCACGAGTATTTGCTCTCCAACACGAAATTTCAGATAAAGGACAACTAACTTAAAAGAAAAAGGAAATGGAAAAGACAGTCCTGTATAGTGTAATTTTTTCACAAATCTTTTGGCTGAAAAGGTAAATGATATTTAATTTTCTCACATCACAGGGCATTAACATCATGGGGAAAGCTCACTTCCATTGAGCGGATATATTAGGATGTTTAATGCTTTTAGAGTAAGTTGCAATTTTCAATTTATTTAATGTGGTTTTCATATTATTTCATAAACTATTAGTATACCAATTATTATTTATGTTAATACACGGTCAGGCCTCATGGAGGCTTGATCATGAGTCAGAGATCGAGAGGATCTTTTACCATAAAGCCACTCAACACCTCTTTGATAGGCTTAAGAAGGCTTGCGAGCGTGGCTCACAGCTAGGCATACTGGCTTGGAGATGGTATTTGGGTGGAGTTGCATCGTTATTAGGCTTCTGATAAATTCAAGAAAATATCAGACCAAGCAAAGAAAATAAGGTATCAAAGAAGGGTGTGAGCCTGCACAAGGGAGGTAGCATTAGCCAACCACAGTGGGCAGAACGTATGGTATGTTCATACTCTCATTCTTTTATGCATTAACTGTATTTAATTCAACAATATAGTTCATTAATTATTGTTAATCATCTATGCTTGTATTAAAAGCTAGCCAGTATAATTGAGGGGTAGAGATTCACGAGGTCCCAGACGCACCCATACTAGGAATGGTACTGGCGAGTATATAAATGAGTGCTCGAAGCACACTAAGGTAATATGCCCCTTTTACTTTTAGTTTAATAATGTTATATCATATATGCGTTAATGTGTTTGATCATACATAATAAGAGGAGTTTCATACGAGAATGAGTCAGCCTAGGTCTCAGGCATTAACCTCTTTCTCATCCACCCTAGTTGACCACATGGAGGACGAGCGGCTTGCACTGAATGTTTGGGCAGACGTCGTTGTCGGCAAGTATAAGCATCATCTATACTGTGCTGGAGACCTCGTCGGCAACTATCGGAAAGGGCCATTCCGCATGTTAGAACTCAGGGTTGGAGCGTCTACTAGTAGCAGTCGTCACCCTTAAGAGCCTGTGGAGATTGCTAAGTTGAGGTAGATGTTGACTGCTTCCAAGGAGCGTGAGCGGCAGAAGGATGAGGAGCATCGTCAAATGATGGATATGATATGGTGAATGATGGAGACAATGCAACAGCTGCAGCAACATCCCCACAACAACGACAACCCCCTAGCAGCGAAAGCGCCCCTCCCCCCAGCATGGTTAGGCAACCCAGGATGACGGCCACTTTCTTGACCATCTTATTGACGATTCTTATAATGAGGATTCTTAGATTGTTGTCATGTTTTGTATGAGTTTACATTTTTTGTTTGTAAATGATCATTTACATTACTTAGGGGTTGAATTATGATATTAATTTCTTTGTTGATGAATTAATATAAAAAATATAACTATTTAATTAATAAAATTATAAGTAATTTAAGTATTTCATTTTATAAATATAAACTTAATTATTTAATTAATATAATTATAAAAATATTATTATTATACTATAAACAAATTTTTAAAAAACTAAAAGTGAGGTTTTCCGGAGCCAAAGCCGTGGGAAATGTATGTTTGGCAGAAATAGCTGATAAGCTATCTTATAGCTGATAGCTAAAAAGGTAACTGATTGAATTTGAAGTGTTTGGTAAAATTAATAATTGAACTAACTTATAAATGTAAAATAACATAATAAATGGAAATTTCATTAAATGAATAAGGTTAAGGGTCATGCTAACGAGTACTCGTTAAGAAACAAAGAAAAACAAGTTTTTATTGAAAAACTAAGTATTTCACATTTTCAAATATTAAATACATCAATTCCTCATAAAAACTTTCTTTTCTTGATCGCTCTAAGGATACTCATTAGCATTCTCCTAAGGTTAAAAATAAGAGAAAAATTAATAAGTTATAAGCTAAATAAAATAGCTTACGAAGAAAAACTATAAGCTAATGATATAAGCTTGTTTATCAAACACGTTTATTTTAATCAATCTAAGTTTATAAGTTGATCAAATTCTTGAGAAAGAGAACCTTACTAATTTGAAAACCCCTCTATTGCAATCAATTTATATATGTGCATGAGAATGATTATGCTTAGCTAAATACTTCTTGTGCATCCATTTCACAGAAAATTACAACAATAAATGTGAACAATATTTGTTGGGAAGTAATTTGGGTTAGAGAGAGAGAGTGTGTGAGAGGATACTTTATAAGCCTAGAGAGAGAAAGAAAAGGACATTACTTTCTGGTAGCAAGAGAGCAGAGTGAGAATCTTCATTCATTTTCTGCACATTTCTGTGTCCACCTTTATCGTTTCTTCTAGCATTAGAGTCTGTTTTACTCCACACACCACACCAACACCATCCGGGTTCCCTTTCTCTTCTCTTTTCATTGAACCTTTTTTCTTTTTTAGGGTGTGGTGGTGGTGGGTGGGGGCACCTGAGTTTGTTTCTGACTTTATAGTCCCTCACTTGATTTTGCTTACTGAAAGAAACATAGTTAAATAAAAAGGTACCTTTTATTTCCCATAACAACTTTCTTGTCAAATTGTGCAATTATTGTAACCATTACTTTTGCTTCACTAAAATGAAGTGAAGTCTCTAGTTACACTATCATTTTCTGCTCTTATTATTAGCTAAGCCAAGTAACATTTCCTTATTGTGTAGGTAGCTGCTCCTTTTCTTCTCTAATCTTTTGGATCTTTTCTTTTGTGAGTTTGGGGAACCAGGGTGGTCTCAGATTTGGGTTTCTAGATCTATTGATTCTTGCATTGTTTTATTGTTCAGACTTAGAGAGAAGGGGAAGAAAAAAATAAAGAATGGCAGGAGGAGGGGGAGAGGAGCTCCAGCAAAGGCAGATGAGCCACAACCACACCCACCAAAGGATCAGTTACCTAATATTTCTTACTGCATTACCAGTCCTCCTCCATGGCGTGAGTGTTCACTCTCATTTTAGATTCAACACTGCCTTTCTATACAAAAAATTCCTTTATTTTTTTTTGTCTCTGGAAGTGACTTTGGATCTGGATTAATTCGAGTCGAGTCGGAAAAATATAGAATAAAGCTCCTCTTAACTCTTATTTTTTTTATATATACAAAAACTCGAATCTCAAACCTTTTAAGGGAATCGAGCTTTTGGCCACTCTGGACAAAATTCTTTGGACCAAATTCTTTATTCCAGTTCCCAGATTGTGCAACATTATATTATGAAAAAAAAGAGTCATTCTTAAGCTGGTTAAAAAAAAAAAAAGGAAAAAAGAAACTGTCATTTTCTACTTTCATTTTTTTGGGTCGTTTAATTCATTATTAGTCATGCTTCATGTTTTTTTTTTCACTTCCAAAAAATTTGTTAGCTTTGTTTTTTTTTGGCTTCCAAAAAATTCAATCTAGTTTTATGACAGTGTCAATACAAGTAATTTTTACTTCCGATGTGATTGAAGTCAATTTGAAGTCCTATTTCCACTTGATTGAATTTGAAGGCCTCATATTTAGGTTCTTCCCAGTTATTTTCAGATCCAGATTTGGTAACAAACAATTTAATTGCTACTTCCAAATTTGGCCACTGATGTAACCTTTTCTAAATACTTCAGTGACTATTAATTAAATTAGAAAAAAACTATATTATTCAAATTGTTGGATTTTGGGACATTTTATACCACTGCTGGGGCCATGCATTCATTCAAGAATTTCCAGTTGAACAATACCGTTAAAGAATGTCAAGTAATTGGGAAATTTAGCTAAATTGTCATTTACTTTAAAGTTTCATCTTTGTAATTTCTAAGTTGTTTACATTTAAAGACTTCAGAATCTCTCGCCTCCCCTTTTCCTTGAATTTACTTTGCCTTTTGTTTTTCTTGGTAAACTTGATGGTAAATTTGGGGACATTCTGATACAGCTGAGGCCATACTTCTTGGTTTTCAACATTTTCTTGTGATGCTCGGCACAACTGTGCTCATTCCCACTGCTCTTGTTCCCCAGATGGGTGGTGCCAATGTAAGTAATAATGGATTAGATATAATCAAGGTTTTAAATCGTGGTTATGGTCGCGATTGCGTTGCGTTTATCATAACTGCAGACAATTGCGTGAAAATGTGGTCGATGCTGCTGCAATTGCGGTCGCGTTTCGGTTTAGGAGACCTCCAAAACCTAAACGCTGCAGCCCAGATCGCGGTCGCGAACCTTTATTTAAAACCTTGGATATAATTAAAGTAGCAATTTTTAAATTTAATGTAGAATATTTTCGAAAATCCAACCATATGATTGAAGTTGCACTTTCCTATTAGACAAAAGAATTATGTAAAAAACAAATAATATTCCATTTTTGTGCAGGAAGAGAAGGCAAAAGTTATTCAAACACTACTCTTTGTAGCTGGTATTAACACATTGCTACAAACAATGTTTGGGACTCGACTACCTGCAATAATTGGAGGGTCTTATACCTTTGTTCCAACCACAATCTCAATAATTCTTGCTGGTCGATTCAGTAATGAACCAGATCCTATAGAGGTCTTGTGATCAGAACAAATCTAGCTATATTAAATGGTGCATGGTTGATATGCTTGCTATATTACCTTACATTGTAATGAAATGAGATTTAACCAAAATAGAGACCACCATATGATTTGTAATCATATTATACATCAATTTTTTATGCTATTTTTCATCAGAAACAACAGCCATGTAGTGCTTAATTTCACAGGAAATAGAAGAGCACAAGTTTAATTCTAGCAACCATAATAAGACATTAGAAATTGCGCTTACTTGATTGGATCTGTTCAATCACTTTTTTTCTTCTGTTTTTTGGCTTTGTTCTTTTATATATTCAGAAATTCAAGAGGATAATGCGGGCAATACAGGGTGCCCTTATTGTTGCTTCAACTCTTCAAATAGTACTAGGCTTTAGTGGCCTCTGGCGTAATGTTGCAAGGTTGGTCTCAAGTTCTTAGTAAGTGGTTATGTTATGCTTTCTCTGTCTTTATATATCTTTTGAAAATGTTTAAACCAAAGTCTGAGCTAGATTTAAGAATGTTTTTGCCAAGTATGCTCATTTTCTGCTGTTCCACCAAGCTGAATTGATCTTGAAATTACATATTATACTGCTATGCTTTAGTGATTTGCACAATTGGGTGTGGATTAACCAAGTAGCCCTACAAACTGAGAAGAATAAAAGAACTGAATATTCTTGTGATTGGGTATAATATTACCATATGGTGTAAGTTTAATATTTTTTCTTCAGGTTTTTAAGCCCACTTTCAGCAGTTCCTTTGGTATCTCTTGTTGGTTTTGGTCTGTACGAGTTAGGTTTTCCTGGGGTAAGCCTTCTGTCACATTCAACATTGCTCATGTTTAAAATTAATTGAAGAAAATTTCAACGTTGATTTCTGTCTATGGTGTAGGTTGCCAAATGTGTAGAGATTGGACTTCCAGAGCTTATATTGCTAGTATTTGTTTCACAGGTACAGTTCCTTAAAGTTTCATACACCTAGGGTCTGCTACATTTCTAAATCTCAGCATTATGATTTCAGTTCATTTTGTTTTCTTGATGATCTCTTTGCATTTCTAGAATGATGGTTTCTATAAATCTAGAGTTCGCTAACAGTTAGTGGTTGTCATGCAGTATGTGCCCCATGTGATACGTTCGGGAAGAAATATCGTTGACCGCTTTGCTGTTATATTTACAATTGCAATTGTGTGGATATATGCCCATCTGCTCACTGTTGGAGGGGCCTACAACCATGCTGCACACCAAACACAAGTATCCTGCCGCACTGATCGTGCTGGACTTATAGATGCTGCTCCTTGGTTAGTTGTGTGATTTCATTTAATTTTACCCCTCAATGGCTTTCTTTCTGTGCAGTTGATCATTTTATTATAAAACAGTTTACTTACTATGTTGATCACTATCGTTTTACATTGTTTTGTAATTAATCATAGTAGTTTTGAAGTTTTTAATTTATTCTCTACAATGATCATCAACTATTTGGCATATGTTACTTTAGTGATCAGGTGGCAAATTGTGTGTTGATGTGACAACCAATTTTACCATTTTGAGCTAGAGGGTGGTCAGATTATAAGGCATTTCCCCTCCCAAACAGTCACTTGACAGCGTTTTATGAAGATTGTCATTGGTGCTATAGGGATGGATTGATTTGGCCACCATCTAATCCACTGTAGCAAAATGGGCTCAGCACTAAATTGAAGGCAGTTGGTCATGACAAAGACCCAATTAAAATTTTTTTTAGGGATTGATTTTAAAACTTGGTAAAATTATATTTTACATGTCTGAATTATATTCATTCAACAAATTTCTCCTTTTCCAGATATATTACTGTCATTTTCATTTAAGTATAGTGTGTATGAGTGATGAGAGTATTTTTTTCGGCTAAGTCGGGAGGTTCCTATTAGATGATTCATTGAAGCAGTTATCTGTCACGTGTCATTATTTAATCTTATGTGATACTTATCACTATTTTAAACCTTCGAGTACGGACATAATTGATATTTCTCAGCTTAGATTTAATTCGATCCTTGAGATACTGGTTTCCTCAGTTGGTGTGAATATACTATCTAGGCTAAGTTGTGAGTTGAAACTTATTGGGAAAATTTTGTCATGGATTGAGTTTGCAGGATAAGAGTTCCATATCCCTTTCAATGGGGAGCACCTTCATTTGATGCGGGTGAAGCCTTTGCCATGATGATGGCAGCTTTCGTTGCTCTTGTAGAGGTAAGTTTTTTCTTAGATTTTCTCTATTTCTTTTTATGTTGGAGTAAGAATTCCTTATTTGTTAATTATTTAGTATTCTTTCTTCCTTGTGCAAAAATTATTCTGTTACACTATAACCGGGGATTTTATCCGTGTAATGCACATTATAATGTCACCTTGTGCATGACGACATTGTTGAGGCTTGTATGCTTGTGCATTAGGCCATTAGCTTAGAATTAGTGTTATGAGGTTGGTAATGGAATGTATTATTCACTAGAAATAAATTATTTACTCACATTTTTATTCATTACAAGCAGTCCAGCGGAGCTTTTATTGCTGTTTATAGGTATGCAAGTGCAACACCATTACCACCATCTATTCTCAGCCGGGGTATTGGTTGGCAGGTACAAATATGGCCAACAGTACAATATTTAAATATCTGTAAAAAAAATTCTTGCATTTATAAATAATATTAGTGGTAAAGTCATAATTGATTATAATGGTGATTGTTCACTAAGCAATTAATCAGAACTGACAAGTGTAATTCTTTTGATTGTGCATCTTATTTGAGCTTTCAGGGAGTTGGGATTTTATTATCAGGATTGTTTGGAACTGTCAATGGTTCCTCTGTGTCTGTGTAAGACTGAAATTCTTCTTTTTGTATTGTCTACTTCAGTTAAGAAAAGGAAACAGAACTTCCTTGTTGACGAATGTAATTTATTTGGTTTTCTTACAGAGAAAATGCAGGACTTTTGGCTTTGACCCGTGTTGGCAGTAGAAGAGTTGTGCAAATATCTGCTGGGTTTATGATTTTCTTTTCAATTCTCGGTGAGTTGCTGAAGTGTGAATAAATGTTTGTAATTTGAATATCTAGTTTACCTAATTCATGTACATTTCTTCCCTTTTAACACTTGCTAATTTATCTTTATCTTGTAGGAAAATTTGGAGCAGTTTTCGCCTCCATCCCACTTCCCATCGTTGCTGCGCTGTACTGCTTGTTCTTTGCTTATGTTGGTAAGTTCAACTCAACATGTATTCTTTGACATATTCAGACTTGATTTCTTTTACACATACATGAAAACACCATGTAATGTTATGCTCCACTTTTGTTTATCGTTTGTAGGTGCCGGAGGTCTCAGTTTTCTTCAGTTCTGTAACCTAAACAGTTTCAGAACAAAGTTCATATTAGGCTTCTCTATCTTCCTGGGCTTGTCTGTGCCACAATACTTCAACGAGTATACAGCAATTAATGGTTATGGACCAGTCCATACGGGTGCAAGATGGGTATGGATAAGATGCATATAATAATGAGAAATGCTAGCAACACATTCTTTTCAACACTCTCTTCAATACACTCTTTGCTATTGGATGCATTTCATGGGGGCTCCACTAAAATAGAGTGGGTTCCACATAAAATTCAGGGCTGGCCCAAGAGTGAGTGAGACCTAAAACAAACTTTGAGTTAGAGTGTATCTGGGTTAGGTTGTGCTTTAGGTTGGACCTTTTTGCCAACATATATGACCTTTTTTACTTTATAAAAACTAAGTAAATAATTTTTTTTTGCTGGTGGGCCTAAAGCTGGGGCATTAGTTGCAGCCCTTGGGCCGGTAAAATTCGTGGCTCCACATGAAATTCATCCAATCCAATAAAAAGAGTGTGTTAGAGAGTGTTGAAAAAAATGTGTTGGTACTTGGTAGCATTGCTCAATGCTCATATAATAGTGTAGGTAACTTAGGATTTACTCTTACTTTGTATTGAGTTCACTTGTACTGACATTTTTATGTGCTTGGCAGTTCAACGATATAGTCAATGTTCCATTCCAATCAAAACCATTTGTTGCGGGTGTTGTGGCATATTTCCTGGACAACACTCTCCATAAGAAAGAAGCAGCTATTAGGAAAGACAGAGGAAAACATTGGTGGGACAAGTACAGGTCTTTCAAGGGGGATACAAGAAGTGAGGAGTTTTATTCACTGCCTTTCAATCTAAACAAGTACTTCCCGTCAGTCTAATTGCACAAAGGAGCTGAATTATAAGATGGTTTCATCTTCACCAAAGTCTTGTTCTAATATTAGATTGAATCTTATTACACGCTATAGCTATATTAATAATCCACTTTGTTATAGAATTTTGTGACACATTGGTTTTTTATTGTTGTTGTTTTTGTATATTCTGATCGAGAAAGTGGATTCACGTAGTAAGGTGCATGTTTAATTTGTCTTTCATTTTATTTATAATATCATGCTAACTCTAGAATTTTTAAATTATTAAGGTGCAATTTAATACACTGCAAAGCTTTGGTGAAAAAAAAGATATAAATTATTAAACTCACAGAAACAGTACCACCCCAAAATTTTCTGGTTGGATGGGATCCAATGCACTTCGGATGCCTTTTGGGTTTGCATGTTTAAGATCTTCCACTACACGGACTGTGCATTAGGTGTTTTTTCTTTTACCGGGTGAGAGAGTTGTGTCTATCCCATGTTCAAGCGCGTAATCATGCTTTTTGCTCGTTTCTCTACTTAAAAAAGAAGGTAACTACAAATCTTACCGAGTACATGGGAGATTCTTGCTCGATTTGTCAGATGTCTTCACCATAGATACTGGGTTCTCTCGTTAACCCTGTTTATTGCATATTGAATTCACCGTACTGCGTATTGCATAACGGGTTCATTTTAAAGAAAGACTTGTAATAGTAATATAAAAGATAATAAATCACGTATCAAATCATCCATGTATACTCGTATTGCGTACCTGGTAACTATGATATTTAATAAGTCATTCATTAGTGTGGATTTGCTGACTTATATTTATGAGTTTTCTAGCTAAATCATAAGCAGAATCTTACTCTATTTTCTAGCACTTTTTATTTTTAATTTGTTTTAGCTTTTAGCTACAGCTTAAAGGAAGAAGCACATCATCCTCATTCTCTCTGAAAAGAAATGTGAACTTAGGAATTTAGTTTGGTTGTGTTGACAGGAACCAAAGACAAATCCAATGAAACCACCTCTTCTTTTATTTATGTTACTAACTCGTCTAATTTTAACAACTAAGTAGTCTCTCAAGCTTAGGATCAAGGTGCTCTATTATTATCCCGTTTGCTTTCTCCATTTGTTGTGTTGTCTTGTTTTTATAGAGAGGAGGAGGAAAGATTAACGACCCATGATAGTTGGCATGGTTAGAGACACAAGGGAATTTAAGCTAATTTGCTTTTAAACTTAAAGCCTAAATCCGAACCCTCGGAAGAATCTTAAGTGAACACAATAAGAATACAAAAGAACAATCCTATTCCAAGATTTACATTATATGTTAAAATCCTTATTAACTAGATAACTTTGAGAAATGAAGGAATAAATGTGCTACAACATAGGATTATGAACTTGTTTATATAGAGTCATTTAAGGTGTCGTGGTGGAGGGAATGTTATGGAAACAGAGCTAATTTTCAAACTTTAAGCATGATGAATATGCAGGTAGAACAATGTCGTTGAAATTGTCATTTATTCAAATAGTAAAATATGAATATAAGATATCGATTCGTTAGGTTAACATTACTATTACTACTAAACAACTCGATAGTTTGCTGGCCACTTATTTGCATATCATAAATACTTAAGGAAGGATAGAGAGGTTATTAAGATAGGACTCTAATTGGATGCTTATCATATTAGTTTGTATTAGTTTTTGAAGATCAGGATCATTGTAGTTGTTCTAGCCTTTGTATAGATAAGCATCTTAGGGGTTTTTTCTGTCTTGATGCCCAGTTTTTCATTCTTTCTATTTTCTGTTCTGTTTATATCAACAGAATTCTGTTTCTATTTTCTTTCCTTTGCCTCTATACAAAGGGCAAAGCTTCCTCTTGTAAATACTTACCTTTTACATCAATAGAAATTTGTTGAAGCTGTTTTTTTTAATAGAGGTGAACTTAAAATATTGGAATTTTAAGAAATGGACTTGAGACTTAAATCACAAGAGTAGGTTTAGTTTTTCAATCATCTAATTAATTACTGCAAATCATAAATCATTCAATCTAAATACAATTACCACGAGATTAAAAGTTGGTTTTGGGAACATTTATTGTTTCTTGAGAAAAAAAATAAACTATAATAGGATAACTCACCTTCAAAAGGGTCGTCAATTAGGAATCATTAAATATCATTATGGTAACCCCAATCTTGGAAGCCTTTCATGATTTTGATGTTGAAACCAAAGCGATTAAGGTTTCTTACTCCTCAATGTTTGATTTTAACAAAATTATTAAATTGGTTGAACTTTGTGTTGAGTGTTTTAATTTGTTTTGATATTTGACAAAGGACATAAGTCTAAAAGCTCTTAGACGCTAAGATTAATCTTTTAGTGAACATTGGACTTAAAAGGAAACCGCTGAAGTTCCAAAGACCTCAACTTTTTTTGTCCTCACAAGAATTGGCCTTAGACGCATATCTTTATTTGAAAACTATCATATGTCCACACGGCTCTAAAAGTCGTGGATTCACTTAAGTTTATTTGTATATTTTATTGTGTGTCCACTCAAGGTTTAAATTCTTCTGTTTCATATTCGTGGACCAAGTTTTATTTACAGAGTGTCCAATGTGTCTATCTTTCAATATCCTTATTAGACGACGAAAGAGAATTAATTTCACTTTAGATCTATTTCATCCATCTTCTTTTAAATACTAATTCGTACGAAGGATTTATGTGTGTGAGATATTTAGAGATATTTCAAAGTTTAATGTTTTATTTTAGTTGTGTAATTATCACACAACAAGTATAAAATAAATCTGGTTGGATTTTATTATTTAGTCAAATTAATTTTTGTGAAAATAATTTTATATTTTATTTGGTCATACATATTTTGTTTGTTTTAATTTGATCTTATAAAGGGGGAACAACCTATTCTAATAAATGACTGTTTTTTTTTTCGGTTTAAAATGATCCAAAATGTATGCTAATTGGCAATTCTGATCCTAATTTTTTGGATCAACCTTATTCCATTAATTGGTAGTTGAACGACAATTTTTCTTCCTTCTTTAAAAACTTTGTAGTACAGCGTCAGAGAGAAAGAGTATGCTTGTTTTCAATAGAAGAAAGTTTTAAGATCAGACGAAATAAAACAATTATTGCTTCTCTTCTTTTAATACATTTTCATCTATTCTTCTCTTCCTGAGTTACATTGTCTGCTTATCATTTTTTTCTTGACTGTTATGTTACCTCGGTTTAATTAACTGGGAGGGGCCTGTTGTATCCTGGGGGGTTTGCGCACCACGCGGATAAACCCTTGAGGACAGTGTGATTTCACACGCCTCAGGTTATTGAGATTTGTTATTAGTTCGTGACTGGTTGCTGTGTTAGTACTACGTTGAAGACAACTTTGGAATAACAATCTCAAGGGTTTATTTCTTCATAAAGCCTTCACTGTTTGGCAAACCGTCTGACGCAGGGAGTAAAGTTCGTAGCAGCAGCGCGAGTCAAAGGCTTTAGACATTTCTTCATAAAGCCTCCACTGTTTGGTAATTAGTCAGGGAGCCTAAAATCAAGTTACTTAACAAGGAAGCCTTGCATTTGTTCGTGTGGGATCAACTAGAAGAACCCGTGTTCGTCCTTCAATCGGTGCTTATTAGTTCGTGGCAGTGGCTGTGCAATTGGAGTTACCAGCAAGAAAAAACAGAACCATTTAATACCTATTGTGGGCACTTTATAAAGAACACGGAGGGAAGGATTTCTTGAAGCATCTTGCTAATTTGTGGGTTTAGTATGTCTGACAACGTAACCGTCGAGGAGCAACAAGCACTAAGCAACAATGGCGCTTCTATTGTCCAACCGCCGCCACCGCCGGCCATCAATTATGCAAAGCCATTTCCTGACATCTCCAAAATCAAAGTCTTTGGTGGCCAAAACTTTCGAAGGTGGCAGGAGCGTGTCTCTACTGTCCTTGACATGCATGGAGTAGCGTCTGCTCTAACCGATGCCAAGCCATCATCGGCCAATTCCAAACAGCTTGAGGAATGGACATATTATAATAAGGTATGCCGTCACACAATAATTAGTACATTGTCTAATGAGTTGTTCGATGTTTATTGTTCCTACAAGGGTGCAAAGGAGATATGGGACTCAATGATATTGAAGTATACTGCTGAAGATGCTGGAAAGCAAAAATTTGTCATTGGAAATTACTACCATTGGGAAATGACTGAAGACAAGGACATCAAAGTTCATATCAATGAATACCACAAGCTCTTGGAGGATTTGAAGTCAGAAAACATCAATCTACAGGATGAGTTTGTAGCTGGCCTTTTGATCGAAAAGCTGCCTCCTTCATGGAAGGATTACAAGCAACAACTGAAGCACAAACACAAGCAACTCTCTCTGTCAGAACTGATCACTCATATAATAATTGAAGATACCAACAGGAAAGAGTGTCAGGCTGCAAGGGCAAAGGCACTAGCTGCTCGTGCAAACATCATTCAGAATCAATCTCAGAAGAAAATGTACGACAATAAACCTGGTCACAATTATAATAATAGAAATTCTAATATCCCTCGTGCAACTAATCCCAACTTCAAAAAGAAAGGCATGTGATATGTTTGTGGTAAGCCAGGTCATCATGCACCGCAATGCCGACATAGAATGAGAGGCGACAATCCTCCTAAGCCTAAGGCCAATTTGGTTGAGGGTGAAGGAGATGATATTATTGCTGCGGTCGTTTCTCAAGTCAATATGGTGACCAATGTGAACAAATGGGTGGTAGACCCTAGGGCTACCAGACACATTTGTGCGAGCAAAGATGCCTTCACCTCTTACATTGCTGTAGAGGATGGAGATAAACTGGTTTATCTTGGTGATTCTCGAACCGCTGCGGTCTCGGGAAAAGGGAAAGTATTGCTAAAGCTTACATCGGGAAAGACTTTGGCTCTTAATGAGGTGTTACATGTGCCTAGCATAAGGGCAAATTTAATTTCTGTGGCCCTATTGGGAAAGTTTGGGGTTAAGGTTTCGTTTGAATCCGGAAAAATTGTAATGACAAAGAATAATGTCTTTGTGGGGAAGGGATATTGTGACCAAGGACTCTTTGTACTCAATGTTGCTGAAATTCTTAATAATAATGAATCTTCTTCTGCGTATTTGGTTGACTCGTATGATATGTGGCATGCTAGACTAGGACATACTAATTCTTCATATGTTTATAAATTGCAACGTCTTGGTATGATTACTTTAAGTAATAATCAACCTGGTAAATGTGATGTATGTGTTGAAACAAAATTAACTAAGAAAGCTTGTCCCCCGGTGCATCGTGAAATTGAATTACTTAATTTAATTCATACCGACCTAGGAGATTTAAAACAAACAATGTCAAGAGGAGGTAAAAAATATTATGTCGCCTTTATAGATGATTTTTCTAGATATGCTAAAGTTTATTTGATTAGAAATAAAGATGAAGCATTTGACATGTTTCTTTTATATAAAGCTGAAGTAGAAAACCAATTAAATAGAAAAATTAAAAGGGTTAGATCTGATAGGGGCGGCGAATACATTTTATTTAATGAATTTTGTGAAAAGGAAGGCATAATACATGAGGTGACTCCCCCATATTCACCCGAATCTAACGGTATAGCTGAAAGAAAAAATAGGACTTTAAAAGAAATGATGAATGCTATGCTTGTTAGTTCTTCTGCACCTGATAACCTTTGGGGTGAAGCTATTTTAACTGCATGTTTTTTGCAAAATAGAATACCTCATAAGAAAACCGGTAAAACGCCGTATGAGTTATGGAAAGGTTATATGCCTAATTTGAAATATTTGAAAGTGTGGGGGTGCCTAGCTAAGGTTATGGTTCCTGAGCCGAAGAAAAGGAAAATAGGTTCTAAAACTTCTGATTGTATGTTTATTGGATATGTTGAACGTAGTGCTGCATATAGATTTCTTGTTTTGAGAAGTAGTGTACTTGATCGTAACACTATTGTTGAGACTAAAAATGCTGAATTTTTAGAACATATATTTCCTTTGAGATCTGTAAATATTTCTATAGAAAATAATTCTATTGAAAATATTTCTTCCGAGAATAATTGTGAAAACTTATATGAGGACTTGAGAAGGAGCAAAAGACAGAGAAAAGAGACATCGTTTGGAAATGATTTTTACACTTACCTTGTTGAAAATGATCCCTTGACTTTTTCTGAAGCAATTTCAACTTCTGATGCCCCCTTTTGGAAAGAAGCTATTAAAAATGAAATTGATTCAATTTTGAAGTGCAACACTTGGATTTTAGTTGATTTACCCCCGGGAGCAAAACCTATTGGTTGCAAATGGATCTTTAAAAGGAAATTTTTTCCCGATGGTTCAATTGAAAAATATAAAGCTAGATTGGTAGCAAAAGGTTTTACGCAAAAACAAAATATTGATTATTTTAATACATTTGCTCCTGTGACCAGAATTTCTTCAATTCGAATTTTGATAGCCATGGCTTCAATTTACAAACTTGTTATTGTTGTGACTCCGGCAAGTGTACCGGGTCGTCGCAAGTAATAAAAACACGGTAAGATTCTACCGAGGTCGAACACAAGGATTGGGTTACCAATTCTACTAATTTCGTAAGAAATTCAATAGGTTCAGTTAAGCGAAGAAAATTGTTGTGAGAGAGATTAAGATTGCAATTCAATTAAGAAATCGATTAAAGCTAAGGTGAATGAATTCAGAAATTTAAAAGCATCTAAGGTTTCGAATCCACCTACCCAATCATGCAAAGTACCCAAGTGATGATATTCTCCTCCCTAAATTCAATTTTAATGTCAACCGGGACCCCTAAATTCTCCTAAATCCACTTCCGTGCTCATTAGGACGTATTCGATGATTTGAGTTAATTACTTGCTAGGTCTCTTAACCCTAATCTCAAATTCTATTAATTCTTGTTCCCTATAGGTTGCACCGATCTCCTATTCACTCTCGTGCAATACTCGACCGATGTTCCCAATTCAAGTTCTGAAACGTGAATCGCCGCTGGGCCTCAACACGCTTAACTAGTCGATCACGCTAGCATATAATCGACACAATGAAAACAGAATTGGAAAATCATAATTGAATTAAAGGAGAGAGAATTACATTACATTAATACTATGCCGCCATGGGTGGCTTCATCGATCCCTTAGACAAGAGGATTAGTTCCTCATGTCCAGTAACAACAACGTACGTACAATTGGAATCCATCCTAGCCTATGAATTAAGAGAAAAGAAGAGAAGAAGAAATCCCAGAAATAGGGTTACAAAAAGTCTCTGAAAAATTCTCATCCAAAAACTCCTCAAATCTGTTCTGATCTGCTCTATTTATAGGGAGGCCGCGCGTCACGGCCGTGATGGCCATCACGGCCAGGCCGTGACGCATTCTGGGTTGGGCGCGCTTTCAAATCTTGAACATCACGGTCGTGAGCCTCATCACGGCTAGGCCGTGATAGCTTCTGTCTCCACCATCTGTTCGTCACGCGCCCGTGATTTGTGTCACGGCCAGGCCGTGACAGTTCTCGACTTTTGCCTCCTGGATTGTCACGGCCGTGATAGACATCACGGCTAGGCCGTGACAGCTTCCGACTTGTGTGGGTTTTAGGTCACGGCCGTGATATACATCACGGCTAGGCCGTGACGCCTTCGACTTTTGCCCTTCTTCCGCTTCCTCGATCATGGCCGTGATGGCCATCACGGCCAGGCCGTGATGGGCTCTGTCTGGCTCATATTCTTCACTTTTCTTAACTCTTAAAGTTTCACTTATGGATCTGAAAACAACACAAGCAACCACAAGCGTAATTCTATCCAAAATAACCTAAAAACTACACAAAAGACGCAAAACGAGTCAAAGTCCAACTTAGGAACAAAACAAGGCAAATTCGGGGCGAAAACGTGTGTGAACTCTAATAAATAGAAAAATAAACCCTTTTACATATAGTCATAAAACTATATAAGCCTTAGGCTTATAAAAATCCCCCAAACTTAAACCTTGCTTGTCCCCAAGCAAGCTTAAAACTCAAAAACGACTCAAGACTTGGCAAGCTTGAAAGATCTAATCAATTTCGCACAAATTTCATGCAACTTTACAAAACAATTTTTCTTCTTTGATTCCCCCCCTTTTTTTTATCAATGTAAATCCCCACATTCATCTACTTTAAACAATTGAGAAATTATCATTCATGCCATCATTACTCTAAGTTGAGGCTCAAAGATACACACAAAGGAAGATCACCTATTTCAAACAATTGCCTTCCTCACAAGGGCATTTAGTATTTCACTCGTTCGCTCAAGTTTGTCTAGGCTTTCAACTTTTTCACTCAATTTCACTTATCAAGAACACTTCCCATGAATTTGATTTTCATCTCAAACATAGTTCCCACGAAAACATGCATGCAACATCAAAAGGTCTTTTAAAGGTTGTAATGGGGCCTGGCTGAGGGTAGGATAATCAAGGATATTTAGGTTTAAGTCCCTAGGAACTAAGAGAGCATGAGCATTAAACACATTTTTCCACTCAAATTCCTTTCTTTCCATTTTTCATTTGGGCTCGGGTTACTACAACCTTTTCCTTGATATTATTTTTGTTTTGCCCCTTTTCTTTTGGCAATTTTTTTTTTGTTTTCTTCTTTTCTTTTCTTTTTCTTTTTGCCTTGGGTTAACCTTTATTTTCTTTTTCTCATCCCAATATGACACACACCTTGTAGCCACCCCAAACTTAGTTTCTCACAACCCTTCTCTTGCTCATTTCCATGCTCTCCTAATCCTAAGATTGGGTTAACATGGTTTTTCAGATTTTGGCTCGTAATGTAGGGTCATCAAGAAACAATAGGTCAATTGGGCTCAATTTGGCTAACTAGGGAACATGCATTAGGGATGGTTCATTTCAGGCCAAGTAGTTAATTCAAAGAAAATTGCTTAAATCATTTGATGCAACACATAATCATGCAAACCATATAGAGATTCAAGCAAATTCGGGAAAGTGCAACTTAACAGTGATTCTCACATTCAAAAACAGAGTTGGAGGCTCAAATTCCTCACTTGGACATTTTGCAAATTGTTTGACCGAGATACGATTCCTAGTGTGTGCACCCCCTCACCCCAAACTTATCATAAATCAAGCAATCATAATAAATCTCAAAGTTCAATTTTCAATTTTTAGTGGGGATAAACTTTTCTATTTTCAGAACCTAGGGGGAAATCATCAATGATCAAGTAATTCATGCAATCAATCATGCTTAATTCAATTAACATCCAACAAGCTTGCCGACACGACATTCATACAACAACTCTTGATCTTCTCAAATTATTCAAGAGTGACAACAAAAACAAAACAAAAAGCAAAAACAAAACAAAAGTTAGGAGAAGAGAGGAATACCTAGCTTGGGTTGCCTCCCAAGTAGCGCTTGTTTAACGTCCCGAGCCTGACTCAAGTCACCCCAGAGGGTTAGTCCGGAGGAAGATCCTTCTTGCCATGCCATTCCTTGGCCCGTTCTTTGTAGGTTTGTGCCCCTTTACATGCTCGCAAGCGGTTCCCGGACAGCTCATTTAAGTTCAGGACTCTTCTATAGTCAGCACGAACTCTCCACTCCGTGGTGATCCTTTTTGAGATCAATTCATTGTCTGTACTGACCACCACGGTTGTGCCACCCTTCAACCTTGGTGCTTTACCCTTCTTTTTCATTCCTTTGCTGCTGAGTTCTTCCCTTGCACATTCTTCCCTTGGGAGACTCGGTATGGGTTCCATGTCTCGTAGCCACTCAAGGTAGACTTCATCCCCCGAAGGGCCTTTTTCCTCACTGTCTTCCTCATGAGATTCCACCGATACTGTTGCAAGTGAAGGATCATGGTCTTTTCGAGTTACCTTTACCTTTTCAGTTGGGTCCACCACATCCACTCGATACACAGCTGACTTCTCTTCCGGGTGCTTAATCGCTTCAAAGACATTGAAGACCACCTCATCATCATTTACCCTTAAAGTGAGTTTCCCTCTCCGCACATCTATCAAGGCACCCCCGGTGGCCAAGAAGGGCCTACCCAATATGAGGGGGATCTCAGCATCTTCATCCATATCGAGCACCACAAAGTCCACTGGGAATATGAACTTGTCAACTTTCACCAGCAAGTCTTCAACTACTCCATAGGGATATTTGATAGAACGATCGGCCAGTTGGAGTGACATTCGCGTATCCTTTACTTCTTTGATCCCTAGCCTCTTCATCATCGAGAGGGGCATCAAGTTGATGCTTGCCCCTAGATCACATAATTCCTTTCCGAAGGTAATTCCCCCAATGGTGCACGGTATCGAGAAGGAACCTGGATCCTTCAACTTCGGAGGCGCTTCCGGTTGAAGAATGGCACTACACTCCTCGGTCAAAGCAACCGTTTCTTCATCCACAATCCTCCGCTTCTTAGTGAGAAGTTCCTTCATAAACCGAGCATATGATGGCATTTGTTCCAAGGCTTCCGCAAATGGAATGTTAATCTGAAGTTTTCGGAAGACATCAAGGAACTTATTGAATTGCTTATCCTGTTGAGGCTTCTTCAATCTTTCCGGATACGGAACTTTCATGTAGGGTGGAAGGTCTTGGGGTTCAACCCACTTCTTCCTTCGGAACTCTTCATCCACAAGTTTCAGCCTTTCCCCTTGCTCCGGTCCCTTGTCACTTGCCAACCCTTCTTTCCCTGGTTGCTCTTCCTCAACTGGTAGTTGTTCCGGGCCCTTGTCATCCTGAGAACTAGTGGTACCCCTGCTAGATTCCAACACCCTTCCGCTTCTAGTAGATATGACATTGCATTGTCCCTTGGGGTTGTTCTCAGTACTACCTGGAAGAGTGCCTGGAAGACGCTCATTAAGTTGCGTCGCGAGCTGTGCTATTTGTGTCTCCAGATTCTGAATTCGTGATCCTGTATGAGTCGCCAACTTGTCAATGGCAGTGGTCACCTTCTCAAAAGATGTGCTTGTAAAGGTTGACAACTTCTCAAAAGCCAGCTCCCACTGTTGTCTTCCACCATCTGATATTTGCAACTGATTAGGCCCCGGAGGAGCTCAACGATTATTGCGTTGCTGAATTCCAATGTTCGGTCTCAGACCCTGTTGAGGTTGTTGCCAATTCTGTTGAGGGTGTTGTTGACCGGCTAGACCACCATTAACATCACTCCAAGCAAATCCCGGATGGTCTCTTCTCATGTAGCCCCTATTCTGATTTTGATTGTTCCTCTGATAATTGTTCTGGGGCACAGTGTCATAGAAGTTGTGGCAAGAGTCCACATGTTCTTGAGGGAAATTTAGCGGGCAATTCTGAGTGTCATGATTTCCATTGCAATTTGCACAACCTGGAGGCATTCCCTCGTGTATAGCATTAATCCTCTTGTTCCCAGACAAAGCCTCATTTTGCATCTTCAAAAGTCTGTTTTGCTCTAAAATGGCTTCCATTGTCCCGAACTGATTCCACTCGAGGTCTCCCTACCACGGTTGTAATCATTATATGACATCTTCTCTAACAAGTGCCCATCCGTCCTCACCGATAAATATACAAAAGAACCGCCAGTCATGGCATCACACTTCATCTGATAGCGTCCTCTCAACCCATTAAAGAAATGTTGCACTTTGGAAACCGGGTCAAAGAACGCAGAGGGACATCTTCTCAACAAACCATTGTACCTCTCCCATGCTTCATTGTATGTTTCATCCTCCGTTTGCCTGAATGAAGTGACGGCTATTCTTGCTTGTGCCGCTTTCTGAGGAGGAAAGTATTTGGTTAGGAACTTCTGTGCCATTTGCTCCCAAGTTCTGATGCTGTTCCTATCCAAACTGTCAACCCAATCGCGAGCGACATCCCTAAGAGAGAGAGGGAAAAGTCGCAAGCGAAACTCATCCTGTGAGACTCCTCTTGTCTTCTGTAAGTCACACGCCTCAAGGAAGCGAGTGATGTGTCTATGCGGGTCTTGCTTTCCACTCCCATCAAACTGATTCTCCCGGAGCTGGAATGTGACACATGCTTCAACTCTGAAGGAGTCTGTGTTCAGGTTGCCTCTCACAATAGAAGAGTCACAATCCACCAAGCTTGGTAGATCGTACTCGAAGAGAGGCTTGTAACGAGGAGGAGGAGGAGGAGGATTTTCTTCAGCCATGCCTTCTATTTTAATTGCTTCCAACCTCTTCCTTTCTCTGGCCTCTTTTCTTAACTGCCGCTCGGTCCTGGTGATCTCGGAATCAAATAGCAAGTCCTCTGGTAGGAGGGTACCTCGCATACAAAAACAGGCAAAGACCAAGTGGAATCAAAGAAGCAGAGAAAAATAATAACAATTAAATAAAAGAAAATAAAACTAAAAGTCACTTAACCAAACAGCCGAATTTCCTAAAAATTAGGAAAATTGGTTGTGCCAATCCCAAGAACGGCGCCAAAAACTTGTTGTGACTCTGCAAAGTGTACCGGGTCGTCGTAAGTAATAAAAACACGGTAAGATTCTACCGAGGTCGAACACAAGGATTGGGTTACCAATTCTACTAATTTCGTAATAAATTCAATAGGTTCAGTTAAGCGAAGAAAATTGTTGTGAGAGAGATTAAGATTGCAATTCAATTAAGAAATCGATTAAAGCTAAGGTGAATGAATTCAGAAATTTAAAAGCATCTAAGGTTTCGAATCCACCTACCCAATCATGCAAAGTACCCAAGTGATGATATTCTCCTCCCTAAATTCAATTTTAATGTCAACCGGGACCCCTAAATTCTCCTAAATCCACTTCCGTGCTCATTAGGACGTATTCGATGATTTGAGTTAATTACTTGCTAGGTCTCTTAACCCTAATCTCAAATTCTATTAATTCTTGTTCCCTATAGGTTGCACTGATCTCCTATTCACTCTCGTGCAATACTCGACCGATGTTCCCAATTCAAGTTCGAAACGTGAATCGCCGCTAGGCCTCAACACGCTTAACTAGTCGATCACGCTAGCATATAATCGACACAATGAAAACAGAATTGGAAAATCATAATTGAATTAAAGGAGAGAGAATTACATTACATTAATACTATGCCGCCATGGGTGGCTTCATCGATCCCTTAGACAAGAGGATTAGTTCCTCATGTCCGTAACAACAACGTACGTACAATTGGAATCCATCCTAGCCTATGAATTAAGAGAAAAGAAGAGAAGAAGAAATCCCAGAAATAGGGTTACAAAAAGTCTCTGAAAAATTCTCATCCAAAAACTCTTCAAATCTGTTACGATCTGCTCTATTTATAGGGAGGCGCGCGTCACGGCCGTGATGGCCATCACGGCCAGGCCGTGACGCATTCTGGGTTGGGCGCGCTTTCAAATCTTGAACATCACGGTCGTGAGCCTCATCACGGCTAGGCCGTGATAGCTTCTGTCTCCACCATCTGTTCTGTCACGCCCGTGACGGGTGTCACGGCCAGGCCGTGACAGTTCTCGACTTTTGCCTCCTGGATTGTCACGGCCGTGATAGACATCACGGCTAGGCCGTGACAGCCTTCGACTTGTGTGGGTTTTAGGTCACGGCCGTGATATACATCACGGCTAGGCCGTGATGACTTTCGACTTTTGCCCTTTCTCGCTCTGCTTGATCATGGCCGTGATGGTCATCACGGCCAGGCCGTGATGGGCTCTGTCTGGCTCATATTCTTCACTTTTCTTAACTCTTAAAGTTTCACTTATGGATCTGAAAACAACACAAGCAACCACAAGCGTAATTCTATCCAAAATAACCTAAAAACTACACAAAAGACGCAAAACGAGTCAAAGTCCAACTTAGGAACAAAACAAGGCAAATTCGGGCGAAATCGAGAGTGAACTCGAATAAATTGGCATATAAACCCTAGTTCATCTAGTCATAAAACTAGATAAGCCAGAGGCTTATCAGTTATTCACCAAATGGATGTGAAAACTGCCTTCTTAAATGGTGATTTGGAAGAAGAAATTTATATGACACAACCTGAAGGATGTGTTACTCCTGGTCAAGAAAATAAAGTGTGCAAACTTCTCAAATCCTTATATGGTTTAAAACAAGCACCAAAGCAATGGCATGAGAAATTTAATCAAACATTGGTTAACGATGGTTTTTCTCCTATTGAGGTTGATAAATGTGTGTACACCAAGATATTAAATGGAGAATGTGTTATTATCTGCTTATATGTAGATGACATGCTTATCTTTGGTACTTGTGATGATGTAGTGATTAGAACAAAATCTTTTCTTGCATCAAAATTTGATATGAAAGACATGGGTGAAGCAAGTGTAATATTGGGAGTTAGAATCATTAGGAAGGGTGATAGCATGATGCTATCCCAAGGACACTGTGTTGAGAAACTTCTTAGGAAGTTTGGTCACTATGACTCAAATCCAGTGAGTACCCCTTATGATGCTAACTCTCATTTGAAGAAAAATAAAGGTGATCCTGTTAATCAGTCTCAGTATGCCCAAATTCTTGGGAGCTTGCTACATTTGATGAATTTTTCGCGACCTGACATTGCATATGCAGTAGGACGATTGAGTAGATATACTCAAAGTCCTAGTCAGGATCACTGGGAGGCACTTGCTAGACTCATGAGATATTTGAGAGGTACCATGAACTATGGTATTATATATAGTGGATTTCCCATTGCACTAGAAGGGTACAGTGATGCTAACTGGATATCTGATTCAGATGAGACAAAATCCACTAGTGGTTATGTATTCACACTTGGTGGTGGTGCAGTTACTTGGAGATCAGCCAAACAAACAATAATTGCTAGATCTACTATGGAGTCAGAGTTTGTAGCTCTGGAGTTGGCTGGTAGTGAAGCTGAGTGGTTGAGAAACTTCTTGGCAAATATTCCTTTAGGAATTAAACCAACCCCATCAGTGTCGATGCATTGTGATTGTCAATCGACAATAGCCGTTGCAAAAAATAAGACCTTCAATGGCAAAAATACACATATACAATTGAGACATAATGTGGTAAAGCAATTGCTAAAAGATGGAATAATATCGATCGATTGTGTGAAGTCAGAGGTGAACTTGGCAGATCCTCTAACAAAGCCCCTGGGAAGAAAGTCAATATGTGATACATCGAGGGGAATGGGAATGAAGGCAATTGAAATTAACGAGTGATGGGAACCCAACCTTTGTGATTGGAGATCCCATGAAGAAGGTTCAATGGGTAAGAACAAGTCACTCGTCAGTTCTGCTAGCACACAAAACTAATTTTGTTTTGTGTCCCTTTTTTGTGGTGTAATTGAGAAAGTGCTAGATACTGCATTATTGAGAGGATAAGTTTGTAAAGCTTTTAATGATTTTCATATCCCTTATGGGTGGTGTATGATTTGCAGCATGCACTTGATGAAATCACCTATATGAGTGTCAAGTGGGGCCGCTTGCATGAGATCGTGACGAAATCTCTAGAGCACTCATGAATACCGGGCGCACGCATGGCCTATTAGCGCAAAACGGCGTAACAGCAAGAATTGTGGGGGTGTAGTGTGATTGATAGACCTCTAACACATATTAAGTGTCTTGGGTTCCATAGCTTGCTACACCAATTCACTGTGTGTTAAGTTTATCAGTCTAGGTCTGGTTCCATAGCTTGCTATACAGATCCGATGCATTACATTCAAGATGTTAACCCAGGAAACTCTTTTAAATCTCTCAAGTGTTTTCTTTAAACTTTTAAAATATGTGGGGGATTTTTGGATAATTAGAGATATTTCAAAGTTTAATGTTTTATTTTAGTTGTGTAATTATCACACAACAAGTATAAAATAAATCTAGTTGGATTTTATTATTTAGTCAAATTAATTTTTGTGAAAATAATTTTATATTTTATTTGGTCATACATATTTTGTTTGTTTTAATTTGATCCTATAAAGGGGGAACAACCTATTCTAATAAATGACTGTTTTTTTTTCGGTTTAAAATGATCCAAAATGTATGCTAATTGGCAATTCTAATCCTAATTTTTTGGATCAACCTTATTCCATTAATTGGTAGTTGAACGGAAATTTTTCTTCCTTCTTTAAAAACTTCGTAGTACAGCGTCAGAGAGAAAGAGTATGCTTGTTTTCAATAGAAGAAAGTTTTAAGATCAGACGAAATAAAACAATTATTGCTTCTCTTCTTTTAATACCTTTTCATCTATTCTTCTCTTCCTGGGTTACATTGTCTGCTTATCATTTTTTCTTGACTGTTCTGTTACCTCGGTTTAATTAACCGGGAGGGGCCTGTTGTATCATGGGGGGTTTGCGCACCACGCGGATAAACCCTTGAGGACAGTGTGATTTCACACGCCTCAGGTTATTGAGATTTGTTATTAGTTCGTGACTGGTTGTTGTGTTAGTACTACGTTGAAGACAACTTTGGGATAACAATGTGTTGAAGACAAGAAAGTACAACAAAGTACATATCGAGCCAATAAAACCAAGTTAACCTTTGACAAGGACATACTGATGTTTCTCTATTAATCCTAAGAAAGGAATAGCAAAAAAGAAATTTCAGTCTTGACAGAAGAAAAGCAACAATGCTTGATGCTATGTTGATAACCAAAACTACTTTTCAGAAGAAGCAACACAAGCTATTAGAACCTGCATGGCTCAAACGGCTTCAAACATTAAATGCTCTTTTAGAACGAATATATTATTGTTACTGAAGAAGCTTTTCATGAAGAATATCTCAAGACACGAAGTCTATAACTATCAAAAGTCTCTCATGAAGAACATAGAGAACTATCTGAAATATTCAAGTGATCAAAAAGTGCTGCAAATTTTTCTCATTCTCTATTGCTTATAGTCATTCTTTGTTGAGGTTTAACTTTGTATCATTCGCACACAGAGAGAGTTGAATCAAGTTCTAAAAACTTTTATCTACTATTTATTTGAGTGAGCCTCAAGAGGCTTGAGTGTGAAGAATACTAGATGAGTTGCCTGAAGAGGTGTAGAATACTTCTTGCAGCCTGAAGAGGCAAGTGAAAGAACACTTGTAAATGAAAATATTAGATTAAAACGAGAGAAGATGGGTTGAATTGTGTTTTCTTAAGCTTTTTCAGAAGCAGGTATCTTTTCACAAACACCAAGAAGGAGAAGCTTTTAAAAATGCACTTTACACTCTTGGATGCGTTTGAGAGTTTTCACTAACTTAAAACGGAAGATTTAAACTTAACAAATTAAACCCGAATTAGTTGTACAGATAAATGAGCAATGTAAAAATAAAGAGTTTTAGGGAAAAAGTTATTCACGCTACAGGATTTATCTTGATTCACCCTAAACCTTGGGCTACGTCCAATCCTTGGTTTCACCAAACTTTTCACTATAATTGACTCAGCTACAGACAATGTATTATTTTCATACCTAACCTCCTCAGGCTCCTACGAGTATTGTTTTGACAGCTAGTTTCTCCAGGCTCAACACAAATATTTTTGGCTAGCCTCATCATGCTCACGGGCTCAAAGTATTTTATGAAGCAAAAGCTTCAATATAAGACTTTGCAAGTCAATCGAATAACACTCAAAAAGTGAATATTAATCAAATTTGGTATGACTGCAGATATAACTTCTCTTAACAAATACAAATGATTGAATGAGAAGGATTCATGAAAGAATGAAAGAATATGAGCGCTTTGAATGAAGATATTATTCGTAATGAATATATTCATTGTTCTAACTTCTGTAAGTGCCTTCAATGCTTCCTTCATATAATTATCATCAATAAATCTGATGAGAGATATTCTCTGGATAAGTGCTTTGTTCTTTCATCTATAAATGCCAAAGAGCCATTCTAAACTTATATTTAATGTTTATACATTGGTAAGGTTTCCTAACTTGAGAACGTACTTCTTTGCTTGTTTTATCAGAGTGCAAGTGCGGGTCAAATCAGGTGCATGTGCTTTTCTGACTTAGAGCGGTGCGAACTTCCTCTTTTGTGCAACTGCGAGATATGATATAGAGAAGTTCTTTCTATTGTCACGTAGAAAAGGGATATCATAGTTGCTTATTGATCAACATTCTTTTTAAATCAAAATCATGATCAACATGTTGTTTATAAGTGGCTTGAATTATCTGTATGTTTTGGGATATGTTTGAGTTATACTTCAGATCATCCCAATCCAATCTGGTGTGTCGCATTATTTTATTTTTTTTTTTATAATTATATATAAATAATAAGACTTCTTGGTTTTGATAACATTTTGCATAATATATATCATATTTGTATTGATACAATTTGTTTTGAAATATATATTATAAAGTATATCTTATTTTTTATTGTATGATTTAACTATGCACAATGATAGAATTTATATACTATCTCCACAAATCATGGTTGAGCTAATTTTATATCATACATTATCAAATGCTAATTGGATTCAGTTCAAGGGCAAATTCTCATGTGAGAGAGCCCAACCATGAGAGATTACTATCCACTCTTGTATTGATGTAGTCCCTCATGATCATATCATAGACCCTCCACACCGGATTACCTCTCCAATTCCAAAGCCACATCAGTCCGTCTCCACCATGGCGCTTCCTCCTCCCCGGCACCCTCCTCGACGCCACCTCCTCCCTGCTGCCTCCGCGGCCACCAACATGGCTTCTGCCTTCGATCCCTCCTCTCCTCTCCCGGAAGCCATAAAACCGTGAGTTCCTCGGCCATATTCGCAAAAATCCATCTTCTGCTACGCACCGAAGCCTCAACCCGTCACCTTTGCTTTGCACCGCAATGAACCCAGCACCACCGACGAACCGGTCACTGCCAACCGCCGCTCTCGGAAGACCCGTATTTGCAGAGGCGCCACAGTACGAAGAAGATCTTGCAGAGAAGATCCAATCTCGCAGTCACCACAGTGCGAAACAAATATCACTGTGACAAGTATAAGGAACCGGAGAAGTACCGTACGAAACTGGACCGCCGCGGCCGGAACTGGCTCCGGATGTCGGCATAAATTGCTTGTGGTGGAGAGTGGTGCTTGGGGTGTTTATCAACCGATCCAAATTGATTCAACCCGTCAAAACCGAATCGAAAATCCGAAAATCGAAAAGACCACGAACCGAAAACCCAAAAAAACGCTTTTTTTCATTGGATTAGATCGAATTTTGGATCCCAAGTGAAATCCAATCCAAACCAAACTACTGTATACATATACTATTATTTTTTAACATACTTTTTTTTACAAGATAATATTACTCATCCTTAATCATCATTTTTCATACTTTTATGTCCCTATTCTCTTTAATATCTTTATTGGAATGAAATATATGAGTATTTCGAATAAATATTAATGTCTTGAAATTATATTTTGCTAAAAGTTTTGACGGATAACATATATATACTTGATTAAGTAAACATAAAAAATAGGAAACCAATTAAGTAAATTTGAAAAATACTTAGCTACATTTTTGTAGCCGATTCAAGGAAAAAATAGGATAAGTAAGAGTAGATATAGACATTAACATAAAAGAATATTTAACTTAAAAGAACGTGTTAAAAATATCAATAATTTTTTTTTTCTGAAACTCCCAAATTAAATTTTGTCAGGAATTCTCTAGAATTTTCCTCACTCGTCATGAAATCAAATAATGGTTAATAATGAATAAATGGGTGATGCCTTTCATAAAGGTTCTACCGTTCTAACATATAGAAAGATTAAAATAAGTATTGACATCATAAACTAGCTCCCTTAAATAAAGATTATCTTTTGTTCACTATTAAATAGTAGAAATGACACTTGACATAAAAAAAAAGCATGACAAAAACCGAATTATCCAATCCAATCCAAAACGTATTTGATTGGATTGGATTGAACCGGATTTTTTCAAGGAAGCAAACCGATCCAATCCAAACCGCATGTTGTTTTGATCATTGAATTAGATAACTTTTTAGCTCAAAACCGATCCGATCTAATCCACGAACACCCTAGTGGTATTGACCCGGGAGACAAGCGGAGCAAGGGTCAAAGAGAGAAGAAATGCAAAAAAAAAAAAAGTCATCTGGACAGTGCATGATAAAATCATGTGGAACTCTAGATTCAATGACATAGTGCCTGTTTGGTTGAGATTCTTCTCAACGCAAATGATAATTTTTTTCATTTTGGGGTCATTGTTGATGTATCTGGGTATTGTTCATTCGTTTGTTTACGAAATTTCGTTGGAAATAATTGATTCCTGATGGGTCAAAATTGAGTTTTGGGGAAGCAAAAATTTCTAGCTTTTCCGTTGAAAATAATTGATTGTAGATGTAGGACCCACAAAATTCTATATATTTATACTTCAAAAGTGATTTTACTTTATCATCCAAACAAAATCAATTTTTCTAAACCCACTTTTAAAATATTGTTACCAAACACAATCAATTTTTTTAACCTTAATTCTTTCAAAATCAATTCTTCCAAAATCAATTTTATCAAAATTTAAAATAAACGAATATGTGAAATATGGTGCAAGTGAGAGACCTCTTAAGACCGGGTAATTGACCAAACTGGGTTCCTTTTAGAAACTATTTACCAGTCTAGGGTTGTTCTGAAACTATTTACCGATGGGGGTCGTTTTGAATATTTTATTATTTTTCGGTCTGACGGGTCAAAGGCGCCACTGCAGATGGCGCCACATTTTTTACAAAAAATAAAAAATAAAAAATCAAAAGGGGAGGCGCCAACTGCAGTGGCGCCTCACCCCTGCGCACTACTACAGTAGCGCACTGTAGCGCTACTGTAGCAGCCCCTTTTTTTTTTAAAATTTTGACTTTTTAAAAAAGATAAAAAATTTATTTATAATAAAACTCATTCACCAGATAATGAACTGAATTCACCAGATATTTGTACCTGATTCACCAGATATTTACACATACTTAACCAAAAAAATTTATTTCTAAAAAAAAACCCATTCGCGAGATATCTAAACCGGTAAATAGTTTCTAAAAGGAACCCGGTTTGGTCAAAAATCCGAAAAAGAAAGATAGCAGAACAAACGTGTAGAAAAAGAAAAAGATAGTGGTAGGTACTTGCAGAAGGACAAAGTTAGTGGTCCCGAAGGTAATACTGTATATTATGAGTTTGCTGAGAGAGCTTTAGACGGAACCATCAGCGACAGGATCAAGGAATATTCATCTCAGGTAAACCCATCTTCTTAATTTCACTCCGGAGATTTTCTGCAATGCTCTCACCAAATATTTTTTTTTACTACTGTAATAATTGATGAATATTTATTGGTGTAAATTGTTATTGCTATTATTTTTTTATACCTACTACGATATTATTTGCGACTCATTATTACGAGATTTTTTTTATTACTTCTTGTTTTTTTTATATAGATACTTTATCAAAAAGGAATCCAGTTTGGTCAAAAAATCGAGATCAGTTCCTTGCTTGGGAGATGGCTGGGAGCCTTGGGTCTCCCTTCAGACCATTATCTTCCGCGAACATTTTTCTCTTTTTATTTTGTTCAGTTCAGTAAAAAGCTTCCTCTCTCTGTGGGAAGAAGGCAGCGAATGCTTTTTGGTATAAATTGTTATTCTTATTATTTTTTATGCCTCCCGTAGTCTGAGAGGTGGCGGCCTCACAAATATTTGGGATTTTTTTATTTCAATTATTATATTATTTTGTCTGTTTTATTGGTTATTTTATTATTTTCTATTATTTTATTTATTTTGTTTGTTGGTTGCTTGATCAGGAAGGGATTCATTTATTAGGATCAGAGGATTAGACATCGTCAACTCATTATCTGATGAATGGTTTTTTTGAGAAATAATTTTTTTGGTTAAGTATGTGCCAATATCTGGTGAATCGAGTATAAATATCTGGTGAATTCAGTTCATTATCTGGTGAATGAGTTTTTTTGAGAAATAAATTTTTTTGGTTAAGTATGTGTAAATATCTGGTGAATCGGGTACAAATATCTGGTGAATTCAGTTCATTATCTGGTGAATGAGTTTTTTTATAAATAAATTTTTTATCTTTTTAAAAAAGTCAAAATTATAAAAAAAAAGGGCTGCTACAGTAGCGCTACAGTGCGCTACTGTAGCAGTGCGCAGGGGTGAGGCGCCACTGCAGTTGGCGCCTCCCCTTTTGATTTTTGATTTTTATTTTTTTGTAAAAAGTGTGGCGCCATCTGCAGTGACGCCTTTGACCCGTCAGACCGAAAAATAATAAAATATTCAAAACGACCCCCATTGACAAATAGTTTCAGAACAACCCTAAACTGATAAATAGTTTCTAAAAGGAACCCAGTTTGGTCAATTTACCCTTAAGACCTCTTAAGGTCTCACAGCCTCAGCCCCTCGGTTCAAGTTGAAACAAGTAGATAGAGTTGGGGCCAAACTAAATTGGTCCCAAAAGCATCAAGTTAGATGTGGCATTTGAATAGGGAATGAAAATAGGTGTCATGCCACGCACCGACACGTGACAGTATAACTTCGTAACGTAAGTAATCGCCTACACACAGGTGTCAGTGTGAATTACCGTGTGAATCAAAGATGGTAGACCAAGGGAAGGTAACGTTTGAGAGCGGCACATTACATCAGTTCTGCTGCCTGGTCCCACCCTTCTTTAGGCTGTTTCCTCACGTCCTCACCCATAACTTGAAGTCACATTCAAGAGCTTATGAGCAACACATGTCATGAGAAATTGTTTGACTTAATTATCTATATATCATATTTTCATTTCAGTAATGTTAATTGTATAATAACATATTTGGATTTAGTCCAAAAAAAAATATTTAACATATTTGGATAATATTCAGGATAATAACAATTCACATTTTGGTTCCAAAAAAATAAAATAAAATTTACATTTACATTTATTTTTCTACTCTACATAAAATACTTGATACCTTTAATAAATCGAATATTATTTTAATATGATCTAAAATGTGGTTGAGTTTACTGACACTTTAATTTGTCTATTCATACTCTTTATTAACTGATTATGATTTAAATTTTGTTTTTCTATAATTGTCATTGATTAACAAAAGTTTAAATAAACCATTTGTGTACTAGTAGTCATCCCACCATGGCACCATGTAACGTTGGTAAAAGAATAATATTTCTCTTTCATTTTTCAATGGTGCCTTGGTAAAATTTTTTTTGGTAAATCCTGATTTTTTGTTGCATTCTTTCGTTCCACTATCCTTATATTTTTAAGAGTTATGTTATTTATACATATGAATCTGGCCATTTATATAAATACTATAGATTTATGTGAGTGTAGGTGAAATTGAGATGTATATTATTTTAATATAGAGTATATATATGATATGTAATTGTGAGTAGGGTATCACTTAAGTGTCCAAATTTAAGTGTACAAATAACATAACTCCATTTTTAATATAAAAATAAATTTAGGTATATAAAAGTTTATGATGTCAAATTAAGAGTTTAAGTTTAATTCTCTTAAAAAAAGTTTAATTTTGATATATTATATTTTATACAGTCAATCAATCAGAAAATTAATATCCTAAGTACCTTAATGTAGTTATAAGAATAGTATAACATTTATAATAATATAACATTATATGATTAATCGACCGTATAAAAAATAGAGTTTAAATTATATTCATCGTTATGTAAAGTTTTTTACACTATCAACCAATTAGTGTGGATAAGAGTCAAACAAATTCTTTGAAGTTAAACTCCTTAGTAAATCCTAACAAATATTTACACACCATGCATTACAAATAAATTCTTTGAAGTTAAACTCCTTAGTAACCACTATATATTTAACCCTCCATAGCTCTAGTCTAGCTGTCATTTTGGTCCTAAGCCCTAGGGAGAGTCTATTTGATCCACAAAAATAGCCCAGCCCATTTAACCCACAACAATAATTACCCGCAAATTTGAATGGGTACGGATACGGGTATTATGATACTCACCCCGCCCCCTACCCGCACATATGTATATGTATATATAATTATTTATTTATTAATTAATATTACTAATATATATATATATATATATATAATTTTAACTATAATTCAAATTTTAAAACCAAAATTAATCTAAAGATTCATAACTTTCTAAACCTAGTTACATCTATAATTCCTTTTTGGATGTTTTTATTTATTTAAATATTTTGATTTGTAATATTTATCAATAGATTTAAAAGACATCTGAATCGTTTTTTAATTGTTATAAATTTCCTGTGTTATTTATTACTTTTTTGCTAGTAAAGTGTGGGTAGCGGGTAACGGCTACGGGTACTTAGGTACCCAGAAGATACGGGTAAGGATACTAAAGTTGTTATCCACAAGGAAACAGATTCGGATATGGGTAATTTTTTCAAACACGGATATAGAATGAGTATTATAATACCCTACCCATTACCAAACCCACTCAACCCAGAAATTGAAGGGCCTAGGGACTGGGTTAGAAGGGGGGCAGCCCACAAAAGAGAGACTAGTTGCGAGAGCTGCATCACGCCGTACCAATAGCAAGACCCTTTACTTTTTTCAAAGGAACGCCCGGCATAGACGCTATCCATGTGTTCTCGGTGTCTCCATGAGAATTAGGGATGTTCATCGATCGATCCAAATCGATTCAAATCGTAAAAATCGAAAAACCGAAAATTGAACAAATCAAAAGTCGAAAAAATCGAAAACCGAAAAAACTGCAATTTTTTATTGGATTGGATCGGATTTTGGATCCTATAGTGAAATCCAATCCAATCCAATCCAAACCGATCTATTATATACATATACTATTATTTTTGAAATTATAGTATTACTCATACTTAAACGTTATTCTTCATACTTTTATGTCCCTCATTCTCTTTAATATTTTTGTTGGAATGACATATATAAGACTATTTAGAATAAATATTAATATCTTGAAGTTATATTTTACTAAAAGTTTTGATGTATAATATATCTATATATATATATATATATATATATATATATATATATATATATATTTGATTGAGTAATCATGAAAAATAAGAAAACAATTAAGTAAATTTGAAAAATAATTAGCTACAATTTATTTGTAGCCAATTCAAGAAAAAAATAGGATTAGTAGGAGTAGATATAGAGAATTAATATAAAAGAACGTGTTAAAAAATATCAATAATTTTTTTCTTCTCAAACTCTCAAATTAAAATGAAGATTATCTTTTATCCACTATTAAATAAGTAGAAATGACACTTGACATTAGAAAAAAAATCAAGTATGACAAAAACCGAATTATCCAATTCAATTCAAACCGCATTTGATTGGATTGGATCGGATCAGATTTTTTTAAGGAAGTAAACCGATCCAATCAAAACCGCACGATGTTTTCATTATTGGATCGGATGACTTTTTAGTTCAAAACCGATCCAATCCAATCCGCGAACATCCCTACTGAGAATGATAAAGAGCAGTTTCCTATTATCCCTTTACTTTTATCTTTTTTTTTTTTACTGTCCCTTTACTTTTATCGTTAGTTGTTAATGTGATAAGCAGTTTTTTAAGGAAAAAAAAATATTGTCTATGCTTAGTATGTTATTGTCTTATTATTACTGCTTCAGGTTGCGCTTGGCACCGCCATGAGCTAAACTAGGTATATATTTTTATTTTTGGCATTAAGTGTTGCATATGTTTTCTTCATTATTTTTTAAAATCATAAAAGATAATAATTTAATTATAATGCATTGATAATAATAATAAAAAATACTATCAATCAATAATGTATTAACACGTCTTTAATTTTATTTAATTTTTATATTAACTATTTTTAAACTTATATATACATGCGGTGACGTATAATTAGTTGATAATATAACAATATTTATACCAATATTATAACTATTTTCAGTGAAGTTTGTATACAATTATTTGTGTAAATGACACTGTCAACTAGTATGTGTTGAAGTGTAGTTATTTCATTACAAAAATTTAATATAAAATTGTCATTTTGCCGCATCAATATTTGTGAATGTGATTATTAAATACTTCATTGGGTCCTTATTATAAGAAACAAAATTCTAAAATACACAGACCAAGAAAATACATTAAAATAAATTAATTGTAATTAATATTCATATAAATTTATAAAAATACCCCTTCTAATCTTAATTAATGTTCCACTTGTATGGAAAGTTGATACTATCTCGTAAATATAAATCCTAATGAGGGTAAGTTTGGAAATTAACATTTAATATGTGTTAAAATTGATACATGTTTCTTATATTTTGGACAAAAAAAGTGTTCATTTATTTCTTATAATAAAGATCGAAGGGAGTACTTTTTAATCATTTTCCTTTGGTTGATGCATGATAACCACTTTTTTGAAGGGTATATTGTTTGTTTTAATGCATATGAACTATTAAATTTTATTATGGAGTCTACGCGTAACATCGTGAATGTAGATGATGTTGTTTCTGAAACTACTTATGTCTAGAAGTGTTAAACCGATCGAGAAAGAAATCTAAGACGTTTGAAAATGCAAGCACTAATTAGCATATTTTTAATTTTTTAGAAAAATATTTAAGACCCATGAGCCAGCCCTATTCCACAAGGCTTTTAGACTTTTAAACCCCTATAGACTTTTTTAGGCATGGGTTTTTTTTGACCATGTGAGCTTTTTTTTTTGGCCTTGACGCATGTGGGTTAGGGCCAAAAGCGGGGAGCGAGGCCGAATTGACGGCTGCAGCTCCAGAGAATCTCAGTTTGGTCTTTGAATATGTGGGATTGAGGGGTTGCTATAAAGACTAGTAATTGTCTCAAACATTCCCTTGCACCTTCCTCATTTTCCTATCTCTTGCTGTTTCATTTCTCTCTACAAGAAAGAAAAAGGAAATGGGAAATTGCCAAGCCGTTGATGTTGCAACACTGGTCATACAGCACCCAAGTGGGAAAGTAGAGAGGTTTTATTCGTCCACGAGTGCCAACCAAGTTATGAAAACGAACCCTGGTCACTATGTAGCCCTCATAATCTCTACAACCACATTGTGTCAAACCAAGGACATTGAAAATTGCCCAAAAAAGAGTGACAAAATTAATACCAATTACCCAGTTCGCCTAACTCGCATCAAGCTTCTCAAGCCCACAGATACTCTCGTTCTTGGTCAAGTTTATAGGCTCATCACAACTCAAGGTTAGTGGCAACTACATGATTTTCCTTTCTGTATTTAGTCTTAAAAGTTTTATGTTTTCTTTAGTTTTTTATTTTTTCAAATTTGATTGAGCCTTTAAGTGCTTCATGGGTTCAGAGGTTATGAAGGGGTTGAGGGAAAAGAAACAAGCAAAGAGGAAGCAAAATGTGCTAGAATCAGATCACAAGCCAGATTGGGTGAATGAAAAACTGGGGTTGGACACAGAGAGAGCCTCAAGGAGTTCTGAAACAGAGGACAAGCAGGTAATTTCAATCAAAACATGGTACTCTCTCTGTCTCTCTTTTTTATCCAACAGACTACAGAGTACTTCAGCATAAAAGATCAAGCAAAACTAATGTTTACATCATTATTTCATACATTGATAACATCAATCTGAAAAGGTAAAAATGTATATAATTTAAAAGAAAGGTGAGTTCAGACCAAATTTTGATCAATTATAAATTATTATCTAAAAATTGTTTTGTCATGATAAAGTTAGAAAAATCAGACAATAGTAAACTATGATATTAACATCTACACCTTTGTAAGGTTTTCTCTACCACTAAATATATTTAATTTTGTTGTTTGTTTTTTTTATTTTTTTATATTATTACAGCTTCCTAATAGTGTATCATTTCAGCCAGAGATTTGTTGAATCTTATAGAAAGGGAACTGCTTGAGTGGTGCTTGATGTTGTTTCTCCGACTATATATGCCAATGAACTTTTCATCAAGGAACATCATTCTAAAAACAGTGAATTTATTATTGGAGTAATTTAAAGGGTTGAGTTTGGTAACTGATTCATATTTATTTGTTTATACTAGTAAAGACTAGATACTAGTTTGATTGGGAACTTTCTACTTCATAATTTTCCTTTTCTTGACCCATTTCCCCTCCAGAATGGTCTGTGAATTGTATATCAGAAAGTTTACATGAAAATAACAAGTATTGAGTTTTAAATTGCAAGGCCTTAAACTACTTGATTTCATTGCCACCTATATTATTCTTAATTCTATTTCTTTTTTCAGGTAAACAAAACTGAAAGATATGGACCAATGACAACAGCATCAACTAATAATGCTGTTAGTGCCACAGCTAAGACAAGATTTTGGCAACCCTCTTTACAAAGTATCTCAGAGGCTGCCAGCTGATCTATGTTTTCAATCTTACCCACATGTGGTATGAGGGACAGAGACAAATTGAGAACTAGAACCCAAAGAGAAAAAAAAAAAAGAGAGAGAAAAGAAAGCACTCCATGATTACTTCATGCATTATTGTGTATAGTATAGGTCACTTATCCAATATCAGTTAATGTAATTAGTACTCTTACTGTGATTTAGTTTTTAATGGCTCAGAACGCTGCCAAATTGACATCGCATCAGATAAAAAAAAAAAAAAACTAAAAGGTTAAAATAGATTAATATCATGAATGGTAGTTAAAGCAAATAAAAAGATACAATAAATATATAAAATTGTTAGGTAGATATGAGTAAAAAAATATTAATGTATATTATATATGATTTAAACATAAATTTGATGACATTAACATAAACATGAACGTGTGATTTTTATCATATTTCACACTGTATTGCTATTTTTTATTATGAATGAAATGATGTGAATTTCCTTTGTAAAAAAAAAAAACATGAACGTATCCAACATTCTATATACGTAATTTGTACTAGCTATGTGGATCCTATTCTAAAATCAAAGTGTGGATATGTTCTTAGAGGAAGAAAAATTAATTCTTCCACTAGGACCATACAACAATCTACTAAATTTGAAGTAAATATGAATTTTTCAGTATGTCCCTGGTTACTAGGCTGGAAATTTGTAAAAATATTGTAAAAAAAAAATTATTATGCTCCTGTAACACAGTAAATTAATGTATGCTCCAAAATATAACTTTACCATTCACATTTTAAATTAATAACTTTAAATTTATGAAAGTTTGTTTGAAATTAATGATACAAGTTCCTCCTAAAATATGCGTTTATAGTGCAAGAACATATATAATAAAATTTCTCTATAATTAAGAGTGACATAAAATAATATGGAAAACTTAATTGATAATAGATAGATAGTTTAAGTGTATAATTTTAGTTAAGGGGGATGTATTAGAGTCTCGAACAAAGTTGAATGGATGTGTTTACAATCTTTCCCTTTTTAAAACACGTGCAATCAAAGTGCTTGTGTGGGAGTAAACATCCATGACACCCTAGGGATATCTTTTTGTTGTATTAGGAGCAGAAAACTTTTTCTCATGGCCCGTTACATTATTTGTTCCTCAACTTTATTTCTGTGCATGGCTAGTAAAGCAAAAGTTCCCCTTTATTCTTTCATTTTGCTTTTTAATTTCGTGACTTGATGATATTGTTCCAAGTCACATAAAAATGACCTTTACAAAGTGAAATTTTAGGAAAGAGGAAAAGGAGGCTACTCCAATCTTTATTCCATGCATGCCACAAGCTTCACGAGTGACACTTACGTATCATTACTTATTTTTATTAATTGGGCCTCCTATTTTCTTTTCTATTTACAACGATATGCAAATAGTTTCCTTGCTAGTTTTAATTATAACTAACCTCAGACTTTATTGCTCATCCTTGTATGTAGAACCAATAAAAACAAAAGTCAACTTAGCAGCACATCATCATAATTTTATGAAGAATGCTATCGAACATCTTTAATATATTGTTTAAGTAATAAAAAAGAAAAATTTATATTAAAAAAATGAAATATTTAATATTTTGAAAAGTGTTATACTTAGTTTTTTTAATACAATTTTTTTTAATGAATTCATTAACCAATATCCTTAGGACACTCATTAAGAAACCTGAAACTTTATATATATATATATATATATATATATATATATATATATATATCTATATATATATATATATATATATATATATATATATATATATATATATATATATATCTTTTCCAACAACTCATAAAATAAATGTCTGAGAGCATGAGAGCAATAACAAGACTCATATTAAATTAAAATCTACTTCTCAATTTTATGCTATTTACAAAATACAACCACACTGATGACTTAATTTACCATTGCTTTAAATGTAGCTCAATAATAATTTTTTAAAATAATATTTTCACAATAGACTTTTAAATTTATATACAAGTTTACCATTATAATTCTAAATAAATTTTAGTCAATGCACTTTAATATTACCAAGGCCCAAATATTTTACACCAAAATAGTTATTAGTTAACAATATCATAACAATGTTTCAAAAAAACAATATCATAACACGCCAATTTTTATTATTTTTTTGAATGAACACGCCAAATTAATATAAAATAGAACAAACTTAATTACCATAATTGTGTTTTGGAAATTAAACGCTCAAATAAATAACTTAATTATATTATCCAACCTTACTTAAATTAGCCTTGCAGTAGTGCATTATGCAATTTTTTTCTCATCTAAAAAATTATATAAAATTAATAAATGGGAATAAGTAGCTTTTTTATATAACTATTAGGCTTAATTGCATTTTTTGTTGATGTAGTTTCAATTGCTAAAATCAAGTTTTTTTAATTTCAAAATCGAACAAATAAGTACATGTAATTTTAATTGCTCAAATTAAATCCAGACCTATGTAATTTCACAAATGAGTTATTTTGGTGCTTTTAGTTTTACGAACATGCTATGCATGTGCGTTCCCTTTTAGCTTCTTTTTTTAACTTTTAGTTTTAGTTTGAGTGTTTTTTTTCCAACTAATTAAATATATAAAATTAATCCTACACTAACTTAGATCAATAACTCTCATTAAGTATTGGATATGGTAGGTTGATGGTTGGACTAGAATTGTTCGATTTTGAATTTAGATGGACTTGATTTGAGCAACTGAAATTACAGGAACTAAAATCACTCATTTGTGAAACTACTTAGATCATAATTGTAATAAGCCTAATTATTATTCTCACATATTCACATAATTTGAACATCAAAAATGATAAAAGGTACAAATGCGTTTTCGTAAATGCATACGAATGCATATAAACAATAAGGACTTGTTTGTGAATTTTGGAGGGGAAGGAAGGGGAGGACTTTGGGAAAAGGAAGGGGGAAAGGGATGGAGGAAGGGAATATAGCCCTCTAAAACCTTCCAAAATCCTCCTCTAATTTATATTTTTAGTTTCCCCAAATTGGAGGATTTTGGAGGATTTTGATCCTTTTGTTAAAAAATAAACTCCATGCAAGGTGGGGGCAGTATCCTCACTTCCCCCATCCCTTTCTGCCTTCTTCCTCCCAGAGCCTTCCCCTCCCTTCCCCTTGAGAACTGACAAACAAGCCCTAAGTGTATCTTGTATTTTGGTCGACTATGAGGTATAAATTTTATCTTATTTCTAAGTCTCATGTCATTGGTCCTTTCATTTTCGTAATAACATGGTTCTTTTTTTTTTAGTGGAACTTACTAATATTTCATGATCAAATTTTTTTTGGTCCTCGACCATGAATATATTCCCCTATCGGAAGTGGGGACTAATATCCTACGGGAGAGTGAATGACACCTGAAGGCGGGAAACCCCCTCCCAGCAGAAAATCGCTCCATACGCAAGTGTTGAGATTCGAACCCCCAACTACTTGGTTATGGACACAATTCCACCACTACTTGTGCCAACCTTCGTTGATATATTTCATATTATTCTCGTACTGTATTTTTATGTGGCATATACCATATTTAGAATTAAATTGATTATGTAATATAAGCAAGTCCAACTAAAAAAAAGGTGATGATGACTTATATCACTTAGAGGTGGTGTTAATTATGTCACTATATCGTAACATATTTTTGTTTTATAGACAAATTATTAGTGGTTAATATATTAGGAATATGGAGATTTGTTAGGTTAGTAGCAGGGATCGAGTCTTGCACCTCCTACTTAAAACTCCTTTATGTTTCAGCCCATACCAACTGGCTATTTTGAGGACTATTTTGTAACATATTATTTTTAGGTTAGAACCACCATCATTAATAACATATGAATTTTTTTTTTCATCAGCAGGAAGGCTAAGCCCAGAAAAAGAAACAAACTACCCAGCTACCCAAATTCCCACAACCCATAACCGGGAGTTCTCCAACAGTGCAGCCCCAAAGGCAACGAATGTCCCATGTCAGCTAAAAAAATCAGCCACCTGACAAAATCATTTTCGTTAAGACTTATGACAAAATCATTACATAATATACTGCATTAGTTAACGACTTGACATTTTTTTTGGTAAGGGTTAACGACTTGACATTTATAAAATTATAGAAAAAATAGAAGAACAAATTAAAAAATAAAATACGGATTAACAATGCATATCATTCCATTAACTTTACTTTAGAATAAGACAATTGCAACCAGCTCACGCCACTGGTGCACTTGCTAGGCATGAGAGTTTGTTCCAATAATGTATCAAACAATACATAGAATTCCTTTTATTCGGCCCACCAAGCTTTCGCTTTTTAACTTTTGTGTTCCCAATTGCTTTGTCATTTGTTTAAAAAATCAATAACATAACGCAATTCGTCCTTTCCTTCTTTCTTTTTTGTTTGTCTAGTTTTTGCTTCATTTCCCTTCTTCATGATGAACAATCATGGAAGATGCTCATAGTCATATAGATAATCGAGTGAATCAGCGAAACAACTTTTAACGGATTGGTCTAGTGAAGCATGATAGAGTCTCATATGTTGCAAGTTTTCCCTATCTTGAACTGGGACATCATCCCGTCATCCTAAATTTTTTTTACCAAAAAAAAAAGCGAAACAACTTTTTCTCTCTTTGTTATAGCTACGGAGAAACTTTCTTTAAGATATACGTATTTCTAACATAATTCACAACCATACATTTAATATCTATTAATGTGAGTGTCTAGATAACCTTAAACTTTCTTATAACTTTGTTAGTGGTGGTTTCGAATATGCACCTTCTCAAATAGGGTGCATCTATGCCCCCTTCCATTTATCTTTAATTATAAGTTATTTTAATTAAAAATTGATTCTACAAAAATTTAGAAAATTCAAACTTGAATAAAATTTAGGGTTAAGGTGCATTTTGGTTTCTGACAAAAAGTATGCGGAGGCCATTTTAGTCCTTGACAAAAAAAAACCACTGTGTTAGTCCCTGACAATTACTAACGTGACACGCTTAGTCCCTGCGTTGACTTTCGTTAGCCAACTTCGTTAATTGGGTGGCGTGGTCGTTAAATCGTCCTAGCTGACCCCGTTATCTTTGCCCAGTTGGATTTTAATTTATTTTTCAATTTTTTAATCTTTCAAAAGCCCAAAACGGGGTCGTTTTGGTCCCTTAAGAAAAGAAGCTTCGGCTTCTTCTTCTTCTTCCTCCCTGTATTTGCTGCCTCAAGAACCCTAATTCTAAACCCAGTAGCCTTAACCTTCACTAACGGCTGCAAACTCATACCCACAACCCACAAACCTTGACATTGTCTCCCCCTCACTCTCATCTTCCTTAACCCACATATAGAAACGTGATCGTCTCCCCCTCACTCTCATCTTGCTCAACCCACAGATCCAGTTCCCTCTTCACTTGGTTTCTCCTCACCGATCTCCGCCTGATCATCTAGGCTTCCCCTCACTCGGACTCTACACAAATCTGGGTCCCTCTTCACTCAGCCTCACCCACAGTTGCGATTCCCTCCTCACTCGGTTGCTCCTATCTGATCTCCGCCCAGATCGGCTTCTCCTCCCCTCACTCGGACTCTCCCCTAACTCTCTGATCTCCTCTCCACTCTCCCCTCACTCTCCGCCCAAATATCGACATCTCCTCCCCTTGCATGCGCAAAAGAACAGCTCCACGGGTTCTTGTCGTCCGAAATTGCTTAGATACCACAACCTCAGTTTGCCAATTTGCTAATTTGGTTTTAGATTTAGGGTTCTTGAGGAAGAAAATACATGGTGGATTAATAATAATAAGATGAAGATTATTTTCTTAAGGGACCAAAACGACGCCATTTTGGGCTTTTGAAAGATTAAAAAATTGAAAAATAAATTAAAATCCAACTGGGTAGAGATAACGGGGCCAATTAGGACGATTTAACGCCATGTCACCCAACTAACTGACGCCTAGCAATCTAAGTCAACGCAGGACTAACGTGTCCCACGTTAGTAATTGTCGTGGACAACGGAGTAGTTTTTTTTGTCAATAACTAAAATGGCCTCCACACTTTTTGTCAGGGACCAAAATGAGACTTTACCCTAAAATTTAAGTATTGACCCATCACATATCTATCACCACTACCATCGATCCTCCTATGGCACCACCCACAACCTTTCCCCCTTCCCCCACCATTGCGAGCCACTAGCATCATGTTACCTTCACATATTAAAAGAGAAATGAAACAAACTGTGTGAATCATCTTTGTAACCTTCAATTTCAAAGTTTCAAACTTTCACCAAAATTAGAAGTGCGAATTTTGAAAACCTAGGTTAAGTAAAAAAAGATTTAAGGAAGCATCTTTATAGAGTTAAAGGTGATTCCAAATGAAGGGTCGACATCGACAACGATGGTGGAGTTGATATTGTTCTACGACCGCCTTTATCGACTACTAATCGATCGTTAAACTCAATGAACCTTTTTTGTGGTTCCTTCATTGGTCGTTAGATCGATCGCTAACGGTGTCCTTTTCGAACGTTGTCGCAATCTTTGATCGCTAAATATGCCTTTTCCTATAATGAGATACTAAGAGATTATTTATTCTAAGATATAAGAAATATAATATGAGATATTTTAAACTTCCCCTCAAGCTAATGCTTCTTGTTTTTTTTTTTTTTTGAAAAGCCAAGAAATTCATTTAACAAAAGTCTAATACCGAGGCACAAGTTATGCACAGCAAAAGCCAAAAAGTACATTACACCAAACTGCTAATAAGCAGAGACAAAATACCCCACCCAATTTAATACTCCAATTACCAGCTAAGTAAAGACTCAAAGCAACCACCCTCAAAGAGACAAACGACTTTGCTGTCAAAAAACATAACAGCATTACACCTAAAGTTATGTAACCAGAGATAACACTTTATACAGTTGGTCTGCAAAACCTTTTACTTCACCCCAGTTAAAATACATTGGCAGAATTTTCCAGTTGCAGCCCACTCTCAATTGGATTTTAAGAATATATAAAAATATCTCATAACATTTTTTTGTGTTACAAAATACTTTACAATATTCTAAATGATCTTTTGGTATTTATTTCCTTGAATTTTTTTCTTGATTCAATGAGTAAATAGCCAAAATGGTTCCTGAAACTGTGAGGTCGTGTCAAGTTGGTCCCTCAAATTAACGAAATATCAAAAAGGTCCCTGAAACTGTCAAACGTTGATCAAGTTAGTCCCTCCGTTAGTCAGGGTTCATTGACGCCGTTAACGGTGCTTATGTGGCACATTACACGTATATTTGAGGGACCAAATTGATACAGGGGCCAAATTGACACTCAATATTTTTTCAAAAACCCTAACTTTATCTTCTTCTTCTTCTCCCCCAACGTCTATCCAACTACTACCTTTGTGACAATAATAGGAGTCATAGAAGACAATGGTTTTTTATTTGGTTCAATAAAATTTGTTGGAGCTGGAGGTAGTTTATCTGGGGATGTCTCAGTGGGTGTAGAAAAGTCATCCATCTCGTTGTTGATGACAATACCAGTAGAAGGAGAAAGAACCCCAAATCCAAAATGATAGTTTACAGTTGTTGTCATTGATACAGCATTTCTATCAGCATCCACAATACATAAATGGCTCGTTCCATGATCTCTAAGTTGACTCCACCTGCTCAGCATAGTTATAGACAATTAGACACCCTTTATATTAACCACTTTATGACTTGGCAACATATCAAGCAAAAGGGAAATTTTTCTTTCAAATTACAATAAGTGGACCAAACCTGTTCATATAGTACTCTGGAGGGAAAGTAGTGTTATCAAGTATCTTGAGCTGAATTTTTTTTGCAAAAGATGGGGAAAGCATGTCAGATACAGTGCCACTAATGTTTATAAAGTTGGGGTCACCCAAGTTCATTCTGACGGCAAACATGTGTTTCAGAGCTTCTATTAATCAATGTAGACCCAGATTTCCCTTTGAAGCATCAGGACTTCCATAACTGTCCAAGATGTTTAGAACCTGTTCATACCAATTATTAAAACATACAGACGTACACAACTAATAACCAAGAAAAAGAAACATAAGATACAAATCCTTGAACCAAAACAACATACATGCCTATTTCCATTTTTTCATTACTGGACCCATCAAAGACAAGATAATGTCCTGATTTATACATAACAAAATGGAAATAGCATAAACAAAACAAGTGATAGGAATCTACCCACCAGAGAAAGACCTAGTGTTCCATTTGAAGGAGGTGGCATTCCATATATGGTATAACCCATCACATTCACAACCACTGCATCTATTATTTCCACCTTGTAATTGCATAAATCCTCCATTATTAAAATCCCACCAGTTTCTTTGACATCCTTTACTAACTTTTCACCAACGGTTCCATTGTAGAAAGCTTGTAGACCTTGCTCTGCAACTGCCTCTAAGCTGCGACCGTTGGGGAGGAGAAGAAGAAGACGAAGTTAGGGTTTTTGAAAAAATATTGAGTGTCAATTTGGTCCCTGTATCAATTTGGTCCCTCAAATATGCGTGTAACGTCTTACATAAAGACCGCAATCTGGCGTCAACGAACCCTGACTAATGGAGGGACTAACTTGATCAACGTTTGACAGTTTCAGGGACCTTTTTGATATTTCGTTAATTTGAGGGACCAACTTGACACGACCTCACAGTTTCAGGGACTATTTTGACTATTTACTCTGATTGAATTAGGATTAGGAGTCTACTATCGATATAAATAATACTATTGAATTTGTCTTTTGTATCACATCATGTCATATCAATCATTTACATCCTTCAATAATATTATTAGTTTATAATCAACACTCTTTTATTGCATATTTTCTATGAAGTGTATTTGGTACGAATGACAGTGAAATAAATATTCTAGGTTCCCAAGAGATGATAATCTTTGTGAAAGTAAATTCAACAACGTTGGTTAGATTGAAAATATGAAAGGACCCAAATTGACCAATTATTACAAGAGAGCTGATTGTTGGAAATTTAAACTTGAGGCATTCACTTAATTAACTAGTATTCATGCATTATTATTTTTATGCATTTTTAGGTTTATAGCATCTTTCCTATACATTTATCTTTACATTCAAGAAGTTATAATTTCTAGGAGTTAAAGCTTCAATGCATGTGCTTAAAAGCTCGTTTGGATAACATAACTTACAGCTTATTAGAGCTTCTCTACTATCATAAGTGCTTTTATATAAAAAAGCATATTGTTTTGCATAAGTACAAGGACATAAAAGGGGTTTCCTTTGTGCATAAGTACAGGGAAGCAAACTGTTTTGCGGACTCATTAGCTAAAGAGGGTGCTCAAAGGGAAGGAAGGTGGCTGACCTGGACATAATGGCTGCCATTGTTGTCAGTATGGTGCCATAGTTGGATTATACCAGGTTTCCCCTTGGTGGGGTGCAACAGGGAAATACTTTAGAACAAGACTCAATCCTAGGCCTCTAGCATGAAAGGAATTAAATAAGCTTGTATTGTTTGTTGGGAAAAAGCAAGAGATAACAATCTCTAATGAAGTAAATATTTTTTCCCTTCACCTATGCAAATAAATAGACACAACAAAAATATTCTTCCACATGATAATATCAATGGCAGAAAAATAAATAGTAATGACACCAAAATCTTTAACGTGGAAAACTCCCCAGTGTAGGGATAAAAACCACGGGACCAAGTCCAGCAAAAACTTCCACTATAAATAATAATGGGTATAACAACTCAACTCAAAGAGAAGACAAACCGACAATATAATGATATCAAAATATTTCTCTCAACACCAGCAACAACATACTAAAATTTCATAAAGAATGGAGATAGTTTACTCATCTGATGAAGAGCACAAAGTTCCTCCCTTTTTCTTCTTCTCCCTATGCTGAAACCCCTCTCTCCCTTGTTACTCACCTGTTTTTTTTCTTTCTCACGTCAGGCACTACCTACTGCCTAAACCCTTTCTTTCTTTTATTTGAACTTTCAAGTTCCCCTTTTTTCTTTTTCTTTTTTATAATGCCACATGGGCTTGGCCCATTAACAATTTTTATTATTATTTTTCTTTTAAAGTTGAATTGGGAACCACTTGGGAGTGACCCACCTAACAAATCTCCCACTCACGACTCAAGTGGGAAGATACTGCTCGACCAAGCCCGCCTTCTTTCTACAGCAAATCAACTTTGTCATAGGCAAGGTCTTTGTCATCATATCTGAACCATTTTCATCAGTATGGATCTTTTCAAGTGAAAATGTCTTCATCTCTAGCACACCTCGTATCCAATGATACCACACCTCAATGTGCTTTGACCTGGAATGAAAAGTTGGATTCTTGCTGAGATGGATAGCACTCTGACTGTCACAAAATAACACAAACTTCTCTTGCTTGAGGCCCAACTCTTGTAGGAATTTTTGTATCCACAAAAGTTCTTTAGAAGCTTCATTAATGGCAATATACTCAACCTCAGTGGTAGACAAAGCAACACATTTTTGTAATCTTGATTGTCAAGACACCGCTCCCCCTACAAAAGTCATCAAATATCCAGAAGTAGATTTTCTAGAATCAACATCACCGGTCATATCTGAATCTGTGTAGTCGTCTAACACAGGTTGACCACCCCCAAAGCATAAACATACTCTAGAAGTGCCTCTGAGATACCTGAAAATCCACTTCACTGCTTGACAACGGTCTCTACCCGGATTAGAGAGAAAACGACTAACAACTCCAACAACATGGGCAATATCCGGCCTTATGCATACCATAGTGATGGCTATCGAATCCGCAAGTGAACGGCTTCATCGTCAAATAATAAAAAGATATCGAACCACAGAGACCGTGATCTTAAATAACAATTAGTTATTAAATTGATTTCACTGAACTTGAATAAGATTTGGTTTTTGAAATCGTAATCAAGTAACAATCAAATTTAATATTGCAATTAAACAAAATAGGAAAGCAATTCAAATAGGGGTTTTTCAAATTCAAAAGGGATTCCCAGGAATTGGGATATCACAAAACTGCTTATGTTACTGAATTGACTACTCTCCTTGTTAATTACCAAAATTTGCTTTGAAGGCGAATTTATCCTAAATTAGTTAATGCTCCCTCTCGGGTTACAAAAATCGTGCCCAATTAAATCAATCCCTACTCTCGTGGTAATTGAATTTAAATCGAACCCTTTAAGTTTTGTGACAATTCGTGAACCCTCGAAGGACCGCTTCTAACTCTCGTGATTTAAGTCCTAAGTTTGATTCCTATAGATCTGATACCTAAGTTCACCGCTAAGTTCGTCGTTAGTGTATCTACGACACGCAAACAAGTGGCCACCGAATTTGCGAGTAATTAAAACAATAGGGATCAAATCGAAGCAAAAATTGAAATTAACAAGAAATAAAAAATCAATTCATCACCATAAACAAATTTTGGGCATAGCCCCAATTCCTAGAAACAAGACTACTACTCAAGCATTGTCATTATTGTTGCAAGCTTGATTAAAAATAACATAAAAAAAAAATCCTAGAGGAGAGAAGAGATTGAGAAGAAGAAGAAGAATCCTAATTTTGCCTAAGGTTAGCAGTCCCAAAAGTGCCCAGTTTCGAGCCCTGGAGGACTATTTATAATCTGGGGTAACTTGAATCCCAAGCCAATACAAAAAGCAGATCAAATCAGTTTCTAAAGATCCATAGATTGCCCGTCACGGCTGTGATGGCCATCACGGCCTGGCGGTGACGGATTCTGCCTTGAAGGTTGCCTCACCGATTGGTCTGTCACGGCCGTGACCACCATCACGACCTGGCCGTGATCAATTCAGCCTGTGAGGATCTGGCTCAGTTGACATGTCACGGCCGTGATGGGCATCACGACCTAGCCGTGATCAGCTCTGACTTTTCCATTCTTCCTTTTCAGCTCCACTTGATCATGGTCGTGATGGCCATCATGGCAAGGTCGTGATCAGCTCTGTTTGCCTCATTTTCTTGCCTTCCAAGCTCCATCTTCATGCCAGCTTCAACACAACTGATCCTGAGCAATTTAATCTTCGATTCCTGCACAGAAGCACCACAAAACCACCTCACCCGTTCCAAGGTAAAAACTAACAAATAATCAAATAAAATACTCCTAAACTATATGAAAATGTATGCAAAATGTAAAGGAAATATGAGGTGAAATCACACTCATCAAACTACCCCAAGCTTAAGATTTTGCTTGTCCTTAAGCAATAACTAAGGCTAGAAAAGATAATCAATCAAAGCATGGACAGTGAATCTAGAACCCGAGTAATAAACCCAAGTAACAGGCATATTCAATAAGAAACCAAGAGAAAATCGATTTTAAGTCCAATTAGAAGATTAGGTTCCCCAAACTCACATCTCTCACTAATTCGGGCACTCTTCTCACCTCACTCATATGTTTGAGGGTATGTGACAATTCGCTCAATTTCCTCAAGGAAGGTACCCTACCATAAGCTTGACTATCAACCAAATCTCTACTTTATTAATGAAAACACATAAGAATCAAGAGGTCTTTTATTTTGGTTGTAATGGGGCCATGGGATTAATTATTAGGTGGGGAAATCAAGAAAAGGAAAATTCAAGAAGGCTAAACAAAATATCAAACAATGCAAAGCATGACACCCTCTAAAATTCCTTTTTGGGCTTTAGTTCAGTTTTCCACCTTTGTTAACCCAAGTATTAGATATATGCATATGGTCATAGCCAATACCCTGTTTGGCCGTGGAGAGAGTGACGGATCCATCCGCCAGGACGAGGTCTTTATACTCTGGGCCATGCTCTACCTTGAGAGCAACGTGGACACACGGTCGTTTTTGGCTAGGCACCTCTTAAAGGTCGCCAAGAGTTCGAGTGGCACTATTGTCATTGGTGGCTTGATCACCACAATATGCCATCACTTTAACTTTGATCTGGATGGTTTTGAGGCCGCCCCAGGACGGACCCGTATCACCTTGCAGGCTTGTGAGGCCATGGGGATGATCATCCAGGAGGATGATATGTACTGCCCGAAACACCCAAGGCGTAGGCACCCAATTCCTCTCCCTAACCCCGCACTTTTGGATGTAACAAATCCGAAAAATTGGAAGGTGCCGGTGGGAGAGGAGCCTCAGCCTATTAGGATACAAAGGTCGTTACGTCCGCCACCGCAGGCTAGGCCGTCTGGGCACCCATCTTCTTCCTCTGCAGGTATATCGTCCGATGATCTCTATGCATGGTTCGCATCCACCTTTGACACTATCTTAGCGAACCAGGAGCGCATCATGGAGGAGCAGCGTGAGCAGAGAGCCATGATCCAGCAGCTCTATGACTGGCATCTGAGCCAGCACCCACCACCTCGGTGAGTTATTTTTGTTTCTTTTTTATTTTATTTTATCCTCCCTATGACTTAATCATTTACATTGAGGACAATGTAAGTTTTTAAGCTTGGGGTAAGGGTATTATTTTTGCATTCTTGCATGTTGCATTCATTTAGGGTTAGTTTTGCATATATCACATGATTCGATTGCCCTTGGATTAGAGTATGCCTCCAATTGTGAAAAACTTTGTGCCAAATGAATTGAGACAATGAATTTTCGAACCCAATTTTTGTATTATTCTGATAGGCTAAAAATAAAAATGCTTCAGATGATCTTTCGATAGTTAATAATTAGCATGTGGTTCCTTAGATTTGGGTTTCTCATTGATTTTTAAACTACTAAATATGAGATTTTGAGCCTAAAAGGGGTACTCACTAAATCTACCCCATTCCTTGTGTTCGAGTGTTTTATTCCTCTTGGATTATGTCCTCTAGAACTTGACTTGAAACCGTTTTGAAGCTTAAAATTTTTTTAAAACATATTTGAAAATGATTGAGGCACTAGGTATTTTTCTGGCCTTCTGAACTTTAACTGATTAAATGCTACCCCTTAGTTGCCCAATTTTGAGCCTTAAAGAATAAAATACTTTTCTTGGTGCCTTGATCTATTTTAATGAACGATGCTTGGTATGACACCTTTTAAAGTATTGCAAAAGGGCAAAAAGGTAGTGTGAAGAATAAATTGTGGGATAAAAAGTTAGAAAAAAATATTTCTCTTATGTTGAAAATCTCTCCTTCTCCAAATAAATAAATAAAAATGGAGAAGGGGATGAGAAAAAGAAAGTGAGAAATAAAAAGTAAAAAGGAAGAAAGAAAGAAAGGTGGAAAACTGAACAAAAGCCCAAAAAGGAATTTTAGAGGGTGTCATGCTTTGCATTGTTTGATATTTTGTTTAGCCTTCTTGAATATTCCTTTTCTTGATTTCTCCACCTAACAATTAATCCCATGGCCCCATTACAACCAAAATAAAAGACCTCTTGATTCTTATGTGTTTTCATTAATAAAGTAGAGATTTGGTTGATAGTCAAGCTTATGGTATGGTACCATCCTTGAGGAAATTGAGCGAATTGTCACATACCCTCAAACATATGAGTGAGGTGAGAAGAGTGCCCAAATTAGTGAGAGATGTGAGTCTGGGGAACCTAAGCTTCTAATTGGACTTAAAATCGATTGTCTCTTGGTTTCTTATTGAATGTGCCTGTTACTTGGATTTATTACTCGGGTTCTAGATTCACTGTCCATGCTCTGATTGATTATATTTTCCGGCCTTAGTTATTGCTTGAGGACAAGTAAAATCTTAAGCTTGGGGTAGTTTGATGAGTGTGATTTCACCTCATATTTCCTTTACATTTTGCATACATTTTCATATAGTTTAGGCATATTTTATTTGATTATTTGTTAGTTTTTACCTTGGAATGGGTGAGGTGGTTTTGTGGTGCTTGTGTGCAGGAATCGAAGATTAAATTGCTCAGGATCATTTGTGTTGAAGCTGGCATGAAGATGGAGCTTGGAAGGCAAGAAAATGAGGAAAACAGAGCTGATCACGACCTAGACGTGATGGCCATCACGACCATGATCAAGTGGAGCTGAAAAGGAAGAATGGAAAAGTCAGTGCGGATCACGGCCAGGCCGTGATGCCCATCACGACCGTGACATGTCAACTGAGCCAGACTCTCACAGGCAGAATTGATCACGGCCAGGCCGTGATGGTGGTCACGGCCATGACAGACCAATCAGTGAGGCAACCTTCAAGGCAGAATCCGTCACGGTCAGGCCGTGTTGGCCATCACGGCCGTGACGCGCAATCTATGGATCTTTAGAAACTGATTTGATCTGGTTTTTGTATTGGCTTGGGATTCAAGTTACCCCATATTATAAATAGCCCTCTATGGCTCGAAACTGGGCACTTTTGGGACAGCTAACCTTAGGCAAAATTAGGATTCTTCTTCTTCTTCTCAATCTCTTATCTCCTCTAGGATTTTCTTTTTATGTTATTTTTAATCAAGCTTGCAACAATAATGGCAATGCTTGAGTAGTAGTCTTGTTTCTAGGAATTGGGGCTATGCCCAAAATTCGTTTATGGTGATGAATTGATTTTTGATTTCTTGTTAATTTCAATTTTTGATTCGATTTGATCCCTATTGTTTTAATTACTCGTAAATTCGGTGGTCACTTGTTTGCGTGTCGTAGATACACTAAGGACGAACTTAGCGGTGAACTTAGGTATCAGATCTATAGGAATCAAACTTAGGACTTAAATCACGAGAGTTAGAAGCGGTCCTTCGAGGGTTCACGAATTGTCACAAAACTTAAAGGGTTCGATTTAAATTCAATTACCACGAGAGTAGGGATTAATTTAATTGGGCACGGTTTTTGTAACCCGAGAGGGAGCATTAACTAATTTAGGATAAATTCGCCTTCAAAGCAAATTTTGGTAATTAACAAGGAGAGTAGTCAATTCAGTAACATAAGCAGTTTTGTGGTATCCCAATTCCTGGGAATCCCTTTTGAATTTGAAAAACCCTTATTTGAATTGGTTTCCTATTTTGTTTAATTGCAATATTAAATTTGATTGTTACTTGATTCCGATTTCAAAAACAAAATCTTATTCGAGTTCAATGAAATCAATTTAATAACTAATTGTTATTTAAGATCACGGTCTCTGTGGTTCGATCTCTTTTTATTACTTGACGACGAAGTCGTTCACTTGCGGATTCGATATCCATCAAGTTTTGGAGGGTCAAAACTCCTACCTTCATAGTCAATTATCGACCAGAAACTATGTGCACTAAACCCTAAGGGGTATCTTCTGTCACCACCTACTGGTAAACCAAAAATCTTATTAAATTCAGCTAGGGTTAGTACAAAGTCTTGGTTGAAGAGCCGGAATGTAATCCATCCCTCTTGGAAATGCGGCCCTTGGAGTATTTCTGCATTCAGAGAGCTTAAGAACTCCAGAGTAGGTCCAGCAAATGCAGGGTATCTAGTGCGAGGAAACTCGCTCCACCCTATGTTTTCTAACATCCAATTGATGTCAACAGTCAGGCCTAGGGTATCTATACATGCATCATCAAGATATTTCGTTTGGATAATCTTCCTATTTTTCAAAGCATTGAATCTACCTTGTTGAGCATTATCCTTGAAAACAATCCCATACCCATGTTCATCAGTCTCAGAGTTAGAGGAGTTAGAGTCAGAGTAGTTACCTGGATTCCTGCTTCCTCTTGTACGAGGGCGTGAGGCTTAGGTTGCCCTTTGTCATTTGCTTGCCATGATATCAAAGCACCAAAATTAACAATCCCCTCCTTCACTGTTTCTAAAATTTGAATTTTAGGGGCCAGGGTTTCAGAATTGGGAATTTTTGAGTTTGCCCAAAATTGAAGGATTTGCCTTGCGGGTCTTGTTGGGTTAGGTCCAGGGAGCAAGGTAGTAGAGTTGGTTGGGCATGGGTGTCATGGGGAGGTGAGATTTTAATATTTTTGGGTGAATGGGTATGGTAGAGGTTGTGAGAGGAAGAAAAAGAAGATGAGTGGATGAAGAAGAAGATTGTGGGTTTGGGTTGAGGGAGAAGGTGCGTTGATGAGTGTGAGATGAGGGAAATGAGGAGTTGGGAGGAAGGGGAGAGAGCTTGGTGGCTATGGAGGTGGAGAGAAAATGGAGAAGATGAAGAAAGTTAGGGATTTTTAGTATAGGGGAGGCAATGATGCGTTTAAAAAGACTGAGTTAACGCGTGTCACGGTCGTGACCCACATCACGGGCAGGCCGTGACGCGTTCTGTGTCAGGCAATCAATTCTTCACGGGTGTGATGCGTATCACGGCTGGCCCGTGATGGAATCTGTGCTGTGTAAGCTGGCCTGTCACGACCGTGATCACTATCACAGCCTGGCCGTGATCCTCCCTGACTTTTTTTTTGGTCTTCACATCACAGCCGTGATGGATATCACGGCCTGGCCGTGATGGACTCTGATCTTATGGGGTCTTCTTGTCACGCCCGTGATGGCAATCACGTCTGGGCCGTGGTGCTGTCTGACTTTCAGCTGTTGACTCATCACGGCCGTGACCCATGTCACGGCCTGGGCATGATTGATTCTGACCTTTTTTCCATGCCCTTTTCACTCCTCATGCCTTCCTGACCTGAAAACACTTGGCAAATCCATTAATTTATGATCTTTGTTCTCTAAATCTTCTCAATTATTCAAAAACAAAAATTCAAAAACAAACTAAGAAGGGAAAGAGAGCTTGGGTTGCCTCCCAAAAAGCGCTTATTTACGGTCCTAAGCTTGACCATAGTCCTTTCAATCCTTTGATGTTGGATCGAGGAGGGAAATCGCAACCTCCTGTTCAAGTGGATGTTCTCCAAGGTAGTGTTTCAGTCTCTGTCCGTTGACCTTGAATGTTCCACGTTTCTGGTTCCAAACCTCGACAGCACCATACGAAAATACTTTCATTACTTTAAACGGTCCGGACCATCTAGACTTGAGTTTTCCTGGGAATAACCGCAACCTCGAGTTGTAGAGTAGCACTAGTTCTCCTTCATGGAATTCTCTACGAAGGATATGCTTATCATGCCACCTCTTTGTTCTCTCCTTGTAAGATCGTGCGGACTCATAAGCATCCAATCTTAGCTCATCAAGTTCCTGAAGTTGAAGGATTCTCTTTTCCCCAGCTGCTTTTATATCAAAGTTTAGCATCTTAATAACCCACAAAGCCTTATGCTCAAGCTCAAATGGTAAGTGACATGGCTTACCGTAAATAAGTCTAAAGGGTGTCATCCCGATAGGAGTCTTGTAAGCTGTACGGTAAGCCCAAAGAGCATCATCAAGATTTAAAGACCAATCCTTTCTCGAACCTGAAACAGTCTTCTCCAGAATTCTCTTTATCTCTCGATTGGAAACTTCGACTTGCCCACTAGTCTGAGGATGGTAAGGTGTAGCAACCCTATGAGTGACTCCATATTTGAGTAGGAGTTTTTCAAATTGTTTTTCAATGAAGTGCGATCCTCCATCACTAATGACTGCCCTTGGAATTCCAAACCTTGGAAAAATCACCTTCTTGAATAGTTTGATTACGGTTTTTGCATCACTTGTTGGGGAAGGAATGGCTTCCACCCATTTAGAGACGTAATCAACGGCTACAAGAATGAACTTATTATTGCAAGAGGAAGGAAAGGGTCCCATGTAGTCAACTCCCCAAACATCAAATATCTCTACTTCTAGCATAGTGTTGAGTGGCATTTCATGCTTCTTAGAGATGTACCCCATTCTTTGACATGGATCACAAGCAAGCACGAACATTCGGGCATCTCTGAAAATATGAGGCCAATAGAAACTAGCTTGAAGCACATTTGCTGCTGTCTTTGAGGCACTAGCATGTCCTCCGTAAGATGAGGAATGACAACAACTCAAGATACTTGGAACCTCGACTTCTGGAATACACCTTCTGTAAATGTTATCCGCACACTTGCGGAAAATGTAAGGCTCATCCCACACGTAGTTCTTGAGATCGGAAAAGAACTTCTTCTTTTGTTGATAATTGAACTCCGGTGGTAGAATCCCACATACAAAATAATTCACAAAGTCCGCATACCATGGAGCATTCTCTCCCAAGATGGCGAACAGTTGCTCATCGGGGAAAGAATCATCTATCGGCAAGTTGTCCTTCTCATGTTCCAATGGTTCAAGTCTGGATAAGTGATCCGCAACCAAGTTCTCCGTCCCTTTCCGGTCCCGAATCTCCAAGTCGAATTATTGCAGAAGGAGAATCCATCGGATGAGTCTGGGCTTTGCTTCCTTCTTAGTCATGAGGTGCTTTAGTGCGGAGTGGTCCGTGTACACTATGACTTTAGACCCCACAAGGTATGATCTGAATTTCTCAAATGCAAAGACAACCGCAAGCAACTCTTTCTCAGTTGTGGCATAATTGGCTTGAGCTCCATCTAGAGTTTTGCTTGCATAGTATATTGCATGGACCTTCTTGTCTAACCTTTGTCCCAACACTGCTCCCACGACGTAGTCACTAGCATCACACATTACTTCAAATGGCTCATTCCAATATGGTGTTTGCAAAATGGGAGCGGTGGTCTTGTAACATCCTAAAAATTCAAATATAATTATTTTAATAAAAAAAGGGTAGTATAAGAGTTTATTATAATTGTTTTCTTTATAATAAAATCCAGTGGGTTCCACAATAATGTAAAATTGATTTAAAAAAAATAAAATAAAAATAAGGATAAGAACCTACCCTGGACTAAATTAATGCGGCAATAATGATAGGAAACATAAGCATATCAAGGCCCATGCTGTGTTACCCATTATAAATAGATAGTTTGAGTGTTTTAAGCCCAATTTCGCATAATATGACTAGATACCTAACTTCAGATGGATATTTCGTAACCAAAGAGAACTTGTTTGAATTCGAAATCTGCATAAGAAATATATCCCTGTCTCTTAGCTTTCTATAGACACCAAATTCGTCCAAATTGGATTCTTGTAGCTCAAGTTATGACCAAATTCGTACACACTATTCATGTTCCAGTGCTAGAACCGTTTTTTAAAATTCTATCCACGTTTTGACTATCTAAACGTCGGTTTCAGATTTGTGGTCTTCATAACAGTTGTAGAAAATTCTTTTATCTTTCCAACGATATAAAATTTTTAATTTTTGAATATCTATAACTCAAAGATATGTGCGAAATACATCACCATATGCAGAGTAAGCGGGATTAACACGTTTTTACACGTTTTGGGCTATTGGGGGCTCTATAAATAGAATCTTAACACTCTTAGGGTGCATTTTTGAACCCTAATTACACCTAGAAACTCAGAAACGACTAAGAAGAGAAGAAATTCAAGGATTAAGAAGAGATAGTTGTGGAAGAGAGAGTCTAGGAAGAGGAAGATGATGGTAACTCTTGGCAAACGTTAGGATTCGCAGTAGGAAACGCTTAGAGCTATTTGGAGGTCTTCAAGAGGTGAGTAACAATACTTTTCATGAACCCTTTCCATGGGATATATGATTGCTTTTGTTGATAAGGGATTACCATGTGGTTTTGGGAGTCTTTAATTGACTTGATGCATATCATTAGTAACCTAAATTCTAAAATTGGGGTTTTGTTTAATAGGAGAATTAATTGATTAATTGATGTTGTGACATGCTTATTCATGTATGATATGTTGTGATATTCATGATTGTTTGTTATTGGTGGAAGTTTATATGTTTAAAATTGAGGGAAATAGTTTGTTACATGCATGAGACATGACATATTTGAGTTATAATATGTTGTATGATGTTTGCCACAATACCACCTAGAAAGGGGTATCGAAAGTAACACCGCCACACGTTGGGGTGTCGAAAAGGGAGAAATATCGCCATGTGCACATGGGAGGTATCGAAATAGAAATGTCCCCGACAGGAGGGTGACATCGAAACATTCCTCATGAGTAGGGGTGGGCAATGGGACGCCATTGTCATGTGATGTGTGAGATTTATGGCATGCCGGCAAGAGACCAGTTTAGTTATGAGGCCTTCGAGCCACTTGGATCAATTTAGAATTTACTTGGTATCTGGAATGTGATGCATTGAGGTGAGTTGATCTTATGCTATATGCATTTGACTTGATGAAATTTTTGTTGTTATTAAAAGTATTTTTATATATTATTTTGGGAAATTAGCGGATACCGTGGACAATTTTTCCGGTTACCGCACCGGTTGAGAATAACACTATTTTCGAAACATTTTATAAACTGTATTGTTGATCACTGGGATTTTATATCTCATTATAAGTGTTGTTTTCAGAGACAGAGGACATCGCTGTTGAGGATCCAGAGATCTGAAGAGCTATCTTTGATTAGCTAGTTGGTGAGTAATGTAGTATGGTTTAGAGTATTATGCGGACGACGTTCTTTGGTCACATATTATTTTTCTCAGATTGTAATTAGTCGCCCGGTTTTGAGGCTTTTAGTTTTTATTCAATTGATTGGATTTAATAATATTTTTCAATACCTTGTAAATACTATTATTTTATTTAATACGAGTTATTTTCATACTTAGTTATTTGATAAAAAAATTATGACTTGTGTTTTTTTATTAAATGTTTTGAAGAATTTTTATTGGAATTAATTTGGGTAACTAATGTAATGAAGGGCGTTACATTTTTTGTATCAAAGCGGCTTGATTCTAAATCGGACTGTGGTAGTGGGGCTTTTTCTAAAACAAAACTTGGGCGCATAGGATGCTTGTTAGAGTTATAAATACTGCATGTTATTCTTTGGGATATTGGACATGATCAACCCAATATTTGATAGGTAGTGAGCAGATTTATAGGACTAATAGGCAAGGGACGAACATTGCACTTGCAGCAGCTTTGGTTTGTATGATCAGAGATACGCAAGGGCAGATGGAGACTCTCCGTCAACTGTAGGGGAATGGAGGCCAATCACTGATGGAGTGGTGGCTACCTAGGACCCTTAGCACGTGGGACTTTTCAAATTCAAGAAGAATGATCCGCTATTATTCCGAGGCAGCTTAGAATCCGAAGGAGACTTGATTTCTTTAACACGTATAGGGGAAGAAGTTACTATATTGTTTGATTCAGGAGCAACACTTTCTTTGATATATCCTTCAAGTGTGAAATTTGAGTTTCCTATCTTTCGTTTGTCCTTTGAGTCATGTGTTTCTACTTCTATGGGGATAATCTTATTGCTTCTAGTGCTTGTTTAAATCGTCTTCCTATGCATCGAGATGTTCCTTATGCCATCGATCTTATTTGTTATCTATACCCGGAGTCTGAGAGTAAAAATAAAATTTGCTTACCCTTCCTTGATACGTTTAATTTTGGATTTTTACATATAGATTAGTCTACTATAAAAAATAAAAAATAAATTGTAATTTAGGGTACTTGATTCTTTATATGAGATTTTTGAATGTTGATGATGAATTGATTTTAATAAATTTATTTTCCTTGAATCTATAAGGAAATATTACTAATGGTAGTTTTGTATGTGCGTTCATGCTGGTCCTTTCTTGTTTACGCTATTCTCATCATCTATACTTCTGCCAACACTGTCAAGACCCATTCCCATATCTAATGGAAATGTCCTATTAATTTTTTAAAATTCCTTATGTGCGTGAAGTTCACCTCCATCGCATCAAGGCCAATTTATTGAATTGTAATTATATTTCTAACTTCCTCTGACTCATGGATTTAATTGTGGCATGAATTCTATTTTTTGTTAGTTTGAATCAAATTATATATTTAATATTTATATTAAATTATGGTTCACTTTATAAATTTTAAAAATATGTTTGATTTTGTATTAAGTTTTGAGTGCTTTTAGTGGGAAAAGATGATGAGAGTATGAGGTTATATGTGGGCAATATGCAATTGAACAAAGTAATTATTATGGATAGGTATCTTTTACCTAGGATAGATGAGCTTAGATCAATGGAGTAGAGTAGTGGTTGATTCTAGTAAAGTAGATGCAAGGATAGGGTGAGAGGAGCCTAAGACAATGACAAGTGTGAGAAGTTTCCTAGAATTGGAGAAGTATTATAGGAAGTTATAAACGAGTTCTCTAGACTAGCCTTACCTCTCACCAAGATGATTAGGAAGGGAAAATCTCTTGTATAGGATACAACTTGAAGTTTTTATTGATCAGTAGAGCCTTAAACAGCTGTTAAGAGATAGATACTGAGACATGGACGAAGAGTTAAATATAAGGCAAAGAAAGTGGATGAATTTTCTTAGGAACTATAATTTTGAGTTGAAGTATAGTTCGGGAAAGGCTAATGCAGTGGTCGATACTCAGAGTAGGAAATTTCCGCACAAGTCTAACTTGAAGTTGCAAGAGATGAACCTAATAGAAGAGTCTAGAGACATGAATTTGGATATCTTTTTAAGGCTTAAAACTTGGAATTGAATAGATTGAAAATTTGTAGTGACCTTAGAAAATAGATTAAGCGAGTGTAGTTTTTAAACTAGGATTTGAAATCTCTTTTGGATCAAGAGAATTATGTGTTGTATAATAATGGAGTAGTGTTGTTTAAGAATATGATCATTGTCCTTAAGGAGGGGAGCCTTAGAGGAAAAAAAAATATTAGAAGAGACACATAAAAGAACGTTAACCATGTGTCTAGGAATAACCAAGAAGCATCAAGATTTAAAGAAGTATTAGTGGAAGGGAATAAAAATGGAAGTGAGATTAAAGAATTTTATATATATGTTCAAATTTTATTATAATGTTGTAATTTTGTTATATAATTTTTAGAGGATCACTTACCTTGAAATTTTAAATTGCTTCTCAACTGACAAAGTATTAATCGCGATTGATATTCCCCTATGATTAATGACATGTCTAATCCTAACAAACTTATTTCTTAACAAAAAGTGAAAAAATGTTATTTCTTATTTGTATGTGCCTACTCAAGGATCGAGATTGAATTGGTTTCTTATACTATTGTGGTACTAATTTTTACAGTTATTTTTGCATAATGTCTGCACAATTTAATTGTAATTTTGTTAAACATTATTCTCCATTTTGTTATCACATATTTTTTTTAGTAAGATCTTCTTATCAACATAATGTGAAACTATTTCTTCCTCTTTTGAAATTATCATTTTGGGATAGCTAAAAATTAGTATGTGAACGTGCTACTGCTTCACATTTCTTTATTTATAATATTTATAAAATTCCTCAGCTCTGTGTAGAATATAAGAAATTTGGTATAGAGTTCACAAGAGATATTATGTCTACGTGTGGATGATATAAAATATTACATCAATTTCTTTTATGGATTGTTTGTTAAATTTAATTTGTGAGAATGCTTATAAAGATGAAATGCAAGTGAAGGTGTTCTAATTATAGGCGGATGGATAGAAACAAATGCTTAAGTGCATGATTTTATTATATAAATGTTATTATTGACTTCATTTTAAAATTAACTTTTTTTCTTTAAAAAAAATAATTTTTTTAAAGTTAAGGGGCATGAATTATACATTTATTATCTGGTGGAATATTTAATGACTATACATACATACATATATATATATATATATATATATTAATGATGTGATTATGAATGTCGATCCCCTTTTATGATAGTGCGAAGTAGGTGAGAAGATATTGTTAAGATTAGATTTAATCAAAGAGATCGCAATTAGGAATAATAATTGAGGGAAAGATGCGCATTGCGCAGAATAGATAAAAAGTGTTATGTCGACAAGAAAATAAAGCATTTAGAATTTTAGGAAGAGGAACATGTAATCTTGAGAGGCACTCTTAAGTTTTGGATAGGGAGGTCAATGTCATTCAGAAAACTGACTCTTTGTTTCATGGGACCTTTCCTAATTCTCAAAAGAGTCGTGTCCATTGCTTACCAATTGGCTCTTCTGCCACAATTGGCAAATCTTCATGATGTTTTCCATGTGTCGCAACTTAGAAAATATGTACCTGATGAGTCTCATGTGATAGCTCCTGAGTCTTTACAATTGAAGGATAATTTGATCTATAAGCCTGCCTAGTCAAATCTTGGACAAGGACACAAAGACTCCAAGGAACAAGACAATTCCATTGGTGAAAGTGTTATGGGAAATGATTAACTCCAAAGGAAACTACTTGAAAGATGGAAGAGGACATCGTATGTCAATATCCAGATCTTGTTGTTTAAGGTAAGGTAACCTTTATGTTTGGTTTTCAGCATATGTTACAATATGTATGTGAGTATATGATGAATTTTGGGGACAAAATTCTCTAAGGAGGGGAGAAATGTAACATCCTAAAAATTCAAATATAATTATTTTAATTAAAAAAAAGGTAGTATAAGAGTTTATTATAATTGTTTTCTTTATAATAAAAATCCAGTGGGTTCCACAATAATGTAAAATTGATTTTAAAAAAATAAAATAAAAATAAGGATAAGAACCTATCATGGACTAAATTAATGCGGCAATAATGATAGGAAACATAAGCATATCAAGGCCCATGCTGTGTTACCCATTATAAATAGATAGTTTGAGTGTTTTAAGCACAATTTCGCATAGTATGACTAGATACCTAACTTCAGATGGATATTTCGTAACCAAATAGAACTTGTTTGAATTCGAGATCTCCATAAGAAATATAGCCCTGTCTCTTAGCTTTCTATGGACACCAAATTCGTCCAAATTGGATTCTTGTAGCTCAAGTTATGACCAAATTTGTACACATTATTCATGTTCCAGTGCGAGAACCGTTTTTTTAAATTATATCCACATTTTGACTATCTAAACGTCGGTTTCAGATTTGTGGTATTCATAACAGTTGTAGAAAATTCTTTTATCTTTCCAAAGATATAAAATTTATAATTTTTGAATGTCTATAACTCAAGATATGTGCGAAATGCATCACCATATGCAGAGTAAGCGGGCTTAGCGCATTTTTACACGTTTTGGGCAATTGGGGGCTCTATAAATAGAATCTTAACACTCTTAGGGTGCGTTTTTGAACCCTAATTACACCTAGAAACTCAGAAACGACTAAGAAGAGAAGAAATTCAAGGATTAAGAAGAGATAGTTGTGGAAGAGGGAGTCTAGGAAGAGGAAGATGATGATAACTCTTGGCAAACGTTATGATTCGCAGTAGGAAACGTTTAGAGCTATTTGGAGGTCTTCAAGAGGTGAGTAACAATACTTTTCATGAACCCTTTCCATGGGATATATGATTGCTTTTTTTGATAAGGGATTACCATGTGGTTTTGGGAGTCTTTAATTGACTTGATGCATATCGTTAGTAACCTAAATTCTAAAATCGGGGTTTTGTTTAATAGGAGAATTAATTGATTAATTAATGTTGTAACGTGCTTATTCATGTATGATATGTTGTGATATTCATGATTGTTTGTTATTGGTGGAAGTTTATATGTTTAAAATTGAGGGAAATAGTTTGTTGCATGCATGAGACATGACATATTTGAGTTATAATATGTTGTATGATGTTTGCCGCAATACCACCTATGATAGGGGTATCGAAAAGTAATACCACCGTAATGGGGTATCGAAAGTAAAATCCCCATATAATTGGGATGTCGAAAAAGAGCAATACCGCCTAGAAAGGGGTATCGAAAGTAACACCGCCACACGTTGGAGTGTCGAAAAGGGAGAAATATCGCCATGTGCACATGGGAGGTATCGAAATAGAAATGTTCCCGACAAGAGGGTGACATCAAAACATTCCTCACGAGTAGGGGTGGGCAATGGGATGCCATTGTCACGTGATGTGTGAGATTTATGGCATGCCGGCAAGAGACCAGTTTAGTTATGAGGCCTTCGAGCCACTTGGATCAATTTAGAATTTACTTGGTATGTGGAATGTGATGCATTGAGATGAGTTGATCTTATGCTATATGCATTTGACTTGATGAATTTTTTGTTGTTATTAAAAGTACTTTTTTTTATATATTATTTTGGGAAATTAGCGGATACCATGGACAGTTTTTCCGATTACCGTACCGGTTAAGAACAACACTATTTTCGAAACATTTTATAAACTGTATTGTTGATCACTTGGATTTTATATCTCATTATAAGTGTTGTTTTCAGAGACAGGACATCGCTGTTGAGGATCCAGAGATCTGAAGAGTTATCTTTGATTAGTTAGTTGGTTAGTAATGTAGTATGGTTTAGAGTATTATGCAGACGGCGTTCTTTGGTTCACATACTATTTTTCTCAGATTGTAATTAGACGCCCGGTTTTGAGGCTTTTAGTTTTTATTCAATTGATTGGATTTAATAATATTTTTCAATACCTTGTAAATACTATTATTTTATTTAATACGAGGTATTTTCATACTTAGTTATTTGAGAAAAAATTTATGACTTGTGTTTTTTTTATTAAATTTTTTGAAGGATTTTTATTGGAATTAATTTGGGTAACTAATATAATAAAGGGCGTTACAAGTCAAAGCTTCCTTCAACCTGTAAAATGCACTCAAACATTCCTCATTAAAATCAAATGGAACATCTTTCATTAATAGGTTATATAAGGGTTTAGAAATTTTTGAAAAATCTTTGATGAAACACCGGTAAAACCCGGTGTGTCCCAAGAAACTTCTAACTCCTTTCACATTTACCGGTGGGGGCAAATTTTCAATAACATCTATTTTGGCCTTATCCACCTCAATACCTCTACCAGAAATCAAGTGCCCAAGCACTATACCTTCTTTTACCATAAAATGGCATTTCTCCCAATTCAATACCAAGTTGGTTTCTTCACATCGCTGCAAAATCTTAGACAAATTTGTTAAACAATCATCAAAGATAGTTCCATATACAGAAAAATCATCCATAAAAACTTCCATGATATTTTCAATAAATTCAGAAAAAATTGCAGTCATGCATCTTTGAAAGGTAGTCGGTGCATTACATAGACCAAAAGGCATTCTTCTATAGGCAAAAGTGCCATAGGGACAAGTAAACATGGTCTTTTCTTGATCACTAGGGTGTATAGGAATTTGATGAAAACCGGAATATCCATCCAAGTAACAAAAGTATGAATGACTAGCTAACCTTTCAAGCATTTGATCAATAAATGGGAGAGGGAAGTGATCTTTCCTTTTTGCCTTATTTAGCTTCCTATAATCAATGCACATTCTCCAACCGGTTACCGTCCTAGTAGGGATTAGTTCATTAATTTCATTTTGAATAACAGTCATCCCCCTTTTCTTAGGAACCACATGCACCGGACTAACCCATTCACTATCGGAGATTGGATAAATAACCCCCGCATCTAAATGCTTAAGCACTTCTTTCTTAACCACCTCTTTCATATTAGGGTTCAACCTACGTTGATGCTCAATGGATGGTTTATGCTCATCTTCCATTAAAATGCGATGCATGCAAAAAGAAGGATTTATGCCTTTAATATCATCAATTGTATATCCTATCACTTTCCTATGCATTCTAAGCTCCCTAAGCAATTTCTCAGTTTCCAACTCATTCAAGCTAGCATTCACAATTATCGGATAGGAAGAGTTAGGACCAAGAAATTCATACCTCAATGTAGAAGGAAGAGGTTTTAGTTCTACCTTAGGGGCTTCTTCATCTTTCAAATCCTTATTCTTTGGTGTCAACTCAAGTTTCTCTTTCTTTGTTTTGTTCGGAGAAATTTCTGGACTAGCCTCCAGAAAGCGGGCATAATTCATTACTTCTCCTCCATGAGCATTTAAGTCTCCACCAATCAAACACATCTCTAATGGGTCATCAACACAAGCTTGATGGGATTCTTCTTTCACCACTTGGTGCATTAAGTCAACCCTGCAACAAGAATCTTCAAAAGAAGGGTGTTTAATAGATTTAGCTAAATCAAATTCAACTTTATCATCACCCACAGTTAAATTCAATATCCCATTTTTAACATCAATAATGGCTCATGCGGTAGCCAAGAAAGGCCTACCAAGAATAATGGGGATTTGGGAATCCTCTTCCATTTCAAGTACCACAAAATCCGCAGGAATAAAAAATTTACCCACTCTAATAGGAACATCTCTAAGATGCCTACAGGGAATTTGACGGACCAATCCGCCAATTGAAGGGAGATTGTTGTGGGTTTTAGTTCACCAATCTCCAGCTTCTTGCAAACAGAGAGGGGCATAAGACTAACACTAGCCCCCAAATCACAAAGAGCTTTATCAAAACTAGTGTTACCAATTAAGCAATGAATAGAGAAACTACCTGGATCTTTCAATTTAGGAGGCAATTTATTTTGAATTAAAGCACTGCACTTCTCAGTTAAAGCCACTATTTCATAGTCCTCTAGCTTTCTCTTATTTGACAAGATATCCTTAAGAAATTTAGCATATGTCGGCATTTGTTGTAATGCCTCAGTGAAGGGTATATTAATGTACAATTTCTTAAGGACCTCTAGAAATTTTCCAAATTGCTTATCTAACTTGGCCTTAGCTAACCTTTGAGGAAAAGGTATCGGAGGTTGGTAAGGTGGTGGAGGGACATACTTTGACACTTTTTCACTAGGCTCTTCCTCTCCTAAGGGTTGTGTCTTAGTAGGTTCCTCCTCCTCAGCTACACTTTTGTTATCACTCTCCCCTTTAGCCTCGGGATTCTCAAGTTTCTTACCACTCCTTAGACTCACGGCTTTACACTGTTCATCATCCGGGTTCACCTCAGGTTGTCCAAGAAACTTGCCCGGTTGCCTCATTGAATTTCCCGCTTGTTGGGCAATTTGAGTTTCTAACATCTTGTTATGGATGGCTAAGTTATCTACCTTAGATGTTAGTTCTTTTATTACCTCATTAACTGCCTTACCTTGTTGCCTAAATTCTTCATTCTGCTTAGTTTGAATAGCAACCAAATTTTCCATAAGAGACTCGAGTTTAGACTTTTGTACCTGAGGATACCCAGATGTGGGTTTCCTATTACCTTGCCCTTCTTGGAATTCGTGGTTCAACGTGTTGTTGTAGTTCCCATAGGAAAGATAAGGACCATTCCTCCTCTGGTTGTAGGGATTTGGGGAAGCATAATTTGGCAGCTTCGGGTTCATGTCATAGAAATTGTGACAAGAGTTCACTTGTTCCCCCGAAGCACCGGACTCAGGAACGATACCATGTGGGCATTCCATTATGTCATGTCACTGCATTCCATAAATCTCACAAACAATATTAGTAGCACCTATTGAACTCACATTAGCCTTTTCAAGTTTATAAAAGCGTTTATTTAATGAGTCGAATTTAGACATAATCAAATTAGTACTATTCATTTCGAACTTACCCCCCGAAAGCTTTTTCGGGTTATTAACTCTTTCTGAACCCCATTGGTGATAGTTGGTGGCCACGTTTTCAATGATGTTGAATGCTTCAGTCAGAGGTCTGTGTTAAGTCTCAAAAATGTCTGATGTGCATTTCCCTAAGTTTTGATGAGAACTAAACATTGGTTAATGATTTAATTAACCTTCATATTGGTTGCTAACCTGTCTATCGAGTGTGCAGATTAAATAAGAGAGTCTTCCGTCCAACACTGTAGTGATAGAAGCTCACGTCCAACAGTGTAATAATAGAAGCTCACGTCCAACAGTGTTGTGATAGAAGTTCACGTCTACCACACAAGTGATTGAAACAAACGTCTAGCATTGTAGTGATTCAAGCGCACGTCCAAAACGCAAGAGATAGAAACTTGCGTCCACTAAAGTGATGAAAGCCAGCGTCCACTAAAGTGATGAAAGCTAGCGTCTACTTAAAGTATCAGAATGGCTCGTCCAATGACGTGGCAGATGGAGCTCGTCCATTAAGGAATCAGAATGGTTCGTCCAATGACGTGGCATATGAGCTCGTCTACTAAAGTAACAGAGGCTCTCGTCTACTAAAGTAACAGAGGCTCTCGTCCACTAAAGTAACAGAGGCTCTCGTCTACTAAAGTAAAAGAGGCTCTCGTCTACTAGCCCGAATGAAAACTCAAATGACTAGATAGACACGGCTATTTTCAAGATGGAAGCACCTATCTTATAGACGCAAATTCTATAAGGATTATCATAATCGTATTTCAATAACCAGAAAGAGACTTGAAGCCTTCTCTTCTACTCAGTTTCACGATTATCAAGAAAAGTCAGAAGTTACTCTCTCAAGTAACCTTGGATAATCAGAACCAAAGACCAGTTAAAGAATGCTTCCAACATGCTTTATTCCCTAGTACCTCTGGTCCTTAGACGAAAAGGGAAGTGTGCTCAGCAAAATACAAAAAGCTCTCTGCACAACTCTGATATAGCTGTATCACGATGCATAAAGCCATGATCCTTCATGTTATAGTACAACCAACGACTCTATTGCATTAATGGCTGCCCAGAACAACTCTATTGCATTTAATGAAGTTCTGCTTGAAGCCAACATCTGAGGTAATGTCTCTAACGGATCATAAATGCTTGAAGACCATAAATACAAAAGTCATTGAAGATGAAGAAAACGAGAATACACATTGCATTAAAAAGCCATTAGTCTGCGCATTAATTTCTTCATTTCTTTCATTCTTTATTCTTCAATCATTTGAAGTTATTACGCAGACTTTCCTAAGCTTTACATTTAAACCACTCTGAGTGTTAGTGAAAGTTCTGTCTGTCTAAGTTGTATTCATTACAAACCAAATCTCTCAAATAAACCTGAGTGAGCCTGAAGAGGCTAAGTGTGCAAAGAATACTTGTCTTTGAGCCTGAAGAGGCTAGGTGTACAAACAATACTTGTCTTGAGCCTGAAGAGGCTAGGTGTGAAAGAATACATGTCTTTGAGCCGGAAGAGGCTAGGTGTGCAAATAATACTTGAGTCTGTAACCTGATCAGTTATAGTGGATAAATCTTGGTGCTGCCAAGGACTGGACGTAGCTATTTGCTTTGAAGAGTGAACCAGGATAAATAACTGTGTCAATCTCTCTTTCCTTAAACTCTTTAATTGCTTTAGTTTTCTTACATCTATCAAGTGGTGTGTTTGCAAAAGTCACCCGTCCATCCTATATTCTTCCACTCGTTCAAATTTAGCTTCTGTTTACGAAAAGATTTTAACTTTGCTTAAATTCTGATAAACACAACTCAACCCCCCTTCTCGTGTTTATACTTGTCTATTTCAGTCTGTTCATAAAGGCTCCACCAGCTGCGGAGTCAAGTGACACCTTTGATGAATAATCCAATCCGTTGTAGAAGGTATGCACTAACAACCACCTCTCGAGTCCATGATGTGGGCAAGACCCTAGCAATCCCTTGTAATGATCCCAAGCTTCGGATAAACATTCTCCTCCTTTTGGAAGAAGCCGGTGATCTGAGTTCGTAGGTAAGCAGTCTTGGATGGAGGGAAGAATTTCTCCAAGAATGCCTGCTCTAGTTGGTCCCAAGTTGACAACGTATTAGCGGGCACTTGCTTTAACCAAGCTTTCGCCTTTCCAGTCAGAGAGGAGGGTAATAACCTCAACCGTATAGCATCAATCGGGACACCTTGAATCCTTATTGCATCGGTGAATTCCAAGAATGTCTCCACATGATTAGTCGGGTCCTCCGAGGGTAATCCTCCAAACTGATGTTGCCTAATCATGCTAATTAACTGAGGCGGTATAGTGTAGTTCTCCGCCTCAATTTCTGGCCTAGCAATCCCAGTTCGTAAATCCCTAACATTTGGGGCTGCGTAGTCCTTCAGTGGTTTGGTATCCGTTAGATTCGCCATGAGTGGAATGAGAATCAACCTCTCTCTCTCTCTTTGTAGTCTCCTACGTCTATGAAAGGTCCTTTCGATCTCGGGGTCGACTTCAAATAGGTTTCCAAGACTTAGGGATCTTTGCATAAAAGAGAAAAAATACTTATGGCAGAGAGATAGATACTCTAGAAGAAGAAAAAGAAATAAATAAAAATAAAAATGTCCAGAAAAATCAATTAAAAATTAAATTGAAATTCAAGAAAACACAGTCACTGGCAACGACTCCAAAAACTTGATGGCTATCGAATCCGCAAGTGAACGGCTTCGTCGTCAAGTAATAAAAAGATATCGAACCAGAGACTGTGATCTTAAATAAAAAATTAGTTATTAAATTGATTTCACTGAACTCGAATAAGATTTGGTTTTTGAAATCGGAATCAAGTAACAATCAAATTTAATGTTGCAATTAAACAAAATAGGATAGCAATTCAAATAGGGGTTTTCAAATTCAAAAGGGATTCTCAGGAATTGGGATACCACAAAACTGCTTATGTTATTGAATTGATTACTCTCCTTGTTAATTACCAAAATTTGCTTTGAAGGCGAATTTATCCTAAATTAGTTAATGCTCCCTCTCGGGTTACAAAAATCATGCCCAGTTAAATCAATCCCTACTCTCGTGGTAATTGAATTTAAATCGAACCCTTTAAGTTTTGTGACAATTCGTGAACCCTCGAAGGACCGCTTCTAACTCTCGTGATTTAAGTCCTAAGTTTGATTCCTATAGATCTGATACCTAAGTTCACCGCTAAGTTCGTCCTTAGTGTATTTACGACACGCAAACAAGTGGCCACCGAACTTACGAGTAATTAAAACGATAGGGATCAAATCGAAGCAAAAATTGAAATAAACAAGAAATCAAAAATCAATTCATCACCATAAACTAATTTTGGGCATAGCCCCAATTCCAAGAAACAAGACTACTACTCAAGCATTGCCATTATTGTTGCAAACTTGATTAAAAATAACATAAAAAGAAAATCCTAAAGGAGAGAAGAGATTGAGAAGAAGAAGAAGAAGAATCCTAATTTTGCCTAAGGTTAGCAGTCCCAAAAGTGCCCAGTTTCGAGCCCTGGAGGGCTATTTATAAACTGGGGTAACTTGAATCCCAAGCCAATACAAAAACCAGATCAAATCAGTTTCTGAAGATCCATGGATTGCGCGTCACGGCCGTGATGGCCATCACGGTTTGGCAGTGACAGATTCTGCCTTGAAGGTTGCCTCACTGATTGGTCTATCACGGCCGTGACCACCATCACGGCCTGGCCGTGATCAATTATGCCTGTGAGGGTCTGGCTCAGTTGACATGTCACGGCCGTGATGGGCATCACGGTCTGGCCGTGATCAGCTCTAACTTTTACATTCTTCCTTTTCAGCTCCACTTGATCATGGCCGTGATGACCATCACGGATAGGCCGTGATCAGCTCTGTTTGCCTCATTTTCTTGCCTTCCAAGCTCCATCTTCATGCCAGCTTCAACACAACTGATCCTGAGCAATTTAATCTTCGATTCCTTCACACAAGCACCACAAAACCGCCTCACCCGTTCCAAGGTAAAAACTAACAAATAATCAAATAAAATACGCCTAAACTATATGAAAATGTATGCAAAATGTAAAGGAAATATGAGGTGAAATCACACTCATCAAACTACCCCAACCGTAAGATTTGACTTGTACTCAAGCAATAACTAAGGCCAGAAAAGATAATCAATCAGAGCATGGACAATGAATCTAGAACCCGAGTAATAAATCCAAGTAACAGGCATATCAATAAGAAACCAAGAGACAATCGATTTTAAGTCCAATTAGAAGTTTAGGTTCCCCAGACTCACATCTCTCACTAATTCGGGCACTCTTCTCACCTCACTCATATGTTTGAGGGTATGTGACAATTCGCTCAATTTCCTCAAGGAAGGTACCCTACCATAAGCTTGACTATCAACCAAATCTCTACTTTATTAATGAAAACACATAAGAAGCAAGAGGTCTTTTATTTTGGTTGTAATGGGGCCCTAGGATTAATTGTTAGGTGGGGAAATCAAGAAAAGGAAAATTCAAGAAGGCTAAACAAAATATCAAACAATGCAAAGCATGACACCCTCTAAAATTCCTTTTAGGGCTTTAGTTCAATTTTCCACCTTTCTTTCTTTCTTCCTTTTTACTTTTTATTTCTCATTTTTTTTCTCATCCCTTTCTCCATTTTTATTTATTTATTTATTTGGAGAAAGGGAGATTTTCAACTTAAGAGAAATATTTTTTTCTAACTTTTTATCCCACAATTTATTCTTCACACTACCTTTTTGTCCTTTTGCAATACTTTAAAGGTGCCATACCAAGCATTGTTCATTAAAATAGATCAAGGTACCAAGAAAAGTATTTTATTCTTTAAGGCTCAAAATCGGGCAACTAAGGGGCAGCATTTAATCAGTCAAAGTTTAGAAGGCCAGAAAAATACTTAGTGCCTCAATCATTTTCAAATATGTGTTCAAAAATTTTTAAGTTTCAAAACGGTTTCAAGTCAAGTTCTAAAGGACACAATCCAAGAGGAATAAAATACTCGAACACAAGGAATGGAGTAGATTTAGTGAGTACCCCTTTTAGGCTCAAAATCTCACATTTAGTAGTTTAAAAATCAATGAGAAACCCAAATCTAAGGAACCACGTGCTAATTATTAACTATCGAAAGAGCATCTCAAGCATTTTTATTTTTAGCCTATCACAAGAATACAAAAATTGGGTTTAAAAATTCACTGTCTCAATTCATTTGGCACAAAGTTTTTCACAATTGAGCCAGGGGCAATCGAATCATGTGATATATGCAAAACTGACCCTAAATGAATGCAACATGCAAGAATGCAAAAATAATACCCTTACATAAAAACTTACATTGTCCCCAATGTAAATGATTAAGTCGCAGGGAGGATAAAATAAAGTAAAAAAGAAACAAAAATAACTCACTGAGGTGGTGGGTGCTGGCTCAGATGCCAGTCATAGAACTGTTGGAATTTGGCTCTCTGCTCACGCTGCTCCTCCATGATGCGCTCCTGGTTCGCTAAGATAGTGTCAAATGTGGATGCGAACCATGCATAGGGATCATCGGACGACGTACCTGCAGCGGAAGAAGATGGGTGCCCAGACGGCCTAGCCTGCGGTGGCGGGGGTAACGGCCTTTGTATCCTAATAGGCTAAGGCTCCTCTCCCACCGGCACCTTCCAATTTGTCGGATTTGTTACATCTAAAAGTGCTGGGTTAGGGAGAGGAATTGGGTGCCCGGGTCTTGGGTGTTTCAGGCAGTACATATCATCCTCCTGGATGATCATCCCCATGGCCTCACAAGCCTGCAAGGTGATACGTGTCCGTCCTGGGACGTCCTCAAAACCATCCAGATCAAAGTTAAAGTGATGGCATATTGTGGTGATCAAGCCACCAATGACAATAGTGTCACTCGAACTCTTGGTGACCTTTAAGAGGTGCCTAGCAAAAAACGACCCTTTGTCCACGTTGCTCTCAAGGTGGAGCATGGCCCATAGTATAAAGACCTCGTCCTGGCGGACGGATCCGTCACTCTCTCCACGGCCAAACAGGGTATTGGCTATGACCCTATGCATATATCTAATACTTGGGTTAACAAAGGTGGAAAACTGAACTAAATCCCAAAAAGGAATTTTAGAGGGTGTCATGCTTTGCATTGTTTGATATTTTGTTTAGCCTTCTTGAATTTTCCTTTTCTTGATTTCCCCACCTAACAATTAATCTCATGGCCCCATTACAACCAAAATAAAAGACCTCTTGATTCTTATGTGTTTTCATTAATAACTTAGAGATTTTGTTGATAGTCAAGCTTATGGTATGGTACCTTCCTTGAGGAAATTGAGCGAATTGTCACATACCCTCAAACATATGAGTGAGGTGAGAAGAGTGCCCAAATTAGTGAGAGATGTGAGTCTGGGGAACATAAGCTTCTAATTGGACTTAAAATCGATTGTCTCTTGGTTTCTTATTGAATATGTCTGTTACTTGGATTTATTACTCGGGTTCTAGATTCACTGTCCATGCTCTGATTGATTATCTTTTCTGGGCTTAGTTATTGCTTGAAGACAAGCAAAATCTTAAGCTTGGGGTAGTTTGATGAGTGTGATTTCACCTCATATTTCCTTTACATTTTGCATACATTTTCATATAGTTTAGGCGTATTTTATTTTATTATTTGTTAGTTTTTACCTTGGAACGGGAGAGGTGGTTTTGTGGTGCCCGTGTGCAGGAATCGAAGATTAAATTGCTCAGGATCAGTTGTGTTGAGTCCATACAAACTTTTCTTCAACTTGCACACAAGCTGCTCTTTTCCTTTGACCTTGAAGCCTTCAGGTTGCTCCATATAAATTTCCTCCTCCAAATCACCATGAAGAAATGCTGTCTTCACATTAAGTTGTTCAACCTCTAGGTTCAAGCTAGCTGTTAATCCAAGCACAACTCGAATAGAGGACATCTTCACCACAGGTGAGAAAATTTCTTCAAATTCAATACCTTTCCTCTGATTGAAGCCTTTCACAACCAATCTTGCTTTGGAGCTATTCTCTTCTGATTTAAGCTTGAACACCCACTTGTTCTTGAGTGCTTTCCTACCCTTAGGCAACTTCACCAATTCAAATGTGTGATTCTCATGCAAGGAATTCATTTCTTCTTGCATGGCCTTTAACCACTCTTCCTTGTGCACATTTACAATAGCCTCTTCATAGCTTTCTGGCTCTCCACCATCAGTGATCATCACATACTCATGTGGAGTGTATCTTTGGGAAGCATGACGCTCTCTAGGAGATCTTCTCAACTGGTGGCTCAAATGAAACCTCTTCAACTGGTTCATCATGGTGAGGTGTAGGGTCATCATTTTCATTCTCATCATCTACCTGTATATCTCCCCCCTCAACAAAAGTTCCAGTAGGAGGTTTAGGCACAACATTAATATAACTTCTGGCAACCGGTTTCTGTTTCTCAGCTTTCTCAAAATCTTCAATGGTTTGGCCTTCAAGAAATATCACATCCCGGCTTCTGATAATTTTTGTCAGCTGGATCCCAGAGTCTATAACCAAACTCTTCATGACCATAACCCAAGAAGACACATTGTTTGGATTTTCCATCAAGCTTGGACCTCTCATCTCTTGGAATGTGAACAAAAGTCCTGTAGCCAAACACTCTCAAATGACTATAAGAGACATCTTTCCCTGTCCATAGTTTGTTTGGAACATCACCATCTAGTGGCACAGAAGGAGAAAGGTTGATCAAATCCACTGCAGTTCTCATCGCTTCACCCCAAATGGATTTGGGTAATTTTGCATGAGAGAGAATACACCTGATTCTGTCATTAATGGTACGGTTCATTCTCTCTGCAACTCCATTATGTTGAGGCGTCTTTGGAACTGTCTTCTTAAGCCTGATTCCATGTTCTTTGCAATATTCTTCAAACGGACCCCTGTATTCACCACCATTATCTGCTCGGACACATTTCAACTTGCTTCCTTTTTCTCTTTCGACACTTGCATGAAAGTGCTTGAAGACACCAAGTACCTGGTCTTTAGATTTCAAAGCAAAAGCCCACACTTTTCTAGAGTGATCATCAATAAAAGTAACAAAGTATGAAGCACCACCAAGAGACTAACAATCCATAGTGCAAACATCAGTATGAACTAAATCAAGAACATTTGACCTCCTATGAGGACCAGAACTACGAAATGAAATTCTATATTGTTTTCCAACAAAACAATGAGAGCAAGTATTTAAAGGTGTACCTTTCATAGGAGGAGAATTTTTCCTGGCAAGGATGTTGAGTCCTTTCTCACTCAAGTGACCAAGGTGCATATGCCACAAATCAGAAGAAGCATCTTCAACTGCATTCACTTCCTCCTTGCTTAACTTTCCAGGCATCCTGTAGAGAGTAGTGAAGTTGTCTTCTTTTGCCACCACTAGTGACCCTTTGGTGAGCTTGCATATGCCACCACCAAAGTAAGTATGATAACCCTCAATGTCCAAGGCTTTAACAGAAATCAAGTTGAGACGGATATCTGGAACATGTCTGACATTCTTCAATTGCAGCTTGCACCCAATGCTAGTTTCAATCCAAACATCTCCCATACCAACAATTTTACATACCCCTTCATTTCCCATTTTAATCAGGCCAAAATCACCAAAGAAGATAAGATGAGAAGAAATCACGCCTAGGAGTGACATGGTATGAGGCTCCAGAATCAACAATCCAACTGTAATCATGGCATGCTAGATTTATAGAATTATCATCACATACAATGTAAACATCACTATCAGATGCAACTGCAGTTGTGTCTTTATCATTTTTCTTCTCTTTCTCTTCATCTCTTTCTCTTGACTTCTCTATCTTTAGGAACCTGCATTGTCTTTTGATGTGTCTCACCTTGCCACAATGATAACATGTCACTTCTTTTCTAGTCCTGGACTTGCTTCTTGACTTGCTACGACTGTCAGATTTTTCATGCTTATGGAAATGTCTGGTTTGACTTCTCCCCCGTGACTCTGCAACTAGTGCTTCTGACTGAGTGGAGGTACCATTCAAACCACGCTCCTTTCTTCTAGCTTCTTCATTCAACATGCTCTCTTTTACCAGTGACATTGTCAACTTCCCATTAGGAGCTGAATTAGTCAATGTCACAACCAGAACTTCCCAAGTGTCAGGCAAGGAACTAAGCAACAACAAGGCTTGCAACTCATCATCTAATTTAATATCTGCTGCTGTCAACTGATTCACAGTATTCTGAAAAATACTCATATGCTCTGCCATTGAATCCCCTTCTTTGTATTTCATATTCACCAGCTTCTGGATCATAAATGCTTTATTTTGCACATTCTTCCGCTCATACAGCTCGGCCAACTTCTTCCACATTTTCTGGCATCTGTTTCTGGTCTTTCTGGACTTAAGTGTATAAACAAAATCTGGACAGAAGCTTGAAGAAACAACTCAGGCTGGAGATATTACATAGGAGGGGCTTTGTGTAATACAAAGCAAAAGACTTCAATGTTAATTCTGTGCAGAGGCCGTGGCTTAATATGAGGGGCTGATCTGTGTATTACAGGGGTGCTGCCAAAAGTTCTTCAAAGGAAGTCCTGCTTTTTTGAGTCATGCGAATTTATCAAGTGTAGTAAAAGTTTGTTTTCTTTGTTTTAGCAGGCAAATTGATGATTGGGATTTTTTATGTAATGGATACTTTGTTTGATTTTAATCTAACTTGGAGCACATGATTGAGTGCTTGCTCTCCAACCCTTCCTAACTTAATTTAAAGGAAGCTTATCAAATAAACTTTTTTACAGAAGGTCATTTTGTATAAAAGTTTAAATAAGTTGTTTTCCCGCATAGGGCCTAACTACTCCAAAAAAGTTGAATTTGTAGATTCACAGAAAGCACTAAATTAACCGAGGAACAATCTTCTAATAACTGTATGTTATTACTTCAAACAGTCCCTGACAATTTAATGAACATGGTTAATCCTAATTTTTCCTAGATGTCCATTAAACTCAAAATTATGAAGAAATTCATTCTACACATACAAGTACCGATATTTATAACAGTGAAAGCTAGAATCCAAAAGGACATTTACTAAGATGTCCAGATTTGATTACAGTGATGAAAAATACAGACTTCATAAAGCTTCAAAGCAGAATGCAGATGAGCTTGCCATATGATTTATTGGAAAAATAAGCCAAACTATCTGCTAATTACTTCTCAATTATTAACCTCAAAAACTCGTCTTAGAAAAATCATGACATATATAAAAAAAACAAAGCGAAATGTAGATAGAAACAATGACATTTGATTCTTGAAAAAGAGTCAGCATTTGGAGTTGCAAAGCATGCACTGTAACTTGAAAGTTGTATAGTATTACTCAGTTGTTGTGTTCTCAGTCACCCCTTCACCATTTTCTTGCTTGTCAAGTTGGCTGAAGTTGCCTTTCTGCTTGAAGAGCTGAGTATGGTGGTGCCTACAATAAAGACGATGTTCATGTGCCACATAATTTGATGGACTAATTACACAGCCTCCACTGGTGCACCTGAAACAAGCCTTATGGTAAGATGTTCCATCAACAGCTACCTGAGAAAGAATAGTGGATAGTGCTATCAGCCAAACAGAGGTTGTTGGACTCCTATGACATGAATATAAGACATGGTATGATTTAAAACACTAATGTTGTTTCGAAACTAAACAAGACCTCTAGTTTAAAAATAGCTCCCTCATTCTCTGCTTCTTCCCTCTTCTCTCTATGGAACCAATTCACCCACATAATAAAAACAAAGGCAAGAGTTGAGACTCAGTTGTTCTGCCTCCTTCTTCTCCACCAACAAAAATATTAGGGGTTGACATTACTGATTAATAGCCAGAAACTAAATGGAGTTACTCTTCTAGTCTTTCAGTATTTTCCCAATTTAAAAATGGTGCCATAAAGAGTGTAGTTTTCCTGTGGTTTATATCTATTCATTTATGCTTTCTCTTGAACGATCATATCAGAACATGATATAATGAGTATCTCGTCTTCTAACATGGGTTTCAGAATAAGATTGGTGAAAGAGGTTTACTTAGTGGTACTAGACTAATTAAGCTGGTTTTTTGTAGCTTACTCCAAGTTATATTTTTATTATGTTAAATTTTGGGTCTTTTACTTGTTTATTTCACCCCATGGCAAATATCTTTGTAATAATTCAACCTTACTGAAGAATTGTTAATTTTTTATTTTTCATTTCTCTTGAGCCAAATTTAAGGTCTAATCAAGCTCTTTCAGCTGCTAGACTTATATCTTAAAGAGACCATATTCCACATCTATAGGTTAGCAATCAAATGATTGTTAAGAGGCAAACTAAGTAAAGATGTCTATGTTTAATAATGTAGAGCAAAGAAATTACACGATTTCTTCACATGTATATAAAGGTCTAAATTTAATGAAAGCGTACACAGAACTTGAATTGAAAGATTCTCAGACTTCTTGGTGTACTCTATGACAGTAATTTAGAAATAGGAAGACTTCAACAACAAAGATCGCTTTCACTAGATATGAAGAAAATTTTAGTAAAAGTAGTTATATACCTTTTCAATCGGGTACACTGTTTTCTTGCAAGCAACACACTTTTCCTGAGTCCCAGCAAACAAACTTGAAACCTTGCTATTGGTTGGAATCTGAAGAAATCATAGAGGGAGAGAGAAACAACTTACTATATGGGAGCAGGAAATGAAACAGAAAGCTATAAAACCTTCATTTAGAAGCACTAATAAAAATCCTAAGGAGAAAAGGATATTTTGTATTAAGAAGGTTTAAAAACCTGATTTGTAGATCTTTCAAGTCTAGCAGTTCTTGGAATATCTACAAGCAATAAATATAAAAGTTAATAGGAAACAGGCTGACCTGAATAATATATGAACTTAAAAAGTGTTTTATTTTAGAAACAACTAGATAACAGCAATTCACCTTCAAAACTTTTGTCCAAGCTGCCAGTCTTCTTAAAGAGTTGATCAAAATGAGGCTTACAGTACAAAACACCCTCAAAGGAACAATAACTACTCAACTGCAGGGATGCAAGAGGAAAATAGGATTAAGGATATATGCATCATAAAATCTTTATCATTATCAAAATTCCTAATGAAAATCTCACCATACACTGAGGCATGCAAATAATCATTAATCCAAAACAAAGAAGCAAGTTGAAAAGCATGTGTTTGCTCTCATGTGATTTTTGAAGAAGAAAAAAGAATAGAATCTCACCTTGAGAGTACCCTTGCAGTGGTGACATCTGAAGCAAGACTTGTGATAGACCTTGTTGTCAGCAGTGAGCTGATCCACCAAGTAGACTGTCTTCTCACATGCTTTACACTTTTGGGTAGTGCCTGCAAAAGATGCCATCTCAAATTGAAGATTACAAAAGTCTCACTTGAATATGAGGATTGAGGAGAAGAAGAAGATCCTTTCTTGCTAGTTTTTTCTTTTCAAAAAGGAATTATGTGTTGTGTAATTTTTACAGCTCAGATTCTGACAAAGTCAGAGGAGCAGCTTACAAATTGCTGATCATGGTCATGGGTCTACCTAATGTTTAACTTATTAGAAAGTAGAAATTAGGAATTAAAAAATATAAAATGAAATAAATTTTTATTTTATTTTTTGACAAATAAAATACAATTTTGTTTGTTGCACTCATAATCATAATGGAGCTTCTTGGTGGCGACTATAGGCTGCTTAAATGACGCAAGTACCACCAGTGAGTCAGTGACATTGCCGACAGGTTTCAATCATTCCGTGGGCAAGCAGTGACCTTATCATCTTTCCTGATGATGACACATAACTCACAAATTTGAGATTTCTTTTTAGATTTCTAGGCAGATTCGGACATATCGCGATTTTCACGAGAGTTGTCAAGGTTTTTTACCACACTTTGGGGAGGGCGTGTCTAGTGATTTATACGGTTAAATTAATTTATTTGAACCTTATGGGTGAAAGATTTTAAAAATGATTTGATTTTTATATGTATAATTATGTTTAAATTGGCTATTGTTATAATGTTTTTTTTTATGCGGTGTTATAATGTTGCATATAATATATTTGAGTTAAAGTATACTGATAAAATTTAAAATAATTATCAAGTGGAAGGATTAAGGTGAAAATTAATATTACATAGGGACCAATTTTTGTTTGAATTCGGTTCGTATATGTTATAATCATTTTCAATTTAGTTAATATACTATAACTTTAATAAGTGATATTATAACATCAATAAATGATGGGGGCAAATTAAAAATAGTTGTATATACAGGAACCGTTTAAAAAAATTTCATGTATAAGAATCAACTTTAAAACCAGTGTCACGTATAGAAACCAATGATTGGTTTAACCGGTTGTAATAGAATTTGTAACTGATTCAAATAATAAGGTTTAATTTGTTTGTAGGTTTTATAGCGGTTTGGAGAAATTTAACGAGATTAATTTTGATATAATTTTTTAAAAGTTTTTTATATTGTAAACCAGTTACAAATCATTCTGTGTGACTTTTAAAATAATCATGATAAAAGTCAAACATTTTTTATGATATGAAAAATTTTATAACAATAGGATGGAGAAGCCACAAACAAGAGAAGTTGTGATCTGACGTATATGAGGTGCGAACAAGAAGAGAGGAAGGTAAAAAGCAGAGCTTTAGACAAGAGGAGAGCAAGGTGAAAAAAAAAGACCTTCAAAAAAAGAAAAAAAAAGTGTTGCTGACTTGCTGTGTCGAGATGGAGAAGGATGAAGCGTTAAGAAAAATTGGCAGAGAAAAATAGGGTTGATAATCAACCCGTGTCCCGTCTGAACCTGAGCAAACCGATTGTTAATTTGGTGAAGTGGGTGGGTTCGGTCAGGTTGGCAGGTAAAAAAATAAGTTAAGAATGATTATGATCAAGCGGGTTCGGTTCCGCATAATTCAACCCATCGATAACTGAACCCGACCAAACACGGTAAAAAAAATTCTATTTGTCTTCACCACACTAGCTCCCTCACAGCCACACTTCCTCAGTTCCCAACCCTTGGTTGCAGATTCAATAGATTCAATACAACATCTATTTTTGTCCATCAATCATCATCAACAAATTCAATTCCCTCTAAATATGTTCTTTCAACGTTGTTCATCGTCAACATTTCAACACAAGCTACCTCTCCATTCATATCTAAAGCTGGCGAAGGAGGAAGAAACGAAGTAGCAAAGCAGCAAAGCTCCACCAATCATTGTGCGTCACAAACTTCGCCTAGCACCTGCGGTTGCAGTCGATCATCGCGAGCTCCACCTAAAACCTTGCACTCGACCGTCGCGAGCTTCGCCTAGTGCCTTTCAGTCGACCTTCTAGAGTTCCGCCTAGCGCCTTGCAGTCGACTGTCGGGTGAGACACCCCGCTGTGCCTCTTTGTGTCATTAGATTAAAACCTCATTATTTAATTACTTAATCGCACGCTTAACGTGAAAATACGTAAAAATTAAAACTTATTTAATTATCATAAAACTTCTGCAAATTTAAAATACACCAACTTTAACATATATAAATACACACCTAATGGTTCATTACAATGCCAAAACACTGTTGAGGATATCCTATCGGTAGGATCCCTCACAGGCATATACTTAGACAAAAAGTTAAACAGCGGAAAACATAATAAAAATATGCCTCACGAGATGCATTGGCCATAACTAACTAGACCCTAATCACCATGGGTCACAGCTCGTCCTCCAGCCTCCGGTTCATAGTGAGTTCCATCCAACTCCTCCAGGTTACGCTCATCCATAGGGTTTTCTCGTACGATTCCACAAGGAGATAAAATACAACATACAAAAATATACGGGAGGATAAGAAACAGATCTATCATAAAAAAGCGGAAAAGATACAGTAATTGTCACAGACAAACAAAACACATAACTAACGAATCATCCTCAAGTTAATATATACCATCCTCTACCCCTACTCTCAGACAATCTAACAATTTATTTTAACATAACCTCTCTAATCCTGTCACCATGTCTTTGTGTTATCGTGGCCACTACCACTCCTGTCACCATCCCTCATTTGCATCGGGGCACATCCTCATTCCCGTTAGGATGTTCCACCTAGTGCACACCTCCATTCCCGTTAAGGTGTTCCACCCCCATTCCCGTTAAGGTGGAAGTGGTCTCGCGAGAACTCTTGATTTTACGTGTATTATGTTACCAATGCACGGTGTATTATATTACCAATACACAGAAGTGTTTTACGTGTATTGGTAATTATAATACACAAATGTTTTACGTGTATTATATTACCAATACACAGAAGTGTTTTATGTGTATTATATTACCAATACACAGATGTCCTTGTGTATTATATTATCAATACACTTTTGTCTTTGTGTATTATATTACCAATACACTTTTGTCATCAATACACTTTTGTCTTTGTGTATTATATTACCAATACACTTTTGTCCTTGTGTATTATATTACCAATACACGGTTGTGGACAACAACACCTATACTTGAATCTCACCAACCCGTTTTAACAACATCCTAGTGCCTTAACCTTCCATTAGAACTTGACACATATTTTATGCCGTAACATCTCTTTAACATATATCATCTAGGTTAGGCACTTCTAAATCATTGTTATCCTCACACCCAAAACAATCATCTCTTACACAACATATATATCTTTGCTTAAAAACCACTAAGCATAATAATACAAACCAGGCAGATCATGCATAACACAATATCAATCAAAATATTCTCATATCACCAATGTAGCACAAAATCAATTCAATAAAGGTAATAAAATAAAATCAACCATCAACAATATAAAATCAACCTAATATCGATAAACCTATAATCCCCGAATCGCCATTGGTTTTTCAGAAAAGGTTTCCAATGTGATTTTGGTCTTGTCGATTACTCGACTACTAGTAGGGTTTAGGCCGCCCTACACAATTATTATATAATCTACTACTTATCCATTCCAACGATAGGTTGGTTCTTTCCCCCAACCAGGTTATCACCGAACTCCCGAACTCGAAGCTTCTCGTTGTCACACCACAAAGTACTAACTCCACCTTCTGTGAAGGTAAGGAGATTAGATGCTCGAAGTGGTATACCACGAACGTCCTCGTTTCCTCCGCGATGGAAGTCTAAGGTTATGAAACAAAATCACAAGTTAAAATCAAACAAGAACACTAAACCACAAGGTATAGGTTCGGTCAAGACTAGTTCTTAGGGTTAGAGATTCCCGAAAATTATACAACTCATGGATTTATGACCCTTGAGTGTTAGGAGTTCATAAACAATGATCACTTAACAAAGTTGAATTAAAATCCCACTAAGTTATAAACTTAGGGTATTCGGCCAAGGCTGGTAAAATAGGCTAGCATTCACTAAACTTTCCAATCTTTTAGACTTAGCATCCAAATATGTTATGGAGCTCAAGTCCATGATCATTTTGGAAAAAAATGGAAACTTAAACATTCCAATCTCTTAGACTTAGCATCCAAATATCTTATGAAGCTTAAGTCCATAATTATCTTGGAAAAAAATGGAAACTTAAACATTCCAATCTCTTAGACTTAGCATCCAAATATCCTATGGAGCTCAAGTCCATGATCATCTTGGAAAAATGAAAGTAATACATCCTAGCTTTAATAACATAGAATAAGCAAGTTAGAAATCCTTAAACTTTTCAATCTCTTAGACTTAGCTTCCAAATATCTTATGGAGCTTAAGTCCATGATCATTTTGGAAAAATAAAAACTCAAACATCCTATCACCTAAACACTAAGTTTCGGCCATCATAGGATGATGAGGAAAATATTCTTTGTTTAACAAAAACTCTTAGGTTTAGAATCACAAGGTATTAAGAGTTATAAATCCATGATCATACTTGGAAAGTTGAAACATAGTATCCTAGGCTTACTTATTCATATTTTCAGTCATGATAGGAACAAGCTATCAAAACTTCCAAGATTTATAGATTAATAGATAGTTAGAAACTCAAACACATGATCATATTCCAAAAGTTGAAACAAAAACTTCCTAGGTCACAAATGCAAGCATTCGGCCTTCATTGGAAGAGATGTGTAGAGATTTTTGTTTTAAACAATCTCTTAGTATGTGAAAATATAAGTTAATATAATACTATAGAAAGTGGTTTCAACTCAAAAGGAGTTTTCTACCATTTTAGAGAGATTTTAGAAGTTTAAAGCATATAAAGAACACATAAAGTAAACTAAGAAATAAAAAATGAAACTTGTAAAAAGATTCATATGAGAGCATTACCCTTAGTATAAGGAAGAACTTTAATGAAGATCTCAAGTGGAAAAGACTAATAAAAATGGAAGCTTTAAGTGTTTAAACAAAAGAAGAAATGGAAGAAGTTGAAGAAGTATGAAGATGGAGGAAGAAAATGAGAGAATGAAGATGAGTGATGATTATATAGAGGAGGGAGAGAGGAGCACGAAATTTTAGAGAGAGGATGAGCTTGAAGAGCAAGTTTTGTCTTTAAGACTTGTTTGGTTGAAGAGGAAAGAGAAAAATAGGTTTTTAGAATATAATATGTTATAATTTGAAAAGTGTGATGATTACACTTTTGGAGTGTGTCATAACCCGTTTCCATCAAGTCCCATCAAGTTACTTCACTTCTCTTGTGCTCCCTAATCTGCTACATTTCGTACCTAGTTCTATTTTCCGATCGTAATTCTTCCGACGTTTTCGCCCAAATAAAATATTATATTCTATTTTTGAACGAAAATTTTCAAAATAACCAAAGTTGAAGGAAACATATTAAAAACACTAATCGTCTCGTTCAAGGGTCAAAATTAGGTTTTCTGCACAGTAAATATACCGGCAGTGAAAACGCAGACCGGCTTTCGTCTGAATTTTCAACCGAAAATTTTACCGTAACCCTCTACCATAAAGTAGATTATGAATATGACTTTGAAAAAACACTTTTTAACTCTCAGATTAAAATATAATTAATTATATTTTAACTAGTTGAACAACATAATTAAAATCAGGATGTTACATCAGGAGCCCCGTGTTGCACCCATTGTGCGTCGCCGCCTTCCTATTACAACCGATCACTATACATCCCGAACTCTGCTCTACACCCAACCTTCCTCTGCCCTTCCATTCACGATTCATGAATGCTAGATCTCTGATAGAAGAGAATAAAAGCTTAAGAGAAAAGAACTCTTTAGATTCCAGATCCATATGGTAGAAGCTAGATTTACCCTTCAACTTTTTTATTTCAATATTAATTAATTATGTTATTTTTCTCATTTAGCCTTTTGGGTTGGTTTAACGAGCCACCCGCTAAACAAAATGGGCAGAAACGGGCCTTGTTTTTCTCTCATGAGTTTATCACGGGTTAGTGTATTATAGGCCCGAACCTGTCCGATGATCACCCCTAGAGAAAAGGGACGGAGAAAGAAAGAGAGAACAAAAGTGTATAGGAAACACTCAAGGAAATGGGTTTCTCGTTTAAAGGCATTTTTATTTTTACTTTTTCATTTCTTTTTAAATCTTCAAGTGTCCAGCCCCGAAGCAGTGTCGACTCAAGTGTCCAACTCATATCGAAGCCATATCTTCACTATAGTATCCATGTTGCTCCATGCTATGACGCTATATTGATTTTGGCAGTGACTAATCCACACTCATGCCCATCATTAACTATTATCATTCCAATTTTAGCAGAATTGGAATTGGTTCACAATTATAATTCTATGTCTGTGTTGTGCAAAGAATTACAACATAGAATCTGAATTCAATTTCGTAGATTGGCAGTGGTGGTGGTGGTGCCAACTATAGCAGTGCTTGCGGTAGTGGTGGAGGTGACAACAATTGTAATGATAATGGCAGCAATAGCAATGGTCGGGTGATGATGGTGATAGTGGTGGTGACGACGATGATGATGTTAGTGGTGGTGGTGTGGTGTTGTGTTATTTTACTTGTGCTCTCCCTCAATGTGCATGTGCACCAAATGCACACCTAGTTGTGTGGAGTTGGAATTATTAGAATATTGGTTAAGAATTAGAAATGACTTAAGCTAGTTATTTTGTAATTCCATGAAATTTCAAATGGAATTATGATTCTAATTCTAAAAAGCTTCCAAACATAAAAATTAGAATTACATCCCATCTCCAATTTCAAGCCCAATTCCACATGCCAAATGGACACTTGAAATGGGCACCAAGTGTTTTCTGAATTCTCGTCCTTGATTTCAAAAGTCAAACTTCATCTTTAAATTTAATGGATTTAATTATAATACATTTCAATATAATTTTTTTTTACGCTGTGAATCAATCATATATTGTGATAATATTAAAAATGTTTGATTTTTATTATAACTATCTTAAAAATCATATATGGGGTGATGTGTGATTGATATGGGGACAAAAAGCCCTAATTACGGTCGTTCATCAAAAAAATTAAACTCTTAAATTTTTTTTGTTCCCTTGGTATCCTCTACGTGCAACTGCAAAGATTAATCCCTTGAGCCGAGTATGAGCACAAGGACGACAAAACTCTCCCTCAAGAATTTTGACGTTATTGCATTCCCAGGATCAGGATTCGAACTCGAGACCAATGGTTAAGCTGGAAAAAACTTGTGCCATCTCATTCAAGCGATCTTGGATAATTAAACTTTTAATTTATTTTCACATTTCATACACATTTTATTTTGTGACATACTTCACTAACCTTTGGTTGACAATAAAATCCTTGGTACTTTTTAATACCTCTAGTCGTATGCACCTCACGTTCACCCTTTGAGACATTATCCCCTATCTCAATGATTCGATCCTTATTTCGTTCTTTTTCGAGGGAAAGAACTTAAAGCTAAGTCAAGTCATTAATTAAGCCACCGATTTCAGTCCCCAAATATGATAATCACTCTTACAAGCAGGGAAAGATTCACCTTATGTGGTGTGTGGGCAATTCCGCCCCCCAAAAGGTGAATTGTTTTGGTATATCTAATAATTTTTATTTTGATCTCATATATATTTAGATGTTGTCCCTCACATGTCAAATCGTCATTTATCTCTTGGTGAGATAAAAGATTATTTTAGTAATCTTTGGTTTTTTCTTAATAAATTGTTTCACATTTCTCACCTATGGTTGTAGGTTTGACATTGAGACCAACCACGCTATATTTTGTATATTTATATCATTTTTTATCATTTATTTATATTTATAATATTTTCCTCTAATAATTTTTTTTGGGGCTAAAATACCCTTTTTGGTTTCTTAACTTATTTTAGTTTTAATTTGGTACCTTAACTTCTAAAAGTTTCAATTTGGTCCTCTTAATTTGTTTATGTCAACACAGGTTAGTCCACTCCGTGGACGAAGTCAGCTACGGTGTTAACTTTTAGCCCTTTATGTTTTGAACGAGTTTCAAATTAATCCTTTAAATTATTAGCAGGTTCCTAACAGGTCCTTTAATTTATGTTACTAAACTCAAAAAGTTAACACCATTATCGACTCATTGACAAAGATGACTAAATTGTTTCATTAGAGAAAAATATTATAAATATAAATAAATGATAAAAAACGATATAAAAGTTATTTTGGGTCCCTTGACTTATTTTTTAGTTTTAAGCTGACCCTTTAACTTTTAAAAGTTTTAATTTGGTCCCTCCATTATATTTATACACTATTTGTTGTCCCCGCTAATCAAAATTTCTGGATCTATCACTGCTTAGATGTTGTGATGACCCATAGTTTGTGTTTGATTTGAATTTTATCAAGTACTTTTGTGACATTATTTCTGAATGTGTATTTTTGTCTTTTATTATATGGTCCCTATAATACAAAATCGTTTGTTTTACTATTGTTTTAGGGTTAAAATTAGGGAATGTAGGGTTAGTGTAGTGTCTTGTTGTTCCCGTTTGAATGTGTTTGCAAGTATGCAAGACTTGTGCATTTTTTTTTTGGGTATACAAAGGGATAAAAGCCCAAAACAATTACAAGAAAGAAATAACACAAGGCAAACATCATTAAGCAACAAAGAAGCTAAACCACTAAGGGGAGAATCAAGGGTGTGAAGGCGAAGATCCATAAACAAACTCTGATTGGCTAGCCAATCTGCTCAGGCAATGCCTTCCCAGTGTGAATGCGAGAACTCTATGATCCAGTCTTTATGTAGAAACCTTCGAATTCTGTCAATAAGCCTATTGTTTGCACTCGAACCCATCTTCAGTAAGGAAATTATGGAAGCAGAATGCCGTCAGATTCCTATTCCCATTATTAATATGATTAATATGATAATTGCATATTTAGCTTCTAAAAAATGAGTATAAATTATAAACTATAAAATGAAAAATTAAGAATTTACTCACATGAATTGATAAAGTGCATTAAAATCTCAACCCACTAAATAATTCAAAGCTAAATACATCGAGTCCGGATCCTCTCCAGTTCCTTGAAGAAATGGAGAGTCCAGTTCAATATATCTGGCCATACATGTGTCCCTTACAAAAATCAATGGCCCAGATTTTTATTCAATTTATTTTATTTTTTATTTAAAACATAAATTGAAAATAAAAAAAGTTTTCTCTCCCCATCCCTTCCTCCGTGTTGCTCGACCATCTCCCGTATTCTCTCAGCATATTTATTTATGTCAAAAACATGTGTCATCATTCCCACCGAATGGTCCATATCAAACAAATCCTCCATAATCTTCTTTGGGTTGTGATCATCGTAGTCTGCGAACTTGACTTTATTATTATGTCTTAGGCTCTAATAGGGGCTTTACCATCAACAACAATACACTTTTTGTCATAAAAAATGATAGAGGATTAATGATCAGCATTATTAGCACTGGCAACTAAAATGAAATGCATAAATTAGGAAAAAGACCATAAATTTCCCATAATAATGTCGTGTAGTTCTAGAAACCAGCAAGCAGGTTCCAATGGCAGAAGCAAAGATGATAAAGTGGACACAACAAGCAGGTTCCCGGGTGTTGGGGATGAGAACTTTAGTCACACACTCACAGGTTAGAGAGTAGGAGAAGAATATGTATTCTGAATATAGAGAGATTGTATTGTTTTATCTGAGTAATCATTTACACACATGCACTCTTTTATATAGTGCTTGTACATCACATTGTAACTACAAAAACTGAATCAATTACAAACTAACTAACTAACTATTACTAACACTCTAACTGACTAACAAACTATGCTTTGGATTAACTATAGCACTCCCATTTAATCAAAAGATTCATATGATACAACTCCCAACTCACTTCTGAGTTTTACAAATCTATCAAGTCTAATTGCCTTAGTCAATATGTCAAGAACTTGAATTTACGTAGAGGGCGTGTGCAGCAGCCTCAAGCATTCCCTTGTTGACCTGTTCCCTTAGGAAGTGGAATCTGTCTCAATGTGTTTGCTCCTACCATGAGATATAGGATTCTTGACTAAGTTTTTAGCCGATTTATTGTCTATCAGTAACTGAATAGGCTTCTGCACATCAATCTTCATTTCACTCAACAATGAGTCTAACCATATAGCTTGGCAAGCTGCATAGGAGCCAGCTATGTATTCAGCTTCGCATGATGACAATGCCACAACTGGCTGTTTCTTAAAGCACCAAGAGATTGGTGCACCAAAAAATTTGAATAAGTATCCTGTTGTACTCCTTCTATCCACCCTATCTCCACACCAATCTGAATCCGAATATCCTAACAAATCAACCATTTGATGAGCTGACTTGCCAGGAAATAACACACCAAACCTCACAGTTCCTTTCATATATCTCAAAATTCTCTTGGCAGCTAGCATATGAGACTTCTTTGGTTGGTTCATGAATCGACTGATGAGACCAACTGAGAAGCACAAGTCGGGTCTGCTATTATAGAGATACCTTAAGGAGCCAACTAATTGCTTAAACACAGTTGCATCTACTCCTTCTTCTGTTTCAGTTGCTTCCATCTTTAGATTTGCCTCTGCAGGTGTTGTTGCAGAGTTACAATCTATCATCTTGAATCTCTCAAGTACCTCAGCAGCATATTTCTGTTGGTGCAGCACAATTCCTTTTGGAGTAGTGGCAAACTCCATTCCAAGGAAATATGACAACTTTCCCAAGTCTGTCATCTCAAATTCAGCCATCATTAGTGCCTTAAAACACTCAATTTCTGTGGAGTCATTTCTAGTCACAAGTAGGTCATCAACATACAGACAAATGATCAGCATGCTTGCCTTTTTCTTTACTTTCACATACACACCATACTCAACTGAGCATTTAGAAAACTCATGCTGAAGTAGGAATGTATCTATTCTTTTATTCCAGGTCCGAGGGGCTTGTTTAAGGCCATAGAGGGCCTTGTTCAGCTTGTACACCATGTCTTCTTTCCCTTTAATCTCAAAACCTGGTGGCTGAGTTACATACACTGTTTCTTCAAGGGGTCCATTTAGGAATGTTGATTTCACATCCATATGGCATAGAGACCATCCATTGTTGCTTGCCAAGGCCACTACTAGCCTTATAGTTTCTAACCTTGCCACTGGTGCAAAGACTTCTGAGTAGTCAACTCCATGCTTCTGCAAAAAACCTCTAGCAACCAATCTTGCCTTGTGCTTAGCAATAGAGCCATCAGGATTCAATTTCAGTTTGAAAATCCATTTCACATCAATTGGCCTTTTATCTATTGGCTTGTCAACCAATTCCCACGTATGATTCCTCTCAATGGCATTAAGTTCATCAATCATTGCTGCTTTCCAGTTCTGTTCTGTCATGGCTTCCTCATAGCTCACCGGCTCGCATCCGCCGGAAGAGCAAAGTGAACTAATTCACCTTCAGATGTTACTGCACTGTCAGGTAACATATCAAAATCATCAAATCTGCCTGGCCTTTGCCTTTGTCTCTGTGGCCTTGTTTCATGAGGTGCTTCAGTGATCAATTCCTGCTCAACCACTACAGACTCTTCCTCAATTAATACTGGAATCACAGGATTGAAACTACCTTTTTGCTCATTCCAATCCCATGACTCAGTTTCATCAACATACACATCTCTACTAACTTCAATTTTTTGTTTCAGTGGATCATACAATCTATATGCACCAGTAATGTGATATCCTACTAAGATCATTGGCTTGCTTTTATCTTGCAACTTTTTCCTTCTAGCATCAGGCACATGCTTGAAACATAAAGAGCCAAATATTTTTAAGTGACTTACCATAGGTTTCCTGCCAGACCAGCATTCTTCAGGAACCTTCTGCTTGAGTCTCTTAGTGGGACACCTGTTCAACAAATAGGCTGCTGTGGTGACTGCTTCACCCCAAAAAGAATGTGGTAGCTTCTTCTGTTTCATCATGCTTCTGGCCATGTTCAACACAGTTCTGTTCCTCCTCTCAGCCAAGCCATTATGCTGAGGAGTATAGAGGGTTGTCACCTCATGTTGGATACCACACTGTTCAAGGAAATCCTCAAACTCTTTTGATGTGTACTCACCTCCACCATCTGTCCTTAGCACCTTGATCACCTTGCCACTTTGCCTTTCAGTGAGAGCTTTGAATTTCTGAAAGACCTTAAACACCTCACTTTTGTTCTTTATCAAGTAGAGCCACTGCATTCTGTTGAATTCATCAACAAAGGTCACAAAATACTTATTTCCACCTAATGAGGGGACCTCAAGAGGACCACAAACATCTAAGTGAATCACATTCAACACATCAGTTGCTCTCATAGGTAGATATGTAGCAAAAGTATTTCTGGACTGTTTTCCAGCAAAGCAAACCTCACATACTTTTTCAGGTATAACTATTTTTGGAAGTCCTGTCACCATCTCATCTGCAACTAATTGTTTTAGACTTCTAAAGTTTAAGTGACCAAACCTCAAGTGTCATAGCCAGCTTTCTTGGTTTGTCATAGTTTCCTGAAAACACTGCATCTCAGTTGTGTTGATGTTGGCTTGGAAGGTTCTGTTTTTGGAGAGGGGAGACCTTAGTACCTATCTCTGATTTGGATCATATAATTCCAATGAATCATGCTTCATTGTGACTGAGAATCCTTTCTCAACTAGCTGCCCAACACTCATCAGGTTGCATTTCATCCCAGGCACAAACAACATACTTTCAATGAGTGCTGTCTTGCCATCTTTTCTTTTAATCACAATGTTACCAACACCTTCTGCTGCAAGTGTTCTACTATCTGCAAGCCTGATCTTTGCCTTTCTGTTGGAATCAAAGTCCCTCAACCATTCCCTGTGGCCAGTCATGTGGTTCGAGCACCCTGTATCAAGGTACCATGCTTCACTGTGAGGATTCACATAATTGGTTGCCACCAACAGAACCTGATCTTCATCTGAATCCTCATCCTGAGCAACATTGGCCTCTTATTCACTATCTTTAATCTGCTTCCCTTTTCCTTTGCCATGCCAACATTCTGATGCAAAGTGTCCCCACTTCTCACAATTGAAACATTGGACTTTCCTTCTATCTTGGACTTTCTTGCCACCTCTACCTCTGCTAGAACCTCCTCTCCCATTCCTGTTAGGGAAATCAGCTTTATCACCATTCTTGGAATGATCTTGGCTTGAAGACCATCCTTCTTTACTTGGTCTGCCACCATTTCTTTTGCCTTTCTTCCATTTCCCTCTATCTGCTCCCCATTTCTTGGAGACTTGAGCTTGCAGTGCTTGCTCTACTGCTGTCCTGCCAACAATTCTTTCATTCAATTTCAGCTCATGAGCCTCCAAGGAGTTCTGCAGTTCCTTGAGTTTCATGTCCTCCACATCTTTGGCTTCTTCAATTGCAACCACTATATGGGCAAATTTCACAGAGAGCGACCTTAACACCTTCTCAACCATCTCACGATCCGTGATAGTCTCCCCACAGGTTCTCATTGAATTCACTATGACCAAGAGCCTGTCAAAATAATCTGAAACAGACTCTTGTTCAGTCATTAACAGCTGCTCAAACTGTCTTCTCAGGGACTGCAACTTGACCTTCTTAGTCTTCTTAGCACCCGCATAGAGCTTCTGAAGTGTGTCCCAAGCTTCCTTGGCTGTCTTTGCGATGGAAATTTTCTGGAAGCTTGCAAGATCCATGCATTGATGGAATAGACATTGTGCTTTATAATCCTTCTTCTTAGCTGCATCATCATCCCTCTCCGAGACTCCTCTTTTGACTATCTCCAAGAGTTCTTGGTAGCCAAGAATGGCTTCCATCCTTACAGACCAATAATCCCAATTCTTGCCATCAAGAATTGGCAAGTTAGACATGAAACTACTGCTTCCATTCGCTGCCATGATCACAGCAATGGTAATACTCACAGGCCCCTTATCTTTCTGCTCTAGATACCAAGTTGTTGGGGATGAGAACATTAGTCACACACTCACAGATTAGAGAGAAGGAGAAGAATATGTATTCTGAATATAGAGAGATTGTATTGTTTCATCTGAGTAATCATTTACACACATGCACTCTTTTATATAGTGCTTGTACATCACATTGTAACTACAAAAACTGAATCAGTTACAAACTAACTAACTAACTATTACTAACACTCTAACTGACTAACAAACTATGCTTTGGATTAACTACAACACTAGGTACATATTACATAGTGTACACAGCAAGTAGGTGCATAATCAAGGAGGGTCCATGAATTTCATTCTGGGTTTGGTGGGTTTCTGGGTTCTGGGTTTGGTGGGATTCTGAGATGCGGCGATGGCAGCACCTCGTTAGTCAGCAAGTGAGTGTGGTGGCCGATGGCGTAGATGGGGAGGAGGCGGGTGGTGGTAGCCGATGTCGGAACAAAGGCGGGGCGGATGGGAGATGGTTGAGCACTTGTGCAGCACGAATGAAGGGATGGGGAGAGATTTTTTTTTTCAATTTCTGTTTTATATAGAAAATAAAATAAATTGAATAAAAATTTGGGCCATTGATTCTTGTAAGGGACACGTGTACAGTCAGGATATATTGGACTGGCCTCTCCATTTCCTCAAGGGACTGGAGAGGATCCTGACTCAAATACATCATACTTCCTCACTTTAAAGACAATATCATTTTAGAGGAACTAAATTAGATCATTAGATTCTCAAACATTTCAGGCAAAGTTAGATAGGGGCGTTCATCGGATCGAATTGACCCAATGAACAAGATAATCCAAACCAAACCAATTAAATCGATTCGAATTGATTGGTTAATTGATTCATTTCACGTCAAACCCAAAACAAACCAATTAGAATCAATTTGATTATGGAATTTATCTTTTATTTTTTTGACTCAAACCAACATAACCACCCGATTTTTAACTTTTAAACTTATACATTTTAGATTTTAATTCTTAAAACTCTCTTTTAGGTTTTTTTTTTAATTATCCATTTTGACTTTCTTTTAATCTTATTTAGTGTTACCAAATGTCTCTAATCATATTTACTATTCAACTTCACCATTATGTTTTAGGTAAAGAGATTAAGATATGTAAAGTTATAACTATAGAGTAAGATAAATATTAATTGAAAATAATATTAACATTCCAAATCAAATTAATTGGAGTAAAATCATTGAAGAATAATTAACTTTTTTAACTTTTAGTAATATAAACTTCAAAGTTTTATATAAAAAAGATAATATGAAAGGAAAAAAAAACTTAAAAATATATAGTAATTTATTTTTTGCCTTAATCTGGTATGACATTTTGGCGAGAAGGCAACTGTTCGAATCATTTTGGAAGTTATTTAGAATACAGGATTCTCTTTTCTACCGCTAGAATAAAATGGTTGAAGTTAGGTGATTCTAATTCGTACTATTTTCATGCCTGTGTGAAAAAGGGAAACCGGGAAAATGCACTGAATGGGTTGTGGGTTAGGGGCAATTGGGTGGACGAACCAGCATTGGTGAAAGAAGGAATATCGAACCATTTTGAAACAATTTTTAAGTAGGAAAGCTAGATGAGACCAACTCTGGATGGAATAAGTTTTAGGCAAATATCTGCAGAAGACAATTTAAACCTTATGGCTGGGTTCTCGAGTGAGGAAATCAAACACGCGGTTTGAGGTTGCGATGGCAAGAAGAGTGCTGGTCCCGACGGATATAACTTTACTTTGACGAAGAGACTTTGGGATGTGGTGGGAGATTATTTTTGCAACATGGTGGCCGACTTTCATAACAATGAGAGGATAGTTAGAGGTGGGAATGCATCTTTTTTGGTACTTATTCCAAAAAAGGAGAACCCAGCTGGAATATATGACTACAGACAGATTCCATTAGTAGCGTGCATGTACAACGTATTGGTAAAACTCTGAGCGGAGAGACTAAGTCGGGTCATGAATTCTGTAATTTCAGTTAATCAAACAATTTTTCTAAATGGTAGGAACATTCTTGATGGTGTGATGATCTTAAATGAAATTATGGAGGAGAACCCAGCTGGAATTAATGACTACAGACAGATTTCATTAGTAGCGTGCATATACAACGTATTGGCAAAACTCTTAGCGGAGTCTGAGAATGCATTTTGCTACCTGCACATTGGAATAAGACATTTCCCCTACCAAGACTGTGTTGTCGGCGTACGGGATATGTGAGACACCAACCTTTTGGTCTCTACCTGAGATGACATACTCTTTGTAAATGCCTTTTTACACAAAATGGAGAGCCTGGATCAGTGCTTGTCTTCAATCTGCTTTGATATCGGTATTGGTAAATGGTAGCCCATCAAGAGAGTTTAAAATGTCTAAGGGCATTCGTCAAGGAGACCCGATGACCCCGTTCTTATTCCTTATTGTGGCGGAAGGACTCAATGGGTTGATTAGGAGTGCTGTGGAAAAAGACATTTACAAAGAGTATGTCATCTCAGGTAGAGGCCAAAAGGTTGGTGTCTTATACATCTCGTATGCCGACGACACAGTCTTGATGGGGGAAATGTCTTATTCCAATGTGTGGGTAGCAAAATGCATTCTCAGACTTCGCTAAGAGTTTTGCCAATACGTTGTACATGCACGCTACTAATGAAATTTGTCTGTAGTCATTAATTCCAACCGAGTTCTCCTTTTTTGGAATAAGTTGTGGGAGATGATTTTTGCAACATGTTGACTGACTTTCATAGCAATGAGAGGATAGTTAGAGGTGGGAATGCATCTTTTTTGGTACTTATTCCAAAAAAGGAGAACCCAGCTGGAATTAATGACTACAGACATATTTCATTAGTAGCGTGTATGTATAACGTATTAGCAAAACTCTTAGCGGAGTCTGAGAATGCATTTTGCTACCTGCACATTGGAATAAGACATTTCCCCCCAAGATCGTGGTCGTGTACAGACGCTAGTATGTGTGAGACACCAACCTTTTGGTCTCTACCTGAGATGTCATACTCTTTGTAAATGTTGTTTTACACAAAATGGAGAGCCTGGATCAATGCTTGTCTTCAATATGCTTCGGTATCGGTATTGGTAAATGGTAGCCCATCAAGAGAGTTTAAAATGTCTAAGGGCATTCGTCAAGGAGACCCGATTGCCCCTTTTTGTTCCTTATTGTGGCGGAAGGACTCAATGGGTTGATTAGGAGTGCTGTGGAAAAAGACATTTACAAATAGTATGTCATCTCAGGTAGAGACCAAAAGGTTGGTGTCTCACACATCCCATACGCCGACGACATAGTCTTGGTGGGGGAAGTGTCTTATTCCAATGTGCGGGTAGCAAAATGCATTCTCAGAGTTTTTGAATTAGTGGTTGGACTAAAAGTCAACTTCTACAAAAGTTGTTTAATTGGAATCAAGTCATCTCCAGGTTTTTTAGAGAGTGCAGCCAGCATGCTCAATTGCAAAATTGGTAAATTACCATTCAAGTTCCTTGGAATCTTGGTCTGTGCAAATCCTAGAAGGACTACCACATGGACCCCTCTCATTAACTCACTACAAAAAAGGCTTCTTGGTTGGAGAAACAAATATTTATCATTCAGAGGCAGAGTGTATTGATCAATGCGGTATTGTCGAGCCTACCGGTCTATTATCTCTCATTCTATAGGGCTCCAAAAAATGTATTAAACAAAATAACACAAAGGGTAAAATGCTGAGAGGTGGTTTGTAAAAAAAGAGAAGAAGGTGTACTTGGGATTAGGGATATTAATGCTTTCAACTTAGCATTAATGGGAAAGTGGAGGTGGAGATTTTTTACTTAAAAAAATCTCTTTGGTCCGAAATTCTGAGAGTTAGGTATGGAGATTCTTCACTATGGAGAACTCCTTGGTGGGACAAAACCTTGGCGGGGGGGGGGAGGCATCTCGGCGGTGGAGAGATCTTGGGCGATTAGAGGGGGGATGATTCATATAGAGTGGTTTGGTTATCAGAGGGTATATCCAAGAAACTAGGGAGTGGTAACAGCATAGGTTTTTGGAATGACATTTGGATAGACACTGTGCCTTTAGCAACCAACATTCACAGACTTTTCACCTTCCCAACGAACAAAGAAGCAAAGGTTTTAGAGTAGGGTGAATGGAGAGAAAACTCATGGAACTGGAATTTCAGCTGGAGAAGAAACTTATTTGTATGGGAGGAAATTCTACTACAAAACATGATGGCAGTACTTGCAGGCCACCAAATTCTGCCAAAGGTGGAGGACACATGGTGCTGGCAGGGAAAAACTGAAGCTTCTTATGCTATCAAGGAAGCTTATATGAAGATCACAAAAGTGCCAAACAGAGATCTAAAATATTATTTCAAGCTGCTGTGGAATTCAAGTATTCCTTTGAAGGTGGGCCGCCTTTTGTTGGAGAGCAATCCAAGATAAGATTCCAACATCTGCGAATTTGAATAGAAGGAGAATAACTAGAACAAACACATCCATTGTATCCAGATTCTGCGGTTTGGAAATTGAGACTACATCTCATCGACTACAAATTCTCTTATTTTGTGTGGATGTATGTCTATAACTGGATTGGGGTGGACATAGTGTTGGTTGGCAATTTGGAGGAGTTAATTTTACAACATGATGGTTTAATCTCAGGCACGGCTTCAAACAAACTGTGGAGAATGTTGTGGTTTGCAACCATTTGGTCCTTTTGGCTACATAGGAATCAATTGATCTTCAAACAAGGTGCATTGGATTTTGATAAGGTAACTGATTTGATAAATGTCAGAGTTTGGACGTGGTGAATTAGCCGAGTCAAGAAAAGAAGCTTTTCCTTTAGGATTTGGTATATAAACCTGTGTCTGCAAGCTACATTTTAAGAAGCCACAGGTTTTTGGCAACATATAGGTATGGTGTTAACTGATGCAGGTTTTCTACTCAGTATAAAATGATTGTAGTGGCTGTTGTTTGTGGACTTTATTTCTTCGAACTTTTGTTTAGGTGACTTTTTGTTGAATAGATATTCAGTCTGCAACACAGTGGGTGCCTTGGGATGGATTTGGGGGGACTGTTTTGTACTCTTTTTATTGATTGTGGAGAAATATTTATATTTTCAGCCTGATTGCAACTTTATGCTATGGGATGAACTGTTAGGTTTTTTGTTGCAACTTTGTGCTATAGGTTGAACTATTAGGTTTTTCTTCACGGGCCCTATTTTTGCTTACATTTGTATATAGGTGAGTACCCCTTGTACTCCTATCTATATATCATTTGTTTATAAAAAAAAAAAAAACCAAACCAATCTAATCTTAACCGGGCTGGTTTGATTCAGATTGGCTGAAAAAGTTATTAAGATTCATACCAAACGAAACCAATTAAAAATGATTGGTTAGGGTTTGGTTTATCCTAAATCCGAACCAAACCAACCTGTCTACACCGCTCAAACTAGAATTACATTACACAACTATAGTTCATTACCAACTACTCCATCTCCTAACTGCTCACCCTCACATTGGATGGTTGAATTAGTTATAACTATTTTTCAGACCCACAAATTTATAATCTGCCAATAAAGGTTATCATCAGAAAGCGTACATCTTGAACGGTGAAAAAAATACTGATGCACAAGCATTTTGGGTTCAAACGTTTCTTTGCTTATTCTAACATGGCTAACCATAACGTCCAAAATGTTGCCATAAAAAAAAAGGTAACAGAAAACAAGCATCCCAAATATTCACTTCATTCTGCGTTTTTAGAACGTTACTGTTCCCGAGCTTCTTCTCTCATAACTGCTTTGACATATATTTCGTAACAGCATCCTGAAACATCATACAAGAATACTGAAAAGATGTAACAGTACGAGAAAAATAAATTAAGAATGGAATTGAGAAACATTATCTAGAAAATCCAATCTAAAGTAACACATTCCACGGATTTAAACACACTATAGTGGTAACTAGAAAATAAAAGGCATTTCCTATTCAGACACAATAGGCAATTTATAACGCGGGTAAGTAAAATGTTTGACATTGAAATAAAGATACAAACTAGTATTTACTTGTATGAATGTTCAATGTTTGAAAAAAACAGTGACCTATCACAAAAATAGTGTATGCTCAGTTAAACGTAGTCACGTAGATAATGCAAAACATTCAGTGCATACAGAATTGTCCATTCATGAGTTCTGTCTTGTGGCTAATTTCAAAGACAGGAAAGGTGTTCATGAATGTGACTAAGGTGTTCATGAATGGCTAATTTCAACTACAAGCTAAAAAACTTTAATAAAAATTTAAATATGCCAGCAAATACTAGGGTATTTTGTCACTACTGATTATAGGAGAGGACCTTCAAAGCCAATGAGACAATGCTCCATAGTTCAAACTATATCAATAACCATATTGCTTAATTTAATGTTAAAGAAGCTAAGAATTGAGGAAATGATCAATGTAGAAACCAGAAAGACATGGGTACGCAGAGAACATAGTAACAAAATTGACCTATTGACTCAACCACAATTTGGCCTGGTAATAACGACAACATTCAAAATGCCCCACCATAAAGAGAACAATATCCACTTTTCAATGGAATTTTTTTTCAGAAACTTTCCTCATTGCATACTTTTCATAATTTATGACATTCAGCAAAATTTTGCTTGAGAACTTGATAGGGACTAGGGTATTATGGGATGCCTAAGTCTCACATTTAGTAGTATGTGATGCTCGGTGGAGTACATAAGTGGCTTGGTTCTCCCCCTTAATGACTGGCTTTTAAGGGAGGGTTCCCCAAGTGCTTGGGTGCTTATCAGAAGTAATCTAGTTTCAGCAGTTAAATAGTAAAGGCATACTGGATTTCCAAACCACTAGGCACTTTGCCAAACTCTAATCTGGCTCAGATAATTTCCAATCAAGATATTCATAAGTTCAACCTAAGACATCAATTTCAAACACAAAAATTGAAACAATGTATTTTTCCTTTAAGCTTATCAAACTACTAACTTTGAAACTGACTCTTTGTGCACTTTTAGCAGGATTGTTTACTTGGGCAAAAAACCCCTCCCCCTTTTTCTAGAACTATGTAAAATATTAAATCATCCACTACTTATAAACAGCATTAAAAACTTTCTAAAAAAAATTACAAATGAATATTATGCAATGAGAATGAGAGCAAGGCCAATGAATTTGAAATGAAACTAAAATGACATTCAAAGACAAACCATGAGAGGCCCAGTCAAATGTTTCAGCAACAACCAGACTTAACATCTCAGACTGCATTACCAGTACATTCATCAGCACATTGACTGTAATAACAAAGCCAGGCTCATAAACAAACATAAAATTGGTCAACCCATTAATGGGTGATTTCAAGCCTTGAGAGACAATAAAGCATTGCCCATGGTTTGTCCACATAAAAGATATCAGAAAAATAGTGCCAACGTGCACGTTGACAGTCAAAAGTAAAAAACACGTCATTTAAGTCCCTCTCACAAATAACAACAATCCACAAACCCTCGCTCCTTTAATCAAAACCAGGGATAAAAGACCGCATACCTGCTACAACAACAATTGTCAGAACATCCCCAACTCTTTTGAGCTTTTTAACACTCTTCTTATATGATTTGAATGGCTTCAGAGCTGAATCTTCTGCCAAGAGCTGCAAGATAATCGAGGCAGTACAGGTGAATGCACAAGCAAAACAAAGAATAAATCACAAAATGATGTCTGTTAAGGGAAACAAATGTACTCAGAGATTATGTGTCTTACTTAATGATCTGCAATGAATCCACAAAAGTTGAGGCAAAGGTAACGAATTTGTTTTATACATACTGAAGCCAACAAATTCTTCTAGCCAGGATCAGAAACTGATTTCAGCAATTTGCTTAATCCCGATTCCCACTGATATTTTTGTCCAAGACCCTCGGAATTTGAAAATCATTTTAGACTCTGACTAGTTTGGATCAAACCAGAAAGACCCATTCAAGGGGATAAAGCTTTCCCAATACCTAATTGTTTTTATTCACAAGACTTAAACTCAAGACCTTGCTTAAAGAAAACCTAGCTCCTTGTGACTAACACCAACAAGCTTTGGTTTGATTCCGAATATTTGATTACAAAATGAATTAATTAAAAGTTCAAAAAACAAACCATTTTTATGGATCAACTTCAAGCAGAAAGCTAAAAAATCGTGGAGTGTCTTAAAACTAAAAGTGAAAAAAAAAACCATGAATAAGTTCCTGTATGTATGAAAATCCCATCCCTAATTTTTTTTTTTTTTTTGCCCCAAATGTGTAAATCAAACTAACTATAACTTGAAATAGGTGACCTAGAAGCACGAAATTGCTTGAATCTTGGAATAAATCAACAAAAGAGAAAAAGGTTAACGCCTTACAGCTTTTTCACGGGTCCCGGGTTCGATGTGGAATCCACGGCGCAAGAGTTGAATTGAATCTTCCGTCTTCTGCTTTCTCAAAGAAAAAGAATCACAGAGAGAAGATAAAATCGATATTTCGTTTGAAATTAATAATGATTGGAAATAAAGAGGAAAAAAAAAATACCTGGGCATGAGATCAAAGATAGGAAGCAATGGTTGTTTTGTTCAACAAAAATGCCATTTTTTGTTTACGCTTTTTTGCGTATTGATGTGATTACGATGTTGGTCAAGTTCAGAGCTCTAAGAAACAAGAATACGGAGCTCGGTGAAAGGGATTAGGAATGACAATTTTATCCGCACCCGCGGATAAAATCCGCAACGGGCATGGGACGGGTAGTTAAACGGGTACCCGCGAGTAAAATAAACGGGTAATTCCAATAACCGTCTATAAACGGGGCGGGGGCGGGTACCACACTATCCGTGCCCGCGGATACCCGCACCCGTTACTTAATTACTATAATACCCTTTATTATATATATCTACTCTCAAAATCTTTATATCATTTCCTAGATAATTTTCATCTATTGTGTTGTTTCATGGATATTTTAAGTGTGATATATTAATTTGTAGGTGCTATTTTGTTCAAATACCGGAAGATATTAATGTGGTGGTTTGTTTAAGTTTTGTGTATTTTTTTTTAATTAAAAAACAGATTTGTTTGTTTTTCATAACTACCCATGGATATCCGCGGATACCCGTGAAAACCCGCGAATCCGTTAAGAACCCGTTAAGCGGGTATCTGTGCAGGTACGAGACGGGTACGGGTGGATTTTTTATCCAACGGGGCGGGTAGCAGGTAACCAGTATCCGTGTCCGCCCCGCCCCGTTGACATCCCTAAAAGGGATTCCTCATAAGACGAGCGAACAAGCCTCGAGATGGGAATGTTTTAAGGCTTAGATGAAGAAATTTTTGTTTCCTTTTAAATTATTTGGTTTGTTAAAATTGGTGAAGTTTTTGTTGCGACAAACTAGTCCAAATTGATCCAAAAAAATAGCATAACCGAAAATCGATGGAGTCGAATTTAATTGGTTTTTTTGGACTGAAAATATGGAGAACCGATCGGTTCGGTTGGAGGTTCAGAAACCGAACCGAAATTATACATATACATGTGCGTTTTAACCAGTCCCTATCATTTTATTGTTGCGCCTGCCATTTCACACTTTCTTCAGTTCAATTACTCACTCTCATTTGACCCAGAAGCCCAACTCAATTCAAACATCAAAGTCTTCCTTCCCTAACCCAAAGTCTCCCTCCCCTCAGTCGGTCGCCAAGTCGTCCTTGTCGCCACCGCTTGCGTCCCTTCGACGTCCGCTGCGCTTCTTCCGTCTCGTCACCTCGGCTCGCTCCTTCTCGATGCTCGGTGCTCGTGATCCCTTCCCCGCTTCACCGTCCCTTTAGTTTGCCGCCGCCTCATGCTCTTTCTCGCTGGTCGCCGGCCGCTGCTGCTTCTGGTGGTGACAGGTGAGTACAGAGTCTTTCAAGTTGTACTCATGTTGTCTTGTCTTGAATTTTAATTTTATGTTGTTGGTTGGAACCATTAAACAGGATTGTAGTGGTGTTTGAGGTGCTGTTTAGTGGCAATATCTGTATGTGTGTTTTGTTTTATGTTTCAAATTTCTGAGTTTGTTTCCTCATGTGTTAATTCAGATCTGGTACATTGGTTCATTTGATTCACTCATTATGTCTGTTTTAACAGCAATAGTCATCAATATGGAGGTAACCACTTTACCCTATCACATTTTGTCTGCAAGGCATGGCCAGATTGTTTAAATGTTGGGAAAGTTTACATATTACGACATGGTCAGATGCCGATTAGGTCTTACTTGGGACCTGATTTCAGGTTTCACTTCTATTTTCACCTCTGCCTCTCATAACAAGCCTGCCTGACCTTTGTGTGTGGGTGGGTGGGTGGTTGTTTGTTGTTGTGGGGTGGGAGGGGCACTATCTTAAATTGTTGATGGAAATTTTCCTCTTCCAAGGAAGTAGTACAATATCAAGGCACGCTATAGCATAGAGACAGGAGACATTGAGTTGGCTCTATGTGTCAAGTTATATCTCAAAGAGAGTGCAGAAAACTCCCAAAAATTGTTTTCCTTATATGGCCTCTCCTTCACTAAAAACATTAGGTCGCATGAAAGGCATTAGAAATAATAGTTCCTTACTTTCGGCAGTTGAACATATAGACATGTGCACGCAACACTACATTCCACTCCAGATAATAGTCAGAAATAAATTCCAATCACAATAAGGAACTAGTAACTAGTAATTACCTCGTAAACTCGCCCTGAAAGCAAGCATATCCATCCATATCAACCACAATAGCAATGCAAAGTGCATTTGTTAGTAACAATAAAAATAGAGTACTACTGTACTACTATATCGAATCGAATCATCACATTAAACCATATCAAATTAAAAAAAAAACCTTGGTTTTCGATTATTTTTCCGACTCTAACCTGCATCACAAGAAGGAACAATTATGAGCCCTAAAAATTATAATCGAAGCAACCAACAACAACGTAATAACGATATATACTATAAGATCTTGGAAGTAATCATTTAAGAAATGGAAACATAAAACCCGAATAAGAGAAAACGGTTAAAACTTACATCAGATCCAGAGAGTGTGATACCGCGGCTTTGAGTGGCGAACCATGGAGCGGTGAGGAAGTTGTTGAGAGTGGGGGATGATAAGGCGCTGCCGTTGGCGGCGGAGATCGGTGGTGGTGGTGAGTTCAGCGGTGGCGAAGAGGTGGCGGTGGTGGTGGTGGTCGATGATGATGATGCAAAGGCGACGAGATTGGATGAGATTCTGAAGAGAGGCTTGGAATTCGAAAGCCTCTTGCTCAATGTCAGCGATAAAGATTGCATTTTTTTTTTTTTTTTTTTTTGTCTTTTCGTTCTCTTCAGATTGTGACTGTTGCTAAGGAGCGAGATGAACCCTTGACCCTTCTGCTGTGAACCAACGAGTAGAACAAAGAAATATTGCGATGCAAAATTTGTGGGAAAGAGTTTGACGTACACGTGTTGTTCGTATAATTTTTCTAGTTTTTTATATTTTAAAAAAAAATCAATACACAAATTTGTCTGTAAATAAAAAAAAAAAAATTATATATTGAAGAGAGTGCTAGCGACACATTCTCCAACACAAAATTTCCAACTCGTGGATCTCATTAATTCATGTGGGTCCCACTTGAATTTTGTAGGACCCATATGAATTTCAACCAATAGAAGGAAGTGTGTCAGAAAGTATGTGTTAGAGATCGAGTGTGTTACTAGCATTTCTCTATATTGAGTGAAGATTTTTTATATCATTAATTAGTTATGAATTAACATATCATTTAAAATATTTGATTTTCATGATAATTATCTTAAAAACCACACTTATAATGATTTTTTATTGGTTATCGTTGTAAAAAGCTTTATACTTTATGTTAAAATTAAACTTCTAAAAATAATGGCACTCATAATAGTATTTTTCTTTTTGACAAAAGGAAGCTTATAGCACTTCATCAATAATATCGTAAACAATACAATCAGGAATAAAGATACACTAATAAGGACTAGCGATTATCCTAGCAAGCTTGCGAGTAACTATATTTGTCAAGTAACTTTCTAGTTAGGAAAAGAAAGGAGGGCACTCCTACAATCATGAATGAGAGCTCCATACTTAGAAAGATCATTGAAGTGGGCATGAACATTATCCACGACACATTTGCAATCTAGCTCAAAGATGATATTGTCTAGCTGGAGCTTTTTGACCCAACAAATATCATTCCAGAGACCAAATGCTTCAGCTTCACGAGGAGGAGAGCAAGGTTGGACCCAAATGGTTTTAGCATCTATAAACGAATTAACCTGCTTCATCGATCTCTCAAGCACATGGCCACACCCGCTTTATTCTGCTAAGAGAAAATGGCAACATCAACATTACACTTCCAATAACTAGGAGGAGGCTTCAACCACGATCTACTGCACTCTTCTTGGCGCTGCTGGGTAGAAAGCTGTCGCAAGGATTGAGCTGCTTCCCAGTTTTCTAGATCACCACGGGCTCGAAAGTAAACTGGAGTTGGGGTGAGATGTTTCTGCTCCCATAATCTCTCATTCCTGTTGCGCCAAATGCCATAAAGGAGCATGCTAAACAAAGCTTTTCTCTGATCATCAAGTTGGCCACATTCCTTGAAGAACACTTCGGGGAAGCTATTAGCAAGCTCTATCTGGGGTTGCATTGCAGCACGTTCCAGAAATTATCAATCTCCCAGACTGCTTGACTCAAAGGGCAAGAAATAAGGAAGTGTCAAACATTTTCAACATCATCATTGCACATCACACAAACTGCAGGGCATTGAACATTCTTGGATTGTAAACGAATCCGAACAACAATACAATCTCTGCAGGCTAGCCATAGCAAAGTTTTGACTCTATGCGATACTGTCAGAGACCAAATATATAGTATTCCATTCACCAGTCACATAAAGGTGGCTGGCATCCACAGCTTTCTCCAAGAAGACTTTATATGCTAAATGAACTGAGTACATGCCATTCTCAGAGGGCACTACTGGAATGTAATATACGGGAACGTTTTATGTCAGTTGATCATATGTTTAACGTTAAAAATGAGACGGTGGCAGTTTTGTAAATATTAAATCACTATTTGCGTCAGTTGTTTATACGACTTGCATTAAAAGTGTGATTTTTACTTAAGTTAAATAAATAACTGACGTATATAATCCTATATCCCTAACTCATTCCTATCTTTCTTTCGTTGTCATCTCCCTGTTGTCACTCTTAACGCAGATTACTCCATATAGTGCAGTTTATTTCTAAACTTTTTTTTAAAGAAGTTTATTTTTAATCTTAATTAGTTTGAATTAGTAAACAAATTCTTGTACAAATTAAAATAAATAAACACTTAACATAAAACAAGTTATATATGTATAATCAAATCGTATCTCATTAAAGCGATTCATAAGTTACAATTACATGATTAAAAGATAAAAAATTTCTGCAACATAGCCCTAAAATATAAAAAAGATTCTGATTCAACATCATTTTCTTCTCAGTCATGTCCTCATAAACTCCAATGGATGCATCTCCTCCCTCACTTGAATTCCGATGCATCATCTTGAATCCACAGTCCATCCACAGTCACTTGCTGCCAAAGCGGAGTGAAAGGGATGACGGGGATGAAATAAAGTGAGGGAATCACATTACGTGATTCACCCAACCTTACCATCCATGTTACGTGATTTACTCAACCTTAGAAGTTTTTTGACCATTAAGACAGAGACCTTTAAGTCTAGGTATAGGAAGAAATAACAAAATCTCAAATATGATAGAGGCATATTGTGGAGGAATAGAAAACGCACGAAATATAGAGGAAAAGAAGAGGGGGTGTAATACAGACTGATACAGAAGAATGGTACTTTATATAGAGAAGAGAGACTACCTGATTTTCTTGAAAACTGATCTGTAAACTTAATGCTCATTAAGAGGATTAAGTTACAAGGTGCATGAGTAAGTAACACAGTAGTCATGGGTAAGTAGCACAATAGTCAAAGAAATGAATGTTTTTTCAGAAACTTGTACACTTTTAACGTCAGTTGTCGGCAACAACCGACGTTAAAAGTGTTTTTAAAATAAAAAAAAAATTTATTTTTACCGTCAGTTGTTTAATATAACTGACGCTAAACAATGACTTTTAACGTCAGTTGTTTAAGACAACTGACGTTAAAAAATGACTTCTAACGTCAGTTGTATTAAACAACTGACGTAAAATATTGTTTTATTTTTTATTTTTGATTATAACGTTTACACTCGTGCGCCTTCTTCACTTCGCTCTGTACGTCTCTGTTCTTATATTTTCATCACGCCTCACTCTTACTCTCACTCTCACTCTCACCCTCATTCTCACTCTCACTCTCACTCTGCCCTAATCGCGAGCTCATCTCCACCGCAACCACCGCGAGGGCTTCTTCGCCACCACCGTCAGGTACACTCTTAACCCTAACTCTGTCTTTCCTGCTCATTCTTTGCAATAACTTGACATCTCTCTTTCCCCTTCCCGCGCACTAACTCTCCTTGTCCCTCTGCTCTCAGTAACCACATCGAATGTTGGCCACCACTGGAGCTCCCCTCCCCATCACCACGTGAGCACCTATTTCTGGTGAGTCTTTAGGGCACATTTTTTTATTTTTGGTTTTGAGTGTATGTTGAAACTGTAGTCTCAGTAGTTGAAACTTGAAACTGTGAGTTTGAGTTGTTTGGAATGTCTCTATTTTTGGTTTTGAGTGTATGTTGCTTTGCTGGTTGGTCTGTCACGACCGTGATGCTCATCACGGCTAGGCCGTAATCAGTTTTACCTGTGAGGGTCTGGTTCAGTTGGCACGTTATGGCCGTGATGGACATCACTGCCAGGCCGTGACCAGTTCTGACTTTTCCTTTTTTTTTTTTTCTTTTAAGCTCTACTCGATCACGGCCGTGATAGTCATCACGGCTAGGCCGTGATGGGCTCTGTTTGGCTCAGTTTCCTTACTTTTTCAAACTCCATCTTCATGCAAGCTCTATCATAATTGGTCATGAGCATTTTAAATCTTCATATCCAAATCAATATCTCAAAATTAATTGTCAAATCTTATCATATCCTTATTGTTGTGATAGGCAATTATTATCCAAATCCAAATTGATTAATTTGGATCCAATCTTTTATCTCAATGCCAATTGAATTATCTTTTAATCATAATAATCCAAATCCAAATTGATTTGGATTCAAATCTGTCATGTGGGCCCTTGCAATTTGCTTTGCAATCTTCAAAAACTAGTTTTCAATCTCCCGTATTGTCCTTATATTGGATATATGTTTTGTATATCTACAGAACCTATCTAGTTATGGATCGTAGTTGGATGGTTTGTAAGCGCACTAGTGCTGAGTATTTGAAGGGGGTGGGAGAATTTATAGAATTTGCTCAAAGGAATGTTCCTAATAGTAATGGAATGTTCTGTTGTCCTTGTGTCAAGTGTTTGAATACGAGGAAATGTACGGTGAAGGATATACGTACTCATTTTATTTGTGAAGGGATTTGCTTTAGTTATACAAGATGAATATGGCATGGTGATGTGTTGTTGAGTAGTACGGCAAGTGTCTCCCAAAGTGAGGACGCTGACGTAGATATGGAGGATGATCGAATAGAGGACATGATCCGTGATATTGGACAAGAATATTTTCATCGAGCTCATGTGTATGATAGGTTGTGCGGTGATGCGGATAAGCCTTTATATCCAGGGTGTACTACTCATACACGGTTGTCGGCGGTGCTAAAATTGGTTTGTGTGAAGGCGAGAAATGGTTGGACCGATAAAAGCTTCACAGAATTGCTTGAAGTGTTGAAAGACTTGCTTCCGAAGGACAACACATTGCCTGACCGTAACTATGAGGCCAAGAAGGTATTGTGTCCGATGGGTATGGAGTATAAGAAGATACACGCATGCCCCAATGATTGCATATTGTACACCGGTGTTCATGAAGACAATCACGATTGCCCCAAATGTGGGTTATCACGATACAAAGTGAAGGGTGGTGATGATGATGATGATCTTGATGATGTGAGAAAAAAGGGTCCTCCTGCGAAGGTGTTGTGGTATCTTCCAATAATTCCAAGGTTCAAGAGATTGTTTGCCAATGCGAAAGATGCGAAGAATCTTAGATGGCATAATGATGAGAGGAAACGTGATGGAAAGGTTCGTCATCCTGCTGATTCTATGCAATGGAAGAATATTGATACTATGTTTCCGGATTTCACCGATGAGCCAAGAAACCTAAGGCTTGGACTTGCTACGGATGGAATGAATCCTTATGGTAACATGAGTAGTATTCATAGTTCATGGCTTGTTCTGTTCATAATTTACAACCTGCCCCCTTGGTTGTGCATGAAGCGCAAATACATGATGTTGTCTATGATGATTTTGGGCCCAAAGCAACCGGGAAATGACATAGATGTTTATCTAAGTCCCTTGATTGAAGACTTGAAAACGCTGTGGGTGGAAGGTGTTGATGTAGTTGATGGGTATTCTCATGAGACTTTCAAGCTTCGTGTCATGTTATTTTGCACCATCAACGACTTTCCAGCATACGGTAACTTGTCCGGGTACAGTGTCAAAGGGCATAAAGCATGCCCTATATGTGAAGAAGGCACATGCTACACTCAGTTGCACCATGGAAAGAAGACGGTTTACCTTGGGCATCGGAGATTTCTTAGACGTGATCACCCATATCGTAAGATGAAAAAAGCTTTTAATGGATGCCAAGAGACAGAAGAATCTCCGGCGGCCTTAATTGGAGAGCAGGTTTATCAGAGGGTAAAGGGCATCGATGTTATATTCGGCAAGTCCAAAAAGAAAGGTAAAGCTCCTGAGAAAAACATATGGAAGAAGAGGTCGATATTCTTTGATCTTCCATACTGGCACAAGCTTGATATCAGACACTGCATTGATGTGATGCATGTGGATAAAAATGTGTGTAATAGTGTGATCGGGATGCTTCTCAACATTCAGGGCAAGACAAAGGATGGTGTGAATGCTCGTCTCGACATCGTTGCTATGGGTATACGAGAGCAGTTAGCTCCAGTTGTTGAGGAAGGTAAGCGGACTTATTTGCCTCCAGCATGTCATACTTTGTCAAAAAAAGAAAGACAAAGTTTCTGCGGGTGTCTTCAGGGCATCAAAGTTCCACATGGTTACTCTTCAAATATGAAGAGGCTTGTCTCTAGTGATCTTAAATTAGTTGGCTTAAAGTCTCATGATTGTCACATGTTGATGCAACAACTTCTGCCCGTTGCTATTCGTGGTATTGCTCCAAAAAATGTGAGACATGCCATTACTCGGTTGTGCTCATTCTTCAATTCTATATGTAGTAAAGTCGTTGACCCCCGTATGTTGGATGACTTGGAAGTTGAGGCTGCTACAATCTTGTGCCAATTGGAGATGTATTTTCCTCCTTCCTTTTTCGATATAATGGTTCACTTAATTGTTCATTTGGTGAGGGAGATTAGATTATGTGGGACGGTTTTTCTGAGATGGATGTACCCAGTTGAGCGCTACATGAAGATCTTGAAAGGGTACGTGAAGAATCCTCATCGTCCGGAAGCATCTATTGTTCAAAGGTATATTGCAGAAGAAGCTATTGAGTTTTGTTCGGACTACCTTCATAACACGGATCCTATAGGGGTTCCTAAGCCTCGGCATGATGAGATAAGATGTCAAGGTAAGGGTACACATGGCTTAAGAATTAATAGCAAGGGTCGGGAGGAAGTGCTTCAAGCACATTTGTATGTATTGAACAACATCGATTATGTTCAACCTTTCTTATTTGAACATAAAAGAAAAGTCAATCAAGAAAACCCTCGAATGAGCGAAAGGTGGTTGTTGAACAAGCATAACAAGACTTTCTTACCATGGTTCAAGGAAGAAATGCTTAAGGATGGTAGTACTGCTTCTGATGACGTAAGATGGCTAGCACGTGGGCCTAGCTTCAACGTCATATGTTGGAGCGGATACGACATCAATAACTTTTTCTTTTATACAAAGGAACAAGATAACAAGAGTACCGTGCAAAATAGTGGGGTTATGATCGTGGCCGAAGCAATGCACTTCTCTAGTGCAAAGGACACAAAACCCGTTAAAGCACCGACACCTTACTTTGGATATATTGAAGATATTTGGGTGCTCGATTACACTAAGCTTACGGTGCCGGTTTTTAAATGTAAGTGGGTTGATAGTAACGGTGGTGTACAAACCGACGAATTGGGGTTCACATTGGTAGACCTCAGAAAGTTAGGTCATATAAATGAGCCTTTCATAATGGCTTCCCAAGCAAAACAAGTGTTCTACATCACTGATCCTTCTAACAAAAGGTTGTCCGTGGTTCTCCAAGGAAAAAGCATGTATAATGGTAGTGATGAAAATCAAGATTCAAATCTTGATATTCCTGAGAGTCCTTCTTTTTCAACAAACATGCCTACTATAGTCGAGGAGACACATATGGACGATGTACATGCCACTCGTGATGATCATCACGAAGGGATATTGATATAGGTAGTTTAAACTTAGTATACATTTATTTTTATTTATACTTTTGTATTTATTTTTAGTTATAACCTATGTTAATAAATATATATTGTTTCTGAACAGGCATACATATGGATCAGTCGGATGGCCCACATGCACGGGAGGACACTGTAAGTTTACATGTTATATACTATCTTTAGTCCTTCTTTTTAATGTAAGTTTATAATGTTACAACCCTCTATTTTATCATTTTTTTTGTCCATACAGACATCACAGGCTCATAGGAAACGGGGTAGAGGAGCCACGACTCTGAAGAAACTAGAGAAGGCCAGGCAAAGCGGACAGAAGCTTGAGGTGTCCTTCGATGCTAATCTAAATCCCCAGGGACCCCGTGCTAAAGAATTTAAAAAGTGGGTGTTTCTACAAGCAAAGCAGCACATTAGCATCAACTACAACCACTGGAATGACGTTCCACAGAACGTTAAGGATCAGATTTGGGAGGCTATCACGGTATTTTACCTTTACATACTTTTGATTTACATTATTAGATAATTATCCGAGTTATAATCCATTCAGTTGTTATGTATTTAATGTGTAGGTAGCTTGGACTGTGCCAAATGACGAGGATCATCGTAACAAATGTATGAAAATGGCATCAAAGCGTTGGAATGGGTTCAAGCATGATCTTACCAGGTACTATGTATCTGGGAAGAAGCGGCTTGATAAAATGTTATCGGATTATCCCTGGATTGATCAGGATACTTGGGATATGTTTGCTAGGAGTCGACAAGATGGAGAATTTCAGGTTGGTTGATTAAGTTAATTTTGTATGCTTCTTATAGATCATTTAACTGTATTTAATTATGTGTTTTTGTTTGAATAGGCTAAGGCAGAGAAGGGTCGGCAGAATCAGGCGAAGAACGTCCACCTCCACACCATGTCTCAGGGTGGGTACGAGACTCGGATCGAGGAGATGATGGCGGATAGGCTGAGGGTGAAGCAGGAAGAGCACTCTGCTAGGATAGAAAGAGGAGAGGTGCCTGAGGGCACACCAAGAAGTCCTCCGTCGGACATCGACCGCGAGGATGTCTGGTTAGCCGGTCGCATGACAAAGACGGGATCTTTTAAAGTTGATGCCACTCGCGAAGTGGCAGATAAGATTGTAAGTAAATAATTAACTTCATTTCAATTGATATTTGTATAGATATTTTTAACACTTTTCACTTGCACGTTTTTTCATTTTTTCATTGTAGATGGATCTTAAAGCACAATCCTCCCAGGGCTGATTCGTCCCTTCTGGACGGTGGGACATCTTGATGACTGCTCTAGGCAAGAAAGACCATCCTGTTGGGTTATCGGTGTTCCTGGGAATATGACCATCAAAGAATATTATGGCAAGTCTGCTTCACGAAAGCGGGTGGTCGATGAAGCATCAATGTTGGATGACATGACTCAGCAGCTCATCTCCAACCCTGCTATTACAACGCATCTGATGCAAAGCTTACTATCCAACCCAGAATTCAAGCAGGCGCTTGCTAGAGAACTTTCCTCCGTCGGTTCATCCCAGGACACCGCAGGGCATGCCAACCCTTCACATGTGAGCACAAAAGAGAGTTATAGTAGGGCACATGTGGAGGACGATGAGTTGGCAGCTAGGGAGCGGAAGTTGGAAGTCCAACGCCATGAGCTTGAGTTGGAAATGAAAATGCGTGAGCTTGAGTTGGACTTCAAACGACGTGAGCTCGAAATGTTAACAAAGGTATGTATTCATTATTAATGTCTAAATTAGTCAAATAATTACTTGTGTTTTTTTTTTAATTATCAACAACTTATCTATTTTATTTTTCCTAAATTGAAGGCCAAGTCGACGTCGGTGTCATTTGTCACACCTCACTCGTTTGTTCTCACTTGGTGAGGATTATGCCTTTGAGATTTTTGAATGTCCATTGGAGCACGATGGATGGGTGGCACGCCCAAATCAACAGAGGATATTTTCGTTCTGTGGTGAAGATCTCGGGCACGCCTGCAGAGATAACGTCTGGATGGCCAGCACGGTTTTGAGTCTCAGGTGCACGTAAGTTAATTTTAATTTTATGACTTATTTATTTTTGGTATTTTTCCATTTAATAATTTATTTTAATTTCAATATATATTAATACATTGAATAACCGGTATTCCAATTTTACTGTTTAAACACACGTGTTGGTCCCATAATTTTTTTGGCCATTTTCATTTTAAAAACTAAACTACTTTTTAGGTGCTTTTTGATTTAAATTTTTTTTAGCTGTACTTTTAAACCATTTTGAGTGTTTTGACTGATACTAACTTTTTCAGAAGCATTTATTGTCAGTAGGTCATATACGATAGTTCCATTGGTTTGTGCTTTTATTGCTTCTGCCATTCTCATTAAGACATTATCTTTCTTTCTATCTTTTATTTGTTTTTTTATTGTTGAAATTTTATTATCTCTCCAAGATCAAAAATTTATCTTCCTTGAACTCCCCTTCGTTCTTCCTCCCCTGCTACTTTTTCAAAGATTTTATTTTTTGTTACTTTTGGTTTATAGAGACACTTTTCCTTTTGCACCCTTCTTTTTCTTCCTCTGACCTCTTCATTTTTTCCCCAGGTTGATTTTCTTCTTTGTTTCGATTTCTACAAATGAGGGTTGTGGATTTTATTTTGTGTGGGTTTCTTCAGTTTACACAAAAGAAGATTCCTATAAACATTTGATACCAAAGGACGTTCCTAGGAGTGGCGGGTCTTTTATGAGTTTCAAGCTTCAAGTTCTTACCTCTTTCTGGTGAGTAGAATCTTCATTCAATGTGTATTTTTTTATTATTTTTTTTACAATTTTAGTGCATTTTCTTTGTTTTTTTTAATCAAAAGACTAAGGTATGTATAGGCATCACAATGAAGCTAATCATCCCAACTAGATTGGCACGAAAAGCAACATCTACCATTTGCTTCCAGCGTACCTAAATTTATTAAAAATAACAAAGAATACAAATAGATGGGGGACTTTGAGCCAAAGCCCATAAGCAAAAATTAAGTGAATCTATAGTTAGGCATTCCTAACCGATTCATATGATAATCATCCCTAATGAAGCTAGGAATATGATTCCTAACCGATTTTTATGATAATCATCCCTAATGAATCTAGGAAGATGATTCCACCATAATAGTTCATTTTCTTTGTTATTTGTTCTTTACAGTTGCTATATCATTTTCTATATGCTTGATTTATATTACTTTAATTGATTCCGAAAATGGGGTTTGATTCTAGGTTATTTGTGTGAATTGGGTTGATTCTAAAAAATATACATCCGGTGTTTGAGAAATTTCCTCTTTGTAGGTAAGAAACTTTTTAATCTTCCACACTAAATTTCTTAAGTTTTATCTCATTTGTGGATTGTTTATCTAGACGTTGAAGGTCAGATTCTGTTTGGAACGTAAATATCTCTTGTGACTGGTCATGTTTTCACAGAAAATAGTTTCATCTCTCAAAAAGTGGTCCAAAAACTCTATTGGTATCTTTCCTCTTTCCTTTCTTTCAGTAATGTCGTAGCCTTCCTGGTGGATGTCTAACCAAATCATTTTTTAATTGCTTATTTGGTTCTATTTTTTTATTTAATAATTTTATGATGGTTCCTTACACGGTAAGCCAAGCATTAATGAGATATGACAAAGTGGTTGGTGAATGGTGGTTGGTGGTTTTAGGATAGGTACCGATGGGTTTCTGCCTATACGTGTTTGACTATCCTTTCATTTTTTCCTCTTTGTACTTTTGGCTTTCGAAGCTTCAGTTACTCTTGCAATAAGCATTTTTTCTCTCTGAGATCAAAATTTTATTGTCTCTTGTCCCTTCTCTCTTTCTCTATTTTACGGAACTCTGTCTTCCCTTTTCTCTTTTCACTCTCAAAACTTTTTTGTTCATTTGATTTAGTTTTTATTGTGGGTGGTGGGACAATGGTGGTTTGGATCTGGGATTTTTTTTGGGGTCCGGTGGTGGAGCGTTTTTACAGGCTCGCAACCGTTGTCGGTCGGTCATGGTGGCGGCGGTCTGGGATTTAAGGCAAGGGTTCTGCAACGATTTAAGGCTACAAATGATGAAGCCAAAAGCATGTATGTTTACCTTTTCATGGTTTGCCCTTTTTGACTTTACATAAGCCTAACCAAGTCTTTTTTTTATTGCTTTTCCAGAGAACCAACAAGTTTATGGGTGCTACAACATTCTCTCATCAAATTCTCACTTTTTCCATCCAATTTTTTCCATCTTCTCAAAAAAAAAAAATCTCTATTTCTCTTTTGAAGCATCGACTAGGAGGTACAGTACAGTCTTCTTAATGCATGATCAAATTATAACTACTTATTCATTAATACGCCTGGAATATTTGATTAGTGCTAAGGTTATATTGTATGTTTTAATTTATGGATCTTTAATTATCTTTGATTTTGTTTTATGGTTCCCATCTTTGATTTGTATTATTAAAATATGTTTATGTTGTCATGGTCTAATGAATGATAAGATTTTGCAAGGTTATTTTTTTCCTAGCACACTACATGTTTGATAAATGTCCTCAGTAATTAGCATACCACATGGTATAGAGACAAGAGTGCATGTGTGGTATAATGATACTATCTTTGAGTTGTATTATTAAAATATGTTTATGTTGTCATGGAATAATGATTGATAAGGTTTTGCAAGGTTATTTTTTTCCAGCACACCACATGTTTGATAAATGTCCTTAGTGGTTAGCAGACTACATGGTATAGAGACAAAAGTGTAAAGGTGTGGGGAAATTTTATTGTGATGACTGACGAGATGCTTTTGTCTAGGGTAAAATGAGATTTGTGATACTGGGGCAGCAAGAACAGGGGTGAACTTATTTGATGATAGTGGAAACGTTATCACGTAAAGAAGTCTATGATTAGGCAGCTGATAATATGATTTAATATTATGGAGACTTGGGTAGTGGTGTGAGAAGGATAACAAGTGGTAATAAGTCTATATTGAGTAAATTTGCAATTACAATTACTAATGAGTTCAATTTGATATCATCTTTTTTTTGAAGTAGTATGAGTTAATGAGGGCATTTACTTATTATTCTCAATATGATTAACTTGTGGTTAAGTCGTTTGATGCAAGGGCATATCAGTTTTGTTGTCTCTCTTTGTATGAATTATATATACACTTTTTTTTTACTTTTTCACTTTTGAACAAGACTCCATCTCATGAGGTGGAGTGCAGATTGGAAAAGTGCTACTATTCTTTATGAATAGGCTGGTATGATATATAGATGCTTGTGCAAATAATTTAGTGGCAAGTCTATCAAAATGAAATTTTAGAGAGAAAAGAAGCATGTGAGTGAATCTGCTTAACTCTTATTCTGCTATAGCTAATGGGTTTAGAGTTGCCAAGGACTATGAGAAAGCCAAAAAAGCATATGAAAAAGTTTCAAAAGGACAAGAGATGCTTTCTTCATATCCTTATTCTATTTTATTATAATCTTGGTTTTCATCTTATCCTATCAAAGAAAATAAATGATCATGTTCTTATACAATGTTATTATATTCACCATATTCACAATTCAAGTTAATCTAAAAACGATGATTGTTGTTATAAGAGATAATATCTGCAACAAACTATGCAGATGAATTCTAGCACCTATTGATGACGCAATGACGATTCTTGATGGATGAAGAACCATCCTCTTTGTTAGCATGTTTTCATTTTCACTTATTGTACCTGAATAAATGTCTGTGTGGATGCTTTCAAATTCTAGCACCCATGCGTTGCTATTTTTTTGTGTTAATATATCATTTATGTCGTTATTCTTTTTGGCAGGGTTCTTCCAACCTGCAGCATATACACTATATTTGGAACTTCTCAAAAGACATGCTTTTGAATTGACATGTTGTTCATGATGTTTACTTCACCCTTGACAATGATGCGGTTCAACTTAAAAGGTCTACTACTTCATTTAAGATTTTTATGCTATCATCTTTTCATTATTCTCCTTCTATTCTTTCGAGTGTTTGTTTAAATGGAATACAGTACAAAACTAATTCTTAGATACCAACATTCTACGGTAGCCCCAAAAAATTGTTTTTTGGGATAATTCACCCAAAAAGAGCATTGTAGTGGAGCACTCCAAAACAATTTTAAGCTTAAATTATCTTTTACATCCCTAAAGATTAGCTTTATTTACTAATTATTATGTCATCAATGATGAGTTCCTTTGTCCTTTCGACCTGATGAGGAGTAATGCTTTACTTTCACAACTTCTAGATTCACCAACCAGGTTTATTTGAGTTCCAATAATTCCTACTGAGTTTTCCTTTTAGTGTCAATTGCCCATTTAATAATTGTACTTATTTTATGCAAAGTAAAGCTAATGCACCAGATTGTAGAGTCAAGAAAAAATTATACACAATCAATGTGTGATTATTAGCCAACTTTATTGTTATCACACGACCTTTAAATATTTAGGATGCATTGCATAACCATTTTTTTTGTGACTTACGATAATGAAATAACCCCTTCCTTATTGGTATCACAACTGACCTTGTAATTGTACAGTGGAATGCTTCTTAATGAGCAGGAGAGAAAGCATTGTAAGGGCACACCATTTTTTTTTTGTTTTTTATATATCTTGCCAAAAGAACATTTCCTAGGGGATTTCTTTCTAAATTTCCCACATTAATTCCTATTCATCTAAACCAAACCTATTCATCTAAACCAAAACTAATTCTTGACAATAGGAAGCATGTTTATGTAGCAGAAGCTATGCATTGGAGCTTATGAAAAACCACGTCCAAACGTGATTCTCACTCAAAGCAACACAGTTCCAGACATGCATTGAGTAGTTTGGTTTTAGTATATTGTGGTCATGTTATCTTTTTTTCTTTGTTTGATTATCTTTTGGTGGGTCTAACACATTCATATTCTCTATTAGATGTGTAAGTTGTATTTTCTTTGTTACAATTTTAGGAAATTGTTGATATGTGTTTGTCTCATTTCAATTTACATATATTCCTTCGGTGGTTTGTGTTAATGGAGCCTTTATGCACTCAAACTTACAGCTGTAGCTGAGTTTTGTAATTTGTTAGATTTTGATGTCTTTTGCCTGAATTTTTGCTTTGCTAATATGCTTATTTTCCTAGAGGAAACATTGGTAAAGGAAAAAATATGGTCTTTGGTGTCAGAAAATGGATCTTCGCTTTTGTCAATATCCATGGTGATTACTTTGACTAAATTTGTTATTTGCATTTCCCAGGTTTTTTTTATATATCTGAAAAGCTGCTTTGCAGATGTCAAAGCTTTCAATTGAGGATAGCATGACATGTGTCCATCTTCTTGAAGTACTTTTCTGGAACATGTACAACAGTAAATTCCATCCCAAAGCCAATGACATTATCATAATTTGTCTTTATAGTTACATGCTTTATTGTGTTTAATCTTCATTGTTCTACAGAACATTATCCAACTTCTCTGTTAGCCCAAGTGTCATTCAAATGGTATACTAGATCAACTTTCAACAATATATCATGTTAACACTGAGTTTCTGGGGTTAATTCTGAATGGTTGACTACGAAGTTTCTTAACCAAATTAAGTGTTCAGGTCTGCCTAACCATAAGATATTGAAAGTTGGAGTTCCTGTTATGTTGATGAGAAATATAGACCAATCTTCAGGATTGTGTAATGGGACAAGATTGATTGTTAGTGAGTTGGGGACGAATGTCATCGGTGCTAAAGTTGTCGCTGGAAATCATATTGGAGACAAAGTTTTCATTCATAGGATGAATTTAATCCCTTCTGATCCTGGAATTCCGTTTCAATTCCAAAGGCACCAGTTTCCATTGATTTTAAGTTTTGCGATGACCATAAATAAGAGTCAAAGCCAAACGTTATCTCATGTTGGTTTATATTTGCCACATCCAGTTTTCTCATATGGCCATTTATATGTTGCTATCTCTAGGGTAAAATCTAGGGGTGGTTTGAAAATTTTATGTTGTGATGATGATGGTGATGCATGCTCTGTTGTTAAAAATGTAGTTTATAATGAAGTCTTCCAAAAAATATGATCCAATCCATACAATTTGTAATTATTTTATGATCAAGTACTAATATAGTTTACTTACATTGTATGAACCATTACAATCTTCAATCATGGATTTGTTGCCTTCAATATTTTGGTGGCAAGTAACTGCATATATGTCCTCTATTTATCATACATGTAAATCACAACTCATTTATTTATAAATTTAAATTATTCCGTCGTTCGTCAATTATGAGCTTAAGATAGGTCCATTTTTTGGCTCCTATTTAGTTTGTGCCAATTAATGAGGGAATTGTCCCCTTAAAACCATTTACCCATCAACAAATCATTAATTGAATTGATTTAGCCGGATAATTGACCCGTGCGTTACGCACGGGTATACAACGCTAGTTATGTAATTAACATCTACACATTTTCATATCTTAGGTATCTCCATTGTCTTCAGCTTGATAAGGGCGTTGTATCAGTTTACGGCTTCTTAGATCCGTCAATCCTTGTGCCCCAATTCTTTGTTGCCGATGCATTTAGTAAATACATAGGGAACTTGATGGGAGACAATCTGAAAGAATTATATCTGGCTCCCTACTGTATGAATAACCATTGACAGTTGTTCGTACTTCACCCGTCTAGGCATACTGTCATATTCTTATGCTCTCTCCACCAAAACCCGCCACATGATGTGGTGGAAGTCAGAATACGTAAGTAACTAATCTTAAATTTAATTTAAGTTTTAATATCAGTTGTTTTTAGTTTATTACACACATGATATATGAATTTGTTAATTGACATGATTATTTGTTTATGATAGCGCACTGAATGCGAGTAGCATAAGTTGCGCCAACGGGAGAAGTAGGACTTCTAAGGCTAAAGGAAATCCTGAATGGATCATCCTCAAGGTTTGGTAGTTTATTTATCAAATAATTAATATTATAATTACTAATTTATATGTATATTTAACTGACATTGAAATTAATTTTGTTTGTAGTCTCGATTTCAACCTGACGGGTGGTCGTGCGGCTATTATGTGATGTTTCATATGCTGAACATAGTCTCCGCATCTATTACGGATGGATGGAAGAAGGTAATATTTAAACAACTTGTTAAATTATATATTATAGTTTTGGTGATGACTTGCGTTAATGTTATTGTTTTTATTTGAACGTGTGTAGGCATTTAACGACCAATCGCCTCTTCAAAAAGATGAGTTTAGAGACTTGAGGATGCGCTTAGCAGAATTCTTCTTCAAGTATGCGGCTGAAAAAGGAATTGACAAGATACCTCCGTAATACTTAGATGAATAGTTTTTTTGTTAGACTTTATAAACTAATTAATAACATGTATATATATATATATATATATATATATATATATATATATATATATACTTAGATTGATAGTTTTGTTTTTAGACATTAGAGTGTAAAATTTATATATATATATATATATATATATATATATATATATATATATAATTTTATATAATTATTTTTTAACTATAACTGTGTTTTGTTTTTAAGTCCCCCCATTGTTCCTTTGTATATTTCTTTTCTTTTTGTTAATATTGAAATTTAAGGGTAGTGTTTGCAATTCTGTAATGTGTGTGATATTCTCCGTATTACTGGGATATTTACTGAATGCAGGGATAGCTGAGGGGGTGATATTTTAAAACTGAATTTTAAAAAAAAAACTATTAATGTTAGTTGTTTCAAATAACTGACGTTAATAGTATTTTATAAAATATACAGTAGACTATTAACGTCAGTTGTATTAGGAAACTGACGTTAAAAATAAAACCTTTAACGTCAGTTCTTTAACACAACTGACGTTAGTTTAACACAACTGACGTTAGTTTGAACAACATTAACGTCAGTTGTGTTAAAGAATTGACGTTAATAGTTTTATTTTTAAAGTCAGTTGCTTAGTTGTTTAAACAACTGACGTTCCAATATTAACTATTAACGTCAGCTGTATTAACGTCAGACAATATTCTGACGTAAAAAATCAATTTTAACTGACGTAAAAAGCACTTATTGCACCAGTGCCCCCATCTTTAAGAGATCTGGATATGTTTCCTTTTATCTCTTAAATCTTCTTTGAGATGTGATTTCCTTAATTTAGAGGATATTATCTCTTTTAACCGGATAAGGTTATATGAGATAATATCAGGATTGATTAGCATAATATCTTAAATTGATCTCTTAACCGGATAAGGTTATTTGAGATAATGTTAGGATCATTTAAGGATAATATCAATATCTTATCCCTTAAATTGAGGGATATTATCTCTTCCAACCGGATAAGATTGTTTGAGATAATATCAAGATTAATAAAGATAATATCGATATTTTATCCTTCTCGCCCCGATTGGATCGGGTATCCAAGCTCGGTGGTCGGGTTTACTCCTCGGCCGTACAACCAACTACTCCCTCTCCTAACTGCTCACCCTCACATTGGATGGTTGAATTAGTTATAACTATTTTTCAGACCCACAAATTTATAATCTGCCAATAAAGGTTATCATCAGAAAGCGTACATCTTGAACGGTGAAAAAACTACTGATGCACAAGCATTTTGGGTTCAAACGTTTGTTTGCTTATTCTAACATGGCTAACCATAACGTCCAAATTGTTGCCATAAAAAAAAAGGTAACAGAAAACAAGCATCCCAAATATTCACTTCATTCTGCATTTTTAGAACGTTACTGTTTCCGAGCTTCTTCTCTCATAACTGCTTTGACATATATTTCGTAACAGCATCCTGAAACATCATACAAGAATACTGAAAAGATGTAACAGTACGAGAAAAATAAATTAAGAATGGAATTGAGAAACATTATCTAGAAAATCCAATCTAAAGTAACACATTCCACGGATTTAAACACACTATAGTGGTAACTAGAAAATAAAAGGCATTTCCTATTCAGACACAATAGGCAATTTATAACGCGGGTAAGTAAAATGTTTGACATTGAAATAAAGATACAAACTAGTATTTACTTGTACGAATGTTCAATGTTTGAAAAAAAAAGTGACCTATCACAAAAATAGTGTATGGTCAGTTAAACGTAGTCACGTAGATAATGCAAAACATTCAGTGCATACAGAATTGTCCATTCATGAGTTCTGTCTTGTGGCTAATTTCAAAGACAGGAAAGGTGTTCATGAATGTGACTAAGGTGTTCGTGAATGGCTAATTTCGACTACAAGCTAAAAACCTTCTAAAAAAAATTTAAATATGCCAGCAAATACTAGGGTATTTTGTCACTACTGATTATAGGAGAGGACCTTCAAAGCCAATGAGACAACGCTCCATAGTTCAAACTATATCAATAACCATATTGCTTAATTTAATGTTAAAGAAGCTAAGAATTGAGGAAATGATCAATGTAGAAACCAGAAAGACATGGGTACGCAGAGAACATAGTAACAAAATTGACCTATTGACTCAACCACAATTTGGCCTTGTAATAACGACAACATCCAAAATGCCCCACCATAAAGAGAACAATATCCACTTTTCAATGGAATTTTTTTTCAGAAACTTTCCTCATTGCATACTTTCATAATTTATGATATTCAGCAAAATTTTGCTTGGGAACTTGATAGGGACTAGGGTATTATGGGATGCCTAAGTCTCACATTTAGTAGTATGTGATGCTCGGTGGAGTACATAAGTGGCTTGGTTCTCCCCCTTAATGACTGGCTTTTAAGGGAGGGTTCCCCAAGTGCTTGGGTGCTTATCAGAAGTAATCTAGTTTCAGCAGTTAAATAGTAAAGGCATACTGGATTTCCAAGCCACTAGGCACTTTGCCAAACTCTAATCTGGCTCAGATAATTTCCAATCAAGATATTCGTAAGTTCAACCTAAGACATCAATTTCAAACACAAAAATTGGAAAAAATGTATTTTTCCTTTAAGCTTACCAAACTACTAACTTTGAAACTGACTCTTTGTGCACTTTTAGCAGGATTATTTACTTGGGCAAAAAACCCCTCCCCCTTTTTCTAGAACTAGGTAAAATATTAAATCATCCACTACTTATAAACAGCATTAAAAACTTTTTAAAAAAAATTACAAATGAATATTATGCAATGAGAATGAGAGCAAGGCCGATGAATTTGAAATGAAACTAAAATGACATTCAAAGACAAACCATGAGAGGCCCAGTCAAATGTTTTAGCAACAACCAGACTTAACATCTCAGACTGCTTTACCAGTACATTCATCAGCACATTGACTGTAATAACAAAGCCAGGCTCATAAACAAACATAAAATTGGTCAACCCACTAATGGGTGATTTCAAGCCTTGAGAGACAATAAAGCATTGCTCATGGTTTGTCCACATAAAAGATATCAGAAAAATAATGCCAATGTGCACGTTGACAGTCAAAAGTAAAAAACAAGTCATTTAAGTCCCGCTCACAAATAACAACAATCCACAAATCCTCACTCCTTTAATCAAAACCAGGGATAAAAGACCGCATACCTGCTACAACAACAATTGTCAGAACATCCCCAACTCTTTTGAGCTTTTTAACACTCTTCTTATATGATTTGAATGGCTTCAGAGCTGAATCTTCTGCCAAGAGCTGCAAGATAATCGATGCAGTACAGTTGAATGCACAAGCAAAACAAAGAATAAATCACAAAATGATGTCTGTTAAGGGATACAAATGTACTCAGAGATTATGTGTCTTACTTAATGATCTTCAATGAATCCACAAAAGTTGAGGCAAAGGTAAGGAATTTGTTTTATACATACTGAAGCCAACAAATTCTTCTAGCCAGGATCAGAAACTGATTTCAGCAATCTGCTTAATCCCGATTCCCACTGATATTTTTGTCTAAGACCCTCAGAATTTGAAAATCATTTAAGACTCTCACTAGTTTGGATCAAACCAGAAAGACCCATTCAAAGGGATAAAGCTTTCCCAATACCTAATTGTTTTTATTCACAAGACTTAAACTCAAGACCTTACTTAAAAGAGAACCTAGCTCCTTGTGACTAACACCAACAAGCTTTGGTTTGATTCCGAATATTTGATTACAAAATGAATTAATTAAAAGTTCAAAAAACAAACCATTTTTATGGATCAACTTCAAGCAGAAAGCTAAAAAATCGTTAAGTGTCTTAAAACTAAAAGTGAAAAAAAAACCATGAATAAGTTCCTGTATGTATGAAAATCCCATCCCTAATTTTTTTTTTTTTGCCCCAAATGTGTAATTCAAATTAACTATGAAATAGGTGACCTAGAAGCACGAAATTGCTTGAATCGTGGAATAAATCAACAAAAGAGAAAAAGGTTAACGCCTTACAGCTTTTTCACGGGTCCCGGGTTCGATGTGGAATCCACGGCGCGAGAGTTGAATTGAATCTTCCGTCTTTCTCAAAGAAAAAGAACCACAGAGAGAAGATAAAATCGATATTTCGTTAGAAATTAATAATGATTGGAAATAAAGAAAAAAAAATACCTGGGCATGAGATCGAAGATAGGAAGCAATGGTTGTTTTGTTCAACAAAAATGCCATTTTTTGTTTACGCTTTTTTGCGTATTGATGTGATTATGATGTTGGTCAAGTTCAAAGCTCTAAGAAACAAGAATACGGAGCTCAGTGATTATGATGTGGTGGTCCTCAGTCGCCGTCGCCGCTGCTCAGTCGCCGCCGCTGCTGTAGAAGATTCACAGTGGGTGTTGTAGAAGAAGAAAGAGAGGAGAAGATTTAAAAAGAAAAAAAAATCTATTTATTTTTTAATTAATTTTTAAAAATTATTTAATTATTATTTTAATTGCCATGTTAGTGTGCCAGCTAGGCTGGTTGTGCCCGATTGGCCACAATGGTAACAAAGCCTTACTTTAATTTATCAAAAAAAAAAAAAAACTTAAGAAACTAATTTGAATAAAATAAATAACTTAAGAGATAAAGAGTATAATTTTACCTATTGAAAAACAGGAAAAAGAGAGGTTGTGAATTTCATCAGCCGAATACAAAAATTAAAGGCTAAAATATAAATTAGATTTTTGGTCTCTTATTTTATTTTAGGTAAAATAAGTATTTTGGTCCCATATATTTATTTAATTTTTCAAATCAGTCATATTTTTTTTTTCAAATTGGTTTCATATGTTTTGAAACGTTTTCAAGTTGGTCCTTTTCGTTAAATTTGACCTCATGTCGTCAGTTTTAAGAACACCTGTCAGCCTAGTGTGATAGTCACATCAACAAAAACTGACAGCGTTAGGTCAAATTTAACGAAAATGACCAACTTGAAAACGTTTCAAAACGTATGAGACCAATTTAAAAAAAAACGTATAAGATCGATTTGAAAAATTAAATAAACGTATAAGACTAAAATATCCATTTTGCCTTTATTTTATTTTAATTTGTTTTGATCACCTATCTTTAAAAAATTCATTTTAAGGCAAAATCTAAGGTGGACCCATGGTGTAGGTAATACCACGTTGGACAAGTATGTTTTGTCCATCTGATTTAACATAAATATATTCAAGGGATCGGATTAATTTGGGGCAACGGGTCATTTGTTGGGTAGAGGGTTTTTTGCAGTTTGCCCCTTGGGGAGGGATCGGTTTATGAAGACCCCCTATTCAAGATGGCATCGCACTCGCTTCCATGTATGGAAAATTCGCTTCCAAATTTGGTCGCTGAATAAGAAAATTCGGTCACTAAATCTTTAACGACTGATTTAGCGACCGTCGAACGTGGTAACAGATTGCCTAGTCGCTAAATCGTTTGGTGATCGCTAAATCGATCGTTAAATCATTTAAGTATCAATTTTTAGCGATCGATTTAGCGACCAAATTTTTATATTTAGCTACCGATTAAGTGTGATTGTTAAAAACTTCGTCGTTAAAATACAATTTTTTTTTTAGTGTATGGGCATTTATTAAAGGTACGACATTATTATTTTATAGATGTCCTATTCTGGTGCAATGCGAATTTTTGTATGATGTATTTTCCTGTACTTGACGATATTAATACTTAACAGAAGCAAAGGTAGTGAGGACAACATTTAAAATGTGGCCGTATTTTGTATTTGGTTGGTTGAATTTCTCCATTGTAAAAGACTAATGTAGCCCTCTATGAGAAGTTAAGATTGTATTGAAATTTAATGTTTTTACTATTAAGAGTGACCACTGAAATCTGCTTTGTTGATGGGATTGGGTTATGGTGCATCACTCATATTTTACACCACCCACTACATTATTCATATGGCAAATTTTGGGCCAATCAAATTGTCATATAGGTTGGTCAAAATTTCAAACTTTCTAGTTGTATTATACTGTAGTCAAACTATATGAATACAATATATTGTAGTAATATATATGCCTTTTGTATTTGCAAATTTAACTCATATTAAAATAATGTTTTTTGATTAAAAAACTGATTATATTACAAAATATTATTGACAACGAACATTATTTTAATTCATATTAAAATATTATTTTACAATATAATCAGTTTTTTAAATCAAAAAACATTATTTTAATATGGGTTAAATTTACGAATACAAAGAGTACATATACTATACTACAATATACTGTATTCATATAGTTTGACTAAAGTATAATATAACTAGAAAATTTGAAATTTTGACCAAACTCATATATTAATTTGATTGGTCCAAAATTTACCACACGTAGATGGTGAAGTGGGTGTTACCTTAGCCCAACCCATATTGTTGAAGGTGTTAGTGCGCGGCACATTGCTTTGATGCACTAATAGCAAGGTTGATATATGAATTTAATTCACGTGGACAATAATTTGCATCAATTAATGAACTGCATGATTATAAATAACCATAGTTAAATAATTGCACCCACTTGGGACATGAGTTAAAAAAATTTAAATGTGTAATTTGGAAGTGGCACTGTGTAAACCCTGTGTGATAAGCTCAAAATGCTATTAGTAAAAACCGGCATTTGACAGTTGTGGATAATTCTTTAAAATGGACCTGAATGGCAAGTCCATTTTTGAAATACTCATTGGGGCGGCTTCTCTGGTAATTGGCCCGTTAAAGTAATGGTCCAGTTAATTGAGTTAGGCTCGTTATAGTCAATTTGGGTGTGACATTTGTTCAAATTGAGCTTGTAGTTGGCCCAATAATATATCAGTCGGGCAACTGGTGCAAAAATATTTGTAAATTGTGTCGAGCAATATGCATCAGCCCACTACATTCAACTTATTGCGTATGGTGGGTGCAAGTTTCACGGGTGGGTTTGATTCGGATTTGCATGAAATATAAATCTGAACCAATTAAAATCAATTGTTTCATTTCAATTTGGATTTGTAATTTTTTTTAAGGAAACCCGAACCAAACCAAACAAATCAATAATGGGTTGGTTCGGTTTGGTTCGGTTCGGTCCCGAAAATAATAAATATTAAAATTATATAAATAATTAAAAAACAAGATATTAAATCACATATTAAAATATATATAAATATTAAAATATACTAAATATTTAAATATTAATAGATGTATAAAAATATTAAAATATAATAATTGGTTCGGTTCGGTTTGTTGCGGTTCTAAAATCCTTGGATCCGGGAACCCAACAAATTACCATCGAGTTTGGTTTGGTTTGATTTGGATTTTAGCATCAAAAAAATATGAACCAATTTAATAGGTTCGGTTTCGACTTTCGGGTTCATCTACTCGATCCGAACCAATGAACAACCCTATGAAAGATTTAGATGGCAAGGACGGCTGACCCGCAACCACACGTCCCGACCTGACATTGATATGGCGATGGAAGGGCAGGGTTGGTTGACTTGAAGTCGTTAAGTGACTTGAACCTCCCAACCCACCCCGTTTAGTGGTGGGTTGGCGGGTTCTGCAGGCAAAAGGTAAGAAAATTTAATAAAAATAGTAAAAAATTAGAAAATAATTTTTTTAATGTAAAACTATAATGTAAAATATCACAAAATATAGACAAATATTTTTTTTATAGTATGGAAAAGTAATATAAAAATATATTAGTGAGTGGAATGAAGTGAATACAAATATATAATCATATTTGGCGAATAATTGTAAAATAAAAGTATATATATATATATAATTACTGAATGGGATGAACTAACTAATAGTATTATTTTTAGGTTAAGTTAGAAATAATGAAACTTAAGGGTAAACATATTTGGGGGGAAAAAAACATACCGAAGTGTGTTGGAGGCCCAACCCTACCCGCCATGCAACGTTCCCGCTTTGTTGGTAGGTTAGCCTTTGCGGGTCAAAATTGGTTGGTCGGTTGGAGATACCAACCCAACGCTACAAGACAGACGTGTTAAAACGCATGTCCCATTGGGCCCAACCCAATCTGGTATCTATATTTAAAGATGCTCAAGTATTAGATGTAGGCCCAAGTACAGTCTATTTGAGTCGTGGAACGTTAGCGGGTTGAACTTTGGTCAAATTATGACATGACACTTAGTCATTGAGAAATGTGCCTAATAGTGGACATCTCTAAAAATTTGGAGTCGAATTGATTTTAATGGCTGTAAAATATATAGGTGAGCCAAATAATTGGCGTTGAGTCAATTCCAATTATGCCATATAAATTTCTTGACTGTTGAATATTTTTCTAGATGTAAACAAATTTTACGGCAAATGTTGGGAGACAACTCGTTACGCGTGTTTTTTTTATAGGCAATGTTAGATTGTTACTATTTGTTAGGTTAGTGAGGAGAGTTGAACACATGACCTCCATCCTATCACTCCAAACCCTATCTCCATCCCCCGAAACCACCAAGCCACCTTATAACTCCCACACATGTGTTTTAATCAGGTATGAGGCTTCATATGGTTTTGGCCTACCTAAACAACCTGGTAATTGAATAGTACCAAACCAACTGACCCGTGAAAATTTGTATTAGTAAAGGATCTCTAAACATATATCGTGATATATGAGAGCTGAATGGCCCGTAAAGTGGTAAGTAGGGGTAGGTATTGTTTTGGGCCCATACGATGACCCGATAAACCGAACCCTCCCAATTCGTTTGGAACACAATTGGTTAGGAGTTTCACGGATTTGAGTCGAACAAAACCTAGTCTGAAGTAAAGTGGTGACACTGAAGGATTGTCGATTCCTAGCTAGCCTGGATGAGGAATTATAAATATTTTAAAATTATTATAACAGATTAAATTGAATATGTTTTATATGTGTGCATATTTAATTTACGATTTTGTTTACGTAAATAATTTAATACTTTACGTATTCTGTATTTAAACATTCGTTGTTAGTTGTTGTCTCGGAACCAAAATGTACCAAACGAACCCTTTTTTGTAGGTTTCGTCTTCAATATGGTTTGCTATAAAAAAAATGCAAATCCAAATCGAACTAAACCGAACCAAATGATTTCGATTTGATTGGTTTTTTTTTGTACATCCTACTACCATTCAAACCGACATTTGAAGACCTTTACTTGCAATTGGTGTCGTTGACACCTTTGGGAGGCATTGCTAAACAAAACTTTAGCCTTCAATCGTTCCCTTGGTTGTCATGGCTATTTAAGTGCTACCCAACTACGTTTGGGCCAAATAATAATCAATCCCCCTTTAAATTTGTAGTTGGTTAGCATTATAGCGATTGGTCCTTTAGTCCAATGTTTATCAATTTTTTTTGATGATCAACATATATGAACGACTCCTTTAATCACGTACAACTTCTTGATGAAGTTGTTCCTCCTCTGCGTTTCTGATTCAACATGGTTCAGTTGTGGTTGTGTGCAATTTGTTACTCATGTTTTTTATTGGTCTCATGCTTTTATAATGATTAAACTTACATTGTATATTTGGACTCGTACTTTTGTAATGGTCAAGCTTAACTTGTATTTGGCAAGGGCATGATTTAGGATGTTTTGGTCAAACTTTTGAAGTTTCTTTTTAGTAGTAGTCAAGAAATCTTGAATTTCACATACCATATGTTAAGTACATATCTCCATTTTTATAGATTACCATATATTAAAATATTTATTAAGTACTAAATTGATAAAAAGTAATTAAAGAAAAAATTTCATAAATGCAAAAATAATTTAATTATAAATGAGCTAAACAAGCCAAGCTCAAACTGTATTATTTTTAAACAAGTCAAGCTCAAGCTTTTAATTAGAATTGTTTAAATAAATGAGTCAAGCTCAAACTTTACTATTTTTTTCACAAGCCAAGTTCAAGTTTCAAGTGCTCGGCTCGGCCGAACTCGTTTACACCCCTAGTTGAAGGTATAATCAATTATCTTCAAAGAAAAAAAGGGTTCCATGTAGATGTATTTTTCCTTTCTACCTTCTCAAAGCACAAGGATTAAAAAACAGTTGCTGCAGATGATGAACACGAACAAGAAACAGAAGGTTGAGTCGCAGACTAGGTTGCTCTCTTTATGATTTTTCGCGGCTCTCCCAAGTTTGTACATCACTGTACAGCCCCGTCGTTCCCAGGATAAAACAACCTCACCAAAAATATGGTCCTTCCTGCATAGAGAAGCACCACCAACAAACACCCTCACACATTTTACTGCTCGAAAACTCAGAAAAAGGGGATTCAAAGAAGTTTTGGAAGAAAGCTCTCTAAATATGATGTTCTGTCTCCAACATCGTTCCCAAAACCAAGTTTTATAGCCAAAAGAAGAGAAAACGTTCCAGATGCAAATAAATATGTGTAATAATGAGTTTTAATGAGCAAAATTGGCTCAAAAAACAGGTAGAAAACCAAAATTTGCACATGTGCATCGATGTACTTAAATAGTACATTGATGTATTTATATAATAGTACATCGATGTATTTAAATAATTTCAGAAAAACTACGTATTTGACACATGTACATCAATGTATTTTAAACATACATCGATGTATTAAAATATACATCTGTGTAATAAAAGATACATCCGTGTGAAAAATTATCTTTACATCAATGTACAACCAAATACATTAATGTATTCAAAATCCGAATTAACCACATCTATGTACAAAAAACGTACATCATTGTATCTTCTTTTTTTCTTTTTTTTTACATAAAACATACTACAATCCTCCACTTGTTTTATTGAAAAAAATTTCATTGAGCAGTAAGCAATAATATAAGATTGAGCATAAGCAATGGTGTTCGTAGACTTGAACCATTACATAGTGACGATGCTCCAGATTATACTAGAGTGACACGTAGTCTTGAAATCTATCCCTGACAATATTACACAGTCAATCTTTCAGGGTGTAGTATAATAAGCCCGTGCATTACGACCATACACGCATATCCCAGTATAGTGAATGCTTTAGAGAATTTCGTCCAAAATTCCATAGGAAGCGGCCACACTTCCACATTCACATAGATGACTCTATCAAGAGTACTCCTGTAGCTAGGTACCCTACTCAATATAGAGTTAGATGTAACGCCCTTCGTTATTACATTAGTAACCCAATAAAAAATGTAATAAAATTCTTTAAGAAAATTTAATAAGACATAAAACTCTTATATAAAATTTCCATAAATTATATATGCATGAAAATACCTCAATAATTTAAAAAAAAACATCGGTAAGATAATCCTTACATAAATAAAACTAATTGCCTCAAAACCTGGGCGTCTTCTAAAAATAATCCAACGATAAAATAAAATAATATGGTTCTAGCCACAAACAGCTCCTTATTGAATATAGTACTAACCAAATATAATAAATAGCTAAACTCAAGTACTAAGTCTTCAAGTCTCCTCAATCTCAGTGATGACGTCTTCGTGATCTATAAACAACACTTTTAATGAGATTTATAATCACAGTGAATAAAAACCATTTAATAAAAGTTCGCAAATAGTGCTATTGTCAGCCGACGAGGTAACCGGAAAAACATTCTTGGTATACGCTTATTTTCAAAAATAATATAACTCAAAATATTTTCTATAAGGATAATTAATCCAATCTCACGAAATTCATGCACAAGTCATAACATCATCAATAGATATAATCCATCACTAAAAGTACGCATAACATAAACAAAATCATACAAAGGACATCTCGTGTCCAAATAATCTCAATTTATCATCAAGTCTCCTTTATTTAATTACCCAATTTTACTCTATGAGCTCATGACAAATGCAATGACGTCCCACTGCATTCCACTTCCTAGAAGGAGGTATCTATGATGGGTCTTCCCCTTCCCAGAAGGAGGTATCTGTCATTCCTTCTAAGGATGAGGTATTTGTCTCCCCCTCTAATGAGAAAGTATCTGCCAGCCCCTTCCCAAAATGAGGTATCTGCCTTCCCCTCTAACAAGGACGTATCTGTTATCCCCTTCCCATAAGGAGGTATCCGTTTTCCCCTCTAACGAGAAGGTACATGTCATCCCATTCCCAGAAGGAGGTATCTCATCATGCATCAATAACAATTCTAAATAATATCCAGGCATATGTCATGACCACAGGACATGACATATGGCTCCTTGCATTATTAACAATGGTAAATGTCATGTAACGACAACACTATAACATCATTTAACCTGACAAACAACAACATTGTAACATCATATAACATATCAGAGCAGTTACAACAACACTATAACATCATATAACATAGCAGAACATGTCACGGTAACATTATACATCATATAACATAGCAGAGCATGTCACGACAATCATATCTCATACCAAAACAACTCATAGGCATTCCAAATCATTAAACAAGTCTTGGAACATATGATCAAACCATGTAGACAACCAATATTACATTAATATATCAATTATTGAAAATCCCCAAATCAATTTAACGTTCTTGGACCCTATTATGTCAAAAATCCAATTTTTCCTAATCAAATCACCCCAGATCTCAATATCAGTTAAAAGAACCCAAAACCCTTTTGGAAATACCATGGAAGGGTGAGAAAATGTGTTTCACTCATCTCTTGAAGACCTCCAAGTAGGTCCAAAAGATTCCTATGGCGAATCCTAACGTTTACCAAGAGTGCTCATCGTCTTCCTCTTCCTAAACTCCTTCTTCCAGAATTCTTTCTTCCCAAACCATGAAATCTCTCTTCTTTAGTGTTTTCCTGATTTTCTTATGTAATTAGGGTTCAAAAATTACTGCTAATGCACATTAGATTCGTATTTATAGGTCTCCCAAAGCCCAAAACGTATTAAAACGCGTCATGACCCACTTATCCAACGTCTAGCGTAGTATTTTGCACATATATTAAGTTATAGACATCCTATCGTTGGAAATCTAACAAAAATATCTACAACTTTTTTGAAGGTCACAAAATCTGAAACGGACGTTTAAAGGATCACAACTGTGCTACAAGTTATAAAAATGGTGCTGGTGCTGGAACTTGAACATCATGTACGAATTTGGTCATAACTTGAGCCACTAGAATACAATTTGGATGAATTGGGTGTCTACGAAAAGCTAAGAGACATAACTATATTTATTATGATTTATGAAGATGTTGAATCCAAAAGAGTTCGTTTTGACTATGAAATATCTATTTGATGATGGATGTCGGGTCATCTGAAGTCTATCATGCAAAATTGGGACAAAAACACTAAAAACTATCTATTTAACTTCTTGTGATCCACTGACGAGTTTTTAACCACTTAATTTGTAAGCATTGTCAGTATAAAGATTTTTACACTAACAACCAATCAGAAATAATGAAATTAATGACTTTTATGGTGGTTATGATAAGAATAAAATATTTGTAATGATGTGTCAATTTCTGATTGGTCAGCAGTGTAAAAGCTTTATACTGTTAGAACTCATTAAGTAATAGCCAATTTTTGGGATGTTACAATAGAACTCATTAAGAATCAATTACTGATTCTACCTTGCTCTAAAAATATGAACGAGACTTCAAAAAATTTATCATAGCATGTGTAACACCCTTCGTTACATTTGTAACCAAAAAATTCCGCTGTAAATCCTCACTGAGGTTGGTGGTATTTCCTGATTTTGCAAAGGGGCGTGCCTTCCCCCAATCTAAACTTTTTATTTATATAAAAAAAATGTAATAAAATTCTTCAAAACATTTAATAAGGCATAAAATTCTTGATCAAAATTTCACAAATTATATATGTCTGAAAATACCTCAATAATTCTAAAATAAACATTGGTAAGATAATCCTTATATAAATAAAATTAATTGCCTCAAAACTTGGGCGTCTACTAAAAATAACTCAACAATAAAATAAAATAATATGGTTCTCGCCACAAATGGCTCCTTATTGAACATAATACTTACCAAATATACTAAATAGCTAAACTCAAGAATTAAGTCTTCAAGTCTCCTTAATCTCAGTGACAATGTCTTTGTGCTCTGAAAACAACACTTTTAATGAGATTTATAATCCCAATGAATAAAAACAATATAATAAAATGTTCGTAAATAGTGTTGTTCTCAGCCGGTGCAGTAACCGGAAAAACATCCATGGTATCCGTTTATTTTTAAAATAATATAACTCAAATATTTTCTATAAATTAAGGATAATTAATCCAATCTCACAAAATTCATGCACATGTCATAACATCATCAACATATATAATCCATCACTAAAAGTACGTATAACATAAATAAAATCATGCAAAGGACATCTCTTGTGTCCAAATAATCTCAATTTATCATCCAAGTCTCTTTTATTTAATTACCCAATTTTAGTCTATGAGCTCATGACAAATGCAATGGTGTCCCACTACTTTCCCCTTCCTAGAATGAGATATCTATAATGGGTCTTCCGCTTCCTAAAAGGAGGTATCTATCTTCCCCTCTATTGAGGAGGTATCTGTCTTCCCCTTTAAGGAGGAGGTATCTGTCTTCCCCTCTAACGAGGAGGTATCTGTCTTCCCTCTAACGAGGAGGTATCTGTCATCCCCTTCCCAAAAGGAGGTATCTCATCATGCATCAATAATAATTCTAAATAATGTTTTGGCATATATCATGACCCCAGAACATGACATAGGGCTCCTTGCATTATTATTAATGGTAAAATGTCATTTCACGGAGAGACTATAACATCACTAAACATGGTATAGCATGTCACAACAGCACTGTAGCATCATATAACATAGCAGAACATGTCACAACAACATTATAACATCATATAACATAACAGAGCATGTCTAGCATATATATTATGATTGAAAATCATCAAACAAGTCTTAGAACACATGACCAAACCGTGCAGATAATCAATATTACATCACTTTATCAATTATTGAAAACCCCCAAATCAATTTAATGTTCTTTGACCCTAATATGGCAAACACCCAACTTTCCCAATTAAATCACCCAAAATGTCAATAACAATTTAAAGAACTCAAAACCCCTTTTGAAATACCATAGAAGGGTGAGAAAATGTGTTTTTACTCACCTCTTGAAGACCTTCATGTAGCTTCAAGCCGTTCCTACAGCGAATCCTAGCATTTACCAAGAGTTCTCATCATCTTCCTCTTCCTAGACTCCTTCTTCCTCAATTATTTCTCCCCAAACAATGAAATCTATCTTCCCTAGTGTTTTTATGATTTTCTAATGTAATTAGGGTTCCAAAAATGCTGCTACATTAGGTTCGTAATTATATGTCTCTTAAAGCCCAAAACGCATTAAAACACGTCATGGCCCACTTATCCAGAATCTGGTGTAGTATTTTGTACATATCTTAAGTTATAGACATCCAAAAATTATGAATTTTATATCGTTGAAAAGCTAACACAAATATCTACAACTTTTATGAAGATCACAAAATCTTAAACGGACGTTTAAAGGGTCAACAATGTGCTAGAAGTTAGAAAGTTGGTGTTGGCACTGGAAGCTGAACATCATGTACGAATTTGGTCATCACTTGAGCTACAAGAATCCAATTTGGACAAAGTTGATGTCTACAGAAATCTAAGAGATAGAGCTACATTTGTTATGAAGACATCTCGTCCAAAGGAGTTCTTTTTTACCATGAAATATCTATTTTAAAATGGATGTCGAGTCATATAAAGTCTATTATGCGAAATTAGGCTCAAAACACTCAAAACTATCGATTCAACTTCTTTTGATCCACTTATGAGATATTAACCACTTCAAATTTTAAATATAATAATTCTAATAATCTAATTTCTATCAAATTAACTAGTAGCCAAATTTTGGGATGCTACCGCATGATTCTCACATCTCTTTATAAGTTGTTATTACCCTTTGAACCTATTTCTTGGGATCTCCCGTCTACAGGTTGGGTTACCACTGTAAGAGACAATTTAATCTATGGGCATTAGTCTAATTCCTTTAGAGGTTTCGAAAACTTTTTTCTTGCTAACCTTTTTGTCAAAAGATTAGCCAAATTTTCTTCAGACCTCACATGATCCAGTCTCACAATTGTTGCAATAGCCGAGGTACTATCACAATGGATCGATATGACTGGAATCGATTTATCACACAAAGGGATATATGATAATGGGTTTCTTAATCATGCTTCTTCCTCACTAGCAGTTGTAGTGCAATCATTTCTGACTCCATGAGAGATTTGAGTTAATATGGTATGTTTCTTATATTACCAAGAAACAACCCCTAGCTAAATTAAAATATAGCCACTAGTCGCCTTGGAGTCATCTGAAAGGGTTTTCCAATCAGCATCATTGTGTCGTTCAAGGACAGTGGAAAACCTTTGATAATGTAATCCTTCTAGGTTCAAAATTTCCAAAAACATATTTTTGACATTTTTCTCAACATGAAAATTAGACCAAAGATAATCAACTCACTCACATATAAACAAAAAATAGTGCAAACATTATCATCTGATGTATAATATATGCACTTATCATTTTAGTAAATTCTAAAACCACGAGAGATAACCAATTTATCAAAATTCTCATGCCACTACTTAGATGCTTGTTTCAATTCATACAAAGATTTATTTAATTTACATACTTTATTCTCATGACAGAAACAACAAAACCATCAGGTTGATCCATATAAATTTCTTCTTCTAAATCATCCTTTACAAAAAATTTTTTACATCCATTTGATGTAAAACCATATCATGCACAACAACAAGAGATAACAACACAGAAATAGACATTAGTCTAGATACAAGAAAAAACGTGTCAAAGAAATCTATATTTTCTCTAATAATTCATTACAAGAAACACTTGTTCTAATCGGTGAATTATTAGAAGACGAGCCCCCACCGTTTCTCAATTTAAATGATCTTCATAGAAACCTGCGTCATTTGATTCAATATAAATTTATTTCCAATTAGATAAAAAAAATTATAATCGTTGTTATCAACCGAACAACCTACGAAAACACATTCATGTGCTTTGCTTGCTAATTTTTCTCCATGAATAACACGCTCAAAATAACATGACACATTCGCATTTAGGAAAAATACATTAAATAAACATATTCACAGATTAGTAAGTATCCATATAACATGGCACATTCATATATATTTTTAAATAATTCGTTTATTTACTTGACAAAATCTAGAATGCCAAAAATTATAAGAACACGTCATGTATGAAATCATTTTTAGGCTAACAAGGTTGTACATCAATGTACAAAATCAGTACACCAATATACTAAATTATTTTGTTTTTAACAAATCATACATCAAATCAAAAATTAGAAGAACACGACATATAAGAAGAAACACTTCAATTCATATCAATGTTCAACTTAAACATGCCATCAGTAGCATAACCCTTTCCCACAAAGACATTGTTCTTTGTAAGAGTATACAAATCAGCCCCAAAGGTTTGAGAAAACAAGCTCTTCAGTGAGAACTCTTTGGTTTTATGCCAGAGGATGTTCTTAAAATCTCTCCATCTAGGAGGAAACTTATCAATTATCAAAGCCACTTGAAATTGTTCATATAAAGTCATACCTTCAGAAATGATTTCATGAGCAATTTTCTGGAATTCGTGGGATTTGGCTTCTATAGAATTATCATCAGTCATTTGATACTTCGGGTAGTGGTTGACAACATATTTCTTGGTTCCAGCCTCTTCAGTATCATATTTTTCTGTAGCGCCTCCAGTCCTTGGCAGTGGAATCAATACTGTAATAATCATAGACGTATCAGATAAACCATTTAAAATAAAATTCTTACACATAAAATCAATTTCGTTCCAATTCTCCAGTTCTTTCTATTGAGCATCTGTTGGGTTCTCTGGTAGAATTGGCTTCTCAGCTGTGAGAATCAAGGTGACTTTGCGCACGGTCAAGAAGAACAACATCGTCTCTTTCCATCTCTTGTAGTGAGCGCCTTCAAAATGAAATGTCTTATTGAGATCAACTAGGATAGAGTCATGTTCAGACGTCATGGCAGAAAGATAACGTCTTAAAATTGTTGCGGCAGATGAAGAACACGAACAAGAAACACAAGGTTGAGTCACGAACTAGGTTGCTCATTTTAAGACGTTTCGTGACTCTCCCAAGTTTGTGAAGCAAGTACAACCCTGTCATCCCCAGGATAAAATAGTCTCATCCTAAATATGGTCCTTCCTGAAGCACCAACAAACACCCTCACACGCCTTACTGCTCGAAAACTCAGAAAGAAGGGGATTCAAAGAAGTTTTGGAAGAAAGCTCTCTAAATATGATGTTCTATCTATCCAAAAACTTTCCCAACACAAGTTTTATAGCCAAAAGAAGAGAAAACATTCCAGATGCAAATAAAACGTGTAATAATGAGTTTTAATCAATTTTAATTAGAAAAAACGGCTCAAAAAAAGGCAGAAAACCAAAATTTGCACGTGTATATCGATGTATTTAAATAGTACATCGATGTATTTAAGTAGTACATCGATGCATTTAAAGATTTTCAACAAAGCTACGTTTTTGACACATGTACATCAATGTATTTCAAACATACATTGTTGTATTAAAATATATATGTGTAATAAAAGATACATGTGTAAAAAAATATTTTTACATCAACGTACAACCAAATACATCAATGTATTCAAAATCCGAATTAACTACATCTATGTACAAAAAACGTACATCAATATATCTTTGTTTTTTTACATAAAACGTACAACAAAAGCACATCTCTCAATAATTATTAATTAATTAAGTATTCGTTTTTGGAATAACATTAGTTACACATCACTTGCTCTTTGCTTTGTGAGGAGAGGCTTATTATGCATTTATTTTTTAGATTAGTGTTCTGACTTATAACATTATACAACTAGAATAAACTGAAAGTCATCCAGCATGAACATATTAGTTTTGTGCTTAATAGCGAATGAAACCTTATTATAATGCAACATACGGGGACCATCACAATGGGAATACTTTCATGAGGACCATGGGAATTTTTCTTCATTACAATGAAGGGTTCTTAATAAATTAAACCATGAAATCTCATATATATTATTTGTCCACCCATATTTACTTATTAAATGTTGAGAGTGTCGAGCAAGCAAATTACTAGTATAGCAAAAGACATGCAGATTTAGTCTTTGTACAACTACCAAAGGTAAGAAACTAAATCATGACTAGATTTGAAATGTGAAACTTGATTTTCCTAGATTTGAGGGGAAAATGTGATGGGATGGATTTTCAAAGCTGAACAGTTCTTTGAATACTATGATACACCTGATGTGGATCGTTTAACCATAGCTGCTGTGCATTTGGACCAAAAGGTTATTCCTTGGCTTCAGATGATGCAGCGGAACCACCCATTTCAGACATGGCTATCTTTTACCTGAGCTTTAGAGCTTTATTTTGGATTAAATTGACTCAAACTGGAACTGTGAATGAGTATTACCTGGAGTTCACCTCACTAGGTAATCATGTTTATGGGTTGAGTCCGGATGCTCTAATGGATTGTTTTTTGAGTGGATTGCAAGCAGATATTCGTAGGGAACTGATGGCTCAATGCCCTATTACCTTGATCAAAGCAGTGGCACTTGCAAAGCTATTTGAGGAAAAATACACTACCCCAACCAAAACAAACCAGCTACTATACTTTCCCAAAAGCCAACCCTACACCTCAAACTACCATAGCAAAGGCCAACCAAAACCAGAAACCAAACCATATCTCACCAAAAACAACCTCCCTCCTTTGCTACAAACACCACCAACTAGACCAATAATACCAAAACCAGAACAACACCAACATCAAAAGCATGAGCCCTGTAGAAATACAATTAAGGAGAGAAAAAGGTTTGTGTTACACATGTGATGAGAAATGGTGCTTCACTCACAAGTCACAAGTGTCCATATAAGCACTTATTGATACTACAAGTGGATGAGGATAGTGTGCAAGAACCTGAAGCTGATTCACCTGATCAGGAAACCAATAATTTGGAGACTCCTCAAGGTGATCATCACTTATCCTTGAATGCCATGAAAGGATCTAATGGTGTTGGGACCCTAAGGTTTACTGGACAGATTGGTCCTATCCAGGTACAAATCTTGGTTGATGGTGGCAGCTCTGACAATTTTTTACAACCGAGGATTGCACAATTCCTTAAACTACCAATTGAGCCAGCACCAATCTTCAAAGTATTAGTAGGAAATGGGCAATCTATGACTGCAGAGGGTCGGATACAATAGTTACAAGTTAATATTCAGGGTAATGAACTGATGGTCCCTGTCTACCTATTACCTGCTTCTGGAGCTGATTTGATCTTAGGTACTGCTTGGTTGGTAACTCTAGGGCCACATGTGGCTGATTATGCAGCACTTTCACTTAAATTCTATCAGCAAGACAGATTTATTACCACGCAGGGTGAACAACCTGTTGAGACCTCATAAGTCTGAGACACATTCCATGTAGAGTTTCTCTAAGTTTTGATGATTCCAAATAGATTAAGTATGGTAATATTGAACCATATGAAATTACTGACATGTCTGATAAGTGTGCAGTAAAAAAGACTTAAGGTCACTTGTCTATTTTATGACCCGTCTACTTTTTAGTAGAGCACAGTTTCTAGACTCGTCTAAAAATTACTCGTCTAAAAATCAATCATCACAGACAAAGACCAAGTAAACGCTCAGTCAAGATTGTGATATACTTGATGACGTGGCAAGAAGCATATGTCTGAAGAAGACTCAATGGATCACTCGTCTAGAAAATGACTTCCTCACACGTTTGAGTTTTTGGCTCATTTCCACCCGTCTAAATCTGGACTCCACAAGCACTCGTCTAAAAATCTAACACTGCTACATTTATCAAGACGTCAGTTTGTCAGAAAGGAAGTTCAAGTCAACCTTATTCAAATAAGATGCCTTCCTTAAGGATCTCGAAGACCTCTAGACAATAGCACCAAGGATAAAGAATAAAGAACGTTTGTTTCAAGGATTTAAGGAATAAACACGCAATCTCTGTACCATAGCAGTAACCTTTTTAACTGTTTTAGTACAAAGTAACTGAAAGAGGAAAGCTCTCTGCTGCAAGTACAAGAAGTCTGCTGCTGCAACTTTGAAAAAACAGCTGCTCAGAACAAAGTGTACTCTTGGACTACCTTATCAAAGCTCAACGTTCCTAAGCATTTAATACTTACACGGAACAACTCTCTAGCATTAATGGTGTCCCAGAAGCTCAAATCAAAGAGCACACTTTCTGAAGCTGTGCCTAATGGATCAAATTAATTAAAGTCTTTATATAGACCAAACCATGAAGATGAAGAAAAGAAGTTGAATATCATTAAGAACGCTGTGCAAGAAGCATTTACTCACTTCATTAACTTCTTCATTACTTCATTGAATACCTCTTCAATCATTTGATATTAATTCGCGCGCATGTCTTTCACACTTCATATTTATTTCACTCTGAGTGTTATCTGAAAGATTTACAAGTAGTATTAATTACACAAAACATTTATTCCTTACTGTATTGAGCCTGAAGAGGCTAGGTGAGAAAAAAATACTTGTTTGAGTGTGAGCCTGGAGAGGCTAGGTGTGAAAAGAATAGTTGTAATGTAATATGATCAGTTATAGGGGAAACTTGGTGCTGCCAAGAAACTAGACGTAGCCCTGTGGATTTTGGGGTGAACCAGTATAAAACTCTTGAGTGATATTCCTCTTCCCTTATCACTTTAATTTGCTTAAGTATTATTTGTTTAAGCTTTTAGCTTGGGGAGTTATTATTGTGAATATCAATCTCTGTTTTACCCTTCTCTCGGTATGCTTGTGCGTTACTCTTTAAATTTAGACGTGTCACTCGTCTAAATTTATGTTGTCTTATTTTTGCTTGTTGTGCCTGCGAAAATAATTTTCAAAATATCCTAAAAAGTTGGTAAACATAATTCAACCCCCCTTCTTGTGTTAACTTTGTTTATTTCAGTTGGTATCGAGCTCGCCTGCTGGGTTGAGCACTTAACAGTGTAGAGGAAAATATCTTGGAAATGGCAGGAGAAGCCATTACAAGCAAGAACCATGCTGGAGAAGGATCCTCAATGTTAAGACCTTCATACTTCAATGGATAGGACTACATCTACTGGAAAGAAAAGATGAAGTTACAACCCACTAACTTTGATCTCTAGGATATCATTGAAGAAGGTCCCTTTGTTCCTAAAGATGACAAAGGAGCTGATGTTCCTAAAGCAAACATGACCACTGATCAAAGAACAAAATGGCAGTTAAATGCCAAAGCTAGATATGCAATCACGTGTGCCTTAAGCAGAGAAGAATTTGAAAAGGTCTAGCTTGTGAATTTGTAAAAGAAATGTGGGATTCACTATCTGTTGCTCATGAAGGAACCAACAAGATCAAAGAGACCAAAGTCAACATGTTGGTCAGAAAGTATGAGTTGTTCAAAATGGAAGAAGGAGAGACTATTGGCCAAATGTATGGAAGATTTCAAACCATAACCAATGGATTAAAATCTCTGGGAAAAATTTACAAGACTGAGGAACACATTCAAAAGATTCTCAGAAGTCTTCCAAAACAGTGGAGACCTCTTGTAACTGCTGTGTCCCAGGCCAAGGATCTAATAACAATGAAGATAGATGATATTCTTGGTACTCTTCAGATCCATGAACAAGAGCTAATTGAAGAAAACAATGGAGAGAAAAACAAGTCCATTGCCCTCAAGGCTGACAAGAAGTTATCTACAGGAGCAGTCTCAAAAGCTCTCAAAGTAGATGAATCTTCAGAAGAATCTGAGGAATCAAATGAGGATGATGAAGATGATGAACTTTATCTTTTCACCAGAAAAATGAAAAAGCTCTGGAAGAATAGAAACTTTAGAAAGGACAAACCTTTCAGACGCTTCAACAAAGAAAAACACAACAAAGATGGTGGATCTAATGACAGAAATGTCATTGTGTGCTATGAATGCAAGAAGCCTGGTCACATAAAGGCAGAATGCCCTCAACTCAAGAAGCAACCTCCCAAGAAGTTCTTCAACAAAAAGAATAAGGGAATGATGGCCACTTGGGAAGATCTTGATGAAAGCTCCACTGATAGTGAAGGAGAGGAGCTTGAAGCAAATCCGTCTAATGGCAGACACTGATTCATAATCAGAAACTGAGGTACATTCTGAACTTGAGAAATTGAATGATGCTTATGATGAACTATTGGAAGAATCCAACTATATATCTAAAGCTTTCAAATCCCTCAAGAGACAGTATGTTAAACTCTCAAATGAGTATACACAGAAATCTCAAGAGTGTGAGAAGTTAGCTGAAGAGAATAGTAGGCTTAAGAGTGAAAAGTCTAAAGCTAAGATCTCAGTTGAAACTGTATCTTCTGAAGAAGTAATTAGACTTCAACAGAAAGTAGAAGAGCTCACCTCAGATCTTGCCAAGTTTGTTAATTGTAGAGATAATCTGAGTAAACTTTTGGGAAGTGAGAGGCACTCCCTTAACAAAGAAGGTATAGGTTATTCCAGTCAAGAACATCATAAAGGATCAATAAAGTTCTAAAAAATAACTGTCAAATCTGTGTCAGCTAGTTTAAATAAACCTATATGTACCTACTGTGGAAAAGCTGGACATATCACGTCTAAGTGTATCCACAAAAAGAGAAGGAAGTCTTCACAGACTCCTCATACTAACAGAAAAGGACCCAAGAAAATATGGGTACCTAAGTCCATGATCATTCCTGTTGCAGACATGCTTAACAGGACAAAGCAAACACCTATCATGGTACCTGAACAGTGGATGCTCGCTACATATGACAGGAGAAAGGTTTATGTTCCTAGACCTCCAACCTAAGAAAGGTGGCCATGTAACTTTTTGTGGCAACCAAAAAGGAAAAGTTGTTGGTATAGGTAAAATTGGTGGTAAACCTCCCTTGCCTATTATCTGTGATGTTTTATATGTGAAAGGGCTGAAACATAATCTACTTAGAATAAGTCAATTGTGTGATAGTGGATTTTCTGTATCTTTTTCTAAGGATGCATGCATAGTCAATGACAGTAGTGGAAAAACCCTCTTTTCTGCTAAAAGGCAAAACAATCTGTATAAGATTGACCTGTCTGAATTTTCAGATCAAAGTGTAACATGCTTTATGTCTAAAGAGGATGAAAAGTGGCTATGACATAAGAAACTAGGACAGGTTAGTATGAAACAAATTTCTAAATTGAAAAAGCATAACCTTGTGAGAGGATTGCCTGATATTTCCTATAAGAAAGATGTTTTGTGTGATGCATGTCAGAGAGGTAAACACGTAAAATCAAGTTTCAAGTCTAAGAAAGAAGTCACCTCCTTTAGACATTTGCAACTGTTACACATGGATCTGTTTGGACCAGTCGGTGTAGCTAGCGTAGGTGAAAAAAAAAAATGGTTTTGTCATAGTTGATGACTATTCTAGATATACATGGGTACTCTTCTTAACCCACAAGGATGAGTCTTATAAGGTCTTTACAGTATTTAGTAAAAGTGTACAGAATGAGCAGGGATTTTGTATCTCTGCTGCTCGGGGTGACCATGGGGAAGAAATTGAAAATGAGCGAGTTCATCTTTGTTATGTGAGCAAAATGGTATTTCTCATAATTTCTCTTCACTTAGAACTCCACAAACAAAATGGAGTGGTTGTTAGAAAGAACAGATCTCTTCAAGAGATGGGAAAAACAATGCTAAATGAAAATAATCTCCCTAAGAACTTACTGGTAGAAGCCATTAACACCTTGCTTGTTATGTGCAAAACTAAATTCTGGTTAGACCTATCCTAAATAAGACTCCCTATGAATTGTGGAAAGGTAGAAAACCCAACATATAATATTTTCATGCATTTGGATGTGAATGTTATATTCTTAACACAAAATATTATCTTGGTAAATTTGACTCTAAAGTAGATAAAGACATTCATTGGATATTCTGAAATGTCTAAAGCTTTTAGAATCTTTAACTCTAGAACTTCTGTAGTAGAAGAATCAATTCATGTAAAGTTTAATGATGGTTTGAAGACTGATAGGGAACTATCAGATCTAGAAGAAGATATTGCAGGTATTGAACTTAATCTTGCAGTGGAAGATTCTTTAGACAAGTCAAAAGTAGTCGTGTCTGAAAATCAGACAAGTGCTGATACGTCTGAAACTCAGAATGAGAAGAAAAACTGGAAATTCAAGACCTATCATCCAGAAGATCTTATTATTGTAAGTCCATCTCAAGGAGTTAGAACCAGATTTGCTTTCAACGAAAACAACAACATGGCCTTCATATCATATTTGGAACCCAAAAAGATTGAAGAAGCCTTGCAAGATGAAAGCTGGAATTCTAGCCATGCAAGAAGAACTAAACCAGTTCAAGAGAAATGATGTTTGGACTCTAGTTTCTAAACCCAAAGATAAATCATTATTGGAACCAGATGGGTATTTAGAAACAAAATGGATGAAGATGGAAATGTAGTAAGAAACAAAGCAAGACTAGTTGCTCAAGGGTATAATCAACGGGAAGGTATTGATTTTATTGAAACCTTTGCACCTATAGCTAGATTAGAAGCAATTAGAATTCTAATGTCTTATGCTTTGCACAACATGATATAACTCTTTATCAAATGGATGTTAAAAGTACATTTTAAATGGGATAATTGAGGAGGAAGTTTATGTCAAGCAATCTCCTGGGTTTGAGGATTTAGAAAATCCTCACCATGTCTTTAAGCTTAAGAAAGCTTTATATGGACTCAAACAAGCTCCCAGAGCTTGGTATGATAGGTTAAGCACATGTCTGATGGAAAATAAATTCATTAAAGGAAAAGTAGACACTACACTTTTCAAGAAATGCTCAAAGAAAGAATTCATAGTAGTACATATTTATGTAGATGATATTATATTTAGTGCTACTAATGAAAAGCTCTGCAAATAGTTCTCTGAGTTGATACATAATGAATTTGAGATGAGCATGATGGGAGAATTGAAGTTCTTCCTTGGTCTTCAAATAAAACAGACAAGTGGTGGAATCTATATCCATCAACAAAAGTACACCAAGAAGCTTCTGAAAAAGTATAAAATGGAAAATTCAAAGCCTATGAGCACTCCTATGCATCCATCAGTTACTCTAAACAAGGATGAGAAAGGTAAAAAGGTAGATCAAACTGTCTATCGAGGTATGATTGGATCTCTTCTATACTTAACTGCTAGCAGACCTGATATTCAATTCAGTGTTTGTCTATGTGCTAGATTTCAATCAGATCCTAAGGAATCCCATTATAAGGCTGTTAAAATAATTTTCAGATATTTAATTGGAATTACTAACCTTGGTTTATTATATAAGAAATCTGAAGATTTCAGGTTTGGTGGATTTTGAGATGCTGATTTTACTGGAGATAGAATTGATAGAAAAAGTACCAGTGGAGGATGCCACTTCATTGGAGCAAATATGATCTCTTGGTCAAGCAAAAGACAAAGCACCATAACTCTCTCAACTGCTAAAGCTGAGTACATATATGTAGTAAGTTGTTGTTCACAACTGCTTTGGGTAAAATATCAACTTGAGGATTATTCAATGTTTGAGCATAATATACCTGTTTTGTGTGATAATACTAGTGCTATCAACTTGTCTAAGAATCCCATACAACACTCTAGAGCAAAGTATATAGAAATAAAGCATCACTTTATTAGAGATTATGTGCAAAAATGTGTTTTTGAAATTAAGTTTGTGAACACTGAGTATCAGTGGGCAGACATCTTTACTAAACCTCTAAGTGAAGATAGATTTTTTTTATTAGAAAGAATCTTAATATGCATAATGTGTCTGAACGAGTGTTTGCTGATATGTCTGAAAATTTACTTGTCTAAATTTTATATGCTTGACTCGTCTATTTTCTTTATGTTTCACTCGTCTACTTTAGCCAAGCGTCTGATGACGTGGCTAAAAGCACTCAGTGGAAACCCTGACTGAGACACGTGTACATTGCAAGATTTCCCTCCTTTTCTTAAAAAACGTTTCATTCTTAACAACTGTATTTTCAAAAAGTTATTGCTAATTATGACAATAATCTCTCTCCTTGTTCCTAACGCAAAAAGCACTCAAGTGTTTTAACAAAAGCAACCCGTGTCATTTCAAAACTTCCTGTAACACCCGGGTGCTGATGAGGGCGGGGAGTGGTCGCCGGTGCAAGAAGGCACGGACAAGGAGCGGCTCCTGGCAGGCTTCTAGGCGGAGGGACACATGAATGAACCGATTACACACCATAATGAGAGGGATCCCGAGACTGTGTAGGTATGGGACTATATAGTTGAGGAAGGCTTATATGAATTGATTGGTACTACCTATACTAACAAGATGCATCTTCTTTTCGGTAGCCCATCACTTAAGAACTCCACAGTTAAACGTGCTTGACTTGGAGTAATTCTAGGATGGGTCACCTCCTGGAAAGTTTTCCCAGGAAGCGTGTGAGTGAGGATAAAGCATCTTGAAAAGACCCGTGTTGGGCCTGGGGGTCGATCGTCAATCCATAGAGCAGCCGGGGATGTTACGGATGGTATTAGAGCGGCACCTCTCCTAATACGGTGTGGTTCGGGACGAACAAGCGGAAGCCGAGTGGGCATGTAACACCCGGGTGCTGATGAGGCGGGGGTGGTCGCCGGTGTAAGAAGGCACGGACAAGGAGCGGCTCCTGGCAGGCTTCTAGGAGGAGGGACACATGAATGAACCGATTACACACCGGAATGAGAGGGATCCTGAGACTGTGTAGGTATAGGACTATATAGTTGAGGAAGGCTTATATGAATTGATTGGTACTACCTATACTAACAAGATGCATCTTCTTTTTTCGGTAGCCCATCACTTAAGAACTCCACGATTAAGCGTGCTTGACTTAGAGCAATTCTAGGATGGGTGACCTCTTGGGAAGTTTTCCCGGGAAGCGTGTGAGTGAGGACAAAGCACGCTAAAAGATCCGTGTTGGTGCACGTGGGGTCAATCGTCAATCCATAGAGCAGCCGGGGGATGTTACACTTCCCACTCACAATCTTTTGCTCACAACCTCTCTCTCGATTTCTCTTCGTCTTCAACCTCTCAAAACCTCTCCAAAACCCTAAACTCTACTTCTACGGAATCAATGGCACCTAAGAGCCTTCCCGAAACTACGGCCGAGAAGACCAAGTTATCAATCATTGAACTAAAGAAGGTGCACCCTGGAAGGGTCCCTAACTTTGATGAACTCGGAAATTAAGGGTTTGGGCGTTCTTCATGAACTCGCCCATGTCTGGTTGGTTACCCTTTTTTCATCTTCAAGAAATGGTCTTCCTCACTGTTGTTAGGGATTTACGGAGAACCGCTAAAATCACCAAGGATGACACCACCTCTATGATCACCGGAGATGTGGGTGATGACCATGTCTTCATGATGAGCCTCTGTTTGACTGGTTTTATAACTAGTAAAGACCTTGGCTTTGTGCTTATTTTATACCATTTTTACCCAAATTAGACTTGATTGTTCCTAAGTAGTATTTTAAGTCCAGTAAATTGTTTTTATGTTAATTTAGTTGTTTTAGAGTTGAATAATTATTTACTTTTATTTTCTATTTTCGGGTTAATAAAAAGTAATAAATGGAGCCACTCGCCCGCGAATAATCTCTCGCCCATGAGTATTGCAACCATGAAAAAGTCAGAGACGATCACGGCTTGCCCGTGTTGAAGATCACAACCGTGGTAATTCTGAAGTTGAAGCGTTCGCCCCGCGAGCATTCCTTCGCCTCGCGAGTCTTGGAAGATCAGAAGCCATCACGGTTTGGGCGTGTTGAATGCCACGGGCGTAACAGTTGGAAGCTGAAGAGTTCGCCTCGCGAAGGATGTGCTCGCCTCGCGAGAAGACAAAGAGTTGCAGACCTTTCATGTAATTCGCCACGCGAGCAGTGATACGCCTCGCGATTACGATGACTCCAGAAACGTGTATATAGCGAGTCTTAGGCGGGAAATGAAGGGGATAGTCGAAATTAGCCAGTTTTGGCTAGTTTACGAACTTGTTAGCTATTGTTTTCCTTTTAGTTGTTGTCTTTCTTTTGTAATGGAGAACTAGTCTCCTAGATTAATCTACTGTAATTGGTTTTGTTAACACTTGAGGTTCTTGTATTTCCTGTTTTCACTTACTTTTCTCTGTTCAATATGATGCTATACGTCTCTGTTTGTTTAATTCAGGAATGTATAGTATTGTATTGATTCATTTCGATGATGCTATGTTCTTATACTTAATCGCGTTTGTTTAATTC